>OZ026520.1:16157071-17642071 GCA_964019695.1 Loripinus fragilis
GATTGGAGGTAATTACTGTTCGATTTCGACATTTATCGCATATGCTTAGTCATTATGGGCATACACGCACGTTTATTTGGTAGCATGCAGTAGCAGCAGTACCATACTTGCGCTACTGCATGCTTATCTGGTGGGGCTGGAATCCTTAAGTCTGTTTTTGTCTGAGCCTCCGTGTACATGCACGCAGCCTTTCTTTATGTTCGCTCAGACACAACAATGGATCCGATGTGTGTGCGAGCAGCGAATGCCCTGGTGAGACTGTGCATTTGCACAGGCTCGTCTGAGTTGTCTATGTTCGCATAACAGACTCGTTTGTCTTGTTAGTTGGCATGTTTTTCAAAAAGTTTTTGCGATTTCGTGCCTGAAGTAGAAGCGATTTCGTGCCTGAAGAAGCCGATTTTAGCTCGTGATCAAAGTATATTTTGCACTTAAATAAGTGAAAAAATACTGAAAATATATAAAATGTATATGAAAACATTAATTTATCTAATTCCTAGAAAATGGTATCTCATTCTAGCGGTGAAAGGCCAAAACAATCGGCCTATAAAGCATCACTATGTGTTTTGCCAATGTAACTAATATGCAATCTGCCCCTTCATTTTCAAAAACGGCTTTATCGATTTTTCAATTGAAGAGCGATTGCTAAGGTAGATAACAATGTGAAAGGGGTCTATTAAGAGTTCAGTGCTTCTGTGATTAAAATAGTCTGGAGGGCACATGAATTTATGCAGCGACAGATGACATTTTCTAGACAAAAATGTTAGCAGGATAATGGTTAATTATTAAGACCCTCTATAAGGGTAAAGAGGGCTGTGATATCCCCTTTGGTCCAATTTGTCATCCAATTCTTGGAGTACAGTGCTTGGATGCTCTGACTTCACTGGATGCTTTAATGTGATAAGTATAGTGTACCATTTTTCATTACGTAAGGTGGTTTGTGGGATTGGGGTGGGGCGAGACAGCTTCATTGTGAAAATCAAACCTTAGATGAAATAAGATACTTTTATGATCTTGGAATAAATAACCACAGTAGGTTTTAAAAATCATATGTCTGTCCATTATGTATACACATTTTCAGTTTGGTGATAAAAAACACTTACCTCATATGCAAATTTATGGAATTGATGTCCTATATAGCTGCAGACTTTAGAAGTGCTATAGAAAGAAGTTACCTAATACACAAATTTATGGAATTGATGTCCCAGACTTCACAGGTGCTAGAATAAGATTTAGTTGTGAATAATTTCATATATCTGATTTGTAATATATGATATCTAGTAAGTATAATGTCTGGCTTTAAAAGTTTGTATTTAAGCTGTCAGGGTCAACCTTACTTAGGACCATTGTCTTCTGTAAACTATTCAAAGTCAACCTGAAAGGATCATTTAAAAAAGCTTTTTTTGGCCAACATCTGGATGTTACATATACCAAGGCCCAAGGTCATTTGCATTTGGTTCCGGAGAAGATTTTTGGAAAGAGTAAGTATAATGACTTCCAGGCTTCAACAATTTTTAGGATTTCCCCATTTAAATGCAATTTAGGATTCAAATTTGACAAAGTCATAAAGAAGGTCAAGGTCGACCTTGGATCATCATTTGAACAAACATGGTTGGGTCTTGTTTGTTTTGATTCATAACGTGTTGATAACTGTTCAGTCATATTGAGATTGGTCTCCAAGGATTGAACCAGTACTAAGCAAGGGATAAAGTGTCTTGCTCAAGGACACAATGCAGTGCCTCCAGTGAGGCTCCAACCCCCGAGTCAAGCACTTTACCACTCACTGCCACCACGCTCCTAAATGGTTGGGTCTACATCTTCAATGCTATATACCTAGGCACAAGGTCAATGTCCTTGAAGACTTTAAAAGGTTTTTACAACATATGGTTGTGGTGGCCAGTTTGGTCATGTGACCAGGACCATTAAAACATGCCCCCCCCCCCTCCCCCATTTGAAAATTGAGGTGGTCAGAGAAGAATGTTGACAGACGACAAAAGGCTTTGTTATAGCTTGTGACCTAAAAATCTGCGAACTAATAAATTATATACTGGTATTCAAACCACCTGCACACATATCTTTAGAGCATAAGGAATACACCTGTAAAGTTTCAAATGACTAAGTTCAAACTGAGCAAAAAATTATCGGAATTATATCCAAACCACATGAACATCCTCAGACCGAAATATTGAAATTTACTTCTTTACAATATCATTGTGCTTCTGATTGTATGGAATGGTCCATTTTATATTTTAAGGGAGCAATGTGAAAACTATATATTTTAATATTTCTTATTTCAGTCAGTATAGAAACAGATATCTCCAGCAATAAATCACAGATACCTGAAGAGTCTCAACCTAGCTAGAGCTTATAATAATTGATCCAGTGCCTGAGATTTCCAACAATGTGACATTTTGACATGTGTAGCCTCAGACGAGCCTGTGCAGCCTCCTTTAAAGCTTAGAAGCTATAAATGATGTTCTGTCAGTAGCTTAACGATCAGAGAATACTCATGCGACTAGCAAAGGCTCTGATCAGACTGCGCGTATGCGCAGGCTGATCTGAGGCTTTGCTGGTCGAACATACCACATTGTTGGAAATCTCATGCACTGGCTCAATTATTATATTGAGGTGTAACAGATTTATATTAGTTCTAAATTGCATACATGTATCTGGCCCGGCAGGTTGCTTTTATTATTGCAAACATTGCAGACACTGATAAATGTTTATGCTTTTCCAGCCAACAATGGTTAAATATTATTCTTACACATTTGGACACATTCTCACCAAAACTCAACCCTGAACAGGGCATTAAAAGTGCAAAACCACCTCTGGTCAAGTTTAATGCCCTAGCTGGTGCCCTAACTTTAAACCTCCAAATTCATCATTTGCTTGTGGTTTAAAATCCCAGTCAACAGCTGTAGTCATGTTGAGACAGTCAGTCAACCTAACTGAACAGGATTAACCAGTACTTTCACTTGGCTTGTAACTCAGCGGAAGGAGAATGTCACCATAGAAATATTTCATAATCTCCACGGAAGAACATGGCCATTTTAGAACATTTACTGCACCTGTTTTCAAAGAATTGAAAGACCTGTATAAACCAAGAAACTGTCTTTAGCGATTCGATTTTAAAAGCTCTTCCCTGAAATGCAAAATCCGCTTGCTTAAGGCATGCAAGTTTAGCTCTCAGGTTATTGAAAAAATAATATCCTTCAGTTTTACATGTTATTTTTTTTGATAAGAAAATTTCATAAAATTTAAAAGTGCAAAAACATATTAATTTATATTGGGGCCTAAATAATCATAGTAAGAAAACTAGAGGACCTGACAGTCCTGAAGCGCTCACCTGATCTCCTTAATAATGTTAAAATAGGTCAAGATCAACTACGGCTTATAATGAATCAAATTTTGTTTTATGGGGGTTGCAGCCATTTTGGTCACAATCTAACGAATACTCCATGAAACAGCCCAGTGATTTCTGAGGAAAAGATGTTTAAATAGGTATGTGGCAGTCCAAATGAATGGCCTTGGATAAAAGGGCACAGGTCAGCATGACATTTGGTACTTATAATATAAAACCATTGTCTCATTAGGTTAAACATTTCTTGCAAGTATTATGATTTCGGCCAAAACAGTAATATAAAATGAACATTTCAAGATTTTTCCCATATAAATGCATTAGGAATCAAATTTGTCCTTGCCATAAAGTAGGTCAAGGTCAACCTAGATTCATCATTTGTGCAAATCTGGTAGGGCCCACATCCCCAATGTTACAAACCAAGTCCAAGGTCATTGGCCTTTTGGTTCCAGAGAAAAAGATATTTAAAGGGGTTTTCCCATATATGGGCATGGTGGCCATCTTGGTCATGTGAACAGTACAATTGGTATAAATTTGGCTATCCTATCATAAGGAGTCTTCATATGAAATTTGAGTTCAATTGGCCTAGTGGTTTCTAAGGAAACTATGTTTTAATATGTTGATGGGACTCCAATATGAGCGACCTTGGCTGAAAAGTTAAAGGACCTTTACCTTTGAAACTTATTTATTGCCATTGTCTCACTAGGTTTAACATATCAAGTGAGAATAATGACTTTGACTTCAACAGTATTCAAAAAAATCAACTTTTCAAAAAAAATATCCCATTTAAATGCATAAGAAAGCAAATTTGACCTTAAAGTTAAGTAGGTCAAGGTCAATTAGGATCAGCATTTGAACAAACTTGGTAGGCCCCACATCCCCAATGCTACATACCAAGTCCCAAGGTCACCGGTCTTCTGGTTCTGGAGAAGAAGATTTTTAAAGAGTTTTTACCATATACGGGCATGGCCGTCATCTTGGTCATGTGACAAAAATATTTTGTTTAAATTTTGGCTCACTTAGCATAGGGAGACTTCCTATGAAATTTGAGTTTAAGTCGGCCAATGGTTTGTGAGAATTTATGTTTTAATATATTGATGGGACTCCAATATGAGCAAAAAAGTGAAAGGTCAAAAGCCAACCTTGACCTTTGGAACTTATTTATAGCCATCGTCTCATTAGGTTAAACATATCAAATGAGAATAATGACTAAAGCTTTTATAGTTTACCAAATAATCAACTTTACCAAAAATTTCCCATTTAAATGTAGGAAGCAAATTTGACCTTGACATTAAGTAGGTCAAGGTCAACCTAGGATCATCATTTGAACAAACTTGGTAGGCCCCACATCCCCAATGCTACATACCAAGTGCTGAGGTCATCCGCCTTCTGGTTCTGGAGAAGAGTTTAAAAGGGTTTTACCAAATATGGGCGTGGTGGCCATCTTGGTCATGTGACCATTTGAACAAACTTTCGTTCCCGTGTCCTAAGGAGTCTCCATATGAAATTTGAGTTTAATTGGGCCAGTGGTTTCTGAGGAGATGTTTGAAAATGTTGACAGACGGACAGACGCCGGAGTGACTGGTATACTACTAGCTCATCCATGAGCCTTCGGCTCATGGGTGAGCTAATAACAGCATATAAATGTACACACCTGAACCGCATGAAGCATGCCTGTGTCTTGAAGGTGGCATATTGCATAAACTCCTTCAATGAACACTTAGAATAAGAATGTTATAAATAGTTCCAGAAATTGTTTGTTTTTTTATCCACAAATGACCTATTACTCTCCAGTTATTGATACATATTCACTCATTTGGTAATTTTTCATGTTTTTATTGTCGTCAGCTCAGACTTTTTCCAAAATTAACCTTTTCATAAAATTCTTTCAGGAACACTATTAGAGTGTCAAATGGTTTAGATCCAGATCAGGACCGACATTTTGTCGGTCCTGATCTGGGTCCAAATTGTTTGTAAACTTTATCATCAGACGTTAATAAAAGATGCTCGATATTTTTACGATATTGCCTTTGCTATATCCACAGTAGCTCTAAAGTACACTGGAAAACCAATCAGCTGTCTCAATCAGCTGTTTCGTGTTTACATTACACTTCAATTGGTCTTTTTTTATCTTTGTTGTTCTCAAGTAAGGGAGAGCAATCTTTCAGGAATGTTAACCTTTTGTTTGCAGCAGACGACTTTGAAAATTTTTGCTGTCTTATGAAAATCCAATATGGCATGATATTACATGTTAAAATCATCTGCTTGCACATGTAATATCAAGCCTTATTTTCTACAAAAATAAAGATATAGAAAAAGGTTTGTTTACTGAAATCGTGATTGGTTCTTTTAAGGTCAACAGCAGCTGAAAATGTCAAGGTTAAGAAACCCTAACCACCAGATAAGTAATAGTCATCATGCATTATTCAGCAATAATAAAGATGCAAAAACTTCTGAAACTGAACTGAGACCTCTACCAAAATCTTTATTCGAGAATCTGACAAAACAACTTTTTTTCATGTGCCATGGAAATTAAAAATGTTTTTGAATAATTACTAACCCCTGAAACAACTGAATACATTCTCAAATTGTATTGCTTCTTTAAGGAACCAAATGATGAATGGTATTTCTGTGAAAACCCACATTGAGTGCCAAGACTTAATTTCTCAGGAAATAGAGAAAGATCTCAATAATATCTGATAAATTTGTTGTCTGCTGTAGTTGTGAGTGGGATAAACAAGCTCTCATATCTAGAGCCAGGCCATGTCAAGGTTAATGCCATAGGAATTCTCTTGATGTTACTTTTTGCCTGCTAGTGTAATCTGCTTATAACCTTTGCAACCAGTCTGGACACAGATCAGACCCAACAGTCGCGCCTGATCTGAATCCAAACTTTTTGACACTCTGTTGTTCCTGAAAGAATTTTTTTGAGAATGTTAATTCAGCAGATGACAAAAAACAGGAGCGGCTAGCCTGAGCACAGGAAAATAAGAATTGCTTATTTTTTTGCTTGACCTGCTGTTCTGTGTAGTTGCATCCCTTTGAACACTACAAAATTGTTTCTGGAGTTGTATCCCTTTCATCAGTACAACGTGATTCTGAGGAGTTGCATTCCTTTGACTATCACTCATATGGAGTTACATCCCTTTGACCATCACAGGCATGTGTTCTGGAGTTTGCACCCCTTTGAACAGTGCAAAATTGTTTCCCTTTGACTATCACTCATATGTTATGTGGAGTTGCATCCCTTCGACCACCACTGCTGTGTGTTTTGTGGAGTTGCACCCCTTTGGGGTGACTGTACCAATTCATTACTTCTGCAACTTCATGCATGCACATGACTCAATATCTTAACAATACCTTAGGTAGCATTTTGAAAACTCGCTGTATCACAAACCAAACAATCTTCTGCTGGGTACCTATTTCCTATGAAAATCTGCAAAACTTTGCATGTGCAAAAAAAAAATTAATTTACATTGTATGCACAGCAATCATATTCATCCTAAATGGCAGAAGCTGTATTTTTTTAACTCTATACAAATTGTTTGCTAAAACTGTTGTGTTGTGTTTTGTTTGTTTGTTTTGTTTCTTTACCTCCCAAGTCAACAGCTATGGTCATTGTGGGACTGTCAGTTCACCTAACCACACTTTTTCCTGGGCAAGCTTGAACAAGCAGGTACTAGTACTTAAAGAGACTAAGTCTGCAACTACGAACATTTTTCAAAAATATCTATTTTCTTTTTAAATCATTTGTAAAAGTAGAATTAAGTTATGTTTTCACAATAAATCTGTTCACCATAGCTGAAAACTGCATGGAAAAGTGAATTTTCTTATAAAAACAGGTGTTTTTCTCTTGTTGGTAATTATTTGCGTCACTCCAATAATAAAAGACAGTTAATATTTAGCATAAATGCTGTTGTTTTGATACTGATAATTTGTTAAGATTTACGAAATTGCTCAAATATATACCTGAATTTTACTTTTTTGCTGTGTTCTTGAAAAATCGAAACATTTTTTTCTAAAATTAAAAAATCAAAAGTTACAGACTATGCAGCTTTAATAGTGCACCAGTACTTAATAGTACACATACTTTCGCTTGTAACTGACAACAACCCTTCTTGAATGATTCAGTGGAAGGGAGGAGAATGACCGTAGAAAATATTTCATGATCAATCTCCTCGAAAGTATGGGACCGGGCCGGGATCAAACTTGCAACCCCTGGATCTGCAGTCAGACTCGCATCTGTTGCCAGACATGTTGCCGACTGCGCTACGCGGCCCAGTAAACTGTTGTGTACACAGAAAATGATGATGTATTATATTAAGTAGTCACCCCTTTTCTGTTCTGTCTTATATTTTGCCTTTAAAGTTCATTTAAACATAAATCAATGAACATATAGCACACAACACATCATCTTGACCTTATTTCCATCCCTTCCAAATATTATCAAAAGGGAATGAAAGATACGGAGCCCACAAGATTTTGCCTTAGTTTTGTTCAAGGAAGATTACATAAAGAGAAAGCAAGGAACAAATGCAATCATTCTTGCATGCTTACTGACAAAAAAAGAGTATCAAAGTTATGGTGCCCACATAAAATCATTCAAGGATGATAGCCAAAACAGAAAGCAAGGGAGAGAAAACATTTTTATTCATATATACAATAATACAACAAGATGACCTGATAAAACCCTATCAAATATATTTCAATATGAAGCACACAATTAAGGTCCTTTCAAGGGATATAAGTTTAACAGGAAACTTTCTTGCACTGGTGTTTACATCACTCGCATTGTAAACCAGGAGTCTCATCTTTGATCCCCGGCTTCTCCAGTCTGATAGATGAGACAAACCCAAGGCCCCTTCTCGATATAATGATCTTCACTGTTGGAGGGATGTTAAACCTTAACACAAAAGAGCCGTGACATGATATTTCCAACAATGTGATACGTGCTACCAACTCAGATCAGCCTGCGCATATGCACAGTCTGATCAGAGCCTTAGCTAGTCCCTTGAATATTCTACGACTGATAAGCTACTGACCGATCAGCATTGGAGTTTCTAAGCTTAAAAGGAGGCTGCACAGGCTCTTCTGGGTCTACACTTGTCAAAATGCCCCATTGTTGGAAATCGCATGTCACCCTCAAATACATACTGAATGAACTCAAAATGGAGAACATAGTATCGGGTTCAGGGATTTTTTTTTTTTGAAATTTTGGGAAGGGACTCTAGGGCCTTTCAGATTGGGAAAATTAGCGCCGCAATTAAACCTCTAAATTGAGAAATTTGTTATAGTGCAAAATTATAGTAAGTAAGGGTGCAAAGATCAGGAATCAATACAATCAAGTACCACACCTGACCCAGGATACCAATGGGAAAGTGACAAACTCACAGTTGGACACCATAAACGAGAGCCAAGAGGTCATTTTTGGTAAATAAAAAAAACAAGTATTATAATTTAGGCTAACACATACTTTTGCCACCAAAAAATTGAAGGAGAAATAAGATTCAATGGTAGTAGATTGTAGCTTGTGTGTATTGTGATTGAATGACAATCGCAATCTTCCAAAAAAAAAAAAAAAACATTTTCTTTAAAAGATTGAAATTTTTTTCAAAATTGGGAAAAGTCACCTAAATTCCATTGGGAACGTGGCCAAATCTGAACACATAAAAAATACCTGTGGTAATAAAAAGAATGTTCAGTGCAGACCCAGGTCTGAGGGAAGAGGTCAAAGTGGGTTCACTAGAAGTAGATGCCCTTTGATTAGAATTTTTACCTTAACCCTTATCCTGCCAATATTTTTGTCCAAAAAATGTCATCTGCTAACTTTTCGGCGTTCCAGAAGAATTTTGCCATTGAAGCAAACACAGACTGTCCTAAGGGCATCCAGATAGCTAAGTCACTGGCATGCTTGGCTTCTGACTGCAAACACAGACTGTCCATAGGGCACCCAGATAACTCAGTCACTAGCATGCTTGGCTTCTGACTGCAAACACAGACTGTCCTTGGGGCACCCAGATAACTCAGTCACTGGCATGCTTGGCTTCTGACTGCAAACACAGACTGTCCATAGGGCACCCAGATAACTCAGTCACTAGCATGCATGGCTTCTGACTGCAAACACAGACTGTCCTTAAGGCACCCAGATAACTCAGTCACTAGCATGCATGGCTTCTGATTGCAAACACAGACTGTCCTTGGGGCACCCAGATAACTCAGTCACTAGCATGCTTGGCCTCTGACTGCAAACACAGACTGTCCTTAGGGCACCCAGATAACTCAGTCACTAGCATGCATGGTTGCTGACTGCAAACACAGTCAGACTGTCCTTGGGGCACCCAGATAACTCAGTCACTAGCATGCTTGGCCTCTGACTGCAAACACAGTCAGACTGTCCTTGGGGCACCCACATAACTCAGTCACTAGCACACTTGGCCTCTGACTGCAAACACAGACTGTCCTTAGGGCACCCAGATAACTCAGTCACTAGCATGCATGGATTCTGACTGCAAACACAGACTGTCCTTAAGGCACCCAGATAACTCAGTCACTAGCATGCATGGCTTCTGACTGCAAACACAGACTGTCCTTAAGGCACCCAGATAACTCAGTCACTAGCATGCATGGTTGCTGACTGCAAACACAGACTGTCCTTGGGGCACCCAGATAACTCAGTCACTAGCATGCTTGGCCTCTGACTGCAAACACAGTCAGACTGTCCTTGGGGCACCCACATAACTCAGTCACTAGCACACTTGGCCTCTGACTGCAAACACAGACTGTCCTTAGGGCACCCAGATAACTCAGTCACTAGCATGCATGGTTGCTGACTGCAAACATAGACTGTCCTTGGGGCACCCAGATAACTCAGTCACAGCATGCTTGGCCTCTGACTGCAAACACAGTCACACTGTCCTTGGGGCACCCAGATAGCTCAGTCACTAGCATGCTTGGCCTCTGACTGCAAACACAGTCAGACTGTCCTTGGGACACCCAGATAACTCAGTCACTAGCATGCATGGCTTCTGTCTGCAAACACAGACTGTCCTTGGGGCACCCAGATAACTCAGTCACTAGCATGCATGGCTTCAGACTGCAAACACAGACTGTCCTTGGGGCACCCAGATAACTCAGTCACTAGCATGCTTGGCTTCTGACTGCAAACACAGACTGTCCTTGGGACACCCAGATAACTCAGTCACTAGCATGCTTGGCCTCTGACTGCAAACACAGTCAGACTGTCCTTAGGGCACCCAGATAACTCAGTCACTAGCATGCATGGCTTCAGACTGCAAACACAGACTGTCCTTAGGGCACCCAGATAGCTCAGTCACTAGTATGTATGGCTTCTGACTGCAAACATAGACTGTCCTTATGGCACCAAGATAACTCAGTCACTAGCATGCATGGCCTTTGGCTGCAAACACAGACTGTCCTTAAGGCACCCAGATAACTCAGTCACTAGCATGCTTTGCTTCTAACTGCAAACACAGACTGTCCTTGGGGCACCCAGATAACTCAGTCACTAATATGCATGGTTTCTGACTGCAAACACTTAGGGCACCCAGATAGCTCAGTCATTTGCAATAAGCATGCTTGGTTTCTGACTGCAACCACAGTCAGACTGTCCGTGGGGCACCCATTTAGCTCAGTCACTAGCATGCTTGGCTTCTGACTGCAAACATAGACTGTCCTTGGGGCACCCGGATAGCTTAGTCACTAGCATGCTTGGTTTCTGACTGCAAACACAGACTGTCCTTGGGGCACCCATTTAACTCAGTCACTAGCATGCTTGGCCTCTGACTGCAAACACAGTCAGACTGTCCTGGGGGTACTTAGATAACTCAGTCACTAGCATGCTTGGCTTCTGACTGCAAACACAGTCAGCATGTCCTTATGGCACCCAGATAACTCAGTCACTAGCATGCTTGGCTTCTGACTGCAAACAAAGACTGTCCTTAGGGCACCCAGACAGCTTAGTCACTAGCATGCTTGGCTTCTGACTGCAAACAAAGACTGTCCTTAGGGCACCCAGACAGCTTAGTCACTAGCATGCTTGGCTTCTGACTGCAAACACAGGCTGTCCTAAGGACACCCAGATAGCTCAGTCACTAGCATGCTTGGCTTCTGACTGCAAACACAGACTGTTCTCAGGTCAACCAGATAGCTCAGTCACTAGCATGCATGGCTTCTGACTGCAAACACAGACTGTCCTAAGGCCACCAAGATAGCTCAGTCACTAGCATGCTTGGCATTTGAATGCAAACACAGACTGTCCTAAGGACACCCATATAGCTCAGTCACTAGCATGCTTGGCTTCTGTCTGCAAACACAGTCAGACTGTCCTTGGGACACCCAGATAGCTAAGTCACTAGCATGCTTGGCTTCTGACTGCAAACACAGACTGTCCTAAGGGCACTCAGATAGCTCAGTCACTAACAAGCTTGGCTTCTGTCTGCAAACACAGTCAGACTGTCCTTGGGGCACCCAGATAGCTCAGTCACTAGCATGCTTGGCCTCTGTCTGCAAACACAGTCAGACTGTCCTTGGGACACCCAGATAGCTAAGTCACTAGCATGCTTGGCTTCTGACTGCAAACACAGACTGTCCTAAGGGCACTCAGATAGCTCAGTCACTAACAAGCTTGGCTTCTGTCTGCAAACACAGTCAGACTGTCCTTGGGGCACCTTGATAGCTCAGTCACTAGCATGCTTGGCTTCTGACTGCAAACACAGACTGTCCTAAGGGCACTCAGATAGCTTAGTCACTAGCATGCTTGGCTTCTGTCTGCAAACACAGTCAGACTGTCCTTGGGGCACCTTGATAACTCAGTCACTAGCATGCTTGGCTTCTGACTGCAAACACAGACTGTCCTAAGGGCACTCAGATAGCTCAGTCACTAACATGCTTGGCTTCTGACTGCAAACACAGTCAGACTGTCCTTGGGGCACCTAGACAGCTCAGTCACTAGCATGCTTGGCCTCTGACTGCAAACACAGTCAGACTGTCCTTGAGGCACCAAGAACACTCAGTTGCTAGCATGCTTGGTTTCTGACTGCAAACACAGTCACACTGTCCAAAGGGCACCAAGATAACTCAGTCACTAGCATGCTTGGTTTCTGACTGCAAACACAGACTATCCTTAGGGCACCCAGGTAGCTCAGTCACTAGCATGCTTGGCTTCTGACTGCAAACACAGACTGTCCTTAGGGCACCTAGATAGCTCAGTCACTAGCATGCATGGTTTCTGACTGCAAACACAGACTGTTCTAAGGGCACACAGATAACTCAGTCACTAGCATGCTTGGCTTCTGACTGCAAACACAGACTGTCCTTGGGGCACCCAGATAGCTCAGTCACTAGCATGCTTGGCTTCTGACTGCAAACACAGACTGTCCTTAGGGCACCTAGATAGCTCAGTCACTAGCATGCATGGTTTCTGACTGCAAACACAGACTGTCCTTAGGGCACCTAGATAGCTCAGTCACTAGCATGCATGGCTTCTGACTGCAAACACAGAGTGTTCTTAGGGCACCCAGATAACTCAGTCACTAGCATGCTTGGCTTCTGACTGCAAACACAGACTGTCCTTGGGGCACCCAGATAACTCAGTCACTAGCATGCTTAGCTTCTGACTGCTAACAATGTAAGACTGTCCTTGGGGCCCCAAGATAACTCAGTCACTAGCATGCATTGTTTCTGACTGCAAACACAGTCAGACTGTCCTGCTGGCACCCAGATAAATCAGTCACTAGCATACTTGGCTTCTGACTGCAAACATAGACTGTCCTTGGGGCACCCAAATAACTCAGTCACTAGCATGCATGGTTTCTGACTGCAAACACAGACTGTCTGTCCTTAGGGCACCAAGATAACTCAGTAACTAGCATGCATGGTTTCTGACTGCAAATACAGTCAGCATGTCCTTGGGGCACCCAGATAACTCAGTCACTAGCATGCATGGCTTCTGACTGCAAACACAGAGTGTCCTTAGGGCACCGAGATAGCTCAGTCACTAGCATGCATGGTTTCTGACTGCAAACACAGCCACTCTGTCCTTGGGGCACCCAGATAGCTAAGTCACTAGCATGCTTGGCTTCTGACTGCAAACACAGTCACTCTGTCCTTGGGGCACCCAGATAACTCAGTCACTAGCATGCTTGGCTTCTGTCTGCAAACACAGTCAGACTGTCCTTGGGACACCCAGATAGCTAAGTCACTAGCATGCTTGGCTTCTGACTGCAAACACAGACTGTCCTGAGGGCACCCAGATAACTCAGTCACTAGCATGCTTGGCTTCTGTCTGCAAACACAGTCAGACTGTCCTTGGGACACCCAGATAACTCAGTCACTAGCATGCTTGGCCTCTGACTGCAAACACAGTCAGACTGTCCTTGGGACACCCAGATAACTCAGTCACTAGCATGCTTGGCTTCTGACTGCAAACACAGACTGTCCTGAGGGCACCCAGATAACTCAGTCACTAGCATGCTTGGCTTCTGTCTGCAAACACAGTCAGACTGTCCTTGGGACACCCAGATAACTCAGTCACTAGCATGCTTGGCCTCTGACTGCAAACACAGTCAGACTGTCCTTGGGGTACCCAGATAACTCAGTCACTAGCATGCTTGGCTTCTGACTGCAAACACAGTCAGACTGTCCTTGGGGTACCCAGATAACTCAGTCACTAGCATGCATTGCTTCTGACTGCAAACACAGACTGTCCTTATGGCACCGAGATAGCTCAGTCACTAGCAAGCTTGGTTTCTGACTGCAAACACAGACTGTTCTTGGGGCACCCAGATAACTCAGTCACTAGCATGCTTGGCTTCTGTCTGCAAACACAGTCAGACTGTCCTTGGGACACCCAGATAACTCAGTCACTAGCATGCTTGGCCTCTGACTGCAAACACAGTCAGACTGTCCTTGGGGTACCCAGATAACTCAGTCACTAGCATGCTTGGCTTCTGACTGCAAACACAGTCAGACTGTCCTTGGGGTACCCAGATAACTCAGTCACTAGCATGCTTGGCTTCTGACTGCAAACACAGTCAGACTGTCCTTGGGGTACCCAGATAACTCAGTCACTAGCATGCTTGGCCTCTGACTGCAAACACAGTCAGACTGTCCTTGGGACACCCAGATAACTCAGTCACTAGCATGCTTGGCTTCTGACTGCAAACACAGACTGTCCTTAGGGCACCCAGATAACTCAGTCACTAGCATGCTTGGCTTCTGACTAGCCTGGTACCTCTGCCAAACAGGTTTGAATCCCGCTGGTGATGCTAGCAAAAAGGTCAGATATTGGAAAAAACTGTGTGAAAAAACGTTCAATTGTTCCTGCAGTGGTATGTGTCGAGGGGTTTCACAGGGTAGTTCCCAGCCTCCATTGGAATTGTTAGTCTGATATCTATCTCCTGCATCTACAACATGCAAATAAAGTATAGCCTATTTAAGTACATAAGCACAACAACTGTTATGAATCATTTCATACAAAAGTGTGAGTCTCCAATGAGGGAGTTCGTGTTTCAACCAATGTTAAACTCTGGTAGATGCACTGCGCATGTCTAGTACAGTTGCTGCGCGAACTCACTCTTGTCGATCGTTAGTTAGAAGACAAGTATTAGCTTTCACAAAAAGCTGGCGGTCTTCTAGCCTTATCAAATAATTATTATTGTATGCATTCTTGCAAACTGTATGCTCGTGAGTTTGTCCATGTATATTTATTCTACTTTCTATCGTCGGAGCTGTACTTTTTTGTGTGTTGTTTTGCGATTTTACACAGGCCTGAACATTAAATTCAGTAGGAACATTAGAGATGTCTAGGCAGTGTCCGTTGTAACAATACAAGTGTATGGATCCCTACCTTTGAGACATACGGATCAGACATGTCTCATGGCTATGATTATAATTGTTATATTATAAAATCGTAAGAAATGACAACTAAATTTTTGTCATTTTTTTCCTTTGCCATATCAGTGGACCGCTAAATTAAACGCAATTGAATCACAACAAAAGTCGTCTTCGTTTGTCGTCTGCTAAAAAGTTTTGGGAAACCTCCATTAAAAAGTGTGGACCCAGATCAGACTGTTCCTATTGGAATAGCATGATCTGGATTCACTCTGCTCGCTTTGGTACTTTAACTAATTAGTAATCATTTCAATGTTAGACAATTATTTGCAACAGGCGACTTGAGCAGAAGGTTTTCAGATCAGGATAATCGTATTGTACTTCCAGCCTAGCCTTTTGAAAAAAATGCTAGAGATACAGATCCGTATCCGTAGTCTCACAGACTAGAGATACGACTTCGTACCAATAGTCATTGTCTTACATAAAACAGCTGTAGTGTCTTCTACGCTGAGGCGGGAGCATGTACCAAATGTGGCTCGAATTTTCAATATAAAAAAAAAACAGTTTCAAATCAATTGTGTTTTTTTTTATTTTGCATACTTAATCATGTGTGTGCTTTCATAGTGTTTGTTGCATAATTATTTCAATAAAATCAATTGGTTATTATTTATTTGTCTATTGGATATCCGTCCAGATTTTATGTCATGCTAAATTCAATTGAACATGAAATTTCAACAGCTCATTAGGAAAATTCTAAAATATAAACAACTTTCCATTGCTTTAAAACTCTAAAATAAATTGTCGTTTGTTGTGATGCCAATAAGTGATGTTAAAGGCCAATAATTGTCGAGCATAAAAATCATGCTCAGTTGCGTTCAGCACGAACTATTTTGCATGTATTTATAACACAGAACTCTGGTGTATAAGTTCTAACAAAGGAGCACAGTATCTCAGATGGTATGGCATTAGACTGGAGACCGAAGGCTTGCTGCAATGTAGCTCGGTAGTCACATCTGGGTGGATTCAATGTGTTTGGACATTTTTTTATTAATTTTAAAAACTGATTATTATTAGCTTTGATTCCACTAATGTGTAATTATACCCCAACTTTGAAAAAGTTGAAGAGGCATATTGCTTTGGGCTTGTCCGTCCTTCCGTTTGTGCGTCCGTTGCAAAAATCAAGTTACAGTTTTGAAATTTTATAAATAGATTTATGTCAAAAATAGTTGACCCGTATTTTTTAGTCCAAATTATCTCCATTTGTGGAGTTATGCCCCTTTTAAAGGGTCATAATGAAATTTTGTAATCAAGATGTCTCTAAAAATCTAACAGCTAGGGGCTTCAAACTTAGTCAGCTGATAGACGATAATGAGTAGATTACCTGGTGATTTTTTAAAGTTTTTTTAGTTATTGCCCTTTGAATGTTTGGAAATAGAAAGCTTGATATCTCTTAAATTATTACAGCTAGGTGCTTCGAATTCGGACAGCTGATAGAGGATAATGAGAAAGAAAAAGTTATTTTTATTTTCGAGTTATTGCCCTTTGCATTTTTATGGGCTATTGCCCTTTGTAAATTTGCACATAGAAAACTTGTAGTAAAGATAAATATCGAAAACCATTACATCTATTGGCCTCAGATTTAGTCAGCTCATAGAGGATGGTGAGTAGATTACCCGGTGAGATCATCATTATGGACACGCATATGGTTTGGGGCACAGTCTTTCATTAACGCAAATTCTAGTTTGTGTTATTTATGCCTTGTGTTTGTAATGCTTTCCAGTCTGTTAATGTTGCCTTGTGGTCACCGACTGGGAAAGGGCTAACCTCTGGACTCTTGTTGTCGCTTTCCCAAGTGGTATCCTGGGTCAGGCGTGATACTTGATTGTATCAATTTCTGATCTTTGCCACATTTCTTACTTTATTCCGTCACTTATTTGAAAGTATCATATCTTAGCTTGGCATAAACGAAATTTTTATTTTCTAGCTAGTATCTGTAGCTGAACAGGCTGGTTTGTGTTGCTAAACAGGCTGGTTTTTGCATGACTTTATCGCTAACCCCAAGACAGTACAGAGGCTTACTAGAATTTAAGTCAGTAACGTACTTAAACGGTTTTCATCTACAAATTTGGCGGACAAGGTCCCAAAAGGGAGGCATATTATAGTAATCATACTGTCGAAGTGTTTGAGCATATCTCCTAAAGTTATTTGTGGTAGAAGTCCCAAAATCCATGTTTCAAAGCATTTTGGGTCAATGAGTGTCTCAAACCATTTGGTGGTACTGTGACATTGATCTCTACCTCTGGCCTCAGTTATTGAAAAATCGAGCCTTGAGCAACTCATATATTTTTGACATATGAATCTGTTGGGACCTTCTAGCTCTGAGCTTACATTTTTAGCATTTGATATATTCGGCTCAATTTATCTCTAAGACAGCTGAGCACATGCTCAGAATCAGGAGTCTGAATTTCAGTAGTAATTGTTACTGTCTGATTTGGTACTAGTGTCTTTTTTTGACTCATGATGCACTTATTTTCAACGCTTGTAGTGGGTGACAAAATAATGTCAGGATGGCAAGATATCCTCATGTTGAAGCTGGCACTGCAACTTGTCAGCGACCAGTCACCGATCGGTAGCAAGTCAATCGCCGATAAGTCGCAGACTAGTTGCTGAGGTTTTCACAACCAATATATTCATAAAATCGGTCGGCGACAGATCGGCGATTGATCGGCGACTGTTCCGCGACTTGTCGGTGACTGATCGCCGACTTCTAGAAAACCTTTGCAACTAGTCGGGGATGGAAATCAGTCGCGGCTAGTCTTTTGTGCATATTCAAAAGACTGGCCGCGTCTGTTTTTGTACGGCTACTGATCGCCGACCTTGCTGCGACCTTGTTGCTACCTTTGTAAAACCTTTCTGCGACCTCTGCAACTTCTCTTCGATTGTCAATTTTTTTAGTTGCGGTGAGGGCAAGCTCTGCAGGACCGGGGCTTTACGTGTGTTTTACTGGTAACAAATCCTGGATTCTGCTGTTATTGAAGCACAACAAATGTAAAGCTCGCATTTAGGCCTGCTAACTATTGCTATATATATATGTATGAGCATGGAGAAACAACCAAATTAAATTAACACACTATGATGAGCCAACAAAAAGGGCTCACGGCTCACAGATACTCAGAGCAGTGAATAATGGCCTTTTTTATATAATGAACAGCGAATAATGAGTCAAAAAATAATGAATAGTGAATAATGAGTGCCAAAAACTAATGAATAATCCTATTTTTTAATGAATAGGAGAAAAAATGATAAATAGTGAATTTAAATTCGATTAGATTTAAATGAACTTTAGGTAATATTTTAATGAATAACACAATTTTTTAATGGAATGAATAACAGGCTAAAATGTTAATGAATAGTGAATACCAATCCCCCCATCCAGACCCTCATAACCATGAACCACATTTAGTAGACAATCTAATTTCTTTATCCTTGGCATGAGGGCAAAAAGGTTTACACAAATTGCATAGGTCACATTATGAAGATGGTCGACCCAACATTATTTGATAGAAAACTTAAAATATCTTCTTGACGATTATTAGGCCAATGACTTTAGAGCTGGGGCGTTAAAAGACAAACTTATAAGAAACTTACATGGGAAGTGAAATAAAAACAAGCATGCAGTGCAATGCGCATGAATGTATACTATGATAGAATTAAACGATCGCTAACATTTTTTGAAAAGTCAATACTTGTATACTATGCATTGGGCAATGTTTGTTTTCTCTATTCTATATGTGGACAGCTATATGCAGGTTTTTGCTTCATAGTTCATCACAGACATATTTTGCCTATGTAAGCCTTTCGATCGTATCATATATGGATTAGAAAAGCCGTAGATTATGTTCAAATGCCAATTTCAATCTTAACTTGGCAGCTCTTTTGCGTTTAGCCGCCATTTTGAAACTAGAGGAACAGGCGTATTTTGGCTGGTTGGACTCTGGTTAATTTATGACGTCACTCCGGTTAAACCAGAGTGCGTTCGGTGTTGTTTTGTTAAACCAATGTTAAACATTTGTTCCTCCGGTTCTTTCTCGAACTCCCTCTAAATATCCCATAAACAAGCTGTTATACTAAATGTAGCTATTTAACTCTTTGCATCCTGGGTAATTTTTCATGCTTTTTTTGTCGTCTGCTATTTGTTTTCAAAATCAACTTTTTCGAAATACAATCAGAGTGTCAAAAAGTTGGGATCCAGATCATTTTGTCGAGTCTGATCTGGGTCCTATAACTGTTTGCAAAAGTTATCAGGAGACAACAGTTGCAACTTATTGATCTAATCATCTTTCATGTTGATGTCAGAAGTTTTACATAATAGCTATCTTTCATTTAATTGAACTCTTGAGCTACCAGTGACATCTTCCCGTGGACTGCTGATAACCTTTCAAAACAGTTGTTAAAAGATCAGGCCCAACAGAATGTTGGGCCTGATTTGAATCAAAACTGTTTGATACCCTGATGGGATTCCTGAAAGAATGTTTCTAAACAGTAAATTTTGGAAAAAAATCAGCAGAGAAAAATATTTTTCAGCATGCAGAGTTACATTTGTAATCACCCTCGACATATCAGTTCTTCCTCTTTGTCCGTCTTTTTACCCAATTTTAACTGCAGGGCTAAATGATAAGTGCTGTCACACCGTACAACTGACTGTCTGTTTTGAAGACAGATTACCATTTTGAAGATAGTTCTAAGAAAGGGTAGCTGAAGAATTTTTGTTTCCTATAACTTGAAGGAGCAAGTTGCTAATGGAAAATGTGTTTGATGGCTTGAGATACTGAAGCAGCAGTCTGAATTTATTTCAGGCGCAAAACATTTGTCAGCAGGTCAAAAAAAGTGTTTCAAGAAAGTTGCATGAAAATATATAGCTTTCTGCTACAACTGTACCTTTACCAAAACATATTATAGTCACTTGCTCTCACTAAAAGTACAAATATTCAGCTGCAATTCTGCCAAATTTGACCTCACAGGTCAGTTTATTTAATAACAAACTGCGCCCCCCTGAAGAGACCTGGTTACTGAAAAAATTATGTCTCTTCAGACATATCACTTTTTAATCAAATGTATTCGACGACAGATCAGAGAATTCAGAGGATAACATCGACGTATGCATTTCGGCTTCATCTTCAAGAAAAACCATACGCTGGTAACGTAGGTGGAATCTATTTCATGCTCTGTAACCATAAACAGACATAGGGACTGCTCTTCTGCTGTATTAATATCTACTTTTCAAGTCACTAAAATGAAGAAAGAGGGCAAAGATCAGGAATCGATACAATCAAGCACCACACCAGACCCAGGATACCAATGGGAAAGTGACAAGGTCACAATTAGACATCACAAACGAGAGCCAAGAAGTCAGCCCTTTCCCAGCAGTTGACCACAAGCCATCAACATACAGACTTGCATGAAAGTATAACATCACAAGACAGAAATAACATAAATGATCCACAAAAGAAGCACCGCCTTGGAAAGGTCAGTAAAAGTACATGTATTTTACTGGAGGGCTTAAACCGGTTTAACAGTGCACCAACCTCACCCTTAGTTCAGATGTGGACCAAGACACATAGATGTTTGATTTGCATGAAAGACCCCTAACTTATCAATGCATCATCTCCTAGAACATATAAATCAAGATATAAAAAGGAGATAAAGCAAAGATAAGGACTAGACAGTAAATAAAACTGAATACCGGAGCAAAAGAAATCCCAACAGGTAAACCCCGGTGGGCCTAAGCCAAATCTGCCATCAGTAAAACACTGTTGGCTTAAATATGTTTATTGCTGGTAATCAAAACAAACATCCATGATACTTTTGAATAGTTTCCTGAAAACTGTGAGAAAATACAACTGTTGACAGAACTGATCCCATGCATCACAGCACCATGCAAAAGCCCAGGTGGTTAGAGCTCCTGACCAGAGTTCCTAGGACCCCAAACTCCAAAAAATCGATATTTTTCTACCCAATACAAAATTTTAGAAATCCGAAAATGCTATTCGATGGCCTTGATGTCTACCTTCGAAATACCTTAAATAGTGTACCCTGGCAGATAAACTGATTCTAGAATCTGTGTTAAAGTTGAAATAATGCCATTTTTCTTCATTACAAACCATTTTAAACTGTCAAGCAGAATATCCTCTTAAAACCGATATCAGTGTCAAAAAGCTCAATGAGTGTCTCATCGAATAGCATTGCCGGATTTCTAAATGTTGCTCTCAAAATTACTAAATAGAAAGTTTAATGAAACTGGTATATGCGATGAAGGAGCTGGATTTGTGGGAGTGTCTAATAGAATTTTTATGGTAACCCTTGAAGAGCCAGTTTAATGATAGAGTATACAGTCAAACTTCAATGGCTAGAACTGGTCTGGCCCTTCGGTGCAAGTTCGACCCATCGATGGGTTCGAGCAACATATGGAGTGACAATTTTCGAGGTAGTTCATGTGTACTTTATGTTTCCTATAAACACCATGTTTTTTTATGATCAAAGCTGCAAAGGGCATGTGACATCTGTCATTTATCTCAATTTACTTCTTTGCAAGCTAGAGTTAAAACTATAAACGACATGCATCTGCGAAAAGTAAATACCTTGATCAGCATGCGTATAAATGTAAATTGATCAATGCATTTGCTATCCCATCTGCTATCACAATATAGTTGTCCGGTGTGTCGTTTGTGAGTGAATGTTTCTTTTATAAGTGTCTGATATTTATGTTGTCTTGTGAGCGAATGTTACAGTTTATGTTTGTTTGTTTATCCGTTTCCTTTATACATGTACCCCTATTCCAAACAGACCAGGAATCCCAAGAATTGCCATGACATGACAATTATTTGGATTCATAGTGATCAGTTCATAAGATCTTACATGTAACTGAATCGTTTAGTCCATAGTCAGTTCTTGCAATTTGTAAGTTTATAGGGATTTGTGGCAAAAGTTTTGAACTGTTCAAAACTTTCGCGACAAACTCCCAATTCGAAAAAGTCATACTTGATTCATAACAAAATATAAATGCATTCGTAGACATTGTAACTGAATCATAATTGATTCGGAGGCGTTCTTAGGTGTTCCTAGGTACTTTTAACTCCTTCAGGCGTTTCCGGGAGATTATGACAAGCAATAAAACCAAGGAAGAGGTAGCAAAAGGTGGTCCCCTTAGAGTAACTACCCAGTCATGGGCATGTGAGCCAGTCCCAGAATTTGAAACAGATCATGTGGCAAATTCAGGAGCACAATCAGGATCAGTCAGTGACTCCTGGCTGGTGATGTTGTCAATGGTGAACTACCTGTAGCATCTTTTCCATGTCAAAGAGTCAGGGCCAGGGCCACTCTCCTTTTTAGAAGTGTTATTCTTCTATATATTAAGTAGCTGTTTTTGACACTCAAGTTTTAGGGTCAATACTACAGAGCTCTGCTATATGAGGAATATTAATTTTGGAACTGATGCCCTGGAAGCATGGATGTGGACATTTTATAGCTATTGTGAGAGAAAATACCACGAATTGTCAATAGTACTGTAAAAAAATTTCCGCTTATTTGTGCCCGATCTGTGCATGCATTCGGCGTACTCTTAACTATTTTGTGACTGATTTTAACTTTCTTGCAGTATTTCCAAATAGATTATTGCACATTGTAGTGAATTTGTCACAGTATCAAGGCGATTCAGGCCAAATCCAGCCGAATCCCACAAATATTCGTAACCGTTTCTTACCTGTTTCATTACTGAATTGTAGAACATGACAAATGGGTTGAAAAATTTACAATTCTTCACGAACCCTAATATTTTCTGATTGATGATTCGTGGAATTTGTGGTCTGTGAGGAATAGCGGCATAAGAGCAACAAAAGAAAAAAAAAAAGTTGTTTCAAATTAATTTTATCACATGACGTCCCATCTGGGAGTGATCTAACATTATGCAATAGAATCGATAAACCACTAGTGATTTACAGATTTTCGGCAAACGTAATGAGGTCCATTATAACGTTGCGTAAAATAAGGGAAAATCTTGACATTTTCACATAAAAAATGTTATTTGTTAATGTCATGTGATAAATCGAATATAACATATGGATCCTTAATTACTGAATTTATTAAACTTGTTGCGAAAAAAGAGATAAAACACTCAGCAAGCCTCTCATTTTATCTCCTTTCCCCAACTTGTTTAATGAATTCAATAAAAAATGAGCACTCATGTATATCTATGTACAAGCTTCAATGAAAATTTGAAAAGTATACAAACTCATCTGGATGCTTAAAACAAAGACTTGGATCAGACTGTACACCCACATGGTCTGATGCCCATCTGAATACAGGCCACAGTAGTATGTTGGTATATGTTGTCATACTGCGAAGAGGTCCAAAATTTTGTGCATGTACATGCATAAAAACTTTTAGTGTATGAGAACGTATTGCTTATATATGTTAGACACAAGTTAGATGTATGCAACATGTAACACACCGTACAACCGGCTGCTTTGATGACAGGTTACTAACAATGATGACAGATACAGGTTTTTATGTCCCATGAAGGGTAGGTTATAATTTTCGGTTGGCAAAATTTTTAGAGAAGCCCTCTGGTACTTTATGGTAAATGAGTACACTTGTTAGTGTTGAGAGATCCTACAGAAACAAGCTGACGGTATATCACTCACAAATAAAGCCACACGTGACCATCATTTCAGATGTTTCCCAAGAAATGTCACAAAAAACCGTTATCTGTTCAGATTGTGCGTCTCTCCGTCAAAGTCTGCTGTCTGCTCTTATATAAAATAAAACTACTATCATTCAGCTACATTTCTGCCAAATTTGAAGCCGCAGTTTGATTTTATAAAGTTACTGGAGCCCATCAAAGACGACAGGTAGAGGAAAAATGGCTGCCTTTGTCAACAGATCTATTTTGAAATGGCTGTCTTTGATGACAGGTCATGAATTTTAGTGGCTAACATTGATGACAAGTCATAATTCTAGAAAGTTACTTTAAATCAACATATTTCTTCAGCCTTTGGTCTCAACTGAGAGCATAAATAATCTTCCATATTGCATTCAGGTCAAAATGATCTTATCTGTCAGTTGATTAACTAATAGTAATATTGATCATAGGTAAACAGTCTAGGTCCAGACCAGACACTGTAGAAACAAAGTCCATACTGTTTCTTAAAGGATATAAATACAAAAAGTTAACTAAAATGTACATCTAGAACGATGACAAAAGGGTGTATCAACCTTTCAGTGAAATCTTGAGTTTTGTAATATATTAAGTTATTTCATTAAATGTGCTTTAAGGACAGGGTTTGGTTGTGCCACTTCCTGGTAATTGCTAATGTTATTTTTTCTTCATGCAGTACCAGTACCTTGGGACAATATTACACCTCCCCTATACAAATCAACAAAAAGTTGTGAATCACTGTTACAGGCTTAATGGCAACAGATAATATCCTGATCTTTCCATGCAGCAAAATATTTTCAGCTTTGATATGGTATAAGTTGACATCATGTGATGTTGAAAGCTAAACAGGCATGGTGTCTACTGGCGTCTTGACTGCTATCAATTGAGTTGTGCTTTGGTAACCAAAGTATTTGTTAAACAGATTTTGAAGGTGGATCACAATTTGGAATACAAGGGT
The DNA here is from genome assembly GCA_964019695.1 of Loripinus fragilis. Classification (NCBI taxonomy): domain Eukaryota; kingdom Metazoa; phylum Mollusca; class Bivalvia; order Lucinida; family Lucinidae; genus Loripinus; species Loripinus fragilis. The sequence continues at coordinate 16,181,948 of OZ026520.1, forward strand.
CATTCAATAAGTAACCAGCTAGCTCTGTTTCCCATCAAGATAGATCGCTTTTTCTTTTGGACAATCAATCTCTATCAAATTACTCTTCAACCCTATGTTTGAAAGATATATTATCTAATGATTTAACAAACAAAACTGCATTTGAAAGTGTGCTAAAATAGCTTAGAAATATGTAACACTACTATGTTCAAGAGCCATTTTCAAAAGATAAATTGTGAGATGCTTACTTGAAACTAAGCTATGATTGAAGCCAAAAGAATGTATTTTCTCTTTAAAAATTAGAGTAAAATACGTTGCTCTTGAAAAGAAATTGCAGTGTTCAAAATTAATAATGTAAAAATAGAACTTAAATTTTGAAAATTTGATAATTCAGACGGTTTACTCCTTGCTTTTTGACAAAAATGTATTTATAATTATATTCCCATATTAATTGATATATTAGATAAACATTTGTTAAAAGTTTTACTATCTGAGAGCTTCCAACATGTCTGAAAATAGTTATGCCCCACAGTCCTTAACCATGGGTCACTTAAGTATCAAATTACGAAATCTTTTCATTTCTATACCATCATGTAGGCGACAAGTTTTCCATTCCATCGATATATTATATACTCACACTTCATTTTTTAAACTAAAGATATTTATCAAAAACTAAAATAAACGTTACAGCTTAATTCAACGAAAGAAAATTATTTGGCTCACTGACCATGCTTGAAGTCACGATAAAATCAACTAACCAACACATAATGCTTAAACTTTGTAAAAGAGTCTTAATATGGTGACTTAAAAAACTGTGAAAATCTTGACTGTATCGGGTAAGTTAGAAATAGGTCAAGCTGGTAACTTATTGAAACACCATGTATTTAGAGTTTGAGGACCCCTTAGATTGACCCCCATTGAGAATGTCTATCATCAAAATCTGTAAAACAAATACTTTGGTCACCAAGGAAAAACACAAAAGATACCAGCCAAGATGCAAGAAGACACCATGCCTGTTTAGCTTTCAACATCACGTGATGTCAACTTGCAAACCATAATCAAGGCTGAAAATATTTTGCTGTGAGGAAAGATCAGGTTGTCATTCAACCTGTAACAGTGATTCACAACTTTCTGTTGATTCATATAGGGGAAGTGAAATATTGCCCCCAGGTACTGCTACTGCTTGGAAGTGGCACAAGCCAAACCAAACCCTGTCCTTAAAACCTAAACTTGCAATAACTGATATAACAAAACTCAAGATTTCACTGAGAAGTGGCTTTGCCCATTTGTCATCTAACTGATATCTGATCTAGACGTACATTTTGAGTATATTTTTGTATCTATACTGAACAAAAGTGAAAACCCTACACCTGAATTGTTTGCCATCTATATACAAAATTATGTAAACCAAGAATGCAAATGAAAGTGTATCTTAATGTTCAAATACTGGGTAATGCATAACAGTAAAAGTTATATAAATGTTGTCAGAGGAAACACATGAAAGCCATTCAAATCTGACAGGGGTCCAATTTTTCAGGTTGCAAATTTAAACAGAAATATCACACAGTTTAGGCCTTCAGAAATCCACTACCTACGAGATCCGACTGCACAGAATGGTAGTCTAGACATGTGACAACCAGACATGTCAAGGACTTATCTCAGGTGTACTTTGATCGTTTAGAAAAGCAATCTTAAAAAGCGGGTTTTCCATCAAATTGCCACGTTTATAATTTTAACACTGAAATCTCCATAGGAAAATCAATGCGTAGTTGCAAGTTAGTATGAGGACATTACTAGTCGAGAAAAGGAAGAAACAATGTGCTGAGAGGTCTACGTGATTTGGCAAAAGAAAATTATCGAAAATTGTGATAAATCGAAGATTACCAAACATTTAATATTCCCCATTTGTTTTTGTCAAAGGGAGATAATTATCATTTTTTTACAAATTTGATAATTTCAAAATTGATTTCTAAGCTTGTTTCAAGTGATTAATCAGTTTTCTTGTGTTTTTATGCATCACAATTATGACCAGTTTTGATAAGCATAACATTTTTACTTTGCGCAATAGCTAAATTCAGTGAATAAAGCTTTAAACACTTATAGGAGCATAATTCAGACATCAAACGAGACAAATTGGTGGAGTTTCAACGGATCATTTGCTGGATGTCTGGGAAACATTATTAAGTTTTAGTAAATACTTTTGCCCAATACTTTCTCACATAATATAGATAACTGAAGTGTAATGTTTTCACTTTTGTTCAGTATTTATCCTCAAAGAAACCATATGAACCCTGTTTCTGAAGTGTCTGGTCTGGATCTAGACCGTTTACCTATGCTAAATATCAGCTAGCCAAATGACAGATAAGATTATGTTGACCCTAATGCAATATGGAATATGACTTATGCTCTAAGTTGAGACCAAAGGCTGAAGAAATATGTTGATTTAAAGAAACGTTTTAAAATTATGACCTGTCATCAATGTTAGCCACTAAAATTAATGACCTGTCATCAAAGACACCCACTTCAAAATTGATCTGTTGACAAAGGCAGCCATTTTTCATCTACCTGTCGTCTTTGATGGGCTCCAGTAACTTTATAAAATCAAACTGCGGCTTCAAATTTGGCAGAAATGTAGCTGAATGATAGTAGTTTTATTGTATATAAGTGCAGACAGCAGACTTTGACGGAGAGACGCACCACTTGAAGAGATAACCGTTTTTTGTGACTTTTCTCAGGAAACCTCTGAAATAATGATCAAGTGTGGCTTTATTTGTGAGTGATACTTTGTCAGCTTGTTTCTCTAGGATCTCTCAACACTAACAAGTGTACTCATCTACCATAGAGTACCAGAGGGCTTCTCTAATAAAATTGCCAACCGAAAATTATAACCTACCCTTCATGGGACATAAAAGCCCGCATCTGTCATCTTTGTTAGTAACCTGTCATCAAAGCAGCCGGTTGTACGGTGTGTGTAAGTTATGCATACATTATGGTATGTATGAAACCAATGTATTCGGATGTATGAGAAATTCAGCAAGTACATTGGTGTAGGCTGAACAAGTTAGATATAAGTTTTAAACATTTTACGAACATGCCACAGTATGTTGGTATACATGTATGTTGTCATACGGTGAAGAGATCCCAAAATGTTGTGCTTGCATAAAAAATCTTCAGCGTATGCCGACTTATTGCTTATACTTTAGGTATAAGTTAGATGTACGCAACAGGTAAAATATGCATACATTAAGGTATGCTAGTACCAACGTATGAGGACGTATGAGAAATTCAGCAAGTACGTTGGTGTACGCTTAATAAGTTAGAGATAAGTTTTAAATACATTATGAACACTCTACAAAACGGTGGTATACGTTGTCATACAGGGAAGGGGTCCCAAAATTTTGTACATGCTTATACGTTAGACGTAAGTTAGATGTTTGCTACATGTAAGTTATGCATACATTAACGTACGTTCACTACGTTGCATGTACAATTCAGCATAAGTAAGACTTTTGTTGTATATAAGTTTCTCATAAGTCAAGAACGCTAGTGATATGCTGGGCATACACTGTTTTACGCCAGTACAAGCATAAGTTATGTTGTGCCAGGAATAAGATATGGATAATTTACCCATACGTTAGAGTAATAGACACACATTTTATGTTTGCTTAGTATACCCGTTGTATACGTTCACCTTCCTCTGATTTTTTGATTCGATTTCAGGGTATGTCAGCGTGCTGAATATATTTTTCATACCTCTTTTACCTCAGCATAAGGTGGCTAAAACGTTATAGTGTGACAAAGCCTTAAGCTATGGTCAACACTATGGCCTAAGAGCTGATGAACAGAGCAGCTACATGTGAAAAAAGGCTCCGTGTAAACTTTGCTCAAGACTCACTCTGTTCATGAGCTCATGAACGATACAATAATAAAATCTATTCCATTTACATTTATTTATATGGAAGAATGAGGGACAACTCTTTTCCTAAATCCAAACTGTTTGATACTTTGATGGCTTTCCTGAAATAATTTTTGAAAACTGATTTCTCAAAAATCCAGCAGGCGACAAAAAATCATGAAAAATTACCCAGCATGCAAACAGGAAACAAAATGAAAATGGAAGATTAAGAAAGAGTTTACTGTCCACAACTATAGGTCACAAACGATTGAACATGTTAAAGGAGAAAGGGTTAGAATAAAAAAAATAAACATTAAAGATCTTTAATTTTCTAAAATATCATATAAAATTGTGAAATGAATTAGTCAACATACCAATCCCTCCTAATGACAACGGCATGCTGGTCCAATTATGTGTATATTGAGAAATGATTTTAAAACAAGATTCAGCAGCAGTCGGCTTATGGGAGTCGTTTTAAGTGCAGCTGCAAAGTTTCCCAATAATCAAACACATCCAGGTCCTATTTCATAATTCCGCTTGCTCATGTCTGTGTCTAGACGGATATATATTCACTGAACTTTCTCCATAAAACGCAACATAAAAATCTATTTCCTTTTTTGGTGAAATTCACTTTTAATTAAACACTTCTGGATCACAGAGATCAGGACATGCAGCCTGTCATGTATGTTTCATAACACAACACATTAACCCTTAACTCTCTGCATGCTTGGTAATCTGGTTTAGATAAAACAAAATTTTGAGCATAAAATTGTAAATATTGTCTTATCCATCAGTTTGAACATATGTTTTGGGTGCTCAAAAGAACCGTCTCATTGAGACGGTCCTTTGAACACCCACAACATATGTTTTGAACACCCACAACATATGTTTTGGTTGAGAAATAAGAAAAAAAATGACTTTTGTTGTCATCTTTTTTCAACATTAACTTCAGTTTGTCAAATGGTTAAGATCTGCTGACAGATAATTCACATGAAATATCAAGCCTTAAATGAAGCCACAAAATTTGAAAATGTCACCTGTGGTACTTAAAGGTTATAGCAGACATCATATGAAAATCCTTAAGTTGCCAACCATGACACCAGACAACACATTTGTATTTTCTTGGAAAATTTATAAGTATTGATGTTTCATGCAGACTATTCATATGACATTGGTAATGATGCCTATGTGGAGCTTTAAAGGTTTACTCTTTGCACTTAATCTATAAATATCAGTCGATGACATTTAAAAATATTTTCAAATATGAAAATAAAATTCCAATACTGTCAACCATTTAAAGGCACTCTCAGACTGTTTCATAATAATCTTTAATCTCCATATTTATCAAAATCAGAAAATTCTTTATAAACTCTTTGCCTGCTAGACTGTCAACTGCAATCAGTCCACGCTAGAGAACCTCTGTACTCGAAAGGTGCAGTCATCGCGTGGCTGTTGTAGTCGAGGAGTGCACAAAATATTGCCACCAGTACCTAGTTGTTTTTGGTCAATATTTTAGTAAATTACTTCTTAAAATATTCATCGCGAATTATTGTCACTTATAAATCCAGCTATGATCTACTTAACACATTTTTTCTGGGTTGAGTGATAGTCGCTACAGGGCAAGAGTAATGCCAAAACTGTGATTTTTACCTGAAAAAGGAGAAAGAAAGTTTTGCTTATGTTCTGGAATTTATGCTTACTTTAGCTAAAATGCAAGATAACAGTACTTTAATGTGAAAAAAGTTTGAAATCTGAGGCTGGAGCATGTTGAAAGTTATTTAAGCTTTTCATACTGTACGCTTAGTTCTGTATATAGGGCCCAGTGGTCGGGTTGACTGATACATATTGATTTTATTCAGACCCTCAACTACGTACTGGGCCAGACCACCCGATATGCAGAACTATGCGTACAGCATGAAAAGCTAAATGCTCTGTCTTCAGATTTCAAACTTTGTGCACATAAAAGGACTGATATTTTGCATTTTATCAAAAGTAAGCATAAATTCCAGAACATAAGCAAACATTTCTTTCATCCTCTTTTCAGAAAAAAAAAACATATTTTTGGCATAACTCTGGCGTTGTTGGGACTATCACTCATCTTTTAAGCAGATACACAGCTGGATTTATAAGTGATAATAATTTGCGGTGAATATTTTCAGAATTAAAAAATTGACCAAAATATTACCTTTATTAACAGCTAGGTACACTATTTTGTACACTCGTCGACTGCAACCACCAAGCGATGACTGTGCTGTTCGAGTACAGTGGTTCTCTAGCATGAGATCACGCCTGACAAAATGTTGGGCCTGACAAAACATCTGCCCTGATCTGGATCAAACCTTTTTGAAAAAAATAATTTTGAAAAAGACAGCAGACGAGAAAAAAGCATGCAAAATTACCTAGCATGCAAAGTGTTTAGTTTTCCTGCTGCAAAATAATGCTTATAAACCCTTAATGCCCCAATCGTAACAAACTTCGTTTGCTTCTTTCATCTGCTGAAATGTTTAAGAAGCCTCTATGGCAAACAGTGTGGACCCAGATCAGACTGCCCTAGTCTGTTCTGGGTCCACGCTGTTTGCTTCTATACTTAATTCGTCAGTAATGTTAGGCATTAATTTGCAGCAGACTACTTCAGCAGACGACATTTTCAGATGCATTTTTTCTTGGCACTTTAAGGGATAACTCAAAAGTCAACATTGCACATGATTTTTTTTAATTTCCTCCAAAATCACAAGTGTACTTTAACAAGCCTATGACAGAGAAAACGAACTGTTTAAAAACTAATAACAAGCAGTCTGACCCAATGAACTAGGTGCTATATGATTAAATTTAGACTGCACAATGCATTTTCTGATAGGCCAAAGCCAGATTACATCAAAAAAAGACCTACCATTCCTTGTAATGTCAAACAAGGCACTTTTTACATGAAGGGAAAATTTGTGTAAATTATTTCATGAATGAAATGGCTTAGATCCAGACATTTTGTCAGTCCTGGTCTGGGTTCAAACTTATTGCAAAGGAATATTCCGGAAGACAAAAGTCACCACTAGCAAGGAAAGAATTAAAGTATACTTGCTAATCAAGTCAAAAGTTAATGTATACTGGCTTATCAAGTCATAAATTTTAAATTTTTTAACCTAGTCTCTGAAGCAGAGCAAGCCAGTTTGAGATTTACTTGGTCAAAAACTCCTTTGATTTCGCCAACGTTTCAGGTACTCTCCCACATTTTGTTGTCTGCTGATTGCCTTTAAAAACAGTTTGGACCCAGATCAAGACATACAGAACATTGGTCCTAATCTGCATCCAAACCATTCGACACTCTGATAGTATTCCTGAAAGAATTTTTTTGAAATTTTAATTTTGAAGAGTCAGCGGATGACAACAAAAGCATAAAAATTACCCAGCATGCAAATAGTTTAATCTTGATTTTGGATTATGTCCATACAACCTCGATAATTTCAATGTTTATAGTGGACAGAGATTATCCACCATGGAATGACCGCATGGGCTGTAGTTGTAGTACCTTATGTTTAAGGTCACGATCTGCCCCCTTGAAATAAGTGACCTAGAAATAAAATTGTGTTTATGAAACACTGTGCCCCCAACCATCTGATTGTCCAGAATGATGGTGCTTTTCTAACTATACTACTCATCATCCTCCCATCAGGCACATGACGTCAAAACTATGTCATACCGATGTCAATGCGATAACATGACATCGCATTGACATTGATATGACTTTGTTTTAAGGTTGTGTGCCTGCAGGGCTGAATCAGTAGTTCCTATCTATAATATTTTTTTCAGTTATCCTGTTTACAAGTTTTCAACGGCTAAATTTGCAAAGAGCAATAACTCAAGAAAATAAAATAACCTTTTTTCTTAAATTCCACCAGGTAATCAACTGATCATCCTCTATTGTCAGCTGACCAAGTTTGAAGCTGCCAGCTGTAACACTTTTCAAGATATCTATACATGTATCAAGTTTTAAATGCCGAAATTTGCATAAGGCCATTTTCACCTGGTATTAAATCTATTCATCCTCTTCTATCAGCTGACCAAGTTTGAAGCGTTTCCAAAAAATCATGATTTTAAACTACAAGTTTTCAATGCCCAAATTTGCAAAGAACAGAAAGTCCAAACAAAAAAATAATAATAATTATCCTCTATCAGCTGACCAAGCTGTAATACATTTCAAGATATCCGGATTTCAAAATTTCATTCTGACGCTTAAAAAGGAGCATAACTCCTAAAAGGAAGATAATCCAGACTAGAAAAAACAAGAGGGCCAAGAGGCCCTAAATCGCTCACCTGAGTTTTGTTTAAAGCTTACATATAGGTATCTGTTGATAGCTTACCATGTCCTAAGGGCAGGGCCATTTTTGGCCCCAGGGGCATAAGTTGAACAAACTTGGTAGAGGCTACATACCAAATATCAAGGCTCTAAGCCTCATGGCTTCAGATAAAAAGATTTTTTTTATGTTTTTCCCTATATAGGCCTGTGTAAAACATGTGACCTCTAACAGGGCCATTTTTGGTAGAGTGCATCATGAGGAACAATTCTGTGAAATTACATTAAATTTGGGTCAGTGGTTCAGGAAATGTTGTTTAAAAGATTTCTTATCTGGAGCTCTGGCAGTCCTCCTGTTTGGTGGAGCAGAACCATTTATGCAATTTTGAAAGAGGGCATTATGGGAAACATTCATGTGAAGTTATATGGAATTTGGACCAGTGGTTCAGAAGATGTCGTTTAAAGAAAATTTCTTATCTAGAGCTCTGGCAGCTCCTATGTTCAGCGGACTGGAACCATTTGTGCATTTATGTAGAAGGTATTATGAGGAGCGGTTCTGTGAAATTATTTTGAATTTGGATCAGTGGTTCAGGAGGTTAATGCCGTTTAAAGGTATTTCTTATCTGGAGCTCTGGCAGGCTTTTGTTCAGTGGAGCATAACCATTTGTGCAATTTCTGTAAAGGGTATTATGAGGAACAATTTGGTGAAATTATTTTGAATTCAGGTCCTGGTTCAGGAGGAGATGTCGTTTATAAGATTTCCAATCTGGAGCTCCTGTTCAGTGGAGCGAAATCATTTATGCAATTTTGAAAGAGGGCATCATGGGGGACCAGTGGTTCATGAGGAGAAGTTGTTTACAGACATTTCCTCTCTAGAGCTCTGGCAGCCCCATTGTTCAGTGGACTGGAACCATTTGAGCAATTTTGGAAGAAGGCATCATGAGGAACAATCCTGTGAAATTATATTGAATTTGGACCAATGGTTCAGGAGGAAATGTTGTTTAAAGTTATTTCTTATCTGGAGCTCTGAGCCTCTGGCAGCCCTTTTGTTAGACAGAGCTTAACCATTTGTGCAATTTTGGTAGAGGGTATTATGAGGAACAATTCTGTGAAATTATTTTGAATTTGGTTCAGTGGTTCAGGAGAAGATGTAGTTTAAAAGATTTCTTATCTGGAGCTCTGACGGCCCTCCTGTTGAATGGAGTGGAACAATTTATGCAATTTTGAAAGAGAGCATCATGGGGAACATTCATGTGAAGTTATATAATATTTGGCCCAGTGGTTCAGAATGAGATCTTGTTTAGAGAACAACAGGGCCCTTGGGTCGCTCACCTGAGAATGACTGATCAGTGGAGAGAACCATTTGTGAAATTTTGGTAGAGTGCATCATGAGGAACAATTCTGTGAATTTTTTTTGAATTTGGGTCAGTGGTTCAGGAGATGTCCTTTAAAAGAGTTCTTATCTGGAGCTTTGGCAGTCCTCCTGTTTGGTGCAGCAGAACCATATATGCAATTTTGAAAGATCGCATCATGGGGAATATTCATGTGAAGTTATATGGAATTTGGACCAGTGGTTCAAAAAAAGATGTCGACTAAAGACATTTCTTATCTAGAGCTCTGACCGACCCTTTGTTCAGCAGACCCCAACCATTTGTGCAATTTTGGTAGAAGGTATCATGAGGAACAATTCTGTGAAATTATTTTGAATTTGGACCAGTGGTTCAGGGGGAATTGCTGTTCAAAGGTATTTATTATCTGGATATCTGGCAGCCCTTTTGTTCAGCATAGTGTAACCATTTGTGAGGAACAATTCTGTGAAATTATTTTGAATTTGGGTCATTGGTTCAGGAGCAAATGTTGTTTAAAAGATTTCTTATCTGGAGCTCTGGCAACCCTCCTGTTCGGTGGAGCAGTATCATTCATGCAATTTTGAACGAGGACCAGTGGTTCAGGAGGAGATGTCTTTACAAGACATTTCTTATCTGGAACTCTGGCGGCCTTTTTGTTATGCGGAGCGGAACCATTTGTGCCATTTTGGTAGTGGGCATCAAGAGGAACAACTGTGAAATTATTTTGCATTTGGACCAGCGTTCCAGGAGGAGATGTGTTTTAAAGATATTTCTTATCTGGAGCTCTGGCAGCCCTTATGTTCAGCGGAGAGGAAATATTTGTGCAATTTTGGTAGAAGGCATCATGAGGAACAATTGTGAAATAATTTTGAACTTAGACCAGTGGTTCAGGAGGAGAACTTGTTTAAAGATATTTCTTATCTGGAGCTCTGGCAGCCTTTTTCAATGGAGCTGAAACATGTATGCAATTTGGGTAGAGGGTATAATGAGGAACAATTCTGTGAAATTATTTTGAATTTGGACCAGGGGTTAAGGAGGAGATGCGTTTTAAAGATATTTCTTATCTGGAGCTCTGGCGACCATTTTGTTTAGCCCAGCAGAACCATTTGTGCAATCTTGGTAGAAGCATCATGAGGAACAATTCTGTGAAATAATTTTGAATTTGGATCAGTGGTTTAGGAGGAGATGCGTTTTAAAGATATTTCTTATCTGGAGCTCTGGCGACCATTTTGTTCAGCCCAGCTGAACCATTTGTGAAATTTTGGTAGAAGACATCATGAGAAACAATTCTGTGAAATTATTTTTAAGTTGACCAGTGGTTCAAGAAGAGATGTCGTTTAAAGATATTTCTTATCTTGTGCAGCGGAGTGGAACCATTTGTGCAATTTTGGTAGAGGGTATTATGAGGAACAATTCTGTGAAATTATTTTGAATTTGGGCCAGCCATTCAGGAAAAGATTTCATTTTAAGATTTCTTATCTGGAGCTCTGGCAGCCTTCCTGTTCAGTGGAGCGGAACCATTTATGCAATTTTGAAAGAGGGCATCATGGGGAACACTTTTGTGGAGTTATATGAAATTAGGACCAGTGGTTCAGGAGGAGATGTCGCATAAAGAAAAAATTGACAGACGGACGGACGGGCGACGGACAAAGACCGATCACAATAGCTCACATTGAGCTTTCGGCTCAGGTGAGCTAAAAAGTTTGCGAACGGACGGACGCACGACAAACGACGGACAAAGACAGATCACAATAGCTCACCTTGAGCCTTCAGCTCAGGTGAGCCTAAAATCGGTCCTACCTTATGTAGAAAAGTATCAAATTTGTTATAAGCAATGAATTTCTAGTCCTTCGCCTCCAACGAAAGTCCCTCTAATGTACATTGTTTTTGACCCTTCTTTCATTTCGGAAATACTGACAGTCGCTAGCAAGTTGTGAACCCCCTACCGTGTTGAGCATATTTAAAGTTTTATCGATATAATCACGATGTCAATAGTCTTCTACCTACGGACTTCGCGACACTAGCATCTCAAGATGGCAACCCTTGCCGATAAATTAGAGCTTGACTTTCTAGCAATTGTAGCCTCTAATAAAGGCCCATCAGGTAATGATTCTAATAGACGCCCAGCTTCTAATAGAATTTTTCGGTACTTATGCTAGAGTATTATCAGGAAATTTTTCTCCCACATTTTACTCCTTCCTACTGTCATCTGAAAACAGTTTGCAAACAGTTTGGATCCAGATCAGGACTGCCAGAATGTTGGTCCTGATCTGGATTCAAACAGTTTGAAATTGATAGTGTTCCTGAAAGATTTTTTTCTAAAAGTTAATACTGATGACAACAAAAGCAGCATGCAAGGATTTAATGATAAAAACATGCTTTGTCATGATGTGGAACAATTTCTTCTGTACTCTTAACTTTTTGCATGTTGGGTAATTTTCCATGCTTTTTCCTCAGCTTCTTTCTTGTCTGCTAATTTTTTTTTCAAAATCAACTTTTTTGATAAATTCTTTCAGGAATACTCAGAGTGTCAAACAGTTTTGATCCTGATCTGGGTCCAAACTGTTAATTTGCCAAGGTTAATATCGATAGATGATAAATGTTGTCACATGCACTGAGGCAGGGAAAGATTTATGCCCAATTGCAAGAAAATCTTAAATGAACTACAACCACATACTTAAAGTGAGCACAGCTACAGAAACTAGCTAATATACTATTTAGACAGGGAACATAAAAGTTGCTGATCAGGCTGCGTGAGCACAGGTTGATTGATGACTTTGCTTGCATACAACATGAACAGCTTTTCTAATGAGTCTTCTAGAGATATCATATGCACTTTAATTTTATCTCTATTTTCATCCCCGTATGGGATATTGTTCATAATCCCCTCCGTCCGTCTGTCTGTCCGTTATGCTATCTCCTCCTAAACCATAAGACGAAATTCAACCAAATTTGGTGTGTGAGTTACTCACATGAATGGGGAGTGCAAAAGCAAAATCTTTTTTGGCCCTGCCCCCTGGGGCCCTGGGGAGGGGTCAAAATGTCAAATATCATTTATTTTCAATTACAAAGTCAAGATTTTTATACCAAACTTTGTGTGTGTTCCCACAACTGAAAGATATAAAACAAATCAGATGAGATTCTCATTCTGTCGCCTGGGTTGTGCCCCAGGGGTGGGACTTAGGGGCGCTGGGGGTTCCCAGGGGGTCAATTTTTTTTTTCAAATATGGTCATGTGGCATATCAAATCGATGGGGATGAAGAGCAGAGGTATCCTCAATCACCCCTCCATCCCAAGCACAAAAGGCACTTCACTGACCCATCTGGTATTTGATGAAAAAGTAAATGCCATCTAAATGTATCACTCAACCCCACCAGTAATTCATTTTGAGCTTAGTCATGTTAGTGATTGATCAGACCATAAGGTTAAAAGCCTTGGTCACACTTGCATAAAAGACTTACCATAACATACTTAACACAACTGCAGCATACGACCAATTTTGAACATCTTTCCCAGTTTTCGACAAAAATAAGGTATGATATTACATGAGAATCGTCTGCCGAAATATCCTGCCTTATTTGTTATTTTTGAAAAAGCGGCAAAATGTTCAATTGTCGTCTGCTGCAAATTATAGGTGGCGCTTTAAGGGTTATGAAAGAATAATGGTAACCTGACTAACCTCAAATTAAAGTATGCTTAATTGTTTTTTAAGTTAAAGAACTTTAAACTAGGTTCAATCGTGAAAGTATTTATAGGTTCAAGTCCAGTGAGGTATATAATGTAAATTTGTAAAATCATGATAGAATATGCCAAATCAAGGTAGTAACAGTCAGTTAAATTAGAATTGTGCATCCGCTGGCACACCAACACAGATCTTAATGCTTTTGATATCGTTTGACCCCTCCCCATGCTCCCTAAAAATAGCTGTGCACTTGCCCACCTCACTTTTGTCAGCAAGCCACCCAACAAATTTGGTTGGATTCTGTACAGCCATTTAGGATAAAGTACTGTAAATTAGGACACTTTCGCGAGAATTTTATTTTGGCGAATAGCGTTAAAACACATATTTACGACTTTGAAAATTCGCGATAAGGTCGTGATTTACCTATATCGGTAAACGACAGAGTGATTTCACCAATTTGTGAGGATTTTATTTTCGTGAAACTTCCCATATGTGAAGTTTCGCGAAAATAAAACCCCTCGCTAAAATTGCCGAATTTACAGTAGAATAATGGAAAGAGGCGGTGACATTACAAGTATCTCATCTGTAAAGTCAAAAACAGAAATCAGGGCTCTAACACCCCTTTTGGGGAAGGAAAGTAACTCACGCCTTCTGAAAAACAGGATTCAAAGTAAGAAAGAGGGCAAAGATCAGGAATCGATACAATCAAGCACCCCACCTGACCAAGGATACCAATGGGAAAGTGACAACGTCACAATTAGACATCACAAACATGAGCCAAGAGGTCAGCCCTTTCCCAGCAGGTGAGCACAAGGCATTAATAAACAGACGCACGCGAAAGCATAACAAAAACAAGACAGAAATAACATAAATGATCCACAAAAGAAGCACAATCAATTAGCAATTTCAAAAATAGTTTGCATGACTTTGTGTTTTGCTGTTGTAAGATTGTACTGCAAGAACAGAAACATATTCAGGGCTATTTGGTTTTCACAGAAAATATATACCCCAGGCGGTCAGATATAGGCTGTTAAATTCCTGAATTTGCTACCGCTGACAACTTTCCAAATGAAAGACATGAAAGGCATTGTCAGACGGTGCATATAATAACCGAAAACTACTTAAAAATCATATTTATAGGGGAATTATACCATCCTGGTATTTTTTTTAGTAATAAAGGTTTAAATATATATTATACTTAACTACTAAAGAAGCCTGACACATACTGTGTGTCAATTTTTTGGTAGTAAATGAATACGACGTACACTTATCTTTCCATTGCGTAAAGTTGAACAAAGGTAGACTAAGATGAACTGAGATTATTTGAAAATATGAACTAGTTTCAGACGTCAGCTATCAAAACGTCACTTTACCACGAAAATCAATTTTCACAAGAACAAAGAAATTGTGCAAAATTCATCAGAAACCGCTTTAGTGTGATTCTTTGCCATTTCATCGACATATTCTGTGCATTGAAAAAAAACACGCCTGAATTGTTTAACCCAAAAGCCTATTTTCATTTTCTTAACGCCAATTTTACGTTATCAGCGTTTTATGAGCTTTTAAAAAGCACTGTCCACTTTATCAAGTTTTTTCATTTTGTATGATGTTTGGAATGCATTTTGACAATGATTCAGTCTTTTTGAACTCCGTAGTTGCTTCTACGTTCATTTAGCGACGTCAAGCGTTAAAATTACATGCTGTTATGTGTATACTGCAAAGCTTGAAATTCATACGCGATTAAAGTAAAGTGTAGCCAATTGGCACTATAACAAGGTAGATAGCACACACTAAACAGCAACAAACGTTGACAAAGGGAACCCAGTTACTATCCATGGTTTACGTTGTTTCTTAATTGACCTTAAATTCGGTTTATTCCGCTTTTACCTTTTAAAGTGACGCGAAACACAAGTTCTGATTTTTGAAAATGCATTCTCCTCCAATGATTGGTTGACTCCAAGTCATTTCAGTTTCTAAAAATTGCTTAAACAAAGGAAAAAAACACTTCCGTTTTAACAACGTCAAAAGCACAAATTAAAACCCCCATATCATACGTCACAGCAAGAAATTGCAATTTTTTAAAATGCACTTTTGTCTGTACTGGTATTGGCCTTGCATACATAAAAAAGTTTTCAAAAAAATATCTAGACATACACTACCGAGGCAAAAGTGATAAAAACGGTATTTTTGACGTCGTGACGTCATGTTCTATAGTTGATAAATTTATTTTTTCAAAGAATACTTTCTAATGTCTTGTTATTAAAATAAGCATAAAGGCATAGGTCTATAATTTGTTATTTTTAAGTTTGAAGCATGTAAAAAGTGTCAGGTTTCTTAAGTAGTTCAGTATATTTATAATAATTTGATAAAAAGAATATGTTGAAGCCACTTTTACGTGGTTTTCGGCTAGTATGTGGTTTTCAGTTGTTCTACTAAGTTCTAACCCTTGCTTTGTTTGTTTGTTTGATTTGACTCTTTAGGTAGGGGCGTCAGAGATTTGACTTTTCCGATAATGCCTTCTGACATAATGTAAAATGATCTATTTTCAATCCAATAATTTTTTATTAAAATGTCAATTAAATTTAAATCTACTAACACCAAATTAAAGAAAAATGTTTAAACTTACAGTTTAGCTATGCAGATAATTTCATATTATCGATTTTATGTTCTTAATAATTAGTTAAACATGACCTACTTTCTTAAGTTGTGGACGGCCGCCATTTAAATTCATTTTATACCTCGTTTAGGTGACCTCTTTCATCATTTGTAATTTAACAACCGATTGGTTTTCTTTGAATATCTTGATGAATATTCAAAGATAAAAGGTCAATCTTTAACCTGATATGCAAATTTTTCATCTTGGCTCTGTATTTTGACGGATGCCATTGGATAGAAAATTGCCTATTTTCACACAAGGAAATCCCCCACTTCAGCTTACAAGAAAAACACGGAAAAGAGCCAAATGATTAATGAATATGTATATAATGATATCATGCTTAAATTCTAATTTTAAACCATAGCGCACATGTCCCGCATGAAGGTCAAAGACGCCTACTGTCTCCATATAAAATCTTCCTGTACACCTAAACCTCCGAGGAGGACGTAAGGTGGTGTTCTGGTATATACCAGGAGCTAAAGGGTGTTAGATGGAATAAAAGCATAGAGAAAAGTGGGTGAAATGAGTTTGCTCAGTGCGATGAAGAGTGTTAGTAAAGTTAAAAGATAAAACAGATGCTGGTATCTAGGGAGTGGAGTGGGCTACCTGGCAAACAGCCGTACTGAACTGTGCCAAGGTAGGCAGGGTGGGGATGTGGTGTGGTAGGATGTTCCAATGTATTATTGTCCGAGGAAAGAAGGTGTATTTATAGAAGTCTTTTAGAGTTGTGATCTGTCGGTACGCTATCGGCTGATTTCTTGAAGAGGGGCGGTGTTCCGGATCAGGTAGTCAGATGCAGGAATGGCCACTAGGTCGTATGTGACCTTGTATAGGAGGACCAGTTGACTATCCATGCGTCGTTGGTCGAGGGTGCACCAGTTGAGATCCTGAAACATTGTTGACATGCTAGATGTGTATTGGTAATCACAGGTTACCCATCTAGCAGCCCTACGTTGTACGGACTCAAGTTTATTTATGTCTAGATCTGTGTGGGGGGACCACACAGTAGAGGCGTACTCTAGCTGTGGGCGGACAAGGGTTTTGTATGCTGTCGATTTCAGGTCCTTGTTATGGACCCGAATGTTGAGTTTGAGAAAACCTAGAGTGTTTGATTTGCCTTTTTGGTGATGTTGTTGATGTGTTCGGACCATTTGAGGTATTCTGATATAGTGACCCCTAAGTATTTTGCAGATGGGACACTTTCAAGTACACAGCCATGGAGGTGATATTTTGTTTGTAGGGGTGTTTTGCGCCGGGTCACATGAATGACCTGGCATTTGGAGGGATTAAAGCTCATGTCCCAGAGCTTTTCCCAGTTTTCTAGGATTTCTAGGTCTTTCTGTAGGATCTCTGAGTCAGCTTGCTTATCAAGAGCAAGATACATGGCTGTGTCGTCTGCGAATAACCGAACTCTGGATCTAACCTGTTCCGGGAGGTCATTTATGTAGGCCAGAAACAATATGGGTCCGGAACCGAGCCCTGCGGGACACCTGAGGACACTGCAATATTATCAGAGTTAGTGCCATTAAGTATAACTGATTGCGTTCTGTTGTCAAGAAAGTCTTTAATCCAATTTAGAATGTTCCCCCTTATGCCGTAAAAGTGGAGTTTTAATAATAATTTTTCGTGAGCAACTTTGTCGAAAGCCTTACTAAAATCAAGGAGGATAAGGTCTGTTTGTTTTCCGGATTGCATACTTTTGGACAGTTCATCAACAAGCACAATGAGTTGTGTCTCGCAGGACCTCTTTTCCCGGAACCCATGTTGCAGTTCTGAAAGAATGTTTTGTTCTGTGAAATGTTTAGAAATACCAGGAGCCACAACATGCTCAAGCACTTTACAGAGGACACAGGTCAGGGATATTGGCCGATAATTGGCTGGTTCGGTTTTGTCCCCCTTTTTAAAGATAGGGGATACATTGGCCTTTTCCAGATAGATGGGAGTCTCCCTGTATCAAGGGATTTTTGGAAGATCAATTTTGGGATAGGAGCAAGTTCTTTGTGAAGGGTCTGAAGGACTATAGGTTTGAGTTGGCCTGGGCCAGCAGCTTTATGGGGGTTAAGGCCTTTGAGCAATTTTTTTATGCCATTGGAGGAAACTTGTATATCAGGCATTTTGGGGTGTGGGCTTGGTTTAAAGGAGGGGTTCATGCTAGGGTCATGTTGGGATGGAAGGGGGAGGGGGTTTGACAGAATCTTGTAGGTCTTGCAGGGTCTTCTGTGCAAGTTGCTTGAGGCTTATTGGGCTTTTGGGGCTGAAAACAGAGTGGAATTGTGCATTTAGGGCGTTTGCTTTGACTCAGTGCTTGCACCAACCACCAAAAACAGGAAGTCAAATGACTTCCAGGGTTCATCATCTGGAAGTCATGCTCAATCATAAACTTGGCTTCTTCAAGAATTTCGATCTTAATATTGTTTTTCTCTTAAATGATATGTGAAAATATCATTTTTATATCAATATAAACACATAATACAAGTAAGTACTCAATTTTTGAGGTGTAGATTATGATAATATTGGAAGTCACTGACTTCCTGGCATCAAGTTTTGGAAGTCAAAGGCCAATTTTTGGGAGTCTCTGACACCCAGACTTCCACTAGTGCAAGCACTGACTTTGTCTGTGTCTGCTGTATAAGTTTTGGCGTTGGCCTTCAGTACTGCAATTCCGCTAGGATCCTGTTTTGAATGTTTCAGAAGAGAATACAGTTTTTTGGTTTTTGACCTTGGGTGGGGCCTCAAGGTCATGTTCTTCATCGTTTAAGCCTAGGATGTCTTTTAGGTACTTTTCGTATGCCCTATCTATTATTCTGCGGACTAAGTGTTTTTGATCAAGGAATTTCTTCTGGTCATCAGGTCTTCCTGACCTTGACCAGCGCCTGTAAAGTTTGTCCCTCTTTCTCATTAGTCTGCGGATTTCCTGGTTTATCCAGAGAAAACCGTCTTAAATACCTGAGCTTCTAATAGGAATGTGTTTGTCTATCCCCTGCTGAAGTCTACTTGTAAACTTATCCCACATGGCTTGTCTATCTGTGGTAGCAGGTTCTAACTGGAGTTCAGTGTATAGGTCTCTCATAGTCTGTTTTAGCTGGTCCCAGTTAGCTTTTTGATAGAGGGGGATGTCACGAGGGACCTGCTTTATGATTTCAGGGCGGCTGTTTACTTCTACTAAAACGATATCATGATCTGAGAGACCAGGCAAGATTGAAATTTTGTTGACTAAGGTGGTGTTTGTAGTAAAAAAGAGATCTAATATATTTTGACCTGGTGTGGGTGAGGTCACCATTTGTTCTAGCATGCAGTCACTGAAGGCATCTAAGCAATTTAAATAAAATGTATGGTGTTTGCAGTCAGGAGCAAACACCATACATTTTATTTAAATTGCTTAGAGGCCTTCAGTTTTATTTTAATTAGTTTTTGAAAAATCGCTGACATCCCTACTTTAGGTCCCATCAACAATCTTTCAGTTAAACAGGGACGGGTCTTCCTGGGTTGAACCTGTACTAAGCTAGGATAAATGTGTCTTGCTAAAGGACCACAACGCAGTGACGCTGGTGAGGCTCGAACCAGCTGCCCCTTGGTCTCCTCCATGGGGGACATAACAGTTGACCCGAAAGGGGTCGCCAAACTGTTGGACGGACTAAATGTTCATAAAGCCTCTGGCCCGGATGGACTGAATGCAAGAGTACTTAAAGAGTGTAGCAATGAGATCTCTCCAATACTGGCACTCATCTACAATGAGTCTTTAGCTCGGGGCGAGGTACCAGATGAGTGGCGACAAGCAAATGTTTCTCCGGTCTTTAAAAAGGGTGAAAAATACGATGCTGCTAACTACAGGCCGGTGTCGCTCACATGCATCTGCTGCAAAACCCTAGAGCATATTTTAGTCAGCAACATCAATAAACACTTAGCCTTAGATAGCATACTTGCTGACTGTCAGCATGGTTTCCAAAGTCAGAGGTCTTGCGAAACCCAGTTGTTCCAGTTTGTGCACGACATCATCAGCAACCTGGATGGGGCTGTGAATCATGGGCACAAACAGACAGATTTAATCATAATGGATTTTGCTAAGGCCTTTGACATGGTTCCACACAGGAGGCTATTACACAAATTGGAATTTTATGGGATTAGAGGATTCACCCACAAGTGGATCAACTCATGGCTCTCTGGGCGCACTCAACAAGTTGTTTTAGATGGCCAAGCCTCAGATCCAGTCCCAGTACTATCCGGTGTGCCCCAGGGATCGGTCCTAGGTCCGGTCATTTTCCTCATCTTCATAAACGATCTGCCGGATAACATCAGGTCTTCTGTTCGCCTGTTCGCAGATGATTGTGTCCTGTATAGGAATAAACATTCACTTCAGGATTGTTTGACCTTGCAAGAAGACCTCACTAGCTTAGGTCAGTGGGAAGCCGATTGGCAAATGAAATTTAACGTAGCCAAATGTCACTCAATGAGAGTGACTCGGCATCAGCATCACAAACAAATTCTTTTCGACTACTCACTACACAATCAAACTTTGGAAAATGTTCAGTCGGCAAAATACCTTGGTATCACCATTACAGATAACATGGATTGGGGTCAGCATGTCTCAGAAATCTCTTCCAAAGCAACTAAGACACTTGGTTTCCTTCGCAGGAATTTGGCTTTTGCACCTAGGAGTACAAAGGAAGTTGCATACAAAACTTTGGTTCGGCCTAAACTAGAGTATGCAGCACCCATTTGGAGCCCTCACTCGAAACTTCAGATTAATCAGATTGAGAAAGTTCAGAGGACAGCAGCCCGCTGGACCTGCAGGAGATGGCGAAACACAAGTAGTGTGGCCGAAATGCTTGATGAGCTTGAATGGCCATCTCTTGAGGTCCGGAGGGACCAGTCCTCCTTGCTTCTCTTTCACAAGATTCATTGTGGAGCAGTGTCTATTGAAAAAGACAAGTATATGACCCCTGCTCACAGTTTGAAAACTACCAGGTCATCACATAGTACTCAATATCGTAGACACCAGACATACAGTGATGCCCTGAAGAATTCCTTTTTCCCCCGAACTATTACGCATTGGAATAGTCTGCCTCCTTCTGTGGCAAATACCCTGTCCACAGAGGAGTTTAGGGAACTCGATCCTTATTTAAACAAAAATTCCGCCAAAAGTTTTTTGTGTTTTTTGTGTTGTTTTGTCTTTTTGTGTTGTTTTTGTTTTTTATTTTTATCAAAATTTCCATATTCGCACTCCCTGGTGTAATGCTCATGTATGAGGAACCAGTAACGAAAGAAAGAAAGCACGGTACCACTGAGCCACTGCCCTCCCTACGGACCCTTGTCAGACTTAAAACTTTATAGCTCTATATTTATTGCTCTTGGACTGATAATATGAAGCAATAAGTAATAAGACTTGAAAATAATTAAAACGACTCAAAATGCTTCTCAGCCGAAAACTGGTTGTGCAAGGATGGATAATGTAAACTGGCTTTCCGAATAAATGCACCATGCGATATTATACACGGTCTGCATGCAAAGCCAAGACAATTTGCATCGCTGTTTATGCCAATATGACTCTATGAAGGTTCCTTTGATCTAGATAGATACCAAGATGATGTATTCGTGAAACAAATAACACCATAAATGGATGCGCCTTTCCAATAAAACAAGCAAAATTACCTATATTCGGCAATGGATATGACATTCTTCCCAAAATGAAAACAGAACGATGTAAACTCCCCAGTAGTGGTTTAGCTGTACCCTCTAACTCCCATCTTGTCCTACCAAGGGTTGCGATTGTCGAAAGGTAGATACGACGAAACCTTCGCTGGTGAAGATGTCTAACTTCTTGAAGGCAGCTTGTATGTCAGGACCTGCAAAAGCTAGTTCATGACAGCAGGCCTATGGCATATGCTATGTCTGTTTCGATTTGTCTGTTCTGAGCAAGCTGCTGTGGTTCTTTTCTCCGGGCACTCCGGCTCCTTTCCACATTTTTAGATAACTTAAAGCTATCTATCTATCTATCTATCTATCTATCTATCTATCTATCTATCTATCTATCTATCTATCTATCTATCTATCTATCTATCTATCTATCTATCTATCTATCTATCTATCTATCTATCTATCTATCTATCTATCTATCTATCTATCTATCTATCTATCTATCTATCTATCTATCTATCTATCTATCTATCTATCTATCTATCTATCTATCTATCTATCTATCTATCTATCTATCTATCTATCTATCTATCTATCTATCTATCTATCTATCTATCTATCTATCTATCTATCTATCTATCTATCTTCCATTACGTCTTAACCCCCGAGGGGGACGTCAGACGGGTATATTCCGGAATACCAAGTGCTGAGGGGGTTAGCTGAAACAAAGTGATAGAAAAGGTGGTGAGATGAGTTTGTACAGTGCGAGAAGGAGTGTTAGTATAGGTAAAAGATAAAACAGAAATGGGTATTCAGGGGGACACATGAATTACCTGGCAGACAGCACCGCTAAACTGTGCCAGGGTGGGAAGGGTCGGTATGTTGGCAGGGAGGGCGTTCCAGTAGATAATTGTTCTAGGGAAAAATGTGAACCTGTAATAGTCTTTGAGAGTCTGGATCTGTCTGTATGCTAAAGGGTGTATGTGTCGTGATGTACTGGTGTTTCGAACAAGGTAGTCTGATGCAGGGATAGCTACAAGGTCATATGTGACCGTATACATCATCACGAATCGGCTATCAATGCGACGTTGGTCTAAGGGGCGCCAGTTTAGGTCCTTCAACATAGCAGTGACACTAGAGGTGTATCTATAATCTCTTGTAGCCCACCTTGCAGCCCTTCTTTGGACTGCTTCCACTTTATTGATATCTGTTGTGGTGTGGGGATACCATACTGTTGAAGCATACTCCAACTGAGGCCTTACAAGAGTTTTGTATGCTACTGATTTAAGATCCTAATTATGGACCCGGATATTTCTTTGAAGGAAACCAAGAGTTTGGTTTGCCTTTTTTGTGGTGATGTCAATATGTTTGGACCATGAGAGGTCGTCCGCAATGGTGACCCCTAAGTAATTTGCTGCTGGGACACTTTCCAGCTCTACATTATGTAGAATGTACTTGGTGTTGATGGGTTTTGCCTTTTTTGTGATTTGAAGATCCTGACATTTAGAGGGGTTAAATTGCATATCCCACATCTTTTCCCATCGTTCGAGACTTGCTAGGTCTGCTTGTAGGACCTCGCTTTCTCTGGTTGAGCTGATTGCGAGGTATAAGGCAGTGTCGTCTGCGAAAAGTCTGACTCTGGATTGACCTGCTAAGGCAAGTCATTTATGTATGCAAGGAAGATAATTTGGCCAAGAACAGAGCCCTGTGGGACGCCAAAGGAGACTGGGATTTTTTCTGAGTTAATTCCATTGATTACCACGGCTTGTTTTCGATTATCCAAAAGGCCCCACCCTTAAATGGATCCAGGCATTTTTATCTGATCGGACCCAGACCGTAGTTATTGATAATGAGAAGTCCGCCACCGTACCAGTCACATCTGGGGTCCCACAAGGCTCTGTCCTCGGTCCCATTCTCTTTCTCATTTACATAAATGACCTCCCTGATAAAACAAAGTCAAAGGTACGGTTGTTTGCAGATGACACGGCCATTTACTAGGCAGTCTCAAACTTAGAAGATGCTCAGATTCTGCAGCAGGACCTTGATCACCTCCATCTATGGGAGCTGGACTGGGGTATGGAGTTCAATCCTAGTAAATGTGTTGTAATACATATTACAAGATCTAGAACTCCAGTCCCAAGCCAGTACCTGCTGCATGGCCAAGTACTGGAATCGGTTGCAGGCTCCAAGAACCTGGGCGTGGAAATCAGCAGCAACCTATCCTTCAACGGCCACATTCAGAATATAACTACCTCGGCAAGTCGGTCCCTTGGCTTCCTCAAGAGAAACATAAGGTCCAAAAATCCAGAATTAAGGGAAATGGCATACAAAACTCTTGTTCGTCCATTAGTGGAGTATTCATCATCAGTCTGGAGCCCCTACACCAAAAGTAATATTGCCAGGCTTGAAATGGTTCAACGTAGAGCGGCCCGCTGGACTCTTAGTGAATACCCCCCATATGCAAGTGTGACACAGATGCTTCAATCCCTGGGCTGGCGGTCTCTTGAGCAGAGAAGGTCCGACTCCCGACTTTGCCTATTTTACAAGATCATATATTGTCTTGTAGCCATTGACATGCCTCCATATGTTGTACACCCATTGAGAACTCCCAGGAATTCACACACCCTTTGCTTCCGTCAAATTCAATCCACTGTAGATTACTACAAATACTCATTCTATCCCCTCTCAATCGTGCAATGGAACCGGCTGCCAGCACACATAGCACTTCTGCCGAACCTTTGATTCATTTAAGAGGGCAGTGTGCACAGTCAGTCACCCAATGCCATAAATGTCAGTGTACTGTTTTTAAACTTTTTAGCCTATCACTGTCAGCCTGTTTCTGACTTTTAACATTTTAACCCTATCATCTTTTATTCCACTCCAACTAACAAATCTTATGGGAACTTTTTATTTTTAAAAGCATTTCTTCCACTAACACCGCACTGACGCGCACCTGCACGTAATCTCCGAGAGGGGGTGATGCAGTAGAGATAGATAGATAGATAGAAAAAGTCCTTAATCCATTTTAGAGTGTCTCCTCTGATGCCATAATGGTGAAGTTTTAGGAGGAGTTTTTCATGGGCAACTTTATCAAAAGCTTTACTAAAGTCCAATAGTATAAGATCAGTCTGTTTGCCCATCTGCATATTTTTGGCTAGTTTATCGATTAACATTATAAGTTGCATCTCAAAGGATCTCTTTTCTCGGAATCCATGCTGCATTTCGTAAAATATGTCCAGTTCAGTGAAGTGTTTAACCAGGCTAGAAGCAACAATATGCTCCAGAATTTTGCACAGGACACAAGTCAGTGAGATTGGCCTGTAGTTGGATGGGTCAGATTTATCGCCTTTTTTTGTAAATTGGGGAGACATTTGCTTCTTTCCAAATGTCTGGTATTTTTCCAGTATCTATTGATCTCTGGAAAATAAGCTGCAGGATGGGTGCTAATTCCTTATGTAATGTTTGAAGGACAATGGGTTTGAATTTGTCAGGTCCTGCAGCCTTGTGTGGGCTCAAGCCTTTAAGCAGCTTGTCAATGCCTTCAGCAGGTATGCTTATGTCAGGCATTTTTGGATGGGGGCTGGGCTGAAATGGTAGGTGGGCACCAGAGTCATGCAAATCTTGCAATGACTTCTGGGCAAGGGACTTTAAACTTATGGGGGGTTTAGGGCTAAACACTGACTGAAACTGGTCATTTAAGGCATTTGCTTTTCCTACTTCCGTTAAAAGAGTTTGACCATCCTTCTTTAAGGGAGCAATGCCATTTGAGTCCTGTTTGGAGCTAGAGATTTCAATGCGACCAGTTTGTCTACTTATGATTTTTCTGACTACTTTACCTCATAATTTAATTAAAGATAAACGTATTGCTCTTATTGAAAAAAACTTCAACAGAGATGACTCTCCTTACCTTGCATGTAACCACAGAAACGCATTTTTACTTCGGAAAAACCTAAAAAATATCATGCATGGTCTTGTCAAAATGTATGTGATGTGCCGACCTTTTTGTTCATGTGCAGATCCATAGGGGGGCAGGGGGTCCGCCCCCTGGAAAATTACAAAAATATAGGGTTCTTTAGCAATACTGGTCCGGATCCCCTTAAAATCACAAAGCTACCAATCCAGCATTAAATGCTGGGCCATCATAAGCCCGCCAGCGAAATGGCGTTTCGCTGGCCGGCCGTTAATGGCCCATTTAAAGTGGTATTTGTATCATTCCGCCCGTTATCAAACTAAAAAAAGTTTGAGTCAAAGTTGGACCCCCTCTGACAAAACTTTCTGGATCCGCGCATGTTGTCGGACAACATTTTTGTTTGATTTTGCACCAATTTATATAGACAAGTAGTTGGGATTATTATGGGCACTAATTGTGCTCCACTGGTTACCAATTTATTCTTGTTTTGTTATAGGAGGGAATTAATGATGTCTTTTTCTGATGATAAGCAGGCTGATATTATTGAAGCTTCTAACACTACATCCAGATATTTGGACGATATTTTAAACATTATTTATATTTTATTAATGTTTATTTTGGCAATATGGTAAGTCAAATATACCCTTCAGAGCTCCAACTTAATAAAGCTAATACTTCTGGTACCAAAGCCGCGTTATTAGACTTGCATGTGTCAATTTCAAATGATATTGTTTCGACCAAAATTTATGATAAACATGACGACTTTGATTTTGAAATTGTCAATTTCCCATTTTTAGACGGTGATGTTCCTCGCTCTACACCCTATGGAGTCTATATTTCTCAACTCATTAGTTTTGCTAGAGCATCTAGCCATGTTGGTGACTTCGACACTCACAATAAATGTTAACTCAGAACTTTCTTAAACAAGGCTATCTGTATCATAAACTTCGCAAAACCTTTTCTAAATTTTATAGACGATACTATGATGTGATATGTAAATTCCAAATTGGACTTAAATCTCTCTTGCGCCAAGGACTTTCGGAACCTGAATTCTTGGTGTATAGATTGAAGAAGATTGTTGGCTCTAATAATTTCTCAGCGCAGATCATTAAAATAATTTCCCATTATAAAAAAATGGCTATAACATTAATGTATTGCAGCAGTCTGCACGCTTGGTGGTCAACCCAATCATGGTTGGCAACTTTGCTTTCCTCTTTAATTGCATGCTGGTGGGTCGGACTTCAGACTCTATGACGGTTCGGACTTAAAGACTATCTATTGATGAGATGGTAGGGGCCTGATGCTTTGGCTGTTGTCGGGCCCACAAGGGTTAACCTGTTAGATATCTTTTGCTCCGATATTCAGTTTTATTTACTGTTGAGTCCTTATCTTTGCATTATCTCCTTTTTATTATATAATCATGATTTATATAATCTAGGAGATGATGCGTTGATAAGTTAGGGGTCTTTCATACAAACCAAGCATCTATGTGTCTTGATCCAAATTTGAACTAAGGGTGAGGTTGGCGCGCCATGAAACCAGGTTTAAGCCCTCCAGTATATTTTTACTGGCCGTTCCAAGGCGGTGCTTCTTTTGTGGACCATTTATGTTATTTCTGTCTTGTTTTTGATGTCTACTTTTGAGGTCGTCTCTTTCCCATTGGTATCCTGGGTCAGATGTGGTGCTTGATTGTATCGATTCCTGATCGTTGCCCTCTTTCTTACTTTTAAAAACAGAATAAATATTCGTGATCTATAAACTCACATTAAACCCCACTAGTTTTTGGGGAGTTTTTTTTACCGTACAATGGTCTCGGGGTGTCAGTTTGCCAGGTCGGGCACATACTATCCCATACCCTGTGGTTTGTGGGAGTGATATCACTTACATGCATATTATGTAAAGCAATGGAGCACATAATTGCATCCAACTTGTGTAAACACTTAAATCTTAACAACATACTTTATGACCTCCAGCACAGTTTCCGTGAAAAAAAGATCATGCGAAACACAACTAAGTCAGCTAGTGGAGGACCTTGCAAGAAACTTACCTCAGGTAAACAGTCAGATCTTATACTACTAGACTTCAGCAAGGCCTATGATAAGCTAAGCCATCTCAAGCTTCTTTACAAACTTCAAGTGCATGGTGTTCAGGGTAAGACACTTGGGTGGATTGAAAACTTCCTAATGGGGAAACACAGAGTGTGGTCCTTGATGGTGACGCCTCTACTGAACTTCCAGTCTCTTCTGGAGTTCCACAAGGGTCGGTCTTGGGCCCCATACTGTTTCTACTTTATATGTCAGAGAAAATGGCACCAAGGAGGGTTTTAACCAAAATGGCAGACTCATTATTTTATAGAATATAAAGCAATATCAAAGATTTTTGCAGTTAGTAATCACCGATGTATAGATATTCACCGCACGAAGAAACATACTGAAAATATCCTAAGTTCATGTAGTATTCTGTCTTTGAAAACACGTTTCATTTCATATTGCAGTGTATTTTAGTACCCTATCTTGAAAGCGGCTTGTGTGAATAAGGAAAGAAGCCCCTGCGCGGATATGCATAGCCAAGAAGCAGAATGTTTTTATGAAAGTAATTATAATGCGTGCAAATATAAAACTTTTGGTTTTATCGGCCTGTTTATATTACATATTGAACCCACCTCGTAGGAGAGCTCAAATGAATTGCAAACTGTTAACCGGCACATATATTTTGTAAGCAAATATAGCTGTTTTAACCAATATCAGGTAGACCCAACGTGTAAGCTTTGCTCTGCCGTGCCAATACTAGACAGCACTTTGTCACTGAATGTTCAGTGTATGAAAATGAAAGAAGTATATTCAAACGGGTTGGCCAACTATACAGCATCATGCACAGATCTGCAAAATCTTGATACTTTTACAAGACTTGTATTAGATCCTTCAGCAATGGTTAAACCTACAGTGGCTGACGAATGTGGACTTACACAGGTGGAACTGTACACCAGAGAGTACATATTTTAACCAGATAGAAATTTTAATTAAGTGTATAACTCTAAAATACTAACCTGATCCTGACCTTTATGCATGAATAAATTATTACAGTATTAACGCTGAATATATATTTTTCGCGAGGGATCGTGCGTAATTGGTATGTTCCGAGACCATTATGTAAATAAACGTCTTGGTGCAATTGCAATAAAATCCGTTGACAACTCATTGAAATTGTACACTTCCACTGTAGTCGTGTGGCACACCGTACAACCGGCTGCTTAGATGACAGGTTACTAACAATGATGACAGATACGGGATTTTATGTCCCATGAAGGGTAGGTTATAATTTTCGGTTGGCAAAATTGTTAGAGAAGCCCTCTGGTACTCTGTGGTGGATGAGTACACTTGTTAGTGTTGAGAGATCCTACAGAAACAAGCTGACCTTATTTCTCTCACAAATAAAGCCACACTTTATCATCATTTCAGAAGTTTCCCGAAAAAAAGTCACAAAAAACGGTTATCTGTTCAGCTTGTGCATCTCTCCCCCAAAGTCTGCTGTCTGCACTTATATACAATTAAACTACTATCATTCAGCTACATTTTTGCCAAAAATGAAGCCGCAGTTTGATTTTATAAAGTTATTGGAGCCTCTCAAAAATGACAGGTAGAGCGAAAATGACTGCCTTTGTCAACAGATCAATTTTGAAGTGGCTGTCTTTGATGACAGGTCATGAATTTTAGTGGCTAACATTGATGACAGGTCATAATTATAGAAAGTTACTTTAAATCAACATATTTCTTCAGCCTTTGGTCTCAACTGAGAGCATAAATCATCTTCTATATTGCATTCAGGTCAAAATAATCTTATCTGCCAGTTGGTTAACTGATATTGAGCATAGGCAGACAGTCTAGATCCAGACCAGACACTGTAGAAACAGGGTCCATACTGTTTCTTTACCAGGCCATGTAGCACAGTCGGTAACGTGTCTGGCAACAGATGCGAGTCTGACTGCAGATCCAGGGGTTGCCAGTTTGATCCCGGCCCGGTCCCATACTTTCGTGGAGATTGATCATGAAATAATTTCTATGGTCATTCTCCTCCCTTCCGCTGATTCATTCGAGAAGGGTTGTTGTCAGTTACAAGCGAAAGTATTTGCACGAAGTACTGGTTAACTGCTTTTTCAAGCTTGCCCATGAAAAAGTGTGGTTAGGTGAACTGACCGTCCCGCCATGACCATAGCTGTGGACTTGGGATGTAAAGCAACAAAACAAACGAAAAATACTGTTTCTTAGAGGATCTAGATACAAAAATTGACTCAAAATGTACGTCTAGATCAGATATCATTTTGATGAAAAATGGGCTTATCTACTTTTCAGTAAAATCTTGAGTTGTAATATCATTCATTTCATAATTTTTGCTTTAAGGACAGGGTTTGGTTTGTGTTGTGCCACTTCATGGTCATTTCTCATGTTATTTTTTTTCTTGCAGTACCAGTACCTGGGGACAATATTACACCTCCCCTATACATATCAATGGAAAGTTGTGCATCACTGTTACAGGCTGAATGGCAACAGATAATATCCTGATCTCTCCACACAGCAAAATATATTCAGCCTTGATATGGTATAAATTGACACCATGTGATGTTTAAAGCTAAAAAGGCATGGTGTCTACTGGCGCTTTGACTGTTATCTATTGTGTGTGCTTTGGTAACTAAAGTATTTGTTAAACAGATTTTGGCGGTGGGTCACAATTTGGAATATTTAGAGTTTAAGGGCCCCTTAGATTTGACCCCTTTTGATGGATCCCTATCGTCAAAATCTGCAAAACAAGTACTTTGATCACCAAGACACTGCACAAAAGATACCAGCCAAGACGCAAGAAGACACCATGCCTGTTTAGCACATGATGTCAACTTGCATACCATAATCAAGGCTGAAAATATTTTGCTGTGGGGAAAGATCAGGTTGCCATTCAACCTGTAACAGTGATTCACAACTTTCCGTTGATTCAAATAGTGGAAGAGAAATTTTGTAACCAGGTACTAGTACTACTTTGAACAAAAATAACATGAGCAGTAACCAGGAAGTGGCACAACTCAAACCAAACCCTGTCCTTAAAACCCAAACGTGCAATAAACTAATATTACAATAATAAATAGTGAGTATGATCAGGAAATACTACAATCACAACCTGCAGACATACCCATGGCACCACGAGGAAGAGCTACACAACAATCACGAGACACCAGGAAGACAAACTAAGCAAAGCAACCATCTCCCTCTTCCCCAACAAGATGATTGCAAAACTAAAATGGACATATAGTAACGAACAACAAATCAAAGTACAATTACAGACTCCCACAATGGGAGTTACAATAAACAACAAGTCAACAACAACAGAACCACCGCCCTAGAACAGACAGCAGCCCAAGAAATGCCCAGGCCGCAAAGAAGCCTTCTAACTATTGCAATGTATCATCATGGAGAAACACTTTAATCAAATTAACACACTATGACGAAACAAAGAAAATGGCCCACCACCCATAGACAAAGCTCAAGATTTCACTGAAAAAGGATATGCCCATTTGTCATCCAACTGATATCTGATATAGAATTACATTTTGAACTATTTTGTTGTATCTATGTCCTTTAAGAAACAGTATGGACCCTGTTTATAAAGTGTATGGTCTGGATTCAGACTGTTTACCTATGCTCAATATCAGTTAGCCAACTGGCAGATAAGATTATTTTGACCTGAACGCAATATGGAACATGATTTATGCTCTCAGTTGAGACCAAAGGCTGAAGAAATATTTTGATTTAAAGTAACTTTCTATAAATATGACCTGTCATCAATGTTAGCCACTAAAATTCATGACCTGTCATCAAAGACAGCCACTTCAAAATTGATCTGTTGACAAAGGCAGCCATTTTTCCTCTACCTGTTGTCTTTGATGGGCTAAAATAACTTTATAAAATTAAACTGCGGCTTCAAATTTGGCAGAAATATAGCTATATGATAGTAGTTTAATTGTATATAAGTGCAGACAGCAGGCTTTGGGGGAGAGACGCACAAGCTGAACAGATAACCATTTTTGTGACTTTTCTCTGGAAACCTCTGAAATGATGATAAAGTGTGGCTTTATTTGTTAGAGATATAACGTCAGCTTGTTTCTGTAAGAGCTCTAAACATTTACAAGTGTACTCACCCACCACAGAGTACCAGAAGGCTTCTCTAACAATTTTGCCAACCGAAAATTATAACCTACCCTTCATGGGACATAAAATTCCGTATCTGTCATCATTGTTAGTAACCTGTCATCTAAGCAGCCGGTTGTACGGTGTGGTGTGGTTAGTCAACATAGCTCCAGATACGAAAATTATGGGTACGAATGCTAGCTGACCCCACTTTTTTGAATTTTATGTTTTCTTTGTTTTCATGTCAAAGAAATGCACAAAAACGCAAGAATTTGTAAGTTCACGCTTTCCTTGAAAATGTAATGACTGAAAAATTATTGATGCTGGGAGTTAAAATTTAGTCTGTGAATATGTCTTTTGAAGAAAAAAATACCCGTGCTCTTGGCGCCAAAGCAAATTAATCAGTTAAACCTCTTCGGAGCATTTCTCTAAAGAGCAGCTAGGAGGTCAATAAATATATATAAGCCACGACATGAGATTTCCAAAAATGTGGTATGTGTGACAAGCAAAGACTTAGACCAGCCTGCGCATACGTACAGTCTGATCATCCTTTGCAGTGGCGGATCCAGGACCACTTATGCTGGGGGTGCTTGATAGATGGACACCGACAGTAAATATATTACAGAAGCAAATAGCAAAAATCAGTTTCCATATAGAACTGTGTCCCATTGAAGCAAGATACTCTATTAGCCTATATACCACTCCCCTTAGCATTTGGCTTTCTGGTTTCAGAGATTTTTTTTATATTTATTTTGTTTAAAAAAAATTAAATGTCTCCGGCACGTGATCAATATGAACCCCAGGTGCGTGGTTGGGTTAACGGCTAGAAAACACTAAACACTAAACTTTGCTACATATTAAAAGAGTAAGCTATGGACAGAAGATTTTTTTTTAAAAAAAGTTTTTCCCCATTATAACTATGGACGCCATTAAAGCCTAATGATCGTCAGTATTTGGTAAATTTTGACCCAAGATGCTTTTATGGGACTACAAGCTGTGGGTCTCATGGTTTTAGGGAAGACTTTTTTTAGCTAATGTCTCAATAGCTAGTTTAGACACCAGGAGCATGGATGGCAGGATTTATGTAGGTGACCACAAGACATACATCTATAAGCTCTGGGTCTCGCCATTTCAAAGAAAAGATTTTTAAGTTTTTCCCATTATAAGTCTATACATATGCCAGTCAGCCCAAAAAACACATGCAACGTTTCCCTTTCCATACCTGATGATGCGTTATATGTAATTTGACTATAATTAGTCCCTTGAAAACGTGAACGGAAGATGCCGTGACGAACGTTGGGCCATTGGTACACTAAAACCTCACATGAGTTTTCTTGGTCATGTGAGCTAACAATATTGTTACTCAACTGGGTTCGCATTTAGATTATTTCCCAGTTGATTGGAATGGAAGGTAGTGAACTAATTCCTAACTGCTCCCATCTAATAGATACAAAAGGGCCTGGAGTGGGGTTTTGCCAGTGACTGACAGCTGTCCTTCTTTCAATAAGAAGGAATGGGAATGACTGTAGAAAATATTTCATTACCAATTTCAGCATTAGAATGGTGCTGGACGGGAAGAGCGAACTCGTGACAGCCTGATCGCTAGTCAGACCCACATCCCACAGAGTTGACGCACACACGCACGCACGATATGCAAGACTGGCATCGCTGATACGATAGTGTCAAAATCTTATGTGCTAGTTCATTTTTAAAGCGTCTGTTGCCCGGAGAAGGCTGAAACTTTGATGACCCAAATCAGAGTGCGCATCGGTGTTTGTCAGCATAAAATGAAGACTCCAGCAAGACTGCAAACAGATCATTGAAAGAGCACCACGTAAATGGTTTTTGAAAAGAAAAATGTTGTTGAAGAAAAGGTGTCAAAAAGTGCTTATGACTAATTATACCCTCCGATTTTAAAACAATATCCTTTGAAATTTTCACCTTATGGGAGATTGTGGCAAGGAAACCTGATTTTGCCGAAGTGTCAAGCACGCACGATTGCACAGACTTGCATTGCTGATACGATTAGTATCAAAATCTCGTGTGCCAGGTCAATTTTTTAAACGTCTTATCCCATACAATGTTACCCAGCGAAGGCTCTCACTTGGATGGCCCAAATCAGAACACGCATCTGCGTATGTCAGCGTATCATGAAGACCCCAGCAAGACTGCTAACATGTCTTGGAAAGAGCAGTAAGGCAAATGTCTGTGGCAATTTTTAAAAAGAAAAATGGGGTTGGGGAAAACGCAATTTCTACCGTCCGATTTTAGAACTAAATCCTTTGAAAAATTCATATTATGGGAGATAGCTGCGAGAAAATTTGATTTTGCTGCTAGCGAACATCAAAGGCACAGATCAGACTGCGATGATGTCAAAACCAGCGTATTTGTCTGTTGAAATTGTAATAGATAATTCTATACCACAGCTAGTCTCTGTAGCTGAGCAAACTGGATTGTCCCTTACCTGGTCGCAACCCCAGTATTTATGTCAACATGCTTGTGTATCAACTCTGCATGCTAACTGATGTTATCTGCAGAGTTTTATATTAATTTCTTTTAAAAATATCTTTCATGTCTCGGACCGGGTCCGAGTTCATGTATATGTCATAATTTCAAGTTGTTTGAAACCTTATCAAAATTTCAGGCCTGATCTGAGTCCAAACTGTTTTCTAATGTTTTCAGTGGTGTTCCCACCAGCGGTGATTTATGATCAAAGAGACTGACAATTTCAAAACAGACGACGGGTATTCTACCAGGTCGCACGCGTCTGGTCCGTGGCCATGACGCGTGAAAATATACATTGCATATGAAAAATTGTCAAACTCCAAATACATTAACGCCCTTTCAGCAGTTTGCATGAATATCATTTTCAATAATGAACGCATAATTTGAGGAAAGCATTTCGCCAGTTATCAAGACTTGTTTTCAAATTTATACAAAATGTATCAGTTGTTTAGAATAGGTCGCTGTTTAGAAATTCTCTTTTTCGCACTTGGAGATAAGGCTATCCAAATTTAGAGGTAACTCAGGTTGCCTGGTTACGCAGTCGGTCAGCTGATTGGGAAAACTTAATTTTATGATTAGGTGTGACAATTAACAGCCGTTTAAATCTCTAGGGTGCTGACTTTAAAACCGGGCTTACAGAACACGCAAAAAGGTACCTACCGTACATTGAGAAGAAAAAAAGGTAGGTTAAGATATCTTTACCATGGACTCAGCTGGGGGTGCTGAAGCACCCAAAGCACCCCCCTAAATCCGCCACTGCTTTGCTAGTCGCTTGAACAGTCTATTCCTGGTAAGCTACTGACTGAACGGCATTTAGAGTTTTTATTTTTAAAAGGAGGCTGCACAGTCTCACCTGAGTCTATTCATTTTCATGTCAAAATGCGAAATTGTTCGAAATCTCATGTCACAGCTCATATCCTAAAAACTGAAGAGGTGACAGGCGATAGTTGAAGTAGAGTGTTACGGATCGGACGAGAGAATGTTGTTGTCACCCTAGAGATCAAATTAAATAAAATGGAGAACAATAATTGCAAAAAGGAGAAAAGTAAAAAAGTAAAACAAAAGTCTTCTCAATAATTATTAACTTAATATATTCTACATCTACCCTAGAAGCATCAGTTAAATTGAGCTGAAATCATGTAAGACATCAGGCCTACATGCAGAAATAGATTTGCTGAAATGTTCACATTCATATATGCAAAATAACCGTCACGGTGGCCATATTGAAATTCTTCAAAAGATATGTCACAAACTGTAAGTAGCATTTAAATGAAACTTGGTTTGGTAGCCGACACCAGGGATAAATTAGGATTTAGACACCACGGCAACATGGCGTCCATGACAGCCATCTTGAAATTCTTTTTAAATCAGCATTACTTCCTGAACCATACATTTGATTGAAACCTTGTAGGAAGGCTATGGGCAACATGTCGTCTTAGATTTGACAATATGGCTCTGTTCTGGTATCTTATATGGCAGCCATTTTCCAATTCTTCACATTTCATCTCAAAGACCAGGTTGGATTGAACAGTAATTTTGTGGAAGGCATTTGGGCAATATAGATATTAAGATTTGCAAAAAAATACATGGCCACCATGGCAGCCGTATTGAAATTCTTTATGTGACTCCTAGACTGTGAGTTGGTAATAGACCTCCACCATTCAGGAAGTGATTTAGTTAATTAGGTTTTTCTAAAGCTACACTAAATCACAGGCAAAATGACACACGCTAGTCATCTGGCAGTCGAGGTGGGTGGGGGGGGGGGCTTTTCCCTGTAACAGCCATGTTAACTACACTTAATACCCTATAACAGCTACAAATATTTTTATGCAAGTACAAAGTTATATCTTAATTTTATTTATCATCATGCTAATTGCCTAAAATCACTTAACTAAGTGCTGCAAATAGGCTGTATGAGTTAAAACAACCTAAGTGTATGATATTGCAGTTATATACGTTACTTATTATAAACTATGCTACTATTTAGTGCTGTGCTATCACTAGACCATGTGCTGCTAAATATATTCGAGGGGGATTTTATACTCTTCTATTTTCTAAAACCACATTAAATAAGCCACAAAATAATACAATAGCAGAGTT
Source organism: Loripinus fragilis (assembly GCA_964019695.1). NCBI lineage: Eukaryota > Metazoa > Mollusca > Bivalvia > Lucinida > Lucinidae > Loripinus > Loripinus fragilis. The sequence goes on from OZ026520.1 coordinate 16,218,119, forward strand.
ATTTAGTGATGGCTGTGTGGGTCTTCCTCGCGGTGCCATGGGTTTGTCTGCGGTTTGTGATTGTGGTATTTCCTGATCATACTCACTATTTTAGATACGCTGCCCTAAAATAATTGGAAGTTTATACAATATAAATATATAATTCTTACATATCAATTTTATCTTGCAATTGAAAGTATATGACTAGCAGTATGATTTTAACTCATTTATTTACCTTTTATAACTGTAACATCCATTACATTCTTTTTGATGCATTTAGTACTTTCAGTCTTCATATTAATATTACAAGAAAACTATATATACTTTATATTACCATGTTATACTTAATTTCATACTGTATTTGACAACAGTTGACTACACATAGTACCTTATGATAATATACGTTACATTAATAGATTTGTCAGAGCAGTGGAATTTGTCCCTAATCAGCAATTACTTAAGAGCTATATTTTGTTTTGCTAGTGAGGTTTAAATCTATAAATTTTACCAAATTGATAAAAATATTTTGTTGTTTTCTAATATGCTTTGACAATTTGACATAACCCCTTTATATTAACTAATCAATTATTTCATAAAAACTATTGTTTTATTTCGAGTTAACACAAAAAAAAATGGTGTATAAATAGAAGATTGTTGGCTCTAATAATTTTTCAGAGCAGTTCATTAAAATAATTTCCCATTATAAAAAGATTGGCTATAACATTAATGTATTACAACAGACTGCATGCTTGGTGATCAACCCAATCACTGTTGGCAACTTTGCTTTCCTCTTTAATTGCACGCCGGTGGGTCGGACTTCAAATTCTATGACGGTTCTGACTTAAAGACTTATCTATTGATGAGATGGTAGGGGCCTGATGCTTTGTTTGTTTGTCTGGCCCACCTGGGTTTACCTGTTGGATTTCTTTTGCGTCGGTATTTAGTTTTATTTACTGTTTAGTCCTTATCTTTGCTTTATCTCCTTTTTATATCTTGATTTACATGTTCTTGGAGATGATTCATTGATAACTTAGGGGTGTTTCATGCAAACCAAACATCTGTGTGTCTTGATCCACATCTGAAATAAGGGTGAGGTTTGTGCACCGTTAAACCGGTTTTAGCCCTCCAGTAAAATATTTTACTGACCGTTCTTAGGCGGTACTTCTTTTATGGATCTTTTATGTTTTTTCTGTCTTGTGTTTGCTATGCCTTTGTGTGCGTCTGTTTATATGTGCCTTGGGGTCACCTGCTGGGAAAGGACTGACCTCTTGACTCTCGTTTGTGGTGTCTGTGAGTTTGTCACTTTCCTATTGATATCCTGGGTCAGGTGTGGTACTTGATTGTATCGATTCCTGATCTTTGCACCCTTACTTACTTTGAAATGAGATATAAACCTACTGATGTATCATTTAGGTTATAAAGCAATATATAGAATGTCTATAAGTTTGTAACATATATTACATATTTCAAATCAACCAACAAAATTGATATTTTACACTAGAAACAGTATTTAATATCCAGTATTACTCTTGTTTATCAATAAAATACTCATATATAGGCCATTTTAAAGCATACAGATAGGATTTTAAAATGAAAATATTCCCACCATACATAGCGTATTTATTTAGGGTTGCAATATACAAGAGTATATAAAAAATCTTAGAGTTTATTGTAAAAGAAGCAAGCTGTTAGCACTTTTGATTTGTTTAGTAAATTGTCTTTTAGATTCATGTTATATTAATATAAACTATTTATTGAAAAAATTGATAAAAATGAAACTATCTAAAAGCATAGGAATGATTTTTGGGGCTTAACTGAAAATGAAACGTAAATTACACCATAATGAGACATTGAAATTCTACTGTATCATCATAATGGTATGGCCTAGTTTCTATTTCTTAATGATCAAAGATTAGGAATGTCTTTGTTGTAGCATTTGATAAGTTAATTGGGATAATGCACTAGAATTATCCATTGCACTTTTAGCATTGGCAGTATGTATTTCTAATCATACCAGTTACAATCTGATAAACAAGTCACTCTCATATAATCTTTGTTCCTTCAAATGCAAAAATTTGACTCTACCCTCAGCTTTGTATATATGTTTGAATTCTAGCAAGCTCAATCGACAGGTGTCGCCCTAGTGCAGTAGATCAATCACTTGTACTGAGGTGTCCCAGATTTGATCCCATCTCCTCCAGTTTTTAGTATGACTTAAAGCCACGGCCCTGTCTCCATATGATCTTTGCCTCCTTACTTGCTTAGCTGTAAGTAGGATGGAAAACACAAACTCTCTTACTTAGTTAATATCATTCAATGTACCGGATTGCGTAGCGCAGTAGGTGCAAATCCAGGAGTTGCGGGTTTGATCCCGGCCTGGTCCCATATCTTCATAGAGATTGATCATGAAATAATTTCTATGGTCGTTCCCCTTCCTTCTGCTGAATCATCACGAAGGGTTGTTGTCAGTTACAAGGGAAAGTATGTGCACAAATTACTGGTTCACCTCTTGTTCAAGCTTGCCCAGGAAAAAGTGTGGTTAGGTGAACTGACCGTCCCGCCATGACCATAGCTGTTGACTTGGGATGTAAAGCAACAAAACAAACAAACAAAATCATTCAATGTTGATTGACATTTGGGAATGTCAGATTAGCCAACAAAATTAACATGGATTGCCTTTTTCACGCTACGAGTCCCTCAATACAAAAATAATAATTATGATCTATAACATGTTGGAATTTCACTTCCTATTACATATGCCGGGCCCCGATTCATCGACCTTAACATCTGTTTAGGATTCTAAAAGTAATGTGTTAATAAGACAATTCTTTGAGCTCCCAACTTGTATGTTAAAACTGATGGATAAGAAAAAAAACAATCAAGATTTTACACTAAATAATATGTTTATCACCAGCATTGACATGTATTTGTTGAATTTAAGCAAAGAATGTAGACCCTGATCACGTGCCACATCTGTAGCCTTTGACCAATCTTCACACTGTTGGAAACAATTTATGCACAAGACCTTTGTTACGCCATGGGAGAGGGCAGGGATAGAAGCCCTAATGCTCATTGTTTTAACTTTTGGACCCGTGGTTCGTAACAAGGAGTCATTCTCTTGTCCTTTAGGATCATGGGTTTCATTGTGGAACTTTGAAACTATTAGAGGGTCAATGATGAAGCCTAAATGGCAGAAACTAGCTAGTCTGGCCCAGGAAATATGCACACTCTAGTTTCAGTTCTTCGGTGCAGTCTTTGTTTCCAAAGAATACCCTTTTAGGAACATATTTGACTTCACTACAGCTGGTGACTGGGACTGTGTGGCGGCGGTAGAACGTCTCCCTGCCCTTCACTATAGTGTAGATTTTATTATCTTGTCCTTTGGGATCATGGGTTTCATTGTGGAACTTTGAAACTATTAGAGGGTCACTGATGAAGCATAAATGGCAGAAACTAGCTAGTCTGGCCCAGGAAATATGCACACTCTAGTTTCAGTTCTTCTGTGCAGTCTTTGTTTCCAAAGGATACCCCTTTTAAGAACATATTTATTCTAATTTTAGTTTAAGTGACTATTTCAGTGTTATTTCTATTTTGAAACAAAATACATATTAGCTTCACGCTAATTATGTTGTGGCGATGTGGTTTCGTGTGTAGAATAGGTTTGTGTAACTTATTATGTACTATTACTTATTATATGTACTATGGAAATTACTAAGTAAGAAAGAGGGTAAAGATCAGGAATCGATTCAATCAAGTACCACACCTGACCCAGGATGCCAATGGGAAAGTGACAACGTCACAATTAGACATCACAAACGAGAGCTAAGAGGTCAGCCCTTTCCAAGCAGGTGACCACAAGGCATCAACAAACAGACGTGCATGAAAGCATAAAAAAACAATACAGAAATAATATAAAGGATCCACAAAAGAAGCACCCCCTTGGAACGGTCAGTAAAAATATTTTACTGTAGGGCTTAAACCGGTTTAACGGTGCATCAACCTCACCCTTAGTTCAGATGTGGATCAAGACTAACATAGATGTTTGGTTTGCATGAAAGACCCCTAACATGTCAATGCATCATCTCCTAGAACATATAAATCAAGATATAAAAAGGAGATAAAGCAAAGATAAAGACTCAACAGTAAATAAAAACGGAATACCGGAGCAAAAGAAATCCAACAGGTAAATCCTGGTGGGCCTGACAACAGCCAAAGCATCAGGCCCCTACAAAGCTTACTACATGTATGTGAAGCGAGAATATGGTAACCTATGTAAGTAATAAACCATTCACAATTGGTGAACTCGTCCTCGTATGTTGTTCACTGATATTTGTCGGCTAGATGACTCACGTTTCTATATTTGGTACAAGCCTTGGAATAGTGTCAACTTCCAGGCCAGAGTTGCCTTACCCATGTGTTTCCAAGACCAAATCGCTGGTCCAAATTTTTCAGAGGGGGAAGGTTATGTGACTATATAGTGTCACATGTATAAAACAGTTTGACGTATAAGATGTACTATTTGTACTATGCAAGAGGGTCTGGATGGGGGGTCTGTTTTTCACTATTCATTAAAAATTTAGCCCGTTATTCATCTCATTAGAATTTTGGGTTATTCATTAAAATAAGACCAATTATTCATTAAAATTATTCATTAAAATACCAATATTTCTACAGACGAGGCATTTTTCAAAATAATGCTTAAAATATAGTTATGCATTAAAGGGGACAGCAACCCTGATGATTTCTATATTTTATATGAGACCTCTAAATAAACCATGAATTTTGATACCAGTTTCATCTAAATCGGTTGAAAAACGTAGAAGTTGTGGGCGTTCGAATAATTGCAAATGGACTGTAATGGAAGAGGCCATATTGTAGGCTTAGTGACGTTACACAGCCTAATTAAATATGCGCAATCAAAATAAAAAACAAACCAATGAATAACTTGCAATTATTTTTTAATAAAGCATTTTACTTGTGTCAAGGGTGATAACAGTCCGTGAACCTCAATCAGGAATATCTGTCAACTGAATCCTGAACTGAGCCAAAAAAGTTCTTTAATCATCAATAAAAGGCTTTAAAGAACAAAATATCAATAGAACACAATCACTTTATGCATATTTATGGTAAATATCTGACTAAAAGTTTCTAAAACCAAATTAAAACAATAATAACTATGGACTCATGCCCAAAATGCATGAGTGCTCAATCAGGAAATCCTGATTTATCCTGAGCTTTATCACCCCTGAGATAAGTATAAAGCTGCATATCTGCTGAAACACAGATGCTGTGACAGTATTGATAGCTTAAAATTAAGCAGATGAAAAAAATTCTGAAAACTAATTAAATATTCAAAATGGCGGCTAAATGTTGGCCATATTGAATTCTTTAATTGCCCATAACTTCCCCATTTTTCAACCTATTTTGATGATACTTGTATCAAAATTCATGGCTCATAGAGCTCGTTCTGATAAAAGATACTTATCATTAGGGTTGCTGTCCTCTTTAGATTCGAGTGAGCGAAGCGACTGAGGTAAAAATTCTGTATATTTATAAAGTAAATGAAATTTTAGAGTGAAAATATGGGGGTAGTTGGACATTTTCAAGAAAAAGTAGGGAAATGTAGGAACACAAGGAAAAGAAGGGCCTATCTGAAAGCCTGATTAATCTATTTTCTATCAAAATCAGCATGATAAAAGTTGTAACAATAAAACCACCAAAACAGAATAACTTTTGAAAACTGAGAAATTAAGTGGCCTTAGAAGAGTTTAATTTATAACAATCGAGCGAGCCAGGCGAGCGAGGCAAAAATTAATGATTTTATTGTGACAATTAAAACATGACCCCCCCCCCCTGCTGGGAAGCCAAAGTTAATGGCGACCCTCTACTAGATGCATGGAAATGCATATGACTCCCCTACTTTTTAGCCAATCCTTCCTGACACTTAAATAATGAGAGGCCCCTATTAAAAATTGAAAAAATATGTATAATAAAGTATTAGAGTCAGAGTTATGGTTCTTGCACTCTGCTACACACTGTTCCATGATCTTCTAAATTGTGGAAAGTTTCATCAAAAACAGTAACTGTATACACATTATGATAACATGTGCACCAATTCAATATACTGTGATCTTTATGGCTTTAAAAATTGCTATTGTCAAAATGAATGAAGAAAGTGATTTTTCTTATTGTTACTCAAACATAGATTGTGGGTACTTGATAGAAATGCATCAATGTGGCGGTTCTAATGAGTATACACATTCTATGTTTTATTGTTAAAATAAGACAAATAAAATATACCCTTGTACACCCAAGTTTTACTGTATAAAATGGAGTTCAAGTGAGTCTGTTTAACTTTAATTTGTACCCACAATCTATGGTTTGAGCAAAAATAAGAAAATATCAAGAATTCTCGACTGAACATAGACAATTTTTGCAGCTGAACAAAAACCGACTGAGTACAGATAGATAAGATAGACACATTTTTGAGACAATTTTTCAATAGATTTCGAGGCAACTCACTAACACTTTATGAGACAATTCACTGATAAATTTTGAGACAACTCACAGACACTTTATCATCTTTATGAGACAATCTAATTCACAGACACTTTAATGATCTTTAATTCTAAATCTAAAAAAATGTTGTTGGCGAATTGTCTCATAAAATGTTGTTGAATTGTCCTGAAATCTAGGTTGGTGAGTTGTTTTCTCTATAAATTTTCTTGATTCCCGCTAGTCACACTGTTAAGGTATCAGGTCGTTTTGGCTCGGCCCGGGGTATTTTGACATGGGTTGTTTCAGCCCGAGTCGTGAAAGGGCCCTTTTTTTTCATTTCAGCCTGCCTTTTTCACAAAACTTAACACCTGCCCATCTGTCCATCCATATATACACATATAATAATGCATATATTATCACTTTCAGAATTTGGCCAAAACAACCAAAGACCGAAATGACCCACTCTGAAAATTGGCAGAAATGACCCACCTACCAAGGCAGAAACGACCCACCCCTAAATTTGGAAGAAACAACCCAGGAAAAATCAGCCCAGGGCCAAAATGACCCGCATTCTGCAGTAACTCACAATTTAATTCCCCACAAGATCCTATCAATGAAGCTCTTTCCAAATCCCACTGAGCCTGTGTTTGTATCATATAATTTTCGCCTTTTCCATTGTTGATTTGTAATCTGAATATCTTAATTTCAAAGTCTGGACCCCTAGTGAATGGGCCTGCTCCTTTATTCCCAAAAAAGTAATAACATGCCTGTGAAAACTCATCATATTTTCGTTTTCTTTGGAATTTATACAAACTTTGGACCTACTTCTTTCTTTCAGAGTTTTGCAATCAGTATCATAGAATGCGAACATAACAGGAACCACATGATTACTTCCTGTGTCTTTTCCTTGAGTTTTTTGGGACTTTTCTGTTTCAATCTCTATTTCAGATATCATTTTGTATGGAGTCTCGCTAAAGTATGTCCCTTAGTTGACTGGGTTTTATAAATTGTAGAATTAACTATCAATTGTGGTTGCTATAGTGTAGTTTATATATAATTTGATAATCAGTCAGTTACAAAGGGGGGGGGGCAATCTAAAAAACAAACTGAGTCAATATTTTATATGTATAGGCTTTAACAAATAAATTGATATTTTATTTTTTTTAGCATTATTCATTATTATTAAAATCTGATTATTCACTATTCATTAATTTTTTCTTCTATTCATTAAAAAAATAGGATTATTCATTATTTTTTAGGCCCTCATTATTCACTATTCATCATTTTCTTGGCTCATTATTCACTATACATTATAAAAAAAGGCCATTATTCACTAATCATTATACCCCATCCAGACCCTTATGCAACTTCAAACCTTAAAATTCGAGATAGGAGTAAAGGTAGCATATATGATTAATAAATCACCCTTGGTGGATGAACAAGATTTTCTACTGACGGAGATTGTTGGCTGGATGGCTCACTCTACAATATTATTCATGTACAACAGCCCTGTAATATAAAATCAATCTGATATTCATAACAATTAACAAGTGTGAGGCCTATCCATTTTAATTGAAATTTTAAGTGTGATTCCTACCAACTCAGATAGCACAACCTTGCGACGAATTTCAAGAGAACTATACCACTCTAGTCTAAAAGTACATGGTCATAAGGAAGAACTTCCTAGTTCGGGTATTCTGCACTAGGTGTCATTTCTGAACTCCGCCAAAAAAACAAGTAAATTATTTTTAAACATACCTCCAATCGAGCGCAAAAGGTAAACAAATCGTGTGAGATGATCACGTGTGTATATCTGCCTTGCATAGATACGCAATTGGTAATCTCACATTTTTATGGACGTTTTCGGCTTGATTCAAGGTATGTCAAACGTTTTTCCGTGGGGTTTTCAGAAAAGACACTAGGTGTAGAGTACCCGGGCTATCTAGTACAGCGGATCAATCTGTCATTGACCGTTTTCAGCTGAAACATGAAGTACTGAGGCCCCCAGGGGGGGGGAGGTCTGTGCTCCCTTGATCCCTGAAAATAATGCAGTCATCTCCACGTCTCCCTGCAAATAATTTCCTTGGCTCCCTAAAAGTATTTGCCTTCGCTCCCCAATCCCTAAAATTAGTTCAGCTTCTCCCCAAATCCCCAAAAATATAAGCCAATTCTCCCTAAAATGTATTTATCTTTCCGTAGGATAAAATCACATACTTAAAAACTATGAAGCTATATAAGAGTGCATGGCCTAATTATCACTTAATATTTTGCCTTATACATGTAAAGACAGGTCTTTGTCATAGAATACATGACATATAAAAGCCATGAAATGCATGACATATAATTAATTTCAATGAAATGCATTATATATGGCTCAAAGTATGAGGCCATCCTTAAAATGCTGTTGCTGTACCTGGTAGAGTAGGCTTGGAGGTTTAGAGACATACCATCCGTTTTTCTTTTTTCGGAACAGGGGCTGATTTTTTCCAACAGCTTAAACTAGAATTTTCTAGACACTTTAGTGAATGCATTTAGGTATAAAAAGTCTTTTCTACAATTGCTATCAGTACCTACACACTTGTTTAACTTCAGTTTAACCAAGTAAGTATATTTTCAAAAAATCCTTTAAAAAGGGCGAATTACCTCAAATATAATAAAATAGCAGGTGTGTAGGTGGCCCCGTAACATTGTGTACACACACTGTTGCTGGGGGGGGGGGGGGTCCGGGGGGCATGCTCCCCCGGAAAATTTTTGATAAAAATAGTGTGATCTGGTGTAATCCGGGGCACCCCTAAGTATGTTATAACCAACCTAAAAATGAACAATCTTAAGGAAAAAATCAACAAGAAAACTTAATTACCATATTTCTCTCTCAGACCAATGTAGACGAGCATGTTAGTATGAAAATTAATACATTTAGAATTTACAAGGGGGTCTGGGGGGCTAGCCCCCTAGAAGCAGAAGAATTTTTTTAAAAATCAAACAAAAGGGAGGCTTTTCCTTATTTTTATTTTTTTTGCTTTTTGGCAAGGCTCCCTATATCCCCAAAATTATGAGCTTGCTCCCTAGCTCCCCTAAAATAATTACCAGTGCTCCCCAGCTCCCTGAAAATAAATAGCCATTCTCCCCAGATCCCCAAAATCCCTGGGGTAGTACTCGTGAAAAGCCACGCAAAGTTTGAAGGACTGATTTGGGAAGATACAAGATACAAGAATCTTTATTTAACGTCGGATACATTTAAACAGATAACAACAGCTATTTAAGCTATTTTCCTACAAACATATTATAGAGCTAGTATTCAACACGTATAAATAAACTGTAAAAGAAAATCATGTTAGATAAAACAATAGTACAAAGATTCTTGCAGTTAAAATGCTGAAAAAAGGAGTCACATTTTTGTCAATACATGTTCATGATGAAAGCTAATCGGCTAAGTTATTTCAATCAAAGACTTGTTTATGTATTTCCCATATTATAGAATTAAGTTTTCCACTGAATGAGTGTAAGATTGCTATTCCTCGCAAGAGAAAATGGCAATGGAAGACAGTGATAGGAATCACACTGTCGGTAGGAATCGCGCTTGAATTCTGCAATAGCAAAATAGATAGGAATCACACTGTCGGTAGGAATCGCGCTTGAATTCTGCAAAGCAAAATAGATAGGAATCACACTGTCGGTAGGAATCTCGCTTGAATTTTGCAATAGCAAAATAGATAGGAATTACACTCCTTTTTGAAAATGAAAATTTGCTGGCTCATCTAGAGCTGACTGATCACAGTTTATTTATGATATGATTTGTTTTCCGTTACTGCTCTGTACTGTCTCTATCATTAATTGAATACACATGCGTGGTTCCAGAAGGTTTTGTAAGAGTGGATCCAACAACTTTGACATTTCCTTTGGTTAGGGGAGAGGATCCAAATACCACTAAAAGCCCAACATTGAATGCTGACTTGATGTATTTGTAATTTTTGCAGGTGATCCGGACCGGTATCGTTTGGCTTTGGTATCCAAGATGGATGCCGATGCAGCAATCCTTAGATTTTTCAAACAACATTTCTATAACATTTGTTGGGCTGTACCAAAGCTCGTTTTTTAAGCATCAGGGCAAAATGGGTATTGGGGAGTGTTAAAATTGTTCACGCTTAAACAAAGCATTGCTTGGCAAACATGTGATTCCAACCAACTAACATTGCACAACCGTGCGACGAATTTCAAGAGAACTATACTACTCTAGGCTAAAACTAAAGGGCCAAAAGGAAGAACTTCCTAGTCTGGGCTGATTGTCTTACGCTAACATTCCAGTCCAGAATTTTTATTTAAGCTGGCTCAAACAGAAATAGCAGAAGAAAAATAAAGTATTTGACAGATATGATAAATTTAGTTAAAAGACATTAAAATGAAAAAAAAAAATCATCTCATCATTATAAGTTGTTGTTGTTGTTGTTGGTCTGTTTATGGCACTATGATGTTGCCCATAGACTCTATGTGCTGTCAAATCTCTGGTGCTTCTCTCAATGTACTTTATACTCATGTAACACAGGTACGTATGAAGGGTTCGGATGTGTTTTAAAATATTTGAGGTTAAAACCTCTTTGAGCTCCTAATGAATTACATTAGGGCTCCAACAAGATTATGCTGTGCTTCCCTACTTATATCCTCACCCATGCCTGTAAGCACTTTCATATCTATGTTGCCAATATGATTTGCATCTTCCCTATGCAGTATCTCCTCCACCTTTTCTTGTAGTTCAATCCTTCCAGCGTCAAACTTCTTGCATCCAAATAAATAGTGATTCAAATCTTCAGGGATGTTGCACATGTCACAAAGATTCGAAACTTCTTTATTGATCTTTGACTGGTGATTGTTCAGAATGGAATGACCACTAATTAACTGGTTGAGATGTGAGAAAGTCATTCTGTCTTTTTCTCCCCAACATCTTCTCTTCCCAACCTCTGAGAACACCTCATGAATAAACGACTCATTTTCTACACATGTAAATCTCTTATTCCATTTTTCCACTGTCTTGTTCTTCATTTCTTGAAACGCTTCTCTTTTGTCCCAAACTGGGGGGACCTTCACATCTGATCCACTCATTTCAATCTGACCCACTCATTTCAATTTATAAGTCTACCTGTGTACCGACCCTCCCCCACGTGTGGATGGATTACTGGGGAGTTTAAGAGAAAAAAGATTAGGGTCCCGGATTTAAGCAAGCACGCAAAACTGATGACGTATTACACACCGGTTTCTGGATCTGTTTAACTTTTGCTTGTGTAAAAGCATTTTTCTGGTATAAACACTCATTTTTTCATAAAACTGAGTCATTTAATTACTGATTTGCACTTTTGCTTTGCCTATGAGTAATATTCACTTGCATTTTCCTGAAGTAATTCAATAAACTTAAGATGAAAGACAGCACTTTTATTTTTAACAATGTTACAAGCATTCTCTTTCATAAAAAAGGAAATTAAATCGACTTCAAGAGGCTAATCTGGTTTCTCTACTAAGAGAAGATACAGCGAGAATCTAAACCAAGAGAGAAAGAAAGAGAGATAACTACAGCCAATAGACTCTTTTCACATTGTTAGTGCGCATGCGCCAAACTGTCTCGTTCCGCGTTATCTCCGCGAGAAAACACGTTAAGGGGCAACCTTTATACAGCTGCCTTACATTACACAATGGAATATGGAAAACAATTAAAAGAAAATTAAATTTGCAAATAACGATTGGACAAATAGTAAAATTAAATGTTAAATGTAACAAAAATAAGTGATTAATTCCAATATTCTGAATATTTGAGATCAGGAAAGTTGATATCTAAGCATCCAAGACTGCATTTTTTCCAAATGAGCGTATGTTGGTCATACATTATAACATACACTGTATCAACAATTTTCTTCTATACTATGCATATGCGAGCAATGAAGAGTCTGGTAAGTCTCGTGTTTATTCAATGTCTACATGGTCCATGATTACATTCCACAAACTTGGCGTCTAAACAGGGTCTTTCTGGTTTAATAAGTGGTAAGATACATTTAAAAGGCCATCCCGCGAGAAAGCTGTCTTGCGGGTTTCTGACTGAGTAAGACGGAAACAAGTCTGTTCAGCTATGTAGACTAGCTAAAAATGAAATTTTGCATTAAGCAAGTTTAGATATTATACTTTCCAACAAGCGAACAATAAAGGCGCTCATCAGACTGCGTGGATACGAAGACAGGCCTGCGCCTTTGTTGTTCGCATGCACCAAAGTCAGGCTTTCTCGCATCGAGGCCCATTTTAATATCTCCTACTGTGCATCCGGTCCTTTAATCATATGCCTAGGGCCCTTTAAAGGCAATAAAAGCACACGTGCCTGGCACGGGCATGATTAATTTATGACGTGATGTGCCGCTTTCTTTAATTGGTACTTATTATCACATATACGTAAAAGGTGTCACACAGTCTTAACCAGTGGACTAGTGTTTTAAAAAGATAGATCTAATCTTCAGCATGTCTACATCCATAATTTGTGTGTACGAGCAGCGATGAATCTCGCGAGCCTGCGCATAAGCGGACGTTGGTGTAGAAATGGTGTAATTTAATGGGTCTATAAATGGAGGTATTTACTGTTCGATTTCGACATTTAATCGCATATGCTTAGTCAATATGTGCAACTATCTAGCGGCATACACGCACGTTTATTTGGTAGCATGCAGTAACATGCGTGCGCTACTGCATGCTTATCTAGTGGGAATGGAAGCCTTAGATCTATTTTTGTCTGAGCCTCCGTCGATGTCCGCATAACAGACTCGTTTGTCTTATTAGTTGGCATGTGTTTCAAAAAGTTTTAGCGATTTCGTGCCTGAAGTAGAAGCGATTTCGTGCCTGAAGAGAGCCGATTTTAGCTCGATATCAAAGTATCTTTAACACTAATTAAAGTGAAAAAAATACTGAAGACTTATAAAATGTATATGAAAACATTAATTTATCTGATTCCTAGAATAAGATATCTCATTCTAGCGGTGAAAAGGCCAAAACAATCGGGTTATAAAGCATCATTATGTGTTTTGCCAATGTAACTAATAAGCAATCTGCCCCTTCATTTTCAAAAACGGCTCTATCGATTTTTCAATTGAAGAGCGATTGCTAAGGGAGATAACAATGTGAAAGGGGTCTATTGGGGCTTAGCTACAACCAACCAACCAAGAAGTTTGAAATACCGAGAGACAATATACTCAAGAAGATACATGTAACACCTGAGAATACCAAGAGAAGATAAACTAGAGATTATACACTTAACATACTAGAGAGACTAATTCTGTCATCAAGACATAGATTCAACGAGTTCTGAATCATTGTCTGCGCAGGCGCGATAATCAAAGAATCGACCTGTCTGCTAAGGCACATCTAGGGCTGCTGTGAGTATCCAAGTACTCGGATATTCATGGATCTGACAGTGACTATAAAATCAATTTTTCTATTGTTAGTCTATGTTAAGTCATCCGGGTATTTTAGACATTATGTATCTTCATGCTGAAGAGCTCCGCTGAGATATTCTGTGAAAATAATGCCAGACGCTTGTTGAACAGCGTTCAAAATCATGAAACTTTAACCAATAATATATCGATAAACATGCCTGACTATTTTTAAAACACTTTATTTATCTAAAGAAAATCGTGTATTTCTTCATATAAATTTACAAAAACACATAGGCAGTGTTAGAATTAAGCAATTGCCCACTTGCCCGTCACAGGTTGAATTTGCTGGGGGCAAGCTGAAAGTCTCAGAAGGTTGCCCCCTGGACAATCTGAAATTCCAGAAAATACTTTAAGTCTTGCGTGTTCACTACAAAATAATAAAGCCATGCTGCCAGCATAAAACAACTACACAATCTAAAACTATTAACCTTAAGAAATTCAGGTCTAGGCAAACAGTGCAAACCCATATTAGACTTCTCCAGTAAACCCAGATCAGTCCTACTTGTGGAGGAGCAGTCTAATTAGGGCATTCACTGTTTGCCATTGTGTATGCATCTTTACATGTTAGAACTACACGGTTTGATTACAGCAATTTTTCATGTCTGATAGTTCAGGTGGGAGAGCGTCGGACTGTTGATCACAAGGTCGCGGGTTCGACCCCCACCTGGGGTGCGGTGTTGTGTCCTTGAGCACTTCATCCCAGTTAGTACTGTGTAAACCCAGGAAGCCGTCCTAAAATTACTGAAAAATTGTTGACCGGGATGTGAAGCCTCAAACTAACAAAGTTTTCATGTATCAGCATTTTTAGGAATTTTATGAATGAATCGTACAGGGCAGGTTAAAGTTGTGGGGCACAAGTTGCATTTGTCTTCAGGTTGCCCGCCTGACAAGTTGAGTTCTCTTGCTTATTTCTAACACTGGGTAGGGATAACAGAGAATTATCTGTGTATTGGCCCAGTGCGTAAAGCCCCTCGATGATCCAGAGCGGGATGTGACATATCACTATTTAAGAGACTGCCGTAATCGTTAGATCACGATCTTTTTTTCTTTTCTAATAACTGAAACAAAAAGTTTTTCACAAAATGGTCAATCAAATTTTTTTACTATGACTATGGTTCTAATTGATGTCTCTCATTTAAATACTTTTGTTTCTATTAGGCTAGTGACATGTGTTTTCCACTAACGGTAAAGTATTCCAAAATCCAAAATAATATATTCCAATTTTTTGTTGAAACACACAAAGTTTCTCTTCATTGGTACATGTTCTAATAAACAGGGCCAAAATATCGTCAAATGTTAATTATCAAATATATTATCATTTCAAGGGTTTATTTTTATCCTTTGCAGTTTTTTATGCCTAAGTAAATCAGCCCTTTCTGTAAACCAGAAGTACCACATGTAGAAGATAAGACTTTCCACTCATGACTGTCAAGGCATGCAACACAATTCATAAATTTGATACTTTCCTGAACTTGGATAACCAGATATTCTGACAGAAGTTTGCTGATTTCAGTAGAATTGTCTTGAAACTTGTTTATTTACTTAAACACCTAATTCTACATATAAAATATATATTCACCGGCGCTTTACAAACACTCACATATATATAACACAATGATAAACGCAGACAATCATGTCATACCACTATTATAGTCACATCTAAGTCATCCTGCTGTACTTTCAAAACAACCCAAAAGAAGTCTTAAAAAAATGTTTTCAAATGTCATTTGAAAGTGTCCATTGACTCCCATTGTCTAAGTTCCAAAGGTAGTGCATTCCAGAGCCTAGGCCCAACAGTGCTAAAACTTCTGACCGTTTCAAGCACTAAATCTCTTAATTACATTTGTGGAAACTTTACATTTAGGGCACTCAAACTACATCGTGAGAAGTTTACATTGGAGAAGATTGTGCCACAAGGCCTGGTACGGAATACGGAACAGCCTTGACTTTGTAGTAGTTTCTTCCAATAAGAAGACCAAACCTTTCAGCTTTAAATCAATGTTAAGTGGTCAATAAATTCTTAGCAGTCACAGGTCACAGACTGACCAAGAATATTTCCAAATTCCAATATGATGGTCTGGATGGGGGGTCTGGTATTCACTATTAATTAAAAATTTAGCCCATTATTCATCTAATTAAAATTTTGGGTTATTCATTGAAATAAGACCAATTATTCATTAAAAGTAAGAAAGGTGGCAAAGAAATCTGATTATTTACTAGTCATTAATTTTTTCTTCAATTCATTAAAGAAATAGGATTATTCATTATTTTTTAAGCCCTCATTATTCACTATTCATTTTTTTTGCTCATTATCCACTATTCATTATTTAAAAGGGTCATTATTCACTAATCATTATACCCCATCCAGACCCTCCAATATGTGTTGGACTTAGTTTCTTCCCCAGAATGACCATGCTGTGGAATCCAGGGGTGTGGAAATAGTAATATTTTCTACTTGTCCAGGGACAAGTAAATGGCCAAAATGTACTTGTCCAAAGAAAATTTACTTGTCCGATAGTACAGATTAGCTTATACCTTTCTGTGCTTAAACAATTTACACTTTGGAAAGCAGTATGAAACCATGCAGATATCAACTCTCTTGTAAACAGTGGAGATCCAGATCGGCTGGCTTCTGCAGAAGCCAGCTGATCAGGATCCACACTGTTTTCTATGCAACATGTGAATTCATAATGATTAATCAAAATATGAAATACAAAATTAACTTTATACAAATTTTGCACTTGTCCAATGACAAGTAAATTGAAATTTCCAACTTGTCCTGGATGAAATGGGACCAGGTCGGACAAGTCGGGCATGGTATTTCCACAGCCCTGGTGGAAACAACTCCCGCAAGAAGCAGTGGGCAAGTCAAAGCTGGAGGCCTTTTATACCTAAGATTAGGCGTCTAAGAATGGATTTTTCTGTTATGTCTCATTCTTAGGCCTAATATTTTTGTTCACATTTTGTTCAAATAGCAACGCTCTAAGATTCCACTCAAAGTTGTATAAATGGAACAAGAATTTCTAGCGATAAGGCGAGCAATCTCCCTAAACGAGACGTTTGTTTTATTTTGTTGAAATAACGACTGGAGAAACTGGGCACATTAAACAAATATATATAGACGGCCCGGGCCGTCGATGCACCATTGCCCCCGAATTAGTATATCTAAAACGGGATTTCCTTTAAGCATGTAATAACTCTACTTCTTATTGAATGGGAATTTATTTGGATCATCAACTGTACTTGTTATTCAGTAACATATATGGGAACTAGACCGTTAAACAAGGGTACCAATCGTCCTATCACGCTATGTACAGTAAAACTATTTATACTGTTGATGTACAATAAAAACGACCATCTTGCAAAGTGGTCTATTTTTTGTCAGATATTTGATGTCTTCTTTTGCTTATACAACCCCTTTCCCCCCCTAGACCCAAGACGCCCTTTACATATGTTATGTATTTGTATAGCGACATTCAATTGTCCAAAGGGCATCTTGGGTCTAGGGGGGGAAAGCATCTAAAAACAAACTGAAAGACGCCAGTTTCATCTTTTCAATGACAAACGTCACAATTTTAAGTATATTTCATACGCATGCGCAGAAGGAAAACCGCAAAGTTTCGAAAATGAAGGGCACTTATATCCTTAATATTTTAGCCCCTTTACTTTTTGAAAACCTGCAAAGGATTTACTAAAACTCTCGTCTAAACGGCACCCAGTCTAAAGACGTAAAATGAGGGGTGGGAGTAGAAGGCGCAAGTTTTAACGGTTTTGTAAATGATGAATCACTTGGAAACCTATTTTGAGGCTTTCTATGTAAATTTTACTACCGGAACAGACCAATTTAAAAACATTAGGGAAATTTCAAAATTTAGGTTTTATAATCATGTCAACTAGGGAAAATATATGCCTTATCGCTAGAACTCCTTTGGCTGGTCATCATATCATAATCATAATTGGATTTTTGATTAACGTGCAGGTGCAGGGGCATCATCCACATCAGTGGGCCCCTTTCCAGGTAACTGGCTAGCTGCACGCACAGCAGATCTCACACCTGATCTCCAGGTGCTCCTTTTTTGAGGGTCAACTGTCGTGAGCTTCCACTCACGGCAGTCTCTCTCCGTCAGTTTCATCCATGTTAGCTTGGGCCTCCCTGTCCCTCGCCTGCCATCAATCTGTATATCACATGCTGTTCTGATTGCACCACTAGAACGCTCCACATGCCCAAACCAGCAAGCCTTCTCGCTCAAAATGAGGTTGAGGTCCTCAAGCTCAAGCTTTGCCAGTAATTGGCTTGACCTTACTGTGGCCACGTCCTCTGGCTTGATACTGCAGATCTGTCTGATCATGGCCCTATCATTGCGCTGCAAGCGCTGCAGATTCGTCTTGGTCAGTGGCCAAGTTTCACTGGCATGGAGCATGGCGCTCGGCACGCAAGAGCTGTATACATGGCCATGTGTCTTGTAAGAGAGGTGGCGGGATGTGAGAACTGGTAGTAGCTCCCTGAACCTCTTCCAGGCTGTTTTCACAGCCTCCACCAGCAGAAAGCATGTCACCCAGGTAGCAGAAGGAAGCTACCACCTCCAGCTTATCAGGTCCGACCTGGACCTTATTCTGTGGCCTGCCATCAATAGGGCGGGCATTTCCCATGCTGGTGTAAAAATTTATTGTAATATCAAATCCCTTACCTCTAGTTGATGCTCACACAAAAATAAGTCAAAAATATTGAAAATCCACTTTTGTACAAGCAAATAATGATTTGTTTATAATTCTTCCCAAAACACATATGTTGACACAATGACATCACAGTTTTATGAATGACTGGGGTTTATGGGGAAAAAGCATGAAGGAAAAGTAGTTAGACCATTGGCTGTTTTGGTAACATGTTTCATGATGTAAAATCTGATGATTTGGCAGCTGATTCCCTGTTCCAAAATATATCGTTAAATTCAGGGATTTTCCTAGGCCTGATTTGGGTGCGAATATTGGCCCCATCCCAACTCAAAATTGAGCAAAAACTTCCCAAAATGGTGTATATCATTCCCAATTTCTTAGTTCTGCAGTTTGGTGAAAATTTCGTGAAAATCCAAACAAAAATAGCAAAGTTACAGATCCATACACATTTGCATAAAAATGTGAATGAAACAGGTTTTCATTCACATTTTTATTCAAATATGATGGGCGATTACAGCAAAAAATATGTTACAGCTTTACACTGCTAATTTCTTATAGTTTTTAACCCATTTAAAATGGCGGTCCAGTTCTTTCAGACTGCATTAAATTTTCCCAATTTTGATGGTCAAAATGCTTCTTCCCCAAATTTAACAGGCCCCTGGCCTCGACTTCAGAAATGTAAGAAAATCGCTGAATTTAAATATACTGAGGCAACCATTGATATTTAACTTTGACCTTTGGGAAACAATATGGAAGAACTTGAATATTTTGGTTTATATAGTTCATTTTGCTGATGCACTTTACTTTATTTAATATATATATGTACAGAATGTGATATATATATAAAATGTTTACAACTTGCAAAGTAAACAATCCTAGTGTAATCAAATATCTAATTTTGCTTCTTTTGAACACAAAGTCCATAGTCTTGTTTGACTGTCATGAAACTTACAAACAAGGTTATGGTCCCAGAATTAGACACCTTTCAGATCCAGCTGGTCACCCTCACACTTTAACCAGTCACAGATGATTTGAGTGGACCTATTGACCATATCTACATTCATTGCTGGTTTACATGTGGTCAGTAATGGAAAAAAAACAGGTAATCAGTACCCCCCCCCCCCTCCAATAGGGTATGGTTACCTGTATTTACATAACTGACCACCTGTAGACTAGACAGCAATAAATGTTGGTATGGTGATTTTTTAATTGTACATACAGAATCTACTATTAGCCGTGGCGCATGAGCAAACTTCACACATTACAAGAATATGCAGTTTTATCAGCTACCTCTCCTATTAACTGCATTGTTGCACGTTGACCTGATAAACGTTGCCTATCTCACCACATGTGCCTTTATCAGGTCATGATGACATTGCACTTTTTGAATGACATCGTCAATGACGCTGTATCAACACAAAAATCTATAAATACATCATTATTGCTAGTTTGAACAGTGAATCAGCTTGTAAACTGATAAATAGAATACCAGGTTCGCGTCTTTTGATATCAAGTTTACCAGGCTCGACTTTGAGAACGCATGTTGAATCACTCGGCAAGCCTAGCGATGTCAACATGCATTCTCAAAGCCTTGCCTGGTAAACTTGATATCAAAAGACACTCACCTAGTATTCTCTATCTAAGGGATGCAAAATGGTGATTATGATGACCTACCAGGAACTGGAGGATGTTAACCATGTCGCCATGTTATCTCTTGAATGGAATAATGGGTTCTAGCCAAATGTTATGTATTGTATCATTGTGGCAAAAAAATGAAAAGTTTGTAAGATCATGGTCGCCTTGACCTAATTTTCAAGGTCACCATCCTTTAAGACTAAAAATCAGCTCTACCTTAATACAAGTATGAACCATTCGGTGGATTTTCACCAAACCTATATAGATACATTGTTGGGAGGGGAAAAAGAGATAATTAGGTTTTGGTGACCTTGATCTATTTTTCAAGGTCACACCAGCACTTTGTAATTTCAAATTTTAACCAAAATTATGGTTTAGGATGCTATATCTCTTGTAATAAATGATGGATTTTAGCCATTCTGTATATATGTTTATTGAATCATTTTGACGCAATGGGCTGATTAGAATTTGGGTTATGCTTGGCGACTCAATTGACGGTCGGGGGGCATATTTTTCCTCTAAAAACACTGCTTTAATTAATCTACTAGTTTATACTGCCCTTTAACACTGAGCCTAGTGGCCTTATGTTCAAACAGCTTCCTCTACTCAATGCATGAAACACATGTATCATCCCAATATTTAAAATAGTGGCCTCGAGGTTATAAAACTTGAGAGCATTCTCAGACTCAAAATAAAGCGCAATGATTGGCTGCTCGCAGACACATGGTCGCAAGCAGCCAATCATTACGCTTTATTTTGAGTCTGAGACTGAACTCAAGTTTTATAACCTCGAGGCCTGGAGCCCAATCACTATTGTTCTCATTAGAGGATGTTATGTGAGTAAAAGTTTAGTCTAACAGGCATTATTTTTCTTTTTTCAGGTACTTTATTATGTCTCAGCCCTTGAATTTGCGATGTACAACAAAATCTGGGCGGTATTTTCTTCAAGGTTTAACTTTGTCATCTACTGTTGGGAAACTCAAAGACTCGATATCACAGCATACAAAGATACCAAGGGATTGTATTAAGATTAGGCAAGGATATCCACCAAAGGTTGTTGACATCAGCTGTGATGATAAAGAACTCTCAGCGTTACCGTTTAGATCTGGCGATACTCTTGTAGTAGAAGAAGATATATCATTGAGACAAAAAAGACAAGAGAAAATAGATGATCAGTTGCAGAATCAGATTAACCATGCTAAAGGTATATTAATGAGAAAAGTTGTTCCAGCCAATAACTCATGTTTATTCACAAGTGTTGACTGTGTGATGAATGATGGGAAGGTTGAACTTTCAAGTGCCAAGCAGATGAGGGAATTAATCGCAGAAGTTGTAATGAGTGATCCGGACACCTTCAATACAGCATTTCTAGGCAAACCAAATGGAGAGTATTGTAAGTGGATAATGCATGATGAATCATGGGGCGGTGCTATAGAGATATCTATCCTTTCTAAGTATTATAGTGTAGAAATAGATGTTGTAGATACTCAGACTGGAAGAATAGACAGATTTGGTGAGGACCAGTTCTACTCAAGACGTGTTCTAGTTATATATGACGGTATTCATTATGATCCACTGATCATGGAGCCTCTGGTTCCCGGTGGAAGTGTTGTGACTCTTTTCTCTTCAAGAGATGAAAGTGTCTTAGCACAAGCTATGGAGCTAGCTAATGAAGCGAAAGCCAGTCGCCAGTTTACAGATGTGTCCAAGTTCTCATTAAGGTGTTTGGTTTGCCAGAAAGCATTAACAGGACAGTCTCAGGCTCAAGACCATGCCAAAGCTACAGGCCATATCAACTTTGGAGAGTATTGAATCAGCAAAAAAGTCTCTAGTTAGATCTTTAATTTAATTTATAAGTTAATAACATTGTTTTAGCTATTTATCTATTGACGTTTGGATTTTACAGTGTTGCACTGCCAACCTTAAAATTATTGTTGTTTCCCCTTATCCAGCCACATTAACCCTTAAAGCACCAATCACAACTGCAGCAGACAACAAATTTTGCGAAATCTTTCCCAACTTTCGAAAAATAAGGTATGATATTTCATGAGAATCGTCTGCCAGCAGACGAATCTCATGAAATTTCATGCCTTATTTGTTATTTTTGAAAAAGCGGCAAAATTTGAAATTGTCGTCTGCTGCAAATTATAGGTGGGGCTTTAAGGGTTAAAAGAGAACGGACAGTTTGTTTGTCATTTTATCCATTAAATGGAAGCATGACAAAATGAAATATGAAAACGATTCCACATCACAAATTGTCCAAAAAGGACCTGTCTTTGGTTTCCATTAGCAGCATAACTCTGACACTGCTAATGGAAGTCTCATCAGAGCCTGCCCATGATTTTGAAAAGTATTAGTATGGATTGGATGGTCATGAGTTATCAAACTTACATCACTGAATAATCTAGCTTCCCTACCTCATTTTTGCATGAGATATGTACTGTATCTTCTTTTTGCCAAATATAGCAAACATGTACCTTTTCATACTTTCTATCTTATTCATTTTGATTTGATAATGGTTAAGAAAATATTAACAGTTTTACGCTAAAATTTTTGTTTATCTAAACCTGTGCCAAAATAAGTTAGTACAGCGCCACTTCTCATAAATCCTATTTTAATTGTTGGTCCAGATCATCATGTTTAGAAGTAGCTCCCTATGTTTGCTATGGTCTAGATAACAGAATGATTGTCTGTATTACAATGAATATCTAGATAAGCCTGTACTGATGTTTACGCTTATCTTGTCATTTATTTCCAACATATGCCATATTTGAGCCAGCACATGAGATTAAGGTACTTGTCAGTAAAGCATAGAGGAGATGAAGAAGACTTAAAACCCTTTGTATTCTGATGGATTTTTCCATACATATTGATACAATAAACTTGGGATGGTTCATTGTATTTATGTAGGGGTCACAGGTTATAATTTCCAGCTAAAACTGATATTCTTTCTCTGACTATCGCTTTAGTCTAAGCAGGACTTTAGTTCAGTTTTTTATTTCTCAACCAAAACATATGTTGTGGGTACTCAAAAGAACCGTATCAATGAGACGGTTCTTTTGAGCACCCAAAACATATGTAAATACTGATGGGTAAGAAAATGTTTACAATTTGATGCTCAAAACTTTTTTTTATTTAAACCTATGGTCTTCTCAAACAGTGTAGACCCCGATGAAATGCTGCATTATTTCATCTGGGTATTCACTGTTTGCCAAAGAAGTGGTTTAGAGATTTCCAGTATGCAAAGACTTAAATGGGCCTGCTCATGCACAAATTCTGGCCAGAGCCTAAAATGCTTGTATACACAAAGTAGGTGGGTAGATGATGGTTCAGACTAAATATAAGACTTCTAGACTTGTTGGATAGCTGTATATGCATGGGTAAAAGTTTTCAGGATTTTGAGGCTGACTCCATAAAGTCAGCCTCAAAATCCTGAATTAATAGCTGCTTTGATTCATTTTGACCATCTAAACTTGAATTTTTTTTTTTATTTATAGGCATACTGCAAGTTTTCAGATTCAATTTCTAAAGTTCAGGATTTTGAAAAATTCAACTTTTCCTCTGTATATACATGTTTGAAGAGTGAATTTCTGTATAAACCATACACACTAATATCTCATGTGCTGGCATATTTATTCTTGTCATCAATTTGTTTGTGTGTAAAAGTTATACATGTATGTGTCATGTAGGGAATGTTCTATAATTTTGAACACTTTTCTCAGTCTGTTCTCAAACAGGGAAGACCCTGACCAAACTGCTTCTTCCGAAGCAGTCTGATCTGGGCCTGCACTGTTTGTCTATGCCTTTTCTGGAAGCATCTAGTGTTAGAAATTTTAGAACATCTACCGCTACTATCTGAGATTATTTATTGGTAAAAATTGAATTTATTTTATGTTTATACATGTACAAACAGCTGCTTTTATCCAATGCTTCAGTATACTGTAAATTCGAAAATTTTCGCGCAAATTTTATTTTCGTGAATCACGTTAAAAGACATGTTTGTGATGTTAAAAATTCACAACTTGAGCATGATTTACCTACATCAGTAAACGGCAAAGTGATTTCGCCATTCCACGAGGATTTCAAATTCACGAAACTTTGCATTCGCAGTTCCACAAAAATAAAACCCTTGCGAACATTTCTGAATTTGCAGTACATTTGACCCTTTTTTTAACCTAAAGCTCATTTTTTTCTTTTAGCTGTCAGTAGTTAATCAGTGTGTATATTTGAACCCGTAAATATGCCTCAAAACCAGCATTTCATCAGGGACTACACTGTTTGCAAAGATAAAACAATCTCCACAGACAGAAATATACATAGGTCCAGATATGAGCGTAAAATTGTAATTATTTTCTTACCCGTCAATTTAAACATGTGTTTTGGGTGCTCAAAAGAAACGTCTCATTGAGACGGTTCTTTTGAGTACCCACAACATATGTTTTGGTTGAGAAATGAAGAAAATATTTTTCAATGAAGCAGTCTTATCTGGTGTCCTGAATATATTGTCATTTGGAAAGTCTAACCTGTGATTTTTTGACACATTATGTTCAGTGAACCCTCCTGGGTTTGTTGTACATGTTTAAAGCCAGATGGAAGATTCCATCAGTATAAAGGGTTTATAGGAGTTGATTAGCTGTTAAAGACCTGCTTCCAACTTTCAATATACATATTCTGGGGCCCTCACAAAAATTGCATCATCAACAGTAACATACATATAGAAGTGAACATAATTGTATGACATCAGGATGTCCTAGAACTGGTGTTTTCAAAATCTATGCATTTAACATGCCAGTATAGGTACAAAAATATTTCAAGCATTTTCTCCAAAAGCGGCAAAATGATTTAATGAAATATTAGTGATAAAACATGTTTTTCTGATACATTACGGTAAATGTTCTAAAATTTTGAACTTTTCTTTCCGTTTTTAAAAGAAATAAAGGTTATCAGGGCTGGTATTCACAAACTGCATGTCAGAATAGTCAAACAGGGAAGACCCTGATCAGACTGCTTCTTCAGAAGCAGTCTGATCTGGGTTAGCCCTGTAAGCCCCTGTTGTTTGACTGGACTTTTTTTGTAGCCAACTATTGTGCGAAATTTAAGAATATTTACCATAACATTTGGACTCCTGAAGAGCTGTTTAAACCATCATTTAGGCTACGGTTTCAATACCACCTGCCCACAAGGCCCAGCAGGTGTTAATGCATCGAAAATCATGTTTGATCCCTAAGTGAAGGAAAAGCAGAGCTAATCCAGATCAGACTGCTTCTTCAGGAGCAGTCTGATCTGGGTTAACACTGTTTTTATCAGGCCTATATGAACAAAAACTAAGGTTAGATATCGTAGTTAACTGTTTGACATACAGTAAAACCTGTGTAAAACGGCTACTCTCATAAAGACCAAAAATTGGTTTTCAAGACCAAGAATCGCTTAATTCAGGTCAAAAGTATTGCAGAATGCTCCAAGTGCAGCATTCTGCAATACTTAGGACCTTCATTAGGCTACCATTTGTCATTAAGATCTCTGTTTTGTCTATTTTTGAGTGGCCGTTTTACACAGGTTTTACTGTACATGTTGTTAACTGTTTGTTGCTCATGTTGGTTTCTTTTGAATTTTTAAACTAATTTATTCAAACTAAATGAGCCAGCACTTGAGATTTCGGTACTTATCATTGGCCTAGCACCCATTAAGCAGGTTACACACA
The DNA here is from genome assembly GCA_964019695.1 of Loripinus fragilis. Classification (NCBI taxonomy): domain Eukaryota; kingdom Metazoa; phylum Mollusca; class Bivalvia; order Lucinida; family Lucinidae; genus Loripinus; species Loripinus fragilis. Next base: position 16,244,066 of record OZ026520.1, read on the forward strand.
TGTGTAATAAAAATAGTGACATTTAAGGGAGGTCACTTAATGTGATAAAGTGATTTTCCATACTATAAGGAACTGCTTATAAAGGAAAGAATTATCTCCCTCTGAAAGCAAATTTTTTCCTTTAAGAGAAGTTCCCATTTTGAAAAAGGATGCAATTGAAGAGAATCATTGCTTGATCCAGTAGTCTCCCTTTCATGTGCGTAACTTTTTCAGCGTTCTGGTTTTGCCATTGCTTATCACATTCAGGGTGGGTAGTTACGTAGTTTTTCTTTGGATACACGGCACGAATGTTCGAATACACTGTTCGGATATTCTGATCAAATGCTGTGGATCATTTGTGTTATTTATGTCTTGTGTTTTTCATGCTTTCCCGTCTGTTCATTGTTGCCTTGTGGTCACCTGCTGGGAAAGGGCTGACCTCTTGGCTCTTGTTTGTGATGTCTTTTGTTTGTTTGATTTGATTCTTTACGTCCCATCAACAATCTTTCAGTTAAACAGGGACATGTCTTCCTGGGTTGAACCAGTACTAAGCTAGGATAAATGTGTCTTGCTCAAGGACCATAACGCAGTGACATCGGTTAGGCTTGAACCCGCGACCCTCGGTCTCGAGTCAAGCACTCTACCACTGAGCCACTGCGCTCCCTGTTTGTGATGTTTAATTGTATTTTTGTCACTTTCCCATGTGGTATCCTAGGTCAGGTGTGGTACTTAATTGTATCAATTCCTGATCATTGCTGCCTTTCTTACTTTTCTCTATGTATTCTCATCTGTACCCAGAAAGCTATACACCATTTTCCGGCCCACATTTTCCCCAATCAAATTCTACCAGGATATCCTCTTTAAGCTTCTAACATTGAGTACAGACTCTGTCACAAAGAAAATAACTGTCGTCCGTGCAGTTTATTTCTATAATTCAGGCTCCATCTTTGCCACTAAAAATTTTGAGACAGAGTCTGTACTCAAAGTAAGTAGAACTTTATGAGGGATTTCCTGGCATCGTTAGATTGGGGAAAAATGTGGGCTGGAAAATGGTGTATACCTTTCTAGGTAATGATGAAAAAACTTGGAGAAATCTCTACTTACTTTCGCTTATAACATCATTGTGGAAAAGAAGTTGGACATTTTTCCGTGCAGTGAATCCAAACAAAAACCATGTGACTACCCACTCTGACATTTTCGAGCAACAAATGCTCGGGCAAGCCTGCTCAAATGAGCTGACTCACCAGAGCTTTCTCTGCTCACATACACAAAATATATGAAGACTCAGCCTATAAACTTTAGACCTCCAGCTGGGGGATACAGTAAAACCTGTAATAAACTGCCACTCAAAAGACCACCGAAAGTTGGTTTTTAATACTAATTATCGCTTAATGCAGGTCAAAAGTATTGCAGAATGCGCCCATTGGAGCATTCTACAATACTTTCGACCTACATTAAGCAATAATCGGTCTTTAAGACCTTTGTTTTTTCCTATTTAAGTGGCCACTTTCAACAGGTTTTACTGTGCTTAAAAGTAGGCTTTTGCGCATATGCATAAGTACCAATATCTTATGTGCTGGCCAAAATATTAAAAGTCTACAATGTTGTTGGACGAAAAAAGTTTACTGGAGCATTTGATCCCTTTTTGTTATCCCCTGACGAAGTCGGAGGGATATTGTTTTGGCGTCGTCCATCCGTCCATTCCGTCCTTCCACACTTTTTGTCTGTCTGGAACCATATCTCAGTACCTATTGGTCAGATTTGATTCTTTTCTGGTACAAATGATAAGTACCATGGACTCTCGATATCCTATAAGTTTGGTCAAAATCGACCCCTTAACACTTGAGTTTGTTTTGGTATAGGAATTATAAGGCAAAACCTATATTAGCTTTTTTGTGTGATGATCTTCACATCTCATCAAAGCTTTTATATTTAACAACTTCTCACTATAGACCATGATTGCCAAGTGCCTGTAGATAAGCATGGCAGTGTCAAAGTTTTACCCCACCCCCTTTGACCCCACCTAAGGGGTCAAAGGTTAAATATTTTAATTTCGCAATAACTCGGGCAATTGTTAATATTTTATGCTGAAATTTTGCATGCAGGCAGAGCAGCGATAGATATGAAACATATCAAACGGGATTTCAGTTTGAAAGCCTGGGTTTGAGTCCGTTGGGTGGACTTAGGGGGCGGGGCCGAGGCCAAAATTAAACTTTTTCAGAATATGGTCATGTTGCATATCAAATTAAAGCTGACGATGGTGGCAGCAACATGGTAGCAAATATTTTGCCCACAGACACACCCTTGACCCAGGGGGTGGGGTTAAAAGGTCAAACTATATATTTTTCTGAAAGTAGTCATGTTGCATATCAAATTAAAGCTGACAACGCTGGCAGCAACATGGTAGCAAATATTTTGCCCACATACACACCCTCGACCCAGGGGGTGGGGTCAAAAGGTCAAACTATTTATTTTTTCTGAAAGTAGTCATGTTGCATATCAAATTAAAGGCAATTGAGCACAGAGCACCATGCAAATATGCTGTCATTACACACACCAGGGACCCCTGGGGTGGGGTCAAAAGGTCATTTTGTTTTCTTTTCTAAAAGTGTTCATGTTGCATATCAAATTAAAGTGGAAGAAGTGTAGACCTACATGCAAGGTAACACTTTGAATTTATACACACCCTTGACCTCTGAATTTATACACACCCTTGACCTCTGGCGTTGGGTTTATAGGTCAGATATTGAAATTGTGCATATGTAAGTATACTTTTTATTAAACTAAGCTCTAAAACATACTTGACAGGCGTTTGTTATGATCTGAATGATGCTGAAGGTGAACTAAGGGTTAGATAAATGGGATTTATATTTTGTGATTTACATGTTTCTCTCAAATAAGCCTTCATCGGGGGATATAAATTCGTCGAATTTGTCTTGTTGTAACTGAACCTATTTTTGTTGCTGTGCTAAGGCTTTGTTACCATATTTACTCTAAATACTTGGACACATAGAGGATATTTACTCTTTTTTTTTGAGGGCAATACCAAATATATTCTATATCGTGTGTCAAAAACATCAAAATTTTCACGAGTGCGCAGCACGAGTGAAGATTCTGATGTTTTCAACTCGCAAAATGAAATATATATCAATGGTATTTACCAAAAAAAAGTAAATTTTCTTTTTATTTTATACTTTTTATAGGCTACATACAATGTCTCACCAACTGAAAAAAGGAGGTGCTGAAAATGCAAAAATCTTAGCAAACCCAAATAATTTTGGTACCAAAATATTTGTCACATTCTAACTAAGAAAATGCATACCCACACTTGATGTTTTCGTTCATAAATAAGAAAGTTATGGGCGTTGAAGTTCAGCAATGAAATGCATTAAGTGAATGGAAAAGTCAGAGGTAATCCAAAAACACTAGTGAAAATATAGGCTGATATCAATTTGTGTATGTGAGCTAGTGATAGATATCACTTTTATTTGTTTTTATATGCATTGATTTCAGTGTTAAGTATAAAATAAATCTTCTTATTAACCCATTGTGTAGTAATCACTCCTTAATGAGTAATTTGGCACACAGTGAATACCCAGCTGAAATGCCACATTATGTGGCATTTCACCTAGGTCTGCACTGTTTGCCAAGACAAAAACGATCTTCAAAGAAAGAAATACAATTTTATTTGGAAATTATAGCCTGTGACCCCTCAATATATACAATGGGCCATTTCATGTTTATTGTATCAAACCAGAAGGAAGAATCCATAAGTGCATAAAGGGTTAAACTTATCCTAAAATTTTAAATAATTTTTCAACCATCCAAGGCATGTAAAAGGTAGTGATTGAATGATAAGAAGTGTAAACCTTGACCAGACTGGAATCATTTTGATCAGGGTCTGTTATTCCAAATATTTAATCAATAGTGTAAATATGGTTAACATTGTAGGTAAATTATACATGTAGATAATGGCATTTAAAAATGATCTCTGTAAACAGCGGGTTAAATATTTGTGAGTAATTTAAAGTTAGGAGAAATTTGATGCCTTTTTTCTAAGTTTTGAAAGCATTGTAGATCCAGCTGATCAGGATCCCCTCTTTTTTCAATGCAGCATGTCATTCCATTATAATAGTTTAAATTGCATATTGCATTTAAATGGCAAGGGTTAATATGTGTTTACAATCTGAATCCCACTTTGGTGAAAAATTGGATTAAATTACATGTTTTGGATAAATTTAGACTGAAAAAAAAACAAAACAGATCAGAGTTTTTAGGAGCAGTCTGATATGGCTCTTCACTGCTAATCTTATAGGCATCTGGTGGACAAAGACCTGATAGTCAGTTTTTAGCAGAGATTAGAAAGGGTAAACCTTTTGAAGTTTTAATACAGTTACTATTATCATAGTGATGGAACAAGTTCAATATCCACATTTCATTGACATTAACTGAATCTCTTTCTTTTTTACTGGTAAGCAATATTAACTGAAATTCTTTCAACACATGTTCAGATTTTCTCAATTCTGTTATTATTCACAAGTCATTTAGTTCTTTGTTCTGCATTTTAGTCAATTTAAAGTATTTCCAACCCACCAATAAATTAATTTACATTTTCAAAGAGTTTGTGTCTGTCTTTTCAACCATAGTTCAACTTGCCCATTAGGCCAAGAGTTAATAATTACTTATGACTTATAAGATAAGTACATGAACCATAACTTATCATTCTTAGAGATAACAAGCAAATATGAGTCAGTTAACTATATGCATGCCACGTAATTTTGCAAACTTTTTTGTTGTCTGCTGATTTTGTTTTCAAAATTGGCTTTTTTTAAATAAAAAATTCTGTCAGGAATACCATAAGAGTGCCAAACAGTTTGGATCCAGATCAAGACTGACATTCTGTTGGTCCTGATCTGGGTCCAAACTGTTAGCAAAAGTTATCAGCAGACAGCACTAGTAGGTAAAGAGTAAATAAGTTTGGGTACTTATGGCATATGAAACAGGGGAGACTCCACACAGTTTGTTCATATTCTCAGTGCTTATGCGCACACACATACAGAGGAAAGATTTACATCAAGGCTCATGCCAAAATTCAGGCATTTTAGCCCCACTATATTGCTGTGCATGCATGTTTAAAGAATGTCCAAAATCTCATGAAATGGCTCATATAAAAACTGCATGGTTGTAGAGCATTTACTTTTGGACAAGGCAGTTTGCGCCTTAATTTTTGTTATCTCATTACCTCTGCAGGCTAAGATTTTTGTCATCCGATAGTTTTCTAAATTCTCTCATGAATACCATCAGTGTGTCAAACCATTTGGATCCAGATCAGGCTCTCAGGAATACCATCAGAGTGTCAAATTGTTTGGATCCAGATTGGGCATCACAAAATGTCTGGCCTGATCTGGGTCCAAACTGTTTTCAAGTTATCAGCAGATGGCCATAGCAGACAAAGAATTAATAGCTTAAGTGATAAGGAAAAAAACACCTTAGTGTGCAGTAAAACCTGTCTAAAGCAGCCACTCAAAAGGAAGACAAAAATTGGTTTTCAAGACCGATTATCGCTTAATGCTGGTCAAAAGTATTGCAGAATGCTCCAAGGGGAGCATTCTGCAATACTTTCAGCCTACATTAAGCTACCATTTGCCATTAAGACCTTTGTTTTGTCTATTTTTGAGTGGCTGCTTAAGGCAGGCTTTACTGTAGTTTCAATTAAAGACTGGAGGAGCAGACCCTTGGTTTATAAAAGAAGTGATTGACATGTGACATATCACTAGGACCACAATTGTTGCATACAGTGAAATCTGTCTTAAACGGCCACTCAAAAAAGCCAAAATTGGTTTTCAAGACAGATTATCGCTTAATGCAGGTCAAAAGCATTGCAGAATGCTCCAAGAGAGCATTCTGCAATACTTTCGACCTGCATTAAGCTACCATCTGTCTTTCACACCTTTGTTTTGTCTATTTTTGGGTGGCCGCTTAAGACAGGTTTTACTGTATGTTCTTAGTAGCGGGTAACAGAAGTCTTGGCTCACCATGAGGATGGATCAGAACTAAACAATGATTCACCTCAACATCCTTGAATATATCGATAGAAATACATACACATTATTACTTGATCTGATGGATCGGATCACGTCGAGTGGCTGCGCCAGGAACGATCGGATCACACGAGACAAAGTCTCGTTGTGATCCAGTAGTTCCTGGCGCAGCCAGGAGACGTGATTCGACCCATCAGATCAAGTTACTCAAGTAATAATGTTTTTATTATATACCTATAACACAACAAAACTCATTTCAAATTTAGCGGTTAACTCACTAAAGTTGATATCATGTGACATGACTTTGCGATGCCGTTACGGTAGCAAATAACGTCGCGCCAAATGTTTGATGACGTCACATTGTGTAAACATGTTACGACAGAGGAGGAAAATGCATTTATCGTGTTTAATTCCTTTCCTTTAATACGGGAAATAAATAAATAGAGGCTTATCGCCTCAATGTCAGATAGAAATGTGATTTTAGTAATAATAATGCTATGGCTAAGATTGCGAGTCAGATTAAGAGTTGGCCGCCAGGTGCTGGCTTTTATCTTGTGAGTTGGGTAAAACATGGAGGATGGTGATACGGAAAAATGTCCCCCGAGTAGCGTGACACAAGATTTTGTATTTTCGAGTTGGAAAAGTAGTTGTATCAGATGTATTTCATTGCAGGTATATAGTAAAAGTATATACCAGGTCTGGTTGTCAGAGCTAAAGAAAAACTCCAGTTGAGCCATGGTTTAATCTAAGATTAAGATAGTTTCTTGACCTATCAATCGCAAGGAAGTTTGTGACTTAAAACCTGGTCCAGTCCAAAATGTTCAGCAAGATTGCTCATAAAATAATTTCTGCACCCATTCTCATGCTTCTTCTGACTACCCTGACATAGAACAGCAGTCTGTTTCTAGCAAAAGTATATGAGGGACAAAACCTGTCCACTACGGATGCTTTTGTTTTGTTTTGTTTGATTTGATGCTTTACATTCCAGTCCACAATTTTTTCAATCATGTCAGGATGATTCTTTAGATGAACTAGTACAAAGCTCAGGATTAAGTGTCCTACTCGAGGACACAACACAGTGCCTCTGATGTGCCTCGAACCTGCAACCCCTCAATCCCAAGTCAAGCACTCTACCACTGAGCCACTGTGCTCCTAACACTATGGGCTTTTCCAAAATAAATAAAACCTTTTCAGTTAATCTCTTTATTGATATCTGTAACAAATTGATCAACAAGTGTATACATTGGCAGCAAGTTGCTGAACCCGATAAACCCACATCAGCAGCACGGCTGTAAGTAACTGCTGATTACAAAAAAAACACTATAACTATCCAGAGTATAAGCTATTAACTGAATTAACTCATTTTTGTCAAAAATGAGAATACCAGAGCTATTAAAGCATATTTTGCTTTTGTCTTAGCAGTCTCCGTTCTACCCCATGTTGGTTATGGACCACGATAGTATAGTCTCAGTCTCCTATACTATCGTGGTTCATAACCAACATGGGGTAGAACGGAGAATGCTTAGCAACCATAATGTCAACAGACGTAAAAATGCCAAATGTACTAGACAGCTAAAATCCCTTAACCGGGTCTGGTTTGGGATCAAGACCACCACCAATGCAGATATTTTCATTCCTATAAAAATATTTACTGATGGACTTTAAAAATGCAACACTTGGATAATAGCTTTAATTTATGTCTCGAAAAGAAGGCAGAACAATAATTTTGATTGTATGTTAAAGAGCATTCATTTGTAAGTAAAACATGGAAAACTTGTCCAACTAAGATGAACTTAATGCATTAAAATGTAACTTTTTGAGATAGGGGGTCAACTGTTTCATGTGACCAAACGTTAAGAATGAAAGATTCCCTACTTCTTTAAATCAAGAAACAATAGAAGCATCAAATTTGTATCATGGACTTCGTTAGTCATCAAGGAATCACTCTTATATTGATTGGCAGGTCTGCGATACAGGTAATTTGCGTATATGACGTTTATCTGGGTGTACCCTTTCATTCAATAGCTTAAAATCTCCTCTACTTAAGAAATGTTTAAATGGCTAAGTTCATACGGAGCAAATAACGTCGTCCAGTTTAGTTGTACAATTAAAACTAAAGTGTTTTCTGAAGAAGCCAACTCATGGTGACATTATTGAACCAAAGAAAGTTTACATTCAACAGTCTTTGGGAAGATATAAGGGGAAGTTAGTGTTGCGTAACTAAAGTCTGTCAGTATATACCGTATACAGCCGAGTATAATCCGCAAGAATACAAAACCCGCACCCCCACTTTTGACCCCAAAATCCTGGAAAAAATGGATTTCGTAAGTATTGACCGCACCCCAAATTCAGCATTCTAAAGGTCCGTGTGTGTCAACTGCAAACAAAAAGCTTACCTTGCAAACTCTATTTTTCACACATGATGTTCTCACAAGTTCTAATTATGCATATCTAAGTCTCCAAACACATCAATTATCCGCAATTAGTGCAGTAATTGGCAATAGATTAACTATTGTGAAGCTTCAAGTCATGGTTTGTGCACATGTCATGTCAATAAACATCTCTCCAGGCAAGGGAAGCAACTCAAAAATACAATTTCAGAGGAAGAAAGCCGTGTTGTTCCAAATGAATGCAGTTTACAATATTAAAGCATCTAAAAATAGAACGCTTAAGTGATTATCGGTTTTTACATAAATTTTAAGCACTGCTTTTAGTATAGCGGGAACCAGGCAGTGTATATGCACTTACACACAACAAATTCAGACAGCTGATGACAGAGACAGGATGAACCGTTTTGTGTGCGGTTTTCAATGTCTGTTAGGCCTAAATGACTTCAGCAACATGATGGAATAACTCATGATGTACTGGCACGTAAGTGCAAAGCCATTTTACTTGGAAAATCTCTCCAATTATTCCATGAGAATCAGAAAATCGGTCCGCTTGTGTTTGGGAAAAAGTCCCAAATTTAGAGTTCGATTACACTACCCGCATCCCCCTTATTTCATGAGTTGTGGGGGTAAAAAAAGTGCGGGTTGTATGCATCTTTCTACGGTAACCTCAAAAAAAATATTATCAGTTTTATTTTCTATCAAACATAAGTTTTGGGCGTGAAAAAGAAACGTCACAGCGAGGCGTTTCTTTTATGCAGCCAAAACATAATTATGTTTGTATAAACAGCTATCAAAATAGTTCATAAATAGGTCCTATTATCTGAATCCGTTGTGTTCGTAATTTAATACGAATTAGCCAGTATTATTTTCAAGGTTTTACTGTAGTTACCCACTGAGGAGCCTGCTCAGGAATGGTGTGATAGGAAAATTGGCCGTCCTGATAGGACTGATAGTAGTTGAGAGACCTGGCCTCAAGGTTATAAAACTTGAGTACAGTCTCAGATTCAAAATAAAGCGCAATGGTTGGCTGCTTGCGGACACGTGTCCGCAAGCACCCAATCATTGCGCTTTATTTTGAGTCTGAGAATGAACTCAAGCTTTATAACCTCGAGGCCAGCTCTGTTTGCAAAAGGGTTAAAAGCATCTCTATGAGCTGCCTGATCAGGGTCTACTCTGTTTGCTTATGGAAATATGATATATCTAATACTACGCTAGTGGAACTGACAAATAATTTTTCTTTGTTCTATGTACCAACATGAAAGTTTATATAATTATTCATAGTGGGTGGAGCCTAGCATGAATATTCATGAAGGAAAGTGTTGAACTTGCATAATTATCAATTTGCATAGCTACTTCAGTTTTGTTGCACCTACCTACCTTATCTGGAGACTTTTTTTTAACTTTTGTCGTTTGCTGATTTTTTTCAAAATCCAAAAAATCTTTCAAGAATACCAGTTTCAAGCTGTTTGGATCCAGATTAGGTCCAAACTGTTTGCAAAGGTTATCAGCAGACAACACAAGTACTCTCCTGAAAACAGTGTAAATCCAGATCAACTCGCTTCTAATTAAGCCAGCTGATCAGGATCCATATTGTTTTTAATCCACTGATGAATTCATTATCAATGTATTTGCATCACTGGATTGACTTGAAATATTAACATTCATTATGCAGTGTTGTGCCTAGGTCAAGATTTCTGGGGGACACCAGTGTCCCCCTACCTGAATTTCAGAGGGACATTTGCAAATTCTGGGGGACACACCCAATTCATCTGATTTTTGCCTGTAAAATTGAAAACAGTTTTCCGGAAATTTCGGAGCTCCATGTCCATAGTTTTGGCTCAAGAAGTGGTGCAAATTAGAGTGAAGCAGTTTCTACATTGCCGTAGTTTTGAATTCCCCAGCAAATATTGTATTTCTACATTAAAATAGCTTTTACTGGCCTTCAGCTGAATAAAATTTGCCTTTTCCGCCATTGTTGGTGTATTGGACTGGTTGAGAAATCAATATCCAATGCAACATTTATCATCATTAAAAACATGTGCACAGTCTAAATTACTTCCCTTTACTGGGTTACGCTAAATACGGAAACAGGGTTTAGATAGCAAAAAATCAGCAGATTTTTTTAGGGCGCGCCCGAAGGCCCGCACTGGGTGCATTTTTCAGGGACATGGACGGTAAAATCACGAGAATCCCGCAATGTGCGCTCTAGGCACAACACTGTTATGTGTTATTCGAACACACCTGGCCTATATAGCAAATGCTAAACAATCGTGTTCTATGAAACAACAAAGTCAGTTTTGAAAGTGTGCACTAGCTGACTTTAATTGCCACTGCAAAATGACGTCAGTCATGGCATTAGGTGGTGTAAAATAGTTTTGACGCTTGAAAGACATTACAAATACATGTAAACGTATGCGAAGCAGTCCAACTATTGCAGGATTTCTTCAGTGCAATGCAGTGTTTCCGCGAGAGTGCCTTTCTTGCGTTTTTGACGCAATAAATTGACTGCTGACGCACTGACAGTTTGTCTGTGCGTTTTTGGTGACGCACACAAAAACAGCAGTGAGAACGAAACTCCATCTTCTTTATGTGCCGAGATCTGAGGACTTCAATTTACCTCGATGATAACGCTTCTATAAATAGTTTTCCTGTGGAAAATAGACCTGCGCAAAAATATCTTTGCTGGGTATTTCCATGATGTATCTGATTTATTTCAAAAACGACGACTGCACATGTCAAAAGTCATTTGCAATTCGCACAGATGGGGTTTCGTTCCAAATAATTTTGGCTTGTTTCGCTCTCGCTGCTATTTTGGGGCATTATGCAGCATAAATTTAATAAAAAGTAGTCTAGAAAAGATTTAGTTTTCTTTGCTCCAATACACCAAAATTTATAAGACAACGATTTTAAAAAAAATGAAACCAATGCATCACATCTATTTTTAGACTGACCGTCTGTGCATGGGTAAAGTGCTCAACTGTTAAACAACAATGGCTGACCCGTAATGAAATTGGTGAGCAGACGCTTTTATTTCTTGTCCTCGGGAGGATAGGGCTTTAACTACAAGCAACACAACATTGAATAACTCCCATGAAACAGAAAATGTAACAAAAGCCGTCGATCACAAGCCTATTGATAGTAAAACATGCACTGAATTTCGAGAACTTTTATCTTACGATAGGGGACATTCTTCAAATACCTTTAATATTGACGCATGCTCAGACAAAAAGTAATTATACATTAAAAAAGTTCTGACCCTCTAAATTTGCCAATGACCCCCAAATTTTCAAACAAGGGGTCATCAATGACCCCCAAAAATTCTGGTCTTGCAGAAACACTGGCAATGGTGGAAAGTTGGATTTGGTTTGATTCTTTACATCCCATCATCAATCTTTCAGTTATATAGGGACAGTTCTTCCTGGGTTGAACCAGTACTAAGCTAGGATAAATGTGTCTTGCTCAAGGACCACAACGCAGTGACGCCGGTGAGGCTCGAACCCGCGGCCCTTCGGTCTTGAGTCAAGCACTCTACCACTGAGCCACTGCGCTCCCGGTGGAAAGTTGGAAGAAGCTGGAGACTTCAATGTGTTTTTGTCATTTATTGTGTGTTTGAATCCAAATAAATCAGCTCTAGTGTGTGAATTGTTGAGTAATAATTCACTGTTCGTCGGTCAGTTGTACAAAGATAAATCACAGCGTGATTTGATCTTTACAACTGACCTCCAAATTATTATTCAACAATTTACTGCTAGAGCTGATCTATTTCTTAAACAACCTATAAAGTACTCAGTATTTGTTAATAGGAGCATGTGCACTTGTTATGTCAAATATAATACAGTACAGTTCCTTTATAACACACATCATTATTACATGGATTTGGATATAACATGATCATGTTGTGGCCCCAGAACTTTTTACCATGTAATTTTACAAAGGAGTTATAGGAAAATGACCATGGTATGGTCATTTTCCTATAATGCCTTTGTAAATTTGTCCCTTTATAACATAAATCGCTTATAACAAGGTCCATTCCTATGGACCCCAAACATAGCATTATAAAGGGACTGCACTGTATGCTCTAATAAATATCTTGGTCTATAATGTCATACACTAGGTTTAATATGTTTTTGTTGTTCTCTGGCTATAGCATAGGCATATACTCTGGAGTCTATAATATATCCTTCTGATGCTAACTCTGACCTTTTATGCTCTAATAAATATCTTGGTCTATAATGTCATACACTAGGTTTGATATGTTTTTGTTGTTCTCTGGCTATAGCATAGGCATACACTCTGGAGTCTATAATATATCCTTCTGTTGCTAACTCTGAAATTGGAAAACAGAAACAACTTTTTGCTCTAATAAATATATTGGTCTATAATGTCATACACTAGGTTTAAAATGTTTTTATTGTTCTCTGGCTATAGCATAGGCGTACACTCTGGAGTCTATAATATATCCTTCTGAAGCTAACTCTGAAATATAAAGGGACTGCACTGTTCTCTCTAATAAATATCTTGGTCTTTAATGTCATACACTAGGTTTAATATGTTTTTATTGTTCTCTGGCCATAGCATAGGCGTACACTCTGGAGTCTATAATATATCCTTCCGCTGCTAACTCTGAAATATAAAGGGACTGCACTGTTTTCTCTAATAAATATCTTGGTCTTTAATGTCATACACTAGGTTTAATATGTTTTTATTGTTCTCTGGCCATAGCATAGGCGTACACTCTGGAGTCTATAATATATCCTTCTGATGCTAACTCTGAAATATAAAGGGACTGCACTGTTTTCTCTAATAAATATCTTGGTCTTTAATGTCATACACTAGGTTTAATATGTTTTTATTGTTCTCTGTCTATAGCATAGGCGTACACTCTGGAGTCTATAATATATCCTTCTGATGCTAACTCTGAAATATAAAGGGACTGCACTGTTTTCTCTAATAAATATCTTGGTCTTTAATGTCATACACTAGGTTTAATATGTTTTTAGTGTTCTCTGGCTATAGCATAGGCGTACACTCTGGAGTCTATAATATATCCTTCCGCTGCTAACTCTGAAATTGGAAAACAGAAACATCTTTATATAACCTACAAAAAAGAAACACAACAGTTAATAGTTTGATATTTTCTTGAAAACTACTGAAAATCTAACAAATCAATTTATAGAGTTGTGAAGATAGACAATCCGACAGTTAATTCCTAAAATTTCATTACGTCTGTTAGGTACTATTTGACACATTTCTGAACAAGACGGGTCAGTTTTCAATGTCACAGTGTTCAATATGATGTGTGACCTCTGTTGGCTTGCATGCATGCCATACACCTCCTACGCATTGAACCGATGACATCCCTAATCAAATTCAATACAATCTCTTCAGTGGTTAGTGAGAAATAGTCCGGACAAAATTTTGGTGGTTTTGGGCACCCCCGTGGGCGAGCCTTAGAGTCCGACATTTTGAAACTCTGTTGCACAACTCCACATCCATATTGACCTTATCCCAAAATTTAAGAACAATCCGTTCAGTGGTTACTGAGAACTCGTCAGGACAAAATTTGGGCAGAAAGAAAGAGAGGAAGAAAAAGAATAATGAGAAGAAACAGAGCAAAAACAATAAGTTATACCATTTAGTTTCTTCAGCATTTCATCCAGAGGCACTGTCATTACTTCTATAAATTCTGAAAATATGGTAAATTTTCTAAAATTTCGAAAACTTGACTCTTTCTGTTCTCAAACAACATGTTGGTTATCAGGGCTGATATTCATAAAATGCTTGTCAGAATAGCAAACAGGGAAGACCCTGAACAGACTGCTCTGATCTGAGTCTGCACTGTCTGTCTAAGCCTTTTTGACAAATAATTAGTGTTCGAAATTTAGAACATTTAACTGTATCAAACCATACTTTTGGCAAAACTACCAAACACAACAAATTTTCTTTAAATCGGTCAACCCTTTCTATACTGATGGAGTCTTCGATCCAGATTAAAGTAATAGTTTGAGTGGATCATAAGTTAGAATTTCTAAATTGAAAAGTATTTCTGTTTAAATTTTATCTTTTAAAACAGTAAAGGCCCGATGAGATTCTGCAGCCTTTAAGTGTTTTCTTTGCATTTCTTTGTGCGTGTGGGTGTGCATTTCAAAATACAGACAAGGCTTAAACTATAATATAACTCTAGCTATATATATCTTTTTTAGCTTTATTTATTTTTTCTATTTATTTCTCGCCAATTAACAGAGAAACTGCAAGATAGTACTTTTGATAGTCCAGAATATTTCAAGGGTATATGTATTGAAATACAAATGAACATGAAAATATCACTATTAGTCTACAAGTGAAACCAAGATTTAATTTCGGTTCATTTGGCTTGATCAACAGCTATGGTCACGTCGGGACGGTCAGGTCACCTAACCACACTTTTTCCTAGGCAAGCTTGACTAAGCAGTTAACCGGTACTCTATCCACATACTTTTGCTTGTAACTGACAACAACCCTTCTTGAATCAGCGGAAGGGAGGAGAATGGCGGTAGAAATATTTCATTATCAATCTCCACGAAAGTATGTGGCCGAGCCGGAATCGAACTTGCAACCCCTGGATCTGCAGTCAGACACGTATCTGCAGTCAGAAACGTTACAGACTGAGCTACGCGGCCCGGCAAGTGAAACCAAGAGAAAAATACTTAAAAGATAAACAGTGTGGTTATACCGCATGTGTGGAGTGGGACTCCAGATGCCAATTAGCAAAACTTTCAAGAATGAGCTAACATCATATGGACCTCTTCGTGACCTGTCTTGGGGTTTAAAACCAGGTAAGATTCAAACCAGCCTGCTCAGTTACAGAGACTAGCTACAATATTGATTTTTATGTGTAGCAAGTCAAGGCATCATACACTCTAGAGAGTGAATGACAGAGGCGCTGATCAGGCTGCACAGATGTGCAGGCTGGTCTGCGCCTTTGTTATTTGCATTCAGCAAAGTCAGGTTTGTTGTGCAGGCTGGTCTGCGCCTTTGTTATTCCCATTCAACAAAGTCAGGTTTCTCAAATAGAGGCTAGTGTTTAAAGAACAAACCTCTAAAAATGCATGAGATCATAGAATTGTGCTGTTTCACTCACAGGAAATATACCGAATGAATGTCATGAATGCAGACAAAAGATTTATCTGCAATATAATCCTTTCCTTCATGAATATTCATGCTAGGCTCCACCCACTATGAATAATTATATAAATAAACTTCTATCTTGGTACATACAACAAAGAAATTACTTGTCAGGTCCACTAGAGTAGATTTATATCTAATCATATTTCCATAAGCTAACATATTTCCATAAGCAAACAGAGTAGACCCTGATCAGGCAGCTCTTACAAGAGCTGCCAGGCCTTCGAGGTAATAAAACTTTTTTCATGCTCAACTGAACTGAGCACGAAATTTCAACTGCTCATAAAAACTAAAATACCGACAAATGGAAAAGTTTCTTGCTTTAAGTCTCTCAGATGTTGAATTTATCATGCTAATAAATGTTAAAATGTTGGCATTTTAACATTTATGAGCAGGATAAATTTTGTGCTCTGCTGAGTTGAGCATGGAAAAAGTTTTATAACCTCGGGGCCTGATCTGAGTCTGCTATGATTGCAAAAGCGTTAAAAGGCCTCTCTATGAGGTAAAGGGTTAAACTAGAGGAGCACTTACCACCTTCATCTGAAAAAAAGAAAATAAGAAAAACTTTAGTGTCCAACCAAAAATAGAGATTTTAGAAAACCCATAAACACTGCTGGCAAAATGGGTCAACAATGTTTGTACCACCTTTACCAACTTTAGCATAAAATAACCTCGTGATGTGCAAGGTCTACACTGATGTAGGTGGCATAAAATAGTAATACCATATTTGTCCACCTGTACGTAAGATAATCCACGAGCTTAGTAATCCACTCGCTAAGCTCATGGATTATCTCCACCTACAGGCGGACAACCAATGGTTTAATTATTACATGTTGGCATGGCTAACTGTGTCATTCAGTCATTTTGTCACTGAGGAGGAATGGCACTTTTGTTAAACATTGACAAGAATGTATGCTAACATTAGGTGGAAAATCTATCATTGGTATCACAAGATTTTTTACAAAAACTATAATGGATTAATTGCTTACGCATAAGATTGGGTACAAAATAGCTTTGTGTATCATCATCATCATGAATATGAATAAGGTTTTTATCAAGTCAATTAACCCTTTCCAGACCAATGTAATTTTCCATAAAGCTACATACAATGAAGTCAGGGTCGTCCATTGAATATATCGAGGGGTCAGCCAGGGTTGCACGTTATAATTTCAAAAAAAAATTCTGTATTTCTTTCTCTGAAGATCAATTTGGTCTTATCCAACAGTTCAGACCCGAATGAAATGATGCATTCTGCAGCATTTTATCTGGGTCTTTACTGTTTGCATAAGTATGGGTTTAGAAGTTTCCAGTCTCCCTTCCAAAAAAGAATAATAATTGCAAAAATGTACGCATTATGCAGCATTTCACCTGGTCTTCACTGTTTGTACTTGTTTAGGGATTTCCAGTCTACAAAGGTTTAAATGCCTCAAAGCACAGTGGAGTCTGGGCATTATATTTTTGCTGTTATATTGATGGTTTAGAATCTAGGACAAGACTTGACACCAGTAGGATGAAGACTTGAAGCCAGAAAAACTATTTAAGCACAGCTGTCCGTTCTAAGGCCATGTTTCTGTTGTTGTTGTTGATTCATTGTTTATTGTTGCTCCCAATGTTTGCGGAGGTTTGTGTTTAGTCCTTGTTTTGTTATGCAGTACTTAGTGTCCTTTCAAGTTTTACAATCATCTCTCTGAGGTTGAGAGACCGGGCCCTAAGGTTATAAAGCTTATTTCGTGCTCAACTCAACTGAGCATGAAATTTATCCAGCTCAGAAATGTTAAAATGCCAACAATTGTTGGCATTTTAACATTTATTAGCATGATGAATTCAACATCTGAGAGACTTAAAGCAAGAAACTTCTTCATTTGTCAGTAATTTAGTTTTTATGAGCAATTGAAATTTCGTGCTCAGTTGAGTTGAGCATGAAAAAAGTTTTATAATCCCCGGGCATGGATGCTTAATTTTGTACTCTTGCTCTTGTGTGGCTGTTAGTGTTCTGTATCTCTTCCTAACAGCACCATGGGTTGGACTGTGGTCTATGATTGTGGCATTTCCTGGTCATACTCACTCACTTTTTTAGTATAAACACCTACCTGGTTTCTGTGTATGATTTTTGTTTTCCTTTAGGTCTCCATCAATCTGAAAAATATTATAAATCAATGGTACAATGCAATTTTGTCTTAGGCAACACAAATTAAGCAGAGCTGCCAAAGTTCTAGTCTTCCAGGCCTCGAACTGAGCATGAAATTTCAACTGCTCATAAAAACTAAAAAACCTACAACTAATGAAGTGTTTTGCTTTAAGTCTCTCAGATATTGTACTTATCATGCTCATAAATGTTAAAATGCCAACAATTGTTGGCATTTTAACATTTATGAGCATGATAAATTTTATACTCAGTTGAGTTGAGCAGGAAAAAAGTTTAATAACCTCGGTACCAGGTTTATACCCATACAAGACCATTGCTCTACAAACTAAGCTAAAGCGCTGACTCTGCAACCCACTTGTCAAGAGATTTATTATATAAACCTGAATTCATGCTATGTTAACCTACAAGGGTAGGTATTCAAGGCAGGAGTATGTTAAATGTTCTAAAATTTCATACAGTAGTTGCCTGCTACAAAAGCCTAGATAATAGGGCAGACTCAGATCAGACTTCTAATCAGGGTCTTCCTTGTTTGCTTTTCTAACAAGCGTTTTGTGAGTTCCAGTCCTGATAACCAACATTTTATTTGAGAACAGAAGTTTAAAATTTTCGAACATATACCTTAATAAACCTTAGCACTCCCTTACTTCAAATAGCTTCATTTCTGATGAAAGAAAACTTTTTTGACAAAAAAAAGTCCTACCTGGAACAGGAGCCCTTATCTTGCACGACAATGATAAATCATTTATATTCTTTCCACAGCCACAGCATATTTAGGCATACAGTCGAACTTTGGTCGCTCGAACTCACCTGTCTCGAACACCAGGGATCGCTCGAACTCGTTCGTCGGTCCCGGCAATTTCCCTATACATTTAATGTTAAAATACACCCCAGACTCGAACAGTGATGGCTCGAACTCTCGCACTCAAAGCTCTGTCCGCAGGGCGATTTTTCATGTAAAAACGCTATGATGGCTCGAACCAAATATTTCTTTACATGAATCAGTCACACGCTTGATTTAAGTTCATTAATATTTCCATAAGCGCTCCTTGACAATGATGATTTCACCCTTCGGTTACCTAACTGGCGAGCGGACGTGTGAAGCAATTAGCGGCAATTTACCAGATCAAAGATTTGAGTAAGTTTTCACTTGTCACCACTTAGTGGGGCGGCCGACCATGATTGAAGACAATTAATGAGATGTTTTGTAATCAAGAATTTGCGTGTCAAAATGAGTAAAACATGCCTGACTGGATAAAGAAAGGCATCTGATTGTGCGGTGGTACAGTCTGATCCTCGTCTTTTCTGTAAAAATCCTGAGGAGTTTGTCACTTTTTTCATGTTTTATTTGTTGTTATTCATTGAAACTTGCACATTGTGAATTAATAATAAGAAACAAACTTTTTTTTTTCGTTTATTGTTCTAAAGGAAACGATAAACAACCGAACATAAACTGTAGCGACACATAAATAGGAACATTCACCCACTAGAAGAAAAGCAGTTAAGCTTACTCGATAGCAAATGCATTGATCAGCCTGCGCATATGTGCATGCTGATACATGTATTTACTTTCAACAGGTTCATATGCTTACACATGCGGCTTATCATTTTATCTCTAGCGTGCATATGGTTTTTGATCAGTGACAGGTGTCATGTGCGCTTTGCAACTTTGGTCGATAACAAACGTGATGTCTGTGATGACATAGAGTACACATGAACCAACTTGAAAATTGTCAGGCTAGGTATCGCTCGAACACATGGATGGGTCGAACTCGCACAGATGGTCCCGACGAGTTCGAGCCAAAGAAGTTTGACTGTATTTACATTTCCACTGCGAGTCTTTAAATGAACCTCTACATTTGAGATGTGGTTCATACCTTCATGAACAAATCTATTTTGGCCACACCCACATACGCGCCATTTGAGCGGGCTAACGTCAAGTCCATCCAATAACCTTGCTTGTTTACTGACGTTTGCGTGACGTTTAACACGTATCACCATGACGTTAAGCGCGAAAAATTTGGCATTTTGGCTATTCCAAACCCTACATTATGTCTGATTTAATTCAAAATATCTGGAAAACCAGCCAAGTAAGGTGAAAATTGAAAATTGATTGATAATATAAAATGTAAATATAAGCAATAAATTCAATTTTTGGAAGGTTCATGGAATCATGAATACTTCGGGTCTCTTGCAAAGTTAACGTGTTAGCCCTTTGGGCTTCACTTACTTTGCAAGAGACCCGAAGTATTCATGATTCCATGAACCTTCCAAAAATCGAATTAATTTCTTAAATAACTGACGCCAAAGACTTGTTGAAAGACACTCAGACAAGACAGCAAATTACTGAAAATTACCTTAAGCTATAGGTCAGACATTAAACACAACAAAATTGATAATTTTTGCCGAAAATTGTGAAATCAAGTTCATTTTTTTTTTCATTAAAAATACTGTTTCTGTGTCTAACACTCTACCAGTTGATACAGATCTCTAGATAAAAGCATATTTTCCCCCCTTTTTCTCAACCAAAACATATGTTGTGTGTGCTCAAAAAACCATCTCAATGTGACAGCTAATTTGAGCACCCAAATTTTTTTTTTAAAATTAATGGATAAGAAATATTTACATTTTTTGTTTATCTGTAACAATTTTTTAGTCATGTCAGGACAATTTCCTGTCTTCCTGGGTTGAACCAGTACTAAGCAGCAGATAAAGTGTCTTGCTCAAGGACACAACACAGTGACTCCCCCGGCGGTGAGTCTTGAACTAGCAAGCCTTTGATCCCCAGCTTTACGCTCTACCAACTGAGCCACTGCGCTTCACATAATTATTATGTATTGTATGCGTACCTCTACTGTGACAATCTGTACTGTTGTGTTCCCTAAGCCAGGGTCTAAAGCTGTAGCTGTAATAATTTGAAAACATACCAGGCCCTGAGGTTATAAAACTTTTTTCATGCTCAACTCAACTGAGCAGAAATTTCAACTGCTCATAAAAACTAAAATACCAACAAATGGAGAGGTTTCTTGCTTTAAGTCTCTCAGATGTTGAATATATCATGCTAATAAATGTTAAAAGGCCAACAATTGTTGGCATTCTAACATTGATGAGCAGGCTAAATTTTGTGCTCAGCTGAGTTGATCAAGGAAAAAGTTTTATAACCTCAGGCCCCGTAGGCAAATTATTGTTTCAACATTTCCTTAACTAATTGCTTGCTCAGAAATTTTAAACATTTTTGTGGTCTGCTGATTATTTTTAAATTAACTCAAAGAAAATCAAAGAAATTATTTGACTGAATGTCAAGCAGATCGGATCCAGATCAGGCTCAACTAAATGCCAGGCCTGATCTGAGTCCAAACGTTTTGCAAAGTTAGTGTTGATATTGTTTCTACCAAAATTTATGATAAACAGGACAATTTTGAAATTGTCAATTTCCCATTTTTAGATGACGATGTTCCTTGCTCTACATCCTATGGAGTTAATGTGTTTCTCAACTCATCCAATTTACTAGAGCATCTATACTAGCCATGTTGCAGACTTCAATACTCGCAATAATTTTTTAACTCAGAAACTTCTTAAACAAGGTTATCAGTATAATAAACTTCGCAAAACTTTTTCTAAATTTTGATTTGACATTTAAATTCCATGGCGGACTTAAATCTCACTTGCCCCAGGGACTTTCAGAGCCAGAGTTTTATGGCAACTTAGTGTATAAATTAAAGAAAATTGTTGGCACTAATAATTTTTCAGTGCAGCTTATCGAAATAATTTCTAATTATAAAACGATTGGGTTATATCATTATTGTAATGTGACAGACTGCATGCTTAGTGGTCAACCCTATCACGGTTGACAACGAATTTCTCTTTACTTTCATGCCAGCGGGTCAGAACTCAGACTCTATGATGGTTCCAACTTATCTATAGATGAGAGGGTTGGGGCCTGATGTCATGTCTTTGGTAAGCCTCACTGGGGTTTAACTGTTGGATTGCTTTTGCTCCGGTATTCAGTTGTATGTACAGTTGTTTTATCTCCTTTTTATATCTTGATTTGTATGTATTAGGAGATGATGCATCGATAAGTTAGGAACCTTTCATGCAAACTAAACATCAATGTGTTGATCCGCATCAGAATTAAGGGTGAGGTTGGTACCGTTAAACATGTTTAAGCCCTCCAGTAATTTTTTGACTGACTGTTCCAAGGCACTGCTTCTTTTGTGGATCCTTTTTGTTATTTATGTTTCATGTGTGTCTTGTCTGTTCCTTGCAGTCTTGTGATCACCTGCTGGGAAAGGGCTGACCTTTTGTGTGTGATGTTTTCTTGTGTTTTTGTCACTTTCACATATGGTGTTCCGGGTCAGGTGTGATACATGATTGTATCAATTCTTGATCTTTGCTTTCTTCTTTACTTTAAACAGCAGTCGAGGAGTTAATTTCTCATTATAAGTCTCTGGAAGCTATTGATTTCCAGGTGTGGCAAGTTTAGTCCCAAGGCGCTTTATTGGCAGACCACTAGACATTGCTACATACTAAATATATAAGCTGTGGGCATTATGGCTTCAGAGGAGAAGACTTTTTGATGTTTTTCCATTACAAGTTTATGAGGGCTATTGGTCCCTGAGTCATGGCTAGTTTGGACATTGCACATTAAATATATATGCTGTGGGCCTCATGGCTTCATTAAAAATATTTTTCCGCCACCTCTCTTACAAGACCCGTGGCCATGTATACAGCTCTTGCGTGCGGAGCACCATGCTCCGTGCCAGTGAAACTTTGCCACTTACCAAGAGCAACCTGCAGCGCTTGCAAGGCAATGATAGTGCCATGATCAGACAGGTCTGCAGTATCAAGCCAGAGGATGTGGCCATGGTAAGGTCAAGCGAACTACTGGCATAGCTTGAGCTTGAGGACCTCGACCTAATTTTGAGAGCGAGAAGGCTTCGCTGGTTTGGGCATGTGGAGCGTTCTAGTGGTGCAATCAGAACAGCATATGATATACAGATTGAAGGCAGGCAGGGGGCAGGGAGGCCCAAGCTAACATGGAAGAAACTGACAGAGAGAGACTGCCGTGAGTGGAAGCTCATGACAGTTGACCCTCAAGAAAGGAGCACCTGGAGATCAGGTGTGAGATCTGCTATGCGTGCAGCTAGCCAGTTACCTGGAAAGGGGCCCACTGATGTGGATGATGCCCCTGCACCTGCATATTAATCAAAAATCTGATTATGATGATGATGATGACTATTAGTCTATGGAAGCTTTATGTTTTCATAGCTTTCAGTTACTGTGTAGAACCATATATAAACTCTTTTGAAAACACTATTAAACAGTAAACCAGATATTGAAAACTTTACAGTGTATATCCAGATCGCCTGCCAGCTGATCAGTATTTACACTGTTTTCCATACTGCTTGTAAATTAACAGTAATTAATCAAACCATGAAACTGGATTGCTCGAAAATCAGATTAGAGCATATCAATTGATTGCTGCCTGAACAGAATCATATTAACTTTCTGCATACTTGTCCCTGGTCAAGGAAATAGAAATTTATAACTTGTCCTGTTTTGAATGGGACCAGGTTGGACATTAGTTGAGCATGGTATTTCTACATCTACTACACCACTGCTACAGGGATTAGTAAAAGAAACTTGTTTGAATTGCATGATAGGATTTTAGAGTTGTTTTTTTAAAGGTCTCTGAATATTTACGTAAATAGTATAAACAGATTTTATGACTCTCTGTGTACTAATGGATTATTTTGCTTGGTTTGATTAAAGAAAACTTGGGGTGGTCAGCTGTACATACCTAGGGACCACAATTAAGAAATACCAAATTCAATATTGTATTAATTTTAGCAAAAAGTGCAATCACTGATGAAATGTCACTTTCTGTGGCAATTCATCTGGTCCTACACTGTTTGCCAAAGTATATTGTACCTGTTTGCAGTATATGTAAAGGGCAGCTATATCAACTTTTTTTTTGTTACCTGGAGAGATATGTTTAACTACCCCAGTATATCCTGTTTCTTCTTTTAATTCCCTGATAGCACAGATTTCTGGTCCTTCATCTGGGTCCACCAGACCTGAATATAAAGAGGAAAAATCTCAACATCGAAACATTACTGTATTCATGACACATGAGCAAAACAAAAGGCTCTGTTTTCTTCCCCCACCCTGTACTGTTACAGAAACAGGTGCAACATAATATGAGAATGTGATATTGTCTTGTATCTATTAAATAGAAACAAGACCAAACTCTGCTCTGGACCTGCGTCACAGGTGCACATCTTCAATGTGTGAACAATCATTATGCAAACTTAAAATATAAAGCAATGAAATCTATTCAAGGCTCAAAAAATATAATCAAATCTGCACAAAATAGAAGGTGCACATGTTCAATGTGTAAACAATCATCATGCAAAGTTTGAGTATAAAGAAATGAAAACTGCTTGAGTTACAGATTACACAAAGCAGACTACCCCTAAGCATTTCAGGTGGAAAAAATGTCTGAATTCAACAGGCCTAAAATAAGAAAACATTATGAAATGTGCACAAAACATGAGCTGCACATCTTCAATGTATGAACAATCATCATGCAAAGTTAAAATATTAAGGAATGAAAACTGTTGGAGTTACAGATTACACAAACCAGACATCATCGTCCGCCTCCAACGAATTGTCCCTCTAAATAAGGTACATTGTTTTTGGCCCTACTTTCATTTTGTCCAGAAATACCAACCCTCGCTAGCAAGTTGTGAACCCTGTGCTGTGTTATGCCCTGGACAGTGCAAATTTAAAGTTTTATCGATACCTAGTGTGGAAATAACCATTTATCGTGTCAATAGTCTTCTACCTACAGACTTCGCGACACTAGCATCTCAAGAAGGTGACCCTTACCAGGCCTGTAATAGAGATTTTACAGTACACACTCTTATCTGGAGGCCTCCTGTGATGTGTGATTGTGGAATTTCCCAATCATATTTACTTAATATTTTAGGACAGTTACTGTACTGATCTACACCTACTTGTACTTACCTGCTGGAAATTCTACAGTGTAAGCCTTCACTGGTGGACGATACTGCTTCACTAGTATAACACTGTCATAATGCAATAGACGTTTCAGTATAGGTATAGCACATACAGCTGTAGAGAAAAACAAAATATTATTAGCTCAGAATAAAATTATGGCTCTCTCTCATCATTGTATATTCTTATTTCTTATAAATGGACATTTCAATCTACAGCCAATATATATTTTAACAGATTTGCCTAAGCAAAAATATGTACCATAAATGCAGAACAAGATTAAGGTCCTGTTTGCCACAATAACACATCTACCTGATATTCAAACACACCTCGCCTACAGAGTCAATGTTAAAAAAAAAGTGATATATCAAACAATAATTCACAGTTTTGAAAGCGCGAGGACAGAGCACAGAGTCATTTGTTACTGCAAAATGACGTCAGTCATGGCGTTAGACGGTGTAACATTGTTTTTATACTTGAAAGACGTTACAAATTCAAGTAAACGTATGCGACCAGTCCAACTATTGGCGGGAATTCTTCAAAGCAATGGCGGAAAGTTGGAGGAAGCTGAAGACTTCAAATATGTTTTCGTCGTTTATTGTATGTTAGAATCGAAATAGATCAGCTCTTGTGCGTGAATTGTCGAGTAATAATTCACTGTTTGTCGGTCAGTTGTACGAAGATAAATCACTCGTGCTGCACGCTCCTGATTTGATCTCCTTTACAACTGACCTCCAAACAGTGAATTATTACTCACACAGTCACTGCTAGAGTCGATCTATTTCTTAATTCAACCAGTCTTGTTTAAATTTTAGAAATATGTTTTGGAGTTATATTCTCTGAATACATTTATTTAGCATTAACTCTTTGTCTACTAGTGTCTACTGCTGCTAACTTTTGCAAAACAAAATGTCATGCCTGATCGGTTTGACACTCTGATGGTATTTCTGAAAGATTCTTTTTTGAAAAAGTTTATTTGGAAAAACATTGGACAACTAAAAAGCATGCAGAATTACCCGGTATGCAAAAAGTTAAATAACCCTTGTCCTGCTGAGCCCGGATTTTTTTTTTAAACACTGCAGGCTTCTGATGAAGCCATCTGATCAGGATCCACACTGTTTTCCACTCAGATTGAAAATACAAAATGTACATGATGCTGTAGGTTAACATGATAAACATGACCAAACTCTGCTCTGGACCTGTGTCGCCGGTGCACATCGGTGTGTGAACCATCGATATGCAAAGTTCAAATATACAGGAATGAAATCAGATTACATCCAAATTACACAATGTAATCTACAATAGGTGACTTAACAATTTCTAAGTTAAACGCTCAAAAATATATTATCAAATGTTCATAAAATATAGGGTGTACATGTTCAATGTGTGAACAATCATAATACAAAGTTTGAATATAAAGGAATGAAAACTGCTTGAATTACAGATTACACAAACAAGACACCCCCTAAGCATTTCGGATGGAAAAAATGTCTAAGTTCAACAGCCCAAAAAATAAGAAAATGTTTATCAAATTAGCACAAAAAGGAGAGGCACATGTTCAATGTATGAACAACAATCATTATGCAAAGTTTGAATATTAAGGAATGAAAACTCTTGGAGTTACAGATAACACAAACCAGAAACCATCCAAGCATTTCTAACAGAAAATGTCTAAGTTCAAGACCCCCAAAAATGAAAAAAATATTCATGAAATATGCATAAAATAGGAGGTGCACATCTTCAATGTGTGAGCAATCATTATGCAAAGTTTGAATATAAAAGAATAAATACTGTTGAAGTTACAGATTACACAAACTAGGCACCCCCTAAGCATCTCAAAAGGAAAAAATGTCTAAGTTCAACACTCGTCAAAAATGGAAAAATATTTATTAAATGTGCAAAAAATGGAAAGTGCACATCTTCAATGTGTGAACAATCATTATGCAAAGTTTGAATATAAAGGAATGAAAACTGTTGGAGTTTACACAAACTAGGCACCCCCTAAGCATTTCTGATGGAAAAAATGTCTAAGTTCAACACCCGTCAAAAATTAGATGAAAAAAAATGAAACTTGCACAAATTAGGAGGTGCACATCTTCAATGTGTGAATAATCATTACGTAAAGTCTGAATATAAAGGAATGATTACTGTTGGAGTTACAAATTACACAAACTAGGCACCCCCTAAGCATTTCGGATGAATAAATGTCTAAGTTCAACACCCCCCAAAAATGAAAAAAAAACTATGAAACGTGCACAAAATAGGAGGTGCACATCTTCAATATGTGAACAACCATTAGGCAAAGTTTGAAGTAAAAGGAATAAAAAATTTTGGAGTTACAGATTACACAAACTTGGTACCCCTAAAGTGTTGCGGACGGACGGACGGACGTGACGGACAGAGCTGACCCACTACTAGACCTGCTTTCGCTAAAGCCACACAGGTAAAAATTAGGGAGGAGTGTAGTACTTAAAAATATTCAGCATGACAAGGGTTAAAATGTAGCCTTTATTATACTTACCATCAGAGGCAGCCCCAGTTTGCTTTGTGGTTCTTCTTACAGCTTCCCATGTTCTGAAAACATTCTGAAACTTCTGCAAAAACTCTAAATTGTGGACACTCAGAAAGTTTTACAATAAATAATCGTGAAACTGGTTTAAGCCCCCCAGTAAAATATTTTTTACTGACTGTTCCAAGGCGGTACTTCTTTTGTGGATCATTTATGTTTTTCTGTCTTGTGTTTGTTATTCTGTTTATTTGTGCCTTGTGGTCACCTGCTGGGAAAGGGCTGACCTCTTGGCTCTGGTTTATGGTGTCTATCTGTGAGTTTTTCACTTTCCCATGGGTATCCTGGGTCAGGTGTGGCACTTGATTGTATCCATTCCTGATCTTTGAACCCTTACTTACTTTAATCAAAAGAATATTGATGCATTTGTTTGTGTTGATGCTTTACATCCCAGTACACAATTCTTCAGTTATGTCAAGATTTTTTCCTGTATTCCTGCGTTTGACCAGTTCTAAGTCACAAGCCGAAGATAAAGTGTCTTGGCCAAGGACGCAATATAGCGCCTCAGTCCTACAGCAAGTCTCGAACTAGAGACCCTTTGATCCCAAATCCAGCACTCTACCAACTGAACCACTGTATTCCTCAAAGAGAATATTGATGGTACAGAAAATAGAGTTCAGTTTATTTCACAAACGGTCCTTTAGTTAAGAGTGCCTATCAAAAAATTATTTTTCTTATTTCTCAACCAAAACATATGTTGTGGGTACTCAAAAGAACTGTCTCAATGAGACGGTTCTTTTGAGCACCCAAAACATATGTTAAAATTGATGGGTAAGAAAATATTTACAATTGTACGCTGAAAAATTTTAAAATTTTGTTTATCTAAACCTATGACAAAAATATGTCATTTAAACCTTTGCATACTGGAAACCCCTAAATGGGTACTTTGGCAAACAGAGAAGACCCAGATGAAATGCTGGATTATGCAGCATTACATCAGGGTCATTTCATCAGGGTCTAGACTGTTAAGGTAAAAACAATCCTCAGGAACAGAAAAACATCATAAAGTGGGAAATTTCGACCTGTGACACCTTAAAATATATCATGAACAAGCCCATCCTTGCTGGTTTTATCTGTATGGGAAAAATCCATTAGAAAACTTAGGGTTAATTTAAAAGTCATTTTCTTTGTATGTAAAGGGACTAATGTCTTTCTTGGTAATTATTGGCTATATTATCGTGGATTTTTTTGGTGGTTTTTTGTTGTGTTTTTTTTAAATTTGATCTAAATCTGTGGTGCCTACAAATTCAAAATAGATCAGCTATAGCCCACCAGACATAACTTTTGTTGATTGCTCCTCTCATCTGTTTATGTTCTTAAGTAGCCTATATTGCAAACAATATGGACCCAGATCAGACTGCTCCCTTTGTTGGGAGCAGTCTGATCAGGTTTCATATTGTTTGCTTCCATTATGTGTTTTAACAGGCCACAGGTCGAAATTTCTAAATAATGATTAGATTATGCTCCTAAAGATTGTTTTTATCCTAGCAAACACTGCAGACCCTGGTGAAAATGCTAAAGTACCTGTTTTTGTTTTGTTTGTTTGATTTGAATCTTTACATCCCAGTCAACAATTTTAACAGTTATGTTGGGACAGGTCTTTCTGGGTTGAACCAGTACTAAGCAAGGTTAAGTGTATCTTGCTCAAGGACACAGCGCAGTGACGCCGGTGAGACTCGAACCCGCAACCCCTAGGTTCTTGAGTCAAGCACTCTACCATTGAGCTACTGCGCTCCCAAAAGTACGTTAACAGAATCAGGACTTTAGTTAAGAATGTGTACCAAAAAAAAAAAATTCTTATTTCTCAACAAAAACATATGTTGTGGGTACTCAAAAGAACCGTCTCAATGAGACGGTTCTTTTGAGAGCCCAAAACATATATTAAAACTGATGGGTAAGGAAATATTTACACTTTTACGCTCAAAATTCTTGTTTATCTAAACCTATGCAGAATGAAAAGGGTTGAAGGGGACAACAACCCTATAAGCATTTGAATCTGACATACAAGTCCTTATTAAACCATGCAATCTGCCACAAACCTGATCAAATATATCGGCTATAAAATAAGAAAGAGCAATTTGTAAATCAAAATTCTGACATCTACTAAGCCAATGGAGGCCACCTTTTTGAATATTTTAATTAACTTCCTGTTAATTTTGAAAAGCCTGTAAAATCCCAATTTTCAATGAAAATTGTATGGATTCTTTTCAAATTGGTCTATATTCAACAGATGAATCAATAAAACTGAAATGGAAGATGAATATATAGCAGGAAACTAGTTATTATGTTTATGCATATTTAATGAGGGCTGTATGACATCACTCAGCCTAAAAATGGCTCTTGTCCAATGCTTTTAATTGTCTACTATATAAACATCTATAACTGTCTTATTTTTCAATCGATTTTGATAGGGTTTGTGGCATATTGCATGATTTAATAAGAACTTGCATTTGAGATGCACTTGCTTTCAATGTTGCCGTCCCCCCCCCCCCCCCCCCTTCCCCCCCCCCCCCTTTAGCAAGAATTTAGAGTTATCAGGTTTGGTAATAGGAAGAGTTCACTTTAATAGACAAGATGCAAAAAATGGTGATCTTATTCCTATTTTTCTACATGGAAATATTTGTTGTGGGTCCTCATTGGAAGCATCTCAATGAGACACTTCAAAGGCAATAAGTACCCAACAACATATGTTTTTGGCTGACACCATGTTATACCAGTATGCATACCTTTCTTTCCCAGTAGGATCCGTGTAGGTGATTTTATTCAACCCCAACCATTTTCCTGTGGCGATGCTCTGCAAAAATAATAGGTCCTAATGTTATAAAACTTTTCTCTTGTTCATTTCAATTGAGCATGAAATGTATCATGTTCAAAAATGTTAAAATGCCAAAAATTGTTTGCACTTTAACATATATTAGCATAATAAATAAAACATATGAAAGTTTGAAAGCAAGAAAAATCATTATTTTTCAGCATTTATGTGTTTATGAGCAGTTGAAATTTCATGCACACTTGAGTCGAGCATGAAAAAAGTTTAATACATGTAAACAATTTGTCTGATTTATAAGACTCAAACCAGCCTGCTTAGCTACAGACTAGAATGGATCTCCAAAAAATTAATGTGGAAAGTACTATAGCTATTACCCTCTTTAGGTAGTGAACAATAATATCCCTGATCAGAGTGTACCTTTGTAAGAAACTTGTTGTTCACATAAATATAAGAGTAGAACTGGGATTCATTGCACAATATCTGAGATCACTACTTTAAACTCTGGTGGTGGTCGCATTGCCTGACTGCAATGGACAAAGTATGCATGTGCATAACAATAAGCGTAGATTAATATTTGAATTACGAAAAGCTGTAAAGCTGACATAAGGCGAACTGACAAATAAACCCTGTTGTCCAAATGCACTCGTGTTTTACTCTAATATTATTGACAGTTGGATTATATCTAGCATTTGCTATTCTGACTCAGACCAATTATCAGACCTATAGCCAGATACATGTAGCCCCACAACCCCTGTAGATATGGCAATGACCAAAGAGCTGAAAACGAAGCAAAAAATTGGATCAGAACTTTTCTCAAGAATCACAAACAGGAAGTAGTACTGGATAGATCACACTCAGACCAGTCAGATGTCCTTTCTGGGGCTCCCCAGGGAACAGTACTTGAGCTCCTGCTATTCAACAACATGCCAGAGTCTCTAAGATAATCAGACTGTACACTATTTGCAGATGACAGCCTCCTCTATTGCATTGTAAATAAAGCCAGTGACTGCAAGCTCCTCCGGCAAGACTTCACTACACTTGAACAATGGGAAGTAATGTGGCATATGAGCTTCAACCCTAGCAAGTGTACAGTTATCCAGGTCAGTACAGGTTGGAGACACAAGTACCAGTCAACATACATGATACATGGGCAAACTTTAGAGATTGTTGATGGAAGCAAGTACCTTGGAGTAACAGTAACAGGCAACCTTTCATGGTCCAAGCACATCTCTGGTGTAGCTGGTAAAGCCCATCTCTACCTGGGATTCCTGCGAGGGAACTTTACGCGCTGCTCCAGACAAGTCAAAGCAGCTACCTACACTTCTGCTGTTAGACCAGTCCTGGAGTATGCACCTCCTGTATTGGACCTTATCGACAAGCTGACATAAACTAGAACAAGTCCAGCTCATTATGTGTACAATGACTAAACATCAAGATGCATCATAGAGATGGTCGATGAGCTTGGTTGGGAAAGCCTTCAGGAAAGACACCAGATTTTGATCCAGACTCAGTCTCCTCTATATATAAAGCACACCATGGTTTAGTCGACATAGACAAGACAGCCTACATAAAACCAGGTGACAACCACATTAAAAGCCACACAAGATTTTACCAGGAACACACTATGCATGAGGCCCAGGGCATAAGGTCCGTCACAACTCATTCTTCCCCTGAAACTGACTACCAAACAGTGTATGTGACCTCGTCGCCCATCGTATATCATGGCTCCTATGCCAGCCTGTGCACCAGGCTAGGCCTAAACCATTTGTAGTAGGAGCCGATGATCCATGCCGCAACGTGTTGACTTGGGGACGTTTGTAAAAGTTAGAGACATGCGCAGAGAGACTTCCTGGCGGGTTTTCTGAGAGCCTGTTGCAGAACCCCGTTGCAGGAATCATTCGAAGACACGCAGCAGCAAGGAGAACAACCGAAAAGTATAAACGCTCCCAAACTCAAGAAGATTACCACTGATTATAGGAAAATAGAGTAAGTATACCGCAACTTACTTCACTGGTGGCAGCGTATCTACGGATTCGCGCTGAAATGTTGAAATTTGCTGGAATTTTGTAATTTAATCGTCGTGGTTGCCACCAATCCCAAAGTCAGCGAGCACGTGGTCTGAATGTCTGACTAGCATGCACATTCCTACACATTCACTGTAATTGAGACCTGTACACACCTTCATACTAACATTCTTGCAAGCACCTGTGGGTTGTGCCAGTAAACTCACGGAATTTCCAGTGGAGATTGTCTCTGTGGACTTGTTGTTAGTGGAGCCAAGGGACTGGTATTTCTGGAAGTTGTGGAGTGGGACAACAAAAGGTAAGAAGTATCGTAGAAGCCATCTAGTGTGGAGAGTGTGTGGGTATCTTTTTATACAGGTATTTTAGTAGAACATAAAATTGTGTAGAAATGCCTTGGAGTCATGGCCATGCATCTGACTTACCGGATATTTCAAAGGTAAGGGTTAACTTTGCTTCACCAGAGGATTTGCGATTGATCCCAGGGGTTGGGTCTAGGCTAGCCAAAAATATTTTATTGCTAAGAGAGTCGCACGGCATTCTTGATGTAGAATTGCTTCAGGCGTTGATGCGCAGACCTTTAAGGCCTGAGATTAAGCAAACTCTGGATTTTAGCAGAAACCAAGAATTGACTGTTGTGGAAAAGGGTCGATCAGGTTGGTATAGCAGCGATGAGGACTCAGTTGAACCTGATCAGGTAAGGTTACGACTGAACCAGCAAATCGAGAAACTGGAATAAACTTTAGGTCAGGGCTTGGGGGCCACATGGTCGGTTCCAGGCGGACAAACCAGCAAAAGCACAGGAGCAATTCCTGCCCCTCTGTCTGCGCCAATGATAATGAGGCCCACAGCAAGGTACCCGGATCACACTGCAAGTGGGTTAAAAAGTGAGTATGAAACAGGGGCCCAGTCAATTTTGTTTTAAACCGGCCCAAAGGTAACACCCAAGGGGGCTAATGATAAATTGGGAACCACACAAAAGAAGGTTGCCATATCAGAGACGCCGTTGGTTGCATCATATTTGCAGCCAAATTATAAAAACAGGGACATTTCCTCGGGAGAAGAATACACCGGCACTGCTTGTGTTCGGAAATCGAACAGGAGTGACAGACCTGCCCATTCCGCGTACTCACAATCACCGGATGTACGCCGTCAACTGCCGCTGAGTGAGGCATCTTCGTCAGAGGGTCAATCGCATATAGCGAGAAACAAGGACAGGGTAAGGACCCACAGACGGAGAAAGAGTATACAACAACCTGACACAGAGTCTGATTAGGACACTTCCGGGTCATGGTCAAAAAGGTCAAAGAAAAAACAAGATTTGGGTTCAGACACATCAAGGTCACGGTCAAGAACTCGCTCAACAAGAAAGTTTGCGAAAAGACATGTAAGGGACTCCGAGTCGGATGTTTCACTGTCAAGGTCAAAAAGGAAACACGGGAAAGACTTGGGGTCAGACACATCAAGGTCACGGTCTAGATCTCGCAGATCAAGGAAATTTAAGCAAAAAGTCATGCGGGACTCTGAGTTCGATGTTTCTAGGTCAAGGTCAAAGAGGAGACGGCACAGGAAGTCGGCACTCCAGTCGGCACCTAAGCTATCTTTTGAGGGTAAAGGAACGGAAGATTGGGAGGTGTTCAGGGGTAAATTCCAAGACTATGCAGAGCAGATGGATTGGACCCCGAGTGAGTGCAAGGCCTGCATCAAGTGGTGTCTTAAGGGAAAAGCCTCAAAATTTTGCAACTCTCTCCTACACACAAATGAAGATTTACCCTACAAAAGCCTAATGAAAAAATTAGAGGAATGGTTCGGCGACATCGACACAAGAGCTGCCGCGCAATCACTATACAATCAAGCGACACAGACGAAGGATGAGTCGTTAGAGGATTGGGCTGATTGTGTCCAAGAGCTGACAGCCAAGACTTATAAGAAATTACCAGAAGACTATTGCCACACACAGGCAGTGCAAAAATTCTGTGAGGGTATGGTAGATAGTGAAGCGGGTCACAATGTGCTTATGCAGGAACCGCAAACACTGGAGCAGGCGGTTAAGCAGACGAGACTCTTTCAGCACACTAAAAGTGCTTGCTACAAAAGCACAGGGCATAACGGCTTACCGAGGGTGACGGCGGAGGACTACGATGAGGTGCCATAAGTATGCGCTGTGGGGGAGCAGCTGAGCATGAATGCAGTGATTAAGGAAATGATTGAACAGAGGAAAATTCTTGAAAAATTGCTGCTTCAGGACAAGCCTACCTATCGTAAACAGAGAGACCCGGCAGTGCCAAGGGATTATTCCACCTGGGTATGCCATGCATGCCATGAATTGGGGCATATCAGGAGGGATTGTCCTAAGCTTTTAAACCGGCAGGATTTAAACGCGGCAGGGATGAGTCAAGGGGCCAACGACGTACCCAGGAAAGGGAAGGGCCCAACAAGTCCAACAAGTAGAAATGCAAATCACAGAGACCCAGGGAGCAGAGGAATTGGAACCAGAATGTGTTTTGTCATCGCATGATGGCACTGCACACCAATCGCGTACATCACAGCATTGTGGTGAACAAACTATTCAAGAACCAGAAATAACTCTGCAGTCACCTGGAAACAACAAGGAAGCATCACCAGTCACAGTATGTATGCTGAGGTCAGTTTCGAAGTTCACTGTGCCAGTCCAAATTGAAGAACTGAAAATTGATGCTGTTCTTGATTCAGCAGCGGAAGTGACCATCATTTCGGACAGAGTCTACGAGTCCATGTCAGCACCACCTGGAAAGCTTTATGATGTTCGTCTAGATACAGAGGGTCGTCAGCTGTCCATGAGGGGTTTTGTGGCGGGACCATTTAAGTTAAAGATTGGCCGCAGCCTCTATGAGGGACAAGTGTATGTTACGCCCATAGAACAGGATATGCTTTTTGGGGTTGATATCATGAAAAAAGGGTCGGCTGCAATTGACATGGGAAGAAATGTGTTCCACTTTAAAGGTCAAGAAATCAGTATGAATAATCAGGAGGGAGGTGACCACAATCCACAGGTGGCTAGAATTACTGTTGCAAAGCGGATAGTGATTCCACCAAACTCTGCTGCACAGGTGCGTTGTAAAATGGAAAGCCTCTTGCCGGACTATTTAATTGAGGCGGCTCAGTCTGAAAAAATCTACGGGCCTAGGATAGTGCAATCTGCCGGGACAGATCCAGTGGTGTGCATTTTGAATTGCTCAGTCAGGTACAAATTATTGGCAAAGGGCAAAGAAGTAGGCTATGCATCCCCAGTTCATGAATATCAGTCTGAGGGAGAGGAGGTATACGCAGATGCCGACATCTGTGAGGTGTCCACAGCAGAGGCGGGGGTAGAGACGGCCAAACCAACTGTGCCAGAGCATCTTTTGGAAGCCTTCAATGAATCGACTGAAAATCTGTCTCCGGTTGAACAGGTTCACTTGGCAGCATTGCTGAGTGAGCATGGGGACGTATTTACAAAAAATGAGTTCGATTTGGGAACTTTCACCGAGATCGAACATGGTATTGAAACGGAACGGGCCGCACCCATAAAGCAATGCATGCGTAGAACACCTGCATGTTTTGTTAATGAGGAAGAGGCACACTTAAAGAAAATGATGGACGCAGGGGTAATTCAGGAATTCATCTAGCGAATGGGCTTCTTCTCCGGTATTGATCAGGAAGCGGGATGGCACCGTCCGGTGGTGCATTGACTATCAGCAATTAAACAATGTAACGGTTAAGGATGTTTTCCCGCTACCTTTAGTTGATGACTGTCTCGACACGCTTGCCGGATATGTCTGGTTTTCCAAACTCGATGCGAACTCTGCATACTGGCAAATCAATATTAAGCCAGAAGACCGTCATAAGACTGCATTCCACACACGCTATGGTCTGTTTGAGCATGTTAAAATGGGGTTCGGTCTTTGTAACGCGCCAGCGACGTATGCACGGGTCATGAATCTTGTTATGCGAGGCTTGCATTGGAAAACTGCACTTGCGTTTCTGGACGACGTGTTGATTATGGGGAGGACTTTTGAGGATCATCTAAGCAATTAAGATGTTGCTTAGATGAGGCCTTGAAGCGGTTTCGCAAGTACGGCCTGAAATTAAAGCCCAAAAAATGCGTATTCTTCCAAAAAGAGGTGGAGTTTCTGGGATGTTTGGTCGGCAACGATAAACTGTCTATGACACAGTCAGATATCCAGGTCGTGGCATCATGGCCTATACCAACCTGTTCAAAAGACATAGAACGCTTCATGGGACTTGCCAACTACAACAGAAGTTTTGTGAAAAACTTCTCGGAACTAGCTGAACCTCTTTATAGTGTAGTTGGGAAACACAAGTTCAAGTGGAAAGAAGAGCAGTCAGAAGCCTTTGATAGCTTGAAAAGAGCACTTACAAATCCACCGGTCCTTGCTCTTCCAAATCGGCATGACAGCTTCATGCTGGACACTGACGCCTCCAATGAAGCAATTGGAGAAGAGCTGATCCAAATCCAGGAGGGTCAAGAAAAAGTGATTGCATATGGCAGCTATGCTCTCACAAAAGAGCAGAGAAATTATTGTACCACACGGAAAGAGCTGCTGGCGATAGTGCGGTTTTGTAGACAGTATAGGTACTACTTATTAGGCAAGCCTTTTGCGATCAAACCGACCATTCGAGTTTGAGATGGTTACTGCAATTTAAAGAGCCACAGGGACAGTTGGCGAGGTGGATGGAAGAATTGTCACAGTACAACATGGACTTGAGGCATAGAGCAGGGGTAAAACACTCAAATGCAGATGCATTATCCAGAATACCTGCCCATAATCAAGTAGAATGTGACCAGTTTGTTCCTAGAGTAAAGCCAACATATTTACCTTGTGGGGGATGTGATTACTGCGTAAGGGCTGATAGCCAGTGGGGAACTTTCACCCGGGAGGTTGATGACGCAGTTCCATTGAAGTTGTTGGATCCTTCTAGTACGGGTGGCGTAGTGCACATCGCTGGGGTGCTAGGGGCCGGGGGCAATGGTCATGGGGGACTGGGGATTCCATTGGTTGGGGATACTGCACTGGGTAAGGGAATGGACTCAGTAGCACAGCAGACGTATCAGGTGATATCAGCGGATACTGTAGGTGTCGGGGCGAGTAACCAAATCAGACCGAGTGGCAAGCCGGAGTGTCATGGGGGTGGAGCCTCACAGGTAGACAGATTGTCACAGAAGGAACATTTTCCGACAGCACAACATGAGCGGGTAATAACCGGATCATTGTCGGCTGACCAAAGGCCAGTGGTAGAGTTACAGACCAAGGATTCACAGGTGTCATTCGTGGAGGTATTATGGAATCCGAGTGGTACAGTAGAGATAAATGTGTTCAAGCCAATTGCAACAGTCTGTGATGTTGGAGCTCCAAAGCAGGAACCGGTTCTTTCCTGCTGGGGTTTTAATGTCAATGAAGTAAGAAAATTACAGCATGAGGACCAAGACCTAGCCTTCCTATGGGAATGGATGGAGACAACAGACACTCCGAATGAGGCGGACCTCTTCATCGCCAGCCCAGCGGCCAAGTACTACTGGTTATCAAAAGAAGAGTTCCATAACATAGGCGGTCTTTTATACCATCAGCGGCCTGACGGATCTGAAAAGGATTTAGTTATGCCCAAGGGCCTGAAGAATACAGCACTTAAATTGAACCATGATCTACCTTCATCGGGGCATCAGGGCATGGACAGGACAAAGGCACGGATAAAGGAAAAATTCTTTTGGTACGGGCTTGGAAAAGAGATGTCAAATTATGTAGCTACATGTTCTACTTGTAACCAGAACAAGAAAACAACAGCTTATGGAAGGGTCCCTATGCAAGAATATCATGCCGGTGCTCCAATGGAAAGGGTCCATCTTGACTTCTGCTAATGATGGTCGACCAATTCACTAAGTGGGTCGAGTGTGTGCCACTGCCATCACAGACAGCTGAGATCACTGCGAAGGCAGCAGTAGATGGATTTTTCTCCAGATTTGGTAACCCGTACCAAATTTTCACAGACCAAGGCCGAAACTTTGAGTCAAAGTTATTCAGCGCGCTATGTGAAGCTCTGGAGATACACAAGGCAAGGACCACACCCTATAGACCATCAGCGAATGGCCAAGTGGAGCGGTATAATAGGACCTTGATGGATGCTGTAAGATGCTACATAAAGGACTCGCAAGACCAATGGGATTTGCACTTGCAACAAATTGCAGGGGCGTTAAGAAGCTCTGTAAACAGAAGTACAGGTTACACTGCAAACAGGCTGATGCTTGGCCGCGAAGTGAACACACCAGCATATCTGATGTTTCCACAACCTGCGGTGGAGAGTCATACCACAGATCAATTCGTTGCCAAGCTGACAAGAAATATCCAGGCAGCCCACAGTGCAGCTAGACAGACTTTAAAAACATCTCTAAAACGGATGAAGAGAAACTATGACTTAAGGGGAATACTCAGGAGACCGTTTAAGAAGGGGGAGATTGTATACCTCTTGGATACGGCTGTTTTAAAGGGTAAGTGCAGAAAGCTTTGTAGACCCTGGAAAGGCCCCGCTATCATAGTGCAGAAGATCTCATCATCACTGTTCAGAGTGCAGCTGCGTAAGTCTATGTTTGTTGTTAACCATGACCGCATGAAGCTTTGTAAAGATCGTGCCCTACCAGACTGGGTCAACAAGTGGCAGAAGGACCCTGAAGTGCAAGAAGGGGCTATCTCTAACGACAAAAAGGTATATTGCTTTTGTAGAAGCCCATGGCAGGGCAGATTCATGATTCAGTGTGACGACTGTGATGAATGGTACCTTGGTGCTTGTGTAGATATAACCCCTTCAGAAGCTTTGAATATTGATGAGTACTTTTGTCAGAAATGCAAGTAGAAACGAGATTAGGGCGTCCTATTTTAATGTACTGATGTTTTTGGTTGTATATTTGTAGACGTTGCAGCATGGCAGCTTCTGGCGAGCCTCGAACGATCCTAACTCCAAGACTCATAAGGTGCATCCAGGAAATGACTGGACATGGGGAGTTGTATAGTGCCTCAGCAATCGTGAGGGATCTAATGCTTTGTGCTGAAGCGACAACACCAATGAGGATTGATGCTCTGAAGGGCCAGGCGGAGGTGGCAAAGAAGAGGGGCAACCGTGTGTGGTGTGCAACTGCAGCTAAATCAGCAGAAGCACTCCAGGGAATGGATTGAACAACACCTCAGCTCTATATTCAACTAGATACGGATCCCTCCATTGAGCGCCATGTGGAGGATGCCGCTGAGGAGGTGATGGAGGTAGAAGTCTCCCCAAAGGAGGAGAGGTAATTGAGGGATGACTCCCCATTCATCATGGAGTTTGATATCAGTTCGGTGCCGGGGCCTGACATTTCGGGCTGCCCCACCGTGAAGCGCCAAGTGGTACAGCGGCCGCCAGCTCCATGTAGCAGCATTGTTGCAGAGCAGGACGGGCCAAGGAGGAGATCACCTGTTCGCTTTCCCAGTCAAGAAGACACCCCACCTTCCGGGAGGACGAGGGAGAGAAGCCCAAGGAAGGGAGAGCGCAAGTATCGTCAAAGACCCTCACCAGAAAAGCGTTCATCTCCAGTGAGGAAGCCTCGTAGCAGGTCCCCAAGGAAGAGGGAACAAAGGAATCGTCATAGACCATCACCAGGAAGGCGTTCATCTCCAGTGAGGAAACCCCGCAGCAGGTCCCCAAGGAAGGCTGTGGTTAAGAGGAGGCTGTCGCCGAGATCTGCGGACCGCAAGAGAGTACGTCACTCTCCAGCCCCTCGACATAACTCGCCATCCCGCCAGGTTCAAAGGCGTAGCCCTGTAGGAGGACATGCTGCGAGAGATCAGAATCGCCACAGGGATGCTGGGAGGTCAATAGGGTCAGCGGCCGCTGTGAGTCCTCGTCCGATGGCTGGAACCGGGGATAGGTCAACCTCGGGCAGGAGAGATCACTCAACTGGTGTTTTGAGGAAGTCTGCTGCTGACATGTGCCCCGTCCTGAACTGTGGCGAATCTGTGTCTAGAACCCATGCGGCCACCCATCTGCCGGGGATCTTCAATGACCAACTGGAGCCGACAGAGGAACTCCAACGCCAGCGTATCAGTGTCCTGCAGATCTGTGAAAGCCGTCTGCTAGGCTCTGTAACCAATTTGGCCGGGCTAGTGCAGTATGTAAGTGACCTAAGGCAAATCCAGAGAGGTCACTACACGGTCTCGATCCAGCAAGCCAGGGCCCTGACTTCAATGTGCGAGATCCAGGGGTATGAAGTTCCCAAAGTATTCAACATAGAACCTGCCAACTCACCAGCTGTCCTGCTCCATTGGAGAGTCCTGTTAGTGGTGTTTGCCTGCCTTAATGATCCGGACAGACAGGAATTGATAGATCGCTATCCCATCAGCTCGGAATGGATAGACGATACTCTTCCGGAGGCTATAGACAGCCACTTTCACCTGGACAGGGCCCGTTCTATGTTAAGGTCACCAGGAGCTTCGGTTGATGACCTGTGCAAGTTAATCCAATCCGATAGGGAGTACAGAGTGCGTCTGACAGGAGGAGTGGTTATCTTCTGTGACCCCCAAACATACCCAACCCAGGAGGAGATGCAACATCTCAAGTCGCAGGGGTATGCCATCGCACTCGGCCTTCATCCGAAGGGAACCAACCATTACTCGGAAAAGGACTTCGAGACATTCAGGAGGCTAGTCCATCAGCCGGAAGTCAACGTCCTGGGAGAAGTCGGCCTGGATTACACAGCAGACCCATCCACCTGGGGACGACAACATGTAACCTTGGACCGGGTCCTGAAGCACCTTCAGCCCTCCCGTCCTAGTGTTGCATGCCAGGGGAGCATATTACCATCTGCTATTCCAGTTGAAGGGCACTATCCCATCAGAGCAGAGAATACACCTTCACTGTTTCAAAGGTAGCCAACAGCTGTTAGCAAACTGGATAGGGGAGTTCCCAAACACATACTTTGGGTTCACAGGCCTAGTCCAGCACTTTAACGAGGCCAAGAAGCAAGCCCTGAGAAGCTTACCGGAAAGTCGACTGTTGGTGGAGACAGACTCCCCCTATTTCAAGATTGGAGGGAGGAGGCACTCTTCCCCTGCTCTGGTGGGGATGGTGGCAAAGATGGTGGCAGATGTGCGAGGCTGCACATGGAAGGAGGTCCTACAGGTGTCCTCAAGCAATGCGAGGAGCCTGTATCATTTGTAATGTCAGAGCATTCTGGCAGCAGTGGGGGGGGGGGGGGGGGGGGGGGGGGCAAGTACTGGTAATATGCTTAGAGGACCTAAGTTTGCCCAGGAACGGCATTATGGTTACGGTTTCACTGGTCAGAACATTCTGGCTGTTTGAGTGGAGAGAAGAGCCACTGAGTACTGGTTACCTACCCAGGAAAAGTGATGATGGCTGCCAAACCATCTCAACATTGAGGAGGGGAGAGAGAAGGAAGTCCTCTGCAAGACACCAATGGTCACTTCCCAGCATTGGGGAGGTTGTGGTTTTTCGAAAAATTGTCGCTGGCCAGTTTATGGATTGTATAAGACTACCTTGGGAGCACTCCTTTTGGATAAAGTGGGGAGGAGTGTAGTAGGAGCCGATGATCCATGCGGCGACGTGTTGACTTGGGGACGTTTGTAAAAGTTACGGACATGCGCAGAGAGACTTCCTGGCGGGTTTTCTGAGAGCCTGTTGCAGAACCCCGTTGCAGGAATCATTCGAAGACACGCAGCAGCAAGGAGAACAACAAAAAGTATAAACGCTACCAAACTCAAGAAGATCACCACTGATTATAGGAAAATAGAGTAAGTTTACCGCAACTTACTTCACATTGACCGTCACTATGCAGCTACCAGATTCATCGTATCTGTTAATAGTTTTATCAACTGTTCTGGGACACTGTTTTTACCCGCCATGCACAAGTCCTGCTGGATCAATTAGTGAATTACATATAAATTTAGTTGATCCCCGTCCAATTATTGGAAGAAGAAATGATGTAAAAATGCAAATACTCAGGAGGGACGGTTAAGCGACCTTTTTCGCTCTACTATCCCCAAGTATGACTGTATCTGTGCCTGTAATACACACCTCCTCATCCACAAATTTGCATTTTTTCTCTTGTTTCGCCATCCTAGAAATTGTTTGCAGGAAATTTCTTTTGAACTTGGACTTGTCATTCAATAGAAAGGCACGAAAAACATTGAACAGCATGTAACGTTTCTGCAGATGAAGTGCAGGTATAATTAATTGCTTTGATTGATAGAAAGATCCTGAGGATTTTGTCCTCTTCTAATGGACTCACTCCGCGTGTAAACGTAAACAAACAAATCGGTTTGACGTGAAAAGTTACAAAACCATAAAAATTAATATAAACGGTGTTGAGGTAAACTTTGCACTATGTGGCAAGTTGTAAAGATGAAGTGGACATAACAGTGTTGGTAACCACTTAACGTATAAGGAACTAGTTTACAATTTATCGAGGCTGTGAAAAATTTCATGCCCAACTCAACTGAGCATGAAATTTTTCCTGCTGATAAAAAGATAAAATGCCAACAATTGTTGGCTTTAAAAAATATATATTAGCAATGTAAATACAATATCTAAGAATATTAAAACAAGAAAATTCTGTATTTTCAGCATTTTAACTTTATGAGCACTTGAAATTTAATGCTCAGTTGAGTTGAGCATGATTTTTTTTATTATAACCTTAGGGCCAGTACTAAACAATGAAGATCTATTTGTCAAGGTTTTGTGTTGGGTCTTTGTTTTGTAATGCAGTACTTAATATCCTTTCTAGTTTTGCAATCATCTAACTTAGGGAGAGAGCTGGTTGCTTTACTTTAATTGTCTTCTTGCTATCTGATACATGATAATCATGTGGCTATTAAGTGTTCTGACGCATCCTTACGGTGCTGTGGGTCGGTCTGTAGTGTGTGATTGTGGCATTTCTTAGTCAAACTCACTTAATTTTGGTACACACTGTA
Organism: Loripinus fragilis; assembly: GCA_964019695.1. NCBI lineage: Eukaryota > Metazoa > Mollusca > Bivalvia > Lucinida > Lucinidae > Loripinus > Loripinus fragilis. The sequence continues at coordinate 16,287,151 of OZ026520.1, forward strand.
TATGAATTTCCTCATGGTGCTGTGGGTTGGTCTGCAGTGTGTGATTGTGGCATTTCCTGGTCAAACTCACTTACATTTTAGTACATACTATACATGAATTTCCTCATGGTGCTGTGGTTTGGTCTGCAGTGTGATAGTGGCATTTCCTGGTGAAACTCACTTAAATTTGGTAAACACTGTATACATATGAATTTCCTAATGGTGCTGTGAGTTCCGCTGTGGGTTGGTCTGCAGTGCGTGATTATGACATTTCCTGGTCAAACTCACTTACATTTTGGTACATACTAAATATGAACTTCCTCATGGTGCTGTGGCTTGGTCTGTAGTGTGTGATTGTGGCATTTCCTGGTCAAACTCACTTTTTGGTACACACTGTATATATGAATTTTGATGTACACTGTAAATATAGTGAAAAATAATTATCTCCAGCACTGATGTAGTTTTACAAAGCATGTATGTGGGTTGTACCTCGCTGGTCTACATATTAATATTCAGACTGCTTCGTTTATCTGTTTTCTTGTTTTGTTTTAACCACTGCAGAATCTAGGGTGAGGTCAGTAAATTTACTTTAAGCCCCCAGTGGCTTCAGATTTATTGTTGCCCACATATTTTTTTTTTTTTTTTTTTTTTTGGGGGGGGGGGGGGTTGGTGTTTGGTCTTTTTTTTGTTCAGTATTTAGTAGCCATTCTAGTTGTTTTTTCAATCAGCTCACTGAGAAAGAGAGAGGGCTGATTGCTTTACTTTAATTGTTTTCTTGATGTCTGATTTTTCATGTGGCTGTTAGTGTTATTTGTCTCTTCCTCAAGGTGCCATTGTTTGATCTGAAGTGTGTGATTGTGGCATTTCATAATCATACTCACATTTGTTGACTTATTTGTGACAAGAGTATTAACTCTGCATATTTGTGCTAAGGAACAATCAGCTATGTAAGCTTTTGAATAAGAATCCTTGCATAGATACCTATTCGTATAGCTGTTTTAACCCATTGTCAAATGAACGAAAATCCATGTCAAATCAGGAGATTCACATGCTATTTGAACATGGGTGTGGACTTGAAACAAACTTAAAATGAGCCTCGAGTTATTTGCATGACGTTTTATGGACAGCGCTGTGGACCAGACTGATCATTCCAACAGCCGACTGATCCATTCTTACAGCCCACACCATATTGTTTAGAGAATTTCAGAGTAAGAAAATGGATTTTTAATATTTTAACAGCGTTTTCAGTTCAAATTTGGTTTGAATAGGGTAAAATATGCAAGAATAACAATCACACATGTTTGTTTCGTTGCATTAACACTTGTCAGGTCCCTCAGAAGATGTTTGAATACTCGGCCTTGTGATCAAACAGCTTCCTCCAGACCAGGCAAATGTTAATGCATGAAAAATACACGTGTGATCCCTACATTGTTGTTCACAATAAATTGCTATAAAGGACAATTTATTTAGATTTGTGTTAATCATCTTTCCCCATTTTTTTTCTATATTGATGGAAATGATTACAATGTAGCTAATAGTATAAGAGTTATTTTGTTCTTCCCTTTTGTTTGGAACATTTTGTTTTACAACAGCTTAATTTTCATATCAGTGGTGAATATATATTTTACATTCTGATGACAACGGAACAGTTTGATTAACAAAAGAATGGATGATGATGCCCATTTTGTTTTTATAAGCGCTACTTAGTTTTCCTTATAGGATCTAACATTAGTGCTCATTATTGAACAAAATTATCAAATAGACGCAATGATAATATATGAGGCTATACTAAGCATCTTATTATATCCTCATATCTAAGCAATTAAATAGTTATTGAGCACAAATCTTATATTTTTTATGGTAGGGCACTAAAATTACATTATAGATTCATTTTTTGTGTAAACACATCAAAATTGTGCCATTGGAAAACATGTGTGATGTTGTTATGAGTGCCACTATATAACATTACCTAACTAATTTGCATCTTTTTTTTTAAATACACAAGTGTATTATATCTTTAAAAACTTTACATAATTACACTTCTTAATGCTACTTATTATGACAAATAGTGATAAGGTTTAATTGTTTGATGCTTAACAATATTTTCAACATTTTTGCAGTCACATCATAATGGTCAGTTGTCCTAGCATACTGTTGCTGGACATTTTCCTCATTAAGTCAATAGTGAATACACACTTTCACCAATAGCCTTATGATAATCAGCAGTAGATAGAGAATATAATCTCTATGATAAGAGTTCAAATTCATGACCCAACAATAGTATTTCATACAAACCTGACTCACAATTAACTGTACTTACAGGAAGGGAAAGTGATAATAAAATCTATTTGTTTTACATACTAGGATTGAAGGCGATTGTTTCTATCTAATGGTGATCTGGCTATTTTTTACATACTTGAGTTAACAACAAATGATTCTACAAAATATTTGCCATACAAAATGGAAATGAAGGTCATTCATTCCACATATTGGTGGCAAGAGGCACATGTTCTTCATAATGGTATTGTCACGGCTTGATTCCACATACTGGTAATGAGTTATTATAAGTTAGTTTTTTTATTATTCATGCTGTTTTTGAGAGTAGTTGTTCTATATATGGTTGATGAGATCGTTTTTTGCTAGCCATTATTTCAGCATTATGGTGCTGAGACCCATATTTTTTTATCCACAACGATGATGATATTTGTGAGGTCAACCTACCAGAGTGAAGAGCAATTTGTTCTTCGCAAAAGCCATGATAGTCATTTCTACATCCTAGCACTTGACATTTGTGATGACAACCATTTGTTCCACATTCTGGGGTTAAATTCAAGTCGATGTGCATACTCATTACTGGAAATGAGAGTTATTCCCAGTCAGCATGTATAAGCAGGCCACTATTGGCCCACCAGCGAAACACCATTCAAGTGGTATTTCTGTGGCGGGCTGATAGTGGCCCGGGATTGCATGCTGGCTGGGTTTGTACTTCTAGGCGAAAATGAGAGCTATCTGGTCTACATACCTAAAATCTACTAATTTCATTTTTTAAAGGGAGCATAACTAAAACATTGTGTAATCAACAGCTACAGTAGAAATGCTCTGCACGTTGCCTCATGTTTTACATTTATGTAAAGTTCCATGAAAATATCTGAAATAATTTTTGAGTTAAGGAGAGGACACATTCATATCGAGAAATCAACAAATTTCAAATGTATTGTATTAAACTGGATCAAAGACTGGTTTAGAGAAATAAAACAAACTCATTTAACCTGAGATTTTTTTTATTTAAATAAGTTTGAAAAATTCTTGCCAATGAACACATTTAACATACTATATTCCACCTTATAAGTACACATCCTCCTATAAGCGCACATTCAGTATTTTATGGGTTATTAATACAAAATTAACTTATCCAGTAGTGAAATTTAGTTATAAATCTATGTGCACTGTGTGAATAAAAAAAACAGTTTGGATACTGATCAGCTGGCTTCATCAGAATCCAGCTGATCTGGATCAACTGTTTTTCATAGAGGATAGATAGGATATATATATACTTATTAGATGAATATGGTAACTGAATCACTCTTTTTCGTGCATACAATAACAATATCGATAATAATTTGACATATGCTCCCATGAAGACTCAGAAAGGTTTGACAATCTGCCTAGTCTAATCCAGAGTCTTGCTGTTTGCATAGGTCAAATTTTAGCAAACAGTTTGAGTTTAAAATTGTCATTATTTCTGTATCCATCAATATATGTTTTAGGTGCCACTAATGTCTGAAAATTAATTTTCAACATAAATTATTTTATCTGGAGGCCTGTGTGTGCTCTTTTGGTAGCTAATGACCAACATTCTATTTAGGGGAACAGCAAAGACTAAGACCAGACTGGGCAGCTGCCCAGTCTGGTCTGAGTCTTTGCTGTCCCAGTCTGGTCTGAGTTTTTGCTGGGCACAAATGTAACTTAGTTTATATTCTCATGAGGCAGCTCATATGGGACATTGCATCACAAAAACAACAAAATGAATTGTGTGCCAAGCAAAAACCAAGTCATATTAGAGAGTAATCACTTTGCACTCCACGGGTAGGTAAGCTTTGTTTGTTTGGTTGGTTGTGTTGATGCTTTACACCCCAGTCAACCATTTTCTAGTCATGTCAGGACCTTTTCTGGGTTGAACCTAGTGTTTTGCTCCAGGACACAACACAGTGCATCCATTGAGTCTCGAACCAACAACCCCTCTATCTCAAGTCTAGCACTCTACCACTGAGCTCCTCATAGTTAAGGGTTAAAGGTATCTTCATAAGGACAGAGAAGACTCTGATCTGACTGGGTGAATGTCCCAGCTAATACATGTATGAGTCTTTGCTGGCTGCACATTTCATTTTGTTAGTTTTATCATGCACTGCCTCATGTGTGATGACAGGGTTCATGAGCCTAGTAGGACAAAAACTGCCTTCAGGGTTTCTGACAAAGTGGGATTCAAACCAGCCTGCTCAGCTACAAAGACTAGCTAGAAAATTGAAATTTCCCTCGTAGCAAGTCCAGATATGATACTTTCCAATAAGCCAATAACAAATGTGCTGATCAGACTGCGCGGATGTGCAGGCTGGTCTGTGCCATTGTTGTTCGCAAACCACCGAAAACAGGTTATTCAAACCAGCCTTCTCAGCTACAAAGACTAGCTAGAAAATTGAACTTTCGCTCGTAGGAAGTCTAGATATGATACTTTCCAATAAGTGAATAACAAAGGCACTGATCAGACTGTGTGGATGCAAAACCCCGAGGACAGGTTTTCTCGCGTCAAGGCCCATATAGTACAGAATGTGTACAATTCAAGGACATTTCAAGGACTTCTAAAGGTCTCTCCTACACTTTTCAATGTCAGGGTAACAGTGGAATAGTTAACTCTTTGTCTGCAAGTGTTATCTGCTGATAACCTTTGCAAACTGTTTGGATCTAGACAGGGCCCTACATTTAATGTTGGGTCTGAGCTGGATCCAAACTGTTTGACACTCTGATGGAATTTCTGAAAGATTCTTTAGAAAAAGTTAATTTTGAAAAAAAAAATCAGCAGACATGCAAAAAGCATGCGAAATTACCAAGCATGCTAAGAGTTAACCACCTGTAATATTCTTAAAGTGCCAGCCACCTGAATCTTTCTCTAACTCATTCAATAATTCAAAAGCATTCTTGCAAGATCTTTTATGAGTCAATGTCAAAATTCATAAAAATTCTTGTCCGTTTCATATCTTATGAAAACCACTGATGTGATCATGAATGTTTTTTCTTCACACAATACTACTGATCATACTTAATAAGGCTAGCTGATAAAATTGAAAAATATTGGTGTGTAAATATATTTTTTATTGGATTAAAACCCTTTTTTTTGGCTTTTTCGCCCGTCCAACGGAAAAAATTGACCTTTCGACAAGAATTATAAAAAAAACCTGTTATTTTCTCAGGAATTTTAACTGGCTGTATTGGTAAAAGCATTATCAAAGTAAATGTAGGAGGTTTCAATATGTGATTTTTCATTACATTTTTTGCATTTTTTGCCAAAAAACCTCTGACACAAGCGTTTATGTCAAGACCGTAACACTTGATAAATTGCAAAAATAATACTGAATCCCAAATGGTGCTGAATCTGGTTTTCTGTCATACTAATTTGACACTTTCTGTTAACTAAGAATGCATGTGTTTTGTAAAGCATCTACAGAACTGGCAAAAGAAAATACCGTTTTGGTGAGTGAAATTTTTATAGTATATTTTTTTTTGTGTCAAATGACCGTAACACAAAAATGGACAATGGAAATTGATAAAAAAAATTCTGGTTTTAACATCTTGACCAAATAAAATTTCTCAACAAAAATCACTCTTGTTGCGATGTTTTAGGGAGTAATCATTATTTTAGGTAAAAAAGTATGTAGAATGTATCAATACCGTAACAGTCAATACCGTAACGATGAAAATGTTGCTGTATTGACACATCTTGTTGCGGTTTTGGCATATGCTGTAAAAAAAGTACAGTCTTGAATGCAAAGATATTAGTTTTAGTCAAGTTTATTCAGTTAATTTATGATAAGAATGCTTTATCAAATGTAAACAGAAGCATAAAACACAAATTGAATGATGAATTTGAGTATTTAACAGTTTGTTACGGTATTGACATATTGTTTTGTTTTCAGGCAGGGTTTGTCAATACCATAACGGATTTGTCAAACCCGTAACAATATTTTGAAATAAATGCAATCTACTATATATTCCAAAATTATTTCTGTGCATATGTGTCAAGAGTATTAACATTGCAATCTGGTCAACAGTGCTCTACACCAAATCTCAAACAGAAGAATTACACTAGCATATATTCTTTAAAGGTCAATACCGTAACATTTTTGTCAAGTACCGTAACAGTGATATTTTTGGGAAAAAGGTATATCAGACAGAGACAACATGTAGATTTTAAGTACCTGATCAATTCCTTTGGTTGATTACAATCATACCAAAGCATTGTAATTTTCTAGAAATGTGGTTTTTAAACAAAATACTGAGAAAATAGTATGCAAAATCACTTAAAAGATAAAAAAAATGCATTTTACGTTTGCTAATTGTCATAAATAATAATTTTGTTCAAATTTTACCTTTGACACAATTAAACACATGATTTATTGAACTTATCCAATGCAACAAAATAAATATCCATGACGAGATTTGAAGAAAAAACAGGAATTAAAGTTTGTTACGGTATTGACATTTTATCTGGTCATGTGATCTATGAAACTTAATTATAAGGATCTGATTGGCTGTTAAGGTTTCTTTTCGCTTTTCATAGTATTTTCAGAAACAACTTGTTACTTTCATGAAAAAAAGAATATCATTTTATTTAATTCGTATTTTTCCTTTTACTTCTTTCAAAATTTGACGAATTTTGACATTGACTCTTATATCAAATATGTGGTCCATTAAGCAAAAACTTAAATGAAACTAGCGAGTACATAATTCTATACTGTATTGTTCAATAGCTAATTTAACCCTTTCCCACCAGTCACGACTTTTGTCATGTGCAATCTCATCTGCTTATGTACTAAAGTAGCCTATATGGCAAACAATATGGACCCAGATCAGAATGCTCCCAAGGGAGCAGTCTGATCAGGGTTCATAGTGTTTGCTTCCATGATAAAGATCTAGTCTGAAAAGCACGTGAATATATGTAGCAGATGCAAAAAGCAGACATCATTGCCAGCAATCAGCATTTTACATATATTTATCATTTGTCATCAATTCATTTAATAATTCACAAGCATTCTTGTAAGATCATTTATGGGCTAAATAAAGTATGTGGTCCATCAGCAAAATCTTTATTGAACTAGCGAATACATAATTCTATACTGTATTGTACAATAGCTAATAATAAGGGCTTCATTGCATGAAAACCTAATCTTGTTGCATTCAAAGAACAAAATCTGTATCATACACAAGTTAACTTAAAGTCCTTATAATACAAGTCTTATTGCGAGAATACTTGCTTTCATTGCATGCAAACAACAATACAATACTATCCAATATGCGAATAACAAAGGCTCTGATCAGACTGGGTACATGCGCAGGCTGGTCTGCGTCTCTGTTGTTTGTGCATCCCTGAAGATAGGTTTTCTCGAGTCGAGGCCCATATAAGAGCATGTATTGAACAGAGATCAAATGAGATACAGATAGTCTGAGCTGTTTCTACACTCAAAATGACCAAATTACCAAATATAAAGCAATTTATCACATGACATTACATCTGGCAGTGATTTAACACCATTCAATAAACACTAGAGGTAAAGCACTAGAGGTTTATAGATTTAGTAACATTGTGTCATGACGTCCATTATAATGCTTTGTAAAAGATGGCAAAATATTGATGTTTTCACACTAAAATAGAATTTTTAGTATTATAATGTCATGTGATAAATACAATCTAACATTTGTGCTCCTGTATTATTGAATATATTAAACTGGTTGCAACAAAGAGTTAAATGCTCAGCAAGCCTTGCATTTGATCTCTTCTCAACTTGTTTAATAAATTCAATAAAACATGAGCACTCCTGTTAGATCCTCTATTCTGTAACTTGTGTTGTTGTTGTTGTTGTTTTCTGTATTTCTGAAGACTATGAGATTGAGACTGTACATTCCATGTGAATATTTCCTATAGACTAAGAATATTCCTTTCACACTCATAGGATGAAGAAAAAGTGAAACTAGAAATTATGTCCCGTATAATATGATAATTGTTCAAAAGTTTCGAACACTGTGCTCTTTCTATTCTTAAATAAAATATTGGTTATCAGGGCTGGAACTCACAAAATGCTTGTCAGAGTAGCAAACGGAGAAGACCCTGATCAGAATGCTTCTTTAGAAGCAGTCTGATCTGGGTCTGCTTTGTTTGTATAGGCCTTTTTGAAAGGCAAATGGTGTTTAAAATTTTATAACATCTATTGTACTGTTCCCCCAACCATAGATTTGTCCATATGGTTGGTGCTCTTATTTAGCTCTTTGCACACTGGGTTATTGTTCATGATTTTTTGTCTATTTTTTCTTCAAATTTAACATTTCCAAATTTTTCTTTCTGAATTATGATCAGAACGACAAACCATTTAGAACTTTTGTCTGGCCTGATCTGGTCCAAACTATTTGTCTGGCCTGATCTGGTCCAAACTGTTTGTCTGGCCTGATCTGGTCCAAACTATTTGTCTGGCCTGATCTGGTCCAAACTGTTTGTCGGGCCTGATCTGGCCCAAACTGTTTGTCGGGCCTGATCTGGTCCAAACTGTTTGTCGGGCCTGATCTGGTCCAAACTGTTTGCAAAGATTATCAGCAGACAACAAAAGTTGCCACTGGAAATATTTTTTTGAAATTATATCGAAGGTTAATCAGATTATCTACTCGCAGATCAAGTTTCAAGGCCATAGATCTTATAGTTGATGAGATATTTACCTTGCTGACAAGGAAGGTATGACAGACAAACGGAGAATTTTGGAGGGTATAACATAATACCTCGCCACTTTTCAATGATAGGTATATAATGACCTTACAAAATGACCCTTGAATAAAAATGAAAACTTGTGTTGTGTGAAGTATAGTTTTTCGTGAAAAAAAAGCAGACACATTCAATGCCACTTAATACACAATGTATACAAAATAAACATTACTCTATTTGTGCCTTGACATAAGAAATCCTGTCTTCGGGGTTTGTGAACATTAAAGGTGCAGACCAGCCTGCGCAACTGCACAGTCTGATCAATACACATTATTATAATAGTAACTTGATCTGGCGTACCATGTCATGTCGAGTGGATGAGGTCATACCATCGAATCATCCGAGAAAGGAAGTGTCGAGGGTGATCCGGTGGTATGACCTTATCCATGAAACGTGATACTGTACGCCAGATCAAGTTACTATTATAATAACGTGTTTATTATATACCTTTTTTTCTGACATTATTTGGATTTTATAAATTGTTCTGGTCTTTAATCCAGAAAAATTGCGAAAATGTTTGCCTTTACGTTTTGTTTCTTGTTACGTCATTATGTTTTCCATCTCTGGTTCCATGCTCAAAATTTACTTTTCATAGCATCACCGCAAAAACAGTTAACCGATATTAGCCTCCTTTTAAAGGCTAGTGATACGATATCAGAAAACCTCAGTTCGTTGATCCGGCTTTCTGTATCAGATGGTCAGAAAACAGACTGTTCAAAAGTTGTATCATTTATAGGTATATAAAAAGTGCCTTTATTACTTGCTTAATGGAAAGTGTCATATCTGTTTGCTACAAACTAAATTGTAATTTTCTGGGTAGTCCCTGTGGCTGATCAGGCTGGTTTGGGAATGACCTAGTCAGAAAACACTGAAGACATGTTTTCTCACGTTGAGGCCCATTTAAAGTCTTCAATTTGGTAAATTCATAAAATATGAGTAAAGCTGTTGTTTTCTATGAATGAGAGATACACATAGTGTAAACTTAAATAAAAAGCTTTATGACTTTTATCTTTTCAAAAAATACAGAAAAATAAGATCTGATATAAAAACAAGAGGCCCAATGAGCCTATATAGCTCACCTGTTGGCCTCACGATTTCAGAGAAGATTTTTGAAGCTTTTTTTATTATGAGTCTATGAGAGCAGATGACCCCCAGGGACGTGGCCAATTTGGACCCTAGAGGCATAGTTGGCAGGATTTATGTAGGGGACTACTTAACATTGCCACAAACTAAATATATAAGGTGTTGGTCTCATGGTCTTAGAGAAGATTTTTTTAAGTTTACCCTCATTTAAAGTCTATGGAAGCAAATGACCCCTGGGGCATGGCCAATTTGGACCCCAGGGGTAAGGGTGGTAGGATTTAAGTAGGGGACCACTAGACATTGCTACATACTAAATATATACTAACCAAAAGCTCTAACCGGCCACCTACATTTCATTAATTTTCTTCAAAATGTAAAATGACATGACTACAGTTTTTGCATTTCGAAATAGCCAGACGTGTCATGTACCCAAGACAGTAAAGATATTGGCAACATGTTTAACAGAACATGCAGGATGCCTATTTGAATAGTGGTACCCCCATTTTTAAAATTCGCATTTTGGCACAATTTGTGAGTCATGACTTTTTGAAATAACCCACTTTCATGCGCAAAACGTTTTCATTTCAAAAGCTAATTCATATTGAACACTATAGGGCTGAAATGAACTCTCCATCTGCATCAGACTTGTTGTTATTGGCCAAAGTGTCGAAAATTACCCCACCATCCGATGCAAATTCTTGTGAATTTTAAAATTGAGGGTATGTGTATTCGGCAAAGCCTCCCTGACACAATTTTAAGAATCTTGCTAAGCCGTTTTCCGGTATCATTTACAAATAGGCTGGCCAATTCGGGAATGAAAATGAAATCTATATTGTACTTAAAGCTTTTTAGAAAATCGAAACAAACACATGTGACCGGTTAGAAAATTTGACTAGTATATATGCTGTGGGCCTCATGGTTTCAGGGAAGATTTTTAAAGTTGCTCCCATTATAAGTCTATGGGAGCTATATGTTGCCATGGCAACCAGAGTTCCAATCCAATCGACCCAAAAACCTAATGCAGCCTTTCTCCCTACCTGATGATGCTTGACATGAAATTTGATCAAAATTGGCCATCTGACCAGAGATATATTTCTTTGAACATGTGAACGGACCGACGACGGACAACGATAGATCATTGGTATACTAATACCTCACATTTGAGCCTAGGGCTCAGGTGAACTAACAATACAATCTTGAAAACTAAATGTTCTCCACCATATAAATAGTAATTCTTTGCATGCTGAGAATCATTTCATGTTCTGTTTAGTTATGCTAATTTTATTCAAAATTAATGTTTTCAAAAAGTTCTATCAAGAATACCAGCAGAGTGTCAAACAGTTTGGACCCAGATCAGGCCCGACATTCTGTTGGGCCTGAACTGAGTTCAAATTATGTACAAATGTTATTAGTAGATGACAAAAGTTGCAACAAGTGGAGAATTAATAGACTGACTGACTAAGCCTACTATAAACTAATAAAGCAAATATGATATTTACAATGAATAACAGATCACACCCCTACACTCATGAGCCTAAGGATGGTATAACAAGAGATTATCACATTCACCTTTCGTTATCACCCTATTTATCAACCTACAGCATTATCTGCCAAATAATGATTTAGGGTTTAATAAACAGGTTGGTTAGCAAAATCACATTTTCTGATATTTTTTCATCACATATTCTAACTGACTGTTTTTTATGCAAGACAAACAGCAAAATCAGAGTTATAAAAAAACAACTGGGCCATTGTTGGCCGTGGATCGATTGCTCGTCTGATTTTTACCCTGGAGGCAAATTTGTCAAGACAGATGGAATTATTTGAGCCACTTTGGTAGATGGCAATATAAGGAACCTGGCCCCGAGGTTATAAAACTTTTTTCATGCTCAACTCAACTGAGCATGAAATTTCAACTGTTTATAAAAACTAAAATACCGAAAAGTAAAGAAGCCTTTTGCTTTAAGTCTCTCGGATGTGGTATTTATCATGCTCATAAATGTTAAAATGCCAACAAGTGTTGGCATTTTAACATTTATGAGCAGGATAAATTTTGTGCTCAGCTGAGTTGAGCATGATTTTTTTTTATAACCTCTGGGCCTGAAGTACTGTTGTGGCTTTGATCAATGAGAAACATTTGTAAATCATTATTTGAATTTTGAATGGATCAGATGGCATTTGAAGAGTTAAAATTTTAGGAATATCTATGTGAAATTATTTTGAATTAGGGCCAGTGGTTTAGAAAGAGATATTTAACCCTTTGTGAACCTGAAATCCTTAAACAGGTACTTTGGCAAAGAGTGAAGACCCAGATGAAATGCCGCATAATGCGTCATTTCATCAGGGTCTGCACTGGTTGCCGAGAAAAAATCTGTTGAGCTGAGCATGAAAAATGTTTTATAACATCGAGGCCTGATTATTTGTACGGGCTGGTAAATAACCAAGATTATCCCATGACCAAACTGGCTATCACGGCAAATAAAGTACTGAATAATTTTATGTGATAACTGCTAAAGCAACACAAAAATACATCAGATCCTTTGTTTGAGTTGATGCTTTATGTCCCAGTTAACAATTTTTCAGTCATGTGGGCATGTTTCCTGGGTTGAGCCAGCACTAAGCAGAGGATAATAGTGTCTTATTCATGGACACAATACAGTGCCTCTGGTGAGGCTCAAATCAGGGACAACTCAATCTCAGGTCGAGCACTCTACCACTGAACCACTGCACTTCTCAAACATCAGATTTTTCTTCTCCTTACATACATATGGGTGAAAGTTCAAAATTTCCAAAATCCTGAACTTTCGAAACTCCAATCTTAAAACTTGCAGTATGTCCACTAAATATTCACAATTTCAAGTTTAAATGGTCAAATGTCCTTAGAAAGACTGGAAATAAATCAGAGAAGCTTTAATGATCTCCCTAATTCAGCATTTTGAGGCTGACTTTCTGTGGAAAGTCAGCCTCAAAATCCTGAATTCAGGAATAATCCTTAAAACTTTCATCCATCCATACAGTCCTTGGTAATATGACAACAATAAATAATGCTTATACAAAATAATGAAAGACTTGAGGTCTACAAATGAGCCCTGACATGATAAACCCAACAAAATGAGTGTGCATCAAGGCCAAATAAAAAAATGAGTGTGTTTCGGGTAACGGGTCTGAAAATTTTAGGTAGGGTAGGCATTCATTTTTTTCATTTTTTTTTCTGGAAAAAAATATAATTTTATGCATTTAAAATTGTATTTTTTCCAGAAAACCTGAAAAAAATTCTAGGATTCGTCATTAAATTTAGGTAGGGGTGGGTTTCCCTAAACGCTGGTATTTTTTTTATTTGGCCCAAGCAAAGACTCAGATCAGCCTTGGCGTCCGCCCAGTCTAATCGGAGTATTGCTGTGTGCTCAGGACCCAAGACAGTGCAGACTCTAATCAGACTGTGCTGGTGACTAGGCTGATCAGTGTCTTCGTGATGCACAGCCACATTGCTGGTTTTCCCATCTCGCGGGTCAAATAATGTCAGCCACATTGAAAGAATACCTGTCTTAGGGTTTTGCAGCCTGTGAGAGTCAAACCAGTCTGCTTAGCTACAGAAACTACAGTAAAAGCTGTGTAAAAGGGCCACTCTCAAAACGACCAAAAATTGGTTCTTAAGACTAAATATCACTTAATGCAGGTCAAAAATATTGCAGAATGCTCCAAGAGGAGCATTCTGCAATGCTTTTGACCTTCATTAAGATACCATTTGTTATTAAGATCTTTGTTTTGTCTATTTTTAAGTGTTTTTTTCCACAGGTTTTACTGTAGTTAGAGTCTAGTATGGTTAATGCTCTAAAATTTCAAACACTGTTCTCTTTCAGTTCTCAACTAAAACGATAATTATCAGGGCTGTAATTCACAAAATGCTTGTATGAATAGCAAACATGGAAGACCCTGATCAGACTGCTTCTTCAGAAGCAGTCTGATCTGGGTCTGCACTGTTTGCCAATGCCTTTTTTTGGCAGGCATCTAGTGTTTTAAATTTTAGAACATTTACAGTAGGATGTAGCACAACGGTATAGCATTTATACCATTTAGGCAGCGAACAACAAGGATCAGATGCCTGCTCTATACCTTTACTGTTGACATTATTTTATGTAGGTTTTCTTATAATGTCGCTCATATACAATAAAACAACCGTCAACATTTATTCTGCTTTCTGATTAAGATCAATGTAAGCAAAACTATTAGGGTATATAACTGATATTATTTATGAAACACAAGATCTTTTTAAATATGGAATTTATGTTGAGAATTACAATATCATGAGTGATTTTACTAGTATAAAGATTCTGGTAAAACCAAACACCATTCTAATGCACTTGCTTTTGTAACGCGATGTCTGATTGGATATCGCAAAAAATTTGCGACAGTATATCATGCGATATACTGTCGAAAACAGTTTGACGTCATTAATTACGTCACATTTTGTTTGTTTGATTTTACTAGTATAAAGATTCAGGTAAAACCAAACACCATTCTAATGCACTTGCTTTTGTAACGTGATGTCTGATTGGATATCGCAAAAAATTTGCGACAGTATATCCTGCGATATACTGTCGAAAACAGTTTGACGTCATTAATTACGTCACATTTTGTTTGATGACGCGCAGAAACTACAGAAGTGCATTAGAATGGGGATAACCATATTCAAAATTTCCATTTGGGAAGGTATATCCTTGGCTATACATTCCGAAATCATGTTTATGGCTCAGGTCGCGCGTCACCGTAAAACTAAATTTCTGACCTTATATCCAACGATGTACCTCCCCAAATGAAAATTCTGAATACAGTTACCCCTAAATATCCCTATCTTACTTATGATAATATATCATTTCATTAACATGTACTGTAAATTCAGAAATTTGGCGAGAATTTCATTTTCATGAAGCGAGTTACAAGACATATTTGCCACGTTAAACATTTGCGACTAGAGCATGATTTACCTACATCAGTTATCAACAGAGTGATATCTGCATTTCGCGAGGGTTTTATTTTCGCGAAAATAAAACGCAAGAATAAAACCCTCGCAAAAAGTTTCGAATTTACAGTATTTTTCATGTATTTTGAAATATGCATTGCACATATTTTAATCCTTATCGCACCAATATTTTTGTCCTGAAAATGTTATCTCGTTTCTTATGTCTGCTGCATATGTTCAAGTGCACTTCTGACTACATTTTATCATGGAAGCAAACACTATGAACCCTGATCAGACTGCTCCCAAGGAAGCAGTCTGATCTGGGTCCATATTGTTTGCAATATAGGCTACCTATGAACATAAGCAGAAGTGAGAGCAGACGACAGTCATGAATGGCGGGAAAAGGGTAAAACTTATGCTGTGCATGGCTTCTCTAAAGCACAAAATTCTTAAATAATTAGGGCATCATTGTGAGAAAATCTGTCTTTGAGCGACAAGGTCATGCTCAAAGCAGCTTACTCAGCTACAGAGACTAGCTAGAATAGCGAAATTTTGTATGAACCAAACTTCAATATTACACTTTAAAGTTAGAGAAAAACAAAAGTGCTGATCAGACTGCGTGGATGCGCAGGCTGATCTGTACCATTGCTTTTCTCGTGCAACAAAGTCAGGTTTTCTATCGTCAAGGCCCATGTAATGTATGTCATCACCCTTTCATGTAACATTAAATACATGGTAGGCATTTACACTCATATCACAGGCAGAAGTTGACTTGCAAACTTATACTGATGCCTTTGTTATTCTCCATTCCAAATATAAATTCCATATTCAAAAAATCTTGCGCTATATATCTGCATCAGTAGAGGCAGAGCCATAGTATTGTTGAGAGGAGATGATTGAGAGCCCAATACAGTCAATATTTTGTTTGATTTGATTCTTTACGTCCCAGTAAACATTTTTTTCAGTTATGTCAGGATGGGTCTAGACTCTTCCTCGGCTGAACCAGTACTAAGCAAGGATAAATGTATCTTTCTCAAGGACACAATACAGTGATGCCGGTGATGCTCGAACCCGCGGCCCCTCAGTCTCGAGTGAAACACTCTACCACTGAGCCACTGTGCTCCTTAATACAGTCAATATTAGTTTAACACCAGATTTTTCACTTTGAAAATGATAGTTTTTCACTTTGTCTATCACTTAATTTTTCACTTTGACCATCACTAAATTGAGCTAAAAGGAGGTGGTCTGTCAACAAAATATCATATGACTAAAAATGAATTACTTTATTTCCTATCAAATGCTATATTGTTTTTTGTTGTTGTTTTTGTTGTTGTTTTTTGAAAACACCATACTAAATGAAAGGAAATAAAGGTATCTTCACTATTTTCCATTACAAAACTACAGCATAATTTAGAAATCCTTACATGTGATCCCTTGAAATACAAACAACATAACAAAAATGGTCAAACTTTGTATATATATAAGATTCATTGAAGTAACAATGCTTTATCAAGTACAGATCATAAACAGGACATAAAAACTAACTAAAGAGATACAATGTATATTTTCTTTCTAAAATATTGCAAATGAGATCTACTGTAAACAGTCATACAGCATACAGGAGAAGAAATCAGTTAAAAATAGTAACAGTAACATAATATGAATTAAATTGTTCCTAACTCTTTGCCTGCTAGTGGCATCTTTTGTCGTCTGCTGCTTATCTTTGCAAACAGTTCGGAACCAGGTGAGGCTTGACACAACATCAGGCCTGATCTGGATCCAAACTGTTAAATACTCTGATAGTGTTCCTGAAATAATTTTTTGAAAATCTTAATTTTGAAAAAAAAAATCAGCAGATGACAAAAAAATCATAAAAAATTACCCAGCATGCAGAGTTAAGGTACATATGGGGCCAGCCCATGTGATAAATGGAGGATCATGTATTATTAAATGTATTATCAATTTTTATACATATGGCCGAGGTATGCCTCTAGGTCATATTGGACCTGGATATAGCCATGTTGGGCTTATGTGTTATTTATGTCTTGTGTTTGTCATGCTTTTGCGTCTGTTCATTGCTGCCTTGTGGTCACCTGAAGAGAAAGGGCTGAACTCTTGGCTCTTGATTGTGATGTTTATTTGTGATTTTGTTACTTTCCCATTTGGTGTCCTGGGAAAGGTGTGGTCCTTGATTGTATCGATTCTTGATCCTTGCTGTCTTTCTTACTATGACCTAAAGGCACGCCTCAAAGATATTATAAACTTTTTATTACATTTAACATTTCTATCATGTCTGTTGGGGTAAGTTTTTTTACCAGGTGCGCCAATGAGATGGGAAACATGCTGGAAATAGCAACAACAGAGCGTATGAAAATAGATCAATGACGTCATTAAAATACACTGACTGATGAAGTATTATTGTTGTTAAATTTGACCTAACTTAACCGTAAATATAACAAAGACACACTTAAAACCAATATTTTTGCATATTTGGATATTTGTTTGCCTTATGCTTTCACAGTAGTTTATAGAAAATCAACTTTGTTTATAGAAATGCTATTTTTATGCAAAGAACTTACAGGAGTAGCAAACAGCTTGAAACAATGTACTTTACCGGTCTCCAGCCTACTGGCTTTTCTAAGTTATTTTACTGGGTTTGTGTCTAAATACTTTTACAATGTAGTTGTAGATGTCTTGTTGTGGTGTCAGTACAGCAGCCCCTATTATTTGTAAAATGTTGGGAATGAATTTTAAACAGATCTAGGCCTACTGTGTTAAAATGTAGTTATTAGACCCAAAAGTCTTGCTGTTCCTTATTCTCCTGTCTTATTCTACTCCTATTCCCCTTTGACCCCATCTAGTGTAAAATATGATCTAATAACGATTCTAACTCAGGCATGTTGAACTACTGTGTAACTACTGTGTAACTACTGTGTCGGCAAGTCCATTCAACTCGAAAAAGTCCACCCAATCTATTAGATCATCGTAATATGAAAATGAGGCAGTGCCAAAAATCTTTATTACTGATTAATATTGATTTTTGGCCTAATAATGTCAGGTGACTGTGCCAATAAGGATGGAGTAGAATAGGAAATATTACTGAATGCTAACAGCAATGTTACTATGTAAATTTTAGAATGTATGTAATCAATGATGTTGTTAACACCCATATATATTGAATACTATTCATATGATAATGTCATTTTTAGTGATGTAGCTATTCCGTGGGAATGTCTAACTTCTGGCCCATATCTTCATCTGCTTCCACTCTTATAAACTCTTAATGCGCCAATCGCAATAAAAGTAGTCTGCTTTTCTTGTCTGCTGAAATGTTTAAGAAGCCTCTATGGCAAACAGTGTGGACCCAGGTCAGACTGCTTCCTATAGGAGCAGTCTGTTCTGGGTCCACGCTGTTTGCTTCCATACTTAATTTGTCAGTAATGTTTGGCAATTATTTGCAGCTGACGACTTCAGCAGACGACATTTTCAGATGTATTTTTTTCTTGTCGCTCTAAGGGTTAAACCCTTTGCTAAACAATGCATACCAGGTAATATAAAGGTGAGAGGAAGTGTTGCCTTAGGTTTGAATGAAAAATGGAATGTTTAAATTCAAAAGCTGATTCTCCGAATAGACATTGCTGTACTTGCTACTGGCTTTTCAGAGTCTCCACTGGAGGACAGGGTTCCAGTCAAACTAAGCAGATTCGTTCACCCTCATTACATCCAGAAATGCCAAAGCTCTGCGGAATTTTGGCCTTTCTGAATGTGAAAGGGTGAATTGGGAAATGACTAATATTAGAAAACAGTAGGAGTCCATCATCTTTTGATACCAAAAAAATGTTCATTTATAGTTCTCACAAATTTTTCTCTCATTTTTGATTTAAAACTTTCGTACCACAGCAAGATATTTCTTCTTCTTTTAACTTTTTCACTATGCCGTAAAGTCTTCTCATTTTCTAAAATTTTAGTCAATCCTGACCAATCTTTTAAAAATATCAATGGAGCTTCCATTTCCTTGAGCAGACGTAATGGGTACTGAGATGAAAGTGAGGCTCTCCCACAATTCCCTGCTGTCATCACATCTTCTATGACTGGAACGGAACCAAATGCAATGGCTTCATATATTCGATAGCATTCAGTGTTTTTCCCAACCGGGTTCAGCGTGAGATCACTTTGAGACAATGTATGAATGTATTCCTCCCGACTTTCACTGGTTTCCTGAGGTAGCCAACTGCAAGAAATGAAGGGTATTAAAATACTTTTCTTTTACTGTAAAAGCGGCAACTTTAATATTCATATCTGGGCGTGGTTCGGCTATTTCATCTGCTTAACAAGGGTTTTCAGGTTCCATTTATAATATGGTGAATTTGGGCCGCGCAAACGTACGAATATTTAATGAAAATCCTAACCATATGCACACTGAACTCACATGAATTTATTAACCCTTAAAGTGCATAAGCACAAAATGTATGTTGTTTTTTGTCGGCCACTAAAATATTTGAAGCCTCATAGACAAATAGTTCGGACCCAGATCAGACTGCTAGCAGTCTGATCTGGGTCCACAATGTTTGCCTCTATGCTTATGTTAAATAGACATTTTCAGATGCAGTAATTTTACTGGGGTTTTAAGGACTAAATAATGTGTTTTGTGTCTATACTGAGGTAATGGCGCAAGATGATACAGTTACTTTTGAATAAAACCATGCCTCATTTTCAGCTTTGACCTATGTCGAAGGTTGACCAGTCCTAATTACGCATTCATGAGGTGCTGCCTTTACAGTATGCAAAAAGTCTAATAATACCGGTAAATGAAATACATAGAGATTCTATAAACAGCATAGATTATTAATAGAATATGTGAAATGTATGTCTTCCCTGTTTGCTATTCTGACATACATTTTGTGAACTCCTGCCTTGATAACTGACATTTTATTTGAAAAAGGAAAGAGAAAAATGTTTGAGAATTTTGAACTCTCACTGAAGTCATATTAAAAGGTGTGAAAGATGAAGCAGTGATTATATGCTCTCCATTTAGGGATCGTAGTAAAGTGCTGGCAGTTCAAGAATATCTACTATAGAGATCAAACATGGTTTTCCATTCATTAAGGTTCCCCCTCGGTTTTAGCATCTCCCTTGGAACCAAGGGAGATGCTAAAACTGAGGGTGAACCTAGAGATTTTCAACATCTGAGGGACCTGGTGAATGCTCATGAATGCATTGAAAAACAACGTTTGATCATTATTACTGCATTAATTCAACGATATATCCACCTATATTTACAAAAAGTACGGCACTACAGTAAAACCGGTCTTAAGCGGCCACTCACAAAGAAGATCAAAAATTGGTTTTGAAGACTGATTATTGTTTAATGCAGGTCAAAAGTATAGCAGAATGCTCCAAGAGAGCATTTTGCTTTCAACCTTCATTAAGCTACCATTTGTCTTTAAGACCTTTGTTTCGTCTATTTTTGAGTGGCCGCTTAAGACCGGTTTTACTGTATATTTTGTTGTTTCACAGGCAGCAGGTGGTTGGGTGTTTTCATTAATGTTCATGTTCCAGGGCCACAACATATATAAGAGCGTTAAACAGATCAGTAGCTGTAAAATGTAGCGGCCCGGAATGAGTGTATTCAAAGTAACACATCCGAGCATTGATAGCATGTAAATTGCCTTGGTAATACATGGGTTTGTGTCAACTGAAACATGACTGTTAAACTAAAGGACCTGAAGGTCCTGAGGCGCTCACCTGATCTCTTTAATAATGTTAAAATAGGTCAAGGTCAACTACCACTTATATTAATAAAACATATTTTATTTTACCCTTTATGGGGGTTGCAGCCATTTTGGTCAAGTGACCTAAAACAATCTAATGAATACTCCATCAAACAGCCCAGTGCATGATTTCTGAGAAACCAATGTTTAGATAGGTATGTGGCAGTCCAAACGAGTGGCATTAGATAAAAGGTCAGGGGTCAGCTTAACATTTGGTACTTCTATAAAACCATTGTCTCATAAGGTAAAACATTTCTCGAAACTATTATGATATTGGCTTAAACAGATATAGAAAAATGAACATTTCAAGATTTTTTTCCCATATAAATGCATAAGGAATCATAGTTCAAGGTCAAGCTAGATTCATTATTTGTGCAAACCTGGTAGAGACCACATCCCCAATGCTACATACCATGTCCCAAGGCCATCAGCCTTTTGTTCCAGAGTACAAGATATTTAAAGGGTATTTACCATATATGGGTGTCTTGGACTTGACCTTTGAAACTTATTTATAGCCATTGTCTCATTAGGTTTAACATATCGAGTGAAAATAATGACTTTGGCTTCAACAGTATTCAAAAAATCAACTTTTCAAAAAAAAATCCCATTTAAATGCATTAGGAAGAACATTTGACCTTGACATTAAGTAGATCAAGGTCAACTTAGGATCATCATTTGAACAAACTTGGTAGGCCCCACATCCCAAATGCTATGTACCAAGTCCCAAGGTCACCGGTCTTCTGGTTCTGGTGAAGAAGATTTTAAACGGGTTTTTACCATATATGGGCGTGGCTGCTATCTTGATCATGTGACCAAAATAGTTTGCATAAATTTTGGCTAACTCATCATAAGGAGTTTTCACATGAAATTTGAGTTCATTTGGGCCAATGGTTTGTAAGAAATCTATGTTTTAATATATTGATGGGACTCCAATATGAGTGACCTAAGCTGAAAGGTCAAAGGTCAACTTTGACCTTTGAAACTTATTTATAGCCATTGTCTCATTAGGTTTAACATATCAAGTGAGAATAATGACTTTGGCTTCAACAGTATTCAAAAAATCAACTTTTCAAAAAAATTCCCATTTAAATGCATTAGGAAGAAAATTTGACCTTGATGTTAAGTAGGTCAAGGTCAACTTAGGATCATCATTTGAACAAACTTGGTAGGCCCCACATCCCAAATGCTATGTACCAAGTCCCAAGGTCACCGGTCTTCTGGTTCTGGAGAAGAAGATTTTTAAAGGGTTTTTACCATATATGGGCGTGGTGGCCATCTTGATCATGTGACCAAAATATTTTGCATAAATTTTGGCTAACTTATCATAAGGAGTCTACACATGAAATTTGAGTTCAATTGGGCCGATGGTTTGTGAGAAAACTATGTTTTACTATATTGATGGGACTCCAATATGAGTGACCTAAGCCGAAAGGTCAACCTTGACCTTTGGAACTTATTTATAGCCATTGTCTAATTAGGTTAAACATATAAAGTGAGAATAATGACTAAGGCTTCCACAGTTTTAAAAAAAAATCAACTTTTCAGAAATTTTCCCATTTAATGCATTAGGAAGTAAACAGAGTTGATTCTAGGATTTTTCCAGAAGGGGCCAACTCCCCCCTTGTGTTCCCAAAAGGGGGCCAACCTGAAAATCAAATGGGTAATGGTGTTTTTCTAAAAAAAAAAACACTGCCGACCACCCCTTCATCCCTTAAACAACACTGACGACCAACCCTACACCCCTTAAAAAAACACCCCTTAAAAAAACTCTTAAAAAAACTAAGTCCACAACTAAGTCCACACCTCAGAAAAAATCGAGCAGGGGTCGTCCTTAGGCGCTGGCCTGTTCTGTTCACCCCCCAACCACAATAGCCCTGGCCTTCAAAAGTGTTGGGAAAAGACAGTATGGAGAAGAGTGGGAGGGGTATCTGATTTGAATATAAACAAAAGGAATCAGAGCACCCTCTTCTCCAGAATGATAGATTTTTGGAAAACAGATATATTAAGTAAATGGCACATACCTTATGTGACCATGGTTGGTAGAAGACAATTTAATATTCCAATTTCCTCAGAAATGGTCATTTTCCTGCCAGGCCATTCATCGTCTTTGAAGATCATGATACACTCAAACTTTTTTGCTGTGGGCCAAACGAGGTACAGCTGTAGTTTCAGGTTCCTGTGCACACTTTTGCACACTGTCATTATTAGATTTCTGCATCTTATTTTGCAAAAAATGAGACGGCCATTTTGTTAAAAACGAAAGTAGAAATGCCCAATTCAGTATCAACCAATAGAAATCAAGTATCGCCAGAGGATGAGATCGGCGGAAATCAACG
This sequence comes from Loripinus fragilis, assembly GCA_964019695.1. Lineage (NCBI taxonomy): Eukaryota > Metazoa > Mollusca > Bivalvia > Lucinida > Lucinidae > Loripinus > Loripinus fragilis. The sequence continues at coordinate 16,310,299 of OZ026520.1, forward strand.
GAATTAGACGATTAGAATAGATTAAAGGGACCGAAATGTAAACAGAATGACCAGAAATACGCACAAGATTACCGAAAATGCGCCAAATCTCGGCACAGTGCGGAAAAAGCTACGCAGGGAACTTGGAATTTTGGGCCAATATTGCAAAAAAAGCGTAATTGTCACACTCCCGCAGCCTAGAATCAACTCTGAGTAAATTTGACCTTGACGTTGGTAGGCCCCACAACCCCAATGCTACATACCAAGTCCCAAGGTCATCGGCCTTCTGGTTCTGGAAGAGAAGATTTTTAAAGGAATTTTACCATATATGGGCGTGGCGGCCATCTTGGTCATGTGACCAGGACCATTTGAACAAACTTTCGTTCCTGCGTCCTAAGGAGTCTCCATATGAAATTTGAATTTAATTAGCCCAGTGGTTTCAGAGGAGAAGATGTTTGAAATTGTGGACCGATGGACAGACGCCGGAGTGACTGGTATACTATTAGCTCACCCATGAGCCTTCGGCTCAGGTGAGCTAAAAAGTGCCGCAAGGATTTTAGATAAAGTATATTCATGGCTTACCTTGTTCTAGGTTTGATATAACATATATTATTTGCATGACTATTATTTAAGACTTTTAGGAGACTCTCTCTTGATGAGTTCTGGTAGACTGTGCCCATGAAATTACAGGTGAACTTCCTGTGAATGTGGACTGGTAGCTGCGAGCTCTCCACTACTGGAAAATCTCGGTATCTGAAACAATAATTTTGCTTGTAAATAAAAAGCTTCCCTAAGTATTTACTGCTTATATATGAATGATCATAACCAGTTGGAACAACTAAAATGTAAGTTGCATGAGCATATATTTAAGGATGGAAATTTATATTTTATGCTTGCACTGGATGATGAAAAACATTAGCTATTTTAATGTCTGTGAAGCCCAAAGGGCTTCTTGGAAACATTAAAATAGCTCATATTTTTCATAATCCAGTGCAAGCTTAAAATATGAATTTCAATTCTTATATTTACATTCTATATTATCAATCAAATTTACTTAATTACCGTAAAATGAATATTTTCGCGTCGCCAAATTTTCGCGTTTTTGCCTCAAAAACATGAGGATAAATATTCGCGGTTTTTAATTTTCATGGTCTTTTGTACCCACGAAATTTATAATGCAAGTTAAATGTCCTGGGAAATGTCTGAAGTATGCGTTTAGTTGTTCATTTCCAATGGTTGAAACTAGGTGCTTTCAGTATTTCATCTGGATGATGAATAATAGTTTCTTGTTGATTTTCAGTTGTACCTAGTACATAGAATAGCGGTACATTTTAAGTGTTGACTGCTTAAACTGGCAATGCAATGACATTGTCTTTTTTCTCAGCAAAACAATCACGGTTTAGTACCGTTTATTTAATAATTATGTGAACACGCTTGGAAGTAAATTATAGATATTTTGCAAAATACGTCAACACATACTGACCATCACTGGTCCAAGTCTGAAAAAATGATCAGGTGTATTTAAGGGTAACTAGAACACATTCGATGGCGCGCCATCGCAAATCCCCACGCTCACAAAGAAATCTAATGGTAATTGACCCTTTGACCCCATCCCAAGGTCACCAGTTTGATCGTAGGTTAAAAATTTTCAGTGTATCCTGGTCTACTGCAAATTCCCTTTAATTTGATATGCCACATGACCATGTTCAGAAAATTAAATTTTTGACCCCTCCCCAAGGCCCCAGGGGCTGGGGACCCAAAAAATTGTGCCCCTGCATGTGCAATTCTTGTAAGTAACTAACACACCAAATCTGGCTGAATTTCGGAAAAAAAAATTTTTTTTGGCCCCCCCAACCCCCACAGTACCCCCAAGTCCCACCCCTGGGCATGACCCAGGCGCCTGAATGAAAATCCTGTCTGATATGTTATATATCTTTCATATGTGAGACGATACACAAAGTTTGGTTTAAAAATCTTTGAAATTGACTTTGTAATTCAGATTTAATGATATTTGACCTTTTGGCCCCTCCCCAGGGCTCCAGGGGGCGGGGACCCAAAAAATGGTGCTTTTGCATATGACATTCATGTAAGTAACTCACACACCAAATCTGGTTGAATTTCGGAAAAGATTTTTTTTTGACCCCACAACCCCCCACGGTACCCCCAAGTCCCACCCCTGGGGCATGACCCAGGCAGCCAAATGATAATCCTGTCTGATATGTTTTATATCTTTCATTTGTGAGAAGACACACAAAGTTTGGTTAAAAATCTTTGAAATTGACTTAGTAATTGAAATTTAATGATATTTAATGATATTTGACCTTTTGGCCCCACCCCAGGGCCCCAGGGGGCGGGGCCAAAAAAAATGTGTCCTTGTACACCCCATTCATGTGAGCAACACACACACCAAATTTGGTTGGATTTCGTCCATGGTTTAGGAGGAGATAGCGTGACGGACGGACGGAGGCGATTGCAATATCCCCGACGCTTTTTTAAAAAAGCGTGGGGATAATTAATCAATTATCTTTCCAGCTTGTCCAAGCGGTCTATTGTGTAACGGTTGGACGATCACGAGCATGGCCTTGATTTATAGCGGATTTAAAGATAGATGAGAATTGTAGTAAACAAACACTGGCGAGTTTACCTTGATTTTGGGCGTGCAAGTAGTCTCGCTTTACAGTTATACTGAAACTACTACATATTACTGCATATGCGCGTGGCAGTGAATAGTCATGCTTTACCTGCTTATAAGAAAAATAGAATTGCCTCATTACTATGCATCTTTGAAACAACTATACCTATTCAATTTTAATGAACAGTAAACATGTAGCTTTACCTGTAAACTACGCTGGCCAGTTTATGAAAAACGGTGTTTTATGAAAACAAATGAATACACAAGTATTGTTCTGTATAAAGGCAATGGTCCAAGTTGGAAAATATTTCGCGGATTTTAATTTTCGCGGTCCACGACTTACCGCGAAATACCGCGAAAATTGGACGACGAGAAAATTTCCCATTTTATGGTATCTTCCACCCAACCCCGTCAGTTATCCTTATAAAATGAAATATTTCATTTGTAAGGGCGCTGTTGTAAAAGTAAGGGAGTAAAACTTGTGAACATCAAGTTGTGGTGATACCTGAATGGCGTAACGCAAATGTTGATAAGAAAAGAACTTATTGGCTGACGTTGACGTTACTCCGCCCAGTCTAGATCACATGACATTTCAATGTTTTGCATCGAGAAATGCAAGCAGCCAGAAATGTTGGTTTCATCTAAGGCAGCAACACTGAGAATGTTAATATAGTCATAGAACAGACAGCATTCCACATTTTGACCTGACAAGCCTCTTGATAAGGATGTGCAATTAAAAAATCATTTTCTTATTTCTCAACCAAAACCTATACTGAGCGAAACTTCCAAACTGCCACTCGATATTTTCTCATATATCTTAACACATATGATACATACATGGCTAAAATTTACACTCAATATGGAAAAATCAATTAAACAGAACCTGTCAAAATTCCATTGTCATAAATTGAAAATAACATGCTCAGTTGGTAGACTGTATAAAGGCACCATCGCATTTTATTTTCACACAAACGCTAGAATTTGAACTCATCGCTTAAAACCGAGTATTCCATGGACCTAAAGTGAAAAACACCAACTTGTTGGCATTATAAATGGACATTATTGAACATTTTTGGGTTTCGCTTTTATTAAGTAGCAATTTTCAGGTAATCCACAATGTTCCTATGGAAGCCCATATGACATAAAACAACACAAGAATGCTTTATGGAGATGACATGTTTTTGTCCACAATATTATTGAAGCTTTCTGGTGCTGTAAATGGACATTATTGGACACTAGTATGTTTATTTTGTAATAAAGTTGCAATTTTCATGCAATTCAGTGCTTCTATGGCCCGAAAGAACACAAATGTGTTTATGGTGATGAAATGTTTTTGTCTTCAATATTATTGAAACATCCGTTGCCCATTAACAGCGTACTGAACATCAATCTCGACACTTCCGAGGTTCCAATGCAGCATTAGTGCATCACCGCACCAAAGTATGGTGGACTATACAGGACATTTTATGACATACGTAATACTCAGTTTTTGTCGAGTTTTTTCGTCATACGAGTGCAAAAATGAAAAATGACCAACAGGTTGTGGTGTTAACTTTCGGCTCTATCAAAACATGTCAAACTTTATGATAAGTTATAAATCAGTCTCCGTTAGGCCCCGTTTTTGATTGAACCCAGAGCCCGACCCCTCTATTTTATACTCATACAACCCAAACGTTGGCATTTTTGTGATAAAATAAAGTTGTCGGATAGTTGTCGATGAAAATACGAGTATACACATGGCGAAAAACATTAAGCATTTGTGTGCCACGTGCAAAACCGGTATAAGTACTCTATCGTTACGCATAAATGAACATCCTTATTGAATCAAACTTTGTTATGTTCAATCGATGGATACATGTGCCCAAATATAATGTGTCAAATATCTTTTCAAACAGCTTAATAATAAATGAGTTATATTGAAAAAAAGTGTTTTGTTAACTGGCGGTTTAGAAGTTTCGTTCAGTATATGTTGTGGGCACCATAAGTGGTCAGTGAGTACTTTATGCAATGTTAGAACCATGAATATCCAGTTAATCCAGTATGATTTTATTATTAAAATGGATTCATTGTGTGGGTTCTATTCTGCTGGATTCACCAGAAGCTGGTTGATCTGGATATACACAGTTTTACTCTTTGTTTATAGACCACATGGACATGGACTGCAATAAAATATCAGTTTCACACTTCATTATAATGAATCAGAATAACAGCTTTAAATCTTTAATTCCTAAATGGAATCTTCCCGTTGAACATTCCAAGTTATCAATAAATAATTTTGTTAAAGAAAGCGCGTACAAACAGCCTCTGAATAGAGACAGGCTAATCTAGGACTATTTTGTTTGAACATTCTTTGGATGTCTAGGTAAGGAGTACTTTCATATGTGCCCACGCATGGATTTTCTTCAAACTTTGCATATTAATAACTCATTATATACGAACTATGAAAATGTATTTATTGAATTAGATAGTTAAGAATAAGGCGTATGAAGCAACCCTGACGTACTCCACCTTTGAGGTGGTACCTGTCTCTAAATTTCCATGTCCTAAATCTATAGTTTTGTTTATTTCTATGATTTGTCATCTAGATTGAATCCAAAGTACCATAGACATTATTGTAATACCACGAAACCATTTGGATAAATTATGGTTTACGTTTTCAGAAGAAGTGATTGTAAAATTTCAATATTTTTTTTCAAAAATTTACAAAACACTCGACATTCAATTCAAAAGATGGATATGTTCTAGTCTTTGTCAAGATATCATATTATCACAAAAACATGCCATATATATACTGCTGATCCGAGCCAAATATCATGAAAATCCAAAACCGGTAACTTTGTCATTTCCTACCTCTTATGGGTATAGGTCAGTTTTAGCAAATTAATTATTTAGTTCAAATGAATCAATAACTCCACATAAGGAGGTTGTTTTTTAATCTACTTCCACCTTTCTTAAAGAAAGACATGCTTAGACAATTTTAAATGATTCAATGGTCAGAAATGCCGAAGGTCATGGCCCTGTGTCATGGCACTATGGGGCCAAGACAATGTGTATCACTTCCTCAAGTCCTGCATGATATTGTTTAAGAAACATAATATCCTAACAATAAACATGTGAAAACAAGAAGACTAAATATTTCCTTTACATCCCAACTTAACTAGAGGAACCACATTTTGGTGCTGTGACCAGGATAACGTGTAACAGAGTCTTATCAAAGGTATCATAAAACAGTGTTCTACATGAATAAGTGAGGTCCAGAAACAAAACTGTATGCCTAGAATATACAGCCAGCTAAAGTATAAATCTTGCTATTTAATGGAAATCAGAATCAGTTTCACAAAACAGAATGAACAGAGAAGATTTAAGCATTAAATTAGCAATACCTTTGAAGCCAAGAGTTATCTGTGACCAAAATGGTTAATTTTAACCAATAGGTTTGACAGGGGGTTATTTTTGTGAAGCAGGTTTATTAATGAGTCTTACAATAATAAAATCATAGATATAAGGTTTTTCTCCTGTATGAACTGACTTGTCATAAGGTTTCTCTTCTGTGTGAATTAAAATTCTTAATAATGTTACATATTAAGTGTAACATTGGCTAGATGTAGTTTTAATGTTAGAAACTAGATGTGCTAAGTACAGGTGTCAACATATTGTATCATTTTGGCTAATATTATTGTGTAAGCACTTCATTAAATAAGAATCGTGGCACTTCATATCAAAGAATATTGTTTTTTTTCTTTTTCCAATCCATAAAAGGGGAAAACACTGAACATATCAACTTCTACCAATAAACGTAATAGCATGATGATTCAAACTAAGCAAGTATTCAAGTACATTTTACACTGAAACATAATTATTGTATTTTTTACATTTCGATGAATTAGGGCCATGTGTTTACATCAAGTAAAAAAAAAATATGTTACCGGTCCTAGAATTTCATGAAATTTGGTCTACATATTCTTAACATATATGGATATGTTATATGTTGAAATGGTATCTTGACAAAGACCGCAACCTGTAAAAATCTTAATTCCAAATTTGACTGAATACAAAATATATAGTCGAAAATTGTGGTACCATGCTATAAAAATGAATGCCCACCCAATATCCTAATACATACAAAGCCATTTTAAGTAACAGCGAACTTATCAATGATATAGCTATTTAATTAAACATTTCTCCGTCCGTTACATGATATGTCAATTACTTTAGAAATGATTATAACTGGATACCCTAAGGTATTATAGTGATATCATTCATGACGTCATAAATTAGCAATGGAATTGCATTAAAACTCAAACGCACCATAAATATTAAAGTTATACCCCGGACAATTAAATAACATAATATTTTCAAAATCCAAGCGTGGGCAGACTCCCATGTTAATTTCCCATACCATGCAAGTGCTCCTTAGGCTGTGGCACTCAAGCCAGCCTGTCAATAAATTATAATCATTTCCCTAAGGGTCAATCTGAATACATTGTTGCACCATTATCTCATTTTACTGCAACAAAACAAAATTCTCGGAGGACTGCATTAGCATGCATGTAAACTGTGCCTGTTCTGTATTACAAAATAAAATATTTATCATTTAAAGTGCCAATCAAACTAGCACCACAGCAGATAATAACAAGAATTCTGTGGAAAGCTGTGTCACACCTGCTGTGATAAAGTCACATGGGCGAAAGTTCAATATTTCCAAAATCCTGAACTTTAGAAAATCAGAAACTAAAACTTGCTGTATGCCTCCGAATAATCAAAAATTTCAGTCAGATACCTTTTGATAAACTGAAACTAAATCAGAAAAGCTATTATTACCTGCAGAATTCAGCATTTTGAGGCCGACTTTCTATGGAAAGTCAGCCTCAAAATCCTGAATTCAGGAAGAATCCTGAAAACTTTCACCCATGAAGTCACCAGGTCACACTGCATGCTTTGACAAGGTTTGATATTCTTAGCTATTGTCACTACAGAAATAAATGCTCTACCACACAGATTTATGTCAAAGTTACTGGAATGTGGGAAGTAGGTCAAGGTCACCCAATCACAGTGTGTGCTCGAATGATGTGTCAAGGGCATTTTTATGCAAGGTTTGACACTCGTGGCTTTCACTGCTGCAGAAAAATGCATTATTCAATGTTAGTCATTGGAGCGAGAAAAGTAGGTAAAAGTCACCTGTTTACAGGGCATGCTTGAATAGAATACTGAGAAAAAAATCACTATGCGACACTGGTAGCTTTCACTGCTGCAGAGAGAAAGGCACTTTAATGTAAATTGTTGAAGGACAGACTGATGGTAATTGAAATCCTTTGGCACACCCTGCGACAAGCAGGTGTGACAATAATTGTGATATCTTTCTTCATTTTGGAAACAAATAAGGCTTCCAAAATAAATGGAATAAAATATTTTTGCTGACCGTTCCAAGGCGGTGCTTCTTTTGTGGATCATTTATGTCATTTCTGTCTTGTTTTTGTTATGCTTTCTTGCACTTCTGTTTATTGATGCCTTGTGGTCACCTGTGGTCACCTGCTGGGAAAGGGCTGACCTCTTGGCTCTTGTTTGTGATGTCTAATTGTGAAGTTGTCACTTTCCCATTGGTATTCTGGGTCAGGTGTGGTGCTTGATTGTATCGATTCCTGATCTTTGCCCTCTTTCTTACTTTCATTACTGCTTCATTCTGATTGTCCTCACATGAAATATTCAGCTTTATTAACTTCCTAAAAGAACCAGCAGGATATAAAGTCTCCTGCTGCAAATTATAGTTGACGCTAGAATTAACCCTTAGCGCCACCTGAAATTTGCAACAGAAGGCAATTTATTTTTTTTTTCACTTTTTCAAAAATAACAAATAAGGCATGATATTTCATGAGAATCGCCTGCTATGTACTATCATACCTTATTTTTGTCGAAAATTGGGAAAAATATCCCAAAATTTGTCGTCTGCTGCAGTCGTAATTGGCGCTTTAAGGGTGCCTGAACCAGATTACCCCGACAGGAAATGTACATCCAGACAAATAAGTCCCAGATCAGACTGCTTAAGAGTTAAGGGATCAAGGTGGATATGTATTTTAGAACTTTTTGCTCTCTGTAAAGGTGATAACTTTAATATTCATATCTGGGGGTGATTTGGCTATTTCATCTTCTAAACAAGGGAAATCAGGTTCTAATCATTTGGTGAAGAATTAATAAGTTGTTTGGGCCGCGCAAACGTGCGTGCATTTCATGAAAATCCTAACCGTATACACACTGAACTCACATTTATTTACCCTTAAAGGGCATAATCACAAAATGTATGTTTTTTGTCGTCCACTAAAATATTTGAAGCCTCATATGATACAGTTACTTCTGAATAAAACCAGGCCTCATTTTCAGCTTTTACCTATGTCCAAGGTTGACCAGTCCTAATTACACATTCATGAGGTGCCGCCTTTACAGTAACCAAAAAGTCATATAATATAAAACAACAACATACTTACGTGGCAACTCCAAGCGGCCATTGATAGAAATTCTTATCATCTATCAGTGGACTGTCATACACAAGAAAAACAAATTTGACTGGTCCCCCGTTATAATGCATAAATGACTGGATCCACTCATTATTGCACAGTTCATCACCCAGCAGCACCACAGCAAGATTTCTAAGTTGAGACAGATTGTCCACCGATTTGAGCCACATTCTAGAAAATTCTATTTTGTCTGGTTCTCTGCCATTTATTACCAGGATGAGGTTTTCTGTTGTCTTTGGCACAGATTCTGGAACCACCCCTGGACCGGTTCTGAAACTGCAAAAGAAGAGAAAAATATATATTTATTATTTGCATGGTATTTTGAGTGCTTTTTTGTAGTCTGCTGTTTTGTTTTTTTAATTCAAGTTTTGAAAATTTCTTTCATGAATACCATCAGTGTCAACTTGGATCAAGATCAGGTCCGACATTTTGTTTGGCCTGATTGGCCGAAACTGTTTGCAAAGGTAATCAACAGACAACACTAGTAGTTAAGACTTCAACGAGTGTTGAACAGTCCATAGAAGAAACCATAAAACAATATTCTACACATATTTATAATATGGCCCCACTGTTATTCAAAAGTCATATTGACATTTAAAGTGAAACCTGTCTTAAGCCGCCACTCAAATTGAGGACCAAAAATGTTTTTCAAAGTAAGTAAGGGTGCAAAGATCAGGAATTGATACAATCAAGTACCATACCTGACCCAGGATACCAATGGGAAATTGACAAACTCACATGTTAGACAGCACAAACGAGAGCCAAGAGATCAGCCCCTTCCCAGCTGGTGACCAAGACTGATTTTCTCTTAATGCAGGACAAAAGTTTTGCAGAATGCTCTAGAGGCATTCTGCAATACTTTTGACATCCATAAGCTACCATTTGTCTTTAAGACCTTTGCTTTGTCTATTTTTGAGTGGCCGCTTGAGGTGGGTTTTACTGTATGCCCATAAGTGTACTACAAAACTTATTTATTTGTCTCCATCCGTCAATATTTTCATTGTGTAAATGCCTCCTGCTTTCACATAGTTTGGTAGACACATGCACAAAACAGTAGATGAACATTTTGTGGGATCTTCATCCGAGTCTACACTGATTATCAAAGCACCTATTTATAGGCTATCATTCAAAAAATATTTGAATCTGAAAAAATGCATCTTGAAGTCAAGATTCATTCATCATTGTTTGCTGTAGGCAATAATTAAAGGAGCATGTTTGAAAGTGTGAATATTAACTGCAGAGAATCTCCATGAAGTCTATAACAGGCCTTCAGATTTATAGTGGGCCCGGGTCATTGTCCCATGATTTCAAAATATGGCCCATCACTTTCCAAGGCAGTGGGCCCAGTGGACCCATGCTTTTTAGTTGTGAAAAAATCTCACTTTAATAAATGGTAGCTTAATGAAGGTCGAAAGGATTGCAGAATGCTCCCCTTGGAGCATTCTGCAATACTTTTGACCTGCATTAAGCGATAATTGGTCTTCTTTTTTGAGTGGCCCCTTAAGACAGGTTATACTGTATAATCAGCAGTGGGCCCATCAGTTTAGAAAATGACCCACCATTTTTTGCTCCATGGGTGACTTCGGCCCACCAATCTTGAAAAAAATCTGAAGCCCTGTATAATTTACCACATCTAAGACTCAGCTATCTAATTAATCATTATAATTTGTGAGAAATAATTATCTTTTCTGCTGAAAAATCAATTTCTGCAAGCACTTTTAATTACTGACTACCAGTAGTAGTATTTGTATAGCACCCGAAGAAAAAACAGCATTGAAACATAACTCATTTTACAGAAAAGAATAGCTTTGTTTTGCATCAAAACTCAGGCCCCTCCCATGTTACATATGAAAGTAATGATTTTTTTTTTTTTCAAATGCAACAGGTGTGAAAGTCTCAAACTAGAGGACCTGAAGGTCCTGAGGCGCTCACCTGATCTCTTTAATAATGTTAAAATAGGTCAAGGTCAACCACAGCTTATAATGGAACAAATTTTGTTTTTACCATATACATTTTGGTCAAGTGACTTAAACAATCTTATCAATAATCCATCAAACAACCCAGTGATTTCTGAGAAAAAGATGTTTAGATAGGTATGTGGCAGTCCAAATGAGTGGCCTTGGATAAAAGGTCACAGGTCAGCTTGACATTTGGTACTAATAAACCATAGTCTCAATAGGTTTAACTATAATGAATTCAGCTCAGTAATGGAAAATGAACATTTAAAGATTTTCTCCATATAAATGCATTAGGAATCAAATGTGACCTTGCCATAAATTAGGTGAAGGTAAACCTAGATTCATTATTTGTGCTAACCTGGTAGGGCCAACATCACCATCCTACATACCAAGTCCCAAAGCCAATGGCCTTTTTGTTCCAGAGAAGTTAAGAGATTTAAAGAGTTTTTACCATGGATGGGCATGGTGGCTATGTTAGTCATGTGACCATAACAATTTGTATAAGTTTTGGCTAACCAATCATAAGGTGTTGTCATATGAAATTTGGTTTCAATTGGCCAAGAATTGTGGGAGAAAACTATGTTTTAAAATGTTGATGGGACTCCAATATAAGCGACCTTGGCTGAAAGGTAAAAGATCAACCTTGACCTTTGAAACTTATTTATAGACACTAGACAGAACATATCAAGTGAGAATAATGACTTTGGCTTCCACAGTATTCAAAAAATCAACTTTTCAAAAAAATTCCCATTTAAATCTATAAGGAAGCAAATTTGACCTTGACGTTAAGTAGGCCAAGGTCAACTTAGGATCATTATTTGAACAAACTTGGTAGGCCCCACATCCCTAATGCTACATACCAAGTCCCAAGGTAATTGGCCTTCTGGTTCTGGAGAAGAAGATTTTTAAAGGGTTTTTACCATATATGGGCATGGCGGCCATCTTTGTCATGTGACCAAAATATTTTGTATAAATTTTGGCTGACTTATCATTAGGAGTCTTCACATGAAATTTGAGCTCAATTGGGCCAATGGTTTGTGAGAAAACTAAGTTTTAGTATATTGATGGGACCACAATATGAGCGACCTTGGCTGAAAGAGCAAAGGTCAACCTTGACCTTTGAAACTTATTTATAGCCATTGTCTCATTAATTTCAACATATCAAGTAAGAATAATCACTTTGGCTTCAACAGTATTCAAAAAATCAACTTTTCAAAAAAATTCCCATTTAAATCTATGAGGAAGCAAATTTGACCTTGTCGTTAAGTAGGTCAAGGTCAACTTAGGATCATTATTTGAACAAACTTGGTAGGCCCCACATCCCTAATGCTACATACCAAGTCCCAAGGTCATTGGCCTTATGGTTCTGGAGAAGAAGATTTTTAAAGGGTTTTTACCATATATGGGCATGGCGGCCATCTTGGTCATGTGACCAGGAACATTTGAACAAACTTTTGTTCCCCCGTCCTAAGGAGTCTCCATATGAAATTTGAGTTCAATTGGCCCAGTGGTTTCAGAGGAGAAGATGTTTGAAAATGTTGACGGACGGACGGACGACGGACGACGGACGGACGACGGACGCCAGAGTCACTGGTATACTAATAGCTCACCTCGGAGCCTTCGGCTCAGGTGAGCTAAAAACTAAGAAATGAAGGTTGTTAAAAGTACAGAGCATAAAAAAATGAGCTGTGACATGAGATTTCCAACAATATGGTACGTGCGACCAGCAAAGCCTCAGATCAGGCTGCGCATACGCACAGTCTGATCAGAGCCTTTGCTTGTCGCTTGAATATTCTGTGACTCCTAGTCTACTGACCCAACAACATTTGGAGTTTCAAGCCTAACAGGAGCCTACACTTGTCAAAATGCCACATTGTTGGAAATCACATGTCACGGCTCATATGAATGGGCATTTTCAGCATATGCAATAATACCAGACAGCAAAAGGGCTCACATCCATGCATCCATAAGGATGCACTGCCACCACGCCCTTTTGTTGGTTTCTGGATTTACTCATCACAGGCTGGGTAATTTTTCATCTGCAGACTTTAGTCAAAATTGACCAACTGTTGGAAATTTGCACTCCCTTTTCAGCAGGTGTGACAACACTTGTGACACCTCTCTTCATATTTGGAATAAATAACTGCAAACTGGGTAATTTTTTATGCTTTTGTTGTTGTCTGCTGATTTTTTTTCATCAAAGTTAACTTTTTTTTCAAAAAATTCTTTCAGGAACACTATCAGAGTGTCAAACAGTTTGGAAAGGTTATCAGTAGATGACAGAGAGACAGGGAATGGGATAACACACTTGCCATACTGGCTTTGCATCATAGTGACCATAATGCACCCCCAATTGGAACTGCCTCGGCCAATTCAGTGGAATTCTGTGGAATCAGACCACGGATGTACATAAATGATCTACTTTGATAATGTGATCCAAACTGTTTGACACAGACGGTATTCCTGAAAGAATATTTTGAAAACATTAATTTTGAGGAAAAAAAAGCAGATCCCAAAAAAGGCATGCAAAATTACTTACATGCAAACATTTAAAGGTAAATAACACATTGTAAAAATCCTGAATAAGCCTTTATTCTGCCACTACTTTTTGTACTGAAAATGACATCTACTTTTTATGTTTTCTGCATAATATTTTAGTGCATTTCAGACTAGTTTTTTTTAATGGAAGCAAACAATATGAACCCTTATCAGACTGCTCCAAGGGAGCAGTCTTGCAATATAGGCTATCTAAGAACATAAGCAGACGAGTGGAGCAGACAACACAAGTCGTGACTGGCGGGCCAAAGGTTTGGAATTATTTTGAGAACTTTCACCCATGTGCACATCATCCCTATTTCCAAAGGATGGGCCTATGAGGTGTCACAACTTATTTTAGCTAGACTTAGAATTTAAATTTCATTCAAAGTGAAAGAAAAATAGCTATTGACATGGAATTGAAAGATCAATATGCTTCCATGGTAATTTAAGGAAATTTTAATTTACAAGGACTTTTCAAGAACGGCTTATAGATTCATGTACTTTTCAACACAGTGAATTAACCCTCTTTTAGTCCTGAACATTTTGTCTACTTTTTACTTCTGTTGCATATGTATTCAAGTGCACTGAAGACTAGATTTTATCATGGATACAAACACTATGAACCCTGATCATAGGGTTCCCAAGGGAGCAGTCCGTGCTCCCAGGGAGCAGTCTGATTTGGGTCCATATTGTTTGCAATATAGGCTACCTAAGAACTTAAGCAGATACGACAAAAGTTGTGACTGGCGAGAAAAGTATTCTGGCTATCAGGTTTTGTGGGAAAGCAGAGCATGTAACAGAAAATGGTTTATAACATTTTTCTTGAAGGCTGACGTAGCCTACATATTGCAAACAATATAGACTGAGATCATTCTACTCCCTGTGGAGCAGTCTGATCAGCGTTCATATTCTTTGCGTCCATGAAAAGATCTAGTCTGAAGTGCAATTGAACATATGCAACAGACGTAACAAGCAGACTACATTTTCAAGACAAAAAATACCAGTGATGCTTCTGAAATATTTATTTTCTTTATTCCGCTATCAGGTTTTGCAGTTTCAGTCAAAATGTAACAGAAGCTGATTTTTTAAACTTAAAGTCGGCTTAAGTATTCATTTATGTCATTGTAGAGAAGAGCTTCATTTGTCAAACAAACTGTTTCTCTACAAATTGCAGAGCGAATTGCCTCTTCAATTTTCCAATACCGTAATATACTTGTAACCCTTACAAACCAAAATACTTTGACTAAAAGAAGATGTAGTAAAATTAGAAACGGCTTAGCAAACTTACACCCAGAGCATCAAACTGAGGTAGCAACAGAATCATTTCGCGAAGAGAGAGCTGGTTGATTTATTTTATTTGTGTTCTTGCTGTCGTGTGACTGTTAGTGTTCTGTGTTTCTTCCTCGTGGTGCGTGGGTTGGTCTATGGTCTGTGATTGTGGCATTTCCTGGTCATAATCACTGGCTTTTTAGGCAGTCTCTGGTCTGACTTAGGTAATTACTGTTGGCCACAATCTATTTTTTATTTGAGGTCAAACACCATATTCACAAACTATCATGTTAATGAATATACAGTTAATGAATATACAATGTGGTCTTAAAGATGCAGGACAACTGTGAAATATAAGGTCACAGTGATCTACTTTTATTTTTTGGTGAGCTTATGGCAGTCAAGACAGCCTAAACATTGGTTATTTAAGGTTTATAACATCAAGACTTCTTATGTTTCACTTGAAAAAGTTGTGATTTATGAGAATGGTATATGCTTGAAAATTTCAATTTGTTTTCTGCTGAATTTATTGTTTGATAATGTATCTCTTACATAATAAGTAACAATATATCAATTTTATTATTCACAGTAGATGCAATTGAATTGTCACTTTACACCTAAAACTAATTTCAATTTTATGGCATATGCAATTTAGTGCACTGAATTTAAAAAATAACCCTTAAAGCACCAATCACATAGTAGCAGACATTTAACTTTTGTAAAATCTGTTTTTAATGGTGGTGATAAGGTTTAATATTTTATGTAAATCATCAGCTAGCTAGCTAGCTAGCAGATGATTTACATAAAATATCAAGCCTTATTTGGTTTTGTAAAGTAACAACAGGTCAGGACCTGCCACCCAGTTGTCAAAAACGAGAAACCCCATACATTAGCATGCGCTTCTCCAGTGCAGCAGGCATATGCAGCATGTCTCTGTCCACGGAAGTTTCAGTCTCCTATACTTTTGTGGCCAACAACCAACATGAGCAAGAAGAGACTGCTTCGCAACCATTATGTCAACAGACGTAAAATGCCAAATGTACTAAGCATCTACAATGGCTTAAATGGGTCAAGATGAGTTTGGATCAAGATGACCACCCCTCAGTCACTTTCTTCTTAAAATATCAAGCTTTATTTGGTTTTGTTAAGTAGAAAGAAAAGCAACAATATATCAAGCCTTATTTGGTTTTGTAAAGTAGCAATATAATATCAAGCCTTATTTGGTTTTGTAAAGTAACAACAAAATATCACACCTTATTTGGTTTTGTAAAGTAGCAACAAAATATCACACCTTATTTGGTTTTGTAAAATAGCAACAAAATATCAATCCTTATTTGGTTTTGTAAAGTAGCAACACAATATCAATCCTTATTTGGTTTTGTAAAGTAGCAACAAAATATCAAGCCTCATTTGGTTTTGTAAAGTAGCAATAAAAGCAACAATATATCAAGCCTTATTTGGTTTTGTAAAGTAGCAATATAATATCAAGCCTTATTTGGTTTTGTAAAGTAACAACAAAATATCACACCTTATTTGGTTTTGTAAAGTAGCAACAAAATATCACACCTTATTTGGTTTTGTAAAGTAGCAACAAAATATCAATCCTTATTTGGTTTTGTAAAGTAGCAACAAAATATCAAGCCTTATTTGGTTTTGTAAAGTAGCAACAAAATATCAAGCCTTATTTGGTTTTGTAAAGTAGCAACAAAATATCAAGTCTTATTTGATTTTGTAAAGTAACAACAAAATATCAAGTCTTATTTGGTTTTGTAACACTGGTGTCCAACTCTGTCACAACGATTTTCAGATTTTCGCTGATAGGTCGTCACGAAACAATTCAGAAAACGGAAAGACGTTAGTAATTTATTTAACCAATTTATGATTTATAAAGGTCAAACATATGCTTTTATTATTTGAAAACTGCCAGATGTATTTGCCACTTCGAGTTTCTAAGTTGTTTATTGTTTCTAACTGAAAATAGCAACACAATCATAATCACTGCATTGCACAGAATTGTGACGGTTTGGACAGCGATCAGAGTTTTCGTGTCACGGTCTGTTTAAGACAATGTCACAGCTTGGTTGAGACGGGTAAAATGCCAAGTAAATGCATTTTTTCACTACATAAGCTTTATTTTGCTCGTTAACTCATAGTTTTGAGGTCAATAACTCAATATTATGAGTAAATAAAGAGTATTGCATAAAAAGCTGTTTCACATGAAATAACAAAAGTAACGTCCTAATTAGCATAAACTAATGCATCAAACAAGGCAGGTCACATGCCGTTGATGATCTTTTTTGTTATTTTTGGAATTTTTGGAATTTTAATTATTATGTGGTTTCTGGGCCATCACAAAAATGACGTCATCAAAAGAAACGTGCATAGAGGTGAACATAATTAAGTTTTAGTCTGAAACTTCATCTACTTCAATGCAACACGTTTGCTACACCTATAGCAGTGGCTGTTCAACATGTGAATCTCATGATTTGAAAATTTGAAAACCCTTTTCTAAGAATATGTTTGTCATTAATTCATATAATTCATCTTGAATTGTATGATTGGTCAGTATTCAAGCACAATAACAACTTCAACTCAAACCTTTCATGGGTGGGTTGGTACCTGAAGATTTTCTTTAGCTGGGCCCATTCTGGCTTAGCCATTGCTTTTCCTTATCTCAAATTGTCTGTGAATTGTGTGTCCTTTTATTTTATTTTTCATATCAGTATGATAATTTGATTTTTTTTTTAAAATGATCCATTGCAAAAGTAAGAAAGCCTCCATACCAGATGAACGATTTGTTTGTGAAGATTTGAATAGTACAATAGCCGCCCTCTCCCAATGGCCTTAGCTGCTGTTAGTTTTAAGGTGGTTATTCTGTTATTGTTTATCCATTGTATGATGTTGCTCCCATTTGACGGGTTTGTGTTTGTAACTTGTTTTGTAGTGTAGTTCTTGGTGTGGGTCTAGCTATTTTAGCAATTATATAGCAAGTGATAGCTGGGTGCTTTAGTTTCATTGTATTGTGGCTGTCTGTGTTCTACGTCTCTTTCTCATGATCCACTAAGTTGGTCTGCCTTCAGTGATTGTGACGTTTCCTAGATATACTCAGTTGTTTCTGCTTTCCTTCTACAAAGTACTAGTCAAGCTGTCAGTTTAAAGGTAGACCAAACAGTGTTCATTTTAATGTTGTTTTGATAATATTACAAGGAAAACCAATATCAGGCATTTTTGTAAAATGTCTTAAATAAACCGTGACAGTTCCATTTGAATCGGTTTCAAAACCGTGACATTGTATCAACCAAACTGTGACATTACATTTTTTTTATTTGTTGTTTTATGCGATTATACAACAGATATGCACAAGATATTAAATATAACTATTTTATGAATCTATAGAATCATGCTTCCGGGTTAAATTATTCTTATTTTACTAATCCTACTTATGAAAACGCCTAGGAAACCTTATTGCCAATAAACATAATGATATTGTAATTGCTGAGTAAATAGCTATGAATATTATTGGTGTGCTGTCCGTTATCACTTTTAAAACGATATCGATGATAAGAGATAAAAAAAGAAATGACTTACCATAATTATTTCGACCTAATGCATGTCCTGGCATTTTTTCGCTTAAATTCCGTGACGTTGTCTTAAAAGTTTCGTCACAGTTGTAAGTGAAAATTCGTGACGGATCAGCGAAAATCTGAATATCGTTGTGACGGAGTTGGGCACCAGTGTGCAAAGTAACAACAAAATATCAAGCCTTATTTGGTTTTGTGAAGTAGCAACAAAATATCAAGTCCTATTTGGTTTTGTAAAGTAACAACAAAATATCAAGCCTTATTTGGTTTTGTAAAGAAGCATCAAAATATCAAGCGTTATTTGGTTTTATAAAGTAACAACAAAATATCAAGCCTTATTTGGTTTTGTAAAGAAGCATCAAAATATCAAGCGTTATTTGGTTTTGTAAAGTAGCAACAAAATTCAAGCCTTATTTGGTTTTGTAAAGTAACAACAAAATATCAAGCCTTATTTGGTTTTGTAAAGTAGCAACAAAATTTGAAAATGCAATCTGCTGCAAATTTCAGGTGGTGCTATAAGGATTTATTGTATCTATAAATAAATGATGCAAAAATGAACCTTTAAAACCTCCCACGGAAGACTAATTCTTTTGAGCCTAAACTGATTAAGAGATGCACTAGCCTTGGTGAAAAGGACTGAAATGCATGAAGGGCAGAGTGATGTACTGGATGGATGTCAAACAAAAAACTCAAGTATGAATG
The DNA here is from genome assembly GCA_964019695.1 of Loripinus fragilis. Taxonomy (NCBI): domain Eukaryota; kingdom Metazoa; phylum Mollusca; class Bivalvia; order Lucinida; family Lucinidae; genus Loripinus; species Loripinus fragilis. The sequence continues at coordinate 16,329,467 of OZ026520.1, forward strand.
CTCACAATCCAGAGCGGAAGCACCTAACCATGAGGCTCCTCCTGAGTCTCTGCCAGTATCATAGGTTTAGATAAACAATAACTAGAGGACCTGAAGGTCCTGAGGCGCTCACCTGATCTTCTTAATAATGTTAAAATAGGTCAAGGTTAACTACAGCTTATAATGGAACAAATTTTGTTTTTACCATATACATTTTGGTCAAGTGACCTAAACAATCTAATGAATAATCCATCAAACAGCCCAGTGATTTCTGAGAAAAGATGTTTAGAGAGATATGTGGCAGTCCAAATGAGTGGCCTTGGATAAAAGGTCACGGGTCAGCTTGACATTTGGTACTTAATTAATCATTGTCTCAATAGGTTTAACTTTGATGAATTCGGCTCAGTTATAGAAAATGAACATTTTAAGATTTTCTCCATATAAATGCATAAGGAATCAAATTTGACCTTACCATCAAGCAAGTCAAGGTCAACCTAAATTCATCATTTGTGCTAACCTGGTAGGGCCCCACATCCCCAATCCTACATACCAAGTCCCAAAGCCAATGACCTTTTGGTTCCAGAGAAGAAGAGATTTAAAGAGTTTTTACCATATATGGGCATGTTGGCCATGTTAGTCATGTGACCATAACAATTTGTATAAGTTTTGGCTAATCAATCATAAGGAGTTGTCATATGAAATTTGGTTTCAATTGGCCAAGAATTGTCTGAGAAAACTATGTTTTAATATGTTGATGGGACTCCAATATAAGCCACCTTTGCTGAAAGGTCAAAGATCAACCTTGACCTTTGAAACTTATTTATAGCCACTAGATTGAACATATCAAGTGAGAATAATGACTTTGGCTTCCACAGTATTCAAAAAATCAACTTTTCAATTCAATTTTCCATTTAAATGCATTAGGAAACAAACTTGACCTTGATGTAAAGTAGGTCAAGGTCATCCTAGGATCATCATTTGAACAAACTTGGTAGGCCCCACGTCCCCAATACCACATACCAAGTCTCAAGGTCACTGGCCTTCTGGTTCTGGAGAAGAAGATTTTTAAAGGGTTTTACCATATATGGGCGTGGCGGCCATCTTTGTCATGTGACCAAAATATTTTGTATAAATTTTGGCTGACTTATCATAAGGAGTCTTCATATGAAATTTGAGCTCAATTGGGCCAATGGTTTGTGAGAACTATGTTTTAATATATTGATGGGACCACAATATGAGCGACCTTGGCTGAAAGGGCAAAGGTCAACCTTGACCTTTTGAAACTTATTTATAGCCATTGTCTCATTAGTTTCAACATATCAAGTAAGAATAATCACTTTGGCTTTAACAGTATTCAAAAAAAGCAACTTTTCAAAAAAATTCCCATTTAAATCTATTAGGAAGCAAATTTGACCTTGACGTTAAGTAGGTCAAGGTCAACCTAGGATCATTGTTTGAACAAACTTGGTAGGCCCCACATCCTTGATGCTACATACCAAGTCCCAAGGTCATCGGCCTTCTGGTTCTGGAGAAGAAGATTTTTAAAGGGTTTTTACCATATATGGGCATGGCGGCCATCTTGGTCATGTGACCAGGACCATTTGAACAAACTTTCGTTCCCCCATCCTAAGGAGTCTCCATATGAAATTTGAGTTCAATTGGCCCAGTGGTTTCAGAGGAGAAGATGTTTGAAAATGTTGACGGACGGACGGACGGACGGACGGACGACGGACGCCAGAGTCACTGGTATACTAATAGCTCACCTCGGAGCCTTCGGCTCAGGTGAGCTAAAAATCAGTGTAAAATTGTGAATAATTTCTTACTCATCAGTTTTAACATGTTTTGGGTGCTCAAAATAACCATCTCATTGAGACGGCTCTTTTGAGCACCCACAACATATGTTTTGGTTGAGAAATAAGAAAAATAAATATTTGTTACGCACTCTTAACTAAAGTTCTGCAGTATGATAAAATCTTATCACCAAAAGCGAGTGGAGAGAGCTCTTTGCACTTAAAAATGACATTACTCCGCCTAAACCCAGTAAATGGGTAAAACAATGAAAAATCTTACCAATCTTAAAATGGAACAGGTATGGATATCAACGAGAAATATTTAGAGCTCCTATCTCAAACTCTTAATGGAAGCATAAAACTGGGCCTGCAGCATCATGCTAATGGCTTAATTAGACCTAAATGATATTTGGCATCTTGCTACATTATCACCAACTGTGGCAATCCAGTCATCTGATGGACCCTGAATCCATGTGGGCCATTAAAGTTACCATATATAAACTTTTTGTACAGCTCAAGGTAGCACCTGGGCCAGCGCTTGATGGAAGCTAAATTATATGGCTTTTTTTTATACTCAAGCAACAAAATTTTGTAATTAGACACGGCATAACTGATAGTTAGATGTCAACTGAAGTAAGGTGGATAGATTAATAATAGTATAGACCAAACTATAATGGTATCAGTCTTTTCTCTCTCAGAAAGACACCCAAACATGCCTGAAACAGTGTTGATCAGACCATTAATCTTATGTAGTTCTATTTAAATTATATAATTATGGTAATCAGCCTCTCTCCTGCTGACTAAATCAATACATGCCACATACTGAGACAGTTTTCCAACCAAACTTCAGGGTTCAATCAATTCAAATGGCATCACAGGCTGCAAAAAACCCAGTGTGAATCTTGATCAGCTTGGGCCATAAGAAGTCAGCTGATCTGGATCTACACTGTTTTGAAAAAAGATAAATCAGGGTTCAGTAGGACAAAGGCTAACCTTGCATGATGTTACATCTTAAAATGGAAAGGCCTTGTTGCATAATACTCTTGTAATGCACATGTGGTTGCTTTTTAACAATCCTAATTACATATCTGAACATGCATTAGCATATAGTAGTAATACTGTCTAATTAACTATTCACCTGATGAATTTAAACATTGCCAGAATGTTAACAAATGTGATTTTATTATCATATGAATATGTTGTGAACGAAATGGATGGAATACACAGAAAAAACAGATCAAATTGTTTTGAATCCTTATCCCCTCTGAAAAGCTGTAAGGGTAAACAGTATACCACATAGAGCAAAGTTTGATAGCTCTCTTCACTTTGTCCTCATTTTATCTGGTATGACAAGGGGAATTTCAGTAGTTTTTGCAGGTGCAAGTTCTTCTATTGTTTTGGTATTCTAGCTAGCTACACATAAACACAAGTCCCATTTCTATACAATCTTTATTTACATATAGCCAGGGGGTACAGCCCCCTGCACACTGGAAAGTACTTTAACTTTACATATTACATTTCTGCACAGTCACTTATATTTAATTTTCGATGTTCTCTGTTCAAAAGTCAAACTTATTCTGCTGATCTTTTTCTGACTTTCCCAGATGCAAAATTATGATTAACTACCCGTCAATCATACAGTTTGCCTCTGAGCTAGTCTTTTAACAATTTTACTGAATTTATTTTTATTGAGGAAATACAGTTAACAGTGATCAAATTATTACATAGAAAGATGTGTATTTCCTTTTGAATACCACCAAGGGCTGTACAATCTTTAAAGTGCTAATTTTTATCAGTGACAAAATTAAAGAAGTATTAAAATCATTAAACCAAAATTCATGTAGAAAATCCCTGTGATAATATTCCCCGACTTTTAAATTGTGATGTCCCCATCACAAACTTTATTCACAAGTTTAATTATTATTTTTAAAATGAAAACAGTTCTTAATAATGAAATATTGGTCAAATTTTTCATTTACTAATAATGAACTTTTATCTCTACAAAGATTCTGGCTTAGCTAATATGATACATCTTATGATAACATTTTCGCTTTCAATCATAATACTTTATTATTTTATCATGTCATCACACTATTTTATTTCAATATTAACACCTTTCTGTGTAATATCCAAATGAATGCCTCTCTCTTACCATATCTGTCTGATTCACCTTTACTTCTTTTCTTATAGTGATTTTATCAGCAAATATGTAATTCAGGCACCATTTTATATTTTTGATTGACAAGCAGTTATTTTATACATAGATATATACATAATAGATCAGCCAGATTCTTTTATCTTCACTAATAATCAGATAATATGCTTTTAATTATTATCTATCAAGTCATCACACATTAAGTAAAAATTAAGCCTGACTCTAGCAAGAAACCATGTAAGTAAATCAAAAGATGATCCAGGTACGCTGCAGGAAACCTGAACACGCATAACCCTGGAAGACTGTACTAGACTTTATTTATACAATAATTAAGTTTTTGATTACCTTTCTCTCTTTTCACTCACACCCTTCTTTCACACGAAAAAGTTTGTCTTTACAGTCCCAGGACTATGATCCCCTGTATTCAATTACAAAACCTCTATACTAATTACTGGCTTAAGTGGCTTTACAATATCAGCATTAGCAAAATACATTTTGAATTGCCATTTACTATTATTTTATATAAAACATAAATTCTCTTTAAAATTATTCTTGGTTAAGTAATGCACTATTAAATGAATAAGAATGCAAAATAACTTATATAACTGGTCATTCAATAATTCAGTTTTAAATGCCTTTTTTAATATTATATTGGGAAACTCGCTTAATTAGAGAGGTACAATATTAACAATTATTTCAAATTTTTGGTTAAATTTTAACATTATGATTTATTAAGAACTTGGATTAAAGAAAAATACTATTTTAGATATTCCTTTCATTTCCATATTTTAGGATTTCTTGAATAAAATATTTTTTAAATAGTCATTTAGTTCAAATGAGAAAAAAGTTATTTTTGACTCAATCATTTAGCTTTTTAAGTATAATTAAGTAGATCAAATTTCTGTTCTGGTGACTGTGCAGAAATGCTTTGTATTTTAACATGGAACATAAATACATACATATACATTTGACATTTAAACAATACAAGCAAAACAATAGAAAAACCAAGATGAAAATTCAGCAGTAAAGTTAATATCATTTTTGTAGTTTAATCCTTTGGTTTGATTCACACCATTTTCTTCAAGTTTATACAGATATTAATTTCCATATTCACACATTTCCGTCACTTCTAAGTTCAAAAATTTTGTCCATAGAGTTTGTGTCCATGTCATCTACTTCACATCCATGAGGGTACTTCCAAAATTGTCAAGACACAGTCAATTGTTCCAAAGTCCATTCTCCTGTTCTGTATTCTTTTGCATCCAGCAGTTGCTCCAACAATGCAGAACTTCTTAATTATGGGGAATGCTCGAGGTAGCGGGAACGTGTAGTGAGCTAGAAAGTCACTACGCCAGACTCTCCACCATATTATGACAAGGGGAATTTCAGTAGTTTTTGCAGGTGCAAGTTCTTCTATTGTTTTGGTATTCTAGCTAGCTACACATAAACACAAGTCCCATTTCTATACAATCTTTATTTACATATAGCCAGGGGGCACAGCCCCCTGCACACTGGAAAGTACTTTAACTTTACATATTACATTTCTGCACAGTCACTAATATTTAATTTTCGATGTTCTCTGTTCAAAAGTCAAACTTATTCTGCTGATCTTTTTCTGACTTTCCCAGATGCAAAATTATGATTAACTACCCGTCAATCATACAGTTTGCCTCTGAGCTAGTCTTTTAACAATTTTACTGAATTTATTTTTATTGAGGAAATACAGTTAACAGTGATCAAATTATTACATAGAAAGATGTGTATTTCCTTTTGAATACCACCAAGGGCTGTACAATCTTTAAAGTGCTAATTTTTATCAGTGACAAAATTAAAGAAGTATTAAAATCATTAAACCAAAATTCATGTAGAAAATCCCTGTGATAATATTCCCCGACTTTTAAATTGTGATGTCCCCATCACAAACTTTATTCACAAGTTTAATTATTATTTTTAAAATGAAAACAGTTCTTAATAATGAAATATTGGTCAAATTTTTCATTTACTAATAATGAACTTTTATCTCTACAAAGATTCTGGCTTAGCTAATATGATACATCTTATGATAACATTTTCGCTTTCAATCATAATACTTTATTATTTTATCATGTCATCACACTATTTTATTTCAATATTAACACCTTTCTGTGTAATATCCAAATGAATGCCTCTCTCTTACCATATCTGTCTGATTCACCTTTACTTCTTTTCTTATAGTGATTTTATCAGCAAATATGTAATTCAGGCACCATTTTATATTTTTGATTGACAAGCAGTTATTTTATACATAGATATATACATAATAGATCAGCCAGATTCTTTTATCTTCACTAATAATCAGATAATATGCTTTTAATTATTATCTATCAAGTCATCACACATTAAGTAAAAATTAAGCCTGACTCTAGCAAGAAACCATGTAAGTAAATCAAAAGATGATCCAGGTACGCTGCAGGAAACCTGAACACGCATAACCCTGGAAGACTGTACTAGACTTTATTTATACAATAATTAAGTTTTTGATTACCTTTCTCTCTTTTCACTCACACCCTTCTTTCACACGAAAAAGTTTGTCTTTACAGTCCCAGGACTATGATCCCCTGTATTCAATTACAAAACCTCTATACTAATTACTGGCTTAAGTGGCTTTACAATATCAGCATTAGCAAAATACATTTTGAATTGCCATTTACTATTATTTTATATAAAACATAAATTCTCTTTAAAATTATTCTTGGTTAAGTAATGCACTATTAAATGAATAAGAATGCAAAATAACTTATATAACTGGTCATTCAATAATTCAGTTTTAAATGCCTTTTTTAATATTATATTGGGAAACTCGCTTAATTAGAGAGGTACAATATTAACAATTATTTCAAATTTTTGGTTAAATTTTAACATTATGATTTATTAAGAACTTGGATTAAAGAAAAATACTATTTTAGATATTCCTTTCATTTCCATATTTTAGGATTTCTTGAATAAAATATTTTTTAAATAGTCATTTAGTTCAAATGAGAAAAAAGTTATTTTTGACTCAATCATTTAGCTTTTTAAGTATAATTAAGTAGATCAAATTTCTGTTCTGGTGACTGTGCAGAAATGCTTTGTATTTTAACATGGAACATAAATACATACATATACATTTGACATTTAAACAATACAAGCAAAACAATAGAAAAACCAAGATGAAAATTCAGCAGTAAAGTTAATATCATTTTTGTAGTTTAATCCTTTGGTTTGATTCACACCATTTTCTTCAAGTTTATACAGATATTAATTTCCATATTCACACATTTCCGTCACTTCTAAGTTCAAAAATTTTGTCCATAGAGTTTGTGTCCATGTCATCTACTTCACATCCATGAGGGTACTTCCAAAATTGTCAAGACACAGTCAATTGTTCCAAAGTCCATTCTCCTGTTCTGTATTCTTTTGCATCCAGCAGTTGCTCCAACAATGCAGAACTTCTTAATTATGGGGAATGCTCGAGGTAGCGGGAACGTGTAGTGAGCTAGAAAGTCACTACGCCAGACTCTCCACCATATTATGACAAGGGGAATTTCAGTAGTTTTTGCAGGTGCAAGTTCTTCTATTGTTTTGGTATTCTAGCTAGCTACACATAAACACAAGTCCCATTTCTATACAATCTTTATTTACATATAGCCAGGGGGCACAGCCCCCTGCACACTGGAAAGTACTTTAACTTTACATATTACATTTCTGCACAGTCACTAATATTTAATTTTCGATGTTCTCTGTTCAAAAGTCAAACTTATTCTGCTGATCTTTTTCTGACTTTCCCAGATGCAAAATTATGATTAACTACCCGTCAATCATACAGTTTGCCTCTGAGCTAGTCTTTTAACAATTTTACTGAATTTATTTTTATTGAGGAAATACAGTTAACAGTGATCAAATTATTACATAGAAAGATGTGTATTTCCTTTTGAATACCACCAAGGGCTGTACAATCTTTAAAGTGCTAATTTTTATCAGTGACAAAATTAAAGAAGTATTAAAATCATTAAACCAAAATTCATGTAGAAAATCCCTGTGATAATATTCCCCGACTTTTAAATTGTGATGTCCCCATCACAAACTTTATTCACAAGTTTAATTATTATTTTTAAAATGAAAACAGTTCTTAATAATGAAATATTGGTCAAATTTTTCATTTACTAATAATGAACTTTTATCTCTACAAAGATTCTGGCTTAGCTAATATGATACATCTTATGATAACATTTTCGCTTTCAATCATAATACTTTATTATTTTATCATGTCATCACACTATTTTATTTCAATATTAACACCTTTCTGTGTAATATCCAAATGAATGCCTCTCTCTTACCATATCTGTCTGATTCACCTTTACTTCTTTTCTTATAGTGATTTTATCAGCAAATATGTAATTCAGGCACCATTTTATATTTTTGATTGACAAGCAGTTATTTTATACATAGATATATACATAATAGATCAGCCAGATTCTTTTATCTTCACTAATAATCAGATAATATGCTTTTAATTATTATCTATCAAGTCATCACACATTAAGTAAAAATTAAGCCTGACTCTAGCAAGAAACCATGTAAGTAAATCAAAAGATGATCCAGGTACGCTGCAGGAAACCTGAACACGCATAACCCTGGAAGACTGTACTAGACTTTATTTATACAATAATTAAGTTTTTGATTACCTTTCTCTCTTTTCACTCACACCCTTCTTTCACACGAAAAAGTTTGTCTTTACAGTCCCAGGACTATGATCCCCTGTATTCAATTACAAAACCTCTATACTAATTACTGGCTTAAGTGGCTTTACAATATCAGCATTAGCAAAATACATTTTGAATTGCCATTTACTATTATTTTATATAAAACATAAATTCTCTTTAAAATTATTCTTGGTTAAGTAATGCACTATTAAATGAATAAGAATGCAAAATAACTTATATAACTGGTCATTCAATAATTCAGTTTTAAATGCCTTTTTTAATATTATATTGGGAAACTCGCTTAATTAGAGAGGTACAATATTAACAATTATTTCAAATTTTTGGTTAAATTTTAACATTATGATTTATTAAGAACTTGGATTAAAGAAAAATACTATTTTAGATATTCCTTTCATTTCCATATTTTAGGATTTCTTGAATAAAATATTTTTTAAATAGTCATTTAGTTCAAATGAGAAAAAAGTTATTTTTGACTCAATCATTTAGCTTTTTAAGTATAATTAAGTAGATCAAATTTCTGTTCTGGTGACTGTGCAGAAATGCTTTGTATTTTAACATGGAACATAAATACATACATATACATTTGACATTTAAACAATACAAGCAAAACAATAGAAAAACCAAGATGAAAATTCAGCAGTAAAGTTAATATCATTTTTGTAGTTTAATCCTTTGGTTTGATTCACACCATTTTCTTCAAGTTTATACAGATATTAATTTCCATATTCACACATTTCCGTCACTTCTAAGTTCAAAAATTTTGTCCATAGAGTTTGTGTCCATGTCATCTACTTCACATCCATGAGGGTACTTCCAAAATTGTCAAGACACAGTCAATTGTTCCAAAGTCCATTCTCCTGTTCTGTATTCTTTTGCATCCAGCAGTTGCTCCAACAATGCAGAACTTCTTAATTATGGGGAATGCTCGAGGTAGCGGGAACGTGTAGTGAGCTAGAAAGTCACTACGCCAGACTCTCCACCATATTATGACAAGGGGAATTTCAGTAGTTTTTGCAGGTGCAAGTTCTTCTATTGTTTTGGTATTCTAGCTAGCTACACATAAACACAAGTCCCATTTCTATACAATCTTTATTTACATATAGCCAGGGGGCACAGCCCCCTGCACACTGGAAAGTACTTTAACTTTACATATTACATTTCTGCACAGTCACTAATATTTAATTTTCGATGTTCTCTGTTCAAAAGTCAAACTTATTCTGCTGATCTTTTTCTGACTTTCCCAGATGCAAAATTATGATTAACTACCCGTCAATCATACAGTTTGCCTCTGAGCTAGTCTTTTAACAATTTTACTGAATTTATTTTTATTGAGGAAATACAGTTAACAGTGATCAAATTATTACATCATATAGGGCATAAAAAGAGAGCAGATTTCCGGAAGGACACATTTCGTTACACTGTAACGGTGTAACAATATAACAGTGCAAGCTGCCAATAACAAGATTTTAGCACTACACTGCAGCATTATAAGTGCAAAAAGTGAAAAAAATTGGACATCTTCCACTGAAACAACTGAAACAATGAAATTCAATGGAAAACTAATGAAACAGACTGTAACAATAAGAAACAAGCATCTAAAGAGAATTTTTTATAGACACAATCTGCCTGAAACTGCTGTAACAAGTGTAACAAATGAAACGAGGGAAAAAAATGGACATCTTCCCTCGAAACAACTGAAACAGTGGAAATGAATAGAAAACTAATGTAACAGACTGTAACAATAAGTTACAAGCATCTTCAAGAGATTTTTTGTAGACTCAATCTGTCTGAAACTGCTGAAACAAGTGTAACGAATGAAACGGACTTAAAAAAATTGGACATCTTCCACTGAAACAACTGAAACAATGAAAATGAATAGAAAACTAATGAAACGGACTGTAACAATAAGTAACAAGCATCTTCAACAGATTTTTTATAGACACAATCTGCCTGAAACAGCTGAAACAAGTGTAACGAATGAAACGGGCTTAAAAAAATTGGGCATCAACCACTGAAACATCTGAAACAATGAAAATGAATAGAAAACTAATGAAACAGACTGTAACAATAAGTAACAAGCATATTCAAGAGATTTTTTATAGACACAATCTGCCTGAAACTGCTGAAACAAGTGTAACGAATGAAACGGACTTAAAAAAATTGGACATCTATCCACTGAAACAACTGAAACAATGAAAATGATTAGAAAACTAATGAAAGGGACTGTAACAATAAGTAACAAGCATCTTCAACAGATTTTTTATAGACACAATCTGCTGAAACAGCTGAAACAAGTGTAACGAATGAAACGGGCTTAAAAAAATTGGGCATCAACCACTGAAACATCTGAAACAATGAAAATGAATAGAAAACTAATGAAACAGACTGTAACAATAAGTAACAAGCATCTTCAAGAGATTTTTTATAGACACAATCTGCCTGACACTGCTGAAACAAGTGTAACGAATGAAACGGACTTAAGAAAATTGGACATCTTCCACTGAATCAACTGAAACAATGAAAATGAATAGAAAACTAATGAAACAGACTGTAACAAGAAGTAACAAGCATCTTCAAGAGATTTTTTATAGACATAATCTATCTGAAACTGCTGAAACAAGTGTAACGAATGAAACTGGCTTAAAAAAATTGGACATCTTCCACTGAAACAACTGAAACAATGAAAATGAATAGAAAACTAATGAAACGGACTGTAACAAGAAGTAACAAGCATCTTCAAGAGATTTTTTATAGACACAATCTGTCTGAAACTGCTGAAACAAGTGTAACGAATGAAAGGGGCTTAAAAAAATTGGAAATCTTCTACCGAAACAACTGAAACAATGAAACTCAATGGAAAACTAATGAAACGTACTGTAACAATAAGTAAAAAGCATCTAAAGAGAATTTTTTAAAGACACAATCTGCTTGAAACTGCTGAAACAAGTGTAACGAATGAAACTGGCTTAAAAAAATTGGACATCTTCCACTGAAACAACTGAAACAATGAAAATGAATAGAAAACTAATGAAACGGACTGTAACAATAAGTAACAAGCATCTTCAACAGATTTTTTATAGACACAATCTGCCTTAAACAGCTGAAACAAGTGTAACGAATGAAACGGGCTAAAAAAAAATTGGACATCAACCACTGAAACAACTGAAACAATAAAAATGAATAGAAAACTAATGAAACGGACTGTAACAATAAGTAACAAGCATCTTAAGAGAATTTTTAATAGACACAATCTGTCTGAAACTGTTGTAACAAGTGTAACGAATGAAACAGGCTTAAAAAAGTGGACAATTTCTACCGAAACAACTGAAACAATGAAACTAAATGGAAAACTAATGAAAGGTACTGTGACAAGAAGTAACAAACATCTAAAGAGATTTTTTTATAGACACAATCTGCCTGAAACTGCTGAAACAAGTGTAACAAATGAAACAAGTGAAAAAAAAATTGGACATCTTCCCTTGAAACAACTGAAACATTGAAAATGAATAGAAAACTAATGTAACTGACTGTAACAACAAGTAACAAGCATCTTCTTGTGAATTTTTGTAGACTCAATCTGCTTGAAACTGCTGAAACAAGGGTAACGAATGAAACGACTTAAAAAGATAGGACATCTTCCACTGAAACAACTGAAACAATGAAACTCAATAGATAACCAATGTAATGGACTGTAACAATAAGTAACAAGCATCTTAAGAGAGTTTTTTTATAGACACAATCTGCCTGAAACTGCTTTAACAAGTGTAACGAATGAAACGAGCAGAAAAAAAATGGACACCTTCAACTGAAACAATTTAAACAATGAAATTCAATTGAAAATTAATAAAACAGACTGTAACTATTAGTAACAAGCATACAGGAGATATTTTTTATAGACCCAACCTACCTTAAACTGCTGAAACAAGTGTAACGAATAAAACGGGCTAAAAAAATTGGACATCTTCCACTGAAACAAATTAAATAATGAAATTCAATGGAAAACTAATGAAACGGACTGTAACGATAAGTAACAAGCACATAGGAGATTTGTTTTGTAGATCCAACCTACCTAAAACTGCTGTAACAAGTGTAACAAATGCAACAAGCAAAAAAAATGCTTGGACATCTTCCACTGAAACAATGAAATTCAATGGTAAAATGATGAAATGGATTGTAACAATGAAGGAGATTTTTTTATAGACACAATCCCTAAAACTGCAGTTACGAGTGTAGCGAATGTAATAAGCAAACAAGAGGGCCCATGGGCCCTGGATCGCTCACCTGAATCCTTGTTAGGAAAGGATGTTTACCACAAAATATAAATCCCATTCTCCAACACTGCAAGTAAAGCCTATCAAGTCACTTAAGTTCAATCAAATTATACTTGGTCCGACGATATTCCCGATTATGGAATAAAAACCCAAAGATATCCTTTTCTAGATTTAACTTTATTCGACGATATTTACACGTTTACGTGATCATAAGGTAACATGCGACTTCCATTATTTCTTTTTAGCTTGGCAACCGACATAAACCTAACGTCATCGGGATGTTACATTACCTCAAAGATAAATATAGCGCCCCAAAATGCAATACTCTTCCAAAGGTTAATTATACACTAAAATCAATATAGACCTTGATAAAACGGCACAAAATGTGGCATCTCATCTGGCTCCATACTGTTTATAAAAACATAAGATTTTAAAATAACTCAAAACTCTTTTAACCAATACTTACCTGCACAATTTCAATGTCTGACTGTTTTACCCAACCCAAAAGATGGGGGGGGGGGGGGGTGGGGTTTGCATAAGGTCAAACATTTTAATTGCATAATGTGATATGCAACATAACCTTCTTCAGAAAAAAAATGTTTTGCCTGTTTGACCCCATACAGCCTCAGGGATGAGGATTGTAAAAGGGCAGAACATTTGCTTGAATGGGGTTCTTATTATGCTTCATTCCAATTAATTTCTAGTAAGTCAGTTTAACATTAAATTAACCCCCCCCCCCCCATAGCAACTGTTTATTGCAAAATGAATTGTTTATACAGTGTGCTCCCTGAGAAACTGGAAGTTATAAATTTATAATACTTATCACATTAATAAACAGTGGTGCCCGAACTGACTCCCCTGCGCATAAAAGTAGTTCTACTTTCTAAAACTGCGCTATTGACGTAGAAAGTCACCAGAATTTTTTTTTTTTATCTCATATTGCTTTTTAGTATGAATATACCAAAAGGAATGGCAGTTCAGTTGCCACCTAATAACAGGTAGAAATGTGAAGGATTTATCCCCTGAAAATGTTTACCTCATATTGTTTTTGTTTGTTCGATTTGATTCTTTACGTCCCATCAACAATCTTTCAGTTATAAAGGGACGGGTCTTCCTGGGTTGAACCAGTACTAAGCTAGGATTAATGTTCTTGCTCAAGGACACAACGCGGTGACGCCGGTAAGGCTCGAACCCGCGGCCCTTCGGTCTCGAGTCAAGCACTCTACCACTGAGCCACTGCGCTCCCATTACCTCGTATTGTTTTAGTATGAAAATAAGTGTAAGTGTATACCAAAAGGGATGGCAGTACAGCTGCCACCTAATAACAGGTAGAAACGTTAAGGATTTATCCCCTGAAAATATTTACCTCATATTGTTTAAGTACTAAATAAGTGTAAGTTTGTAACAAAAGGGATGGCAGTTCAGCTGCCACCTAATAATAAGAAGAAATGTTAAGGATTTATCACTGGAAAGTGTTTACCTTATATTGTTTTGGTACGAAAAGAAGTGTAAATTTTAAGCAAAAATGGTGGCAGATCAGCTGCCACCTAATAACAGGTAGAAATTTTAAGGATTTATCCCCTGAAAATGTTTACCTCATATTGTTTTAGTACTAAATAAGTGTAAGTTTGTACCAAAAGGGATGGCAGTTCAGCTGCCACCTAATAACAGGTAGAAATGTTAAGAATTTATCACCCTTAAATGCTTGACCTCATATTGTTTGAGTACGAAAGAGGTTTAAAAATAAACCAAAAGGGGTGGTAGTTCAGCTGCCACTTTATAGCAGATAGAAATGTTAAGGATATATCACTAAAAAATGTTTACCTCATATTTTTTTAGGACGAAAGCTTATACCGTAACCAAAAGGGGTAGCAGTTCAGCTGCCACCTAATAACAGGTAGAAAGATAAAGGATTTATCACTGGAATGGTTTTAGTATGTAAGTTTATACCAAACGGTGGCAGATCATTTGCCACCTAATTACAGGTTGAAATGTTAAGGACTTATCACATCTTAGATTAAAATAGCATGAAAATAAATGTTAGTTAATACTAATTTGGTTTAAAGCTTACGCATTCGTTTTACAAACCACACATATGCACAGTTAAAATTAAGATTACTGTTATGCAGTTTGCATAATTTAATTTTTTTCTAATGAACCATTATTCTGCTTCCCTTTAGTCTGTTGATTGTTCGTATGTAGCTTACTGTTGATTTTATTATGTACAGTTGTGCTAAGACGAAAGGTAACACCAAGTTCACTCTGTGTTCACTACAGATTAACTTCATCTAGACTTCAAAGTTCACTACTAGTGAACGTCATTATGCACTATTGTGCACTAGGTAGGGGACACAATGTGAACTAGACATAGCAATGGTCTTATATGCATAAACAAAGCATCTCTTGAAATCTAGACATTGATGATTTATAAGACTTGAATACCAATTTATAATAAAAATATAATATTATTAATATATTTTTCATCTGTTCTTTCATTCATTCTTTCTTTCATTATATTTCATTCAATTTTAATAAATGAAATATTCATTCGTTCATCCATTTATTCTGCCAGTGTAGAAATGGCTAGATATACAAGTACAGTGAAAACTCTTTATAGCGACATTCTTTATAAAAGAAATATTCTTTACAACGTCAATGGTATTTGCACAAATGTACCAGTTTAGCTTGAATTTGAATTCATTACAACAGAAAATTCAGTTTAACGTCAAATTATTCGGGGACAAACAGTGTCGTTGTAAAGAGGGTTGACTGTACTTAATAACATTTTATTATTTGTTGGGAGTAAATAAACTGCACCCCCTCTTATTAACTCTTGAAGTGTCAATCACAAAAATATTTGTCTGCTTTTGTCGTCTGCTGAAATGTTAAAGAAGCAGCTTGGTCACACATTGTAGACCCATGTAAGACTGTTCCTATATGTAGTAGTTTGATCTGGATCCACACTGTTTGCCTCTACACTTATATTTATCAATGATGTAGCAAATGTATGCAACAGACGACTGAAGCAGACAACATTTTCAGTTGCATTTTCGCAGGTGCTTTAAGTTAGAAAATGAAAATATATTACTTTCTCGTAATCTACTTTTCTTTTCATTTTCTTTTCTTTTAATAATTCTATTCAGTAAAATTTGTGAAAATTATTTAGATGAAATTTGATAATTTTTATTATAAACTAATATTGATTTTTAGATTTAAAGTTTCTATTTTTCACTTTATTGATGACATTTGCCTGGCCATTAAACAAACACTGACCACTTGTTGATTTAAGGACACCGACCTCGATATGACTGCGCATGCGACGTGCGCATCTTCCGTAAACAATTTGACGTACTTCTAATACACGTCAGTTTCTGCGAGAGAAAAAACGCCAAATACTTCAAGTTAATGAGTGGTAAATGGTAAATAACACATTTTTGGAAAATATGAGTGTCAATAAATCAGCCAGGTCATATATTAACAATCTGAGAACAAATATCGACTAGGTAAAAGTGATTGAAAGCAGGAATTTTCGTGAAATCGGGCTGCATATTCACTCAGAAGTCGACAGTGATTTTAAATTGCTGTTGTGCTTATAAAAAAAATCGGATAGTCGGCAATTGTGCCCCTTTGATTATTTTACTCCCTGTGCAAAAACAAAATGTGGAAGGTCATAAAAAGTGAGTTCTTTAACCGACAATGTCAAAATAAATCAGGCAAAAAAGCTCTTGAGTGAGCAAATCAAGTGTAGCATCATTCCACCTAATGGCTCAGTGGTGGAGTGCTTTACTCGAGACCGAAGGGCCGCGGGTTCGAGCCTCACCGGCATCACTACGTTGTGTCCTTGAGCAAGAACATTAATCCTAGCTTAGTACTGGTTCAACCCAGGAAGACCTGTCCCTTTATAACTGAAGGATTGTTGAAGGGATGTAAAGAATCAAATCAAACAAACATTCCACCTGATATTCTCATGTGCGGATCCAGAGGGAGGGGGGGGGGGTCCACACCCCTCCCCTGGAAAATCACAAGTTATATGGGTTTCTAAAGAAAATAGCATTTGGACCCCTTGGAAAATGTTGGACCCCCTCTGGATCCTTGGAAAAGGACAGTTTTCTCTGTTATAACCATTGGACCCCCTTCGTAAACTGTGAAATAAGTTGAGGGCTCTAAAAAACAATAACAACTACTTCTGTCCGTTCTCTGCCCCTGCCCTGATGAAAAGAGTGGTTTGAAAAATGATTGTCATTGTGAATTTATGTTGGTGGTATCCCTACATATTTTATTGAAACATCTTAGTGATGTATGTACAGCCCAGGGATACATGTAGGCTCAAAAGTAACATATGTGTGTGGACGCTTGCATGTGCAGATCCAGATTTTTCTGGAGATTTTTTGCAATCCTCAACTTTACCTTACAATTTAGCCGTTAGAGGTGGTTTGACTGTCTAACATTTTCAGGATGGGGTCCAATTATTTTCCAGGCATGATTAGTGAGTAATAGTGACAGTGGGGCTGGGGTATTGTCCAATAGTTGATTCCTAAGAAAACCTAGCAATATCACTTGCATTTTCTTTTCTTTTTTGTGTGGGAGTGGGGGTATTGACTATTGACCCTTCAGTCCCCTCTAGATCTGTGCATGCTTTGTAGGGAAAGCTTTGATCACCATAGTAGGCTGTCTGGAAAACACTGTGCTGAGTTTACAAGTTAGCCTTTATACCAAGTAACAATAACCACCACCATAGAAAAATGGCAAGGTCACTGATTACAAAAAATCATAGGGGAAAGGGAAAGGAATATTTTATTTATCAGTTAAACATTTGGTTATGGTGCTCAAAAGAACTGTCTCATAGAGTTGGTTCCCTTCATCATATGTTTTGGTTGATAAAAAGGAAATTCATTTTTTATCACGCACACTTTCATGTAGGCTATCTAGATGCTTGTGAAAAGACAGTTTATATATTGAGTGAAATTCATATTATGACAAAACCAAAAAAGCGAATGTGTTTAACAATGACGCAGATCATCTTCGGGTTATTGCTTCAGTAAATCTTACTCATCAAATTCAAACATTCACAACTCTACCAGAGGTACAGATATTAATGTAAAAATACAACTTTACAGACGACCCCTTTTTCATATACTGTATGACCTTTGTTTTTTTATTTAATTTTTTACAGATCATGTAAATTTTCATCAAATATAAAAAATTGTTTGTTTCTATTGGGCAGATATATCTTAAACTTCCTCATTTTAAGTCAAAATTGACATTTTCATAATAAATCATTTTTGTAACAGCCCTTCTTCAGATTTTCGAAGTTAGGGCTCTTACTAGCTCACTATCATTGTAAATGCATACTAAAGACATAGAAATTTGAGCAATAATACTGGTACCACTCATTATGACTCTACAGGGGTCATACTGGGCAGATCAAAAGGACGGTTATAATGAGGTGATTATGACTTCCCTACAGGGGCAATAAAGTGGTCCCATGAAGGGATTAGGTAATTAATGATAAAATATTGATCTTTATCTTAGTGAAGGAAATTGTGCTGTATACTGTAATACATGCCTTTAAGGACTATTGCTTCAGTAAATCTAACTCATCACATTCAGAACTACACACAATCTAACTGAGGTACTAATTGTAGTGTAAAAATACTACTTTTGGGATGACCCCTTTTTCATATACTGTGGTGACCTTCGGTTTTTACTTCAAGTTTTAACAAATTATGTTTAGGTTCATCTTATATATAAAAATTCTATAATTTCTCTCGGGCAGATATATCTAAAATTTCCTCATTTTAAATCAAAATTGACATTTTCGTAATTACATAACCATTTTGTAACGATGCCTCTTCAGATTTTCGTAGAAATGAGGTCTCTCACTAGCTCACCGACATAGTTAAGGCATATTGAGGGCTAATTTTTCAGTAAATCTAACTCATTATATTCAGAATATCACAAAATCCAACCAAGGTACCAATTTATAGTGTAAAATTATTGCTTTTGGGATGACCCCTTTTCATATACTGCGGTGACCTTTGATTTTTATTTCATATTATTCAGATTATGTTACGGTTCATATAATATAATTATATAAGTCATTTATTTCTATTGGTCAGATATACCTTAAATTCCCGCATTATGCCAAAATTAATCAAAATTGACATTTTCATAATCAAAAATCCTTTTTGTAACTGTTTTTTCTTTTTTTCTTTTCTTTTTTGATTTTTTTGGCCTAGTATAGGCAAAATTAAAGTTAATGCTTAAGAAAACCTAACTATTTCTATTGCACAAATTCCATCCAAGGTACTGATTTTAATGTAAAAATAATACTTTTAGGACGACTCCTTTTTCATATACTGTGGTGACCTTTTGTTTTTATGTCAAATTTCAACAGAAAATAATTAGGTTCATTTTGTATCTGAAATATATTTATTTCTCTTGGGCAGATATAACTTAAATTTCCTCATTTATATCTAAATTAATCAAAATTGACATTTTCATAATTAAAAACCTTTTTTGAGGATCCTTCTTTTAGATTTTGGTAGAAATTTGGCCTCTAACTAATTTACCAACACTGCAAAGGCATAATTAGGGTTATTGCCCAAGCAAAATCTATCTTGACTATTCAGAATTACACAGAATCAATTAGAGGTACTGATTTGATGCAGTAATATTACTTTTGTGACGACCCTTTTTCATATACTGTGGTGACCTTTGATTTTTATTTCATAATTTTCCTGCTTATGTTAAGTTTCATCAAATATATGGAAGTCATTTATTTCTATTGGGCATATATACCTTAAATTCCAGCATTTATGTCAAAAATAATCAAACTTGACATTTTCATAATTAAACATCCTTTTGTAACGGCCCTTCTTTAATTTTGTTTATAGATTTTTGGCCTCTTACTAATTCTTCAACACAGTATATGCATAATTAAAGTTATTGCTTAAGTAAATCAAACTATTTCTATTCAAAAATTACACAAAATCCGTCCAAGGTACTAATTTAAATGTAAAAATACTACTTTTAGGATGACCCCTTTTTCATATACGACGGTGACCTTTGATTTTTATTTCAAATTTTTACAGATTATGTTTAGGTTCATCTTATATCTAAAATTCATTAATTTCTCTTGGGCATGTATACCTTAAATTTCCTCATTTATGTCAAAATTTTAGTTTTTTCCATTTATTTCAATGCAAAAACAAGCATTTCTTAGTGTACTTTTGAAACGACCCTAATTTTTTCCCAATCACGGTGAGGTACCGTTTTTTCGCCGTAATTGGTCAGGAAGGCTTTACTTGATAAGATGTAGCAGTATGAGTAAATTCTCTTGGGCTGGTTTCTCACAATGAAATTGAACCCGGTGTACTTGACTGATCTGGGTACAAACTGTTTGTAAATTAAAGTTAATAGTAGACTGGCTCCTGTCCTTAAAACAATTTTTCACCAATGTGTGATATCATATACTTGTAGCTAGTCTGACTCTGATGGCTCTAAGCCATCTAAGACATTTTTTGTCGTCTGCTGATTTCCCCCCATATGATGCTTTGATTAGTGTCAACCCAGATCAGGATGCTTCTGTTTGTTTACACTGTTTGCTTTTATGTGTTGGAAGATACTTTTACGTAGACACCCCTTTGTAATTAATAGCGATTTTTAGTTGCACAAAGATTGTAGGTTCTTGCAAGAATCAATACAAGGTTCTAATGAGTACCCACATTCTGTGTAGCCTTATTAACTGTATTTTTGGCATCTGCTGATTTTTTAAAAATCAACTTTTTCGAAAAAAAATTTAAGGAATACCATCAGAGTGTCGAATAGTTGAGATCCAGATTAGGCCCGACGTTTTGTCGTTCTGATCTGCGCCCCAAATCGTTGCAAAAGTTAACAGCAGACAAAACTAGGAGATAAAGAGTAAATCATTTTTTTTTTAACTTTGGGTTGGGGTTTGACATGATGGTTATAAGTATAAAAACAATTGTTGCAATTTATTAGAATATGGTTATACTTTAATATGAAAAACTTGATTTTTAAATAATGATTATAAATGTTAGTTTATCTTGGACCATTAGATAAGTAGAATTATATCTGTTGATAACCAGTACCTGTGGTGAGCATATGTTGATTGGCCAATTATGACTGGAGGCAGTCTCTAATCAGTTTAATACCCTATAATAGCCACCTACATCTAGGTATTGAAGATGACACAGAAATAAGACTTACCCCTTTAAACAGATACCTTCACAAACAGTGAAGACCCAGATGAAATGCTGCATAAGGCAGCTATTTATCAGGATCTGTACTGTTTGCTTAAGTAAAAAATGGGGAAATAAGTTCATCACTATGGTAATTTCGAAAAGTTGACCTGTTACCCATAAAACTCAAAATTGACCATCCTATACATACTGTATCAATATCACGAATCAGCAGACTTCTGTTTTTAAAAGTTATCAGCAGGAGATAAAGAGTTGAAGATCAAGAATTTATTGCAACCACAACAATATTATGTAAAAAGAACATAAGTCAAATGATATGTGTTATGTGACCGTTGATCAGTGTACATACTTAAGAAAATAAACAAAGTATAATATTCAGCTTCACTATAAAATTGGTTATTGAATATCACGTGATTTGCCACTAATTAGCCGAAATAATAGTTTTATGAACAGTGTATAGCCAGATCAAACAAGTATACTCCTCAAAATAATTAAAGGACCAAGATTTTAGAATGCGAGTATAATTAGCTCAAACATTTAAATTCTGTTAAACTTGACCCAAAGCTTTCTCTTCTTTCTGCCCATTAGTCAAGAATTATTATTACTGATTTCCATGCCCAATTCTGTCATAACTGTGTCTCAAATGCACATACCCCCAAAAACACACTTTCAAAAGGCAGTGGGTGGGGCAAAGAAATTCTTCTGTGGTCATTCGAGAAGAATGAAAGTGACATCAAATTAAACTTTGTTTTAAGCAGTTCAACTTACATGCAAAAATTTTCTTCAAACAGTTTCAATATACTGGGAAGCAAGCATTTTCATCTCTTACAATGGAGTTTTGACATTGTTTTGTTTTCTGAAAACAATGCGTGTACTTGGTTATCAAGAATCAGATTTTTAATCTTCATTCTTTGCCTTTGAGTGTTAGAAAGATGTCCCAGCGAATTGTTTAAAGATGGTCACAAGCAAACGCCAAAACCAGTTGTCTAAACCCATAGTCTGGCCATAACGCCACAGCCAAAAGGGGTAATTTTCTCTCACAGGAGGAGGTGAGTGGTATTGACGGGATTAAAACACTACACAGGCATGTGAAAACAGAGATTTCAGCATCTAAAAGCATTTTTCATTCATTGCATACAGTTCTGTGGTCCATGGATCACTCACAAAAAATGACATTCCAATGCATTTAGGTCACGTTTTAAAATGACAAAAAAATACTCATTAGTAACATTTTCTACCATTTCTTTTTTGTCGTTTCACTTGGCAACTGGGTGTCAAAGATGTCCGAAAAATTTAGGCTAGATCGTAAAATTGGTTTCAAAATACGTTCTACACAAAATGCATCAATGTTATAATTGATAGCATTGGTCCTTCAATTATTTTGAGGAGTATATATATAGATGAGTGTGAGATAACATTTCAAAACATTTGTTTAATTTCTAATATTTCTGGTCCTGAAGGTTGTTTTTGTCTAAGCAAAAAGTGCAGACCCTTATGAAATGCATGTCCTTAGCTGTTGGTGAGGCATAAAATACAAACACTCTCTCATTCCTGATGAAACGCGGCCTTTAATCTGGGTCTTGCCTGTTTGCTAAATACATAATTCACAGAAAAAAATGTATTGTGCTAACGCTTTGCAAGCTGGGTAATTTTCATTTGGTTTTGTTGTCTGCTGTTTTAGTTTAAAAATGATAGTTTTCAAAATTCTTTTCATGAATATTATTAGAGTGTCTGTTTAAATCAAGATCAGGTTCAATGTTTTGTCAGACCTGATCTAGGTCTAAACTGTTTGCAACGACAATGAAATACATTACCAGCAGGAAAAGGGTTAAAGTCAAGTGACCACACCATTGAAGCTAGGTGTGATAAATAACCAGTCAAGTGATTATAATCCTATCTGTTATCTTTAATTGCTTGTATAAACAGTGTCATTAGTTAATGACACACTTCTGCAAATATGAGATAAGCAGAAGCTAGCATTACCATATTGGAACTTGAAGGTTCAAAACAGCTTGCACATCTTCTTTGATAAATGTAAAAAATATCCATTGCAGCAGCTAGCTTCACGAGGCCTTAGATTCTCTTAGTGAAAACTGCCACCGCTGCTTGCTTAAAGCATATTTATAGATAAAGACCATGCCATTTTTACAAAAATGAAACTGTTTGCCAAGGTTATAAGCAGACGACAAAAGTCGCCACGAGCTACAGTCTGATCAACGCCTTTGTTATTCACATCAGTATCCATATTTAGGTGAATACCCTGCGAAACTTTTACTTTCTGTGAAATAAAATTTGGTCACAAAAAATACCCCAACCCCCTATACCCTAATGTCCGTGCATAAGCATTTGATATTTTCAAAATATTTTTATTTTGCTGGGTAGGCTTAATGTCAGGGTTTGATTTAAGCACAAAAATATAGTTGTCAAATATGCATTATCCTAGCAACAGGCTGTCAAAATTTGGGCAGATTGAATAGGAGACTGTCCGAGGTCCTTTCAATATCTAGATTCTTTGGGAGCAATTTTTGGCGCCGAATACTAATTTTCTGTTGGTGAAATAACGTTTATATATTAAAGCTGGATATTCCAACATGGATAAAAGAACCGAAAAGTCGCATTTGAGTGCTGACATTCTCAAAACGCTAAGAGAAACTATCTTCTTTTGTTGTAGAAAGACCAGGATGGGAATCGTCACATAACAGGTTTTGTCCTATCACATGAGAGAAAAAGGGACATTGACCCGCCTACGCGTAAGACACAACTGTCAATCATCTCTGAAACCAGCGCAGGAGCACCTGATAGGCAGTTCGACATGAAATCTAACTGTCTTTGTTTTCTGACCGCACACTGAGAAACTTACCGTTTGTGACAAAAATAGTTGGTCGGAGCGTCTTTGTTTCTTGACAGTGACACCGTTTTATGAACCAATCACAGAAGTCATTTTGCTAACTTGCTACTTGCGCGGTTGTACAGTGATAACCTTTTCAAATAATTTAGACCCTGATCAGGCCCGACAAAATACAAATCTAGATACAAACTGTTCAATCAGTCTGTAACTGTTCAGTACTCTTATTGTGATGTAAATAAATTAGAAAACGCATGGGCCCAGTCGCGAGATAACCCGATTTTTTCGCATGAGCAGAACAAATGCTCAGAACAGCTTGCATATCGGCGTACTCTTGAGGTGCGGCATCTGACAGGAGTCTGCAATGTTTGCAGGATTCAGTTATTATTATTATTCATTTCAGTGAATAACTTAGCTTGGGCAGTGTCTAGTTCCATAGAAGAGAACACAATTTCTTGCTCAATTTTTTAATTTTGTCTCAGCATGCTCAGTAAATATAATAATAAGACAGAAGTTTCACTAATTTATTCCTCGATAAGAACATGAGAACAAATCGCTTTCGGCCATAGATCCTTATGAGCTTTTTCACACACATGAACAAACTTAGAGCTGACCACATCGTAAAACGGAAATGATCCCATCCTTTTGCTGATAAAGCTATCAGACAGTATGCTTTGCAAATAGTTTGTACCCACATCAGGCCGGACAGAACATCGGGCACGATTTGGATCCAATACCGGCTCGAATAGAGATCCATGAATTTAGTAACGAAGAAAGTCATATAAGGTGGCATACATTGTCATCTGCTGGCACAATTTGCCATTTTGCAAATAGTTTATACTCAGATCAGACCCTGGTTTCACGCTGTGTCTCTAGAGTATGCAATAAAATCACTTCCCTAGTGGCGATTATAATGGGTATTAATTATCGAAGTTATTAACTACTGGGCAAAGTAAAATCATGCTAAAATGTGTTCCGCCATTTTTTTTTTCTTGAGAAGTCTAAATATCGAAACTAAATATAACCATGTGTGATAACCGACACAAAATTTTATAAATGGCGTTTCATGGTCTTAGGGTGTCAGACACAAACATAATCGGTATTTTACATTGCATGGAAAATAGGGACTCAAATAATGCTTAGCCATCATATTTGCCCTTGTTATTAGAACTGACCAGATCAAAAAATGATTAGAACAAGTATTTTAGTGCAAAAACATACTAGACTCAGTCTGTTGGTAGTTATTCCTTTGTATACATGCAGTCTCACCAGAGCCTTGCTACTCGCACATAACATGATGACATCATTAGAACCGACCATGAAGGGTAAATAAGATCTTTTGATTAGTCTCTCTCTCTCTCTCTCTCTCTCTCTCTGTTATATGAGCTGATCTCTCTCTTGTGCGCGAGCGCATGAGCGCTGGGATTTTTCACATGACACAATCATAAAATTGTTTGTCTGTTTGTTAGTATTCATGCATAACACCCCAGTCAACAAATTCTTTTTCAGTAATGTCGGGATTTTTATGACTTCTTGTGTTAAAACAATGATAAACAGAGGATAAGGTGTCTTGCTAGGACATGGCGCAGTGCCATCAGTGAGTCTCAAACTAGTGACTGTTCGACATCAAGTCTAATACTTTACCAATCGAGTTATAAAAATATGTTTATAATGCATTCTGTAAACTTGAAAGGTTGCAGATTCTTAATGATTACAGATTCAACCTGGTGTCTGCTGTGAGTTTGTCACTTTCCCATTGGTATCCTGGGTCAGGCGTGGTACTTGATTGTATCAATTCCTGATCTTTGCACCCTTACTTATTTTCATAATGTTTTTTTTTATTCACTTCATTCATAAAAATGCTTAAGTTCTACTACCCCATATTTATGTTACACTAAAACAATCTAGCTCATAGGTAGGACATGGACTGCACATGGAGTGAACAAAGGGGTATGTGCATTAAGGGGCTAAAATGGCCCCCTTTGGAGCAAAAAAACTGAAATTTGCTTTTCACAAAAATACCACTGAGTGGTTCAAGAACATACTTCTTCTATTCCCATACTGCACATTTCCATGGGAACACAAAAGTTTGGAACCAGAATCTTGAGAGACATCAGAAGTAAATTCTGTGTAAAGAAAAAAAAAACACAACAAAAAATCAGATCCATGACCCATGTGCCTGACAGCCACTTACCATTGGGTCACTAACCATTGGGTCACCCATTCAAATACTAACTATGACGCTGTTGCTTAACTTCACAGATTGTCCATCACCATCCACTGCTCCACATCCTCAGTTTTTAAAATGGTAGAGAAATAAGATTCTTTTTTCTTTGTTTCCCTAAAATCATTACTATGTGCAATCCCAAATTACTAAGCCTGTTTCATTTGTTACACTTGTTTCAGCAGATTCAGGCAGATTGTGTCTATAAAAAATCTCTTGACAATGCTTGTTACAGTCTGTTTCATTAGTTTTCTATATATTCTCATTGTTTCAGGGGAAGATGTCCATTTGTTTTAAGCCCATTTCATTCGTTACACTTGTTTCAGCAGTTTCAGGCAGATTGTGTCAATGAAAAATCTCCTAGAGATGCTTGTTACTTATTGTTACAGTCTGTTTCATTAGTTTTCTATTCATTTTCATTGTTTCAGTTGTTTCAGTAGAAGATGTCCAATTTTTTTAAGCCCGTTTTATTCATTACACTTGTTTCAGCAGTTTCAGGCAGATTGTGTCTATAAAAAATCTCTTGAAGATGCTTGTTACTTATTGTTACAGTCTGTTTCATTAGTTTTCTATTCATTTTCATTGTTTCAGTTGTTTCAGTGGAAGATGTCCAATTTTTCTAAGCCCGTTTCATTCGTTACACTTGTTTCAGCTGTTTCAGGCAGATTGTGTCTATAAAAAATCTCTTGAAGATGCTTGTTACTTATTGTTACAGTACGTTTCATTAGTTTTCTATTCATTTTCATTGTTTCAGTTGTTTCAGTGGTTGATGTCCAATTTTTTTAAGTCCGTTTCATTCGTTACACTTGTTTCAGCTGTTTCAGGCAGATTGTGTCTATAAAAAATCTCTAGAAGATGCTTGTTACTTATTGTTACAGTCCGTTTCATTAGTTTTCTATTCATTTTCATTGTTTCAGTTGTTTCAGTGGAAGATGTCCATTTTTTTTTATGCCCGTTTCATTCGTTACACTTGTTTCAGCAGTTTCAGGCAGATTGTGTCTATAAAAAATCCCTTGAAGATGCTTGTTACTTCTTGTTACAGTCTGTTTCATTAGTTTTCTATTCATTTTCATTGTTTCAGTTGTTTCAGTGGAAGATGTCCAATTTTTTTTAAGCCTGTTTCATTCGTTACACTTGTTTCAGCAGTTTCAGGCAGATTGTGTCTATAAAAATCTCTTGAAGATGCTTGTTACTAATTGTTACAGTCTGTTTCATTAGTTTTCTATTCATTTTCATTGTTTCAGTTGTTTCAGTGGAAGATGTCCAATTTTTTTAAGCCCGTTTCATTCGTTACACTTGTTTCAGCAGTTTCAGGCAGATTGTGTCTATAAAAAATCTCTTGAAGATGCTTGTTACTTCTTGTTACAGTCTGTTTCATTAGTTTTCTATTCATTTTCATTGTTTCAGTTGTTTCAGTGGAAGATGTCCAATTTTTTAAAGCCCGTTTCATTCGTTACACTTGTTTCAGCTGTTTCAGGCAGATTGTGTCTATAAAAAATCTCTTGAAGATGCTTGTTACTTCTTGTTAAAGTCTGTTTCATTAGTTTTCTATTCGTTTTCATTGTTTCAGTTGTTTCAGTGGAAGATGTCCAATTTTTTTAAGCCTGTTTCATTCGTTACACTTGTTTCAGCAGTTTCAGGCAGATTGTGTCTATAAAAAATCTCTTGAAGATGCTTGTTACTTCTAGTTACAGTCTGTTTCATTAGTTTTCTATTCGTTTTCATTGTTTCAGTTGTTTCAGTGGAAGATGTCCAATTTTTTTAAGCCCGTTTCATTCGTTACACTTGTTTCAGCAGTTTCAGGCAGATTGTGTCTATAAAAAATCTCTTGAAGATGCTTGTTACTTCTTGTTACAGTCTGTTTCATTACTTTTCTATTCGTTTTCATTGTTTCAGTTGTTTCAGTGGAAGATGTCATATTTTTTAAGCCTGTTTCATTCGTTACACTTGTTTCAGCAGTTTCAGGCAGATTGTGTCCATAAAAAATCTCTTGAAGATGCTTGTTTCTTCTTGTTACAGTCTGTTTCATTAGTTTTCTATTCATTTTCATTGTTTCAGTTGTTTCAGTGGAAGATGTCCATTTGTTTTAATTCCGTTTCATTCGTTACACTTGTTTCAGCAGTTTCAGGCAGATTGTGTCCATGAAAAAATCTCTTGAAGATGCTTGTTACTTCTTGTTACAGTCTGTTTCATTAGTTTTCTATTCATTTTCATTGTTTCAGTTGTTTCAGTGGAAGATGTCCAATTTTTTTAAGCCCGTTTCATTCGTTACACTTGTTTCAGCAGTTTCAGGCAGATTGTGTCCATAAAAAATCTCTTGAAGATGCTTGTTTCTTCTTGTTACAGTCTGTTTCATTAGTTTTCTATTCATTTTCATTGTTTCAGTTGTTTCAGTGGAAGATGTCCATTTGTTTTAAGTCTGTTTCATTCGTTACACTTGTTTCAGCAGTTTCAGGCAGATTGTGTCCATGAAAAAATCTCTTGAAGATGCTTGTTACTTCTTGTTACAGTCTGTTTCATTAGTTTTCTATTCATTTTCATTGTTTCAGTTGTTTCAGTGGAAGATGTCCAATTTTTTTAAGCCCGTTTCATTCGTTACACTTGTTTCAGCAGTTTCAGGCAGATTGTGTCCATAAAAAATCTCTTGAAGATGCTTGTTTCTTCTTGTTACAGTCTGTTTCATTAGTTTTCTATTCATTTTCATTGTTTCAGTGCAAGATGTCCATTTGTTTTAAGTCAGTTTCATTCGTTACACTTGTTTCAGCAGTTTCAGGCAGATTGTGTCCATGAAAAAATCTCTTGAAGATGCTTGTTACTTCTTGTTACAGTCTGTTTCATTAGTTTTCTATTCATTTTCATTGTTTCAGTTGTTTCAGTGGAAGATGTCCAATTTTTTTAAGCCCGTTTCATTCGTTACACTTGTTTCAGCAGTTTCAGGCAGATTGTGTCCATAAAAAATCTCTTGAAGATGCTTGTTTCTTCTTGTTACAGTCTGTTTCATTAGTTTTCTATTCATTTTCATTGTTTCAGTTGTTTCAGTGGAAGATGTCCATTTGTTTTAAGTCCGTTTCATTCGTTACACTTGTTTCAGCAGTTTCAGGCAGATTGTGTCCATGAAAAAATCTCTTGAAGATGCTTGTTACTTCTTGTTACAGTCTGTTTCATTAGTTTTCTATTCATTTTCATTGTTTCAGTTGTTTCAGTGGAAGATGTCCAATTTTTTTAAGCCCGTTTCATTCGTTACACTTGTTTCAGCAGTTTCAGGCAGATTGTGTCCATAAAAAATCTCTTGAAGATGCTTGTTTCTTCTTGTTACAGTCTGTTTCATTAGTTTTCTATTCATTTTCATTGTTTCAGTTGTTTCAGTGGAAGATGTCCATTTGTTTTAAGTCCGTTTCATTCGTTACACTTGTTTCAGCAGTTTCAGGCAGATTGTGTCCATGAAAAAATCTCTTGAAGATGCTTGTTACTTCTTGTTACAGTCTGTTTCATTAGTTTTCTATTCATTTTCATTGTTTCAGTTGTTTCAGTGGAAGATGTCCAATTTTTTTAAGCCCGTTTCATTCGTTACACTTGTTTCAGCAGTTTCAGGCAGATTGTGTCCATAAAAAATCTCTTGAAGATGCTTGTTTCTTCTTGTTACAGTCTGTTTCATTAGTTTTCTATTCATTTTCATTGTTTCAGTGCAAGATGTCCATTTGTTTTAAGTCAGTTTCATTCGTTACACTTGTTTCAGCAGTTTCAGGCAGATTGTGTCCATGAAAAAATCTCTTGAAGATGCTTGTTACTTCTTGTTACAGTCTGTTTCATTAGTTTTCTATTCATTTTCATTGTTTCAGTTGTTTCAGTGGAAGATGTCCAATTTTTTTAAGCCTGTTTCATTCGTTACACTTGTTTCAGCAGTTTCAGGCAGATTGTGTCTATAAAAAATCTCTTGAAGATGCTTGTTACTTCTTGTTACAGTCTGTTTCATTAGTTTTCTATTCATTTTCATTGTTTCAGTTGTTTCAGTGGAAGATGTGCATTTGTTTTAAGTCCGTTTCATTCGTTACATTGTTTCAGCAGTTTAAGGCAGATTGTGTCTATAAAAAATCCCTTGAAGATGCTTGTTACTTCTTGTTACAGTCTGTTTCATTAGTTTTCTATTCATTTTCATTGTTTCAGTTGTTTCAGTGGAAGATGTCCAATTTTTTTAAGCCCGTTTCATTCGTTACACTTGTTTCAGCTGTTTCAGGCAGATTGTGTCTATAAAAAATCTGTTTAAGATGCTTGTTACTTATTGTTACAGTCTGTTACATTAGTTTTCTATTCGTTTTCATTGTTTCAGTGGTTGATGTCCAATTTTTTTAAGCCCGTTTCATTCGTTACACTTGTTTCAGCTGTTTCAGGCAGATTGTGTCTATAAAAAATCTCTTGAAGATGCTTGTTACTTATTGTTACAGTCAGTTTCATTAGTTTTCTATTCATTTTCATTGTTTCAGTTGTTTCAGTGGAAGATGTCCATTTTTTTATGCCCGTTTCATTCGTTACACTTGTTTCAATAGTTTCAGGCAGATTGTGTCTATAAAAAATCTCTTGAAGATGCTTGTTACTTCTTGTTACAGTCTGTTTCATTAGTTTTCTATTCGTTTTCATTGTTTCAGTTGTTTCAGTGGAAGATGTCCAATTTTTTTAAGCCCGTTTCATTCGTTACACTTGTTTCAGCTATTTCAGGCAGATTGTGTCTATAAAAAATCTCTTGAAGAAGCTTGTTACTTCTTGTTACAGTCTGTTTCATTAGTTTTCTATTCGTTTTCATTGTTTCAGTTGATTCAGTGGAAGATGTCCAATTTTTTTAAGCCCGTTTCATTCGTTACACTTGTTTCAGCAGTTTCAGGCAGATTGTGTCTATAAAAAATCTCTTGAAGATGCTTGTTACTTCTTGTTACAGTCTGTTTCATTAGTTTTCTATTTGTTTTCATTGTTTCAGTGGAAGATGTCCAATTTTTTTAAGCCTGTTTCATTCGTTACACTTGTTACAGCAGTTTCAGGCAGATTGTGTCCATAAAAAATCTCTTGAAGATGCTTGTTTCTTCTTGTTACAGTCTGTTTCATTAGTTTTCTATTCATTTTCATTGTTTCAGTTGTTTCAGTGGAAGATGTCCAATTTTTTTTAAGTCCGTTTCATTCGTTACACTTGTTTCAGCAGTTTCAGGCAGATTGTGTCTATAAAAAATCTCTTGAAGATGCTTGTTACTTCTTGTTACAGTCTGTTTCATTAGTTTTCTATTCGTTTTCATTGTTTCAGTTGTTTCAGTGGAAGATGTCCAATTTTTTTAAGCCCGTTTCATTGGTTACACTTGTTTCAGCAGTTTCAGGCAGATTGTGTCCATAAAAAATCTCTTGAAGATGCTTGTTTCTTCTTGTTACAGTCTGTTTCATTAGTTTTCTATTCATTTTCATTGTTTCAGTTGTTTCAGTGGAAGATGTCCATTTGTTTTAAGTCTGTTTCATTCGTTACACTTGTTTCAGCAGTTTCAGGCAGATTGTGTCTATAAAAAATCTCTTGAAGATGCTTGTTACTTCTTGTTACAGTCTGTTTCATTACTTTTCTATTCGTTTTCATTGTTTCAGTTGTTTCAGTGGAAGATGTCCAATTTTTTTAAGCCCGTTTCATTCGTTACACTTGTTTCAGCAGTTTCAGGCAGATTGTGTCTATAAAAAATCTCTTGAAGAACCTTGTTACTTCTTGTTACAGTCTGTTTCATTAGTTTTCAATTCATTTTCATTTTTTCAGTTGTTTCAGTGGAAGATGTCCAATTTTTTTAAGCCCGTTTCATTCGTTACACTTGTTTCAGCAGTTTCAGGCAGATTGTGTCTATAAAAAATCTCTTGAAGATGCTTGTTACTTCTTGTTACAGTCTGTTTCATTAGTTTTCTATTCGTTTTCATTGTTTCAGTTGTTTCAGTGGAAGATGTCCAATTTTTCTAAGCCCGTTTCATTCGTTACACTTGTTTCAGCAGTTTCAGGCAGATTGTGTCTATAAAAAATCTCTTGAAGATGCTTGTTACGTCTTGTTACAGTCTTTTTCATTAGTTTTCTATTCATTTTCATTGTTTCAGTTGTTTCAGTGGAAGATGTCCAATTTTTTTAGAAGGTAGATGCTGGTTACTTATTGTTACAGTCCGTTTCATTGGTTTTCTACTAATTTACATTGTTCTAGTTGTTTCAGTGGAGGATGTCCAATTTTTTCCACTTTTGTCTTTATCTTGCATTAGTAACAGTTCAGTGTAGTCCCACCATATTGTTATTCTTTCTTTGACCTTGTATATTGTTATTCTTTCTTTGACCTTGTATATTGTTACACCGTTACAGTGTAACAAAATATGTCCTTCCGGAAATCTGCTCTCTTTTTATGCACTATCTATATTACATAGAAAGATGTGTATTTCCTTTTGAATACCACCAAGGGCTGTACAATCTTTAAAGTGCTAATTTTTATCAGTGACAAAATTAAAGAAGTATTAAAATCATTAAACCAAAATTCATGTAGAAAATCCCTGTGATACTGGACCCAACGGAAAGCCTGCTCAATATGACTGTGTCAACATGCAAAGTTTGATCAAAATTATGCTAACAAGTAAAGATATGGCATTAAGTGCCATATCAATGAACTCGGTTTAGCAGATAAAGAGTTCGTTCTTTCATTACATCACAAGCTACATGTGAGTTCATTATCAACAAACCGAATGATGTACACAAACACAATCAATCAATTTTTCACTCAATCAATCAAATATTTTTACATAAACAACAATGAAACCTCCCTCCGTAATGAAACTATCTCCAGGTAGTTATTCAAAGAAGGAGTCTTATAAGACAGAATCGCATAAGGCAAATCTTACCGTTTAAGTTGAGGCCTTTAACTGCTCATATACGCATGTAAGGAACTAATAGAGCATGGTTTTTGGCTCCGTATTTGAAAACAGAATAGACCTTGAGATTATCGAAATTTGCTTTATTTACCAGACGCCTATATAATGTTTAAAAGCCGCGAGAACCCC
This sequence comes from Loripinus fragilis, assembly GCA_964019695.1. Taxonomy (NCBI): domain Eukaryota; kingdom Metazoa; phylum Mollusca; class Bivalvia; order Lucinida; family Lucinidae; genus Loripinus; species Loripinus fragilis. The sequence goes on from OZ026520.1 coordinate 16,362,742, forward strand.
GACTTTGTTAAAAGCAGGGACCACCCTGAGCGCCCGCGCAGTCCCATCGGCGCCTTTGTTTTTACATGTAGATCCAAATGTATGATTAAGTCAGGAAACCGTCAGGTTTGATCAATTTTAAACTCTTTGTCGGACCAGATCTGGGACCAAACTTTCTGCTTATGTTATCAGCAGAGGCTCGCTGATAGCAATGTTTAGGATCAAAGAAGCCGCTATGGGTTCTGTTACACGAAGTGGTAGCAATGACCAGTGACCTATATATCGGTCACTGCCTTGACGCTGGAAAGCGGATGTAGCATATTCATTAAACATAGGTTTCCGGCCGTGGGTAGTTTCGGCTGGGTCGTTTTCGTTCTGGTTTTAGGGTGGGTCGTTTCGGCATATTCTGATAGGATCTGATTGTTTTATAAACTTGCCAAAGTTTCGACTGCATTGATTTTTCCACGAAATCGTACATGCGCGCATTCTCGCAAGAGCGTTCACTAGTACAAAATAACCAAACAAAACTGGGCTCTTTTCTGAAATAATTATTGTGTTCACAAATAGGTGCTGACTTTCTTTTATTTATTTATTTTTTTTTATATAAATTTCCAAAGATCCGTCTGCATTAAACACTACCCAGGCCGAGTACGGAAAGCTCAAGAACAGACTGCAAATGCGTGCATACTAGCAAGAACACTTACAGGGAAATAACTAACAACAATCGGCCAAATAATGTTTGTGGACAAAAATATGTACTGAAAAGAGAGCATTCCAGATCCGACTCTATTAAACACTTGAACACTTGGAGTTTGCCTCTGTACTAACATAAGCAAATAAAGTTATCAACTATGTGCAGCAGACGACTTAAGCAGGCACCATTTTGACGAACATATGGGCCGAAAATTAGGTGCATAGACCCACTTGATGGCTGTGCATGCATAATTACTTCACGCAAGTTAAATGCATTACGGTATCTGCCGCATTTATGTTTATATGAACAGCGTACACGCAGGCAGAATACAGAGACCGAAATATACTGGATGGCTGCGCTTTCATGTTTAAAGGGTGTGATAAATTAAATGAGCTGGCCCAAATACTATAACATTTACAAGAAATCTAATCAAGGAACGATGTGAAAGCGCCAGGTCATTCAGTTTATGACATGTATGCGTGACTGAGATATATCCTTATGCAATGACCAGCACGTGCACTCTGCTGTTGGTTATACATGTAAGGTATGATAGCTCAACTTGCGACATCAAATTTCTGAGAACTTACTATAGCCCCTGTATTAAACAGAGTAGTCTTTTAAAATTTTGAAAGGCAGGTTTTATCATGAAACGGCTTATTTCCATTCATTGGAATACACTACGAGGCGTGGTTGACCTGATTAACAGCGATATTCATACGCGCATTACGCTGGTATGCAGTGTCCATTCATAGAAAACAATTAAATAAGAGTTACTGTTCCTGAAATGACCGAATAACCGTTAAAAAGTGAGACGTGAGCTTCCCAGTTCGCAAGAACACCATTAACTCAGTAAAAGTTCAACTTTTGAATGAAAATCGGCAACAAAAGACATATTTCTGAATAACTGCACTGTGGTTTATGTTTCACTCACTATCATTTCAAAGCAAACAGCCATTTTAACACAAACTATTTCTTCAAAGTGTAGAAATTTCGAAAACAGATATAACTCTCTAGAATAGCTGATGTTGAACAGATATCTGAGTTCCAAAAATGACCAAAATATTGAACAGTTTCAATATATGACAGTTGCCCCATGCCACGGGTGATTGGGTGTGCAAGGGCTCAGCTTTTACTTACCTGTTGTTCTACTCTTCATCCCCTTTAATTCAATATGCAATACGATTGTATAAACTTGGTCCCTGGCCCCACCCCGGGGTCCCACCACAGATGTCAGAGTGGTGGCAAGGATTTAAGTTTTTGCCCGCATAAAGTTTTACTGGTCATCCTCTTCAATTTGGCATGCAACATGATGTGCAATATCACTAATTCTAACACACCTCGCCTATAGAGCCAACTGTAACAAACTGTGATATATCGGACAATAATTCACAGCGCAAGTGTGTGATAGCTGACGTCACTGGAAAATGACGTCATTCATGGCATTAGACAGTGTAACATGGTTTTTACGCTTGAAAGACATTACAATTACATGTAAACGTATGCGACGTAGTCTAAGTATTGGCCGGAGTTCTTCAGTGCAATGGCAGAAATATGGAAGAAGCTCAAGACTTCGAATGTGTTTTCGTCGTTTATTGTGTGTTAGAATTGAAATAGATCAGCTCCAGTGCGTGAATTGTTGAGTAATAATTCACTGTTTGTTGGTCAGTTGAACGAAGAGAAATCACTCGCGCTGGGCGCTTGTGATTTGATCTTCTATACAACTGACCTCCAAACAGTGAATTATTACGCAACAATTCACTGCTAGAGCTGATCTATTTCTTAAGTAAGCCGATATGGGGTGATTTTGGCACACTTGTAACTTGACTTTTCGCCAGTTTTAATCATCTGATATTTATAGCTAATAATAGATTTGTCTCATGGTGATGCTACCCACAGTATTGTGTTTTTATTAAGAAATAAGAAAATGGCAATATGAATCAACTATGTAAGATAAAGAGGTGAAATTTGATCTTGTAGGGAAATTCCAATCAAGCAATAAGGACCTTTGTCCCATGGTAGATCTCATTTACTCTCAAAATTCATTTAATTTCTAAGACACAATCCTATAGAGAGTTCAGTATACAAGCTCATTAACTGAGAAACTAAAAAAGACAAAAAAAGCTGACTATTCAGTTTCCATATGCATGAATCAAGATTTAAATTTTTACCTCGTTTGAACTGATCATACTTTATCACTCTATCATATTTTCAAAATTAGTAAGTGAGTATGATCAGGAAATACCACAATCACAAACTGCAGACAACCCCATGGCACCGCGAGGAAGAGCCGCTCAACCATCACGAGACACCAGGAAGACAAATTAAGCAAAGCAATCAGCTTTCTCTTCCCCATCAAGATGATTGCAATACTGGAATGGACATAAATTAATGTACAACAAAACATAGAACAATTACAGACTCCCACAATGGGAGTAACAATAAACAAAAAATCAACAACAACAGAACCACCGCCTTAGAACGGACAGCAGCATAAGCCACCGGGGGGCTTAAATGCATTTTACTGATACCAAATCTTCGCCCTAGATTCTGCTGTTGTTGAAGTACAGGAAATGTTCAGCTCGCATGGAGGCCATCTAACTAATTCAATGTATCATCATGGAAAACACTCTAATCAAATTAACACTCCATGATGAAACAAAGAAAAGGGCTCATGACTCACAGATAGTCAGAGCTAAAGAAAACCTCAAGTTGAGCCACGGTGGGTCCAGCTACAGATAAGCATCAGGCACCAACCCACAGATTAAAGCTTTACGTCAGAGCCGTCATAGAGTCTGAGGCCTGACCCACCGTCGTGCAATTAAAGAGGAAACCATAGCTATAAACCGTGATTGGGTTTAAAACTAGGCATGCAGACTGTCGCATGATATCCAAATTATATCCAACCCTTATATAACGTTTTACTATCTTTTTGAATTGATCACTAAAATTAGGTTTTCCAACAATTCGTTTGAATTTATAGACTAAATCACCATAAAATATAGGTTCTGATATGCCTTGTTGCAGAAGAGTTTTTAACCCAATGTTGTATTTAACAATTAACTCTGAGTGTCTGTAGTAGAATTTAGAAAATGCTTTTCGAATTTTATGATATCTATAACCTTGTTTTAATAATTTAGCAGTTAAAAATAAGTTTCTGTTGTTGAAGTCACACTCTAGCAAAACGAATAAGCTGAGAAATATATACACCATAGGAAGGAGAGCGAGGAACATCTCCATCAAGAAATGGGAAATTTACTATTTCAAAATTAAAATCATCCCGTTTATCATAAATTTTAGAAGAAACTATGCCATTTGTTATTGACAAGTTCAAGTCCAAAAACGGAGCTTCAGTATCACAAGAATTTGCCTTATTTAACTGAAGTTCAGTGGGATATATCTGACCTACCATTTGTTCAAAATAAGGATTATCAATATTAAGTAAGTCATCTAAATATCTGGAGGTAGAGTTAAAAGCTTCAATAATATCAGCTTGATTATTGTCTGACAGAGACAACATAAATTTCTCTCATAACAAAACAAAAACAAATCTGCAACAAGAGGAGCACAATTAGTACCCATGGGAATACCGACAATTTGTCTATATAATTTTGAGCCAAATCTTATAAATATGTTGTCCAAAAGATAATGGAGCGCATCACACGTTTTCTGACATGACCACAATTTATATCGTTTAGGTTGTTCAGAAGTAAAAAAGGCATTTTTATCATTACAAGCCAAATAAAGTGAGCCCTCTCTGTTAAATGTTTGTTCAATTAATTCTGTTAGTTTTTCTTTTATTAGATTATGAGGCAATGTAGTATAGAGAGTAGAGAAATCATATGTAGACAAACCAGATGCTAGAAAACCTCTAGACTTCAATTTATTAAGAATTTCACCTGAATTTTTAATAGACCAAAATAAATTTTTACCATTTCTTTCATAAACTGTTGTGCAATATTTAATGACATGGTTTTTAATTGCAGTGAGGCAAGAATTCAAAAGAATAGACAACTCAGTAGCTGTACATGCACTAGAATTAGCAATAAAACGAGACTTATAGGGTCGTTTATGAAGTTTAGGTAACCAGTATAACGTAGGAAGCTTGCTATGGTCCTCATCAACAAACAACCCAAACTTAGCTGCCATATGGCATCGATGCCTATCAACGATAGACGTCTCATCAAGCCTGTTATGCTCATATGATTTGGCAGTGCTAAGTTCTTGCTTTAGGGTGTTAATATAGTATCTTTTTCAAACGACCACAACATTGTTAGCAGCCTTATCTGCGGGGGCCAAAACAAACTTCCTATGGAATTCCTGGATCCCTTTCTTCAAGTGTCTAAAAGTGAATTTAGGTTTAGGTGGTAGAAGATCTAAATTGTTGCAATAAAATGAAATTCTACCATCAATAATTTTAAAAATATTTAGTTTCCAACTATTTAAGGCATTAGACTCAACATGCTCTCGTTTACACCAGCGATTACAAAATTCTTGTAAGGCTCCTGCAATTTCCTCACGACATGATTTGAAGTCTATTGGCACAGGAAACCTATATTTAGGTCCCTTACATATTATAGACCGAATTCTTGAATCAGTTATAATTTTTAAATCCCCTGTGACTATATGACCAGCAGGTTGATAGCAATACTTAGAGTCTATGCAATCTCAGGAGTCAGGAATAGAATTTTCGATATAAAGTTCTGTTACTAATTTGTTATAGTTAAAAACAGTACTACGAATAGGTTTATTATACTTATAACAAATGATAGGGGATTCCTTATTTTCAAAATAAGTAGGAATAGAAGAGATAACAGATTTATCTTTAAATATACTGGGTAAGTTAATGAATTCAATCCCCTTGTTGACAAATTGAATTTTAATAAAATGTCTAATATGATTAATTTCTGAATCAATATATGGTCGAAGAGCATGTTGAGTGTAACACCGGTTAAGAATTGCTGCATCATAAAGTCGATGAGCTCTATCATAGAATTTATTAGCCTCAATATCCAAATTACGAAGTGAAGATATAGAAAGAGTTATTAAACGTGAAAGGGCCATATGTCGGCCAGAATGTTTTAAGATGTTACTTAATTCTGAAAGAGTTAAAACATGTTTATTTTTGCGTTTTAAATTTCCATTTTTGTGTTTACCATGAGATCGGTTATTACGTTTACGGATATCTAAAAGAGAAAAAACATCAAAATCAGGTAATCTAGAAATGTTACCCTCATGGTAAATATTATCATTAAAACCAAGTGGATGTGGTGTCTGTAATAATTTTATCCACTTTAATTCTAATTCATGCCTAAGAATATTTCTATATCTTTTAGTGGAATTATTATCATATATTATCTTTTCAACAGGCTGAATAGAAATACTGCTAGTAGAGTGATTAGTTTGTTTGAAATGCCTATAAAGAAAATTATCAATTTTGCGAGGCTTTTTCGTTCGACGATAGTGGTCAGAAAATCTAGTTTTTAGAAATCTACAAGTTTGGCCAACATATTGCATGCCACAATCTTTCTCTTCTCAAGATAAAACATAAATAACATCAGTTGATTTTCAATCAAGATCAGAATTAGTAATTACAGAAAATTGTCTTCCATTAACGTTAGATTTAATAGTTGATTTACAATATAAATGTTTGCAACAGCTACACCTCTTGGCATTGCACTTAGAAATAGAGGGATACACTACACTTCTTCTATACCTACTCCTCGAGTTCCTGAGTACAGGTGACTTAAGAGGTGATAGACGAACTTTTAAGTGGTTTCTAAAAAGGGCAGAGTCAGAAACTCCATGTAAATTAATTTTAGTGGCCGAATGAAGTTTCAGAGGTGAAACGTAAACAGATGGTAACATAGAATTATATCTATTGGTGGACTGGGGAATCTGTATGGAAGAAGCAGAATGTAACCGAAGAGGAGAAAGTAAAATTTTGACTGTTTTTAGGCTATTCATAATTGAGTTTTTAAGTTTATACCATACATTGAAAAGCAGCATTCATATCGGTTATTAATAGCAATATCCAGCTGCTGCATTTGAGAAATAGCTAAAGCTCCCAACATATAACTAAGTCTAATACAAGTACAAAGAAACAAAGAGAAAGCAATAGTTATTAACGAGATACAAATGCTGGTCTACACTGCTCCTTAAATGAGGTATATAAGTGATACCAATAGGGAAGTTAATGCAATGAATGATTGTCAAGTGTAAATCCTGACTATAGTAATAATAACGACATTAAATGCAAGTACGGGGAAACTTTTAACAGTAACCACGCAGCACAAACACAAGAGTCGTGACATCAAAATTAGTAAGTGAGTATGATCAGGAAATACCACAATCACAAACTGCAGACAACCCCATGGCACCGCGAGGAAGAGCCGCTCAACCATCACGAGACACCAGGAAGACAAATTAAGCAAAGCAATCAGCTTTCTCTTCCCAATCAAGATGATTGCAATACTGGAATGGAAATAAATTAACGTACAACAAAACATAGAACAATTACAGACTCCCACAATGGGAGTAACAATAAACAAAAAATCAACAACAACAGAACCACCGCCTTAGAACGGACAGCAGCATAAGCCACTGGGGGGCTTAAATGCATTTTATTGGTACCAAATCTTCGCCCTAGATTCTGCTGTTGTTGAAGTACAGGAAATGTTCAGCTCGCATGGAGGCCATCTAACAAATTTAATGGGTGAGCATTAACATTTTAAGCAGATGGAACCTTTGGTGCAGTTTGCTTTGCATGGTCTATGACATACTCAGATTACAATAGTTTAAGCATTATGATTTTATTTGCCTGTGATGAATCTAAATGTCCCAGTCAATGATTTTTCAGTCATGTCGGGATGATTTCCTGTCTTCCTGGGTGGAACCAGCACTAAGCAGCAGATAAAATGTTTTGCTCAACGACACACAACACAGTGACTCCGAGGAGTCTCCAACTTGCAAACCCTCGATACCCAGTTGACGCTCTACAAACTGAGCCACTGCGCTTCAACAATAAGGATCATGGTAATCTGAATCAGAAGTTATCTTATCTATAGTTTAAGGATTGTAGTTAACTAAAGCAGAGGTTATCTTGTTAATAGTTAAATCATCATAGTTATCTAAGGCAGATGTCATCTTATTTATAGGTTTAGGATCACAGTTATCTAAAGCAGACGTTATCTTATTTATAGTTTGGTTTAAACTTTATTTTATATGTATAATATATGACAAGTATACAAACAACACAGAATACAATTACAATACAACCACTATACAAATGGGATTCAGAAGAAAGTCAAATGACTTATTTGAATCTGTATTATTTATAGTTTAACAACCATAGTTATCTAAAGCAGATGTTATCTTATTTATAGTTTAACAACCATAGTTATCTAAAGAAGATGTTATCTTATTTATAGTATAACAACCATAGTTATCTAAAGCAGATGTTATCTTATTTATAGTTTAACAACCATAGTTATCTAAAGCAGATGTTATCTTATTTATAGTTTAACAACCATAGTTATCTAAAGCAGATGTTATCTTATTTATAGTTTAAGGATCATAGTTATCTAAAGCAGCTGCTATCTTATTTATAGTTTAACAACCATATTTATCTAATGCAGATGTTATCTTATTTAAAGTTTAACAACCATAGTTATCTAAAGCAGATGTTATCTTATTTATAGTTAAAGGACCATAGTTATCTAAAGAAAATGTTATCTTATTTATAGTTTAAGGATCATAGTTATCTCTTATAGCTATAGATTAAGGATCATAATTATGTAAAGCAGGTTATCTTATCTATTGTTTAAAGATCATTGTTGTCTAAAGCAGAAGTTATCTTATTTATAGGTTTAGGATTATAGTTATTTTAAGCAGATGTTATCTTTTTTATAGTTTAGGAACCATAGTTATCTAAAGCAGAGGTTATCTTATTCATAATTTAAGGATCATGGTTATCTAAAGCAGAGGTTATTTTATTTATAGCGCAAGGATCATAGATATCTAAAGCAGATGTTATACTATTAATACTTTGTTTTGTTTGATTTGATACTTTACGTCCCAGTCAACAATTTTTCAGTTATGGCGGGACAGGTCATCCTGGGCTGAACCAGTAATAAGCAGGGATTAATGTGTCTTGCTCAAGGACACAATGCAGAGCCACAGGTGAGGCTCGAACTCGCAACCCCTTGGTCTCGGGACAAGCACTCTACCACTGAGCCACTGCGCTCCCATTTATAATTTAAGGATCATAGTTGTCTAAATTAGGTATATCAATAATAGTTTGAGGATCATAGTTGTCTAAATTAGGTATATCAATAATAGTTTAAGGATCATAGTTGTCTAAATTAGGTATATCAATAATAGTTTAAGGATCATAGTTGTCTAAATTAGGTATATCAATAATAGTTTAAGGATCATAGTTGTCTAAATTAAGTATATTATTAATAGTTTAAGGATCATAATTATCTGAATCAGAATTTGCTTTTATAGCTTAAGAGTCATAGTAATATCAACATGAATAGTTTAAAGATCATAGTTATCAGGATTAGAGGTTATCTTATACATAGTTTTCTAATCATGGTTATATCAAGAATAATTTAAGGATCATATGAATCTAAATTAGGTTATATTATTTATAGTTTGAGGATCATCAGTATCTATATTAAACAGTTTAATTTTTATAGTTTAAGAATCATAGTTATCTAAATTACAGGTTTTAAGGTTCATATAGATCTGAGTCAGGTCATCTTATTTGTAATTCAATGATCATACTATATAGCAATTTGTTTCAGAATTTATCTGTGATCTGCATTAGAGGTTATATTATTGATAATTTAAGGGTCATATATATATATAATATATAGTTACCTAAATTTTAGATTATTTACTGTTTTAGCACCATAGTTCCAGACCCCATCCATTCTTTCTTCCAGTGGTCCCTCTAATATGTGTTCCCATAGATATAAACCTGGAAAATATCATAGAAACAAATTGAAGCCAGAATCACTAAATCATATTAGGCATCTGTAAGAGGAATATCCATGGACCTGTGTATGAAGGCCACTCAAAAATAGACAAAACAAAGATCTTAATGACAAATGGTAGCTTAATGACGGTCAAGGAGCATTCTGCAATTCTTTTGACCTGTATTAAGCGACAATTAGTCTCAGAAACCCATTTTTGGTCTTTTTGAGAGTGGCCGTTTTACACAGGTTTTACTGTATATTAACACATCCTTAGATTTGATGTTTGGAATCACAAGACCTGCTGAGTTATGAGCAATATGACAGACAAACAGTGATCATGAGCAACAATTGTTTCTATCCTCATCAAATCAGTTATGATAGAAATTTGTTCTTGCATGCATTGTTCTTAATGTTTACCATGCTAAACCCAGATATATCCTATTTTGATCCTGTAGGCAAATGGCAGAGCTTCATAAATGTATACTCCTCAAAATAAATGAAGGACCAATACAATCAATTATAACATTGGATCATTTTGTGTAGAACATATTTTGGAAAACAATTTTACGATAAAGTTTAAATTTTTCAGACATCTTTGATGCCCTATTGCCGAGTGAAACAGCAAAAAAAAAATTGGTAGAAAATGTTACTAACATGAATTTTGTGCCATTTTAAAATTTGACCTAAATGTATTGGAATGGCATTTCTTGTGTGTGATCCATGGACCATAGAACCGAATGAAATGAATGAATAATGCTTTTAGATTCTGAAAGCTCTGTTTTCGCATGATTTTATGGTGTTTTAATCCCATCGATACCACACACATCTTACTGAGAGAAAAATGCCCCTTTTGGCTGTGGCGTAATGATCAGACTATGGGTTCAGAAATATGGTTTTGCCGTTTGTCTGTGACAATCTTTGTACAATTTGTCGGGACATTTTCTAACACTCAAAGGTATAGAATGACAATAGAAAATCTGATTCTTGATGGCCAAGTACACACATTGTTTTCAGAAAATGAAACAATGTCGAAACTCCATTGTATGAGATGAAAATGTTTGCTTCCCAGTATAATGAAACTGTTTGAAGAAATCTTTTGCATGTAAGCAGAACTGTTTAAAACAAAGTTTAATTTGATGGCACTTTCATTCTACCCGAATGACCACAGAAGAATTTCTTTACCCCACCCACTGCCTTTTGAAAGTGTGTTTTTGGGGATATGTGCATTTGAGACACAGTTATGGCAGAATTAAGCGTGGGAATCAGTAACAATGATTCTTGGTTTATGGGCATAAAAAGTAGGAAGATTTTGGCCAAGTTTTACAGAATTTAAATGTTTGAGCTAATTATACCCATGTTCCAAAATCTTGGTCCTTCAATTATTTTGAGGAGTATATTACGGAGATTATGAACTCTCTAAATGGGGCCATAAAGAGGCCCTTGAAGGGTTTTGTTATTTTTAATTATGAGGTTGTTGTCTGTATGATCATGATGAGCTTTTCTAATATTTAATTTTGATGCAGACAGCTCCTAATATACTTTCCTATTATCAAAATACATGTATGTGTCTTAAAGTTTGCATATCTTTGACATCAGTATTGTATTATGTGCAACAGTTGTAATAACAACGTCACACACTTTTAATTACAACAATAACACAATTAACCAGTCATCTTACATGGCAGAACGTAAAATAACATCTCCTTGTCCTTGTTGTGGGCTTACAAAACCTATGGTCTGGTTTACAAGAAAAAGCATGCTTTAAACTGTGGAATATTTGCTTATATAGCCACATCTCAAATTACAAGGAGAAATAAAAGAAACAATTGATGACAAGCTTGAGACATGATGCACTATTTGTAACCAGACAGCGCTCTTAAATTTTGAAAGCAGCTGGCATTGGGGAACAACTAAAGTAATTAAATTGTCTGGAGAAAGAATTATTACACAATTATAGTCTTTTCTTCTACAAATATACGCAAGAAACAAATGGTTTTGTGTCCCATCTTACTGTTATTGTGTTGCCGGATCACTTGTCATGATGAATGTTTACTATACGATATTTCCACTTCTGGTTTACAAACTGACCCAAGTTTGCATGAATTCATTTATTACATGGATTCAGAAGTAGCTGATTGTGAAACCATGTGGATCCTGATCAGCTGGCTTCTGCAGAAGCAAGCTGATCTGGATCCACAGTTTTCCGGAAGAGCTGAATGTAGACTCAACATGACAAGGTTTGTATACCACATTCAATTGCTTATGCCGCGAAAAAAACTTGTAGGAGTCTGACAGAAAACAATCAACTAAATGATCTCTTTGGAGATTCAAAAATTAATTTACGTATACGATTAGTATTTATGATGCGTAAGTTCCAAAAACAAGGGCTCTGACAGAAGTCTGAACTTGCTTGAGACAAGAACAATTGATCTTAACACAAATGCACATCACAGCCCATGGTGGAAGAAAACTCTGATGTTGACACATGTTGCCCATCACAGCCTGAATGATGGAAGGAAAATCTGATCTTAACGAAAGCCCATGATGGAAAAAAATCTGATTATAACACAATTTCCCATCACAGCCCATGATGGAAGCAAGTTGCACATCACAGCACATGATGGAAGTAAAGTCTGATTTTGTCACATGTTGCCCATCACAGTCCATGGCGGAAGAAAATCTGATCTTAAATTGACACATGTTGCCCATTAGACTGGCCCGTCTAACTGATAATTTTATCGCGTTACAAAAAAACTTATATCATTTTTTTTATTCTAAAAGTGTCTACCTCTCTGATAGGGCTATCTGAGTTTGAGCCAAGAAGGGAGATTATATCAGAGAAATTTTTTTCCAGTAGCAGTAGTTTTCCTTGAACCTGAGGCCAGGCTAGTTGCCCATAAAAACCCATGAATTTGAAGAAAAATCTGATCTCAACACATGTTGCTTATCACAGCCCATGATGGAAGAAAATCTGATCTCCAGACATATAGATACCAAATGAACAGTTCAATAAATTAGACATAGAGATGACAGTTCCCGTGCTATAAAAGGATTTTCTCTCATTCACAGACCCTAAGTGGCAATCAGTATGCCTTTTGCTGTCTTTATTACCCCATTCATAAAGAGAAACGGGCTCGAAAAAATCTACATTATGACCTGTATGTCCCTCTTTGCTGCCTTGCACACTATTTGATACAGCATTGGAAAATCACCCAGCAGGGACTCAGATCAGCCTGCATGGCCCTGCCATGCAGGCTGGTCTGAGTCCCTACTGGGGGAGTACCTCACCTAGAATGTTGCTTCACATAAAAGTTCATACTTATTGTGACGCTGGCGAATATTTCTGTTGCTCCGGACAAATTCATTTGCTGTAATAGACAGTTCGCTAGATGGGAAAGTCTTCTACATATCATTTTTATTATGAATTAATGCAAGTAATATTTGTAGACTGAATGGAAGGCAATTAGCGCCAACAATGAAAACAGGAGTTTGATAGATCTGTCCATAAAAGAATAGTACTAATAACTTCTGCCAGACAGTAACGGTTCCTGTTGTTGGTTTCACTGACTGCCATTTCAAACTTCCTGAAACTTTTGTCTGCTCAGATGTCGTCTGCTGCATTTGTTTGTTTTGTTGCTTTACGTCCCAAGTCAACAGCTATGGCCATGGCGGGATGGTCAGTGCACGTAACCATATTTTTTCCTGGGCAAGCTTGAACAAGCAGTTAACCAGTACTTTGCGCACATACTTTCGCTTGTAACTGACAAAAACCCTTCTTGAATGATTCAGCGGAAGGGAGGAGAATTTCCAAGGTCAATCTCCACGAAATTATGGAACCGGGCCAGGATCGAACTCGCAACCCCTGGATCTCCTGCTGCATAACAGATTGATTACAGCTTACCAGCAAACAGTATGGACCATTGTCAGACTGCTTGGTGGCGCAGTAGATCTGGGTCAACACCATTTGCTACAGAGGTTTCCAATATAAATGTATACAAGAGCAGAGGACATTAAGTTGACAGCTTCAGGCGTGAATGACACTAAAGTGTTAAAGCTGAACCGGTTGGTCTAGTATTCTTTATATCAGAAAGAATTTGTCCGAGATTTGGCATTCATGTAAAACAAAGGCATATGTACTTTTATCACTGATGATATCAAATGGAAAACTATTGTGCACTGAAATCGGAATGAATCAAAATATTTTCAGAGCAAAAAAAAAGAAATGTCCTCTCACCATCCAAACCAGGTATGATGATCTCATCAGGAGATATGTGACAAGGTTAATCTAAAATACAATAGCCATTTTCATACAGAGTTTTCCCGACACATTCCTATTAGCTCTGTCAGAGCACTTTCAGAATAGAAATAATCTGACCAATCAAAAAACATCCCAACAATGTGACCTATATTTAAATAAGCATTTCAGATACCCAATGATGACAAGTGAAACCGTGTGAGTTTATGTAATTTTCGGTTATGTTAGGAATATCTATTGCTAGATTGACTTGATAGCATAATGTCAGAGTACCACTGGTGTTTTGCTCACATTTTGAGTGATTCTTCAAATGGTGAAATAATTACATGATCACCGGCTACGGAGCTGTGATGTTACCAGTGCTGACCTCAGAATATAAACAAACATTAATGCTGTCTGAAATACCTAAAATTGGTTTTCGAGGTAAAAAAAATATACAAAACATCGCTGAATGGCCCTTAACAACTAATTCGCACTTCATATGCAATATATACAAGACTGTATGCTTACAAAACAGAATTACTGTTGGTATTTTGATGCTAGCCATGTGCTCTGCTTCGTGGTTACAGGATGAATTTTGATTGGCTGAGTTATTAGTCATAGGATATAAGTGCATGTGACTTGAATCCCGAAAGAAATCCAGCAAAGTACAGAAGGCCTATGAAATTGGCTATTAGCCTGCTACACTGACTAGCTTTTGATGGAGCAAGTAGCTGTTGTACAATCTAAATAGAGAACAACAAAGATGCTGACCAGACTGTCCAGATGCACAGTCTGATCAGCATCTTTGTTGCTTGCATTCAACAAAAGACTTTGATCAATCAATTATGGCTGCATGTTGGAGACCAATATTGAGATTGCTTTGTATTTGATAATTGGGATGCTCTGTTGGATTTTGATTAATGTTGCGGCAGCTATTCTCTCTGAAATTGATGTGAATATAACTTGATTATGCTGTGAATTAAATGGCTGCAGTCAGGATTTGTTGCATTTTTTTGCTTTCTTCTCTTGATTGACACTAAAGTAAGAGAATACTGTATTTTGTAATTACAGTTGTTACAGAAACAGCCTCACAGTATGACGGTCATCAACCACAAATTGCTACGATAATTTATACTCGCGAGATTTTCAATCTGATATCATCAATGGTAAAAGTACACATGAAACAAACTGTAAATTCAGAATTTTTTATGAGAATTCTATTTTCGCGAATAGCGTTAAGAGACATATTTGCGACGTTAAATATTGACGTGATTAGGGCATAATTTACCTACATTGGTAAATGACAGACAATTTCGTCATTCTGCGAGAGTTTTATTTTCCTGAAACTTTGCATCCGCGAAATTTTGCAAAATAATACCCTTGCAAAAATTTCCAATTTGCAACCTTCCCCCGCCTTACCATCGAAGGAGACGGCCGTTGTGTTTTTGGTGCAGATCCTGTTCTTGGCATATCAGCAGTTTGATTGTAAATGATATCATAATACAACTGAATGGCAGATTTAAACCTAATTGCCTGATGGAATATTGGGGCATGATGAAGAGTTGACTAGATATTGATGACCTTGCCCCGATTTTCAAGGTCAATGCTGATATAAACTGCCAAATTTAAGCCAAATCTTGCATGTTTGCACTGTATCTACTCCTGAACTACTGGATGAATGGGTCCATTTCATTTCAGCATTGTCAGATAATGAGCAAAATTATGGTTGTCTTGTTGCTGTAAATGTCCTGTAGCTATTCCTCAAGGTACCGTGGGTAAAAAATTGGTCTGCAGTTTGTGATTGTGGTATTTCCTGATAATACTCACTTACTTTTTTTATCCAACTTATGTCACTTCCTAACCCGAGCTTTAATAAGCAGGTGCTCAGTTCATTGATCATCATTGGCCAAATGAAGCTATTAACTTCATATGTAACATCCTTGGCATGTTTTCAAAGAGCCAGGGTCCACATGACCAAAATGGCTGCTATATGGCCATATACGGTAAAATTCTATGTCTTCTGTGCAATTAAAACTTTTGAAAAATAATTGCTTACAGTACAACAGTACAAAATATATAGAAATTGAGGACTTTTTCATCAAATTATAAGGCTATGCAAATTTCATAAATGGTAAATGTAAATTTTCGAACACAATGCAGACCCAGATCAGACTGCTTCTGCTTGCTATTGTGACAAGCGTTTTTTTGAATTCCAGACAGAAAGAGGAAAGTGTTCGAAATTTTAGAATGTTTACCATAAGGGAGACATGGTAGGGCATTATAACATTTGTTAAGCCTAGGTTATTGCAAAAATGTGAGTGCATATACACCTATCAGTTTGGTCATAGTTATCAGCAATTATGTAAAGCCCTAAACAAAACACTTTCTGGTATCAAATGTAAACAATAGAAGCTTTTGTTAAGAAGCCACTTGTAAGATAGAGAGCCATTTACTGTTATCAGACAAGAGGCCAGTTACATAAATCAGCTAGGCTAAAACCTTAGTTTAATGGCAGACAGTGGCAGATAATAGGCTAACATTTTGGATCCAATCACCAGAAAAAGACCCATTTTTTCAAATGATCTTCTTCCAAGCCCATGTTCTCTGTTGTGCAAGTCAGTAACATTTAAGCAAATTCCAGATCAGACTGCAGAAGTGCAGTTCTATTAAGCCTCTGTACCACACAGCTTGCTACTGCGATGCGACCACTCATATAATTATGGTCGCCAACTAAAGCACCGTACAATCGGCGATAGATTTTGCATGTAGTTGGCGAATACTTGCCATGGGACCAAACGGCGACTGGTCAGAGACTGTTATGTGATTAAACCTTTTTGTTTTGATGCAATGAGCGATAACTCACTCAATGTAAAATGTGTTGAACAAAAGTCTGACAGCTTTCTCGTTAAAGCTGGAACTTCAAATCTTCAGCGGTCTATTGACGTACGCTGCAACCTGTGGATGACCAATCTCTGAAAAGTCGCCAATTAATCCCTGGCGAGCCACCGATAAGTTGCCGTCTCACCCACGGTCAGTCCTCAAAAATCGCAGCAAGGTTGCAAAATTCTATAGCCGAAAAGTTGATGAAACAAAACACCTGCGAAATAAAGTTAATGACATCATGCCAGCAGATGACTGACATTATTTTGTCTGCTATTGCACCAAAAAGAATGTCTGCTTTTGCACCAAAAAAGAAACAATGCATTTTCAAATTGTCAGTTTGTTACCACCAGAAGCAGAGCAACTGATTATTTCTTTATTGCTGCATACAGCTCCTTTTTTCAGATCTCTGTGTGCATGTATGTGTATGCAATGTGCATGCATGCATGTGCATATGCATGCAGTGTTGGAAGAAAGAAACCATTCATGAAAATATTGCAAAGAAGGCAACATGGAACAATTCCAGATTACATTAATTATGCATACTTTTTGTCTTGCTTCCGATCTGCTAAGTTTGAAAACCTACATCGTTTGTTTGGCTTGATTCTTTATGTCCCAGCCAACAATTTTTCAGTCATGTTGGGACAGGTCTTCCTGGGTTGAACCATGCAGTACTAAGCAGTGGATAAAGTGTCTTGCTCAAGAACACAACACAGTGACTTCGCCGACGGTAAGTCTCAAACTTAAGTAACCTTTCGATCCCCAGTCAAACGCTCTACCAACTGAGCCGCTGCACTCGACCTACATCAAATGCTAGAATTAAAGGCATTAGTTTTCAGATTGTGACCATTTAGAAATATGAGCTGTGTGATGAGATTTCCAACAATGTGGTATGTGCGACCAGCAAAGCCTCATATCAGCCTGCGCATACGAGCAGTCTGATCAGAGCCTTTGCTAGTCACTTGAAGATTCTATGACTCTTAAGCTACTGACCAAACATCATTTGGAGTTTCTACGCTTAAAAGGAGGCTGCACAGCCTCTTCTGAGTCTACCCTTGTCAAAATGCCACATTGTTAGAAATCTCATGTACTGGCTCATTTAGAAATATTCAGAATCCAATCAATTCACCTCCATCACAGCCTCTGGAAAGAATGGAAATGATTTTTCTTGCTCTTCCTACAAGTTGATCCCTCCCCGGGGAGCAGTAGAATTACAGAATACAACAACTTACAGATCCCAAAGAAATTTGGTGACGCAAATTACGCCATCTGAGCAGCTGTGACTTCCTTGAAATTCACAATAAGTTTACAATTACTAGAGAAACAATTGCAGAGATATTCTACGCAGAATTCATGTCTAAAAGTAAGACACTTTTTAGATCCCAAAATGATGATATTTTTTCTTATATTTCTCCACACGAACATTTTTTGTAGTACTAGGGTAAAGTCGGGTAAATTCCGACATCAGGTAAATTCGGACACACATTTGCAAACTGTGTAAATCCAGATGAGACGGCTCTTTATGAGCCGTCTCATCAGGATTTTCACTGTTTGCTTAGTTAATTTAATTTCTATTCCAATATTTGAAATATGAAACAAACAAGGCCACTGTCCGAATTTAGCTGTCTGTCTGAATATACCCGACTTTTAACTAATCGGAAGCATTTAAATGAGAAAAAATGACTATAAGTAACAATAACTAAACAATTTGACCCTTGTCCTGTCGATATAGCTTTGTCTTAGCTGAAATTATGCTGTCTGCATATTACGTCTGCTGCATTTATTCAATTACACTTGAGATTACTTTTTATCTAGGAAGCAAACACTAAGAACCCTAATCAGACTGCTCCTAAGGTAGCAATGTAGGCACATCAGCAGATGAGCTAGCAGACAACAATTGCCATGAATGGCAGGAAAAGGGCTAACATGACAAAAAGATGAACAAACAAACAAATTTCACCTGCTATGGTAAAACATGGTACAAAAGTAGCAGTAAAACACCTTAGCTCGGAGTAGTGTACCGGTAATTAGAGAAGATTATCAATTATACACACTGACTTTCTTCTAATCACCTTCTACCATGACTGTCATTTCACTAATGAATTATTCATAATGCATCAGAAGACTCCTTCTGTGCCAGAATAAGTAAGAAGTTGAGTTTATTGTCCACCACTCTTATCACAACTCTGATTGTAAGATCACGTGCAAATGCATGTTTGGGTAATTTTTCATGCATTTAATTTGTCGTCTGCTGATTTTTCTCAAAATTAACATTTTCAAAAAATTCCATCTCATCATCATCATCATCATCATCATCATCATCATTGGGACAGTTGCATCATCCACATTAGTGGATCCCGTTCCAGGTTGCTGTTGCAGTTGTTCTCAGTCAATTTCTTCCCTCCCTGGCCCACACATTCTATCAACCTCTATATCACATGTGATTCTGCTGTACAGCTAGAGTCCTCAAGCTCAAGCTTCACTAGTAGCTCTCTTGACCTTAAGTGGCCACTTCCATCAGCTTGAAGAAGGTTCAGCTTGGTCAACGGCCAAATTTCCCTAGCATGAATCATTGCGCTCCGCAAGCAAGAGCTGTACACATGGCCATGGGTCTTGTAAGAGAGGTGGAGGATATGAGAACCGGCAGTAGCTGCGGTAAACAGATTGGATCCAATTTAACCCTTAAAGCCCAAATCACAACTGCAGCATACGACAAATTTTGGGACATCTTTCCCAATTTTCGACAAAAATAAGGTATGATTTTACACGAGCAGACGATTCTCATGAAATAGCATGCCTTATTTGCTATTTTGGAAAAAGTGGCAAAATTTTAAACTGTCGTCTGCTGCAAATTATAGGTGGCACTTTATGGGTTAACATCGGTAAACAATTTAAACATTTTTAAGCTGAAAACATGTAAATGTGTATTTTGTCAAAAATAAAATGCCACATAAGAGATTTCATCGGAGTCTACATAAGACATAATGATCTTCAGGAGTAGTTTTGGGATATTTTTTCATAGTTACAGCCTGTGACACCTCAAGATATATGGTCCTTGTCGCGAGAAAACCTGTCCTTGGGGTTTCCGATAAAGTGAGATTCAAACCAGCCTGCTCAGCTACAGTGACTAGCTAGAAATATGAAATTTTGCTCGTAGCAAGTCTATATATGATACTTTCCAATGAGCGAATAACAAAGGCGCTGATCAGACTGCGTGGATGCGTAGGCTGGTCTGCACCTTTGTTGTTCGCAAACCCCGAAGACATGTTTTCTCGTGACGAGGCTCATGTGATGGACCATCTCAGCTTTTTTGTATCAAAGGACAATATGTATGAGAGAATCCTTCGCTACAAAAAGGGTTAGGCACGTTCTGTAAGAAAATTTTATTCCTTTCAAGAAGAAATGTTGACATTTATTGTTCAACTGTAGACAGACTTGGGATTGTATAAATATGGTCGGATAGATAGCAGACTTGTTTGTTAGACATTAGCTGGCAGAAAATCAGACAAGGCTTTAAATTAACGGAGATTGTATCGCAGATATTGTTCTTCTAGATACTAAATAAAGCTTTTGCATAGGTCAAGTTGAAAAATTGAGCAAAATTGTCAATATTTTCTTACCCATCTGTTTTAACATATGTTTTGGGTGCTCAAAAGAACCGTCTTATTGAGACAGTTCTTTTGAGTACTCACAACATATGTTTTGGTTAAGAAATAAGAAAATTAATTTTTAATTACGCACTCTTAACTAGAGGCATGTTTTGTCCGAGTGAAGCTAGGAATCTATAGCCATGTCTGCATATATGGCATGCAACTATTTCAGTGTATTTGAATAACATTTCAAGATATAGAATGCTAATCCTCGAAGCTTGTGTAAGCCAAGATTGACAAGACATAGAATGCCGCAGCCATGCATGCAGGCCTCGAAGCTTGTGTTAATTAGCCAAGATTGACAAGACAAAGAATGCTGTGGCCATGCATGCAGGCCTCGAAGCTTGTGTTAGCCAAGATTGACAAGACATAGAATGCCCCGGCCATGCATGCAGTCCTGGAAGCTTGTGTTAGCCAAGATTGACAAGACATAGAATGCCGCAGCCAGGCATGCAGGCCTTGAAGCTTATATTAGCCAAGATTGACATGAAATAAAGTGCTGTGGCCATGCATGCAGGCCTTGAAGCTTGTGTAAGCCAAGATTGACAAGACATTAAATGCCTTGGCCATGCATGCAGTCCTCAAAGCTTGTGTTTGCCAAGATTTACAAGACTAGAATGCCGTGGCCATGCATGCAGTCCTCAAAGCTTGTGTAAGCCAAGATTGACAAGACATGCAATGCCACGGCCATGCATGCAGTCCTCAAAGCTTGTGTTAGCCAAGATTGACAAGACATGCAATGCCGTGGCCATGCATGCTGTCCTCGAAGCTTGTGTTAGCCAAGATTGACAAGACATGCAATGCCGCGGCCATGCATGCAGTCCTCGAAGCTTCTATTAGCCAAGATTGACAAGACATGCAATGCCGTGGCCATGCATGCTGTCCTCAAAGCTTGTGTTAGCCAAGATTGACAAGACATGCAATGCCGCGGCCATGCATGCTGTCCTCGAAGCTTGTGTTAGCCAAGATTGACAAGACATGCAATGTCGCGGCCATGCATGCTGTCCTCGAATCTTGTGTTAGCCAAGATTGACAAGACATACAATGCCAGGCCATGCATGCTGTCCTTGAAGCTTGTGTTAGCCAAGATTGACAAGACATGCAAAGCCGCGGCCATGCATGCTGTCCTCAAAGCTTGTGTAAGCCAAGATTGACAAGACATACAATGTGATGGCCATGCATGCAGGTCTCTAAGCTTGTGTTAGCCCAGATTGAGAAGACATACAATGTCATGGCCATGCATGAAGTCCTCAAAGCTTGTGTTAGCCAAGATTGACAAGACATAGAATGCCCTGGCCATGCATTCAGGCTGCCAAGCTTCTGTTAGGCAAGATTGACAAGACATACAATGCCATGGCCATGCATGCAGTTCTCGAAGCTAGTGTTAGCCAAGATTCACATGACATACAATGCCGCGGCCATGCATGCAGTCCTCGAAGCTTGTGTTAGCCAAGATTGACAAGACATACATGTAGAATGCTGTGGCCATGCATGCAGGCCTCGAAGCTTGTGTTAGCCAAGATTGACAAGACATAGAATGCTCTGGCCAGGCATGCAGTCCTGGAAGCTTGTGTTAGCCAAGATTGACAAGACATAGAATGGCGCAGCCATGCATGCAGGCCGCCAAGCTTGTGTAAGCCAGGATTGACAAGACATAGAATGCCATGGCCATGCATGCAGGCCGCCAAGCTTGTGTTAGGCAAGATTGACAAGACATACAATGCATGCAGTTCCAGAAAGATTGTGTTAGCCATGATTCACAAGACATACAATGCAGCGGCCATGCATGCAGTCCTGGAAGCTTGTGTTAGCCAAGATTGACAAGACATACAATGCAGCGGCCATGCATGCAGTCCTCGGAGCTTGTGTTAGCCAGGATTGACAAGACATACAATGCAGCGGCCATGCATGCAGTCCTCTGAGCTTGTGTTAGCCAGGATTGACAAGACATACAATGCAGCTACCATGCATTTAGTCCTCTGAGCTTGTGTTAGCCAGGATTGACAAGACATACAATGCAGCGGCCATGCATGCAGTCCTCGGAGCTTGTGTTAGCCAGGATTGACAAGACATAGAATGCCGTGGCCATGCATGCAGTCCTTGAAGCTTGTGTTAACCAAGATTGACAAGACATACAATGCCGTGGCCATGCATGCAGTCCTGGAAGCTTGTGTTAGCCAAGATTGACAAGACATACAATGCCGTGGCCATGCATGCAGTCCTGGAAGCTTGTGTTAGCCAAGATTGACAAGACATACAATGCCGTGGCCATGCATGCAGTCCTCGAAGCTTCTATTAGCCAAGATTGACAAGACATAGAATGCAGCGGCCATGCATGCAGGCCGCCAAGCTTGTGTAAGCCAGGATTGACAAGACATAGAATGCCGTGGCCATGCATGCAGGCCGCCAAGCTTGTGTTAGGCAAGATTGACAAGACATACAATGCATGCAGTTCCAGAAAGATTGTGTTAGCCAAGATTCACAAGACATACAATGCATCGGCCATGCATGCAGTCCTGGAAGCTTGTGTTAGCCAAGATTGACAAGACATACAATGCAGCGGCCATGCATGCAGTCCTCGGAGCTTGTGTTAGCCAGGATTGACAACACATACAATGCAGCGGCCATGCATGCAGTCCTCTGAGCTTGTGTTAGCCAGGATTGACAAGACATACAATGCAGCTACCATGCATTTAGTCCTCTGAGCTTGTGTTAGCCAGGATTGACAAGACATAAAATGCAGCGGCCATGCATGCAGTCCTCGGAGCTTGTGTTAGCCAGGATTGACAAGACATAGAATGCCGTGGCCATGCATGCAGTCCTTGAAGCTTGTGTTAACCAAGATTGACAAGACATACAATGCCGTGGCCATGCATGCAGTCCTGGAAGCTTGTGTTAGCCAAGATTGACAAGACATACAATGCCGTGGCCATGCATGCAGTCCTGGAAGCTTGTGTTAGCCAAGATTGACAAGACATACAATGCCGTGGCCATGCATGCAGTCCTCGAAGCTTCTATTAGCCAAGATTGACAAGACATAGAATGCAGCGGCCATGCATGCAGTCCTCAAAGCTTGTGTTAGCCAAGATTGACAAGACATGCAATGCACTGGCCATGCATGCAGTCCTCGGAGCTTGTGTTAGCCAAGATTGACAAGACATACAATGCCTTGGCCATGCATGCAGTCCTCGAAGTTTGTGTTAGCCTGGCAAGATGGACAAGACATACAATGCTGCACCCATTTAGTAGTCCTTGAAGCTTGTGTTAGCCAGGATTGACAAGACATACAATGCCGTGGCCATGCATGCAGTCCTCGAAGCATATGTTAGCCAGGATTGACAAGACATACAATGCCCAGGCCATGCATGCAGTCCTCGAAGCTTGTGTTAACCAAGATTGCTTTGGCTTGAATTCTCCATAAGGTGCTAATAAGTGCCAATATTGAGTGTTTTCTTGGCAAACCTCTTACATCAATCATTCTGCTTCAGCAAATACCAAAATTAAACACATTATATTTATCATTCACGCTGCTAGAATTTGACAGGAGAGAGACAATATTTCGATCAAAATTCAATAAATAAACGCCTCAAGAAAATGAACCTTGTAGCATCTTTGATTTGTTAATTTTCTACTCAGGCTGCACATCAGTACAGTTCAGTTTAATCCATGAAGCCCTTATTTTTCAAATAAGCAGGAGACATAATTCACTTGAAATGCAGCTGTTGAAATGTGACAATTGACATTGATCGAACAACATGATTTTGTTGGTTCATCAGATGCTGTACTGGAATAATTTACAACCCTTCATAATTGAAATATTTATCAAATTCTATATAGACTAAAATACTTACCTCGACCACGCTGGATTTTTTTGTACAACATTCCTTCTCCCAAATATTTATCCAATTAATTTGCATGTTGGAAGTTTAATATTAGCATGTATCACATGACGTCACGTCTGGGGGTGATATAACACCATGTATTAAATTTGATGAAATTAGGTGGTTAAAATAACATAATATTATTTAGTAACCTTAGGTAATGACGTTCATAAATATGGCAAAATCTTGAGCTTTGCACTCCAAAAACATGACTTTAAAGTATTTTAGTGTTAGATGATCAATAGAATCTAACATTCGTGCTCATGTATTGTTGAATTTATTAAACTTGTTGCAAAAAAGCAATAAAATGCCCGACAAGCTTCACATTTTAACTCTTTTCCCCAACTCATTTAATAAATTTGATAATACAGGAGCACATACTCATGTTAGATCCTCTATGTATTTACAAGAAGAGTGAATGTAGCTGGCTTCAAGAGAGCTGATCTGGATCTACACTATTTTCAAAACAGGATATATCACAGTTTAGAAAGAAAAGTAGGGGGCTAAGATTCAGAAGAAACAATAAATCAGAATCTTTACTGTTTGGCATTCCATTGAGAAACTACACTGAATATATATCTTAGATAAATACAGCAAATAAGGTACCTTTTCTGTATTCTCAGATCAAATACTGTATTGCTAATAGAATGATTGAATATCCTTCGAAATGAATTGTGTGTGGTTTCTAAATGTGCACCCGCTGAGGACAAGAACATGAGAAGCTAAAAGATTTTTGCAATTCCTTCACCAAAAGGTTATTTATATCAGAGAAAAAAGTTTGAATCATTCTTCTGTCTGTGCATGACAAGTTTTTCTCTTCTCAGATCCTGCATATTGTCTGAAAGACAACATCAAAATGTAACATTTCTTTAATACCTTAGACAATCCAATTCTTGATGGGTATGGTAACTGTTCTAAAATTTCTAGAACTTTTCTCTTTCAGTTCTCAAATAAAATGTTTAACAAGGCTGGAATTCACAAAATGCTTGTATGAATAGCAAACATGAAGGATCTTTATCAGACTGCTTCTTCAAAATAACTCAAAAGCCTGTCAGAACTTTGACTGTAAACATGAAGTTTTTTATGTATGGGTCTAGAATGGAAGAATGTGTCTGCATGTCAGCTTACCACTCCAATATTGAATGACAATGTGTTTAAATGTAGACTTATACCAGTTTCCTTCTTATATTATTTTTAATATTTATGAAATATATAGAGGGTCTTACATGAGTGCTCATGTTTTATTGAATTTATTAAACGAGTTGTGGAAAAGAGATAAAATGCGAGGCTTGCTGAGCATTTCATCTCTTTTTCGCAACAAGTTTAATAAGTGCACGAATGTAAGATTCTATTTATCATATGACATTAAGATTACTTTGAAATCTCATTTCTGCCGTAAAAACGTTATAATTTTGTCATTATGTACGCAACGTTGTTATGGACGTCATAACGTTTCCAGAAAATCTGTAAACCACTAGTGGTTTATCGATTTTATTGCATGGCGTTATTTCACTCCCAGACGCAACATCATATGATAAATAAATATTTCACTTTATATACTTTAGTTCTCTAAGACTGAGGAAGTGTTATCAGAGAGGACTGAAGATCTTTTGTACTACATTATATGAAGTAAAATGAAATTGGCATTGGAGGCTTAATATCAGTCTAGTTCAAACGTTACATGAAATATGTTACATGAAAGTGAGATGCATATATAAATTAATTCACATTTCTGTGGTTTTGAGAAGTTGAGTGTCACACAGGTTTAGTGCATAATGAGCAATACTACAGCTTTTAAACCACTCCTTACTCCTACCACTCCCCCCCCCCCCCCCCCCCCCAAAAAAAAAAGCACACTTATTATCTAGCGACCTGAATATTTTAATAATTAGAGGATAAATTCCATATTCAAAAGATATTTCTTTGTACAAGTCTTAAACATATTTATTTACGATAGTTCATCATAAAACTTTCATGTAATGTTCAGCTCTCAGACAATAAAGTGCTATTATTCATGCTTAATTCCCTCCCTATGAATGTTAAATAAGCAGAAGTGACAGGTCTATATATCTCAGGGAAAACAATAGTTTTCTTATCAAACATTAAGCCATCATCATTCATAGACTGTTCCTTGATAATAAACAAACTAAAAAATAAATTGTGGCCAGACAGTTTCCTTGTGTTTGTGGTGGGAGAGCTTGTGCATGGTAAACAGGATTTAAGCCCCCAGTGGCTTAGGCTGCTGTCTATTCTAAGGCGGTGGTTCTGTTGTTGTTGATTTATTGTTGTATGTAATTCCCGTTGTTTGTGGGGGTTCTGTGTTGGTCTTTGTTTTGGTATGCATTCCTTTGTGTCCTTTCCAGTTTTGCAATCATCTTGATGAGGAAGAGAGAGCTGGTTGCTTTGTACATGAGTCTCATCACCTCATAAACTTGTTTTCACATGATATTCTTTATAAGAGTTTTTTTCTCTGATTGCTGGGTAATTTTGCATGTTTTTTTTTGTTGTCTGCTTCAAAATCAAATTTTTTCCTTCAATAAATAACTTCAGGAATACCATCAGTGTGTCGAACAGTTTGGCTTCACATTAAGTCGATGTTTTGTCAGGCTTGATCTTGGGCCAACCTGTTTGCAAAGACAACACTAGCAGAAAAAAGCAAAAATCTCATTCAAAGATTAAAAGAGCAGTATTGTCCACTGTATCTAAAAAAATCAACTGTTGAATATTCCCTGCATCCAGCAATAAAGTTCTCTAGGAGTACATAAGAACAAAGTTTTTGTTTCTTTTAAATTGTTTGCCTTCTGCTTTTGGTTTCTATGAGTTCAATCAAATGGGCTTTGGCTACTGTAATGCACCTTCTACCTTCCAAAAATAGTAAGTGAGTATGATCAGGAAATACCACATTCACAAACTGCAGACAACCCTGTGGCACCCCGAGGAAGAGCCGCTCACCTACTAGACTATATAACAGAATATGAAAGAAGTATGAGGGACACTGTCACGACTCTTAAGAACTTATTATAATCTTGATATCTTCAACAGTATACTACACTGATGCAGACCATATTTTGGGGACTTCACATGAAAAGTAATTAAGGGTGCAAAGATCAGGAATCTATACAATCAAGTACCACACCTGACCCAGGATACCAATGGGAAAGTGACAAACTCACAGTTAGACACCACAAAGAGCCAAGAGGTCAGCCCTTTCCAGCAGGTGACCACAAAGCACATATAAACAGATGGACACAAATACATAGCAAACACAAGACAGAAAAAACCCCATAAAAGATCAACAAAAGAAGTACCACCTTCGAACGGTCAGTAAAATATTTTACTGGAGGGCTTAAACCTGTTTAACGGCGCCAACCTCACCCTTAATTCAGATGTGGATCAAGACACTTCACCCTTAATTCAGATGTGGATCAAGACACATAGATATTTGGTTTGCATGAAAGACCCCTAACTTATCAATGCATCATCTCCTAAAACATATAAATCAAGATATAACAAGGAGATAAAGCAAAGATAAGGACTCAACAGTAAATAAAACTGAATACCTGAGCAAAAGAAATCCAACAGGTAAACCCCGGTGGGCCCGACAAACATCCAAAGCATCAGGCCCCTACCATCTCATCAATAGATAAGTCTTTAAGTTGGAACCATCATAGAGTCTGAAGTCCGACCCACCCGCATGCAACTAAAGAGGAAAGCAAAGTTGCCAACCGTGATTGGGCTGACCACCAAGCATGCAGTCTGTTGCAATACATTAATGTTACAGCCAATCTTTTTATAATAGGAAATTATTTTAATGAACTGCGCTGAAAAATTATTAGAGCCAACAATCTTCTTCAATTTATACACCAAACAAGACCAAACTCTGCTCTGGACCTGCGTCGCAGGTACATATCGGTGTGTGAACAGTCGATATGCAAAGTTCAAATATATAGGAATGAAATCAGATTACACCAAATTACACAGTGTAATCTACTGTAGGTGACTTATTTGAGTTAAACACTCAAATATATTATCAAATGTGCATAAATATAGGGTGTACATGTTCAATGTGTGAGCAATCACACTACAAAGTTTGAATATAAAGGAATGAAAACTCCTTGAGTTACAGATTAAACAAACAAGACACCCCCTAAGCAATTCGGATGGAAAAAAATGTCCAAGTTCAACAGCCCTAAAAATAAGAAATTATTTATTAAATGGGCACAAAAAGGGAGGTGCACATCATCAATATGTAAACAATCATTATGAAAAGTTTGAATATAAAGTAATGAATACTGTTGGAGTTACAGATTACACAAACTAGGCACCTCCTAAGCATTACAGATGGAAAAAATGTCCAAGTTCAACGCCCATCAAAAATGGAAAAACATTTATTAAATGTGCACAAAATGGTAGGTGCACATCTTCAATGTGTGAACAATCATTATGCAAAGTTTGAATATAAAGTAATGAATACTGTTGGAGTTACAGATTACACAAACTAGGCACCTCCTAAGCATTACAGATGGAAAAAATGTCCAAGTTCAACGCCCATCAAAAATGGAAAAACATTTATTAAATGTGCACAAAATGGTAGGTGCACATCTTCAATGTGTGAACAATCATTATGCAAAGTTTGAATATAAAGTAATGATTACTGTTGGAGTTACAGATTACACAAAACTAGGCACCTCCTAAGCATTACAGATGGAAAAAACGTCAAAGTTCAACACCCGTCAAAAAAGTAAAAAAAATAATATATGAAACGTGCACAAAATAGGAGGTGCACATCTTCAATGTGTGAACAATCATTATGCAAAGTTTGAATATAAAGGATTGAATACTGTTCGAGTTTCAGAGTACACAAACTAGGAACCCCCTTAGCATTTCTGATGGAAAAAATGTCTAAGTTAAACAACGTGAAAAAAGTGAAAAAAAATTATGAAATGTGCACAAAATAGGAGGTGCACATCTTCAATGTGTGAACAATCATTATGTTAAGTATGAATATAAAGGAATGAAAACTGTTGGAGTTACAGATTACACAAACTACACACACCCTAAGCATTTCTGATGGAAAAAATGTCTAAGTTCAACACCCATCAAAAAAGTGAAAAAAAAATATGAAACATGCACAAAATAGGAGGTGCACATCTTCAATATGTGTACAATCATTAGGCAAAGTTTGAATGAAAAAGAATGAAAACTTTTGGAGTTACAGATTACACAAACTTGGTACCACTAAAGTGTTGCGGACAGACAGACGGACAGACAGGCGTACGGACAGACAGATGGAAGGACGGAGTGGACCCACTAATAGACCTGCTTTCACTAAAGCGACGCAGGTAAAAATAGTGAGTATGATCAGGAAATACCGCAATCACAAACCGCAGACAACCCCATGGCACCGCGAGGAAGAGCTGCTAAACGATCACGAGACAACAGGAAGACAAATTAAGCAAAGCAACCAGCTCTCTTTTCCCCATCAAGATGATTGCAATACTAGAATGGACATAAAGTAATGTACAACAAAACATAGAAGTCACCATAGAAATCAGGTTCCGAAAGTCCTTGGCGCAAGAGAGATTTAAGTCCAACTTGGAATTTAGAAATCAAATCATAGTATCGTCTATAAAATTTAGAAAAGGTTTTGCCAAGTTTATGATACTGATAGCCTTGTTTAAGAAGTTTCTGAGTTAACAATTTATTGCGAGTGCTGAAGTCAGCATCATAGCTAGATGCTCTAGCAAAACGAATGAGTTGAGAGATATAGACTCCATAGGATGTAGAGCGAGGAACATCAACATCTAAAAATGTGAAATTGACAATTTCAAAATCAAAGTCGTCACATTTATCATAAATTTTATCATAAAATAAATCTGAAATAAAACCTTCAAATGTAATTTCCTCCTGCAAACAGTCATTTACCTTGGGCCTGTGTTTTCAAAAGAGGGATAATGGACTGATCCTTCTACAATTAATTTACAATTAATCTAGAAGTTTTGGTTTAAACCTATTTATTTCATTTCATTGACAGAAAAACACTTCACAATTACAAAAAAAGTACAAATATACAAATTGTTTTGAACTCCCCTTTAACTCTCATGAATAATTTTGTCTCATATTTTCAGTCTTTTTTCAGAGGATCTGTTTATTGTTATTGTTGTTTTTATATTGATCACAACAACTCATGATGTGCCCTGTACACTTATATAGTGTTGATATTTTTACATTCCTTTTCCTACTTAGTATCCAAGTTTAAAGTTAGTTGAGCGGCTAAAACATAGGGTGAGAGAGGTAGGGAGCAACCAGGGGATGGGGTAGGGGTGGTATAAGCGGTATTTCAAAGAGCCCTCTATAATAATTCAATTATAGGTAGCATTCATGTGAGAAGTGAATCTTGCTAATGCTGCTTCAAGCAATAGAATTTATTGCAAGCGCGCAATAGAATTTATTGCAACTCAGACAATGCACTCTGGGAACTTCATATTCTACATTATGTGACACTATGCCTATTTTGCTAATGGTTTCTCTCATTTAAAGACAATATTTATCTCATAGGTCCAGGTATAAACAAGAACAAATACAGCTAAACCTTTGTAAAACAGCCTCTCTCAAAAAGACCGTAAACTGGTTTCAAGACCAATTATATTGCTTTATGCAGGTCAAAAGTGTTGCAGAATGCTCCAAGGGGAGCATTGCTGCAATACTTTTGTCCTTCATTAAGCTACCATTTGTCATTAAGATCTTTGTTTTGTCTATTTTTGAGTGGCTGTTTTACACAGGTTTTAATGTAGCGTAAAATTGTAAATATGTTTTTATCCATCAGTGTAAACATGTGTTTAATAAGAAACATATCTCTTTGATGCAATTCTGATGAGTACCAACACCATATGTTTTGGATGAAAAATAAGAAATTTTTTTTTTCAATTATGCACTCTTATCTAAAGGCCCTTGTCTACTTTCATAATTTTGTCTGTCAAATATTTCTGCTTGCACACAAACTGCTTAAGGAAACAGACAATGCTCAGTCGCAGATCCAGAGGGGTCCAGGGGGTTACTCGAACCCCAACCCTGCCCCCATCTTTTAAATATCCCATAAAAATTAAATAATTTGGTCTCATTGAGACCAAATTATTTCATTTGCATGGGATATTTAAGAAAAAGAAAAATGACATAAAATCAGCAAAGCTTTAAAAATCTGAACCCCCCTTTGCAGAAATCCTGGATCTGCCCCTGATGCGTATTGCTTGAGCAGGAATTTTGAGCAGTTTGATTGCATCATATCATCAAGCGTAATATTAATTTCCATTGTATGTTTTAAGAACTAATATGGTAATGGACCTTTAGTCCAAAACTATGACAAACAGACTGTGACTGAAATATTATATTTCCCATGAGGTGCAGACCACTTCTATCAAGTAACAGGATTGCTCAAAGAATCTATTTCTCTCTCCAAATCAAATTGTTTTTCAGCAGAAGAGTCTTAGATGACACTTGAAGACATGGTAAAAGACACATTTTCCTCCAAGGTGAAAGATGGGGGCTTTAAATAACTGACACTGTCTAGGCCATATATAACTAGTGGTTTCAATGCTCTTGAAAGTTGCACTTAAATCCTGATATCTAGAAGTGTATGCTCTTTGCATGCTTTCAAACATTTTTTTTGTCTGAAATTCTTTTCAAAATTAACCTTTTCATTTTTTTAGGAATACATGCACCATCAGAGTATTAAACCTTTTGATTCCAGGCCCAGAGGTTTTCAAACTTTTTTCATACTCAACTCAACTGAGCACGAAATTTATCCTGCTCATAAATGTTAAAATGCCAACAATTGTTGGCATTTTAACATTTATTAGCATGATAAATACAACATCTGAGACTTAAAGCAAGAAACTTCTTAATTTGTCAATATCTTATTTTTATGAGCAGTTGAATTTTCATACTCAGTTGAGTTGAGCATGAAAAAAGTTTTATAACCTCGGGGCCAGATCAGGCCTGACTTTACTTGGGTCCACTTGTTTGCAAAAACACTGGCAGGAAAAAAGTTAATAGGCCGATGTAAGTTTAGGATATAGGGCATATTTTAGCAATATTTTCCATATTTCCTCAAAAGATAAGTTGTGGATTCTTAAAAGAATCATCTCAGTGAGACAATTTACGTATGGGTAGAAACTAAACGATATTTTGGATATTCACAGATTTAGATAAACAAAATTTTTGAGCATAAAATTGAAAATAATTTCTTATCCATCAGTTTTAACTTGTGTTTTGGGTGCTCAAAAGAACTGTCTCATTGAGTCGGTTCTTTTGAGTAGGTTCTTTAGAGTACCCACAACATATGCTTTGGTTGAGAATTCAGAAAATTATTTTTTTGGTACGCTCTCTTTAACTAAAGTCCTGGATATTAATAATGAATACCAGTATATTCTTTCATAGATGTCTATTCATATAGCTGTTTACACCCATTGTCAAATGAACGAATCAGGAGAATCAGGAGATTCATATGCTGTTTGAACATGGGACTGAACTTGAAAATACTTAAAATAAGCCCTGCATTATTTGCAGGGCTTTATATACGGAAAGCATTGCAGACCAGACTGAATATTTCGCCGATGTTTTTGTTCGCAAAAACATTGCGTACGGTTATGACGTTGTGACGACGTTCGAAAGTACACAGCCGACGCCATTTTGTTTAGAGAAAACCAGTGTAAGAAAATGGACAATTTAATGTTTTAGCAGCGTTTTCAATGCGAATCGGGCTGGAATAAGGTAAAATATGCAAGAATAACAACAGCATCCATGGGACCCGGCAAATGTTAATGCATGATAAAACATGTGTGATCCCTATAATCTTAGTTTATTTTGTGAATTCCGTTGCAAACTTTGTAAAAAAAAACAAAAACAATTTTTCTGCTTGTTCAATATTGCCAAATCACAGAGCACATTGCTCCCAAATATAGACCATTATCTTCCCACCCACCTTTTTGAGCCAATCACTGCATGACATTTTACATTAACAGGTCTGTGACCTGTTGCCACAGACAACATAAAAGTCCATTTTCTCATTAAGACCTACATGTAATCACTGTTAATGCTGGGGTCATTTATATCCCTCCATTATTCCCTCATTTCCTCTGTCTCATTCCTCTGTCAGGCTAATTCCTTGTCTTAATGCTTTAAGTGTGCTGAACCAAATCACTCGCAACAGGAAAAGATTGTGCAAACACAATAAGTCCCAGATCAGACTGCTTTGGTTAGGGACTTTTTGCTATCTTTGTTTTTAATCAGGGTGGGTAGTCACATGGTTTTTGTTAGGATACATTGTACGGAAAAATGGCTGACATCTTTCCACAACAATGTTTTAAGCGAATGTAAGTAGATTTCTCAGTGTTTTTTCCATCTTTACCCAGAAAGTTATACACCATTTTCCAGCCCACATTTTCCTGATCTAATGATGCCAGGATATCCTGGTAAAGCTTCTTACTTCGAGCACAGACTCTGTCACAATATTTTTAGTGGTGATGATCGAGCCCGAATTATAGAAATAAATTGTACGGACGGCAATCATTTTCTTTCTGACAGAGTTTGTACTCAAAAAAAGAAGCTTAAACAGGATATCCTGGTAGCGTTTGATCGGGAAAAATGTGGTCTGGAAAATGGTGTATAACTTTCTGGGCATAGATGAAACAAAATAGAGAAATCTACTTACATTCCATCAGAATGTCCGTACAGTGTAATCTAACATCCGTCCAGTGTATCCAAACAAAAACCATGTGACTGTAGCCCACCCTGTTAATTGCTGCTTTACAACCCGTCAACAACTTTTCAGTCATGTCAGGATGTTTTCCTGAACCAGTGCTAAACTATTGAAGATGTTTTACACACCACACACTATCTAAATATTGAAAACAAATTGAAATTGAGTCTACTACAAATAAAAGGTTATTATCAGTTCTAGCCCTCCTGTCAATAAGTAATTCCACCATGACAGTTTGTACTTGTTTCAATTAGAACCAAACTAAAAATTTAATATGAATTGTACCGTATTTAGAGACCCAGATATGTACATAGGTGAAGTCATTTTTTTTTTCTAAAAATGATATTATACAAGTTGCAGAGACCAGCATAAGAAGATAGCTAGGAGCTAGGTTCCAGAAAATGTTTAGCCATCTTGCTGCCAATCAATATTAGCTGGATAGGGCCAAATCTACAGCTTCATATGAATAACAAAATTGTTGGTATTAAGTCGCAGCAGGTCCCTATAGGAAGTCCAATTGATATCTGGCTTCTTTGGATGGTTATTAACCCTTAAAGCACCAAGAAAAAAATGCATTTGAAAATGTCGTCTGCTGAAGTCGTCTGCTGCAAATAATTGCCTTACATTATCGACAAATTAAGTATAGAAGCAAACAGCGTGGACCCGGAACAGACTGCTCCCATAGGAGCAGTCTGATCTGGGTCCACACTGTTTGTCATAGAGGCTTCTTAAACATTTCAGCAGACGAGAAAAGCAGACGACTTTTGTTGCGATTGGCGTATTAAGGGTAAAGATGGTTTGTGAGGTTGAGCATTGGAAGGCCAGCCACATTATTCTCTCCTTACATTTCATGCACGGATCCAAAAAGTTTTGTCAGAGGCGGTCCAACTTTAGACATTTTTTTGTGTTTATTTTAGTTGATGATGGGAGCAGTAAGATCCTAATACCACAATAAGCGGGCCAGTGTTGCCAACATTAGCCCACCAGCGAAGTGCCGGCGTTTCGCTGTTTTCAGGGGATGCTAAGAAACCCTACATTTTTGTGATTTTTCAGAGGGGGGGGGGGGTCCGGACCCCCTATCCCCCCACCTCTGGATCCGCGCATGCCTTTGATTGAAGTATAAAGGGCAACTATCAGATACTGGCTGAAATATGTATGCACTGAGTACTTAGTCTTGATCTGCTAGTGCCATCTACTGATGGCCTTCGCAAAACATTGAGCCTGATTTGGAACTAAACTGTTTAACATTCGGATCAGGATCAGGCATTTTTGTGAAAAAGTTAATTAAAAACAAGTGCATGTCGTATTGCTATGCAATACATGAATTACTATGCAATACATGAGTTCCCGGATTAGAGGACCCCCCACCATCACCCATAGCTCCAGATAAGGATTGGAAGCAATTGGGTATTTACCCACCTCTTTTTGGCTTAATTGGGTATTTCAAATTTTAAATTGGGTATTTCAAGTTTTTGTATTGGGTATCCATCTGAAAGCAAATAAGCAATGAAACCCAGCCTGCGCTAGTTTCTCCTGTTTTATTTTGGTTTACTTTCGGTTTCACTTTCAGAAAGCCCACTGACAATACTGCTTTAGTACATCTGAGACCGCTATTTCCCACTTATTTCGAAAATACAACATATTCATCAAGTCATCTATGATTCTTCAAACATTCAACTCAGTAATAAAGTTGAGTTACTACTGTACGAGAAGATATTATTTGTTTGCTTTTTCGCCCATGTTTCGCCATTGTTATCGTAAAGTGAGATGAATGTCGTTATTGTGTAAATGTTGGGTACCGCTAAATAGCGATAAGAATGTTCCTGGACTGGTTTACAATTTAATATACTAGATTTGACACCATGCCGTGTATAAATTTGTACCCAACAATTGCCAGTGTTGTATACAAAAACAGCAATCGCAAAGCGTCATACGCTATGAAAAAGTTCTGAATTGAGTATCAAGAATTTTTATTGCGTTTTTGTACGCACAGAAATTAATTTAATTGCGTTTTTGGGTCCAAGCAATTGCTTAAATACGCAATACGCAGCCTTATCTGGGGCTATGATCACCCATGGTATAGATGATCATGGTATGTGCATGACCAACCTAATGAATCCTGTTCATTTGATATGCAACATGACTATCAGAAGAAATAAAATGTTTTGACCTTTAAACCCCCCCAGGGGTCAAGGGTGTGTGTTAGGGACAAAATATTTGCTTGCATGTTATTGTATGTTTCATTCCCCTATAATTTGATCTGCAACATGACTACTTTCAGAAAAACTGTTTTGACCTTTTGACCCCACCCAAGGTGCCTGTAAGGACAAAATTACTGCTTGCATGTTGTTGTACATGTCACTCTCTTTAATTTGATATGCAACAGGTCCATTTTCAGTAAGCAAATTGTTTTGAACTTTTGACCCCACACCAGGGTGCCTGTAGGGTCAAAATTATTGCTTGTATGTTGTTGTATGTGCCATTCTCTTTAATTTGATATGCAACGCGACCATTTTCAGATAGAAAATTGTTTTGACCTTTTGACCCCACTCAGGGGTCAAGGGTGCGTGTATTTTGTCGGGCGTGATCTGGGTCCAAACTGTTTGCAAAGATTATCAGCAGGCAGAGTTGATTGTTTCAAATTGGGTGAAAAAAATTCTTCAGTCAAGATTTGGGAAATTGGAAGGTCTATAGATAAACAAAAAGCTTTGAGGCTTGACTGTATTTACAATGATATTGAAACTACAGATCTAGAAATAGGGGTTTCAGGCATTTACTTACATTTACTATAATATTTTGATGACATATATAGATGTTCTAGCCCAACTGGCTCATTTTACGTATTATGCATCAAATTTTTGAGACGGAATGGTCTCAGAGGTCATGGTACATCTATACTTTCAGAAACCTGAGGATTGATTGATACATCCCTGTGTTGCTATCAAAGAAGAAAAGGGGAAGCAACTCTTCCCAAACCATTAAGCATCCTAAATCAAATTTATAGGAAGACAGAAAAATCAATCTGGTGACAAACAAGCTGCCTTTTGAATGAATCTTAAATAACAGAATTACCGGCCTCAATTTTTTCATCAAGCCTTTATTCTGCCATTCAGGAACTGTCTTGATTTCAAGCTTTATCTGTGAATATGCTGTGAGAAAAAGGAAGCAACTCTTTGCATGCTGGAAAATTTTGCATGTTTTTTTTTGGTCGAAATGGAGTTCTTTCAAGACCAATTCTTGAAAATTATAATATACTTTCAATTTGAAAGTTCTTGATCTGTTCATGAATGATTTAAGACTAATTTTTAAGAACCTGTGACTATCTTGTATTGTTCTTGAAAATATCGATTCTTAAACATTTTAGGACTTTTCTCTGGTCCTTAAATTTGTTCTTGAAGGTTTGGAAACTTTTCTTGAACACAGTTTTGCCTCTTGTTTTATATGAAAGATCATATCGATTCTTCAGAAGTATTTTTAACCCTTTACCTCATAGAGCTTTTGCAAACAGAGCAGAGAGCCAGATCAGGCAGCTCCTGTAAGAACTGCCTAATCAGGGTCTTCTCTGTTTGTTTATGGAAATATAATCTGATCCTACACTAGTTGACTGGACAAGTAATTTCTTTGTTCTATGTACAAAAATGAAAGTTTATCTATATAATTATTCATAGTGGGTGGAGCCTAGCATGAATATTCATGAAGGAAAGGGTTAAAGTAAACAGGGTACAGTAAAACCTGTGTAAAACGGCCACTCAAAAATAGACAAAACAAAGATCTGAATGACAAATGGTAGCTTAATGAAGGTCGAAAGCATTGCAGAATGCTCCCATTGGAGCATTGTGCAATACTTTTGACCTGCATTTAGCGATAATTGGTCTTGAAAACCTAATTTCGGTCTTTTTGAGGGTGGCCATTTTACACAGGTTTTACTGTACTAAAACCCTGATGCTGCGTCTACTCTTTGCCAAAGAACCAAATTTAGTGGTACTTTAAATTTCTATTGAGTCAAAAAAATGGGCTGAAGAGAGAGCGCTTTAATTCCAGTATCAGTATCAGTTAAGCAGTAAATTGTCTCTGCAGCTTCTTTAAGCACCAAGATAATTACAAATATGGAGAAGTGAGATCACGTCTTAACTGGAATTACCAATGCAATCCCCCAAGGACATCATCCAGTAACTTACTGCTGCTGAGCACAGCGCCAATTCAGCTCCGCCAAGTGAAAATTGTCTTAATACTTTAAGGATATATGCTACTAAATACTTCCCAGAGTTGAAATCTGTTCGATACTTTACATGCAGTTTGTTTTATGCATGTGCTATGCATTTATGAAATAAAAGGGTATGTCGCCATGCTCAGTTTTTCATATGGGAGTTTTCAGAATTTGGCCAATTTTATAAACAGATGAAAGAATAACATTGCAGTTCTAAATATTTTTTGTAATCTTCAGCCAGCTTCTTTTTTTTAATTTTAAACATTGCCTTCTAGAAAATGTGCAAATTTATTTGTTATCCCAGGCCATGACAAGATACTGCATGATATATTTTGGCAATTCCTC
The DNA here is from genome assembly GCA_964019695.1 of Loripinus fragilis. Classification (NCBI taxonomy): domain Eukaryota; kingdom Metazoa; phylum Mollusca; class Bivalvia; order Lucinida; family Lucinidae; genus Loripinus; species Loripinus fragilis. Next base: position 16,401,353 of record OZ026520.1, read on the forward strand.
GAAATTAGGAAATTGCTTTTAGAATAAATTTAAAAATCTGATTTTGAAAATCTCGAGTTTATTTTTTATTTCATGGAATATCATAATGTCTTTTAGAAAAAAGAAAACAAAATCTGCAGTCATTTTGATCATTCCATTTTACAAGTACAGTATGAAGTAATGCTGAAAAAGGAAGAAAAATAGGTGCCCATCCGAGAATATGATTTCATAGTCCAATAAACTAACCACTAAGCCATGAGACCAGTCACAATAACCATTTATATAGAAGGGGTCATCCAAGTTTCAGCCACTTTAGTATCTGTATCCAGAATTCAAACTTGGATATAGTGTACATCTCTTGATTTCACCAGATCTATCTAATCTGTCTTCTGGTACTGAGAAAATAGATATTTCAGACATTTTTTTTTACTTTGTTTTGTCAAGAAAATATCATAATGTTGATCTGACAAAAAGTCTAAAAGAGTATCTAAAACCTATTGATCCGAATTTGTAAAGACATGGGCGTGATACATTCTCAAGAGATTTTCTGGTTTCCCAATGCAAGAATGGTGCAGTGAGTGATGATGATGATGAGAATTAGCGGCATATGTTTTTATTAGAGTCTGACATGACAACTTCATGTTATGCACTAGTCGCAAATACTGAGATAGCCTTAAATATCCGAGCTTAAGTACCATGTTTTCTCCTAGTGACCTAGTTTTATACCCTTCCTTATTTAGTTTCAAACTTGTTAATTTGATTAGAGTGTTTCTCCATGATGATACATTGCATTAGTTATATGGCCTCCATGTGAGCTGACCATTTCTTGTACTTCAACAACAGCAGAATCTAGGGCGAAGATTTGGTACCAGTAAAATGCATTTAAGCCCCTCGGTGGCTTAGGCTGCTGTCCGTTCTAAGGCGGTGGTTCTGTTGTTGTTGACTTTTTGTTTATTGTTACTCCCATTGTGTGAGTCTGTAATTGTTCTATGTTTTGTTGTACGTCATTTATGTCCATTCTAGTATTGCAATCATCTTGATGGGGAAGAGAGGGCTGGTTGCTTTGCTTAATTTGTCTTCCTGGTGTCTCGTGATGGTTGAGTGGCTCTTCCTCGCAGTGCCACGGGGTTGTCTGCGGTTTGTGATTGTGGTATTTCCTGATCATACTCACTTACTATTTTTGGTTTGAAAATTAACATTTTAACAAAGTTTCATGAAGATTTGATCAGTTTTAGACCCTTCCTAATTAAGTTTCAAACTTTGTTTAAAAATAAACATCCAGACAAAGTTTCATGTAGATTGGATCAAAACAGTGCCCTCTAGAGGCTGACAGATGTCCATATGAACAAAAGACAGCACAGTATCCCGCTGTATCTGAAGTAAATTGAAACAGATACTTTCATAGAAAGTTAATATATGTGTTGATGCTTTACTTACCAGTCAACAACTTCCAGTCATATCCGGACGATTTCCTGTCTTTCTGGGTTGAACCAGTACTAACTCTGAGAGTACTAAGAAGCAGATAAATGTTCCTTTATTGAGTATGGTAAATTTTCTAAAATTTTGAACACTAGATACCTGCCAAAAAGGCCTTGATAAACAGGGCAGATTCAGATCAGACTGCAGTCTGATCAGATTCTTCACTGTTTGCTATTCTGACAGGCATTTTATGAATTCCAGCCCTGATATACCGACATTTTATTTGCGAGCAGAAAGAGAAAAATGTTCGAAATTTTAGAACAGTTACCGCAACATATAACAGTTTGACATTTCATGTGAATTGTCTGCCAGCAGATGATTCTTATGAAATATTGAGCCTTATTTTACCCATAAAACATAAGAACATAGAGCCGCCAACAATTGGGCCACTTTAACAGGCAATTTCTGCAGACAATGTTCTGAGTCCCCAGGGGTATAGACATGATTGGTTTTATTAGTGTGCTTAATAACAAGGCTATCTTGACACCTCATAACTCTCCTAATAAAATATGAATAAGATAGGAACTGATAATAACCTCAATCAAAGTACTGAAAGTATTGCTGCAGTCAGAGGGAATGATGCTACTGCACATAAATTCGGAAATTTTCGTGTGAATTTTATTTTGGCAAATAGCGTCAAAAGACATATTTGTGACGTTCAAAATTCGCGACCAAAGCATGATTTACATATATCGGTAAACGACAGAGTGATCTCGCCATATTGCGAGAGTTTTATTTTAACGAAACTTCGCATATGCAAAGTTTCGCAAAAATAAAACTCTCGGGAAAATTTTCGAATTTACAGTATTCCGAATTAACGGATGTATTTCCTGCTTATGCTGGATACATGCTAAAGAGTTTACTAATAGGTATTGCCATTCAATATCTGAGCGAAAAATATCACTCATATATTCTTGTTATTCTCATATTCCATATTTAAAGGCAAATAAACCCATTTAAGCCGAACGGATTCCCCTATTCCTATCAATTGAACCAGTCCATTTCCATTTTAAGGGTTGTTGGGTGATATTTTTCATTTTTATTCCATTTTTAATAGAACATTCTGTAAGCAAACAGTGTAGACCCTGATCAGGGTCTGCACTGTTTGCCTTTACATGTATATGTCCCACAAAAAGGGCGCTAGGCTTATATGGGTTAAAGGAGAGGTGAGAGTGATCTCACTGATCTGCGGTAAAAATATGTTTTGGCTGAGAAATAAGAAACTAATTTTTGATTACACACTCTTTATCTAGAGGTCTGTAATTGCCACTTACAAACCTTTGTTCAAAGTTTGCGGAGACTGAAGTATCTTAAAATTTAGGATAAATACAGCTTTCTGAGAAAAGTATTTAATCTATGACTATGGCATATAATGAGGAAACTCATTTAGGAATAATAGACCACAAGACCAACTTATATCCAGATAAACGATCTTTCTGAGCGTAAAATTTTAATTATATTCTTATCCATCAGTTTAAACATGTGTTTTGGGTACTCAAAATAACCGTCTCATCGAGACGGTTCTTTTGAGCACCCATAACATCTGTTTTGGTTGAGATATAAGGAAATAAAATTTTAATTATCCATGCTTAACTTGCAAGACCCAAGAAATAATGATGTTGGCATATATGAGAAGATCATCATACTTTGTAATCTACCTAATCTCCAGGAACCTCATTAGAAATGAGTCTATTCTATTGGACAGCTTCAAGATGTGGCATGTATGTAATCAGCTAGAAATTGTGTAACAATTTATGAAACACTGTGCCCCCAACAATATGCTTGTCCATAAGGATGATCTCACCAGGTAATCTACTCACCATCCTCTATGAGCTGACCAAATCTGAGGCTACTAGCTGTAATGATTTTCGAGATTAATCTTTGTTTCAAGTTTTCTATGTGCAAACTTGCAAAGGGCAATAACCAGTAAAAATGCAAAGGGCAATTACTCGAAAAAATAAAATAACTTTTTCTTTTATTTTCATCAGGTAATCTACTCATTATCCTATATCAGCTGACCAAGTTTGAAGCTCCTAGCTGTAATAATTTTTGAGATGTCAAACTTTCTATGTCCAAATTTTCAAAGGGCAATAACTCATAAAAAATACAATAACTTTTTTTTCAAATTTTCACCAGGTAATCTACTAATTATCCTCTATCAGCTGACTAAGTTTGAAGCTCCTAGCTGTTATACTTTTTGAGATATCTTGATTACAAAATTAAATTTGCAAAGGGCAATAACCCGTAAAATGCAAAGGGCCAAAATAAAATAACTTTTTCTTAAATTTTCACCAGGTATTCTACTCATTATCCACTATCAGCTGTCTAAGTTTGAAGCTCCTAGCTGTAATAGTTTTTGAGATACCATGCTTTCTATGTCCAAATTTTCAAAGGGCGATAACTCAAAAAAATAAAATAACTTTTTTTTTAATTTTCACCAGCTAGTCTGCTTATTATCCTCTATTTGCTTACCTAGCTGTTATACTTCTGAGATATCGTGATTGCAAAATTTCATTATGACCCTTTAAAAGGGGCATAACCTCACAAAGGGAGATAATTTGGACTAAAAAAAATAAGGGTCAACTATTTTTTGATGACAAATCTATCTATTAAATTTCAAAACTGTAATTTAATTGTTTTTGTAATGGACGCAGGGACATACATACAGTAGGACAAACCCAAAGCAATATGCCCCTTCAACTTTTTCAAAGTTGGGGGCATAAAGACATTGCACACAGACCTAGTACCATGTAGACTTAACAACAGCATTTTCAAAAATGGGCATTTATTTTCTCTATATCTTATCCAGTGTTTCTGAGTGTTTGTGTTTAATGTCCCACCAACAGCTAAGGTCGTATGGTGACAGGGTCACGTCTTAAATTATCTGGAAAAATGGATCCTTCAGAAATAGAGAGAACCTACAATATTAGAAAACAGCAGACTCAGTTTAATCGAGTCTGTTCATGAGAACTAATGGAAAGTGCAACAATTATCACGCCCCCTACTACTGGCTTAAATGGTATTCTCATCTGACGGGATCAAACCCATGACCCTGGTTTACAAGGGGAGTGGTTTATCCACTACACCATCATAACAGCTCCTATTTTATACTGTGGTTTTGCTGAAATCAAGTGCCAAAAAAGAAGATGATATGGTGTAAGTCCAATGGTGTAGCCAGAATGCTGAAAAAGTTACGCACATCAGAGGAAGACTACTGGCTAAAGCAGTGCTTCTCTTCAATTGCGTCCCTTTTCAAAGTCGGAACTTCTCTAAAAGGAAAGAATTTTAACTTCTCTTAAAGGAAAGAATTTGCTCCCAGTGGAAGTGAATTATTTCCTTTAAGAGAAGTTCCTTATTAAATGGAAAATCACTTTTACCACATTAGGTGACCTCCCTTGAATGCTACTATTTTTATTATGCATGTGCATAACTGCGTAAACGGAGCTACGTCATTGTAAGTCTACTCAAACATATAGTCAATAATGAAGGACACAACAACTTTATTTACTCTTTTGAGTGCCCACACTGAGAACTAAACTACTCGGACAAGAAATTATTTCAAGCATGTACATGCAATTGTAAAAGATTAAAAGTAAAAACACATAGTATTTTGTTTGTGCATGCATTTTCTTTGTTTGCGCTTGCATTTTCTGTCTGAGCAATTTGGTTCTGCGGCACTTAAGAGTTCATTCAATTATTATTTTTAAGAATTGAGTATGGCAAGAAAAAATTCTGTCAAAAATGTGATAATAATTGAATTTTCAAAAGCTGCCTTAAATTGTTTGCATTGTCTGCAATTCCAGCGAACTCCGGTTTGTTTGGTCTGAAAGTGTCAAAAACCAAATTTAAAACCTGTCTTATATATCTAAGATGTTATAAATGACAAAAAAGATATTACCGTTAGTTCTTAATTTCATTTTCAGTCTGCCAACAAGTATTTTTGCCACAATGTTAATGGCTTGCTCTGAGATCAATACATTCCTAAATCAGCCTGTCACTGTCTCAGCCCCTGCGAAATGGTCTAGAACTGTTCTAGAATGTTCTAAAATTATTCTAGAATTTTCTAGAACTATGTTCTAGAACTGTTCTAGATATGTTCTAGAATGTTTATGGGACAGATGTAGAACGTTAAATGGGACAATTTTTTGTTCTACAATTGTTCTAGCAGAGGTAAAAAAATTTGTTCTAGAAAAGTTCCAGAAAATTCTAAAAAAATTTCCTAGAACAGTTCTAGAACAAATCAATTTTGTTCTAGAACAGTTCCAGAACAAATCTTTAGAACGTTTATGGAACAATTGTAGAACATCCCTCATAAAATGTCCCATTTAACATTCTATAAATGTCTTGGAATAGTTCTAGAACATCTGTAGAATGGTTCCAGAACTATTCCAGAAATGTTCTAATGGTTTGTTCTAGAACTGTTCTAGAATTAACCTGGTTTGTTCTAGAACAGTTCCAGAACAAATTTTTAGAATGTTTATGGAACAGTTGTAGAACACCCCTCATAAATTGTCCCATTTAACGTTCTATAAATGTCTCTGAATAGTTCTAGAACATCTGTAGAATGGTTCGAGAACTATTCCAGAAATATTCTTATGGTTTGTTCTAGAACTGTTCTAGAACTAACCTTGGTTTGTTCTAGAACTGATCTAGAACAAAACAAGTTTAGTTCTAGAACAGTTCTAGAACAAACCTTTAGAATTTTTCTGGAACAATTGTAGAACACCCCTAGAAATGTTCCATTTAACGTTCTATAAATGTCTCTGAATCATTCTAGAACATTTTTAGAATGGTTCCAGAACAATTCCAGAAATGTTCTAATGGTTTGTTCTAGAACTGTTCTAGAATAAACATTGGCTTTTTCTAGAACTGATCCAGAACAAACCTTTAGAAATTTTCTGGAAAGACTGTAGAACAACTCTTCAAAAATGTCATATAAAGCATTCTATTAATGCCCCTGAATTATTTTAGAGCATTTTAGAATAGTTTAAGAACAATTTCAGGAATGTTCTAGTGGTTTGTTCTGCAACTGTTCTAAAAAATCTGAACTTTTCTAAAACAGTTGTAGAACACCTCCCCAAAAATGTCCCATATAGGGTTTGGAAATAAGATTCCATCGAATGCTACCTTCATATATCTGGAAAACTGTTGACATTGGTTTAAAACCCCAATAAGTAATCCCCAAATGCAGGTGCCACAATAAAAAAATAAACATCAACTGTAGGAGCATTATTATAGGGGCCCTAAGTTGGCCTAAATGGTGTTAGTTATTGCCACCCTGTTACCCCACCCATTTCAAAACATTGTCATGCATTTGACCTTTGAAAAACAGCAACTACATCAACAATTAACATTAATACTTAAGAAATTGTGTCTCAAGCCTACTCACTGTCCCAGACTATATAATACTGTCAAATTTGCCATCTAGAAACTGCCACAAGTGCTTTTTGGGGAGCCTTCATAATCCCTCCAATTCTGGCAGCCATGTTTTTCCCAACATCAACCAGGTTAAATTTATGATAATGACATGCTTGTTCTAGAACTGTTCTAAAAATGTTCTAGAACATTTTTAACTTTTGTAGAACTTGCTGGTTCAGTAAATTTCAGTAAAATATTTCTCCAGAATTATCAGGGAATTGAAAAATAAATAACATTCATTGCAAAACTGTAACATTGTAGTTTTTGGAAAACTTATTGGATGTTAACTGCTCAACCTCTGTTTATAGTAATTAAGCCATGATCATCTTCTCATTGTGGTAACATGCCACCCTGTATTACCCCACCCATTTCAAAACATTGTCTTGCATTTGCTAAAAAAAACTTACAAACAACAACATCACCATTAATCAACATTAAAACCTTAGAGAAACTGTGTCTCAGGTCTACTCACTGTCTCAGTCAATACTACTATCATGTTTGCCATCTAGAAATTCCCAAACAAATGTTTTTGAAGAGCCTCCACATTTTCCCTCCAATTCTGGCAGCCATGTTTATCCCATCATCCACCTGGTTATGACATGTTTCCTCTTTAAATGTTCTAAAAATGTTCTAGAACTTTTTAGAACATTTCTAGAACTTGCTGGTTCTATAAAAGTACTAAATAAGTTCTAGAACTTAATTTGAATTTTCTTTTACTTATTTTGCCCTTTTTTCTTTCTTTCTCTATATACTGCTAGACCCTCGCTTGCGAGTATTATCGGCAAATGTACTTTGTGCACTCCAGGTTGCAGGATGAAAGCCTACAAGTACTTTAAACCATATAATCTAAATTACCCTAGGGTTCTTTAACCTGCACAAGGGGTGACCTTCCCTGCGAAGGGGACATCCAGTTAACGTCCCCATCCAAAGGACCAGGCCTCCAGATAAGAGTGCGTATTGGAAAATTATTTTCTTTATTTCTCACCCAAAACATGTTTTATGTTTATGTTTTGGGTACTCAAAAGAACCGTCTCATTGCCCAACCACTGAGCTACCTGATGCTTTCTGCTCTTGAGAAGTTTCAAAAATGTTCTAGAATTTATTAGTATATTTGTAGAATTAACTAGTTCTAAAAAGTAAGACAAATGTTCTAGAACTTAATTTGAATCATTTTTTAGAAGTTTCTGTCAGCTTATTTTGTTCTTGAAAAGTTCTAAAAATGTTCTAGAATATTATTAGAACATTTGTAGAACTTACTGGTTCTTGATTTGTTCTAAAAATGTTCTAGAATATTTCAAGAACACTTATAGAATGGAAATCAGTTCTAGAATGTGTTTGATTTGTTCTATAACAATGTTCTAGAACAGTTGTAGAACAAGAGTTCTAGAACGAACATATTTACCTGTTTAGAACAGTTCTAGAACAGTTCTAAATGTTCTAGAACAGTTCTAGAACACCTCCAATTTGTAGAACAAAATTTCGCAGGGGAGATTATCCCATTATCCCTATATATTCTGGTGGAGACCTATCTTGTGTGATACAATGAAGTATACACTGTAACGGTCAAAGGCATTTTTAAGGGTGCCTCGATGGGTCAAATTTTGGCCCCATTCACATAGACACAGATTAGACTAGTATACTCCTGCAGGACTCTACTGAATAACCATGCCTATTCTGTCCTAACATTCAGGAAAAAAATGAAAATATGAAAAGCTAATATTCTGAAATTTCACAAAAGCTATTATTGCAGTATGTGTGCTCCAGCAAGCATTATTATGAATTCTATGAGTTTTGAGAAATTATTAGTTTCCATTTTCGTAAAGATATTTATCTTAGTTTTCAATAACTATAAGTTTCCGTAGGCAAACAAATTTGCACAAGTTGGATGGAAATAACCATAAATGTTTTCCATTTAAAATCCTGCTATCTATCAAACTAATGTTTTCCACCGAAATGATATTTTCCATCAAATAAAGTCATTACTTAACAAAGGCATCCTCGCAGACTAAAACATTTAAAATTCCTTCCAAACATGAAGCTAAAAATTTAATTTTTTCACAGACTAGGAGTTACCTAGCAACCGATTTCAACTTTATTGTCTTTAAGGATATTCATGTGGCCAATATGGCGTGGTGACTAAAATCTGCGGGTGCTTTGACTTTTGAGCTGTAACAAGACCAGTGTCCTCTTTTGCTCTGAATTTCAGAAATAATCATGAGAGTTACATAATATAGTTTATATTTTTGTTGCTGGATGAAATAAAAACAAGAAATAAATAAGTCAAATATTACCTTGAAGTTGGCCAATTTTTGCCTACCCGCTCTCCAATTTATCTCCATCGTAAATAAACGTTTTTTACACGAACATGTAGTGTGATATGTAATCCAGCAAAACGAATTCATAAAATTTCCAAAATTTATTTCACAAGGTCACTAATCCTGCTTATTCGATAGCACCTAACACTCATAAAATAGCCGGCTAGGCGTAATGTACATGTATATCAACACCTGTGAACAGGGCTACCAATCAACTTCTTTCATAGGAAAATACAAAGAATACCTTTGTTCTCCAAATAATATTTGCTTCGAGATAATTATGAGCAGAAATTCCTATGATGAACAAGCACAAGCCGATTCGTATAGGTTACATTGGGTTCTGTCTTATAGGAGGAAGTCGTTATAATTCCATGGTCGCGAAAAGCTAGCATGACCTCTGCATGGGGACAAAGCTTTTTAGTTGCTGGATGACAATGAAGTAAAACAAAAATCATGGCCAGTAACGAGCAAACAACCAACATACAGCCAATCCCAATAGTGCAACACACTGACAAATGTAACTACTGCCATACACTGAAAACACTGGAGTAAAAATTGAGCTGATACTAGTAATCCATTAAGTTTAATTAATTTTTACTATGAATAGAACATAAGATAAAAAAAATGTATTTAAAAATGAGAGTGATGTTTAATAAAAAAATAAAGGTGGCAGCTCAGCTGTCATCTCTTTTGATACCAGCCTGAGGCAATTTTTTTTTTATAGAATATGCACTCTAGATTGGGGTCAGGGGGCAAAGCCCTGGTTTAGAGCAATTACATGGCTTAAACTAGCTCCCAAGACACACACTTATTTCATTACCTTCAGAGTGTCATCTGCTGATAACCTTTGCAAACAGATTGGACCCAGATCAGGTCAGACAATATGTTGGGCCTAATCTGGATCCAATCTGTTTGACACTCAAATGGTATTCCTAAAAGAATTATTTTGAAAAAGATGATTTTGAAAACAAAAACAAAAAACAACAACAACAGCAAAAGCAGCAGACGACAAAAGAGTATCATAACATTTCCAGGGGGGGGGGGGGGGGCAAAGAGTTAATACAATATTTCCAGTTTATTCTTCAGAAAATCAAAGTTAGTGGCTTAAGAAACTATACTGGTTGCGCCGAGTTGTACGCGCATGCATTTTTTGCGTACACGTAGGCACTCCCTTGCCAGCTCACACTACCCATTTACTGTATTGGTGCGCAGGCTGATTTTGGACTAAGAACAAGCAGATAAATAGAAGCACACAACGCATCGTGACTGTGGTTGAATAGTGGAAATATAATAATACAGAAACATGGTTACAAGCAGCTCACACAAATGAAAAAAGAGCTATAATAGCAGAACTTTTAATGCCGATGATGCAACCAGCAATGACCCAACGTGTCCAGCCTGATAGAGTCTCTGTCGACATTTGAAGTTAAATAAGACCTAAGACACAAAAATAAGGTCCTTGTTCTGTAATGCACTATACACTTTTGCAATCATCAGAGCTGCTGATCTCTAATTGTGCCATTGCTGTCGTGTGGCAGCTATTGTTTTGTGCCTCTGGTGAATTGGTCTGTGATTGTGGTATTTACTGGTCATCCTCACTTGCATTCTGATAAGACTGTAAGGATGTACAGGTAAGTAAGAATCAACTCAGGGAATGCAGACTCACATTGAGCAGGCCTCTAGATTATAATGCAATTCTTGCGCGGATCCAGGGATTATTGCCGGGGGGTCGGAAAATAGCTCTGACAATGTTGTTTTTTTTTGTTTTTTAGTCCTCAGCTTATTTTACAGTTTTACAGAGGGTGTCCAATGGTTATTTTAAAGAAAACTATTATTTTTAAAGGTTTCAGAGGGGGTCCAACTTTTTCAAGGGGGGAGGGCAACTTTTTCCATGGGGGGGGGGGGGGGGGGGGGGGTCCAATGGTTAATTTCTATAGAAACCCATATAACTTGTGATTTTCCAGGGGGGTGGACCCCATACCCCCCCCCCCCCCCCTGGATCCGCATATGCGATTTTACAACTTATTTTTCTTATTTCAAAAGATAACATTAGCTGTGGCTTCCCAAAAGATCCCGCTCAAGAAGATGATTCATTTGAGCACTAAAACAAATGTTTGGACTTATAGATAAGAAAATATTCACAGTTCTACGCTGAAAGAATTGCCTATCTGGACCTATGTTATGTAATGTGACAGGGCCTCAAAACTAGATTTTAACCAGCACTATAAAAGCACTGTAAAACTCACAAGCTATATATGAATCAGCACATGAGCTTATGGAACCTATCGCATTATCAAGCAACGAAAGCTCAGCCAAGCCTGTGCATCTCTACCAAATTGCTATGATATAGATAGTGACACGAGAATACGATGATACATGCACAACTCGAGACCCGCTTAGCCCTCACACGGTTTTTGTATTTCGCTATGAAGTAGAAAGATTAGTAGATGTGTGTTTGAGTAAACTTACCTGCATAACTGACATGTATATTATTGCCAATGGCTATCGTATGAGGATTAGGTGCTATTTGAATCAGCAAGAATAGTGACATTGTGAAATGAATTTTGGAAATTTTATATACCGTGTTTGCTAGATCACATATTACACTACATGTTCATGCAAAAAGCTTAAATTTATGATGAAGACAAATGGGACAGTGGATAGACAAAAATTGGCTAACTTCAAGGTGATATTTGATTTATCTATTTTTTGCTTTTATTTCATTCAGTAACAAAAATATAAACTATATTATGCAACTCTTATGATTATTTCTGAAATTCGGAGCAAAAGAGCACATTAGTCTTGTTACAGCTCGAAATTCAAAGCACCCGCAGATTTTAGTCACCATGCCATATTGTCCACATGAATATCCTTAATGAGTATTGACCAAGGCGTATTGAACCAGCTAAAACCATGGCCTAAACATGATATGGGTCTACACTGTCAATGTACCAATTTAAAGGCAGGATCCCTAGACATCTATGAGAAAGTGGGTGGAGCTTAGCTACTGTTGGATTATATTAGACCACTGACCTGATCTATCTGATATGCAGCATGGTCGCTGCGATGATAAGAACTGTCAATCATTTTACAGGTAAATTCCAACAAGAACAGCCAACAGCCAACAAGAATAGATATATTATCGTCAGGAGATGTTATTCTTGTTGACTCTTTGGCAGTTTTGTTTTCTTTGATTTGATTCTTTACGTCCCATCAATAATCTTTCAGTTATAAAGGGACGGGTCTTCCTGGGTTGAACCAGAATGAAGTTAGGATTAATGTTCTTGCTCAAGGACACAATGCTGTGACGCAGTTGAGGCTCGAACTCATAGCCCTTCGGTCTCGAGTCAAGCATTCTAACATTGAGCCACTGCGCTTCCTATTAGAATACAGTAAAACCTGTCTTAAACGGCCCCTCAAAAATAGACAAAACAAATATCTTAATGACAAATGGTAGTTTAATGAAGGTCAAAAGTATTGCAGAATGCTCCCCTTGGAGCATTCTGCAATGCTTTTGACCTGCATTAAGCGATAATCTGTCTTGAAAACCTATTTTTAGTCTTCTTTTGAGTGGCCGCGTAAGACAGGTTTCACTGTAATGAGAATAGGTGGTTAATTTTACATTTTATAGTCTATTCCTCCCTTTAAGAAAGGATAAGATGAGGCAAATAATATTATGAGAAAGTTAATTATATTGCCCTATAGGGTGTTAAATATAGGACTGGACTGGCAAATTATGTAAAGGTTCCTTCAGGCTGAGCAACCTGACCTGGGTATATGCTGTCTGATGAGGCCTAAATGGCCAAATATTTATGTAATAGTCTGTGCTCGTTAAGAGGAGGGTGACGAAACAGATTTACGGATAGAAGTATGAAAGAAAACTCTATATTTGTCCAATAGGGTGAATAAAGTACCATAATGTAACCAACTACGTACCTCTACGCATCTCGAGCACAAATTTTAAATAGGGTCAATTGTTATTTTAAAAGCATTCATGGTTACATAACAGTAAAAGTACTGTACCTTGTTTAAAAATTTGATCAATGACTATATGACATGGTCTCTTATAAGAGCCGCAAAAGAATATAATTAATATCCCTTTTATTTCCCAAATATGGTGTTAACGCATTCATTAGACTATATAGTGTTGTTGTGACAATTCTGATGAGTATCATGATTATGTTTTAAAGGCAAATGAGAAAAAAATCTGTTTGTTTCAAATAAACCCTTAATGCGCCAATCGCGACAAAAGTCGTCTGCTTTTCTCGTCTGCTGGAATGTTTAAGAAGCCTCTATGGCAAACAGTGTGGACCCAGATCAGACTGCTCCTATAGGAGCAGTCTGTTCTGGGTCCACGCTGTTTGCGTCTATACTTAATTTGTCAGTAATGTTTGGCAATTATTTGCAGCAGACGACTTCAGCAGACAACATTTTCAGATGCATTTTTTTTTCTTGGCGCTTTAAGGGTTAATGTCAAAATTATCTGAGCTATTTTACTCTACTCAACAATGGCAATCATATTCTTCAGTTTGGATCTTGATCAGGCCCTGATCTGGATCCAGGACCAACCATGTTTGACACTCTAAAAGTATTCCCAACATATTTTCTTAAAAAGTTAATAATCAAGCATAATTTTAGGCCCCAAAAAAGCATTCAAAATTACCCAGCATGCAAATAGTTAAGAAATGACACAGTCAGAGAAAAGAATGGTATAGAGAGTGTTATTTTTTGGTATTTTTCTCAAAAAAAATTGTGGGTTACTCATTTGAAGCGCCTCATTAAGACGCTTCCAATAAGTACCACAAAAATGTATCCTGGAGAGAAATAAGAGAAAAAACAATTTGATGGGAGGGGGTGGTGTGGAAAACTCTTATCTGGAGGTATGAAATGGACTGACAAGTTTAGCACACTATCTCCATTTCAATCATATGTTATTCAATTTTAATCTTGGCTTAATGATCCAACTTATAAAGTTTAGATACACTTCATTTTACTCAGATCATTTCACCTATGAAATACAAAAGAAATTTCAAATAGAATACAAGACGCACCGTGAGAAAACCAGTCCTGCTTTTGTGTTATAAGAACAACAAAGGCACAATTCAGCCTGCGCAGCTGCGCAGGCTGATCTGCGCCTTAGTTGTTCACTAGATAAAAGCATATCCGCTCTTCTGCCTATATTCGCAGTTTCAAGTCTTGCTGGTCTCTGTAGCTAAGTAGACTGGTTTGAGTCTTACCTGGACACTAACCCTGAAGACAGATTGTTTTGATGTGGAGTGGCTGGTATAATCCTGATCCATATACCTTGATATAGCAAGTAATTGACAGTTTCTGACATCAAATCATGGCCCATACATATCTTATATACAGTACAAAATTATACTCATTGTGAAGAACACTAAAAAGTTCCCCCAAAACAAACATATTTGCAAATTATTCATAAAATACATATTTTAATAATGCCATTTAATGCATTTATCAGGAGTTTTGCATTAATTCACACTATTGTTATAGTACACCATAGATAAACCCTATCAAGGGGCTTACAACCAGGAAAGACTTAAACCTACTCAGTTACGGTGACTAGCTAAACTCTTGAAAAAGTTGATTGCATGAGCAGCTTCTACAAAGGTCACTGGGTGAATCAGTGACAATAAAATTGAGAAAGGGATGAGACTCAATTTGCTCACAAATGAAAAAAAGGGATCTTTTCATAATTAAAGTACTACCTAAAATGAGCCACAGCATGAGGAAACCTACTTAGGTATTATGGGAATAAAAACAGATCACCTCAGTCTGATCACGGTCATTGTTGTGGGCTGCATAGAAAGCATATTACAGTAAAACCTGTCTTAAGCTGTCACTCAAAAATAGACAAAATAAAGGTCTTAAAGACAAATGGTAGGTAGTTTAATGCAGGTCAAAAGTATTGCAGAATGCTCTCTTGGAGCATTCTCCAATACTTTTGACCTGCATTAAGCAATAACCAGTCTTGAAAACCTGAATTTTTGGTCTTCTTTTAGAGTGGTCGCTTTTACTGAATATAATATTTGCTACATCAAAATGTTCAAGTTTAGTCATTGTAGCTGAGCCAAGCTGGTTTAATTCTTATTGGGCAGTAAACGCCAAAGTTGTCAGTTTTCTTGTGGCATGCACAGCTCATATTATAAAGTCTATTCATTTATTCCACAAGAGTGATTGTATTTCCTGCTTTCAGCCTTATTTTACCGTAATAATTACTCTAAGTATTAGAATGCATCTGCACAAAGCAGCAGATATTCCAAATCATTAATTATTTGAGCATGCCCATATGAAATTGATACTTATAGCATATTGTGTTAAAGACAATCTTTGAATCTACAAGCACGTACAGCTTTCAATAATTCAGACCACTTATCTACCTCTTAACTCTGTGTGTGTTAAACAGCAAATTTAAGGCCAACTAGTTGGACAGCAGAGACAACGTTTAGGCTCATCTGTGTCAATGTTGGTCATCCATATACCGTAATAAGTACCTTTACCATGTGAGCTGCCTCATAGTATATTCATGCAGTTCCTGAGTGAAGGGCAAACAGTGCACACTCCGCCGACTTGGATTCAACATATGAAAGGGGCATATATATCAAAGATCTTGCAGGGGCAGATCCAGGATTTCTGGAAAGGGGTTTCATATGTATAACTGTGTGTGTGGGGGGGGGGGGGGTTGTTTTGCTGATTTTATCACATTTTTCTTAACTATCCCATGAAAATGAAATAATTTGGTCTGAGACCAAATTATTTCATTTTCATAGGATATTCAAAAATGGGGGGTTCAAGTGAACCCCCTGAACCTCCTCTGGACCCGCCACTGTCTTGCACTAGGTTCTGATCTTCCCACATCTCAACATTGCCAGGAATATACAGACTTCTTCTTTAATAATAATTTTTCAAAAGACCTGCCAAGGAATGAAAAACTTTTCTCAAAATATCATATAATTGTCATAAGACCAATTGTGACTTTTTTTTGTCCTTAAAGGCAGGATTCCTAGATCCCTAGCACGAGAGTGGCTATCTATATGAGGCAATAAGTAGGCAGAGCTTAGCTTCTGTCAGATAAGATTAGAGCACTGACCTGACTTAGCTGATAAGCAGCATGGTTACTGAGCTGATAAGAGCTGTCAATTATTTCACAGGTAATTTGGACCATCCAATCAAATTAGAGATATTATCTATTGAACTGTATATATTTAGGGGATAACTGTATTCAAAATTTTCATTTTGGGAGGTATTTCGTCGGATATATGATCGGAAAATTAAATTTTTTAAAAAAGTAAAATTTATTTTAATAAGCATACCTACCATATATTTATCTTATAGCTACAACCCTGTTGCCACCAATACAAACTTATGAGCCATGACCTTGGGTGTCCCTGTTCAGGACTAAATATAGACTCGAATGACATCACGGATTCACCAGAAGTGAAGCACGGAAGTGCACGTGACTTCATAAAATTTGTAAATATTATTAATAATAATATAAAACAAGACTGAGGGGTATTTCCCGGGAGGTGGGAATTTTCCAGATAAATATATGGTAGGTATGCTTATTAAAATAAATTTTACTTTTTTAAAAAATTTAATTTTAATAGCGCTACTACCATATATTTATCTTATAGCTACCCAGAATCACCAAAAATGGTGGGAGGAGTCTTTACACCAAGGTCGGCTCAGTATAAGCTTCCAGAGATAATCGAGAGAATCTTAGAAGTAATTTGAAATAATCAAAGTACAAGATCCCATAAAACTGAGTCGAAATGAGTAGATATAATCTTCCAGCAACCTCAGTTTATCTCTGGATGCAGCCCTTAGACATATATCTAAATAGTACTATTCAGCAAGCTGTCTCCATTGGTTGTAGATGTTAATTATCTAGATATCTTAACCCAAGGGAGCCTGCTTGTTGGGCCCCCTACCACCTTTTGGACAATCAAAACAAGACCGATGTCGTGTAAGTTGAATGTTGCCCACGAATGTAGTAGAGATAGTGTGAGTCAAAGACCGAAATGTTTACCATACAGCTGCTGTAATGATTTCATCCAGTGAGATGAAATTTAGGAACTCTGATAGAGATCTTAGCTTGTGTGGTTTAATTTTAAGAAGCTTAGCCTGACTGTTAGAACTTTGCTTGTAATGTAAGCATGTTTGATAGTATTCTGAACCCACTTGGAGATCATATATTGTTTATATCATGATCTTCCCTTGTAGAAAGAAATCTTCTACTATTTTTATTAGACTTCGAGCTAAAAAAGGTCCTGCTCCCCCCCCCTAGGGAATTTCGCAGACATATCCTATCTTGAAGAAAATTTCAAGCCGCATCTTTTAAGAGATGTTTGCACTCTGTGCTCCGGGGCGTTAGTCTCTGACAGCCTGTAACATATGTTACTGTAACAAACTAAGGAAAAAATCAAAATGAAAGTTTGAGCTACAGAAAGAAGACATTAAACCATCTAATTATTCAAATTTCTTATGTAATTGGCAAGCTGGATGCCTAAGCTACATAAAAACAGCATTTTAAACAAAATTACAGCCTTCAATGGTGTTATATGCGTTACATAGATTAAATTTCCCTTTGAAAGTTGAAATTGTGACTAACATCATTCATTTTACAGACGATTTGTGCATTTTTACAAGTGTTTTTAATCTTAGTTTACTAAAGTACTCATTTGACTAATAGAAAAAACAAAATTTGCTTTTCTATCTCAAATACATTGTTTTATATGAGCTATTAAACAACCCTACCCCCAATTTTAAGTAACCAAAATTTGGTATTTATTATTGAAGAAAAATATATGAAAATATTTGACGCTCGTGGATATCTTACATTTTTGGCACTGTCTTGCTAATGCAATAAAGAATCATACATTTGCAAGTTTGACATCAGGATCAGAGCACTTATTAGAGTATGTAACGTATGTTACATGGCATAATGAGTGAGCTAGGAAATTTTCTTGGAAGTAAGAGATGATATTTCAGAAAAATACGGTTTTTCACATGTTTTCCTATTAATCTCTAGCCTCTGGTGCCTTAGTCTTAGTAATTACAGTCATTGCTGATAACAAGCCCTTGGAATTGTGTTACCTATGTTATATATAACCTTTGTAATCACATATTTCCTAATGCCTATAATATTAAAATATATAGACATATAGATAGAAAATAATAGTTCTCATTTAAATGACACAATTTAATAAATATTCCTATTAAATAAAATTATTCAAAAACAATCTTTATTCAAGTCACCCTCACAATGTCTATCATTGTGTCTGCTCCTATTGCAAAATAATCACCCATTTCATCACAACCAGTAGAATCATGGCATTGTATTAGGACTGCAAACTGAGTACAACCCTGTTCCTCTCCACCCCTTTGGGAATTGTGCAGACATATCCTACCTAAAAGAACAATTCAAGCTGCATCAAATAAGAGATGTTTGCACTCTATTAACTAGGGGGTTAGCCTGTAATGGTATGATACGTATGTTACCATATCAATTT
Source organism: Loripinus fragilis (assembly GCA_964019695.1). Taxonomy (NCBI): domain Eukaryota; kingdom Metazoa; phylum Mollusca; class Bivalvia; order Lucinida; family Lucinidae; genus Loripinus; species Loripinus fragilis. Next base: position 16,420,077 of record OZ026520.1, read on the forward strand.
AAGAATAAATGAATTGAAAGTCTGAGAAACAGAAAGAAGACATAAAACTATCTATTTATTTGAATTATTCATGTAGTTTGCATGCTGAATACCTTTGATACATAAGAAAAGATTATTTAACAAATATACAGCTTCCTATGGTGTTATATTTTTTACATTAATTAAGATTACTTTTTAAAATTGGTAATTGTGACAAACATCATTTCGTGTGATCCTCATCTTTAGCCATCAAAAGACATAATTTTCTTTGTATGTGTGGCCAGTGCCAGCGTCAAACAACTTGACTCAGCCAAACATGAATCCTTAGCATTCTTCAAAAGCAGAAACAGCATGTCAGTGTCATGGGATCAAACACCTGATTAAATATGGGTTTAATGCCATTTCACATATATGCATACAATGGAGTATGACTCTGGTATATATCTCTTCCTGTGAAGTGGCAAGAGCAATCTAACTGCAGCTGCCTCTGCATCCGTGCTAGTCAAATGATAACTTTGCTCTGATTTTGCAAAATCTATGTCTCTACCGTGTACCTCTAAGAATACTTTAAGATTTCTGACATTGGTCAAACAGAAATTTGATAGGCTGCTTTTTTGCATCAATTGCCATGGAACCTATCCAGTCTTTTGGTGCTTAAGTCCTCAGGTCTTAGATCAATAGTATTTTGCTGCGCCCGAGAACTTAATAAGTTTTCTTTAGTTACAATGTTGACTCTTGATGGTTTTGGCAGACCGTCTGAAACAATTTCTGTTACACCTTGAAAGTTATCTGGTATAAGAGAAAGAATATGAAGCTGGACATTGCCATCAATTATGTTTGCAGTTGGTTGTTTTTTGATGTCAGTACATTGAAGCATGTCTTAAAATAATGTAAAACCTATGATTTCTCAGTTTTTGCAGCCATATCATTAGCTGTTGCATTCAAAAGAAGGAAAGTGGACTATAGGTAGAATGGGATAACGAGTAGTTCTATATTATGCTCTATGGAAGATTTATACAGAGTAAACAAGTTGATAAGGTGCCTCATTTCATGATCCATTGAAAACACTTGCCTCTGATTGTGTAATCAAAAAGGATGTCACGACAATGCCCTTGCTCATTTATTATGACGAGTTATATATGTTACATCCTTTAATAAGCGCTCTTATCTTAGAAACTTAGTGAATCATTGAATTGAAAAGGTCTAATTTGCGCTCTTTTCATCCTGCATTTCATTGCTTTACCTGCTGTGATACATCTAGTTCGTTTGTCTGAAGGGAAAGAGTTACTTCGGTTTCAGCACTTCAGAAGTACTAAGACTTCAAATAAGTTTTTTGAATGCTTGGGTAAAGATAATAAGTGCAGAGACATTATTAGATGAAAATATGTGGGTTGCATGTATGGAAAGGCTACATTTATAAAAGATAACCAGCTAAGATATGATTCTTTATCACAGAAATATCAAGGTACATCAGTCCAAGTTCTCATTGCTCTTAATGGCATAGTTTTCCTCCTTGTAAAGCTTTAGTCTTTCTCCTACTTGCAGAGTATCACTTGAAACACATACTCAAAGAGCCAACTATTAGGAATTCATATCAGTTTCCGAATGTTCCAAGCCATAAATGGCAAAATTGGAAAGTTGATAATGGCTCATCAATTTTGAGTGGACTGGTGGTAAAATTTTATATTAGTAAATGATTGAAATATTGTTTGATGATTCTACTAGTTGCAAGGAGGCGTGTGATACCCGGTAATAATGATTACCACAGAAGCAGACAACGACAAACGTTTAACATGAGTGTTAAATCGATGAGAAATAGTTTGGACCATTTCATTTATTGTATTTTCTTGTAAAAATGTAACACTATCTTTTCTATTTGTGGCTCTATATTTAGCATCAATGCACAGTATTAGGAAATGTGTCCAGAAGGTCATTGATAACATCTGTAACACCAGTCCATGGGCTTGATAATCAGAAATGAATATAATTCCTAGTGTTTTGGCACCAAAGACTTATAAGTACACATTAAGTGTCCGGATCCTTAACTTAATGACATCTTGTAGATATATGAGCAAGACAGACCAAGAAAATGAAAAATATCCACACGCTGTAATCGCTTTCATGTGTTTTACTTAAACGGTAATAACAAAATTCGCTTCTTTGTAAAACTGGGAGTAGGGCTGTGTATTAGCTCCTAAAAGACAATATATTTAAGATAGAAAAGCAAACTTGGTTTTTCCTATTCATCAATTGAGTATATGTTTGTAAAATCTAATAAAACAGTTTGAAACCAAGTCATAGTAGTTGTTTAACTACATGACGATAGCCACAATTATAGCTTTTAAATTATAATTAGGTTCATGTAACGCACATAACACCACAGTTAGCCATATTGATGTTAAACAGCTTCCATATGTAGTAAAGACATCCAGTATAAAGACTATAAGAATGTCAATTTATTAGATAATTTTAATGTCTTCTTTTGGTAGCTCAAACATTCAAATTTCTTATTCTCAAATTGATATAGTAACATATGTAACAAGCTGTTACAGGCTAACGCCCCGACTTACAAAGTGCAAACATTTCTTATTAAATGCACCTTGAATGGTTACATAAGATGTAATTTGTCTGCAGAATTCCAAAGGGGATTAGGATGGAGCAGGCCCTTACTCAGTTTGATGTCAAAATACTGTTTGATGATTTTACTTATCACGCTAACATATGTAACACTCTCTGATCTTAAAAACTTGATGACAACTAGCAGCTCTATAAGTCTTTATCATTGGAGCCAGTTTAAAATCCCTAAACAATGTAAGATATCCAATAGCTGCGAGTTTTTTCACAATTTTAGCTCAAACTTTCAAACTACATTTCCTTTATTTAATATAGTAACGCATGTAACACGCTGTTTCAGACTAACGCCCCAACATAGAGAGTGCAAACATCCCTTATTCGATGCAGCTTGAGTTGTACTATAAGAAGGAATATGTCTGCAAAATTCCCTCAAGGAGATTAAAACATTTTAGGCATATCTTACGTAAAGACAATGAGCTTGCCCATTTATTACATCAGGTAACATATGCTACAGCCTCTGATATTAAAAATTTTGCAACAAACTTGCAGATTTATGAGTCTTTTCATATAAGCAAATAAATCCCAAACAATGAAACACATTCATCAACTGCAAATATTTTTTAACTATTTTTACTTTAGTTTTAATACCAAACATTTCACCTTAAAACTGGGTAGGGGTAGGGTTGTTTAATTGCTTATTTCAGAAAATATATTTAAGCTAGGGAAGCAAACTTTAATTTTTCTGTTAGCCAATTGCCTAAGCTAGTCAGACATGGTTATAAACATTTTACGAAACACACAGAGAGATTGTGAAAGTAAATGATGTTAGCCACACTTGCAAATTTTAATGGGTTATCTGATTTATGTAACGCATATGACACCTTAGGAAGCCGCAATTTTGTTCAAATGGCTGTCATACGTAGTTAAGATATCCAGTATGCAGACTATATGAATGATTTTTAACAATAAATATTTTAATGTCTTTAATTTGTAGCCCAAACTTTCAATTTACTTTTTCTTAGTTTGATTAAGTAACGTATGTTACAGGCTCTTACAGACTAACGCCCCGGAGCACAGAGTGCAAACATCTCTTAAAAGACTCGGCTTTCAATTCTCTACAAGATAGGATATGTCTGCAAAATTCCCTAGGGGGGGGGAGCAAACCCATTCTCAGCCATCCGTCTATATAGGACAGAAGAGACAGTTGGAATATTAATAGAATCATGAGCCATGAAGGAAAGCTGATTCTACTTATCCTAATATTAAGTAAACCATCTATATAGCTAAATCTAAGATGATCTTAATGTACATGTATAACAATGCATGTACCCGTGACACTCACTCTTCTAGCAGTAGCCATGGTGAGTAGTAGTACAGTTTCATTTATAAATAAAGCAAGTGGCCTCACATATATGTGAACGAACAAAGAACAAATCCCCTTTTTAAGGAGCTCGTGATTTTCCTCTGGCTTCTGAGTTTCGTAAGATTTAACCAGTTCAGAAATAATATGTGATCCTATGGTATATCCGGATTCGAATTTCAAAATAGAGGACTTATTGATCTAGGCCTTCACTTGTGTTAACTAGACATTGCTTTTCTATGACCATAATATCAAGAAATCAGCAATTACATCTGGAGTGCCTAGATAGGATCAATTTGGTTCTGACTTGCCCACTAAACAAAGACTTGCAAATTTTACATCATAGACTTTCCTTGTAAACTCTCTACAAGCCTTAGGGACATGATCTGCAATTACTTGAAATTTTAATCTCTGATGGATTGTTGAATTTTTAAGTAACCCTGTGTGTAGTTGCAGAAGACTGGAATTTTGTTGCTTTACGTCCCAAGTCAACAGCTATGGTCATTGCGGGACGGTCAGATCACCTAACAACACTTTTTCCTTGGCAAGCTTGAACAAGCAGTTAACCAGTAATCGTGCACATACTTTCGCTTGTAACTGACAACAACCCTTCATGAATGATTCAGCGGAAGGGAGGAGAATGACCGTAGAAATTATTTCATGATCAATTTCCACGTAAGTATGGGACCGGGCCGGGATCGAACTCGCGACCCCTGGATCTGGTCAGCTTCGCATCTGTAACCAGACAAATTACCGACTGCGCTACGCGGTCCGGTCTTCACCCTTTTGACGGTTGAAATATGCTACTACTGTTGTTCGTCTTTTGATATGAGAACCGTCAAGATCTTTATGAACTGATGAGCATTCCTCAATGCCAATGAAATGACCATCATTGTTAGATGTAAATATGAATCTGAGCCCAATAGGCTGGAATCTGTGTAAATCAGATGAAAGGGAGGATTTGCCCTCATGGCAATACTCTGAAGGAAGAAACGATGTTGTTTCCACCAATCGAGTAGATGTAAAACATCCAGTGACAACTTATTTTGAAGTTGAAGCTGTAATGCTTGTGACCTACATAGAGTAAGCAGGGACATATTGTAATGGTCTGAGACGCAATCTGCCTAACACTACAACGTCTGCTGCTGTATTGAATTGCCCCAAAAGAAAAGGAATTCTCGAGTTGAAACATATGTTCCTTGAGAAATTTCGTGACATTTCTAAAAGAGTTTGAACTCTGACTTGAGTAACTCTAAAAATACGAGTGGCAAATTCTATTCCTATAAGAGTGAACAATTCAAAGAAATCAGGTCGGACTTTCTTGATTGATGACCAGTCCCAAAGATTTGATTTTGGTTTTTTTTTGTTTGATTTGATACTTTACGTCCCATCAACAATCTTTCAGTTATAAGGGACCTGTCCCTGGGTTGAACCAGTACTAAGCTGAGATTAATGTTCTTGCTCAAAGATACAATGCAGTGACGCCAGTGAGGCTCCAACCTGAGGACCCTCAGTCTCAAGTCTAGAACTCTACCACTGAGCCATTGCCCTGAATATTAAAGTGTATGTGTTCCAAAAGAGATCGAAAATTTGAATTTTCGATAATCAATTGTCTAGATTGAAGTGTAGAATTATAGCTCTTCTCCTTAGGTCTGTCAGATCCAAGGAATGTAAAGAAGAAGAAAGCTAAGATCAGGAATTGATACAATCAAGTACCACACCTGACCCGAGACACCATTCGAAAATTCAAAACACAAGGAAAAAAGCCGAAACATTATGCTGAATGGCATTCCTCACTTATCTCTATGTTTTAAAACCTGAAATTCTGGATGAAAACATATAAGTTGAGAGTAGTTAGATCTGTGATCAGAACAAGGGCAATCCCCCGGTAAAAACCCGGGGTTTCCAGATGAATTTCCTCCACTGTCCCTTGTGACTTCTTCCTCCAACCTGTACTAGTGATTGTTGAAGGAAAATAAGTTCTCTAGATAAAGGAGAACATTCTATGAACAGAATTGATAACCAAATTAGTCAAAGAGAGGACCCATTGGTTGTCACAATATTTTCAATTTTGACGAAGTGTGCCAACTTTTCTACCAACATGATTTGTGGTTGAAAGAGACAGTGGAGTAGGTTTACAAAATTTACAGCCAGAGAAGGCCCCTCTATTAGAGGGGGCCACTCCGTCCTACCTAAATAACCCCAACCAGAATGTCGACCTCTGGGTCTAGGTTTACAATTTACTGGTCAAGAATCTCTATTACCAGGATTAGAATTCTTATGAAATACTGGGTTCTTAGATCGGACTTATTCTCTGTTGAGATGCCAAAGTAGCAGAGCTTTGAGGCCATGATGAGATACTGCTTTAGTGATCAATTGTTTCTATTTATATTAAAATTCTCTTTATAAATAGAATCAATTTGACTTCTAAAAAGAGTTTGAAGCAAAAGGAACAATTCTAAGTTGGTTCTTAGCTATTAAAGAAAAGTATGTTTCACGGAAATATAGTGATTCTAAAATCTGAATATTCTTGCTGTAGACATTTGAAAACAGCAAATGAGAATATATATCTATATGAGGTAACATTCAGATCTTATGTCTCTTAGTTGTTTAATGTATAAATAAATCTAGTCTTTTGATGTGAATCTGACACTTGCCATTTAAAGTAATAAAGATGGCAAAGATCAGAAAACGATACAATCAAGTACCACACTTGACCCAGGTATACTTGATAGATTAAAGACAGATTAAGTTTTCTAGAATCACTGTCAGGTGAAGTAGTTGAGGTCATATACTTCACTGCGTGAGCCTGAAAATATTTCAAGTTGGCAAGAGCCGAAATGTCTTTAGAGATGTCTTTAGTCATCGGAAGCCAACTTCAGTGCAGGATTAATTGTTAATGAAGCTTTAACTGAATTTGAATGACGTTAATGCTGTCCATAATTAATGTGGATTGAGGAAGAGGAATTGATTTCCTCTCCTCTTTTACCATCTCAGACTCAATGCTGGACTTAGGACAATGACTATCTTCAACGCCAGATTCTTAAATGAGAAATTTTCCATCTATAGAATAAGGAAAATTTCCATCAATAATATGTGCAAGTTCATCTTCCTATTGTAAATCCAATGGATCTACGTTGGAAGGTTACATGAAAAAATAGTAAGTGAGTATGATCAGGAAATATCACAAACTGCAGACAACCCCCTGGCAACTCGAGGAATAGCGGCTCAACCATAACGAGACACCAGGAAGATAAATTAAGTAAAGCAACTTTAGATTTTTATGACAATCTCAGCCTCAATACTAGACTTGGGTCGAGAATTATCCTCAGTAATATGGGGTTTCTTGAAATTTGATTTTGATGGAGATTAAAAATCATCATCCTGAGGTCTTACTGTCAGACTAATTTCATGTGTAACAGTGGACCTCGAAGGGCTAGGTTACAAAGAGTGTCTAATTGGAGAAACTGACTTCACACCAGCCCTTTCATTATAAGACTTCTTGCTTCTTCTATCAGAAGAAGAAAATGATGGTAATCTCCGTCTCTTACGGCTATGTCTATGTCCACAATGCTGTGAGACGGACCTCATTCTATGATGTCTCTTCTTATATCTTCTCGACCTAAGTCTAGAAGAAGAAGAGCTACTAGATATTGAAGAGACCGATGAAGAAGAATGCCTAATGCATTTTTTCTTCTTCTCCGATCTACGTTTCCTCTTAGATGGAGAACTTAAAGAAGGTGACCGGTTATTCGGTGAACTATTTCTTAAAGGTATTCTGAAACCTTGACCATCAAGTCTGTTTGGGCGATCAGTCGATTTAGAACAATCACTAGAGACTACTGATCGTCGGTGTCCGGTTCAGTCTGGTACATTATCAGTTCTATAGCCTATTTTCCGGAAATCAGAACTGTTTGTCTGATCCGGTCCAGTATAATATCTGTTTCTACTGGTAACAGTTGGACCTCTGCCAGAACTATGTCCCATATACTGAATTGTAGTAGGCTGTTCAGTGGATGACCTTTGCCACATTGGAATTCTTCCATGTTGTACAGAAGACAGTTTGAGCTTACCGGTAGACTAATCTAACGTCCTTTGACCGGTAAATAGCTCGACTGTCCCGTGACCGGTGGACTCGTCTGGAGATTGACACCCAGTTCGGTCCGGTCCGGTCCGATCCGGTCCCGCGACCGGTGGACTCGTCTGGAGATTGACGCCAAGTTCGGTCCGGTCCGATCCGGTTCCGTGGATTTGGTCGGTGACTTTTGTCCGGTCCCTTCCGGTAGATAATGGACCGGTCAGCCTGTCCGGAGACTGCTGTTCCGGTCCGCCCGGTCCGGTCGAACATAATTGACCGGTAGACTTGTCCACGAATTCACCACTGGTAGATTCATCCAAAGATCGTTGACCGATGAATCTGTCTGGTGAAGAATGGGATCGAATTTCCAGTCAGAAAAACCGGATCCCGATGGAGGTGTACCGCACTGACTTCCCCTTCCTTTGGCCTTAGGCCTGTCCGGTTGGTCAGTGTGGCGCGGTACGATATCATCCGAAGATGATAAGCCTCCCGGATTGATCGTATGATCAGAAAGGTCATCTACCCCGAACATCTCAGCAGGTGCCGATTTCTTCTTCGGTTTGACCGGTCTTGCAGAAAATGCAAACTGTTCTTTCTCTTTGGTATTCTTCTTCCCCATCCTAGCTTTGTGAGAACGTTTCAGTTCAAATTTTAACCATGTGCTCAGGGGCCAAGAACAGTAGATTTCACAGGTGTTTTGCCTGGAACAACAAGAACAATTAGCACATGACGGGTGATTGTCCCACAAGGCCTTAAAATGTCCACAAAAACCTTTTGCTTGGGACATAAGGCCTTGAGGAGAAACCCGGGAAGAAAACTAAATAAACAAAGCAAAATACGAATTTATCGCCCAGAAAAAACTGATAGTTATTCACTCGAAACGAAATGGTAGATTGGTTCCCCACGTTGATAAAGCTCCACTTCCGCTACGCATATTACGTTTGGTAACTAGTAATTTTTTACCAGTAGAGAATCCCACTCATCCGACTGCGCATGCTCCAGAAAGAGCATCTGTTTACATCCTGGGTCAATTTCGCACATCAAAATGAGAAATGAACATGTACTGAAAACTGAGAAGATTTGCCGCACTTTCTTTTCGATACGAAGCCTTTCAAATATTGCTGTTATTGGTAATTTCGATTTTAATAATTTTTCAATGTACTTAGATTTTGATGTAATCAAGTGACGATACCTGTCCAAATAGCGCAAGTGGTAGCGCTTTAGCTTAACGACGTAAGGGTCTAGAGATCGAATCCCACACACCTGATTTTTTTTCTTCCGCATATGGTATTTTTTCAAGTAGAGAACCTGCGCATGCTCCAGAAAGAGCGTAGGTGTTGAAAAAGTTCATAAATAGGCCAGGTATTATATGAATCCAGTGTGAACCAAATTCAATTAAATGTTTTACTATATAAAAGGCACAGAAAGTGGACTGGGTGGGCCAGCTCATACTCACTTACTATCCAATGATGCAAACCATGTTTCAAGGTCACCAGTCTTGTGGTTCATGTAAAGAAGGTTCAAAGGGTATTCACTACCTAAAAATAGTATGTGAGCATGATCAGGAAATACCACAATCACAAACAGCAGACAACCCATGGCACTGCAAGGAAGAGACACACAACCATCAAGAGACACCAGGAAGACAAACTAATACATCCGTGGATCATCGTGGCTACAGCATGGGATAGAAATGTATAGAACTCCCGTAAAACAAAAATCTGCACCCTGCAGAGCGTGTCTGCATGGTCTGTGGAAAGAGCGCACAAGAGGTCCGAAGGATCGAATCCACAAAAAGATCAGACATCAACGCCAAAGCATTGCTCGCGAAATATGGGGGCATTAATGTAGAGAGTGGCGTTAGGCTTAAATGAAATATATGTGTGGTTCCTGTTGCCTACCTACCCTAATTTTTTTAACCCTATATACCCTAAACAATAAAATGGTCTTTGGAGAAAAAATGGGCACTTTTTCAATTTCTGTCACTATTTTCTTTGTTAAATGTTATAACAAAATTTAATAATTTCCCTACCTACCTACCCTGAATTTTCTTGGCATGAAACAGGAACCACACATATATTTCATTTAGGCCTTATGTGTAGAAACTGTTACTCGAAATTACAGAACCTCGATCAAAGATGTAGACTTTTTTATGAGGGGTGCCAACGAAATGCAAGGATAGTGATGCGTGCTAATACTAAAAGAATGATGCGCTCCTCTCCTCTCTCTGGACCACAAAAGAGAATTAACTTCTCAAAAACACCAACAAAGACACGCAAAACACAACGCAAAACACAATTGTTTAAAGAGAGTGCCACCCCTGAAAGTACCACACCCGAGGAAATTGGCCTTAAAGTGGATTTTGTTACTGGTAGGATGTGTTTCCAGGTTTTAAGTGACCCCCGTTTTTCTTTTTTAAACAGCTTTAAAATGATCTTAGAAGAATGCACACCGCGTAACTAAAACCTATGGATCCCCGGAGCCCCCCCCCCCCCTTCCTAAAAATCACAAGTTATTGTGATAGCAATTAGCATTTGGATCCCCCCTTGGATGGACCTCCCCTGAAAATGTTGGACCCCCTCTGGATCCTTGGGAAAGTATAGTTTTCTCTGCAATAAAACCATTGCCCCCCCCCCCCTCTGTAAAATAAGCTGAGGACTAAAAAACGTCTCAATCTGGACCCCCCCCTGTCAAAAATTCCTGGATCCGCGCATGATAATATACATGCTTTAAAGTCATATTACGGGGGTCGCGCACTTGCGTTCCTTTTTCGCCACGCTCCCTAACTGTGAATGATGACCATCCCGCCCCCTCCCCTAAAATATCCACAATTTTATCACAGATCCCATAAAATATTTATTCAATCTGAACCCCCTAAAATTATTGAAATTAAAAGTTAGACCCCCTCCTTAAAAAAGGTCCCAGTCCACATAGGCTACGAAATATCAGAGTAACCCCCATCCGATCGGAAATCCCCGACACAGGCATGCACGGACCCAGAAAGTGTTGTAAGAGGGAGTCCAATTTATCTTTAACAACTTTTTTATGGTGAGAATCCAAATACCTTTCAAGGTGTATCATCATCGGCCAATTTCAATGGCGTTTCGCTAGCGGCCGAATTAATGGCCCAACATTGAATTCTGGCTTGCCTTTGAGATTTTCAAGTGGATCCAGACGAGTAATGCTAAATAAATCCTATAGCTTTGTGATTTTGCTGGGCCCGGAGCCCCGGCCCCCTCTGGATCCGCGCATGGATAGTTTTCCTCGTAACCTGGCTTATTTAATGAACATGAGACAGAGGTGCCGCGGGTTCGAGCCTCGCAGGCGTCACTGCGTTGTGTCCTTGAGCAAGACACATTAATCATAGCTTAGTACCGGTTCAACCCAGGAAGACCCGTCCCTACATAACTGAAAGATTGTTGATGGGACGTAAGAATCAAATCAAACAAATCTCCTTCGCAATGCTGGCCCAATGTCATGTGCTCCGGAAACATAAACTTCTTTTAACACCAAACACATTATTCAGAATACAGGCACAGAGGATTTTGTAATAATATAGTGGTGTTTAATAATGAGAGAATGGTCGACATTGTTGCGTCGGTTCGATGTTGGTACAAGGTTGGTATGCGGCGACGCCCACATTTCCACCAACTACCAACGTGGGCCCAACGTATCTTTGCTATCTGTGTAGTGACCCCAAACACAAAATATGACGTCCACTGATATTGTTCACGAATTCCAAGCATACTCGCACCTGGGTGAGAAAGGGGGGGGGGGGGGGTACTCTGATATTTTCAAACATACGTAGGCCCGGACCATTTTTGGGGTTAACTTTTTGGTATTTTGTGATGACCCCAAAAGATATCCACAAAATCTTCATACCCCAAAAAATTTTCATTTTTCTGAAAACCCTCAAAGGTATAAAAATTCAAAATTTTGAACCCCAAAATGGTGCGAGCCTACGTATGAATGAAAATATTATAGTACCCCCCCCCCCCCCTCCACCCTCTCCTCGCAGATAGAAACAGGGGCCGGGGGTGTCCAGACTCAAATAACAGAAAAAAAAACTCTGATAAGGGTGTTTATTGTTGTTTTTTTGCAACTATATTATATTTTTTACGGTTCAAAAGGGTCGAAACATTTATCGGGGGGGGGGGGGGGGGGGGGGGGGGGGGGTGCAACTTTTTATTATTATCTTTTTTTTTTGGGGGGGGGGGGTTGGGGGGGGTACAAATCCTTATTTCTATAGAAACCTATATAACTTGTGATTTTTCGGGGGTGGGGTCTGGACCACCTATCCCTCTCTGGCGTGTGGGTAAGAAATAAGTAATTGCCCACTTCCCTGTCACGGATTGAGTTTTCTGAAAGTCTCAGAAGGTTTACCGGCCGGCGCAGTCGGTAACATGTGTTTTTTTCGGGGATGGGGGGGGGGGGGGGGGGGGGGGGGCAAATGCTTATTTCCAACGAAACTTAAAAAACTTGTGGTTATTATTTATTTTTATTTATTTATTTTTTTTTTTTTTTGGGGGGGGGGGGGGTGTCCGGACCACCTATCCCCCTCTGGATCCGCACATCGGTTAGAAATAAGTAATTGCCCACTTCCCCGTCACGGATTGAGTTTTGTAGGTGCAAACTGAAAGTCTCATAAGTGTTTTTCCTGTGAACATTTGAAATTCCAGAAAATAGTTGTACCGGGCCGCGTTGCGTCTGACTAGATGCGGGATAACTGTATTTTTGTTTATTTTCGTGTGGCGGGGAATGCTTATTTCTATAGAAACCCATAGAACATGTGATTTTTTAGGGGGATGGGGGGGGGGGGGGGGGGAGTAGGGTGCGGACCACCTAACCCCCTCTGGATCCACGCATCCAGTGTTGGGTTGGGGATGCTTATTTCTATAGGAACCTATAGAACTTGTAATTTTTCAGTTGCCATATTCCTGATAATAGAACAAAATAAACTTTATAAAAAAATCCAATCCGCACGTACAATTGGGCCACTTTCGGCCCGCCAACGAACCGCCATCCGCAGGTGACGGTTCGTCGGCGGGTCGATAGTGGCTCGTGATGGGATGCTAGCTGGGAGCAGTTGTTTAAAAATCGCAAATGCACTTTTGAATCAATACCGCAGATGGACTCAAGACGTCCCAGGTATTTTCCAATACTACGTATTTTTCCATTACTACGTCAGTGTATATGCTATAAATAGACGCAATGGCGTTTAGTAGTTACCTGTCTTAATATGCTGACAAGCTATTAAAGGGAGAGAACCAGTCTAACGAAATGGCGGACGTAAGCGAAAGCACCTCTCGACGAGTGAAAAAAGGACAAATTCGACTATAAAAAATAATCCAAGACGAAATGGACAAAGTCCATTCAGACGGAAAAAAAATATATAAATGCGAGAAAGGTGAACAAAATTCACAGACGAGGACTCGCGGTAAATATAAGAAAGTATTGGCAGCAAAATGATGAAAATAGAAGGAGCATAACAACCAAGAACGATGAATTTTAAAAGAAAATTCTTCCGATTCAAAATGTCTGCCTTCTTCCTTTCACCAATACAAATTTTATGAAGTCACGTGCACTTCCGTGCTTCACTTCTGGTGAATCCGTGATGTCATTTGAGTCTATATTTAGTCCTGAACAGGGACACCCAAGGTCATGGCTCATAAGTTTGTATTGGTGGCAACAGGGTTGTAGCTATAAGATAAATATATGGTAGTAGCGCTATTAAATTTAGTTTTACAGCGACAGGTAAGCCGAGCCGTAAAACGTGATTTCCGAACGTATATCCGACCATATACCTCCCCAAATGAAAATTTTGAATATGGTTATCCCCATTCTAATGCGTTATTAAAATTTTCCCTTCAAAAAGACAGTGAAAGTGTACTTTTTTGCGCCTGTACGTCCAGCGGCTGCCAGCTGGATAAAACCGCTTGCCAGCTGCATATATTTACTTGTCAACCAATGAAAAGCGACGTTACATAATAATGTCGGGTTTCCGACAGTAAATTGCAGGATATACTCTCGCAAATTTATGACGTTATCCAATCAGACGTCGCGTTGCATTTGCAAGTGCATTAGAATATATATTTGGAGTTCAGAGTTTGTATTACACTCTTCAATATCTTTAAATACCAGACATGTTCATCAAATAGATATAAATAATGCAAATCACTGAAGCATGAACTGTTGGTCACAGTGACCTACATTTATTTTGAAGTCATTTTGACTCCAAATCCTAAATAACAAATGATTCTTATTCATAAAATTGATAAATGTCAACATCACTGGGTCAAGTAAAGGGCACTGTGACCAGCATTAAATGACAAAAATCGTCATTCACAAGAAAAGAGTTAACCCTATTGCACTTAGATAGTGTTTTTTTGTTTGATTTGATTCTTTAGGTCCCATCAACAACCTTTCAGTTAAACAGGGACGGTTCTTCCTGGGTTGAACCAGTACTAAGCTAGGATAAATGTGTCTTGCTCAAGGACCACAATGCAGTGCCGCCAGTGAGGCTCCAACCAGCAGCCCCTCGGTCTCGAGTCAAGCACTCTACCACTGAGTCACTGTGCTCCCACCACAATATGTTGCCGAGAAATTCGGAAATTTCTCTCTAATACTCTAAGTCTGGTCCCTGTAGGCTACTCAGCTGTAGGTCGGCAGAATCTGATCTAACAGGATTACCAGGAATATTATATTATGATTTAATGATTTGTGTAACACATCAATCTAGCAGCCAGCACACTAGATGACAGTTTAGATCATATCGGGTCAAATTTCATCAACGATTATTGACTCTGTAGAAGCAGACAGCCTGATGATTTACCATAGTTCACCAAAGATTCTATCCAAGACTGCCAAAAATGGCTTGGCTTACTTTGTTTAACTTCTTGCCTGCCAGCAGGCGCATAGCCAGGCGGACGCCAGAAAGCCTGGGCTTCAGCATCATATGTGCCTGGACGCAAGAAACCCTGACTTTGTTGCTTGCGAACAACAAAGGTGCAGACCAGCCTGCGCAGTCTGATCTGCGCCTTTGTTATTCGCTATCTGAAAAGTCAAGTAATTAGGTCAGATATCTCCTAATTCTCCATTTTTTTGGTAGGCTTCGACATGATAAAGCCTCTAGCTAGTATCTTCTGCTGATAACCTTTGTGAACAGTTCGGATCCAGATCAGCCTCAATGAAACAAATTCTGATCCAAACAATAATTTTGAAAAAAAAAAGATGACAAAAAAAAGCATGCATAATTAATTACTCAGCATGCAAGAGTTTATTATCAGCAGTTCATGGGCTGACACAACACTGTTATTCACAACTGCGCAAGTAGCAGCTAAGCAAAACCAACTCTGTCGTCGGTTCATTGAGAGATTGTGTAACAAGCGGCGATCTTGTCAAAGCACAAAATTCCTTCTTGCCTCTTACTGATAACAAAGTTTATAAAAAAAATGCCTTAACATGAATATTTGAGCCGTAACACGAGATTTTCAACAATATGGTTATAATGTGCCACCAGCAAAGGCTCAGATCAGCCTGTGCATATGCAGCATATGCGCAGTCTGATCAGAGCTTTTGCAAGTCACTTGAATATTCCATGACTGTTAAGCTACTGATCAAACAGCATTTGGAGTTTCTAAGCTTAAAAGGAGGCTGCACAGGCTTGTATGAGTCTTAGTAACAATTGTCAAAATGCCACATTTACATTGTTGGAAATCACATTTGCGGCTCATTTGTGGTCGATATGGTAACTAAGCTTTCATAATTCGACTGATTAACCAGTAGCCTACTGATAACCAAATAAGCATAAGAAAAATGACTGACATTTGTCATCTCTTCAGATCTCAAAACAAAGTTTCACTTCACTCATATAGTCTCAAAGATGGATGGAAAAGAATAACCTAATATTTTCAAAATGAAAAAAAAATCCAAACAGTAAAGATATTTCTTGTCTATTATACATGAACTTCGATGCATGCAGTTTAAACTAGAAAATTAATACAATCATTTATCTTAATTTCTGCATGAAAGCATAAATCATGGAGTCCATCTTGAATATAAAATATAGTTAATGATCTGTTAGTTTATCAACCAGATCTTGCAATATAGAATTCAGATTGGCTGTTAGCACATGAGGACATTCTTATTTGTTGCAATTCTCAAATGAAGAGCACATTGGTTTGCTCAGTAAAAGAATAACACCGGGTAGGCGGCAATCAAAAACGCCAATACTATCGTGGAACGTAGATAAAAAATCGTTAGAAACAGAGTTTTTGATTGCCATTTGTCGCCACACTAGCGACAAATGGCAATTGAAAACATTGTTTCTATTGATTTTTGATCTGCGTTTGTTTGATTGTTGATGCATTTTCGATTGCCGCCTATCCAGTGTGAGAGTGCTAGACTTGAGATCTAGGGGATGCTGGTTCGAGACTTACTTGAGGCGCAATGTAGTGTCATTCAGCAAGACAATTTATCCTCTGCTTAGCACTGGTGTAACCCAGAAAAATCCCACAATGACTGAAAAATTATTGACTGGACCATAAAGCATCAACACAATCAAAGCAATTCTCAAAAACATCTTTAATTATGACTAGTCTAGACTTAAAGTTCTAATGATGCTAGTACAGCACTGATACAGTAAATACAGTGTAAAATGGCCACTCAAAAATAGACAAAACAAAGATCTTTATGACAACGCGGGTTGGCATCAGCGGAACTACAGCGAAATCACGTAAACGTAAATTTGTTCCTTCGCCACATCCTGGACCTTTGGCGGTAGTCGCATTGTCACGGAAAAGACAAAAAAGGTAGGCACTCTCGCTTGTTTTGAGATGGATTGGTGGAAGTTTGGGGTGTTTCAGTAGATACTACAATATTACACACACATCTCTGCGCCTGCATGTACTGATATGGTATACTCTAAGGAACTAGAGCGTGACGTTACAACTACCGTGATGGCTAAGGCGATACTGCGCCTGAAAACTTTGGCATTTATCCCTTCATAGAACATGATCAGTTCAATTTTTTTTACGCCCAAAGCACGAATAAGGGCTGTCATGTACATGACATGTGTAAAATGCTCTTGTTCTGAGCTAAAACTAGCAAAACATCTGGATACTTTCTTTGTTTTGACATTAAACTGAAGAAATCCCGTTCATGATTCCAGTTTGGTTCTCATCTCAAAGCAAAGCTTTTTTCAACATCAAGTTTGGCCTGTTTAGCTAGGTAAATCATATCTACATGGAATAGCATTGCCAGATTTTTACATAATTAGCTTATTCTTTGACAAAAAATCAAAACAAGCGAGAGTACCTACCTTTGTTTGTCTTTTCTGTGACGATGCGTCCCGGATGTGACGAAGGAACAAATTTACGTTTAAGCAATTTTGCGGTAGTTCCGCTGATGCCCACCCGTGGACAAATAGTAGCTTAATGAGGGTCCAAAGTATTGCAGAATGCTCCAAGGGTTGCAGAATGCTCCCCTTGGAGCATTCTGCATAACTGGAGCATTCTGCAAAACTTTTGGCCTGCATTAAGCTATGATTAGTCATGAAACAAATTTTTGGTGTTTTTTGAGAGTGACTATTTTACACAGGTTTTACTGTACCGTCTTTTTAAAATTGCAGACAAGAGGTGAAGTAAGTCTTATGGCTTACCAAGCTGGCTTTTTTTTATGTGCTACACACCTCCCCATTTCCGGATATTATCATGTAGTAGAATCATGGGTGAAAGTTCAAAATTTCCTAAATCCTGAACTTTCGAAACTCCAATCTTAAAACCTGCAGTATGCCCACGAAATATATACAATTTCAAGTTTAAATGGTCAAGACAGATGAAAATAAATCAGAACAGCTATTATAATCTCCCTAATTCAGCATTTTGAGGCTGACTTTCTGTGGAAAGTCAGCCTCAAAATCCTGAATTCAGGAATAATCCTGAAAACTTTCACCCATGTAGAATAGAAAAAAAAGAGTGGGCTTCCAAACCTGGACGTTTGTTTTGTGGTGGTGCTTAACCTTCCAGTCAACAAATTTTCCATCACATCAGGATGTTTTCCTGTCTTCATGGATTACACCAGTACTAAGCAAAGGCTAAAGTGTCTTGCTCAAGGACACAAAACAGTACCTCCAGTGAGTCTCAAACTAGTGAACCTTCAATCACAAGTCTATCACTCTCACTGAGCCAATGCGCTCCTTGTAAACAAGATATATCAGGGTTTAGCTAGGTATATTTCACAAATGGTCATATTCATATAATTTCTTCATTAAGTTCTACAAACCTTGTACCAATTTCTGTGCTCCCAAGGTAACATATCAGGATGTTGTGCTCTGTCCTTACAAAAATGAGCCATGACATGAGATTTCCAACAATGTGGAATGTGCGACCAGCAAAGGCTCAGACCAGCCTGCGCATATGCGCAGTCTGATCAGAGCCTTTGCTCGTCGCTTGACTATTCTATGAGTGTTAAGCTACTGACTGAACATCATTTGGAGTTTCTAAGCTTAAAGTTTCTAAGCTTTGTCAAAATGCCACATTGTTGGAAATCTCATGACACAGCTCAAATGCTGATGCTTCCTGTTAAAGTTAAAGTGCTAAATTTTTAAAATGGAATATATGAGTATAGTAAGCTAGCTCATGTCTCATCAGCTACTTGCTCTGAAAGATGGTGGTGCATACCATAGGTGTAGATAAACAAAATTTTTGAGCGTAAAAATCATACCCATCAGTGTTAACATATGTTTTGAGTGCTAAAAAGAACCGTTCCATTGTCATTGAGATGGTTCTTTTGAGTACCCACAACATTTGTTTTGGTTTTTTGGTACAAACTCTTTAAACTAAAGGCCTGGCATACAGGGATGCTTAATTGTATAAAATGATCAGAGAAATGCCCCTAATATAGTATCATCAATAATAATCTTCGGCTCTGAATGTGTGGCACTTGGCAGCACTTGCCTGCATAGAAGTCCCATGGGAGGCTTAGGCTTTATGTTCATTATGCCTTAATTACATTAATAACCACCTCTCTCTCCAGCAGACCACTTATTAATGTTGGTTTGTCCATAACTGCCAGCACTCTAGATATCAAGCCTACCAAAAGCTCAAATGCTCAACATCTGGTTGAATATTAAAAACAATTGCTCCAGGAAGAGAATAAAAAATCGGGGAATGTCATGCAACAGCCTATGCAGTCCTACGTTTGTGGTATAAATTTGAGGTCGTAAGTTCTTTCGTTTTGTCAGATTAAGTTTTCGCGTAAAATAGGTGTACCAGAATTTGACAGGAACGTGTTTAACGAGCGAAAGTAAATCTGAAAAAACGAAAGAACTTTCTGACCTCAAATTTATACCACAAACGTAGGACTGCATAGGCTGTTGCATGACATTCCCCGATTTTTTTTTCTCTTCCTGGAGCAATTGTTTTTAATGTTCAACCAGATGTTGAGCATCTGAGCGTTTGGTAGGGGTGGTTATGTCGCCTTTACCATAAATAATCAGACACCTTAATCTGATCTATGTCCCTACTTTGCTTGCTGGGTAATTTTTCATGCGCTGACTTTTACAAAATTAGCTTTTTCAAAAATTTCTTTCAGGAACACTACCAAAGGGCCAACAGTTTGGATCTAGATCTGTTGGTCCTGAACTAGGTTCAAACTATTACATGTAAACATATATAAGTAACCTGTGTTAAGGGACCATTTTACAACGGAATTATAGGAAAAATGACTGTCAAGTCCCATGGTAAATATATATGCGAACCACATGTGTGTTATAAAAGGACTGCACTGTACATCAAACTACAGCACTGCTTCAGAAAAACAAATCTCCTAATTAAGGTTTTGTTCGTTAATTTGTGCCAGCAGCATAGTTATAATTAGTGACGCTCCTAATATAGGCTGTAATTACAGGACTAACTCCATATAAGTCAATATTAATTAGGCTTTATTAGCAGTGGAAGGTGCATCTGAATATGACCAGATGACCAGTTTTGCTTCATACTCCAGTCTTTCAACATTCTGATTCAACAAAAGTTCTCCAAAGAATTAAGTATCTTTGGGAAATTGTTGCACAAGCCCCAGAGAGCCTGATATATACTGGTAGAATTGCTACTCATTGGGGTACACGCTTGCTATTGGAGTGGTGCATTTTAAATCAAGCAGATTTTCCCTTCCTTGTGAAAAAGCAAAAAAGTCCCTTGGTTGATAACAAGAATGTGACTTTTTGACAAAGCAAGTCACTGGCCAGCTAATGAGATTTATCAGATACCTCTCGTATTAACTGCATTGTTGCATGCTGACCTGATAAATGCTGACTGTCTCATGGCATGTGTCTTTATCAGGTCATGATGACGTTGCACTTTTTGATATGACGTCCGCAGCCAATGAAACTGAATCGACACAAAAATCGATAATTAGTCTATGTCGAATGGGCCAAAAAAATGGTCCCGTGTAAATTTCGTGACGATTTTTGGCGACCTATATGAAATTAAACTTTGGGCTATTTGCAACAATTTCAACCAGTTCGCCCATCTGAGTTCGGCGTCTGGTCCGAGTAATGACGTCATCAAAATGGCGGCCATCCAAAATAATAATGCGTATGTATTTAAGAAAAATCGGAGTATGTTGGCAAAATAAACGTTTTTGTTAATAGATTTAATGCAAGTACTGCTCCAGATTTTAAACAGAAACAATATTTACACAGAATTCTACTTTGAAATGCAATAGGCCATCTTGCCCATGAGCAAAGGGCATGAGTCACATTGTAGCATATGTCGAAAAGGACAAATTTTGCCCCGTGTAAATTATGTGACGATTTTCGGCGAACTATATCAAAATAAACTTTTAGGCATTAGCAACGATTTTATCCAGTTCACACATCTGAGATCCGCTTCTGTGGTAAATAGTGACGTCATCAGAATGGCGGTCACCGCGCTATTGATTCGAATAATCATAGTATATGTTATGTATTATAGTATGTAAGCCAGACAAAGTCTTTTATAGTTTAGTGCTCGTGCCGCTCCAGATTGTTAATAGAAACTACATTTACACATTATTATACATGCCCGAGGGTGTTCATATTTGGCACAGTAATTGGCTATTGAGCGTAGACTATAGTAAAGGTCTCAGATCTGATCATCGATGTGGGCTTGGAATCGAAGATCAAAGTCCAATATACTTAAAATCTATCTGACTTATGACTCGTAACACGAACTCCTCTTTTATGTTTTGACTAAGGGTGTTCATATTTGGCACAATGGTTGCCTGTGGTGTTTAGATTACAACAAAAATTTAAGCTCACCGATATGACTTTTGAGTCACAGGTCAAGGTCAAATAGATTATAATTTGCCTAACAGCTCTTAAAGCAAACTCCACATTGATAATTTCACCAACTGGAAGTGTCTATCCATCCATTTATCCATAACTCTTGTATCTCATTAAACCTTTAAAAACTCTCTAAGCTTTGGTCAAATGTTCACCTCAGTTAGACGGTGTGCAGAACCCATGACTCAATTACGCAGACTCAAAGTCAGGGTTACAGTTACAGGTAATGGACTTTAGCCTTCAATTGCGCGTATGCTCCATATCTCTTCAAACCCTTGAAGGAGTATCATTACACTTTGATAAGATGTTCAGTTCAGTGCGAGGGTGTGCAAAACACATAGTTCAATCATTCAAACTAAAGGCCAAGGTCACAGTTGAAGGTAATGGGATTGAACGTTGAATTTCATGTCCACCCTATGTTTA
Organism: Loripinus fragilis; assembly: GCA_964019695.1. NCBI lineage: Eukaryota > Metazoa > Mollusca > Bivalvia > Lucinida > Lucinidae > Loripinus > Loripinus fragilis. The sequence continues at coordinate 16,441,812 of OZ026520.1, forward strand.
ATTTTGGTCGAATATTTGTCTAAGTAAGATGATGTGCGAAGTGTGTAATTCAACCATGACCACAAGGCCGTGGTCGCCAGTGGTAACCACAAGTTTGAGTCTTTAATTCTATGTCCGCACCCTATCGCCTTTACCCTGAAATTATTTTATAAGATAAAGGTGAAATGTCCAGTTCAGTGAGAGGATATGCAAATGTATGACAACACTGTGGCTAAAGCTCTATGTAAAAATTTAAGGTCACAAGTTTGAACTTTTGAATTCCTTCCTTTATGTCAGAAGGATTTTCATTTTAACTTTAGTCAAATATTCAACTCATTGAGACTGTATGCAAATATTATGATTCGTACATGCCAACTCAAGATCACAGTTGAAAGTCAATAATTTGAACATTTGATTTCATGTTTGCATTATGTTTCTTTTAAAGCTAAACTAAAATGTTTTCTTCAGTGAGAAGATGTACAGAATACATGTCTCCCTTATACGGGCTCAATGTCAGTGTCCTAACTTCATGCCAAGCCTTGAAGGATATTCATTTAACTCTGGTTACATATTGCCCTAAGTTAAGGAAAATGCGCAGGACACATGTCCATGACCGTTCAAGGTACCAGTCATGGGGCTAATGACTTTTGCTCTCAGCAACCAAAGACATGCATGGTTGCCTTGCCATTTTATGTCCTTTAAAACAGTATATTAGTCATGCTATGATAATGGACGGATGGCTAAAAAGCTGAATGCAATGAGGTGATATGTAGGTCAAGCAGTAATCGAACCCTGGACGCTGTGATCCACATTTGGGAGCACTAATGGGTCGGTGACGCGGTCACTTCGACAACTACAGGTCCAACCACTCTGTCGTTCTGCGGTTAGGGATATAGCTGCCCTTCCAACTGCCTTCTTGAGTTTTGCCTGAAGGTGTTCGTATTTAGCACACTGATTGCTTATGATGTCTAGATGACAACAAAGGTTTTCAAATTACTGATACAATTTCGGAGTCATAGGTCAAGGTCAAGTTTACTTGAAACCTGTCTTACAACTCGTTACACGAACTTCTTTTATTTTTGATGGGAGGTGTTCATATTTAGCGCACTAATTGCTTATGGTGTGTTGCTGTAAAGGGTTTCGGTTTGCCTATCAAAGGTCAGGATGAGATATACTTAGCAAGCGAACTTGCTGATGCAATGGTTATAGGTTAAGGTCTAGATCAGCCTAAGTCAGCATGCAAAGATCTTTACGTTCACTTTTGTCAGTAGATGTTGCTGATTTTACTGGATTAATGTCCGGCAAGGTAAAATATTATGTTGGAAAGCTTCAGTAGCGCTGATTCTTCTGTCCATGAAGCTTTCAGGAAACTTTTGGCCATGTCCCGCTGGAAGACGGGACTAAGAATGCTCTCGAACAATATATATGCCTGCTTGTCAGCCAGGAACAATCATTGGAAATTTTACCAGGTTAAGATAGTGGATGTTTCGTAGGAAACTAAACTTTCTCTTCTTCAGTGTGTCAAAAGATCTCAGTATCAGAGTATCATATGAAAATCCATAAATGAGCCAATTCCACTATACAGTTGCTTGAAAGTAAGAAAGACGGCAAAGATCAGGACACGATACAATCCAGTACCAGACCTTACCCAGGAAAGTAACACGAATACAATAAACATTCATAAACACGAAAATCATGTTGGAGTTGATAAGGTGACACTTATGTTCCTATTATAACAACATTAACTCCAAATAAGGAGTAATAAAGGGTTGCAGTTAATCTGCTTGCATCACTTCTCACCACAAATAACTTATGACTAGTATTTGTTTGAACATCATTGCTTGTATTACAATTGCGAATTTCGAGTAATATTGTATGCCATTACTTTGGTGGTATTTTGTCGCCTAAGTGATATGCGAAGCCCTCTCAGGGAGGGGGTACATGTTTCCTTGTTCCTCTAAAATAAATTTGCGTGTTCCTCTGTTCCCTCAAACTTTGTTATCTTATATTCCCTGTTCCCTAATATTGTCTCTGTTCCCCTCAAAATTTGGCCTTTCTTCCTCTGTTCCCCTGAAATATATGCCATTTTCCCTTGTTCGCCAAACCCCTGTGAATGCCTCATATGCACCTGACTGATAAACCAGTTCAATGAGCCCAGCAATCAATAATTCATATAGTATGGCTCCAAAGCAATCAGATAGGGCAAAAACTGAATTTATAGATTCAGGGTCAATTTAAATAAAATAGGAACCCCAAAATGACTTGGCCCTGTAGAGCAGTCAGTAGTGAGTTCGATTGCTGATACAAGGATCGTGAGTTCGATCCGGGCCCAATACTTTGGTGGAGGTTGATCGTGAAATATTTTCTATCGTCATTCGTCTTCTTTCAGTGATTCAAGAAGGGATATTGTCAGTTACAAGCAAAAGCGTGTGCACAAAGTACTGCCTAGTCTAAGCCTGCCCCGGAAAAGCGTGGTTAGTTTAGCTGACCATCTCTACATGGCCATGACAATTGACTTGGACTTTAACCCCAAAACAAAAGTATCCCAAAATAGCTCCAGGGGTCAGTCATATTTATATGGTATGGTCTCAAATTCATCAAAACAAAGGTGCCGCTGTACTCCTCGCCTTGTAAACCAGAGGTCGTGTGTTTGATCTTCAGCTTCACTAGTCTGTCAGATGAGAATTTAAGCTTTGGCCCCGTCTCAATATGACCTTAGCTGTTGTAGGGACGTTGAGCACAAACAAACAATCAAATAAACAAAAGGACACAAACAAAAAACACTCAATTTCAGCATGATGTCCTATGGGATAACAAGTACGGTGATGGGCTCTGGGTCAATTTTATTGAATTGGAAGCCCCAAAACGGGTTCCAGGGATCAGAAAAAAAAATCACGTCATTGTCGTATCAGACACCAAATCGATCAAATAAAGACAAAAAATTGATTCCAGCAAGAAATTCCCACATAACTAGTGCTTTGAATCTAATTACTTATGTATACATGTATATGTGCATAAGTAGCACTTAAGCGGCCATTTTGATGACGTCAGCATTCGGTCCAGACGCAAAACTCAGATGTGTGAACTGGTTTAAATTGTTACAAATGCCACAAAGTTTATTTTGATATAGGTCACCAAAAATCGTCACAAAATTTACACGAGATTCCCATTCGACATAGACTATAAGGTCAAATGTCGTGTCCGATAACAGCTCCATAATTCGGCTCTAGTCCTATTTCAATGAAATAAGGACCCCAAAAATAGATTTTTTCCCATTCTAGGGATATAACATCTATTTCACTTCATATCTTGTGTAGAATGACCCCAAATTAACTAAACCAGAACAAAAATCACTTAATTTTAGCACGAACTTTCTACAGGATAACAACAAAAGTAATGGGATCTGGGTCAAATTTATCGATTTGGGAGCCCCAAATGGACTCTAGGTGTCTGAAAAAAAATGGAACACATCTATTTCGTATTGGTTGACGTCCAATCAGTTAAATAAAGACGAAAAATCATATCTAGCAATAAATTCTCCCTCAACTATTGCTTTAAATACGAGGTCTTATATGTGTACATGAGTGGCACTATGGCCGCCATTTTGATGACGTCATTACTCGGACCAGACGCGGAACTCAGATGGGCGAACTGGTTCAAATTGTTACATATGACCCAAAGTTTATTTTAGTATAGGTCGCCAAAAATCGTCACAAAATTTACACGGGATGCCCATTCGACATAGACTAAATTACGTCATAATCGCAAGTTTGACGGGTGAACCAATGGGTAAACTGTTAAATAGAATACCAGGTTTGTGTCTTTTGATAACAAGCTTACCGGGCTCCGCTTTGAGAATGCATGTCCACAACCTCACGATTCCACAAGCATTCTCAAAGCCTGATATCAAAAGACACTAAAAATAATAATAATAATAATAATAGTCTTTATTTTCAGAGGGTAACACATTTAGCAAATAAAAGCTAATCTTCCATGAGGCCCTCTATAAACTACTGCCAAAAAAGAATACAAGTATAAAGTACAAAGATGATTTACATGTATACAAAATAATACAAGCAGCATGGAGCACTTTCAAACCTACCTACACACAGGCTCACTTTATATACATAAACAATTATAGATATCACACCTCTAGATAAAAGTGCTTTAAATATTTTTACCAAATTTCAAACACATGTTTTAGGTACTCAAAAGAAGCGTCTCACTAACCTAGAATTCTCTATTTATCGCATTTGCATTGTCATTCACTTTAAACATGCACATATCCAGTGGAGCTGGATGTGTTAGCCTTGATCTATGTCCCTACTTTGTGTAAGCAGCGAAGGCTTTGATCAAATTGTATGATAATGCAGGCCAGTATGCAATAAATTCCAAAACCTTGTGAGCTGACACAATTGTCAAGAAAAAGGTAGCACTAACATTCAATCTATAATGCACTTGATTTTGTAACACGACCTCTGATTGGATACCGTCAAAAATTGGCGACAGTATATCCTGCGATATACTGACAACAGTCAGAAATAGTTTGACGTCATTAATTACGTCACATATCGTTGGATGATGTGCGGCTTTTTGCGATTTGCAATGCTCCAGTTTTATACAGAAATGCATTAGAATGGGGTCAGGGGATAACCATATTCAAAATTTTCAATTTTGGGAGGTATATCGCCTGATATATGGTCGGAAATCATGTTTTAACGCTCCCCTCCTGGTAAACCTAAATTTCTGACCTTATATCTGATGATATACCTCCCCAAATGAACATTTTGAATACAGTTATCCCCAAACTTTACCACCAGCTTTTGATGAATTTGGTGTCAAGTTTTTGGATAAAGTGCCACCTTTCCATATACATGTAAATGCAATGCATTGCTAATTAAGCTTACCTATTGCAGCTTTGCCCCAGATTTCAACATTAAACATGCCAGTAGAGTTGCTCCCCCTGAAGACTGGTTTGCTGTCTTTAGCTGGTTCCAGGTTCCAGAGAATCTTTGGTGGCTCATGATGTGACACTATGGCTTGTTCATTTTCAAATTCTTCTCCCCAGGGGTTCCAGTCTGTGTCATCTTCTGCCAAGTCTGAAAAAGTATTTGATACAGTTGACCCTGCTCATAAAATTTCAGACCTTATTTTCCCCATATTACAAAATTTGTCATCTGCTAACAGGCAAATATTTTGAGCGTAAAAATTGTGATTTTTGCCTTAACCACCAGTCAAGTTAAAGCGCCAATCACAACTGCAGCAGACAACAAATTTTGCGACATCTGTTCTAATTTTTTAAAAAAAATAAGGTATGATATTTCATGAGAAACGTCTGCCAGCAGACGATTCTCATGAAATGTCATGCCTTATTTGTTATTTTTGAAAAAGCAGCAAAATTTGAAATTGTCATCTGCTTCAAATTATAGGTGGCGCTTTAAGGATTAATGGAAGTTCAAAAGAACTGTCTCATTGAGAAGGTTCTTTTGAGTACCTGCAACATATGGTTTGGTTGAGATATAAAAAAATAAACTTTGGAAATACCCCCTCTTTTTCTTGTTTTGTTTTGTTGCTTTACGTCCCAAGTCAACAGCTATGGTCATGGCGGGACAGCCAGTTCACCTAACCACACTTTTTCCTGAGCAAGCTTGAACAAGCAGTTAACCAGTACTTCGTGCACATACTTTCGCTTGCCAGTAGACAACAGCCCTTCTTGAATGATTCAGCCGAAGGGAGGAGAATGACTGTAGACATACTTTCATGATCAATCTCCAAGAAAGTATGGGACCGGGCCGGGAATGAACTCGCGACCCCTTGATCTGCAGTCAGACTAGACACGTTACCGACTGTGCTATGCGGCCCGGTAATTACCCCCTCTTAACTGGATGCCTGACTTAACCCTTAAAGCGCCAAGAAAAAAATGCATCTGAAAATGTCGTCTGCTGAAGTCGTCTGCTGCAAATAATTGCCTAACATTACTGTCGAATTAAGTATAGAAGCAAACAGCGTGAACCCAGAACAGACTGCTCCTATAGACTGCTCCTATAGGAGCAGTCTGATCTGGGTCCACACTGTTTGCCATAGAGGCTTCTTAAACATTTCAGCAGACGAGAAAAGCAGGGTCGGGTATGAAAGCCATGACCGCGCCGCGCCAGGAGGCGCGGCCGCGCCAGGAGGCGCGGCCGCGCCGAAATCTGCCGCGCCAGAAATATATTTTTCCCTTCTCGAAGCACAAAGAGGTATAATTCCAATTTTTTTTCGCTATATCAACTGCAAATAGTATTATTAACAATTGCCAATAGAAAAAATATTAGTTTTCCCGAAATTATGATTTTATAAGCAATTTGACATGTGCCAGGGGTATGAAAGACCCTGCCGCGCCGTGCCGTGCCACTTAAGTTAATGGCAGTTTACTGTTAGTTTTTTAACAGTCGATAACTAGAATATATGTCCTGGGTTTTTTTATACTAGAAATTTGGGGAAGGGTGATTCTAAGTAGGTGTTTTGGGCATACAATGCGATATAATGGAATATAATAATAACAATAATAATAATAATAATAACGCACATACTCGATAGGCCCTTTTTTCATGGGTTGTTACAGCTGGACAATTAACCGGTCAGTATTACTTGTTCACGGTTCATCATTAAATGATTAATTAAGAAACCTGTATATTCCTGACTTTGATCAAGAATATATAGAACCAAACAAACTAATTAAAGGTGTACGCATGCCTTTAATCTGATCAATTAGTGCTATTAACAGATTATAACGACTTCTTTAATCACTTTTGATGAAAGAATTACTAAAAAGAAGTTTGTGAACTTCAATAAGCGCGACATTAATTTTTGTTACTCAAAATCCTATAAAACCTACAATGAAAATTGGATTAGTATCTATATTGATACCTACCGTTTGTGTGTACGTCCAAAGCTATACCACATAATGACTCTGTGATGACAAATACTAGTGACTTAGTACAGACGAAATCTAGTAGTGCCTCCGTAAGCTCGAAGACCACTAGTGACTCTACATCAACTCAGTTGACTAGTGTCTCCGTGCCTACGGAGCCTACTTGTTCATCCGTACGTCAGAATAGTGTACCCGTGCATATTAAGTCCCCTATACCGCCTAATGACTCTGTGATAACAAATACTAGTGACTTAGTACAGAGGAAATCTAGTAGTACCTCCGTAAGCTCGAAGACCACTATGCACCTATGTTCTACAGAGTCACAGCACTTGAAACAATAACCTTTCTCTCTTAGCCACTTTTACGCTCCTCAATAGATTTTTGCCTGAAAGCTCTACAGTTATTCAGAGAGTGGTTTGTTTTGTGTAAAGGGCACTTAACCTGCTGAAAAGAATTTGCTTTCTGACTAACCACTTCTGTCTTTCTAGAACTAATAGGTTGCTTTCTTTGAAAATGAGAGTCAGATCTGCCTGTGAAATCTCTATTCGAAACGTCATAGTGCAGGCTTGGGTCATTCCTGATTTTGCTGAGCAAAAAACAGAAAATGGCGGAAAAGCAACACTATGGCGCTTCTTATAGTTTGACGCATGGGTGACCCACATTTCCAGTAAGTTGAACGGGAGTTTGTTTACTATTGGAATGACCCCAGACGAAGCATCATAATAACCCAATATTGAGGAGTATTTTGGATCTAACTTAAAAGCTTCTATTTCTGAAAGGAGATCAGCCAAATCATACAGCTTTTTACTGTCTTTGTTGCTCAATATCGGGAAATTATGAAGCTTACGTATTATATATGCCTCAACCAGAGATAATCCTCTTTCAAGTGTCGAGGCCCAAATATAATACACAATATATATAACCAAGACAGATGTTAAACTTCCAAAAATTTGCAATGTGCGATCGGTAAAGGCTCAGATCAGACTGTGCATACCCATATACATATAAACTTTGAGCGGGCCCGGGGGTTTTATAACTTTTTTCATGCTCAACTAAGCTGAGCACGAAATTTTAACCGCTCATAAAAACTAAACTATGGACAAATGAAGAAGTTTATTGCTTTGAGTCTCACAGATGTTATATTTATCATGCTAATAAATGTTAAAATGCCAACAATTGCTGGCATTTTAACATTTATGAGCAGGATAAATTTCGTGCTGAGTTGAGTATGCAAAAACTTTTAGAACCTAGGGGCCAGGTCCTTTGTACGTTGCCTGACCAATTTCTAAAGGCAAAAATATGAGCATCTCAACGCAACAGGAATCTGCACAGACTTATTTGAATAAACCATGGTCGGAATGTCATATTTTTTTAGAAATCTCACATTGAGCTCATATTGTACATCTAACTCACGTGTGGCTCCTAAATGGGGTAGCCTCCAAGTGGCAGGAGCTGGACATCAAACAAAAATAGTTTTATGACACTATCCCATTAAACATATAAGAGGGCCACCATCGGCCCGCCGCGAAACGACAGTCGAATGACGTTTCTTTAGTGGGTCGAGGATAAATAAAGAAAACGCTGTAACTGAGATATGGTCTTTGGTAAATCATTTTTCTTTGATGACTAATTGCCCCATCCCATCCATTCAGAGTTAGACACTTATAAACTTATACATGTATTTATATTTTGAATGCATCTCACAAAGCTTCTGTTATATTAAATCATTCTAAAAGTAATTAAATTATAATACAGTGTGTCAAATGAAAACAAAGTGTAATCACAACTGGTGTCAAATCAATATAGACAGCTCAACATAAAAGGGGCCTATTGAGTGTTTTGGGATCTGTTTTGCCGTTTTTATTAATGAAAACATTATTTCCCAAAGCAGGAAAAGAAAAATAAGAACCATTATTCGTTCTTATCCTCATTTCTACTTAAAAAAAACATGATACTCGGGTCAGGTAATTTTCAGATAACTGGGAAATACTACATAATGCAAGTGGCCCGGCACGGCGCGGCAGGGTCTTTCATACCCCTGGCACATGTCAAATTGCTTATAAAATCATAATTTAGGGAAAACTAATATTTTTTTTTATTGGCAATTGTTAATAATACTATTTGCAGTTGATATTGCGAAAAAAAATTGGAATTATACCTCTTTGTGCTTCGAGAAGGGAAAAATATATTTCTGGCGCGGCAGATTTTGGCGCGGCCGCGCCTCCTGGCGCGGCGCGGTCATGGCTTTCATACCCGACCGAAAAGCAGACGACTTTTGTTGTGATTGGCGCATTAAGGGCTAAGTCACATGAAGAAAGCTTATCCCTCATTTGCAATGCCCTTGTCTCATTAAGTACTGATAAATGAAGGCAAATGATGAAGTTTCTGTATATCTAATTGCAATATTATGTAATCCCTTGATAAATTATTCAACAGTTTCAACAATGAATCTAGTGTGATCTTACAAGATTATTAGTTTCATTTAAATCTTTAGGCACCAGAACGGTCTCTTGTGCATGACATAGGTGGCTCTTGACAACAAAACATTATTCTGGAAAACCTGGTGAGCCAACAACTTATGTTCGGCCAATCTTCAAACAAAATATTGGATTTCAATGGGATTTGTAGGAGACCATCACCTAAAGTCCATTTTTTTTGCATCAAGACCGAGTTGTCTTGCACCTAGTGAACATTTTTTTTTAAAATTATATAACATTCTAGTCTGAAGTGCATTTGAATATATGCAGAAAATGTAAAAAAAAAAACAGACAATATTTTCAGGTCAAAAAGTAGACTGTGCCAGTCAAGCGTCTACCAACATTTTTGCTTTGTCAAACCTGTGTAAAAAGGCCATTCAAAATTAGACAAAACAAAGATCTTAATGACAAATGGTAGCTTAAAGCTGCATAGTCTGTAACTTTTGATCTTTTAATTTTTGAAATAATGTTTCTATTTTTCAAGAACACAGTAAAAAACTAAAATTCAGGTATACATTTTACCAATTCCGTAAATCTTTACAAATTATCAGTATCAAAACAACAGCATTTATGTTAAAACTTGACTGTCTATAATTATTGGAGGGACGCAAATAATTACCAACAAGAGAAAAAAACACCTAGTGAACAGATTTATTGTGAAAACTTAACTTAATTCTGCTTTTACCAATGATTTAAAAAGAAAAGTTTTCGAAAAATGTTCATAGTTGCAGACTTATTCTCTTGAATGCAGTATTGCAGAATACTCTCCTTAAGTCAAAACTTATAGCATTCTGCAATACTTTAATTACTTTTGACCTGCATTAAGCGATAATTAGTCTTGAAAACCAATTTCCAGTCTTTTTGAGAGTGTCCATTTTACACAGGTGTTACTGCACTGGCAATGAAGAAATTAAAAGTAATAGTGGTATCTCAAAGCAGATACTTAATGTTTTTAGGGGGTCCAGGACCAATTCTGCAGAAAAAATCCTGGATCAGGTTAAATGCTATAATATACGATATGTAAAAATGTTAACTAAAAAGGCAGGATCTCATCAGGGAAGAAAAAAGTTGCAGACCAGAAGACATCTCTTGAAAGAGCAGGATAAAATTGATAGGAGATGCAGAAAAAGACTACAGTGAAAAGAATAATTTTGACGGTGATGTCCAAACCACATGCACAGAACAAAATATTTGCAAAATTTCAAAATGATTGAAATACAACTGTAGAAGAAGTTGCGGGGGCAAGGTATCTACTCATTGCATCTGAGATGCCAAAAAAGTTCACAAGTTGAAAAAAAAATGAAGAAAAAAATTGACAATACTGTCACATCCTCAGACCATGAAAATTATATCTGCAAAGTCTCAAAAACATCTGAATAAAACTGTAAGAGGAGTTGCCCTCACAAAGTACCCACTAATTGTGTCTATGGAGTATGGACGGACAAACCCATTTCAATAGTCTCCTTCCTCTAACATCTGGAGACAAAATTATTGGCTGCTTAAGTCAGAATTATGACAGATCTGGTCACATTTGTGTAAATTAGGAGGCCATGTGGTTTATCTCTATATTTCATACTTGCAGCAGATATTTTCTTGACTAAAGCTTTTTATATTGTTTCCTGTCCTATCCACACATGCACATTCAGTTTAATATCCTATCACACTGTTCCTGGCCAGGCTTTTGAGCATTTTACAAGTACCACCGTCAGCATACTCATACTTTCGTCAGTAACCGACAACTGCCTTACATGGATCAACGGCAGACAGATAATTCAATATGAAAGTAGTATGAGACCAGAATGGAGTTCGAACTCATGACCGGACTATTGTAGCCCATAATTAGTCATATTACTAATCTGACTCGCATCCGACTATGCCCTATGACTATGCTACGCTGCTAAAACGGCCACTCTCAAAAATACAGAAAATTGCTTTTCAAGACCGATTCTCACTTATATTAATGCAGGCCAAAAATATTGCCTAGCATTCTGCAATACTTTGGGCCTTCATTAAGCTACCATTCGTCATTAAGATATTTGTTTTGTCTATTTTTGAGTGGCCGTTTTACACAGGTTTAACTGTACCAGAATAATCCTTGTGTAAATAAGCTTCAACTCATGGAGTTAAAGCAATAATTTTTTCTAGGAACAGTGAAGAAACAGACCAACAGACACTCTACAAATGAGCTGCATTATGTAATTACCAACAATGTAGCATTCTGACATAAATAGACTCAGACGAGCCTGTGCTGCCTCCTGTTAAGCTTAGAAACTCCAAATGCTGTTCGGTCAGTAGCTTAACAGTCATAGAATATACAAGCGACTAGCAAAGGCTCTGATCAGACTGCGTGTATGCGCAGGCTGGTCTGAGCATTTGCTAGTCGCACATACCACATTGTTGGAAATCTCATGCCAAATAGATTTTTCACTACATGTGATAGAAGGAAAAAATCATCTTTCTCTACATTAGGCTAACAGCTTCTAAAGTGCTTCTGGCCCTGTATTGGCTTTGTCACCAATTTGTGAAAATAAATTATTTGTATGAAAATGAATACAAGCACACTAGCATGAACTGATATTTTAAAAAAGACCATAACGATAAAAATTGATACAATCGGTAGAAATAAATCAGTTTAATGCTCGAGTTAACAGATATTGTGTGGCCCAGACATCACAGAAAATGAAAAATTTGCTTGATTTGAAATAAATTAGACACTAACTTTCTTCACTTTGTTATATTAGGTGACTGTTAAAATGAATTATTGAAACACTTTACAATGACAATTAGTAGGTAAATCAAATTACACTCGTCTCAGGTTGTTGGAAAAGGACTTTTCGTCAGGCTCTGATTAGCTCTGAGCACTTTCCGAATACAAATAATCTGACCATTAATGTACCAATAACAAATAATCTGACCATTTATGTACCATTAACGCTATCTATATTTACAAATATTTAAAATAAACATATCAGACACCCAATGATGACAAGTAAATTCAATGTTCAAGTCAACCCTTTATGGTCATCTGAGTGGTAACCAATACTATCTGACTATAGGCAGGGACTCGGCAATGAGAATACAGTGCTTTGCTCAAAGATACTACCTAATACCTCCAATGGGGCTTTAACCCGGGACCCCTTGATCTCAAATTGAGCACTCTACCACTGAGCCACTGTTTTCCAAGGATGCAAATATTGACTTTCTTGACAGAGGTACAGTTAGATACATTAATATATATGCATGTATTTAAAAAGCCAAGAATGCTAAGTCAATTGAGTTGCTAAGAAAATGTCCTATATTGTAGCAATGGAAAATTATGTTACACGTATATCCATATCTACAATAAAATGAGGAGCATTATAAAGGGCCTGTCCTAGTCCTTTAGATGAATCTGTGTCAATGCATGTTGAAGACTTGGTTTTCCCTCAGCACAAGACAAATAAATGTCAAATTTCTAAACTTCATCAATCAATTTTCTAGTTTCTTCATCTATTATTTAGCCTTCACCCAAAAGCCACTTTAAAATTGCAGAATCTTGTAGCATTTCCCATGCTCTTTTGTCGCTTTGATTTTCAATACAATTGTCAAAAATATTTGAGCCACATAACAAGCTGTGATGATTCAGACGAGCCTGTTCATTTTTGCAGTCCTGTCAGAAACTTGCACACTGTCACATAAAGCATGAAAGGAGACATAGTTTATAAAGCTCAACACAAAAATCTACAAATATAGCATCAATTGATAGTTGAATGTAAACATTTACGATTAAACTGTACTGTGTTCTAAAATTTCGAACAATTTTCTCTTTCTGTTTTCAATTAAATGTTGGTTTTTCAGGTTTGAAATTAACAAAATGCCTGTCAGAATAACAAACAGGGAAGACCTTGATCAGACTGCTTCTTCTGCGCTGTTTGTCTATTCCTTTTGGCAGGGAACTAGTGTTCCAAATTTTAGACCATTTCACACAACCAATTAATTCCCGTCATTCACAACAACAATTATTGTTGTCTGCTCTCTCTCTTGTGCTTATCTACTTTGGTAGCCAATAAGATCAGATTGCTCCCTTAGGGAAATTCCTGAGGATGCTAGATGGGCCATGTCTAACTTGTCTAAATTCTCCAAGACACCCGGCTCATCCTTCATGTAAGAGATCACGAAAATAAAAAAGCATAAAAGCTCATGTCAGTACATTCACAGTAGACAGCATATCTACAACACACTCAAAGTAATTGTGACGGTGAATTGCGGTAAACTTATTCAAGGGGTAAGGTCTTAGAAAATTGTAAAGGTGGATTGCGATGAATTTCTACAACACACTTTTAGTAATTGTGACGGTGAATTGCGGTGAATTTATTCAAGGGATTAGGTCTGAGAAAATTGTGACGGTGAATTGGGGTGAATTTCTACAACACACTCTTAGTTATTGTGACGGTGAATTGCTGTGAATTTCAAAAACACACTCTAAGTAAATGTGACAGTGAATTGCGGTGAATTTCTGCAACACAATATAAGTAAATGTGACGGTTAATTGCGGTGAATTTCTACAACACTCTCTTAGTAATAGTGACGGTGAATTGTGTAGAATTGCCAAAACGCACTCTAAGTAATTGTGACGGTGAATAACGGTGAATTTCTAGAACACACTCTTAGTAATTGTGACGGTGAATTGCGGTGAATTTCTACAACACTCTCTTAGTAACTGTGACGGTGAATTGGGGTGAATTTGTAGACCACACTCTTAGTAATTGTGACGGTGAATTGCGGTGAATTTCTACAACACTCTCTAAGTAACTGTGACGGTGAATTGCGGTGAATTTGTAGACCACACTCTTAGAAATTGTGAAGGTGAATTGCGGTGAATTTAATCAAGGCACTAGGCCTGAGAAAATTGAACGGTGAATTGCGGTGAATTTCTACAACACACTCTAAATGTGACGGTGAATGTCTGCAACTCTCTCTTAGTAATTGTGAGGATGAATTAAGGTGATGTTCTGCAACACTCTCTTAGTAATTGTGATGGTGAATTGGGGTGAATTTCTACAACACACAATAAGTAAATGTGACGGTTAATTGCGGTGAATTTCTACAACACTCTCTTAGTAATTGTGACGGTAAATTGCGGTGAATTTCTGCAACACACTCTAAGTAATTGTGACGGTGAATTGCGGTGAATTTCTGCAGCACACTCTAAGTAATTGTGACGGTTAATTGTGGTGAATTTCTACAACACTCTCTTAGATAGCTTTGTCACAGGGGCCTGCGGCCCTGTTCTATCAGGGGCCCTTTAGGCCCCCTCTGGCTCCGCACTAGTGTAGGATTAACATCAGTACTTTTACAAGTTACCTGTCTTAGCCTGAGCAGTTTGCCACTAAAACACCAGCTTTGTCAATGACAGATTAAAGCTAAAAAAAATCCTCCATTGTGCCACCGCAAAGATGGCTACTCCAAAGGGCCACCGCCTAGATAGCTTTGTCACAGGGGCCTACGGCCCTGTTCTATCAGGGGCCCTGCGGGCCCCCTCTGGCTCCGCACTAGTGTAGGATTAACATCAGTACTTTTACAAGTTACCTGTCTTAGCCTGAGCAGTTTGCCACTAAAACACCAGCTTTGTCAATGACGGATTAATGCTAAAAAAAATCCTCCATTGTGCCACCGCAAAGATGGCTACTCCAAAGGGCCACCGCCTAGATAGCTTTGTCACAGGGGCCTACGGCCCTGTTCTATCAGGGGCCCTGCGGGCCCCCTCTGGCTCCGCACTAGTGTAGGATTAACATCAGTACTTTTACAAGTTACCTGTCTTAGCCTGAGCAGTTTGCCACTAAAACACCAGCTTTGTCAATGACGGATTAAAGCTAAAAAAAATCCTCCATTGTGCCACCGCAAAGATGGCTACTCCAAAGGGCCACCGCCTAGATAGCTTTGTCACAGGGGCCTACGGCCCTGTTCTATCAGGGACCCTTCGGGCCCCCTCTGGCTCCGCCTTAGTGTAGGATTAACATCAGTTCTTTTACAGGTTACCTGTCTTAGCCTGAGCAGTTTGCCACTAAAACACCAGCTTTGTCAATGACGGATTAAAGCTAAAAAAAAAAGTCCTCCATTGTGCCACCGCAAAGATGGCTACTCCAAAGGGCCACTGCCTACATAGCTTTGTCACAGGGGCCTGCGGCCATGTTCTATCAGGGGCCCTTTGGGCCCCCTCTGGCTCCGCACTAGTGTAGGATTAGCATCAGTACTTTTACAAGTTACCTGTCTTAGCCTGAGCAGTTTGCCACTAAAACACCAGCTTTGTCAATGACAGATTAAAGCTAAAAAAAAAATCCTCCATTGTGCCACCGCAAAGATGGCTACTCCAAAGGGCCACCGCCTAGATAGCTTTGTCACAGGGGCCTGCGGCCCTGATCTATCAGGGGCCCTTTGGGCCCCCTCTGGCTCCGCACTAGTATAGGCTTATCATGAGTACTTTTTCAAGATAGCTGTCTTAGCCTGAGCAGTTTGCCACTACAACACCAGCTCTGTCAATGACAGATTAAAGATAAAAAATCCCTCCATTGTGCAACTGCAAAATGGCTTCACCAAAGGGCCACCACCTAGATAGCTTTGTCACAGGGGCCTGCAGCCCTGATCTATCAGGGGCCCTTTCGGCTCCCTCTGGCTCTGCACTAGCCCGTAGTGTAGGAAAAACATCAATACTTTTTCAAGTTACCTGTCTTAAGCCTGAGCAGTTTGCCACTACAACACCAGCTTTGTCATTGACGGATTAAAGCAAAAAAATCCTCCATTGTGCCACTGCAAAGATGGCTGCACCAAAGGGCCACCACCTAGATAGCTTTGTCATAGGGGTTTGCAGCCCTGATCTAACTGGGGCATTTTGGGCCCCCTCTGGCTTCGCACTAGTGTAGGATTATCACAAGTGCATTTTCAAGTTACCTGTCTTAGCCTGAGCAGTTTGTCACTACAGTACCATACCGGGCCGCGTACCGCAGTCAGTAACGTGTCTGGCTACAGATGCGTGTCTGACTGCAGATCCAGGGGTCGCGAGTTCGATCCCGGTCCAGTCCCATACTTTCGTGGAGATTGATCATGAAATAATTTCTACGGTCATTCTCCTCCCTTCCACTGATTTATTCACAAAGGGTTGTTGTCAGTTACAAGCGAAAGTATGTGCACGAATTACTGTTCAAGCCTGCCCAGGAAAAAGTGTGGTTAGGTGAACTGACCGTCCTGCAATGACCATAGCTGTTGACTTGGGACGTAAAGCAACAAAACAAACAAACTACAGTACCAGCTTTGTCAATATTGGATTAAAGCTGAAAAAAAAACACATCTCCATTGTGCCAGCACAAAGATGGCTACACCAATAGGCCACAGAAGGGGACCAAGTGGTCAATATAAAGCTTTGATGAAATCTATCACAATCTATTGTCTTTATCTGGACCTAATGACGTGATAAAACCTGCTGTAATCAGCCAATCCAACCTAAGCCCATGATTAAATTCACCGCAATCTACTGTCGAATTACTAAGAGAGTGTTGTAGAAATTCACCGCAATTCACCGTCACAATTACTAAGAGTGTGTTTTAGAAATTCACCGCAATTCACCGTCCAATTTTCTCAGACCTAATCCCTTGATTAAATTCACCGCAATCTACCGTCACAATTACTAAGGGTGTGTTTAAGAAATTCACCGCAATTCACCATCACAATTACTAAGAGTATGTGTAGAAATTCACCGCAATTCACCGTCACAATTACTAAGAATGTGTTTAAGAATTCACCGTAATTCACCGTCACAATTACTAAGAGTGTGTGTAGAAATTCACCGCAATTCACCGTCTTATTTTCTCAGACCTAATCCCTTGATGAAATTCACCGCAATCTACCGTCAAAATTACTAAGAGTGTGTTGCAGAAATTCACCGCAATTCACCGCCGAAGTTACTTAGCCAGACCAAAGCCTTTTGAAGAAATTTTGGGGAAATAATGCATTCTTATGATATAAAATGTATACTCCCATCCACCCACCCTACTCTGAATTTTCGTGATCTCTTACATGAAGGATGAACCAGACACCCTCTCCACTCAGAGCATTAATAAGGTCGATAGACTCCATAGCAAGCTTCACTAGGTCATTCCTCAACACCCCTGAGCACACCCATATTCCGGTCAACAGCAGCAGATCCCAGCTAGGGAGAAGTTGGCAGAACCTACCGCACACACACTTGCAGCACAGGCACAACTAGCTTGCAGCCATCCTCAGCAGAGAGTATATCACTGCAGTAACAGAACTCAGTGATGACTTCAAGCTCCACGTCACCAACCATCACCTCTTAGTCTTCAATCAATCAGTCATTCTTGCCCTGGCATCAGGTACAAATAAACACAATGTAAAGTACTATAGGCAGATAAGTGAAATAGACCCTGCCTCATGACAGAGGTATTTTGAGAGACCCAAGTATATTTAAGGACATTGGGGGTTTAAACTGTCTGCTACTACATGTCCCATCAAACTGTCTGCTACTACATGTCCCATGCCCTTTAATTATCAAATCTCTTTAGACTTTAAAAATGTTATTTACTGTAGTTTATTGAGAGAAAATTGTAGGTTATAGATATAATGCGCCCAGCATGACAGCTAAATGTTTCAATCAATGAAATTCTACTCCAATCATTATGAGATGCTTATTCTTCTTCTAAAATAACAAGCTGAGGCCAAATATAAAAAAAACTGTGTTTAGGGTAACCCGACCCCAAAAAAATCCCCATGCTGGGGTCGGGTCATGTTCTCGAAAATGCTGAGAAAAAAAACTGTCTGATTCAGATGATCAACAGATCTGGTCTCTTGATTGATTTAGATCATCTACATTCTATACTTAACGCCAGTAAAAACGCAACTTTTACAGTATAACCTTACTCGAAATTTAATGCCATTTTATCATTCTAATAAATTAAAAAGCATAAACCTATGGTCGCGACATCAAGCCAATACTCTTTTGGTGCAGATAAAGCAGTCCAGATAAGCCAGGCTGTATTTTTTGATAAAGGGACACAACCCGAACTTCGACACAAAAACTGCAAAATCACCTTATTAATCTGGATATCAGATCTTCATTATGAATGGCTCTTTTGAGTTCAAACTTTAGGAAAATTTCGGCATTGCTCTACTTTCTATGCACACGCAACAATTTTTTTTTGTCTTGAAGTTTTGACCTTCAAAATGGTCATCAAAATTTCAGCATGAAAACCGGAAGTTAACGAAAATGCGACACTTTGGACGGTAAATATTGCAATAAATGATAACCTTAGGCTATGACCTTACAACTTGCGTATGCCAATTTTTAAATGATTCAGTTTAATGGAAGCTTTAGTGATTTCTCAAATTTTGGGGAAATTTCACGAAAAATGAAATTTAAAACATAAATTTTAGGTCCTTCCAGCAAAGTGAATTTTGTGTTGTAAACCGTTTTCTTGTTTGTTTGAGTGAAACGCAGTACTTGCACGCTGAAATTGAACAAAATTTGAAAATTAAATATGGTTACCAAAAAATTTGATGGATTTGTCATTTTTCACCAAAATTTTTTGCAGAAGTGTGCTATTGAGCTCAAGTTTTGGTAAAACGTTCTCCTACGTTAGGGTTGCTTGTTATTACAACAACAAAGTGTATCAATCTGGTATTTATAGGAAAAATAACACTTGTATCAGTTGCGTTTTTAATGGCTTTAAGTATACATTCAGGTCTCTGATTGATTCAGATCATCTACATTCTACATGCATGTGTCTAATTGATTCAGATCATCTACATTCTACATTCATGTGTCTGATTGATTCAGATCATCTACATTTTACATTCAGGTGTCCAATTGATTCAGATCATCTACATTCTACATTCATGTGTCAGATTGATTCAGATCATCTACATTCTACATTCATGTGTCTGATTGATTCAGATCATCTACTTTTTACATTCAGGTGTCCAATTGATTCAGATCATCTAGATTCTACATTCAGGTCTCTGATTGATTCAGATCATCTACATTCATGTGTCTGATTGATTCAGATCATCTACATTCTACATTCATGTGTCTGATTGATTCAGATCATCTACATTCTACATTCAGGTGTCTGATTGATTCAGATCATCTACATTCATGTGTCTGATTGATTCAGATCATCTACATTCTACATTCAGGTGTCTGATTGATTCAGATCATCTACATTCATGTGTCTGATTGATTCAGATCATCTACATTCTACATTCAGGTGTCTGATTGATTCAGATCATCTACATTCAGGTGTCTGATTGATTCAGATCATCTGCATTCATGTGTCTGATTGATTCAGATCATCTACATTCAGGTGTCTGATTGATTCAGATCATCTACATCCTACATCCAGGTCTCTGATTGATTCAGAACATCTATAGATAAATGTATAATTAGGTCAAACTATTTCGGACAGTATATCGCAGGATATACATTTGTACTATCGCAAAATTTTGACGCTTTCCAGTATGACATAGTGTTACAAACTCAAGTGCATTAGAATGATACATGTAACCTCTGATTTCAATCCAGAGCTCTCACTAGGATTTTGAAAACAGGAGTCCCAGAGCCCTCATTGCCAAAAAGTCGGAGTCCCACAATACAAAAGAATATAGCCTCCTTCAAAATATAGGAGTCCCAGCACCAAAAATGGGAGTTCAGAACTGCAAATTGTCAGTTAGTGAGAGCTCTGCAATCTATTGCTGCAATTTGGTTTTAAGTCATCATAACAAGAAATGTGTCAGTGTAACACAGATGCCCCAACATAGAAACCATATTTCATACGGGGCAGGGTGATAATACATTGTATATCCACTCCCATAATGAAAATGCCTGGGGCATAAAACAGTGAGGATCCTAATCATCTGACTTCTAATCCGGATCTACTCTGTTAGCAAAAGAGGGTATAGAATTTTTAAAAGGTTGTGTGCACAGACAGTGTTGTTGTTGTGTTTACGTTTAACATCCCCTCAACAGCTTAGGTCATATGGAGACAGGGCCACATTGCACAGCTTAAAGTCACATCCAACAGACTGGGTTAAGTCGCAGATCGAACCTGCCACTCTTGGTTTACATGGCAAGTGGTACGGAAAGACCTGCCTTTAGCGGCCACTCAAAAAGACAACCAAAAATTTGTTTTCAAGACCAATTATCACTAAATGCAGGTCAAGTGTATTGTAGAATGCTTCAAGAGAGCATTCTGCAACACTATCGACCTTCATTAAGCTACCATTTGTCTTTAAGACCTTTGTTTTGTCTATTTTTGAGTGGCCGCCTAAGACAGGTTTTACTGTTTATCCATTATACCATGGTGGCTCCTTGAAAAGACAGTGCACTTATAAGGTCTGCCAACTTTGGTACGATAAAATTTCCGGAAAATGGTATAAAATTCGAACACTGGTTGCCTGCCAAAATGGCATAGACAAACAGCGCTGACCCAGATCAAACTGCTTCTGAAGAAGCAGTCTGATCAGGGTCCTCCCTGTTTGCTATTCTTACAAGCATTTTGTGAATATTAGCACTGATAACCAACCTTTTAGCGGAGAACAGAAAAAGAAAGGTGTTCGAAATCAGAGTTGGGGTAATTAAAATTGTAATTGTAATTAATTGTAATTTAATTACATTTTCTTAAGTAATTGCATTTAATTGTAATTAAGACATTTCTTTAATTACAGTAATTGAATGTAATTAATTACATGGTCAAAAATGGCTGTAATTAACAATTACTTTCAATTACTTTTTAATTACTTTTCAGATCAGTTATGAACTTCAGTTATCTAAGAATATCATAGATATTTAAAATGCTGCTAAATAGTTCTTGGTCTTTTTAAATGCATATATCATTTGCTGTACTCAATATATGAAATGTTTAATGCAACATGGAACAAATGAGTATTGGAACTAGTCATAATGCTAGTATTGACATAAGAAAGCATTCAACAATTTTACCAAAGACACAGACTGTATGTTACCTCTACTATTTTGAAAGCACCCTTTTTTAAGCAAATAGTACATTCTTTGTTCATCTGCTCATAAAAGGTAAGGCTTTGTGACAACTAATCTTTAATAGTAAAGTTACCAAAACAATACGAAAACAAAGAAGGTGTGAAAATCTCAACAATAGTATTTACTCAGACAATAGTATTGGTTAGTTAATTGACTCCTTGAAGGCAGTTTGTTAAATTTTCACACCTGGGATCAACACACTCATATGCTAAGGTGCATAACACAATCTATCCACTACATTGTTTTAAATCCTTAAACTGCTTATTTGCTATCTTCAATATAATTGTAATAATACATAGATTGAGATAAAGAACTTTATGAGCGTAAAATTGTGATTATTTTCTTACTCATCAATTTAAACATGTGTTTCTGGGTGCTCAAAAGAACCGTCTCATTGAGACGGTTCTTTTGAGTACCCACAACATGTTTTGGATGGGAATGAAAGAAAATAGTTTTCCAATACACACTCTTATCCGGAGGCCTGATTATGATAATTATAATAATAATAAAATGTGATTCAGAAAATTCAATTGGACTTCACTCCTGGTGATGATGATTCAGTGAACCTGGGACCTAGCATTGTTGATATAATAACAAAAAAGAAAAATTAAATAAAATAGATGTTCCAGTGGGGACCGAAATAGCAACCCCTTGCTTGCAAAGCCAGCATTTCACACACAAGTAATATTTTAGTTCATCACTATCTGATATTCCTTTTAAATACTTTTTTTTGCAAACTTTCATGTCTCATAGAGCCACACAGATTTCTTATCAACACTTTTTGAGGACAGCTATTCTCTGGCATTTAAGCTAGTCTCACAAAATCATTTCCATGGTTTATCTTCAACAACTTTAAGACTTTTCTCAGGCAAATGTGCATTCACTTCTTTTAAGTTGCATCACTTGACAATAATACAAGAAATCCTAACTAATAGACATATACTGAATTTAGAAAGCCAAGGTTACTCAACTTTTTAAGGAATTTTAACTCATTTCATATACCTCTGAAATTAAAATCTGATGAAGCTATATCTATGTGGCAGTGAAATGTAATTGTAATGTAATTAATTACATTTGGCAAAGTAATTGTATGTAATTAATTACTTTGCTCAAAAGCCATGTAATTGTAATTGTAATTTAATTGAACAATTTCCAATGTAATTGTAAGTAATTAATTACTTTTTCAAAGTAATTGACCCCAAGTCTGTTCGAAATTTTAGAACATTTACCGGTAGATGTTCTAAAACTTCGAACACTAAGTTGCCTGCCAAAAAGACCTAGACCAACAGCGCAGACCCAGAACAGACTGTTTCTGATGAAGCAGTCTGATCAGGGTCTTCACTGTTTTATATTCTGACAAGCATTTTGTGAATCCCAACCCTGTCAAAGCCAACATGTTATTTGAGAACGGGAACAGAAAAGTGTTCAAAATTTTAGAACAATTACACCCTCTTATCTGGAGGTTTGCAGCTTATTTCACTGATGGGAAAGCTTTACCAAATATTTATGATAAAAGATATGACTAACTTTTGAAGATATTGTCAGAGTGACACACTCCTACTATTAGCACAAGTAGATAAGCAGCTACCAAGAAATTACAAGAGATAATTTCACTACACTTGATTTATGACCTGGCTTCTGATATAAAAAGGCTGTTATCTAGCCATAAATGGTAACTGAAATATTTCCTTCCCCAGACTGTCAAACATTGTACATTAAACAGTAGGACCAGAATAGAAACTGTCTAAATGAGGTTTACATGTATTTTTTTTGCAAAGTTTGTTTTATTTTGTTTGTTTGGTTTGATGTTTTACACCCCAGTCAACAGCTATGGCCATGTCGAGCCACCAGTCAAGCCTAACCGCACTTTTTCCTGGGCAAGCTTGACTAAGCAGTTAACCAGTACTTCGTGCACACACTTTCACTTGTAGCTGACAACAACCCTTCTTGAATCAGCGGAAGGAGGAGAATGACCGTAGAAATTATTTCACGATCAATCTCAATGTAAGTATGGGACTGTGCCGGGATTGAACTCGTGATCCCTGGATCTGCAGTTGGACTTGCTACTGACTGCGCTATGGGCCCGGTTAACAAAGTTTGTATGCTGGGTCATTCTGAATAATTTTTTGGGTATTACACTCCTCCCCAGATTTTATCCTCTTAAAACCCTTAAAGCACCAAAGGCTTTTGTGATTTTAACACCACACTGAAGGAAAAACAATGCTAACCAAAGAATTCTCAACTTCTTAAAGCCAATCAATATTATTAAACTCAAAAGCAAACTGTTTGTTTTGCAAGCCCATAGAAACATATTTTCAAAAAGTACTTCGTATACATGTGTACACATTTCTGGCCTCTAATTAGGAGTGCATAGTTAAAAATTTATTTTCTCATTTCAAAAGAAAGAACCAAAACAGAATATGTTGTGGTATACTTTTTAAAAGAACGGTCTCAACTCGCACCCAGTATAAACGGACTGGTCTTTGACGGAAATACAAAGTTATGTTGTCGAGGCTTTATTTTAACGCTATTTAAAAGTACTACAACCAATAAAATTGATTCTAAACATACACAAGATTATATAGAGTTTATTAATCGTTCCATTTGAAATATGGGATTTATAAACCGAGGGAGGTGGTAAAACCGATAAAGAAACGAAGTGCGTTTGCGCACGAGTTTCTTAATCGGATTTACCACCTCCCTCGGTTTATAAATCCCATATTTTAAATGGAACGATTTAATAAACAGTATATTACATGTATTCTGCTTGAGCTGCTTGCTCAAATCAAGAAAATACTACGATATACGATGTGGTAAAACTAGCTGGATCATGACATGTCTAATTCTAACACGAGTAGTAATACATCAGCTAGCTGTTCCCTGAAAGTCCGCCATTTTGGAAATCTTCATCGAGTCCACCTCAGAATTTCAAACGTCTGTAACTTTTTAATTAGTGAACAAAAACATAAAGTGTGGGTAGTCATTTTCTTAGTTAGATCCTAACGAACATTTTGGTACTAAATTCATTGTGATTTTCTAGAATTTTTCGTTTTTGTTCCTCGATCCTCCAGTTTCAGTGTTGGAAGACAGAAATGTTATGCAACGTCATTGCATGTGCAAATGACGTCATTTGCAAATGCTTGTGACGTCAAAAGTGCAGAGAAGCGTTATGCTTGTTTAAAAGTTGTAAATAATTAAACGAAATTGAATATGACATGCGTTTCATCTCATCAATGCCTTTGGTCACCTGTGGTCAGGAAAAAAGAGTTCCGGCTAAAGGGATTTATTTCCCTAGAGGAAATAAATCTTTCTAGGCAAAAACAAAATTACCGATTTTATTTGTTTGATAAATCATGGTATTTTCCCGCCAAACGTGTAATATAAGATGTTACTCCTGGTTTGCGAAGCTGGAATATTACGAGTTACAGTAAAAAGAAGTTTTCTCATCTTTTTATATTGATTTCTGGCGAATTTTAGCTAAAAGTACCGAAAACAGCTAAAAAGGGTACCTAGGTTTCTTGCTGATGTTCATAAAGACGGATAAACTTTTATTAGATATACCAATACAGGCTTAAAGATATCATATAGAACCATTGCTTTTTGAAAAAAAATCAAAGATATGCAGAGAAATAACGAGATATGATTATTTAACTATACGTCAGTTTTGAAAGCTCAGCCACGGTTGAGCCACGACAACGTATTTCCAATATATACATTTACCTGTATGTAATTGAACAGTCCGTGTATATTGGGTCTGAGGTCTCAAGGAAAGGGTTCTTTTGAGCACCCAAAATATGTTTAAATTGATGGATAAGTAAATATTAATAATTTTATAATAAAAAAAACATACTGTTTGTATTTCTGACTAGATCTAGTCAGAAATACACTTTCAAGAAAAAACAATTTTTTGCGAGATTTAAGTAAATGAAAGGGAAAAAAATGGTTAGCAAGCCAACAATTAATCATTTATTAATGTGGCTACAACTTGCTATAAAAAGAACCGCTTTGTGGGGTTTGGAAAAAAATTAAAAAAGTTTTGGGGTCGGGGGTCAGGGCCGTCGCCGCGTATTTAAAAGAGGTCCGGCGGAGGAAATCATCGAGTGCCGACGGCACGAGAGGGGGGAGAGCACGAGCGGGGGACTCCCCCTCTCGTTAGGGGGGGGGGGGGGTAAGGGGGTCTCCCCCGAGAAAATTTTGAATTTTTAGCGCTTCTATGTGCGTTTTTAATGGGTTTTATGCGTTTGGGACCAGATTTCAGTCACGATTTTTTGCTAGAAAAGATATTTCTTGGCGCGTGAGAAAACCGAATGCTAACCAAAATCGTTTTCAGATAGTCACGATTTTTTTTTTTTGATTTTTTCTTCAGCATATTTTTTAGACATTATGTCACCTATGTTCCCGCAGGTTTTGGCAAAGTACTTTTAGCACTGATCCTTGGTTGTCATGGGCGGATCCAGAGGGTGAGGACATTGGGTCCGGACACCCCCCCCCACTGAAGAATCACAAAAAATAGGATTTCTAAGCAATACTTGTCCAGATCTCCTGAAAAATCACAAGGCTACCAAGCCAGCATTCAATATTGGGCCATTATCGGCCCGCCAGCCTTTGACATAACTTTCTAGATCCGCGCATGGTTGTACTTCAAAGAGTTGTATTTTCGAAATTTTCAATTAGTACACCCGTTACTTTAAAGACTCTTGATGCAGAAGGCTTCATCTAGATTTTTGCTGCACAGCTTTCCTTGATGAGTTCCTTGTCGATAGGCATAACGTGAGATATTTGGCTTCATTTCGATGAAGCCAGGGCCTACTGTCGAATTACGACGGCTAAACACTTCTCTTTTCACGCTTCTTAAAGTCGAATGAACGTTGGGGGAACTGAAAAGTCTTGGGCTGAATTGGAACAGGCAGAACGTGTATATCCGTAACGGAATGAATTGTAATAACACATGCCCACGATGCTCGTAACGTTTAAACATACTTAGTCGCTTGACATGTTATTTAGAAGAAGAAAAAATGTAATAAAATGTCAAATTGAGGGAAATGAAACTTGCGCATAGAAATTATCCGGGCCTCAATGCGAGAAGACCTATATTCGGGGTTTACGACCATGCAAGACTCAAACCAACCTGCTCAGTTACAATGAGTACATGTAGCTAGAAAGCTGAAATTTTGCGTGTAGCAAGTTTATCATTTATACTTTCAAGAGAGCGAACACTGAACAAAGGCACTGATCAGACTGCGCGGATGTGTAGGCTGGTCTGCGCCTTTAATCTTCGAATCTAACTACGTCAGGTTTTCTCTCGACACGGCCCATAAGTATGATAACTGTCATTACAATAATTGCATTGTTTTTTCAATGTTTCACACCTTGGCTAGGTCGGTCTATATGATGGCATGCGCAACGAGCGTTATTGATGATCAATAAATTGAAAATCAGAGGTAAGCTCAAAGAAAAATGAACCAAAACGAGAAAAAAGGGACACGGCGGAAAGCATGCTCGTCCAAAAAAGTGGTCCGGCGCTCGCCGTCCTGCCGGACCGGCGACGACGGCCTTGGGGGTTGGCGGGCCAACATGTATTTTTTACTTGGCCTAAATATTTTTTACAATACAATACAAAAAAATTAAAAACTTTTCCGACCGACCATGTTTTTTTTCTAGGGTCATCAAAAACACAGGTATTTTTTTCTTGGCCTTATCTTGACTTGTGCATTTTATACAATTCTAACTGAAACGTAGAAGCATGCGATAAAATATGACACTTTGCATATAACTGGTTCAATAAGATAGATACCTGACATCTGCCTGTATTTTTCCTGCTGGTATTTTTCTTTCCATAACCTGTTTCTAAACAAAATATATCCCGTGTAACACGACACTAGAATGTATGAAAGCAAAATCGAGTAAGCAATTTTTTGGAAAGTTAACTTCATTTTTTACCGCATTTTTATTCATCTATGCCACCGTTTTAAATGCTACACTTTTAATTTTCCCGAAAAGAAGATGGAACTGCGGATTCTGTTTCTGGTAGGTCGAGCAACAATAAAACAAATACATCGCTCCTCAGCTTGACAACTTCAGAAAGTGAAAGTAAAACTAAGCGTAAAGAGACACGACACCGTGCTAACAGTCATATTATCAGCGATAGAATAGAATAGAATAACTTGCGCATAAGGCCACAGACCTTTCTTTCTTTCTTTTTCTTTCTATTAATACTGGCACGATCAAATTTTGATCATTACGCCAGGGAGTGCAATTTTGGAATTTTGAAGAAAAAAAAACAAAAACAAAACAAAAAAACAAAAACAAAACAAAAAAACAAAAAAAAATCTTTCGGCTGTGTTTTTAACTAAATGAGGAGTGCCCTAAACTCCTCAGCAGTCTGGGAATTGACCGCCGAAGGAGAAAGACTATTCCACTGTGGTATAGTCCGGGGGAAAAAAGAGTTCTTCAGGGCATCACTGTATGTCTGGTATCTACAATATTGGGCACTGTGTGATGACCTGGTAGATTTCAAACTGCGAGCAGGGGTCAGGTACTTGTCTTTTTCTATAGACACAGCACCAGAATGTATCTTATGAAAGAGAAGCAGGGAGGACTGATCCCTACGGGCCTCAAGAGATGGCCACTCAAGCTCATCAAGCATCTCGCCGACACTACTTGTGTTACGCCATCTCCTGCAGGTCCAACGGGCTGCTGTCCTCTGAACTTTCTCTATCTGATTAATCTGAAGTTTTGAGTAAGGGCTCCAAATGGGTGCTGCATACTCTAGTTTAGGCCGAACCAAAGTTTTGTATGCAACTTCCTTAGTACTCCGAGGTGCAAAAGCCAAATTCCTGCGAAGGAAACCAAGTGTCTTAGTTGCTTTGGAAGAAATTTCTGAAATGTGTTGACCCCAATCCATATTATCAGAGATGGTTATGCCAAGGTATTTTGCTGACTGAACGTTTTCCAAAGTTTGGTTGTGAAGGGAGTAATCAAAGAGAATCTGTTTGTGATGCTGATGCCGAGTCACTCTCATAGAGTGACATTTGGCTACATTGAACTTCATTTGCCAATCGGCTTCCCATTGTCCTAAGCTAGTGAGGTCTTCCTGCAGTATAAAACAGTCTTGAATCGAATGAATGTTTCTATACAGGACACAGTCGTCCGCGAACAGGCGAACAGAAGACCTGATGTTATCCGGCAGGTCGTTTATAAAAATAAGGAACAGGATCGGCCCTAAAACTGATCCTTGGGGTACACCGGATAACACTGGGACTGGATCTGAGGCTTGACCATCTAATACTACTTT
Organism: Loripinus fragilis; assembly: GCA_964019695.1. NCBI lineage: Eukaryota > Metazoa > Mollusca > Bivalvia > Lucinida > Lucinidae > Loripinus > Loripinus fragilis. The sequence goes on from OZ026520.1 coordinate 16,470,518, forward strand.
TTGAGTGCGCCCAGAGAGCCATGAGTTGATCCACTTGTGGGTGGACCCTCTTATCCCATAATAGTCCAATTTGTGTAATAGCCTCCTGTGTGGTACCTTATCAAAGGCCTTTGCGAAATCCATTATGATCAAATCTGTCTGCTTGTGTCCACGATTCACAGCGCCATCCAGGTTGCTGATGATATCGTGCACAAACTGGACCAACTGGGTCTCGCAGGACCTCTGACTTCGGAAACCATGCTGACAGTCAGCAAGTATGCTATCTAAGGCTAAGTGCTTGTTGATGTTACTGACTAATATATGCTCTAGGGTTTTGCAGCAGATGCATGTGAGCGACACCGGTCTGTAATTAGCAGCGTCATATTTTTCACCTTTTTTAAAGACCGGGGAAACATTAGCTTGTCGCCACTCATCTGGTACTTCGCCCCGAGCTAAGGACTCATTAAAGTAATTGTAATAAATTTACTTTCAAAAGTACCTGTAATTGTAATAAATTTTCCTTTTTAAAGGAGGGCTTGCCTAGTTGAAAAACAGCATGTGCACCTTGTTGGGAACACCTCCAAATTTGATTATTGTTTACACTGCACTAAAAGCACGTCATAGACGAACATTAACAATAGTTATTGAGTCGGTGGGTAAGATACTCTTTTGGAAAAAGAAAACACAAACAGTTATCTTAAGCGGCACCTAGCAACGTACACTGAAGGACTTTAAAAACGCAAAAAAATGAAATTAATAAAATTTTACTTATTTTCAATGTATCAATTCTTTTGGTTTTGGCAACAATGAACATCAACACGTCAGCAAAACATGTTTTTAATTTCATGCCAAAATATAAATAATGTTAGGACAACAGTCTATCTATAGCAATACCCTGAGATTCAAAAGTTGCAAATTGAAATTTGTCTAGGAATCAGACGTGATTTGAAGTAACTGTTTCAAAATATTTTTATTAAACACCAAGATACAAATTACCCTCGAAGCCCTATTATTTGTCTGGAACTGACAATAGCCAGCCAGAACGGATATCTTTGATGCAAATATAGCTGATACACTTGACGTAAGTTGCCGTCTTAACGTCAGGTCGACATTTTTTGGTTAACCTGACCTGCCTCAATATTTAATTGTCCCTGTAGCCTGATAACGATCTCTGAGGGGCTGTATAGTTGATCGCCTTTCCCAAAGGCTTAGAACTTTTCAAATAGTCATTTCATGTTTCCCATATAAACATATTCCTAATTTGATGCTAGTCTATAGGCTGATGCTAAGTTCTGATAAACATACAACTCTACTGCAGACAATTACATTTAAAGAGTTATGAACATAACCATTTGGAAAAGAAAGAAATATTATTACAATATTTTACGTGTATTAATGACCACTTTTATTATCAGACTGGTAGCAATTCTATATAGATTACTGATGGCAATTATAATGGTAGTCTGGTTCCCTCCCCTAGATCTACCCATCTAGAGTCAGGTAACGTGTATTTAATTACAAGTAGAGAATCCTACTCATGCGACTGCGCATGCTCCAGAAAATATTTTTCAACACAAACTTCAGTTTTTTTCAGTTGCTACAATTTTATAATAGAGTAAAGGAAAAAATATATATAATCTCCCAGAGCAAAATAAACTTAATAAAACGGCTCTTTGCACCCTTACTTACTTTGTTTAAAAATGCACTCTATGTCAAGGGTATTTTCCAATACCAAGTCACTCATGACGTCAGTGTGTATGCTATACGTAGGCACAATGGCGGCTAGTAGTTACCTGTCTTAATATGCTGACAAGCTATTAAAGGGAGAGAACCAGTCTATTATAATGGCCCACTTCGAATCGAAGTTTAGTTCCTACTATAGTAACTAAAGTTCAATTCGAACATCGATAGTCGCTACTATAGTGACGTCATGAACTTCTAAAGATCAATGGTGGGTCAGAGCACCGTTACTCTAGTAGCTTATCTGGTTCCCTCCTCTTGACCTATCTAGCAAGATGGGTTCAAGATCTATCAATAGCGTCAAAACGTTTTTATTTTACAAAATAAATCCTTGATGTGTTCTATTTGCGGTCCCTCTTATTCGTAATTGTTAATTAGAGTAGTCTGTGCAGTTTATGCACACCCTTTTTGTCTTTGATGAAGGATTGAGGTGGGACATACAGGGCTATTCACTTTGTTTACTTGACAACTAATTAAAAGGGAGCAACTGTAGCCATTTAGGTGTAAACGTACGCACACATCTATTGAGTAAGATCTTTAGTAGGAACTTTAGTTCGATTCGAAGTGGGCCAATATCATTCCAATTGTGCCAGATGGTTCATGTTTGGACAATGGTGGCATGATTAATAAAGTTATAAAACTAAATCTGCAGTGTTTTTATACGTGCTTATGTACAAGCTACATGTCAAATTTACCCAGAAGTGTATGCGACACGCCATGATCCCAAAATATATCCTCACACCAAATTTAGGATTCCTACCTCAAATTATAAACAGATAAGCTCTGAGCTCGACCTTGCTAGGACAGAAACCAGAGGTCAAGGTCACAGTGACCTGGAAACATTTGGTGACTCACCAGGGTCCAAGATGTATCTACATACCAAATATGGAATGCTACCATATATAAAATAGGCGATCTGCTGTGTGTGCATTTTTTCAAGAACTGACTCCTGAGATCAAGGTCACAGTGGATGAAAACAGTGAGCGACATTCCATGACCACAACATATATCCACAAATTGAATTTGGGGGTTAATATGGCATATAATATGAGACATGCTCTTACAGGGCTCGCACAGACCTGGAAAAATTTGGCCTTGGTCCTGGAAAAAAGTGCCTTTTGTCCTTGAATTGTCCTGGAATTTTGTAAAATCATCCATGAAAATATGAATTAGTCTTTGAAAAATATAAAAATACAACTAGTTCTTTCAGATTTATGGGATGCGCTAAAAACCTGTGTGAAAATCTCAAAAAAACTGAATGAAAATCGTTAGATACACATCAAAGAGGGAGGTGCAAGTCGTATTCTATTCAATCTGTGCAGTAGTCCCGGTTTTTATCACCGGTGTCAGAATCAAAGGAATCGAGTGCGCCTATTTCTTTTGGCCGCTTCTGACTGAAAAAAGTGCACTTTAAAACGTTGTGTTATACAAAATTGGGAAGAAATTGAGTCCTTGAAAAATGGTAAAATCCTGGAATAGTCCTGTAAAAGTCCTGGACTTCTGTTTTCCCATTTCCCATTTCTGTACGAACCCTGTCTTAACTAGCTGTCGGTGAGATGTCTTGTCGTTGAACTGTTTTGTTCCCATAACCACGACCGTTATGCTAACAGTTTGTTTATATAAATAGACAAACCAGGTAGAGGGTATCACTATTCTGACACAAATGCTTGCGGCAAGAGCGCCGCAAGCAAAAAGGGCAGTGATTGTTTCAAAAGGTGGGTGGCAGCTCAGCACTCAGCTGTAAAGTGTTTTGTGATTGATCTATAATAATCATACAGAGAATAAATCATATTTATTTGACAGGTTTACTGCAATTTTTGAAACAACACCTCACTGCTTAAAAAATGTTGAAAAAAGCTTATAGGCGTGGCTTAGAAAAAAGGACCTTGCATTTTGATATTTTTTCAATGAAAGGTCACTGAAATTGTCAAATTTTTGGTTGTAAATTGGTAATATTGACAGTATTTGTTACCAAATTTCTTTAATAATAGTTATTATCAGATTATTTCTTTAGAAATAAGCTGCACAGTATAACATTGATAAAATAACATGACAATTTTCTTTAATAGCGACCAGTTTGTCTACTTGTGATTTTTTCTACTCTTTACACTACATTACCTCATAATTTAATTAAAGATAAACTTATTGATCTTTTTGAAAGAACCTTCCAGAGAGAAGGCTCTCCTTACCCTGCATGTAATGACAGAAATGCATTTTTCACTTTGGAAAAACCTAAAAATATCATGCATGGTCATGTCCAATTGTATGTGATGCGCTGAGGTTTTTGTTGGACAACATTTTTATTCGATTTGGCACCCACCTGTATAGACAATAAGTTGGGATTCTTATGGGTACTAATTGTGCCCCCCTGGTTGCAGATTAATTCCTGTTTTGTTAAGAGAGGGAATTTATAACATCTCTTTCTGATGATAAGCAGGCTGATGTTATTGATGCATCCAGACATTTGGACGATATTTAAAACATTAATAATGTTTATTTTGACAATATGGTTATTTTAACCAGCTAGAAATTTTAACTAAGTGTAATAACATGAACAATGTAAATAGCATAGCTGTACATAAATACCCCAGTTTTAACTTTAATTTTAAATTGAGCTCTTATCTTAAGGAACCCTCTTATACTTAACGGTGGTGGTCCGACAAATCAGCGGACGAACTCTAAGAAACAAAGAAAGAAAGAAAGAAGATATGGAAAGTCAAATATACCATTCAGAGCTCCAACTTAATAAAGCCAATACCTCTGATACCGAAGCCGAAGACTTTTAACTTTTATGTTTTTTCTGTCTTGTGTTTGCTATGCCTTTGTGTGCGTCTGTTTATATGTGCCTTGTGGTCACCTGCTCTGAAAGGGCTGACCTCTCGGCTCTCGTTTGTGGTGTCTAAATGTAAGTTTGTCACTTTCCCATTGGTATCTTGGGTCAGGTGTGGTACTTGATTGCATCGATTCCTGATCTGTGCACCGTAACTTACTTGCATTTGTCAATTTCTTATGATAGAGTGTTTCTACCAAAATTTATGATAAACGTGACGACTTTGATTTTGAAATTCACAGTTTCCCATTTTTAGATGGTGATGCTCCTCGCTCTACATCCTATGGAAGTAAGTAAGGGTGCAAGATCAGGAGAGTCTATATCTCTCAACTCATTCGTTTTGCTAGAGCATCTAGCTATGTAACTAACTTCAACACTCGCAATAAATTGTTAACTCAGAAACTTCTTAAACAAGACTATCAATATCATTAACTTGGGAAAACCATTTCTAAATTGTATAGACGATACTATGATTTGATATCTAAATTCCAAATTGGACTTAAATCTCTCTTGCATCATGGATTTCTGGAACCTGAATTCTCTGGTGACTTGGTGTATAAAATTGAAGAAGATTTGTTGGCTCTAATAGTTTTTCAGCGCAGTTCATTAAAATAAATTCCAATTATAAAAAGATTGGCTATAACATTAATGTATCACAACAGACTGCATATTTGGTGGTCAACCCAATCACGGTTGACAATTTTGCTTTCCTCTTTAATTGCACGCCGGTGGTTTGGACTTCAGACTCTATGATGGTTCCGACTTAAAGACTTATCTATTGATGAGATGGTAGGGGACCGGGCCGCGTAGCGCAGTCGGTAACGTGTCTGGCTACAGATGCGTGTCTGACTGCAGATCCAGGGGTCGCGAGTTCGATCCCGGCTCAGTACCATACTTTCGTGGAGATTGATCATGAAATAATTTCTACGGTCATTCTCCTCCCTTCCGCTGATTTATTCAAGAAGGGTTGTTGTCAGTTACAAGCGAAAGTATGTGCACAAATTACTGGTTAACCGCTTGCTCAAGCCTGCCCAGGAAAAAGTGTGGTTAAGTGAACTGACCGTCCCGCAATGACCATAGCTGTTGACATGGGACGTAAAGCAACAAAAACAAACAAACAAACAAACAAAAAAGATGGTAGGGGCCTGATGCTTTGGCTGTTTGTTTCGCCCACGGGGGGTTACCTGTTGGATTTCTTTTGCTCCGGTATTTGGTTTTATTTACTGTTGCATTATCTCCTTGTTATATCTTGATTTATATGTTCTAGGAGATGAGTCACTGATAAGTTAGGGGTCTTTCATGCAAACCAAATTTTTATGTGTCTTGATCCACATCTGAATTAAGGGTGAGGTTGGTGCTGTGAAACTGGTTTAAGTCCTCCAGTAAACTATTTTACTGACTGTTCCAAGGCGGTACTTCTATTGTGGATCTTTTATGTTTGTTCTGTCTTGTGTTTGCTATGCCTTTGTGCGCGTCTGTTTAATTGTGCCTTGTGATCACCTGATGGGAAAGGGCTGACCTCTTGGCTCTCGTTTGTGGTGTCAAACTGTGAGTTTGTAACTTTCCCATTGGTATCCTGGGTCAGGTGTGGTACTTGATTGTATTGATTCCTGATCTTTGCACCCTTACTTATTTTAAAGATCTCAAGACTTGGAGCAACTGCATCATTGGCTGGGAGGGCATTCCACTGAACAACGGCCAGTGTAAAGAAGGAATATTTTTACTAGTCCTTGCCAGTGTGAATTTGACAGAGTGTCATAGAATGGCAATACATGGAGATGCTATGTGTCGGCTGCATGTAGTCAGAAAGGGGCACGGCCATCAGGCCATTTACAATTTTATAGAACAGGCAGAGACAGGCCACAGATCGTCTCTCTTCAAGGGTCTGTCGGTTCAACTGAGACTGCAATGAAGTGACGCTAGTTGTCCTGGCGTAATCACTTAAGGTCCACTGGGCTGCACTTCTTTGGACCATTCTACTTTATGGGTCTTATCTTTGGTATGGGGGTCCCACACTGTTGAAGCGTACTCCAGCTGGGGACGAACTAGGGATTGATAAGCCATTTCTCGGATTTGAGTCGACTTAGTTTATGGTTAGTCGAATATACCCTTTAGAGATCCAACTGAATAAAGCCAAAACCTCTGATACCAAAGCCACATTTTTAGACTTGCATTTGTCAATTAATAATGATATTGTTTCTACTAAAATTTATGATAAACGTGACGTCTTTGATTTTGAAATTGTCAATTTCCCATTTTTAGATGGTGATGTTCCTCGTTCTACGTCCTATGGAGTCTATATCTCTCAACTCATTCGTTTTGCTAGAGCATCTAGCTATGTTGCTGACCTCAACACTCGCAATAAATTGTTAACTCAAAAACTTCTTAAACAAGGCTATCGGTATCATAATCTTCGCAAAACATTTTCAAAATTTTATAGACGATACTATAATTTAATTTCTAAATTCCAAGTTGGACTTATATCTCTCTTGCCCCAAGGACTTTCGGAACCTGATTTCTATGGTGACTTTGTGTATAAATTGAAGAAGATTGTTGGCTCTAATCATTTTTCATCGCAGTTCATTAAAATAATTTCCCATTATAAAAAGATTGGCTATAACATTAATGTATTGCAACAGACTGCATGCTTGGTGGTCAACCCAATCACGGTTGGCAACTTTGCTTTCCTCTTTAATTGCACGCCGGTGGGTCGGACTTCAGACTCTATGATGGTTCCAACTTAAAGACATATCTATTGTTGAGATGGTAGGGGCCTGATGCTTTGGCTGTTTGTCGGGCCCACCAGGGTTAACCTGTTGGATTTCTTTTGCTCCGGTATTCAGTTTTATTAACTGTTGAGTCCTTATCTTTGCTTTATCTCCTTGTTATATCTTGATTTATATGTTTTAGGAGATGATGCATTGATAAGTTATGGATTTTTCATGCAAACCAAATATCTGTGTGTCTTGATCCACATCTGAATTAAGGGTGAGTTTGGCGCCGATAAACTGGTTTAAGCCCACCAGTAAAATATTTTACTGACCGTTCCAAGGCGGTACTTCTCTTTTGGATCTTTTATGTTTTTGTTCTGTCTTGTGCTTGCTATGTCTTTGTGCGCATCTGTTTATATGTGCTTTATGGTCACCTGCTGGGAAAGGGCTGACCTCTTGGCTCTCGTTTGTGGTGTCTAACTGTGAGTTTGTCACTTTCCCATTGGTATCCTGGGTCAGGTGTGGTACTTGATTGTACCGATTCCTGATCTTTGCACCCTTACTGTTTGCATTGGCTGTGATTCTGTCCACATGAGTGTTCCAGCTGGGGCTGCTGCAGATATCCACCCCATGTACCTGGCGCTGCTGACAGCCTCCAGCACTTGTCCATGCAGTATATGCTGCGTCTGGAGAGGGGTCCTGGAGGATGTCACCCTAACAACCTGGCACTTGGAGGAGTTAAACTCCAAATCCCAGCTAGCCTCCCATGTCTGCAGTCTGTCAAGGTCCCTCTGTAGTTTGACACTGTCGCTTTTGTTTTCTAAACATATTAGAGGGTCACTGATGAAGCCTTAATGGCAGAAACTAGCTGGTCTGGCCCAGGAAATATGCACACTCTAGTTTCAGTTCTATGGTGCAGTCTTTGCTTCCAAAGAATACCCTTTTGAGAACATATTTTGCTTCACTACAGCTGGTGACTGGGACTGTGTGGCGGTGGAAGAACGTCTCCCTGCCTTTCACTATAGTGTAGATTTTATTTTCTTGTCCTTTGGGATCATGGGTTTCATAGTGGAACTTTGAAACTATTAGAGGGTCACTGATGAAGCCTAAATGGCAGAAACTAGCTAGCCTGGCCCAGGAAATATGCACACTCTAGTTTCAGTTCTTTGGTGCAGTCTTTGCTTCCAAAGGATACCTTTTTAAGAAGTGTCCTTTGCAAAAAGACGCACCTGTGAGACAATGTCGTTGGGAAGGTCATAGATGTAGACCAGGAAAAGGATCAGGCCAAGCACAACGCCCTGAGGGACTCAGGATGTGACTAGAACAGAGTCTGATTCCTCGCCCTCAACATAGACACACTCGTGATCAGATATGTCAGGGACAATTCCTACACAGGTGACTAGCTTCGAGTTGTTACAGAAGAAGAGATCAAGGATGTTTTCTGTACCTTCTGTGATTCTTGTAGGCTCTGTCACCAATTGGTCTGGAAAATGACGATCTTTCGTGACTAGGTCCAATCTCTAATTCTATGGCAGCCTTATTTTGATTTAAGAGTTGTGAGGACCACAGCTTACTTAAAAGCTATAATGGAGGTCTATGTTATTGTTGTTGTTGTTGTTTTTAGCAGCCATCTGGCAGAAGTATCACTCTGGTAATTGGGCTCTTCGGTATAACTCCATAGTAAAAACTCTGCGGTATATTTGTCAGGTTCGGTTGTTGATTAAAAAAAAATTGAGTTTTGAATCTTTTTGTACTTAAAATATACTCTTCAAAGATTTCATTCAAGATTTCTCTGCATTCCTGTAAGTCATCTTCTGCTTTCACCTCGAGAAACATCTTGCAAGAAAACTTACTACTGCCAATGGTAAAGAACATTTTTGACATCAACTTTTCTCTAATCTCCACATGCTGCTCACAGTCTTCTATGTAGTGTTTCACACTTTCAGGCTCCCCACAAGTGCAGAGAAGTGAATCTTTCAGTCCTACCATGTGCATATACCCATTTAGATAACAGTAACCTGTTCTCAGCTATGATGTTATCCGCTGGGTTGGGATGTTATTTGCTACTTTCTTTTTTGCTTTCACTACCTTGTTGATACCTTGTTGATGATAGGGAAAATTATTAAGCCTTGATGGCTTATTATTCCCTTCGAAGTCTTGATTTTTCGATGTTGTTGGTTCCGGTTGAATTGTGATAAAATTAACAATATAGTTAATAAATTTAATATATATCATCCATATTATATCTTCTACATGCCAGATTTTGTCAAGTTTGGTTTTGAATTCTACTACTGTCTTAGAGTTAACTGTATCTGTCGGTAAACTATTCCACACTGGGATATTTCTCAAAGCGAATGAATTTGCTCTTACTAATTTATTAGCCCTAGGTTTTTTCAGTTTCAGGTTGTGCCCTCGTAGCTGGGTATTTTCATCAAATGAGAAGAAAACATTCATGTCAATATCGTCAATTTTATGTATAATCTTGAAAACTTGAATAATGTCGAACCTTTTTGTCTATAATCCAATGTAGAGAGATTCAGTTCAACTAGTCGCTCTCTGTATGACAATCCTCTCAATTCTGGCACTAATCTGGTACCTCTACGCTGAGCATTTTCCTACACTTGTTTGTATTTCTTTGTAGTAGGGTAGAAGATCAAATTTCCGTAGTCTAAATGTGACCGTATTAGAGATTTATATAATGTCAGAAATGGTCTTTGTCAATGAACTTAAATTTCCTCTTGATCAAACCGATTTTGTGGTTAACCTTGTTAACAGTGTTGTCAATGTGTTCATCAAATTTCAGGTTTGACTTAAACAATACCCCTAAATCACACTCAGAGTCCTCATTTGAGAGTTTATGATATTTATTTTGTTCATCAATCACATAATATTCATATTCAAATTGGCAGTTCCCATATGAGACAATTTTACATTTCTTGAAATTAAAACCTAATACTGTAACCATTCTTTACGCCAATGGCACAATCTATATATATATCTTGAAGTTCTTTTAAGTGTAGGATGCAAATCATACATGTGTCTACCTGCCTGTGAAGCTTCCCATCTGCTTTGCTATTTAACTGTACAAGAGTCCTTCACCGCCCTTTTAATGTCAATAGGAGTGAGAGGTGTGCACACAAACAAATACAGGTCGGGCGCTAAAGAACCAGATGGTGGAAATTTGTATTTTACTCTATTCTATGGTCGGGTATGAAAGCCATGGCCGCGCCGCGCCAGGAGGCGCTGCCGCGCCGAAATCTGCCGCGCCAGAAATATATTTTTCCCTTCTCGAAGCACAAAGAGGTATAATTCCAATTTTTTTTCGCAATATCAACTGCAAATAGTATTATTAACAATTGCCAATAAAAAAAAATATTAGTTTTCCCGAAATTATGATTTTATAAGCAATTTGACATGTGCCAGGGGTATGAAAGACCCTGCCGCGCCGTGCCGTGCCACTTGCATTATGTAGTATTTCCCAGTTATCTGAAAATTACCTGACCCGAGTATCATGTTTTTTTTAAGTAGAAATGAGGATAAGAACGAATAATGGTTCTTATTTTTCTTTTCCTGCTTTGGGAAATAATGTTTTCATTAATAAAAACGGCAAAACAGATCCCAAAACACTCAATAGGCCCCTTTTATGTTGAGCTGTCTATATTGATTTGACACCAGTTGTGATTACACTTTGTTTTCATTTGACACACTGTATTATAATTTAATTACTTTTAGAATGATTTAATATAACAGAAGCTTTGTGAGATGCATTCAAAATATAAATACATGTATAAGTTTATAAGTGTCTAACTCTGAATGGATGGGATGGGGCAATTAGTCATCAAAGAAAAATGATTTACCAAAGACCATATCCCAGTTACAGCGTTTTCTTTATTTATCCTCGACCCACTAGCGAAACGTCATTCGACTGTCGTTTCGCGGCGGGCCGATGGTGGCCCTCTTATATGTTTAATGGGATAGTGTCATAAAACTATTTTTGTTTGATGTCCAGCTCCTGCCACTTGGAGGCTACCCCATTTAGGAGCCACACGTGAGTTAGATGTACAATATGAGCTCAATGTGAGATTTCTAAAAAAATATGACATTCCGACCATGGTTTATTCAAATAAGTCTGTGCAGATTCCTGTTGCGTTGAGATGCTCATATTTTTGCCTTTAGAAATTGGTCAGGCAACGTACAAAGGACCTGGCCCCTAGGTTCTAAAAGTTTTTGCATACTCAACTCAGCACGAAATTTATCCTGCTCATAAATGTTAAAATGCCAGCAATTGTTGGCATTTTAACATTTATTAGCATGATAAATATAACATCTGTGAGACTCAAAGCAATAAACTTCTTCATTTGTCCATAGTTTAGTTTTTATGAGCGGTTAAAATTTCGTGCTCAGCTTAGTTGAGCATGAAAAAAGTTATAAAACCCCCGGGCCCGCTCAAAGTTTATATGTATATGTGTATGCACAGTCTGATCTGAGCCTTTACCGATCGCACATTGCAAATTTTTGGAAGTTTAACATCTGTCTTGGTTATATATATTGTGTATTATATTTGGGCCTCGACACTTGAAAGAGGATTATCTCTGGTTGAGGCCCATATAATACGTAAGCTTCATAATTTCCCGATATTGAGCAACAAAGACAGTAAAAAGCTGTATGATTTGGCTGATCTCCTTTCAGAAATAGAAGCTTTTAAGTAAGATCCAAAATACTCCTCAATATTGGGTTATTATGATGCTTCGTCTGGGGTCATTCCAATAGTAAACAAACTCCCGTTCAACTTACTGGAAATGTGGGTCACCCATGCGTCAAACTATAAGAAGCGCCATAGTGTTGCTTTTCCGCCATTTTCTGTTTTTTGCTCAGCAAAATCAGGAATGACCCAAGCCTGCACTATGACGTTTCGAATAGAGATTTCACAGGCAGATCTGACTCTCATTTTCAAAGAAAGCAACCTATTAGTTCTAGAAAGACAGAAGTGGTTAGTCAGAAAGCAAATTCTTTTCAGCAGGTTAAGTGCCCTTTACACAAAACAAACCACTCTCTGAATAACTGTAGAGCTTTCAGGCAAAAATCTATTGAGGAGCGTAAAAGTGGCTAAGAGAGAAAGGTTATTGTTTCAAGTGCTGTGACTCTGTAGAACATAGGTGCATAGTGGTCTTCGAGCTTACGGAGGTACTACTAGATTTCGTCTGTACTAAGTCACTAGTATTTGTTATCACAGAGTCATTAGGCGGTATAGGGGACTTAATATGCACGGGTACACTATTCTGACGTACGGATGAACAAGTAGGCTCCGTAGGCACGGAGACACTAGTCAACTGAGTTGATGTAGAGTCACTAGTGGTCTTCGAGCTTACGGAGGCACTACTAGATTTCGTCTGTACTAAGTCACTAGTATTTGTCATCACAGAGTCATTATGTGGTATAGCTTTGGACGTACACACGAACGGTAGGTATCAATATAGATACTAATCCAATTTTCATTGTAGGTTTTATAGGATTTTGAGTAACAAAAATTAATGTCGCGCTTATTGAAGTTCACAAACTTCTTTTTAGTAATTCTTTCATCAAAAGTGATTAAAGAAGTCGTTATAATCTGTTAATAGCACTAATTGATCAGATTAAAGGCATGCGTACACCTTTAATTAGTTTGTTTGGTTCTATATATTCTTGATCAAAGTCAGGAATATACAGGTTTCTTAATTAATCATTTAATGATGAACCGTGAACAAGTTAAACTGACCGGTTAATTGTCCAGCTGTAACAACCCATGAAAAAAGGGCCTATCGAGTATGTGCGTTATTATTATTATTATTATTATTATTGTTATTATTATATTCCATTATATCGCATTGTATGCCCAAAACACCTACTTAGAATCACCCTTCCCCACATTTCTAGTATAAAAAACCCCAGGACATATATTCTAGTTATCGACTGTTAAAAAACTAACAGTAAACTGCCATTAACTTACGTGGCACGGCACGGCGCGGAAGGGTCTTTCATACCCCTGGCACATGTCAAATTGCTTATAAAATCATAATTTCGGGAAAACTAATATTTTTTCTATTGGCAATTGTTAATAATACTATTTGCAGTTGATATAGCGAAAAAAATTTGGAATTATACCTCTTTGTGCTTCGAGAAGGGAAAAATATATTTCTGGCGCGGCAGATTTCGGCGCGGCCGCGCCTCCTGGCGCGGCGCGGTCATGGCTTTCATACCCGACCCTATTCTATTCAATTATTGACCCGACCGCCGTGTCAACAGCCTTCACAAACAAAAATGGCCGCGCCCATCGAAAACATGCTAGACCAAGTAAATAAGTTGTTTTGTAATATTGAAGCGACTGTAGCTACAGGATTCGAGCTCGTGGCTAAGGAGGAAGCTGAAGAAAAATGCGGATCTGTAACAAAAGTGTCCCGAGGGAATATCAACATAAGAGTTCCAGTTGAAAATGCTGAAAAGGTGGGACATTGAATCAAATCCAGGTCCCAACTCCCTTAATAGCACATTAACACCCCATGCGGGTTGTGTGATGCTAAGGGTTGTGTGATGCTAATGTTGGATTGGAGGACCGAGAGATTTGTTGTGATACTTTCAATATCTGGTATCATATAGACTGTCAGAGTGTGTCATCAACTATGTACACAGTGTTCTGCCAAGGTTGCTAAGACATGTGGACAAATGTCTCAACAGCCCTGAAAATTAGGAGACATTTTTAAAATCAGTGAGACATTAGCTTTTTTCCTGAAAATACACTGGAACGCCTTTAGAATGCGGTACCTGGGCGCCACAGCTTGCCCACAGCGTAATAAGTGGCCATGATCGCCACCCACCTGCCCACGGCACATCGATGCTGAAACTTTTCTGCTAAGCTAGTACTTATTTATAAGGGAGCTAAATGCTGCATAACGCTAATATATATATAGCAATAGTAAGGGAGATAATGCGCTTTTTTATACATGCTAAAAGTAGTTCGCAAATGCTCAATACTTTTGAAAAAAATAAAACAAAAAAAAGAAATGTGATTTTTTTAGAAGGATAATAATTAGGTTTAAATGCTGTTTTGGTGAGTTACATTAAACTCAAGTTCACTCTGTGATTTAACAATGGATTTAAAATATGCAAATTTCAGAATAAAGCACTCAATTTAGATTGACTATTTATAAGAAAATTCGGCCGCGACAAGACTCGCAACTAGGGTGTTTCGGCCGCGACTTTGTTGAAATTTCCGCGATATTCTCTCGGGATCGCGGCCTCGGCAGAACACTGTGTACAGTACAGTATACTGGGATAATCAGTTTTCGCCAACGTAAGCAGATATGGCTCTGAGGATAGCAAAACAAAATACAACCTGGCCAGAAAATGATTTTATTATAAAATTTCAACCTTTTATAATAATGTGTGATATCTTAGAACTTCAAAATATGTTATTTAATTTTCAAAAACTTTGATTTGTTTGTGCAACCGTTTTTCCGCCATTTTGAAAAAAGTAATCTAAGTTCGACAACTCTTGTTGACCTGAAAAAAGAGGCCTCATAAAGGGTTGGATAGATAAAAAATCAAAAGATGTTATGAGACAAACCATTTTTTTCATTTAATGAACATAAATTATTGTAAATTTTCTACGATTTAATTTATTGTAATCAAAAATACTTCAGTCATGTTTTTTTTTCTATATTCAATTCAAATTCAGATTGATTTGAACCCCTAGGTTCATTGGGGTGCTACCACACAGACAGTAAATGAGAAAGTAGACATAAAAACTTTCTTTCATGTACTTTAGGGATACATCAAGCCATTGCAGGCGAAAGATTGATATAATTTAACAGTAAATCATTTTTAGATGTATGGTCGGTACAGCTGCTTATTGGCAATAATATTGTTTCTGAGTCTTAACATTAATAAGAACCCCCTTATGATAGAATCAATGATTTCGCCCACTTGGGACCCCAATTCACCACTGAGTTTTCTTACCTCTATTGTGAGGATGTCAACAGAAATAAAGATGGAGGAAGCGATGTATTCACTGAATAAAACATATCAGGATGACAATTTAAAGATGGGGGTTAAAAAGAATTAGTGAAAATGGCGGGAAAACATTGATGCAGATAAGTGACCATTATTTTACCACTCAGATATGCATTTTCATACTGTTTAACAACTAAACAGACAGCTTTTCTTTTGCCCTTCGAAATCTCCTTTTCAGAATGAGCCTGTGACATCACACAAGTGAAAAAACGGTGGGAATGTTCAATTGGCGAAATTACATTCTTGGCGAAATTAGCTTACTCCACTATATTCTTAATAAATCCCCGGGTAAGAACATTGTATGGGAATGTTTGAAATGTGGAAAAGTTTGGCATTCCACATTTCAATGTCGATGTACAGTGTTTTGAAGAAAAAAAGGTAGATCCAGGCTCAGCATGAAAGTAGTAAACATTCATCATTTGTTATGTACAGTAGATTCTAAGATACATGAGAATCAATTGGAAACAAAAAGTATTAACTAATCCAGGTAATGGGTACTTTATACAGGTATATATCATTTACTGCTGTATAATATACACCATAATTTACCTGTTTCTATGAAAAATAGCATGATCATATAATCATGTATCTTTGAATCTACCCTTAGTATTCACATGCATATTTTATTTCAAAAGATTAAGAAATGCATCACACATTTATGCATGCACACATTACAAACCCAAGATATATGGTTATGGCGGAAATGTCCACCTTCAGCATTTTCTATGGCCGTAATGTCTGTGGCCGAAATGTCCGTGGCTGAAATGTCCGAGCGCCCATGCAAGTACCTCATGGGGTACAAAAAGACAGTCTCAGCAGCAACTTTTGGATACTATAGGGGAGCACTGTCTAACTCAAGTTGTAAACTTACCTACGCACAATGATAAAACTCTTGACCTGCTTTTTATTAACGCCCCATCCCCTGTGTATAGAGTCAAGGGGATGCCCCCGATCGGCAAAGCTGATCACAACATTGTATATGTTGAGTATGACATTAAAGCTAAAAGAAAAAAACATATTGTTTGCAATTTAGGCTACCAAAGAACATCAGCAGATAAGAGGAGCAGACGATAAAAGTCCTGACGGGCGGGATAAAGCTGAATACATTTTCATGGAAGGAAACAATATGAACCCTGATCAGACTGCTCCCATTAGGAGTAGTCTGATCTGGGTCTATTTTGTTTGCAACTTATGCTACCAAAGCTTATGAGCATATGAGAGGAGCAGATGTCAAAAGTCATGGCTGGAAGGCTGAGGGCTAGAGTTGGTCTAAATTCTGTTTTAGGTGCTGAGCCTACGAGGTGTAGATAACTGTAGAGTTGTCCTAAACCATGTACATCACTTTGGCTTCTCTCAAGATCAGGTAGGCTTTGTCTGACATTGTTGTATTATATTGGTGCTACATAATTCCATATTCTCCCAAAAGACAAAAGTGATGCTGCTAATATGTTTAGCATTCAATTTGATATTCGACATGTTTGATACTGTTTCACACCTCAGCTACCGCCTATGTTAATATGTTGTTCCTTATATGTCATGTAAATGACCTAAGAGAATAAAAGATTTGTCTGTCTGTCTGTCTGTAATCGTATGGGTTATTCAACAGGTTTCCAGTAATGTTGGGGCTGGCCACAGTCAGGTTAAATTATGCCTATTTATTGACATTCTGTGTTTTCTCAATGTGATTGGTTATTATCCATGATATGTACACGCCACAATCACAGCAAATGTGATGTCAAAGTGGTTAAATAAAACATGGACTCTTTTACAAGTTTCACTATGGCTAAATGCTAACCAATACTTAATCAAAAACTAGTTTATGAAAATAACCTGTGTTCATAATAATTGTCTTTTAAGGTCTTAAACTTGACATTATTACACACTCATTCTTTAACCAAACTATGGACAATTGAATTAGCTATTCTTGTTCAGCCATTCCAAATTCATCCCTGCTGCTCGTATGTGAATGATCTTGCTGTCTACCTATTCTTTGACAATTTATGCAGCATATTCATGCATTTACAGAAATAATCATAAAACAAATAAGTTTAATGCTATTTTTCATCACTGCTGCACTGTGGCTTGACAGGCATATTTTGCACATGCATATTTTAACAGGTAATTTGCCTGGTTGGTGTCTTTAGAAAATGTTTCCATTACAGTCCTTCAAAGTTATTGTGTTCCTTGGAAGACCCAAAGATACACCTGTGATTGAATTTTACTCTTTGCTTTCTGGTTAATTTTGTGTTTTTGTCTCCTCATTTTTTTCCATAATTAACTTTTTTAAAACATCTTTCATGAATACCATCAGAGTGTCAAACAGTTTGGATTCAGATCAGTGACAAAATACATAGGTCCAGATAAGGAAATTTTATGAGTGTTAAATTGTAATTATTTTCTTACCCATCAATTTAAATATGTGTTTTGGGTGCTCAAAAGAAAGAGCTGTCTCATTGAGACGGTTCTTTTGAGTACCCATAACAAATGGTTTGGGTGAGAAACGAAGAAAATAATTCTCCTATATGCACTCTTATCTAGAGGCTTGTAAATAGTCACCATGCACTAACACTAAAATGGAGAGTTAAAGGGTGGCCTTAACATGGTGGTCTTTATATCTCGCATTGCTGCACAATTTTCAGGATGACAATCTTGTGAGACTGAGGCAGCTGGTAGGAAAAGTTGACTGGCCCCATGGTTTGAAGGTATGGAGAAGATTCTTCTCTTTCGAACATCCAGTAGCTGACGTTCCTGAGGTCATAACAGATGATTTTGGTGAAGTTACTCACCCGCCTCCAAGACAAAAGACTGAAGGCAAATCTTCGTCCAAGAGATCAAGAAAAAACAGGAAACGGAAAGGAAAAGCAACCAATCAGATTGAATCAATAGCGAATAATACTGAAGACCTGAATAAAGATTTGCAGGAAAGTAAAGATGAAACGAATGTTGTTGGGACTGATACAGATAGATTAGGTAACCAAATAGAAACTGCATCTAAAATCCCTGAGACAAAGGTATTGGATGATAGTGTAGCTAAAAGTAAAGGAAGTGATGCTGAGACAGTGGAACAAGAAAGGGTGCAAGCATTAGAAAGTGTTGGTATTAAAAAGGAAGACACAGAAGTAAAAGATAATTCGGTGAAAAAACCTAGAACTCGTGAGAATCCTTGGGATCCTTTAAAACCAGCATTTAGAGTAACTTGTAACAGAGTTGGTGACAATCATAACTTTGATTCCATGACAGCTGCAGCTAATTTTGGTGGTGCTATATATAGATATTTTGGTTGGAATGTTGAGATGAAGAATTTTGATATTGAGGTTATGTTGAATATTGAGGATGAGGAAGTGACTGTTTGTATTGGTCTGACGAGAGAAAGTTTGCATCGAAGAAATATTGATTATTTTGGACCAACGACTTTGAGGCCAACATTAGCTTATAATATGTTAAGGTAACAAGTTTTAGCATAACCCTTTGTATACTGGAAACTGTAAATTAATTGGTACTTTGCAAACAGTGTAGACCTAGATGAAATGCCACAGAATGTGGCATTTCAT
Source organism: Loripinus fragilis (assembly GCA_964019695.1). Classification (NCBI taxonomy): domain Eukaryota; kingdom Metazoa; phylum Mollusca; class Bivalvia; order Lucinida; family Lucinidae; genus Loripinus; species Loripinus fragilis. Next base: position 16,489,375 of record OZ026520.1, read on the forward strand.
CTAGGTCTACACTGTTTGCACAGACAAAAATGATCTTCATGGACAGAAATACGATCATATTACTGGGAAATTATAACCTGTAACCTCTCAATGTATGCAATGGGTATCCTGACTTTATTGTATCAAAAATGGGAATTCCATTGATCTAAAAAGGGGTTAAAATAAGGATCATTTTCTTATCCCTGGACTTATATGTAAAGCTAGGACAGAGAGATAATAGGTAAAATTGTTTTACAGCAGTAGACTTAACTTTATGCCATAAAATGTTTTGACAGTAAAAAATCTACTGACAAATTTTTTTCTGGTATAAAATGTTTGTATGCAGGATGAAGCAGGTCAGTGGTGCTGTTTCTTTGACTTCTATTGTGCCATCCATGATTCATGAAATGTTTAGAAATTGAATAGCAGTTTTAAGACTACTAAGTTTGGTAACTGTTTTCAACTTTGGAGTAAATATGTGACATAATGTCTTATTTCTTCCAGAATTCAAGAGGAAATGTGTTATGTTTTGTTGGCAATTATTTTTAAAGGAAAAACTGCTTTGTTGTCCAATACTTAAAATTTCTCCAACTGCCAGGGAAGAATGTTTAAAAAAAATGTATTAAATCAGGATTTACCTGGTAAACATGTCAATAGTGAGTTTTAACTATTAAATGTTACCTAGATACCCTGTATGTACCTAGGAAGCACAGTGACTCAATGGTAGAGTGCTTGACTTGAGACCGAGGGGATGCTGGTTCGATCCTCACTGGTGTTACTGTGTTGTGTCCTTGAGCAAGACACATTAATTCTTGCTTAGTTCTGGTTCAACTCTGGAAGACCGGTTCCAATATAACTGAAAAATTGTTGACTGGGACGTAAAGAATCAAATCAAAATGTTAATATCTAAATATTTTATTCAAATTTTGATACTTTGTTACAGCTAGATTTACCTTTAAAACTGCTACATCCAGCATAGAAGAGACTTTTTGGTATGCCATAACTTTGAAACAAAGTTTCTCCATATGCACATAGAGCATTAGCTTATGATTGTTTGAACCATTGGTGTATACATAAAGCAGATGATTTAATCCAGTACTTTTAAATAGTTGGTCATAATTGTTTCCCATGTAGTCTAAATTGCACACGGTATGGTAAATGTTCAAAATTTCTAACTCTTTTCTTGTTCTGTTCTGAAATAAAATGTTGGTTATCAAGGCTAGAATTCACAAAATGCTTGTCAGAATAGCAAACAGGGAAGACCCTGACCAGACAGCTTTTTCAGAAGCAGTCTGCTCTGTGTCTGCTCTTTTTGTTTAGACTTCTTTGGAAGGCAACTAGTTTACCATAGCCTTTCTCATCAGTTTTGCTTTTCAGTGAAGTGTGCCATGATCCCAGATTGATTGTGGCATAATACTAAAGGCTTTTTTCAACATCAGTACTCCCAGAATGTGAACATTGTCAGTATTATAGGGTTAAGCTTTAACAACAAAACACAAAAAAATAAGCTCGATAAATACATTGTTTATGTTTGTCATTTTCAGGTTATGTGAGATTAATACTGGTGACATTGTGTGTGATCCCATGTGTGGTTCTGGCAGTATTCCTGTTGAGGTAAAAATGATTTAAATCCTCTTCTCCCTGTTTCTTTGTAATTTCATCCTGAACACATAGATTATTTGCCCTTTAATTCAGATTAATTCTTGTTAACATGTTAAAACACATTAGCTTGTTAACGCATGACCTTTTGCCCTTTAAAATCACTATTTAGCCAACCATCTATGATATTTATGCACTAGTTTTTGCAAATTCATCGGAATTTTTTTGGAAACCCTTTAACCCTGTCATTTCTACTTTTTTGATGAAATATTTATTTTTTGATGAATATGGTGACAATATATTTTTATCCAGCTGATATAAACACGATATTGGTAGCTATTACATAGGTGACCAGTGAAGGTGCATTTGCACAGTCTTGTCAGAGCCTTTACTGATGGCACACACAAAGCAAGAAATTATATGAATGTACAGACTTAACAGAACACTACTGGATATATGCACAATTTCTATGTTTTTGTTGTCGCATATGCAATAATAATAATGCTGACTTTTTTCAAAATTAACTTTTTCAAAAAAATCTTTCGTGAATACTATCAGAGTGTCCAGATCAGGACCTATGTTCTGCCAGTCCTGATCTGGGTCCAAACTGTTTGCAAAGGTTATCAGCAGATGTCAAAAGTCGCCAGTAGCAAGGAAAGAGTTAAATGAATAAGAGAAAAACTACCATTACATGTATCTTTTGACATTACACAAGCAAAAAGTTCAATTTAAACTCGGAGCAGTCTGACCACAGGAGCTTGAAGTTCGATCCTTAAATCACCCCTATAGCCTCAAAACCCAAAGCTCACAATACGTAATGACCAGGAGTGAAACTAAGCTCTCGGTAGCCATTCCGGCTCCAGTTTCCGGTCAGTCAGCAGTGAATGTTGCGACGGCAACGTCAAAGTGTTCGATAACTTTTCTTCTTCCTTAAGATCAAGAGGGCGACGCAAAGACAAAACAGGACAATGTATCAAATATACTTTAAGTCGATATAGTACCAGGAAACCTATTTGTTAGGGCATAAACAATGAGACAATGACGTTTTCATCTACGGAATAAGCCCCAAGACGCTATTACTTGACGTTACGCATTGTACGCCAAATCGTGCGCGACGTCAACGTCACACGATCTTTGAAAAACAACGGTTTCAGTTTTTGATTTCCGCAAAGTTTATGAAAAACAGAACTTTTCGTGATAAGTAAATGTAAGGGTTTGATTTATTTAATATTCTGAACACATTTAACTGATCGTTTCATTTTTTGGTTGAAGAGTTTGTAATTTTTGAAATGCATTTTCTCCAAGTGCGACAAAGGCTCGGATTCACTGCGTCAAACCGGATACTGGAGCCGGAATGGCTACCGTTATTTTTTTCTTATTTTCAAACGCTCATTATTGTGACTCAGTGATATGTCAGTAAAAGTTATCTATGCCTCGCATGACCTGTGGACATAGTTTTTATGGTTAGATATTCAGTTTTTGCCAAAACCTCCTGGTAACGGCGATTCAAAGGTGCCTGAAATTTAGTTTCACTCCTGGTCATTACTACGTAATGACACCGTGAGCTTTTGGTTTTGAGGCTATATAGATGATATAAGGACCGAACTTCAAGCTCCTGTGGTCTGACCAGGTACTATTTTCTTTGTACAGGATTTTAATGTTTGGGAAGGTTGGCTTATACGGTAATAATGTTAACCCATATCTGCCTAGTATCCCAAATAAGGTAGTTGCAAGCCTTGGAGACCAAGATGATATGCTGCTTTCTGGTCTCCAATGCTTTCTTTCACATAAACTATATTTGTGTATAAAGTAACAAAAATGATTTGGAAGTCTCTTATAATGAATAAAAGACCAATCCAATGTGATAAATGTAAGGTTATGTTAGGTATAAATGGGTAAACTTATTTGTTTTATTTCAGTCTTCCTTGAACTGGCCGTATTCCTACAATCTGTGTGGTGATATTTCAAAGAAATGTGTTTGGAGGACCAATGATAACCTTCAGTTTATGAAAGAAGAAAGAGGGAAAGCTAACCAGTAAGCCTAAGTTCTATTCAAGTGAACTGTCCATTAACTTGCCATTTTAGTTCAGGGAAAAGGGATAAATCTAAATCACTGTAAGGGGTTATGATATTTAGCACAGCCTTTACAATGTACAGGCATTTGTGTGTCTACAGTCATTATCTCAAATATTTTAATTAAGCCTTGACATGTGATTTCCAACAATGTGGCATTTTGACATGTGTAGACTCAGACTAGCCTGAGCAGCCTCTTTTAAGCTTAGAAATTCCAAATGATGCTCAGTCAGTAGCTTAACACTCATAGAATATTCAAGCGACTGGCAAAGTCTCTGATCAGAATACGGTACGCGTATGCGCAGGCTGATCTGAGGCTTTGCTAGTAGCACATACCACATTGTTGGATATCTCATGCCGCGGCTCAATTGTCAGAAGGTTCTGGTTTGGGTCAAACAATGGATTTGAAAAATGATTTAGCAAAAACATCATGCGGAGTGCAGTGACTCAGCTGGTAGAGCATTAGATTGGGGATCGAAGGGTTGCTGTTTCAAGACTCACCGCTGATGGAGTCACTGTGTTGTGTCCTTGAGCAAGTCACTTATCCGCTGCTTAGTACTGGTCAACCCAGGAAGACAGTAAAAAAATCCTGACATGACTGAAAAATTGTTGACTTGGATTTAAAGCATCAGTACAAACAAACAGAACAAACAATGAATTTGAATAATGATTTAGCGAAAAAGTCATCTGAAACATTAAATGGGCACATGATATTTTAGTACTACATGTAATTGCATTGGCGAGCAGCCAAGACTTAGACTGCCCACTACCTTTTGTTGGTAGAGATTTTGAATTGAAAATGGAAGGGCTTACATTAAGTACTTTATGAACAAAGCATACTAGTTCTTTAAGATATACAAAGTGAAAACAACACCCCTCTCAGAATAACAAATAAGTTTTTAAATAAGAAAGGGGAAATCAAATTTATAGTCAATATGGCGACTCATCTTTGATAAAGATGAAAGACAATCTTGAAAAGATTCAAATTATGGACTGCATTCCCGCTGAAATTGTTTTTTCTTTAATAATAATACAGTGTTCAAAATTGTCTAATCCCTGGTATCAGTTTTATCAGTTACCATTCATATTAACTGCATATTATATTCATATTGCCTGATTTATATACGTTGCCTATCTCATGGCATCTGCCTTTATCAGGTCATGATGACTTTGCACTTTTTGAACGATGTCGCCAATGACGCTGAATCGACACAAAAAATCAATCATTACGTCATATTTGCTAGTTTGAAGAGTGAATCAACTTGGTAAGCTGATAAATAGAATACCAGGTTCGCGTCTTTTGATATCAAGTTTACCAGGCTCGGCTTTGAGAACGCTTGTTGAATCGCTCAGCAAGCCTCGCGATGTCAACAAGTGTTCTCGAAGCCTTGCCTGGTAAACTTGATATCAAAAGACACTCACCTAGTATTCTCTATATATGTGTATATATATGCCCTTCTATGCAATTGTGCAATGAAAATCGAGATGCACTTTACTTACACTTTCAAGAATGAGCTGACAACATTTTAGCCGCGATATGTGATTTCCAACAATGTAGCATTTTGACAAGTGTAGACTCAGACGAGCCTGTGCAGCCTACTTTTAAGCTTAGAAACTCTAAATGATGGTCAGTCAGTAGCTTAACAGTCATAGGATATTCATGCAACTAGCAAAGGCTCTGATCAGACTGCGCATATGCGCAGGCTGATCTGAGGCTTTGCTGGTGGCACATACCAAATTGTTGGAAATCTCATGTGACAGCCTCCTTTTAAGCTTAGAAACTCTAAATGATGTTCTGTCAGTAGCTTAACAGTCATTGGATATTCAAGCGACTAGTAAAGGCTCTGATCAGACTGCATGTATGCACAGCCTGGTCTGAGTCTTTGCTAGTTGTACACACCACATTGTTGGAAATCTCATGTGGCAGCCTCCTTTTAGGTTTAGAAACTCTAAATGTTTGGTCAGTAGCTTAACAGTCATAGGATAAACAAGCGACTAGCAGAGGCTCTGATCAGACTGCACATATGCCGTGGCTGGTCGGAGTCTTTGCTTGTCGCACATACCACGTTGTTGGAAATCTCATTTCATGGCTCATTTATAAAAAATACACTTCTGGCAATGCATTTGGTAGTTATTTTCTAGTGTTTAACTTTCAGGAAATGTATAATAGATGTAACATGTACAAAATTTTCATATGAGCTCATTTGTATCTAACAGGAAACCTCTAGAAGTGGATCTTGTAAAATGGGATGTTTGTAATCTACCCCTAAGAAGCCATAGTATAGATGTGTTTATCACAGATCTGGTAAGACAACTTTTACTTCTATCATATTCATGAACTGATACATTATGTTATAATTGTAGCTTCAGATATTAAACTAATAATCACTTAATTCTTTGCATGCTAAGGTGATAGTTCAATGAGACGGTTCTTTTGAGCACCCAAAACATATGTTAAAACTGATGGGTAAGAAAATACTTTCAATTTTACACTCAAAATTTTTGTTTATCTAAACCTATGTGTATCATTAATATGATCAATGATAAGATTATGAATTGCACAAAAACTGAATATAGGTTTAACCCTTAAGTCGTACTTTGTTAAAAACCTGACTGCCCTTTGGTAATGAGTTGGATCTGTGAATTGCAGGTGGCTGCGGCTTGTTGGTTAAACCCTTCTCTGAATGTGTGAGATATGATAAACAAATTGTTGAACGGTGCTGTGTGACCTTTTAAAAATACCCCAATACAAACACTTTAATTCTTTTCCTGCTAGAGTCTATTGCTGTCAACTTTGCCAATGGTTTAGACTCAGATCAGGTTCAACAAAAAGTTGGGCCTGATCTGGATCCAAACTGTTTGACACTCTGACTATGATGGTATTTCTGAAAGAAATTATTGAGAAAGTTAATTTCTAAGAAAAAATCAGTAGAAATTAAAAGATTTTGAATAATTACCCAGCATGCAAAGATTTGGGATTTATTGGGTTAACAGCTGAGGTTGTATTTCTGAGTTATGATATTTGCTTCCTATCAAAAGACCCTTTACCTCATAGAGACACCGTTTAATGCCTTTGCAAACAGAGCAGACCCAGATCAGGCAGCTCTTGTAGGGGCTGCCTGATCAGGGTCTACTGTGTTTGCTTAAGGAAATATGATAAGATATTATCCTACACTATTGGATCTGACAAGTAATTTCCATGTTCTATGTATATAAGTGAAGTTTATGTATATAATTATTCATACTGGGTGGAGCTTAGCATGAATATTCATGACGGAAAGGGTTAAGTAACCAATGCACAGTCTTTGATAGTAATTGATTTTGCTCTGATCATTAAAGACTTTTTCTCTCATCCTGTAGACTTTGAGTTAAAAAGAGTCAACTAAATGTATATCAGGGCTTGAGATATGAGAACATACAGTAAAACCTGTGTAAAAAGGTCACTCAAAAATAGACAAAACAAAGATCTTAATGACAAAAGGTAGCTTAATAAAGATCGAAAGTATTGCAGAATACTTCTTTTGGAACATTCTGCAATACTTTTGACCTTCGTTAAGTCATAATCGGTCTTGAAAACCAATTTTTGGTCTTTTGAGAGTGGCCAATTTACACAGGTTTACTGTATTTCTGGATAGGAAATAAGAAATGGTCCATCATGTACGATTTTGGTAACTGGCCCACTGTCGAGTAACAAAGGCACAGCCTTCCCTGGTTTCAGACACAAAGTATGGAAGTAGAAGAATGTGCAGACCAAGACCTAGATTTCTAGACATGCTAGATAGCAGCGCACACATTTTAAGATTGATTTTAGGCATATGCAATAATAACAAAAATTTTATGAACTAGCTCCAAATAGCTATGAGTCTCTAATTGTAATAAACATTTAAATAATGTATAATTTTGTATCTCTTTCAGCCATTTGGAGTAAGGTAGGTTTTACCATTTTATATTTCGTTGTAATCTTAATATTAATTGACTCTCCAAATATCTATGCATTGCCACTAACAGCCTACGGCAAAATCAGGTGACATTTTTGTAACAAAATTACCACTTTTAGCTCACCTTACCATGGAATGCTCAAAGCGATCTTTTGGGATCAGTCAATATTTGGATCCCGGCCAGGTCCCATACTTTCGTTGAGATTGATCATGAAATAATTTCTACGGTCATTCTCCTCCCTTCCGCTGAATCATTCAAGAAGGGTTGTTGTCAGTTACAAGCAAAAGTATGTGCACAAAGTACTGGTTAACTGCTTGTTCAAGCTTGCCCAGGAAAAAGTGTGGTTAGGTGAACTGACCCTCCGGCCATGACCATAGCTGTTGACTTGGTACGTAAAGCAACAAAACAAACAAACAATCAAACTATGTCTGTATTTGGTGTCCGGTGTCAACAATTTGCTTCAATGACAACTCCTTCTTAACCACCATTTGTATATTTAGGAATTTTTTGTCCAGTTTGATATAATAAAGTTTGGCCGGTCCATTATACATGTATATAGAGGGAGGTCATAGAATAGAATTGGAAAATTACACAACATTAGAAGTCCTTGACTCGGCAGACATTGTTTTAAAAGGGATGAAAATCTTCCTCTTTTTAGAGGATTTCCTCTTTTTTGACAAAAATTTGCTGAAATAAATTGTTTCAGGTTTGACCCAATATGTTCAAATCTGTTGCATTTTGAAGGGTGTATAGGGGGATTCCTCTTTTTTGACAGAAATTCCTCGTTTTTGAAAAAATCCTGTTCTCATCCCTGTAATAAGTAACAACAATTTATATAAAAATTAAAATATGTTACATCTCATCTGTTCTATTCTGTTTGTCAATGTGCTCATTTTACCATCTTCCATACAAGTAAGGATTTTATATACATGTCTGTACGATGCCATTGATAAATAGTCTTGAATTAATCTTGTAGGAGTGGTTCAAAGGTGAATAACTGGACATTGTATCCCAATGCATTGATGGAGATGGCAAGAGTTGTTCGACCTGTTACTGGCAGAGTGTGTTTGCTTACTCAAGACAAGAAGTGTATGATCCAGGTAATGTACAGTAAATGTTCTAAAATTTCGAACACTTTTCTCATTCTTTTCTCAAATAAAATACTGGTTATCATGGCTGTAATTCACAAAATGCTGGTCAGTATAGCAAACAGGGAAGACCCTGATCAGACTGTTTCTTCAGAAGCAGTCTGATCTGGGTCTGCCCTTTTTGTCTAGGACTTTTTGGCAGGCAACTACTGTTAGAAATTTTAGAGAATTTACAGTATCACTGTATTTAGCCAGGGTCTCTCTATACAAATATATAGAGAGACCCTGATTTAGCTTACAATATTCTCAGCGATTTCCTTTTAACTTGTTGCATGCTGTGTAATTTTACATGATTTTTTGTTGTCTGCTGAATTTTTTTCAAAGTTATCATCTCATGAATACCATGTCAAGCAGTTTTTATCATTTAAATCAGGCCCGATGTTTTGTCAGGCCTGATCTGGGTCAAAACTGTTTGCAAAGGTTATCATCAGGCAACACTAGCTAACATTCACATCCATACTTCATGATTCATATGCACTGTGGAGCCTTACTTTTCCTGGAAAGAACTGAAGATTATAAGGGCCCCGACACGAGGAAACCTGTCTTTGGGGTTTGCAAATAACAAAGACGCAGACCAGCCTGCACAATTGCGCTGACTGATCAGCGCCTTTGGAATTCACTTTTTGGAAAGTACCATATCTAAGCTTGCTACAGGTGAAATTTCAATTTTCTAGCTAGTCTAGCTAGCTGAGGAGACTGGTTTGAGACTCGCTTTGTCTGAAACCCCGAAGACAGGTTTACTCCCATTGTGGGAGTCTGTAATTGTTCTATGTTTTGTTGTACATTACTTTATGTCCATTCTAGTATTGCAATCATCGTGATGGGGAAGAGAGAGCTGGTTGCTTTGCTTAATTTGTCTTCCTGGTGTCTCGTGATGGTTGAGCGGCTCTTCCTTGCGGTGCCATGGGGTTGTCTGCGGTTTGTGATTGTGGTATTTCCTGATCATACTCACTTCCTATTTTTGTCGCATCAAGGCCCATTTTTTGTTACTGCTGAGCACTTTCACCTTGATTATCTACACTTAGTAGTTTTGCATAGTTTTCAGTTAATACTCAAGATTTTGCATAGTTTTCAGTTTATATTTAAGATTTTGTATAGTTTTCAGTTTATATTTAAGATTTTGCATAGTTTTCAGTTTATATTTAAGATTTTGCATAGTTTTCAGTTTATATCCAAGATTTTGCATAACTTTCAGTTTATATCCAAGATTTTGCATAGTTTTAAGTTTATATTTAAGATTTTGCATAGCTTTCAGTAAGATTTGGCATAGTTTTCCATTTATATTTAAGATTTTGCATAGTTTTCCATTTATATTTAAGATTTTGCATAGTTTTCCATTTATATTTAAGATTTTGCATAGTTTCCAGTTTATATTCAAAATTTTGATGCCCCCCAAAGGAACCTTGGGAGGCATATAGTAATCACACTGTCCGTCCGTCAGTCCGTCCGTCGTCCGCCCCGCTTTCGTGTCCGGTCCATATCTCCTAAATTCTTTGAGGTAGGAATTCAAAATTTGGTGTGCGGATACATCTTGGGAAGGCGGAGTGTCGCGTACCATTTTTGGGTCACTGTGACCTTGACCTCTGACCTAGTTTTTAGAATAATCGTGTCCGGAGCATATCTCTTATATTATTTGAGGTAGGAATTTCAAATTTGGTGTGTGGATGCATCTTGCGATGACGAAGTGTCGCGTACCATAATTGGGTCACTGTGACCTTGAACTTGACCTCTGACCTAGTTTCTAAAAAATTGCATTGAGTCTGGTGCATACCTCCTATATTCTTTGAGATAGGAATTCCAAATTTGATGTGTAAATGCAACTTAGGATGACGAGGTGTCACATGCCATTTTGGGTCACTGTGACCTTGACCTCTGACCTAGTTTTAGGAATTATTGTGTCCGGTGCATATCTCTTATATTCTTTGAGTTAGGAATTCCAAATTTGGTGTGTGGATGCATCTTGGGATAGCGGAGTGTCATGTACCATTTACGGGTCACTGTGACCTCGACCTCTGACCTAGTTTTTACAATAATCGTGTCCGGAGCATATTTCTTATACTATTTGAGTTAGGAATTTCAAGTTTGGTGTGTGGATGCATCTTGGGATGACAAAGTGTCGCATACCATTATTGGGTCACTGTGACCTTGAACTTGACCTCTGACCTACTTTCTAGAAACTGCATTGAGTCTGGTGCATATCTCCTATACTCTTTGAGATAGGAATTCCAAATTTGGTGTGTAAATGCATCTTGGGATGACGTGGTGTCACATACCATTTTTGGGTCACTGTGACCTTGACCTCTGACCTAGTTTTCAAGCATTATTGTGTCCAGAGCATATCCTATATCATTTGATGTAGGAATCCCAAATTTGGGATGGTGATTCCTCTTGGAATGGCGGAGTGGTGCATACCATTTCGAGTATTTTTGACCTTGACATTGACTTCTGGCCTCATTTCTAGGTTTTTCGTGCTATATTACAGCTATCTTTCCTCAAATGTGTCTTATGCTAGACCAATTCCTTTGGGGCCATGTAGCACAGTCAGTATTGTGTCTGGCTACAGATGCGTGTCTGACATCAAATCCAGGGGTCGCGAGTTTGACCATGACCCGGTCCCATACTTTCGCGGAGATCAATCGTGAAATAATTTCTATGGTCATTCTCCTCCCTTCCGCTGAATCATTCAAGAAGGATTGTTGTCTGTTACAAGAGAAAGCATGTGCATGAAGTACTGGTTAACCACTTAGTCAAGCTTGCCCAGGAAAAAATGTGGTTAGGTGAACTGACCGTCCCGCCATGACCGTAGCTGTTGACTTGGGACGTGAAGCAACAAAACAAAGACACTTTTGTCGATCAAGGTTTGGCTCAGTGGTTAGATCATTGAACTTTAACTGGTAATATGGCACTTTATGGGTTAAAAATTAATTTCTGATTAGATTCTTAAATGTATCTTTTGAGTCGGCTCTCTTTCAAGTATTATCAGTATCTAGGTGCACATGTCATTTCTGGCGATTCTGCAAGAATGTCAGGATATGAAAGCAAATGAATAGCAAAAATTATTTTATCTACAATGAAATTTCCATTACATAAGAAATTGTGGATGCAAGTATGTCTACTAAACTGTTGGAAGTGTCAGTTTACCATGGGAATAAGTATGAATTGATATGGCTGCTCGGTTAAATAATGGTGATGCAGATGAAGGTAAACAAAAGACCGGTACCTAATTTTTTTTATTTCGCGCCAGCTGTCAAAAGTTTTCGCACATGCAATCTTAAAAAGCTTCTCTGTAAATTATATGAATAATTTAGAAGCAGTCACAGTGATGAATCCTAACGTGAATCATTTGTAATTTTAAATATTTTTTTTTTGAAGAAAGTAACTGTCATTCATAACTCTGAATTTAATTATGATTTTTAAAGGAAAAAAGGAGTTAAAACTTGTCAGGTCAGTAACCATATGCATGACTCATTTGACTGTGGGTAATGGAAGATATTTTTATCTGGGTTAATTAAACAGAAACAAGAGTCAGCTGTTCTCACCATTTGCAACTGCCTCTGCCAATTCCATGGAATCAGACCTCAGATGTACATCACAGAAACAATGCCACAACAATAACAAGTTTGATAGCAGCGAAACAAACGGTTACAACATTCCACGATAAATGTCGTTTGGAAAAGAAAGTGATTAATGTATTTAATCTGTTGATAAAACTCTTTGGGTAATCAGAATTGATTTTAATAGGGCTGACTCCACCTGCTATGGAACTTATTTTCCTTACACCAGTTCTGGCTAACAAAACCCAGCTTTTTCATACATAATACTACGCCTTACATACATCTGAGGCTTGATTCTAAAATTGGGCTGAGATTCTCACAAGATCCTCTGAAATTTTTGGCACAAAAACCAATCTTGCATAGGTTGGAAGGTGTTATTTGTTGAAAGACGATAAATTATGCCTGTACATGTTAATCTATAGTCTGTAAGTTCAGGGTTTAATTTCCTGCCAGGTGGATGGAATAATTTTCAGGTATGCTTTTTGCTTATGAATTTTTAGGTCTTAAGAGTATCTCAAAATTTCCCTTTGCAGCAGTCGTGATTGACCTTTATAGATGAATCCTGCTATAATATACTTTATCACAAGTGCTTTGTTTGGTTCTCTTTCAGACCTTGCAATCTTGCAGTAGATACTGGACAAGAACTAAGACCCTTGGTATTAACATTGGAGGACTTGCTGCAGGAGTGTTTGTGTTGTACAGAAAATCTATCTCTGAGAGTATACAGACAGAGTCAACTCCTAGTGGTATAGAGACATCAAACAAGACAATAGAACAGCCAAGTTCACCCAAGACCTAATCACAACCTAGGCATGAATGGACCGGCCCATTTGATAATACAGTCTACTCTCGATACCTCGAATTACAAGGGACTGAGCAAAATGTGTCGAGTTCTCAGTAGTTCGAGGTAACCATATCATGACGTATAGCCACAATTTTGGGGCAAAATAACTCACGTTCAACTCGTCCACTAATAGATCGTTATTGGTAGCTATTATATTAATGAACTGCGGGATGAATTGATCCAAGAACCAATTGACATTGGGAATTGTAATAAAAAATCTAGAATAAAAGGGGGAAAAATAGAATCGTTTTTCAGGTACCCCTGCAGTCCCGACATTATGGCCATTTTTTCACTTTCTAAGGCATTTTCAGTTCTAAGTTAAGTATCGGCGACTGGTCCCGCGGTCACAGGTTTTACACTTTAATAATAATAATAATAATAATAGTCTTTATTTTCAGAGGGTAACACATTTAGCAAAAAAAAAAAAGCTAATCTTCCATGAGGCCCTCTATGAACTACCACCAAAAAATAATACAAGTATAAAATACAAAGATGATATACATGTATACAAGATAATACAAACATCATGGAACACTTTCAAACCTACATACACACAGGCATACTTTTTTACATAAGTATCATATATAATATACCTCTAGATACAAGTGATTAGTAATACCAATTTTATCTACATACATGGGTTCTCAAAAGAAGCGTCTCAATGAGACGCTTCTTATGAGCACCAAACTAATTAATTAAACTGGGGAACAAAACATATTCACAATTTTACGCTCGAAATTATGTTCATATGGACATATAATTATATCAGTTTCAAAGATTGAAAGATAGACTGGATTTCATCCACTTAATACAATGTCTATGAAAAGAGTCAACAGTTTCTAAATTCTTTAAACAGTCTGGTAAGTTGTTCCAAATGACTGGACCTGAATAAATTAAGCTTTGTTTGAAAATTTCTTTTTTTGGCTTTGGAGTATAAAAATCCAATGCACCTGTTGATCTTAGAGACTGAAGCGTTTCATTAAAAGGTCGAAAAGAGAACATTTGGTTTACATATGAGGGTAGGACGGATTTAGAAACTTTAAACATAAATTTAGCCTTCCTGAGGAAAATGCGTTCATATATGTTTAAAATTTTAAGCTCATCCATACTGTTGGCAATGTTATCATATTGGTAATTTACAATGATTTTAACAGCTCTTTTTTGTAACCTATAAATTCTGTTTAGATTATATTGAGATGTTCCTCCCCATATTGTAGAACAATAGTCAATGTGGGGTTGAATATATGTTTTGTAAAATTGTACTCTGTGTTCGGTGGATAAATAGTCCTTCAATTTGGATAATAGCCATAGATTTGAGGAAATTTTCTTAGCAATAAAATTAATATGAATAGACCAGGTTAGATTGTTATCAATGCTAACACCAAGAACTTTCTCATTTTCAACTGAGTTCAAAATATCATTGTTGTAAGTTAGATGCAAAATGTGATTATGAAGATGTAGACGTTTTTGAGAGGTGGTAATTAACATTGCCTTGGTTTTTTCTGTGTTTAATAACATTCCATTGAGCTTACACCATTCAGAAAGATTTTGTAAAGCTATCTGCAAGTTTTGCTCAATATAATCTTGAGTTTCACCAATCATATACAATGTGGTGTCGTCCGCATAAAGATCGGTAGAGACATTATTGGTATATAGTGGTAGATCATTTATAAACATTAAAAATAACAATGGACCCAAGATTGACCCTTGAGGCACACCAAACAAAACATTCTCAGTTCTTGATTCAATATTATTAATGGCGACTTTCTGCTTCCTGTCCAACAAATAAGAAGAAAACCAATTAATTGTTTTATCTGAAAGTTTATAGTTTCTTAGCTTTTTAAGCAAAAGTGTATGATCTACCAAATCAAAGGCTTTCCTAAAATCAACCATGACCATACCAATTATCTGACTGTTATTTATAGCTTCTAGGAACTTGTTGATCATCTGAAGCAATGCTGTTTCACAGGAATGATTGGGTCTGAAACCTGATTGTGTTGAATGAAGCAATTTATGAGAGGTCAAATAAGTCATTAAGGAGTCATGCACATGTTTTTCTAGCATTTTTGATATGACAGGCAAAATTGAAATAGGTCTATAATTATTAGTGTCATCCTTAGGGCCATTTTTATATAAGGGTCTTACTTTGCCCTCTTTCCACTTATCTGGAAAAGTTGAATTAAGTATGCTTTGATTACAGATATACATTAAACTGTCAGAAATAAATGGAGCTGCTAGCTTAAGTAATCTGGCTCCAATGTTATCAGAGCCAGTGGCTTTGGTAATATCAATGTTTTTAAGATATTTTACTACTTTTTCTTGTGAGATACATGGTATTGAAAAATAAGTATTTGCAGGGATTTTCTTATCACAGAACTCTTTTAGTTTATTAAAATTAGATGCCAAAGGCGGTTCTTTGATTTTTGATGCTACTGAAACAAAATATTTATTGAACTGATCTGCAATATATTTTGGATTTTCAATGCTATTATTGTCAACTTTCAATGAAAATATTCCACAACTGTCCTTACATTTACTTGCCCCAATTTCTTTGAATAATTTCCAAACACTGGCAGGATTGTTAGCATTTTCATTTAAAATTTCGGAATACTGATGTTTTTTAGATTGTTTTATCAGGGAACATACCTTATTGCGCCAAATTTTATACTGCTCATTATCATTTATAGACTTGTACCTGTCTCTTGTTTTTATTGCCTCTATTATTTCTCCATTAAGCCATTTTGGTTGTTGTTTACGTTTAACACGATGCTGTTTCAAAGGTAAATGCTTATCAATAATGTCTAAAAATAAAGAAGACCAGCTTTCAACAATATCATTTGTGTCATCAAATATTTTGATAACATCCCAAGGCGTTGAAGACAAATCATTAATAAATTCAGTTTCATTGAAATTCTTGAAAGACCTATATGAAATTGAATGATGAGACTTTTTAAGTACTGAAGATGAATTTAGTTTTCTTGTTACGAAAACAGGGAAATGATCACTAAGCCCCAAGATCGGCACCTTTGTTGAGAGTACATTACTTAAACTATTACAATATATGTGGTCAATTAGTGTCAAGGCCAAATGATTCCATATATTCAAGCCAAGTTTTCTTTGTATTGACCTGCAGTAAGTCACGATTAAAGTCTCCCATCAAATAAATTTCCTTTTCACATGCTAATATTTTATCAAATTGATTGTCAAAAATTTCATTCCACTGAACAGTTTCATTGGGATGCCTATACATACTGCCAATCAAAAAACTTTTGCTATTTTTAGGGAAAATTTCTAACCAAATACATTCAATGTTCTCACATTCTAAATCTAATCTCCTCTCACACTTGATTCCATCTTTCACATAGACAATAATTCCGCCCCCTTGTTCAGGTCTTACAGCAGAAATAACTCTGTCTTTCCGAAAAAGTTGAAAGTTTTTGATATTAAAAAAGTTAGAAGTGTGAGAGTCATTTAATTTGCTCTCACTCAGTCCAAATAAATGAATGTCATTTCCAGAGCTATTTAGCAGTAAATCAATTTGTTCAATTTTATTCTGAATTCCCTGAACATTCAAGTGACCCATTTTAAAACCTTTTTTACCCAAACCTAAATTCAGCATGCTTTGGGCACTCATGGAAGAACAAGTAGAGTCATGCACATTGTTTTCAGTAGTATGTTCATGCACATTGTTATCAATGGTAAGATTTGCGTATTGAATATTAGTTTCAAAACTTTGATCAAAAAGTGTAGATAAATCATATATGTAGTCATTGACTGTTTCTGAAAATGAAGTATCATTTTGATTAAAGGAAATTATTTTTGAAGGTACATTTGAGTCTAAATCATTACATTCACAGCTAATACAATTACAAGCACCACATATATCTGATAGAGAATAGTATCTATTTTCTGACAGAAATATAGGGTGTTTATCAAAATCAAGGGCATATTTGCCACTGTCCTAAAAATTCCAACACACTGAATCTTTATGACCATAAAACTTGCAAATATAACATTGTAACTGTTTTTTGTGGCAACACTGGTAAGTTTTATGGTTTGTCAATCCACATTTAAAACACCTCTCCGCATTATTATGGTGTTGGACCCCTCTTCCATGGTGGTTGTTGGACGAGGGAGCAGACAGTCTGCTCTCACTCCGTCGTGGGTACGCGGCACTGTCTATCTTAGCTGATGGTCCATAATAGGCACAGTGCTTGAAACTTTCAACAATGTCTATGTGCTGATTGATACAACCAAGCAGTCCTCTTGTGCCCGAAGAAGACAAATGAATGTTGTCCCTGGGTTTGTAAAAATGTGATTTCAACTGGTTGTTTTTATTATAGAAAGTTTTGTTTATATTGATGAAGGTTCCTCCATGGATATCACTTTGTCTTTTAATTACCTCATTAATATCATCAACACAAGTGTCCCCACGTGGACAGATACTGCACAAGTAAATATTTATGGTTGGGTTTTTATCTTTAATAAGACACACAAGTTGTTCATATTTTTCTTCAGTGTACTCAATGTCAATGTTTTGAGAAGCATCATTCCCAGACACATATATGATAATATTCTGGAAAATTTTTAAGTCATAAATTTTGATTTTCTCCAAAAGTGAATCAACTGAAGCCCCAGAAACAGGTTGACATTCAACTTTGTTTCTCAGGCCTTTTTGATTTACTCCTGAAAGAATTGAGTCCCCAATGATCAATGTCTGGGGTGTAGACTGCTTCTGACTGGCCCCAATTTTGTGACTTTTTGGGGGAGAATTTTTAGTTGATTTTCCTGTCTTTTGCTGTGGTTTATTGTTAAGATTAGTGTCAGTATCACAAGGTGACTTTCTTTGATTATTTCTGGTCTGAATGGGAGGCAGTTGTTTGGTTTCGTACGTCGTCATGTGTTTAAGCCCCAACAGACAATGTACATGCACGTTTTAATTTTCATCAGCTTTTGTCACGACATGACCAATTTCCGAAAATAGCCTTGCATGCACAACTGATCAGTGCCTGAAATAAAACGCTAAATCTGTTTTCAAAAATAAAAAATGGCCCGAGAAACAATTGAATTATACTTTAGCCTTATTTAAAACAAGCAGTCATCGGACAGGCTTAATACTCAATAGATTGCTCAAATATGACACATTAGCTCAAAGCATCACTTACAGAGATAGACATGTACCGGCTTTGAAGTTGTACACAAATAGATCAATGGAATTCGCAGACCGCGGTCAATTATGTAATTTTACAACACACTAATTTACAACTGCATGTGTCACACACGTGGACCAAGTGATCAAACAATTGACGGTTTTTAAATTAAATGGGGCCAATTAACGTTCAAAACGGTGGATTAATTGGAGACACATTCAGATAAAAAGATACGTTAATGACTGTCTTTTTCTTTTGAAATGGAATCGAGTTAGGCGTTGTAAAATACACTAAAATTGATCAGCGGGACCAGTTTTTCGTAACGATTTATCAGTTTTATTGACTTAGCCGTTGTCGAGATAAACGTTGTGGAATTGCAATAATATATAGGGGGAAAATACCGGGACTGGGCCACCGAGTCGAGATAAGCGATAGTATTGAGTTATGCATAGTTGAGTTAACAAGAGTTGACCGTAGTACTTATCGCATATTCTATAAACTATACTAAAACCAAGTTCTAATTGGTCACCTTACATTTTTACGCTAGTTCAGAAAGTGAAACATAGGGTATACAAAATTCATGCTTTTTTAAATAAAGCAATACTTTGCCAAGACTCTGCAAGTTATTTCATTTAAAAATGATGTGTACATCTTGCACATACGAAGTTAAAAAAAGGTACCCTCATTTCAAAAAGTCCAACTTTTTCTACGATATAAACCATAACACAAAGCCCTGATCAATTAATGTTTTTCTTTGTTTGAAGATGTTTGAAGTATGTAGTATGACGTCTGAACTGTGAAGTCTGAACTATTAAGGTCACTACTGGCTACTGTGATATAAGTAGAATGTGCCTCAAAAAGTTTTGTTTCCGTTGGACTCGTCGTTTTTGCTACTCAACAACATAAGACAAACACTTTTAGCAGGTTAATCATTAAAACTCAGCTTTAAGCTTGCCATTTACATAGAGATTTGCACTGATCTGTACGCTTTACTATCAGCCACATGGCATTGAAATTTTCAGCTATTATTCATTATCACCAGACGTCACCGTTCTTCTTTGAGAATTGAAAAAACAAAAATATAATACTGCCAAATCGATTTTTAAACTCTCACATTGAAACCAGAAGTGTACAGTAGTGGTAAAACTTTAATCGCCAAAAATGGACGAATCAAGTTATACTGTATTGGGCCTACAGTGTTCAAATAAAATTAAGTGCATTTAACAATTTTACCAAAAATCTCGAAAAAATTTGAAAAATGTAACATTTTTAAAAATGCGTAAAAAAATCTACCATAAGCAAAATTTCAATTCTTTGGTGTTTTTCAAGTCGGACAGACCAGTTTGTAACCACCTAAACGTCAAATTTATAAAAACTTCTCTCAAAAACATTTTTTCTTTAAAAAATCGTTTTTTGCATTTTTAACCCCAAAAACTTTGAAATAAAAGAAAACTGTTCAAAAACACCGCTAAACGCTGCCCATTAGAATGCACATATATGGGCAAAAATTCATTTCAATTTTATTAGCGTTTGGTCAGAAATAATGAGTTTGAAAAGTGACCAATTAGAACTTGGTTTTAGTAGAGATAATCTAGCCTTATTGTATAGTTTCTTATGCACATTTAAAGAATGTCTTTCTGCAAAGACATTCTTTAAATGTGCATAAGAAACTATACAATGGGGCTAGATTATCTAGTTTTTGGCATGAGCCATATTTTGTGTGTATAAGCGGTGAAAGTTCTGGCTAGACTGTGCTGCTGAGCCATTGCAGAATACCTATGGGATAAGTACCAACACTTCATGTGCTGGGTCAAATGTGTGAACTAATCACAGCGTTTTACAATAAAAAAACAAAAATAATATCTTAAAGATACAATGTAACTATATCACTTCCCCCAGGCAGGACTCACCCTGCATTTAGCCATTGTAGCCATTTGCTACTAAAACTGTAGTGGCTACAAAAGTACAAATATAAAGTCATTGGCTAAAAGTACAGTCTAGGTGGTTAAAAAATTACATATTTGCGAAAAAATGTATTTTGATCAGCTTTTGGATTTTCAAATATTGCTTTTATTATTCCTTCACACGTTATCATTACATTATTGTGCCATATTTTACTCTTTGTATGCTGGATTTTTTCAAAACTATCCAGGTGTCAAACAGTTTGGATCCAGATCAGGCTCGACAAAATGTCCGGCCTGATCTGGGTCCAAACTGTTTACAATGGTTATCAGCGGACAGCAAGTCGCCCCTAGCGGGCAAAGAGTTAAATACAAAACAACTTGTTGATACACGTGTACTACTTTCTGGCTAAAACCTTGGCTTAAGTTAATTTCATTTGGCTCCAACTTTTTCCATTTGGCTAAAGTTTTGGCTACAACAAATTCTGAGCCAGGGTAAGCCCTGCCCAGGATATAAATAAATCTTGTTATTAGAAAGGTGTTAAAAACTATTACTGTAACAGTGAAGTCCCTTTATAACATGCTTCGTTATACCATGATTTGGATATAACACTGTCATGTTGTGGCTACCAAATCTGTTTCACCATGGAATTTTACAAAAGAATTATAGGAAAATGACCATAAAATGGTCATTTTCCTAGAGTTTCTTTGTAAAATTGGCCATGTATTATATGATGCACTTATAACACTGTCCATTCTTATGTACCCTGAACACATCGTTATAAAAGAACTGCAATGTATAAAGTATCTGTTGATGCCAATTTGGAGATCTATCCTTCTGTCACTTTAAGAGGCAAAAATAAAGAAGAAAATTTGTAAATTGTGGACTGTGTTTCTCTCTAAAATTGCATGTTTTTGCAATAAAAACACAAAGGTCAAACTAATCTAGTTGCTGATATCTGTTATGTGGGCACTATATCAATACTTTCAAGAATAAACTGAAAATAAAATGCATGTGCTATTTCTTTTTCTGTCATCATGTGGAATGTACACAGATTTCATAGAGGATCTTACATGAGTGCTCATGCTTTATTGAATTTATTAAACAAGTTGAGGAAAAGCGATAAAATGCAAGGTTTGCTTAGCATTTTATCACTTTTTCACAACAAGTTTAATAAATTCATTATTCATGAATGATAGATTCTATTTATAATATGACATTAAGATTACTTTGTAATTTCATTTCTGGCATAAAAAATTAAGATTTTGTCATTATGTAAGTAACATTGTTATGGACGTCATTTCCTAACGTTACCAAAATCTGTAAACCACTAGTGGTTTATCAATTTTAATGCATGGCATTATTGCACTCCCTGATGCGACGTCATACAATAAATATATTGTATACACATGGTTGTACACCTTTAAAAGTTGCTGTTTTCATGGATGAGAGTTTTCAGGATTTTTCAAAATCCTGAATTGAGCAGATTCAGCTCAGGTGAGCTTACAAAGGGCTTTCTTGAAAAGTACATGAAAATAAGATCTGCCAGAAAAAGTTCTGGGAAACCACTTAAGTTCAAGATAACTACTTAATTTTACTATTTTCTAGACAAGATTTACTGGAGAGTACCCTATTTTACTGCCACTGAATGATGTTTTATCTTTTTTGCTTTGTTTGGTTAATGGTTTAATGTCCCAGTAAACAGCTATGGTCATGTTGAGACGGGTCAGTTAACCTAACTTTTTTTCCTGGGCAAGCTTAGACTAAGCGGTTAACCAGTACTCAGTGTACATACTTCCTCTTGTAGCTGACAACAACCCTTCTTGAATCAGTGGAAGAAGGAAAATGACCGTAGAAAATATTTCATGATCAATCTCCATGAAAGTATGGGGTCAGGCTGGGATCAAGCTCCTGATCCCTGGACCAGCAATCAGACTCACCACCGATTGTGCTACGGGACCCTGTATAATTTATATTAGCAAACATTGTAGCTGCATTCTAGGTCAACATTTTCAATAAACCTATTTACAAGTTCCCACTATAAAAATGGTTAACCCCTTTTCATTCTGATGGATTTTTGATAGAATAAGTATGGAATTGCCCATTTTGTATTTTAAGGGGTCACAGGTAGTAATTTCTAACTATGTGTCATTTCTGTCACAGTGCAGAGTGTAGTGAAATGTTGCATTATGCGGCATTTCATCTTGGCCTTTGCTATTCGCCAAAGTACCCATCTGCTGGTATCCTGAATGACAAGTCTTAACTCTTTACCTCCTAGTGTCATCTGCTGATAACCTTTGCAAACAGTTTGGGTCCAGATCAGACCCGACAAAAATGTAATGTGTTTGACACTCTGATGGTATTCCTGAAAGAATTTTTACAAAAAAGTTGATTTTGAAAAAAATCAGCAGACGACAAAAAAGCGTGAAAAATTTCCCAGGGGGCAAAGGGTTAAACTTTTCTGCATTAACTCCCCAGTGGTATAAAGTAAGGGAAAAAAAAGCTTCAGTAATGTGTAAAATTATTTATTTTACTAAAAATACTACAAATGCATAACAATACAGTTAACATAGAATTGAAGAAAAAATAAAGGTACAAAATTGTGCATGTAAACTGTTTAAAAAAACATTTTGTCACTATTGCATGATGATTTAGAGTGGCTAAAACTGTCAAGTTTTTGTGGCCACTCTAAGTGCAATAGTGTAAGAGAAAACATAAGCAATAACTGTCATCTCTTTATAGATACAAATTAAATTTTCATACAAATGAGACCGAGGAGTGGAGTGGCTCAGTGGTAGAGAGCTTGACTCAAGACTGAAGGGTTGTGGGTTCAAGCCTCACAGGTGTCACTTTGTTGAGTCCTTGAGCAAGACACATTATTCGTGCTTAGTACTGGTTCAACCCAGGAAGACCCATCCTGACATAACTGAAATATTGTTGACTGGATCTAAATAATCAAATAAAAAAAAAATACAATTGAGACCTATAACATACAGTGCAGTTCCTTTACATGGGTGAAAGTTCAAATTTCTAAAATCCTGAACTTTTTAAAATCAAATCTTAAAACATGCAGTATGCCTACAAATATCAACAATTTCAAGTTGAAATGGTCAATTGTCTATAGATAAACTGAATATAAATCAAAGAAGCTATTAGAATCTGCTTAATTCAGGATTTTGAGCCTGACATTTTATGCCTCAAAATCCTGAATTCAGGAATAATCCTGAAAACTTTCATCCATACCTTTATAACGCTATATTTGGGGTCCATAGGAATGGACTGTGTTATAAGTGAATCTTGTTATAAAGGGAGAATTTTACAAAGGAATTATAGGGAAATGAATGACCTTATGGTCATTTTCCTATAATTTCTTTGTAAAATGCAATGGAAAAGCAATTCGGGAGACACAACATGACCGTGTTCTATCCAAATCCATGTTAAAACAAGGTGTGTTATAAAGCAACTGCACAGTTGTAATACATTTGTATTGAAAATCATGCACAATTGAAAATGACAACTCTTTGTCTTTTGGTAATGATACATATACAGTAAAACCTGTCTTAAGCGGCCACTCAAAAATAGACAGAACAAAGATCTTAAGGACAAATGGTAGTTTAATGAAGGTCAAAAGTATTACAGAATGCTCCTAGAGAGCATTCTGCAATACTTTCGACCTTCTTAAATAAGATCTTTGTTTTGTCTATTTTCGAGTTGCCGATTAAGACAGGTTTTACTGTATGAGGTGTCATCATAAAACACATCCTCAATGTCTATGTAATCAGCACATGTGTCCACAACAGCATGATGTTGAAATAATTTGTCAAGGTTTTGATGCTTTATGTCCCAGTCACAATTTTTCAGTCATGGTTGGACTCTTCCTGGTTCGAACCAGTACTAAGCAGCAGATAAAGTGTCTTGCTTAAGGGCACAGCACAGTGACTCCACCCATGATGAGTCTTTAACTAGTAACCCTTCGATCATCAATCTAACGCTCTACCAACTGAGCCACTGCACTCCACTAGTGGAATGTAGAGATGACCAGCCTTGGGAATGTTTAAACACTTTTCTGACCAAATGAGATATTCAACAAAAGAACAAACAACAAAATCTATAACAATCATAACATCTAAAAATTTTATGACAAAATACAGAACACAATATCATTAACCCTTGAAGTGCCAATCACAAAAAATGGTGTATATTTTGTCCTCTGTTAAAATGTTTTAGAAGTCTCTGCGACAAATAGTGTTGGCCCATATCAGACTGCTCCTGCAGCAGTCTGATCTTGGTCCACTCTGTTTGCATTTCTGCTTGCATTATTCAGTAATGTTAGCAAATATATGCAGCAGATGACCTGAGCAGACAACATTTTAAGATTCAGTTTTTGCTGACGCTTTAAGGGCTAAGGGCTTCTGACAATGTGCTAAATCCATTAGGGTTTTTTAACAGGTTTGTTTAAAATATTTATTATAACGAAAATATAGCCACATTATAAACTAATTTACTAGTAAATCTAAACATAGCTTTATACCTTTTACATGTAGTTTGAAAACATGCTCATTTTATGAGATTCCTTTTACAAGTAGTTTGAAAACATGCTCATTATACCCCCCGCAAACTTTGTTTGTAGGGGGTATACTGTTTTCACGTTGTCCGTCCGTCCGTCCGTAACGCTTTGTTTCCTTAATAACTCAAAGAGTCATTGCTGGATTTTCATCAAACCTTGCAAACATGTTTATATATGCAAGACAAATACTTTAGACAAAAAAGTAAGGGCTAGGGGCCAATTCTATTAGAGTTATTTCCCTTTGTAGTTCTAAATGGCTTTTAATATAGTGCTTTATGCTTATGCTATTATAGGCCATACACGGGCCAATCAACTCCTACCACAGCTTTTGATGGAACAATTTGATACTTTTCCTATACAATGTAGACACATTGAACATATGCATGAAGGAGTTTAGTTCAGAAAAAATAGTTTTTTTGACAAAATTACAGCTGTGAGAACTTAGACAATTTTCCCCTAATAAGGTGTTTGTATATGCATAGACGGTGCCTTTATGGGCCGATCAACTCCTACCACAGCTTTTTATGGAGCAATTTGATACTTTGCCTATACAATGTAGACACATTGAACATATGCATGAAGGAGTTTATAATTTTTGTTTGCACAGATTCTACTGAAATCTTCGTTTTCTTGTTCAAACTATAACTTGCCAAGTTTTTTCACTGACTCTTACTGTGCGGGGGGTATCTAATAAGCATTGCTTATTGACTTTTTTCATTTTATGAGCTTTTATATCAAAACACCATTCTTAATAATATTGCCGTCAATTGATGCCTTAAAATATAAAAATATACACTTTTAATGCAATTGTTATTAAAGCAAACATGTGAATATTTTAAGAGTATTTTCAGTTAATATGGCAAATGCAATATAGTAATTAGGGCCACACCAACGAATGTTGGTAGAGCTCTATTGTTTTTGGCTTGTCCGTCCGTCTGTCCTTCCGCTATTGTGGTCACTCTAAGTCATTTTTAGTCAGATTTCTTCCAAATTTCATATATGGATTTCTTCCATCAAACCCTGGTTCAAGATCGAATATGGGTTTTGTCAGACGAACTAAAACCAAAATGGTTGCCGCCTATCAGTTTGCACTTGTGGACACTCTATCAGTCATTTATTACCCGATTGCTACCAAATTTCATATATGGATTACTTTTATCAAACTCATCCAAGTTCGAATATAGGCTTTGTCAGATAACCAAGATGGCCACCGAAATGGCTGCCACATGTCAGTTTGCACTTGTAGACACTCTTAGTCATTTATCACCTGATTTCTAAATTTCACATATGGACTACTTTCATCAAACTATTGTTCATGTCTGAATATGGGTTTTGTCTGATGAACAAGGATCAAGATTGTTGCCAAAATGGATGTCCCCTTTTCACTGCAGGGCATTATACGGGGCCCTTTGTCGGAGTCTAACTGTACTAGTTACAACTTGCCAACAAGTTTAACCCTTAAAGTGCCAAGAAAAAAAATGCATCTGAAAATGTCATCTGCTGAAGTCGTCTGCTGGAAAAAATTGCCTAACATTACTGACGAATTAAGTATAGAAGCAAACAGCGTGGACCCAGAACAGACAGCTCCTATAGGAGCAGTCTGATCTGGGTCCACACTGTTTGCCATAGAGGCTACTTAAACATTTCAGCAGACAAGAAAAGCAGACGACTTTTGTTGCGATTGAGGCTTTAAGGGTTAATTAACTCAATGAATTTCTAAAATGGAAAATTTCAGTTGATGATCTGGATTTTGTTTGTTTTTTGGTTTTATGTTTTACGTCCTAGTCAACAGCTATGGTCATGTCACACCTAACCACACTTTTTCCTGGTCTGGTCAAGCTTGACTAAGTGGTTAACCAGTACTTCGTGCACATACTTTCGTTTGTAACTGACAACATACCTTCTTGAATCAGCAGAAGGAGGAGAATGACCTTAGAAATTATTTCATGATCAATCTCCACGAAAGTATGAGGCCTGGCCTTGAATGAACTTGTGATCCCTGGATCTGCAGTCGGACTGCACTATGGGGACCAGTTCCATCCTAGATTATTTGTTGAAGAATACAAACGCATACTCACTGATCAGACTGCTCTAAGAGCAGTATGATCAGGGACTATAGATTGCATATGCATTTCCTTCAGATTAAATTGGTTCTTAGAGATTAGGATACAGTTCTTATTTAAGAAATGAATTCAATTTTTTGAATGTTCATGGAATCATGAATACTTTGGGTCTCTAGCAAAGTAAGTGAAGCCTGAAGACGTTAACTTTGCAAGAGACTCGAAGTATTCATGATTCCATGAACAGACCCAAAATTGAATTTATTGCTTATATTTACATTTTATCATAAATATCTAAAATATAAAAATTATTTATAATTTAGGAAACAAAACAGTTTTGTATCGAATATGTAATTGTATTATCGTTTTTGTCGGATGTGTAAAATGGAAAAGCAGAACAGCCTGCGTGAACATGGACAGCCAATGGAGCAAACAAGAGGCTTGTTTTGCACATGCGATTCGGTTGTGGCTCGCTGTCAATCACAACACCAGTGTCACTTCTGGCGAATGAGTTTGATGTTTGAAGGGTATTGCACAGGCTAGTGAGCTTGGCAGCTGTCAATCAAGTTTGTGGCATTCATGAGGCTATGAATGGTTGCAAAAATATAAAGATTCATTAAAGGCTTGCTTCGAAAATGTAAATATTGCTTTATGAGTATGCATCAGGTCCAGTATTTTATCAATAACATTATTTCTCTTCTTCAAAAATATTCGACAAAGTCTCAAAAAGTAAGTGAGTATGACCAGGAAATGCTACAATAATCACTGGAATTAAGATATAAAAATAAATATTTGAAATCTCAAAATTTTGTGCTTAATTTCAATATGAATATGCCTTTTATTTAACCATACTTGCTAGGGTATGCTGCACAAGTTCCTACACAAACAGGTATGGTTAGTTGACATACGGTAAAAGTTCTAAAATTTTGAACACTAGTTGCCTGCCAAAACAGACTGTACAAACAGTCCAGACTGAGATCAGACTGCTTCTGAAGAAGCAGTCAGGTCAGGGTCTTCCCTGTTTCCTATTCTGATATTCATTTTGTGAATTACAGCCCTGGTAACCAACATTTTATTTGAGAACAGGAAGAGGAAATTGTTCGAAATTTTAGAACATTTACAGTAGCAATAATGGAATCTTGATATCACTGGGTTGATGAAATAAATGAAAACAGAAAAAAGAAAAATGTTTCAAATAATATTGTTATATGACTCCTATAAAAGACCTCCTCTGATTGGCTGAAACTAGCTTGCACTGGTTGTGACAGATCATGATGTCAAACAGTGATGAGCTAAAGACAGGTTAACAAGTGTTGTCAGTCTTGACAGAGAGCTAAAAATAGATTGAACTAAATCTAGCCCAGGTGACATGGCTTTTCTCAGAGCCGACAGAGAGCTAAAAACAGACATTGAAACACAGACTGGTTTCTTATGTATATTTCACAGGTAAAATGTTTGTTCATTTTATGAGAACAGCATTTAACCCATTTATGCCGAATGGAATTTCCCATCGTTATTAATTGGAACAGTCCATTTCTGTGTTAAGGGATGTTAGGTGGTATTTTTCATTTTTATTCAAGTTTTAATAGAAAATTATGCAAGAAAACAGTGGGTACCCTGATCAGATGCCGCATTCTGTGGCGTCTGATCTGGGTCTGCGCTATTTGCCTATGTCCCACATAAAGGACGCTAGGCAAATATGAGTTAAAAATGCAATTATTTTGCTTATCTCATAAGAGTTGCAGAAATTTGAGATTGTTGAAATAATCTTCCTAGTGAAAGTGCACAAGGAATGTCTGACTTGAGTAAATTTATAAATATGAAAAGACTTTAAATAAAACTAGGAAAAGAGAGACAGTGTCATATAACAAAACGATTGGTGCATTTTTTTTTGTTTAACATCAGGATTAGTCAACCCTCGAAAGTGATGTTCACCTCGGCTTCGCCTCGGTGAACATCACTGTTCTCGGGTTGACAAATCCTGATGTTAACCTCAAAAGAATGCATCAATTGTATAATGTAAATAGCGGATCTTACATGTGCTCATGTTTTATTGAATTTATTAAACAAGTTTAGGAAAAGCGAGGCTTGCAGAGCATTTTATCACTTTTTCGTAACAAGTTAAAAAAATTCAATAATACAAGAGCATGAATGTTAGATTCTATTTATCATATGTATGACATTAAGACTCATCCTTTGTTGTTGGCAGACAACACGATGAAGTTTTCTCGTGATGAGGCCCATATGTGATTACATTATAGATCATTCTGAGTTAGCATAATTATCATAGAAAAGCACAAAGGTGTACCCTGGTATCTGAAATGTAGGAGTAATTTGGGACTGAATAACAAGGCAGGCTCGAGGTTATAAAACATTTTTCATGCTCATCTGAGCATGAAATTTATGCTCATAAATGTTAAAATGCCATTAAGATTTATAAGCATGATAGAGTGAAAGCTAGAAAAGTCTTTATTTTTCAGTATTTTAGTCTTCATGAGTAGTTGAAATTTCATGCTCAATTGAGTTGAGCATGAAAAAAGTTTTATAACCTTGGGGCCAGGTTTCACATAAAACACAAGACTATTTCTAATTTTAACCCTTAAAGCACCAATTACAACTGCAGTAGACGACAAATTTTGCGACATCTTTTCTAATTTTCGAAAAAATAAGGCATGAAATTACATGTACATGAGAATCGTCTGCCAGTAGACGATTCTCATGAAATATCATGCCTTATTTGTTATTTTTGAAAATGCAGAAAATTTGAAATTGTCTTCTGCTGCAAAATATAGGTGGCGCTTTAAGGGCTAATAATACAGAGCAGGATTTGTTCGCTGTAAGTCGGCTTTCGGCTCCAAAGATAAGCTTTATTTTGAGTCGGCAAGACATAATAATAATATAGTTGTTGGAGTTGAAGAAAGCAATGCATGATTGTTACACGAAAGAGACATGACATACATAATGTGCATCAACAATAAATGTTTGATTTGATTCTTTACGTCCACTCAACAATCTTTCAGTTATGTGGGACGGGTCTTCCTGGGTTAAACCAGTACTAAGCTAGGATAAATGTGTCTTGCTCAAGGACCACAACGCAGTGACGCCGGTGAGGCTCGAACCCGCAGCCCTTCGGTCTTGAGTCAAGCACTCTACCACTGAGCCACTGCGCTCCCTTCAACAATAAATGCATCCTGACTTTAACAACAACAACAAAACCTTAATTTACCATTTTCTTCATGAATATTTATGCTAAGCTCCACCCACTATGAATAATTATATAAATAAATTTTCATGTTGGTACATAGAACAAAGAAATTACTTGTCAGGTCCACTAGTGTTGGATCAGAAAATAAGCAAACAGAGTAGATCCTGATCAGGCAGCTCTTAAAAGATCTTGGTCTGCTCTGTTTGAAAAAGGGCAAAAAGGCGTCTCTATGAGGCAAAAGGTTAAGGATGAAACCACCTTTTTCCATGTACAGTGCAGTCGTCCCTTTATAACTCTGTATTTTGGGTCCAAAGGAATGGACTGTGTTACAAGTGCATCACATTATAAAAAGGACCATTTTACAAAGAAATTATAGGAAAATGAGCCAATTCCTTTTGTATTTTGGGTCCAATACCTTTGTAAAATGCCATGGTAAATTTTTTTTTGAGCCACAGCATGACCATATTATATCCAAATCTGTGTTATAATGAGGTGTGTTATTGGCACCATTTAAATTTATTCATTTTTAATTTGCCAAAACTTGACTTCAGAAATGTTCCTTGTAATTTTAACCATCCTTAAAAAAATCCATCTACGGTACTTAAAAAAATCTTTCCATATTATTTTCTTATTGATCCACCAAAACATAGTCGATGGGCACTCAAATGATATGTCTTGATGAGAGTTATTTTGAGCCCCCAAAACATGTTCAGACTTATGGATAAAAAATATTAAAATTTTTTCTCATGTGGCTCCATGAAGTAATATTGGATTCTTTCTGGAATGTAAACAGTGACCCTGGGAGCCTTTTGGATAATGTTCGAAACAATTTAAATCTAGTGACTGGACATAAAAATCTAGACAAAAAATTGCAGATTCAGATCAGTCCTGTTCATCTAATAACAATAAAATGCTTTAATCTCTAATACAATGTACATGTACAATGAAAATAAAAGTTCTTGAGATTCATCCATACATACAGTGTAGTACCTTACCTCCTCGGCTGCTAAATGTTGTCTGCTAGATCATTTAAAACGTCTTTGGAGCAGTCTGATCTTGGTTCACACTCTTTATGCCCAAATTAGTCCTTGGCGCAAGCATTCACATGCAACAGAGGACTTCAGCAGATGACATTAAGATGCATTTTTTTCATAGCAGGGGATGGGTTAAGGTCCCACCAACAGGATATGTCGTATTGGGACAAGGTCACATCTTAGACCTTTAGGCACCAATTATGACTGCAGGGGATGACATTTTTTAAAAATATCTTTCTTCCTTTTCGGCGATAATAAGGCTTGACATTACACCTGAATCAGCTGCCAGCAGATTAATCAGATGTAATATCAAGTTCTACTTGATTTCTTAAGGTAAAGACAAACATGAAAATGTCATATGCTACACATTTTAATGGCATTATAGTCTCATAAACTGAGGATCGAACCTGCAATCCTTGATTTATCAGTTTATTCCTATGTCTTCAAGTGCCACCTGAATGTATTTGACATTTTCATGGGTGAAAGTCAAAAATTTCGAAAAATCCTTAGCTCTAAAACATTAAAGTGTACCAGCAAAATATAAAAATTTAATGTTTAAACGATCAATTGTCTTAAGATAGTCTGAAAATAAATCAAAGAGGCTATTATAGACTGCCTAATTCAGAGTTTTGACGTTGACTTTCTAAGGCCGACTTTCTAAAGCTGACTTTCTATGGAAAGTCAGTCTCAAAATCCTGAAATGAACTAGGCTTTAATCCTGAAAGCAGTCAACCATCATTTTCATATTTTGCAGCATCTATACAAAACCATATTAAGAGTATTACCAATTCACATGAAAATTCAAGCCTTTAATTATATAAGCCTAACATCCATTTTATGATATATTGGCAAGCAGTGCAGATCAAGATCAGACACTGCATAATGAGGTGTCTGATCAGGATATTCACTGTTTGCTAACAGAATGTTCTATTAAAATTTGGGGCAAAAAATGAAATATACTACCCAACGGCCCTAAAATTGGAAATAGGCTTGTCCTACTGATAAGGGCAGGCATGTCCGTTTGGCTTACATGGGTTAATGATGAACAATGTCTTCAAATTTATAATCTCTGCTCATGTCCTATTGGTTCTTTCAGGGTAAAAACATAAAAGGCTTCCCTTCTTTCTTGAAGACATGGATTGCGTGCTGAATACTGAGAAGCTTGACTATAGACTGCAGGCACTACATTATGACACATTCTAGGTTGTCTCACAGCCATTGTGAGACTGGTGATGTAATATCACATGGTGATCTATGAGTATATGTGTGGCACTTCGCTTAACCATCTGAAAAAGAGAGATAAGCTATAAATAAAAAGAAAAGCTATAAATAGAAGTTATAAATAGAAAGAAAAGCTATAAATAAAAAGAGAAGCTATAAATAGAAAGAAAAGCTATAAATAGAAAGAAAAGCTATAAATAGAAAGATAATCTATAAATATAAATAAAAGCTAGAAATAAAAGCTAGAAATAGAAAGGAAAGCTAGAGATATGGTTCGAAGTTCAAAATTTCGCAAATTCTGAACTTTAGAAATTCAAATCTTACAATTGCAGAAAAACTTCAAATGATTAATAATTTAAAGTTTAAATAGAGTATTGTCTTTTGATCAACTGATAATAATCTTGATAACTTTCACGTTCACCCATGCAGAAAAAGAAAGAAAAGCTGCTGTATTTGTTTGATCTTTACAAGTAGTGTAGACCCAGACGAGATGCAACAAAGTAGCATCATCTCAACAGAGGGTCTGCACTCTATGCTGGGTTAAATAAAGAAATACAACCCATAAAGCACCTCTTATAATGTGCAGTAGAAATTTTGAAAACTTATTGCTTCTTTCAACCAAACTCTCTCCCTGTTAGTGTCGTCTGCTGATAACCTTTGCAAACAGTTTGGACCCAGATCGGGCCAAACGAAAAGTTGGGCTTGCTCTGGATCCTGTATGACCTTCTGATGGTATTTGCAAAAGTTTATATTGTAAAAAAAAATTGAGCAGATGACAAAAAATCTACATGATAAATTTCCCAGTACGTATTCAAAGCATTGACAATGTTCGGTCTTTTTGTTTGTTTGTTTGTTTGATTTGATTCTTTACGTCCCATCAGCAATCTTTCAGGTATGTAGGGACAGGTCTTCCTGGGTTGAACCAGTACTAAGCTAGGATTAATGTGTTTTGCTCTTATTTCTCTAGGAAAACATTTATTCTGATGCTCAACCAAAGCATTTAACAGGCCTTCCATTAAGAGTGTGTAATAAAATTAATTTTCTATTTCTCAACCAAAACATATGTTGTGGATACTCAAAAGAACCGTCTCAATGAGACGGTTCTTTTGAGCTCCCAAAACATATGTTAAAACTGATGTTTAATCAAATATGTACAATATTACGCTCAGAAATTTTGTTTATCTAAACCTGTGATCTAATTTAGATACTTCCAATGAGAGGCCTTTTGTGTATGGACTCCCCAATGGTACCCATTCTGATTTATATATAAAATTACAAAATCAATTTTAGTGGCTTATTTAGCTTGTTAAACCATCCATGAAACTTACGTTTTTTCCCCAGTATTAAAATGCATGATTACCATATATGAAAAGCCTTGAGCATATCTGGGCCCCCGTGCGAGAAAACCTGTCTTCGGTTTTTGCGTAGACAAAAAAAGCGCATACCAGCCAGTGCATCCGCATTTTCTGATTAGCGCCTTTTTTATTTTTCTAATTGGAAACTGTCATATCAAACCTTATTACTACAGGTGAAATTTCAAATTTCTATAGCTAGTCTCTGTAGCCGAGGAGACTGATTTTAGCCTCACTTTGTTGGAAACCCCAGAGACAGATTTTGTTTTGTCAAGGATATAGGGATACAGGCCTCCAGATAAGAGTGCATATTGGAAAATCATTTTCTTTATTTCTCATCCAAAACATATGTTGTGGGTACTCAAAAGGACCGTCTCAATGAAACCGTTCTTTTGAGCACTCAAAACACATGTTTAAATTAATGGGTAAGAAAATAATCAAAATTTTACGCAAATAAAATGTCCATATCTGGATCTATGGGGATAGATCAAGTTGACTTTGATGTTGATTAGCTCTTTGCCTACTGGGTAATTTTTCATGCTTTTTTGTTGTCTTCTGCTTTTTTTTTTTCAAAATCAACGTTTTTTCGAAAAAATATTTCATGAATACTACCAGAGTGTCAAACAGTTTAGATCCAAAAACATCGGCCTGATCTGGGTCAAAATTGTTTGCAAAAGTTATCAGCAGAGGACAGCTAGCAGGTAAAGACTGGTACACTTTGCCCCAAACATCCTTTGGAGTTCTTGGAAATATCTGTCTGCTTATTTGCATAGGGCTGACTTCCCTTTTTTCTCTTCTCATTTATTTACCCTTATCTCACAAATATTCTTTGTCCTGAAAATGTTGTCTGCTTTTTATGTCTGCTGCAATTATTCATGTGCACTTCAGATTAGATTTTATCATGGAACCAAACACTTTGAACCAGGAGTCTTGGGTTTGATCACTGGCTCCACCAGCTTGTCAGATGAGACTTGAAGCTGTGGCCCTGTCTTCTGAGACATTTTAAACCAGAACCACTGCAGTTTGAGCCTTGGAGTGCTCCCGGACATAAAAACCACAAACCATAAACTCCTTGGCCCAATACTGGTTACAAGATTTCTTAACATAATCTTAAAATGGTGTCTGCTGCATTTTTTGGCGACATTTTAAAGGTTAACCTGCGACATCTTGAAGGTTAACCAAATGAATCCTTTAAACTGTTTTATTTCCTGTAAAAAAATCCTATCTTTATATTGACACAATAAGTTACTCTCCGTATTTATGTACTTTGGTTGAGGGTAAATATTCCTTTTGTGGCTGCACTATTTATTTTTTAAATTTTTGTCCTTGACTCTTTCCTTGCTAGCGAGAAATTTTGGCGTCTGCAAACAGTCTATGAAAACAGTTTGGACCCGGATCAGGACCGACAGAATGTCGGTCCTGATCTGGGTCCTAACTGTTTGAAATTCTGACAGTGTTCCTGAAATAATTTTTTGAAAAATGTAATTTTGAAAAAAAGTTAGCAGACAACAAAAGCATGATAAATTACCCAGCATGCAAAGTGTTAAATCTTAGGTAAATATTAAGTCACTCAGACTGCCATTAGCATAGAACTCCCAAAAACTTCATATTTACAACAAAGAAGAAAAATGAACAGAGGCACAAGAGATGAAACCATAGCAAAGTAATATAGATTGACAAAAAGAATGATGTATGGGCCTAGCTTACGGTTTGGAATGTTCATGGAATCATGAATACTTCGGGTCTCTTGCTAAGTAAGTGAAGTCCTCCCTTCAGGCTTCACTTACTTTGCAAAAGACCCGAAGTATTCATGATTCCATGAAAAATTGGGGTATGGTCGCACCAATAATTTTTGCAGGTGCGACACGTCACACTAATATTTTACCTGAGAATACAAAAAAAAAAATACAATTTAATAGAAAATGATTTTAGAATTGAAGAATAGATGTCATTATCAGCGGCTAATTTAGCCTTAGTAAGTTAAAATGGTTTGATGAGAAACCCGCAGAAAGGCAATGCAGCATTTGAAGATGCTCATGCATGTGCATATTTTTTGTATCCGCAAATTAATTCAAAAGCTTTCATTTTCAGATTGTATGACTTTGTCTATTAAAAAATTATGCTTTCTGAAAAAGAAATAAACTGCAGGAAAATGCGCTTTTAAGTCACCAGATTGCACTAATTTTTTTAATTTTTCAAGCAGAGCATGGTACTCCAAAATGGTCAGGCTTAGGTGCTTCAAAAAGGTCACAACACTCTCAAAACCGTTGTTAGTGTTACAGACCTGTGGTGTGGAGCTCTTTCATTTACAAAATATGGTTGATTGGAATGCAGTTGACTAATTCTCAAAACTCAGGAAAGAACAGGTTATGCACCAATCACTAAAGTAGACATAGCTCTGCCCAAGTTATGTTAACAAATTTAAACTGCTCTTGTAGGTACTCAAAAAGAAATCTCCATGAGTTTTAAATACCTCTTAACTTGTGAAATATCATTTTTTACTGATCTAGAATAGTGTGACTAGAGCTTCCAGTGCCCTATTGAAAAATCAACTTTATCTACTGTCCACTATATTTGAACGAAACACTGAGATATTCTCTTTTCACTTACTTGGGTGATGCTACAAAATGCTACATTTTGCTTTATCCTTCCGACAGCTGCACCTCTGATCTTCAGGAACTCCGTCAAGAACAATTTCAATATGGCGACCACATCCTGAAAAACAGAGTTATGGTAAATGTTTTAAAATTTCGAAAACTTTTCTCTTTCTGTTTTCAAATAAAATGTTGGCGATCAGGGCTGGAATTCACAAAACACTTGCTAGAATAGCAAACAAGAGAGACCCTGATCAGACTGCTTCAGAAGCAGTCTGATCTGGGTCTGCACTGTTTTTCTATGTCTTTTTGACAGGCAACTAGTGTTCTAAATTTTTTGTATGTCAAGGGAAGGACCTTCCTATCGCGATTTGTTTGTAGTTTAAGGCGTAATCAATATTAGAGGGTCTTACGTGAGTGCTAATGTCATTGAATTTATCAAATAAGTTGAGGTAAAGAGATAAAAAGCAAGGATTGCCAAGCATTTCATAACTTTTGCTAAAAGTTTATTCAAACACACCTCACCTATATAGCCAATGGTTAAACTCAGTGATTTATTGATTGATAAATCACTGCACAAACTGGGCACAGACCGGCGTGACGTCATTCGATGCCAGTTTGATTTTCATGACGTCATTTATCACATACGGCATTGTAACGTTGACAATTGTCAGTGTAACGTCGTTTTTACAACTATTGGACGTTCAAAATGTATGTAAAAATATGTGTTTCGGTCTAAACAAGAGTTGCAGGAAATTCTGACAGTCAGTTAAGATGGCAGAATCGTTATAGACTATGAAGGATTCGCTCATATTTTTTAATCTTTTTGTGTGTTAGAATCGAAATATATTCACACTGGCACTGTTGTGTTGCTTAATATATCACTGTCTGTAAGTCAGTCGTAAGTGGATAAATCACGCTCATGATTTATTCACTTTAAAGACTGACCTCCAGCCAGTGATATATTAAGCAACAAATCAATGCGAGCACGAATCTATTTCTTAAATAAATTCAATAATACAGGAGCATGAATGTTAGATTCTATCTATTATATGACATTAAAATCACTTTGAAATTGCAATTTTTGCGTGAAAATGTTAAGATTATGTATGCAACATTGTAATGGATATATGGTTATTTATTAAAATATGGTTATTTATTAAAATAATGTTTAATACTAAAAATGTTTAATCACCATAGTGAGTAATTTTGCATGCTTTTTTGTCATCTGCTGATTTTTGTTTTCAAAAATAACTTGTTCAAACGAGACTTTCTGGAGTGCTGGGTACTTGACCTTATGTTGGTCCTGATCTAGGTCCAAACTGTTTGCAATAGTTATCAGCAGATGACAAAGTCGGTGCTAGCAAGGAAAGATCATGAATGCAGCAGACCATAAATGTTGCGACACCCTTCTAGATTTTCAGTGAATCAATTGCATTTTATGGTTTAAAAGAAGTAGCAAAATTTGAAAATTTCTGCAGAGTTTTAATTCTGTCCTTGCTTAGTGCCAATTAACTTTTGTCGTCTGTTGATAATTAACCTTTGCAAACAGTCTGAATCCAGATCAGGACCCACAAAACGTAGGTCCTGATCTTGATCCAAACTTTACACTATTTTCATGAACAATTGGATATATTCTTGAAAATGGAAGATTCTGTCAGATGTCATGACTTAAGACAGTGACAGACACAGTATCCATTTCCCAATAATACCATGGTTACATTCAGCAATGGTGTTAGACTGTTAGCCAAAGCAACAAAGCTTTCACAAAATAAAATGGTACTTTATCATATAAGCCTTGACCCGAGAAAACCTGTCTTCAGGGTATCCATCTGAGTAAGACTCAAAGCTGCAGAGACAAACTAGAATATTGAATGAGTAGGTACATGCATGGATCCAGAGGGGGGGGGACAGGAGGTCCGGACCCCCCCCCCACCCTTGGAAAATCACAATAATATAGCGCTTTTTAGCAATACTGGTACAGATTCCCTGGAAAATCACAAAGCTACCAATCCAGCATTCAATGTCTGGCTATCATCGGCCCGCTAGCGAAACTCCATTTAAATGGTGTTTTGCTGGTGGGCCGATTATGGTCCACTTTTTGTGATATATGGATCCTCTGTCCTCCCCTCATTGATTAAAAAAAACACCAAAAAAAACGTCAGAGTTGGCCCCCTCTGACAAAACTTTCTGGATCCGTGCATGAGGTATTATACTTTCCAATAAGCGAATAACAAAGCCCTGATCAGTCAATGTTGATGCACAGGCTGGTCTGTGCCTGTTGTTCGCATGCAACAGTTAGGTTTTCTCACATCAAGGCCTATGTTTTAGTGTGTCATATGATAATAAGAATATAGGGATCACACATGTTTTTTCATGCATTAACATTTGCCGGGCCCCGAGGATGCTGTTTGAACACGAGGCCGATAGTTCAACATCATCCGAGGGACCCGGCAAGTGTTAATGCAATGAAACAAACATGTGTGATCGTTATTCTTGCATATTTTACCTTATTCCAGCTCAATTCGCACTGAAAACGCTGCTTAAACATTAAATTGTCCATTTTCTTACACTGGATATTTCTAAACAAAATGGCGTCGGCAGTGTACTTTCGAACGTCATTACGTCATAACCGTACGCAACGTTTTCGCGAACAAAAACATCGGCGAAATGATCAGTCTGGTCCGCAATGCGTTCCGTATATAACGTCATGCAAATAATGCAGGGCTCATTTTAAGTATTTTCAAGTTCAGACCTATGTTCAAACAGCACGTGAATCTCCTGATTTGAACATGGATTTTGTTCATTTGACAACGGGTGTAAACAGCTATACGAATAGATATCTATGCAAGAATATAACATTAGTGCTCGTGTATTACTGAATTTATTAAACCTGTTGCAAAATTTTAGCGATATTAAAAATGCTCAAGATAAAATATCTCTTTTCCTCAAATTCAAAAATACATGAGCACTAATGTTCTGCAAGATCCTTCATAAAGGGCATTTATAGTTCAGGGAAAAGGGGGATTTGGGGAAACAAAAGGGAATAATTTTTAATCCTTCAGGGCAGCAAAGGAAAGGACCACCTAGGAGGGCCCGTCCGGCCAAACAGCCGGCCTATTTGTCTGCATCAGCAATTTATCTGATCAGATCATTTATCAAAAACTCTTTGATGGATGTACTCATGGGGTAGCTGGCAGTGTGTGTGTTTGTGGGGGGTGGGGGGGGGGGTCTGGAAATACAGAGAACCTACAAAGTCTGAAAAGAGCAGACACATTTAAGTAAAGTAAGTCTTCCACCCACACACCACACAGATGTCAGAAGGTCCATACAATGAAAAAATATCAATTTCATTTGC
Organism: Loripinus fragilis; assembly: GCA_964019695.1. NCBI lineage: Eukaryota > Metazoa > Mollusca > Bivalvia > Lucinida > Lucinidae > Loripinus > Loripinus fragilis. The sequence goes on from OZ026520.1 coordinate 16,528,954, forward strand.
TCTTTTAAGGTAAAATGGTGAAAAAAATAAAACATTTTTCTTGCTTTGAAATTCTTTAAAATTCTCAGATGTTTTTATCCTAGCTGCTAATTAATAAATACATATTAAAATACCAACAATTGTTGGCAATAATTTTATGTTTAACATTTATGAGCAGGACAAATTTCATGCTCGGTTGAGTTGAGCATGAAAAAGTTTTATATTTTTGACGCCATATTGCATATAATATTATGAGACCTATATAAGACTTTTTTCCTTATGAAATATGCACGGTTTTTCTTAACTCCTGTAATAAAACAACTATTTCATACCTTTCTGTGCAACAATCAAAACTACAACCCCTCGGTGCTGTGAATGCCAAAGGCCTCGGGCAACAGTGCATCGGGTCATTCACAGCACCGAGGGGGTGATAGTTTTGACTGTCGCACAGAAAGGTATGAAATAGTTGTATACTGTTCATATGTAATAGCCAGTCCCTCTCACCACACGAGCTTGAAGTTCTGTCTTTATCTCACCTCTATAGCCTCAAAACCAAGAGCTCACAATGTCATTATGTAATGACATTATGATATTTTCGGTTTTAGGGTTTAGAAGTGATATAAGGATCGAACTTCAAGCTCCTGACTGCTCTCACTAAATAATGCTAAGAGTAATTTACTAATTTTAACGTATAATATGCTCATTTATGAGCCAGACAAAGTTTTGAGTTGTATTCAAGAGAGGTATGTTTTTTTAAAAAATATATTTCAAATAAATACAATTTAAAATGACAGATCTTTTTTATTCAGGTTTAAAACATTTGAGCAAGAAATGCATTTCATCTTTTACTTTAGCATTACGCAATTTACAGAATCTTTTTTTTTTTGGTTTTCCCCAGGCTTTTTTAAAAAAGCGTCGGGGATATTGCAATCGCCTCCGTCCGTCTGTCCGTCACGCTATCTCCTCCAAAACCATTGGACGAAATCCAACCAAATTTGGTGTGTGTGTGTAGCTCACATGAATTGGGCGTGCAACGGCACATTTTTTTTTGGCCCAGCCCCCTGGGGCCCTGGGGAGGGGCCAAAAGGTCAAATATTATTAAATATCATTAAATTTCAATTACTAAGTCAATTTCAAAGATTTTTAAACCAAACTTTGTGTGTCTTCTCACAAATGAAAGATATAAAACATATCAGACGGGATTTTCATTTGGCCGCCTGGGTCATGCCCCAGGGGTGGGACTTGGGAGTACCGTGGGGGGTTGTGGGGTCATTTTTTTCTTTCTTCCGAAATTCAACCAATTTTGGTGTGTAAGTTACTTACATGAATGGCATATGCAACGACACTATTTTTTGGGTCCCGGCCCCCTGGGGCCCTGGGGAGGGGCCAAAAGGTCAAATATCATTAAATCTGAATTACAAAGTCAATTTCAAAGATTTTTAAACCAAACTTTGTGTATCTTCTCACATATGAAAGATATATAACATATCAGACCGGATTTTCATTCGGCCGCCTGGGTCATGCCCAGGGGTGGGACTTGGGGGTACCGTGGGGGTTGGGGGAGGGGGGGCAAACAATTTTTTTTCCGAAATTCAAACAGATTCAGTGTTAGTTACTTACATGAATTGCACATGCAGCGGCACAATTTTTTGGGTCCTGGCCCCCCGGGCCTCGGGGAGGGGTCAAAAATTTAATTTTCTGAACATGGTCATGTGGAATATCAAATTAAAGGGAATTTGCAGTAGACCAGGATACACTGAAAAATTTTAACCTACGATCAAACTGGTGACCTTGGGATGGAGTCAAAGGGTCAATTACCATTAGATTTCTTCGAGAGCGTGGGGATTTGCGATGGCGCGCCATCAAATGTGTTCTAGTTCAATTTGATAATACCTTCCTTTTTCAATTTCTAAATTGGGTGATGAAATTCTGAATTTACATAAAATTTGCCTCTGTCTGCCTTTTCTTGTTTTATGTTTGTTTTAAAATTAATGTTCTATAAGTTCTTTTGTAATTTGTTTCCAGCATTTTGAATCAAATAAAACAAGCAAACAAGAGGGCCCTGGCATGCTCACCTGAGAATGACTTGTTTTATAAAAGTATAGGAAAGCATAGCTCCATTCAAAATCCAGCTATGAAGTTTGATAGATCAGCAGTTTCATTAAGACTTAACATGGGTTATGTAGACAAAATTAACAGGATGTAGAACCTCAAAAAAATAAAACATGTGACATCCGCGCCAGGGCCATATTTGGCCGCTAGAGGCATAATTTGAACAAACTTGGCAGAGGTTCACAAGATAATGCTACAAAACATATCAAGTCTCTAGGCCTATAGTGGTTTCAGACTGTTGAAGAAGATTTTTTTAATGTTTTTGGCCCCAGAGCATTATATTTGATTGAACTCATCTTATAATGGGGAAAACCTTTTGTATACTGGAAACCCCTGAAAGGGTAGTTTGGAAGTTTGCTGCATTTCATCAGGGTTTGCATTGTTTGCTATGGTAAGTGCAATATTCAGAGACTGAAGTATGTGCACATTTATTAGGAAAGTCTACCTGTGACCCCTTAAAACATATATTAGGACAATCCCATCCTTGTTGTAGCTATCTGTATATGGATAATCAATCTTCCCATGATCAAGGGAAAACTCTGAAAACAAGACAGACACATTTGCAAGATTTGTCTCCCTTACAAGATTTCATAATATTTTGATTTGGACTTAAAGTGGTTCAGTAGAAGATTTCCTTTAAAGACACTTCTCATTTAGAGCTCTGGCTGCCCCTTTGATCAATGGAGTAGAACCATTTGTGAAATTTTAGTAGAGTGCATCATGAGGATTGAGGAACAATTCTGTTATTTAATTTGAATTTGGACCAGTGTTTCAGGAGGAGTTGTCATTTAAAGATATTTCTTATCTAGAGCTCTGGCAGCCAAAGGGCAGAACAGAGTAGAACCATTTGTACAATTTTGGTAGAGTACATCATGAGAAACAATTTCTTGAAATCATTTTGAATTTGGACCAGTGGTTCATGGGGAGGTGCCATTAAAAGAATTTCCTTTTTAGAGCTCTGGCGGTCCCTTTGTTCAGTGGACCAAACCATTTGTGCAATTTAAGTAGAAGGCATTATGAGGACCATTCTGTGAAATTATTTTGAATTTGGACCAGTGGTTCAGGAGGAAATGCCATTTAAAGGTATTTCGGTATAACTATAGAATCTGACGGCCATAATTTGTTTGGATCAATGCAACGATCAAACGGCTTGTAAAAAAGAGACGAAAGCTTTACCTTCGTGCTCGCAAATCAAAGGACCCTGATGTCAAGATTCATTACAAGCGGTTCAGAGCACATGTTCAGAAGGTATTGAGAGATGCCTATTGGAAATACGTTTCCAATATATTTACGTTCGAGAACGATAGCTCAGATCCCGACACTCCAAAGCCTGAAAAGATTAAAAAGTTTTGGTCATTTGTCAAATCACTTAAAAAAGACGCGTATGTGATCACATCACTCAGAGAAAACGGAATTCTTAAGACAGATACTAAGGAAAAAGCCAACAATCAGCCTTCACACATGAAGAAGACTCTGACCCGCCCTCGAAAGGGGCTAGTCCGTTCTCCTCCATGGGGGACATAACAGTTGACCCGAAAGGGGTCACCAAACTGTTGGACGGACTAAATGTTCATAAAGCATCTAGCCCGGATGGACTGAATGCCAGAGTACTTAAAGAGTGTAGCAATGAGATCTCTCCAATACTGGCACTCATCTACAATGAGTCTTTAGCTCAGGGCGAGGTACCAGATGAGTGGCGACAAGCAAATGTTTCTCTGGTCTTTAAAAAGGGTGAAAAATATGATGCTGCTAACTACAGGCTGGTGTCACTCACATGCATCTGCTGCAAAACCCTAGAGCATATTTTAGTCAGCAACATCAACAAACACTTAGCCTTAGATAGCATACTTGCTGACTGTCAGCATGGTTTCCGAAGTCAGAGGCCTTGCGAAACCCAGTTGGTCCAGTTTGTGCACGATATCATCAGTAACCTGGATGGGGCTGTGAATCGTGGGCACAAACAAACCGATCTAATCATAATGGATTTTGCTAAGGCCTCTGACAAGGTTCCACACAGGAGGCTATTACACAAATTGGAATATTATGGGATTAGAGGATCCACCCACAAGTGGATCAACTCATGGCTCTCTGGGCGCACTCAACGAGTTGTTTTAGATGGCCAAGCCTCAGATCCAGTCCCAGTGCTATCCGGCGTGCCCCAGGGATCGGTCTTAGGTCCGGTCCTGTTCCTCCTCTTCATAAATGATCTGCCGGATAACATCAGGTCTTCTGTTCGCCTGTTCGCAGACGATTGTGTCCTGTATAGGAATATACATTCACTTCAGGATTGTTTGACCTTGCAAGAAGACCTCACCAGCTTAGGACAGTGGGAAGCCGATTGGCAAATGAAATTTAACGTAGCCAAATGTCACTCAATGAGAGTGACTCGGCATCAGCATAACAAACAAATTCTTTTCGACTACACAATCAAACTTTGGAAAATGTTCAGTCAGCAAAATACCTTGGTATCACCATTACAGATAACATGGATTGGGGTCAGCATGTCTCTGAAATCTCTTCCAAATTTAAGCAACTAAGACACTTGGTTTCCTTCGCAGGAATTTGGCTTTTGCACCTAGGAGTACAAAGGAAGTTGCATACAAAACTTTTGGAGCCCTCACTCGAAACTTCAGATTAATCAGATTGAGAAAGTTCAGAGGACAGCAGCCCGCTAGACCTGCAGGAGATGGCGAAACACCAGTAGCGTCGGGGAAATGCTTGATGAGCTTGAATGGCCATCTCTTGAGGCCCGAAGGGACCAGTCCTCCTTGCTTCTCTTTCACAAGATTCATTGTGGAGCAGTGTCTATTGAAAAAGACAAGTATATGACCCCTGCTCATAGTTTGAAAACTACCAGGTCATCACATAGTGCTCAATACTGCAGACACCAGACATACAGTGATGCCCTGAAGAATTCTTTTTTCCCCCGAACTATTCAACATTGGAATAGTCTACCTCCTTCTGTGGCAAATGCCCAGTCCACAGAGGAGTTTAGGGCACTCCTTATTTAAACAAAAATTCAGCCAAAAGTTTTTGTGTTTTTTTTTTTTTGTTATTTTGTTTTTTTTGTGTTCTTTGTTTTTTTTTTTATCAAAATTTCCAAATTCGCACTCCCTGGTGTAATGCTCATGTATGAGCGAACCAGTAAAGATAGAAAGAAAGAAAGGTTCATTGGGCAAATGTGCTTGAACATAGATTACATTGAAGTAATGTAAAATGTTTAACATCTATTATGATGGTTAGGGTATTGCTTGGTATATGTCATATTCAATCTAGCTACTGAAAGAATGAGTCAGATAAGTGGCGGACATATTCTATAGTCGCTCCGGTATTTCTTATCTGGAGCTATGGTAGCCCTTTTGTTTCGCGGAGCGGAACCATTTGTGCAATTTGGGTAGAGGTTATTATGGGGAACAATCCTGTGAAATTATTTTGAATTTGGACCAGTGGTTCATGAAATGTTATTTAAAAGATCTCTTATCTGGGGCCATGTCGGCCCTCCTGTTTGGTGGAGCGGAACCGGTATAGCTATATACCGGAAGGAACGTTCCTTCCGCGGAAGGAAGGTTCCTTCCGCGGAAGGAAGATTATTGTACGGAAGGAAGCTTTTAAATAAGTTTATTAGCAAGATAATTCTATAAAATCATGATTTATTATCAAAATAATGAATATTGAGATGCTTAGATGAAAAGTTTTGATGAAAATCAAAACTTGATGTCAACTTTGCTACCATTAAAAATTGTCCGTGTGCCGCTTATAGCGGCATCGAAAATATCAATACGGAAGGAAGAATATCCAGCTTGTTTTGAGCATGATAAGTCTAATAAATCATGATTTAATAAAGAAATAAAGAATATGAAACATTTAAATTAAAAAACTCAGTATTATCTTATCTTGATCACACCTTTTGCAGTGATTTAAATTGTCCTTACGCGAAAGGAACCGATGCCTACGGAAGGAAGTTTTTTTTCTACGGAAGGAAGCTTTTAAATAAGTTTATTAGCAAGATAATTCTATAAAATCATGATTTATTATTAAAATAATGAATATTGAGATGCTTAGATGAAAAATTGTGATGAAAATCAAAACTTGATGTCTAGGTTAAATGTATTTTCATTTTATGCACGGACGTATATTTGAATAATGTAATATACGTCCGTGTTTTATGGCTTTTTCGAGTTGTTGCAAAAGGAAGATTTTTTCTATGCAAGCCCAATTTCTTGTCTATAGTGCGTGTTAAAGGAAGCTTGCTTTTTTTAAAAAAGATGTTGATTATCACTCTGATGATTAGTTATGCTTAAGTCATGTGCGAACATTTATTTAGCTGGGATTCGGGTGTAAGTTCTATGCACTGTTAACGTGTATAAAGGGGCGAAGTATTGTACGACAATAAATGGGTTTCTTTTGGCCTGAAAAGGACCGTTTGGGCTCTGAGGCTTTGTCTCTAAATAATTAATTAACCAATATACACAATCAACGAAATATGAGTACATTGTGTCAAACATGATGACGACTCATAGTTTACTTTAATGGTGTCTTAATCAATCACTTTGATGATAATGAATTAAAAATATTGATTTATCGATCACAATATGTTCATCAGTGTGTCCGTCCGTCTGTCCGGGAGCGCTAATTACTGTTTTGTTGGTTTGTTTGATTTTATTCCTTACGTCCCATCAACAATCTTTCAGTTATATAGGGACGGGTCTTCCTGGTTTAAACTAGTACTAAGCTAGGATTAATGTGTCCTGCTCAAGGATACGACACTCTACCACTGAACTAATTACAGCATATGTTGCTGTTTTCGGGTATAATTCATAATTCAGGCATTATGTCCACTAGAAAACAATACGTTGCACCCCTTTCCTAAATGCAGACTTTAGAGTCTCAGAAGTACTTGTGAGCGAATAACAAAAGCGCTGATCAGACTGCATCGATGCGCAGACTGGTCTCCGCTATTGTTGGTCGATATAGAAACTATCAGATCAGCCTGAAAAGAACCTATATGTTTGTCTTTCTTTTTCTTCCTTTCTTCCTTCTTTTCTGTTGTTTTTTGTCACAAGACGAATGAATAACATCGATGTCGTAACTTTTTCGATTATCGAACTGGTTAATTCTGGTGGATTTTCCCATTTTATATGTTGGGGGATCCTATAAAAAGTTTCATCCGGGTCTTCATTGTTTTGCCAAATGAACCAATATACCTTATCAAGAATGAACAACGGTAACCATTAGCAAAGGTGTGAAGTGTGCCGTATAACAATGCGTTAAGTGTGCCTTTAAGATTAATCAGCAAATATATGTGTAATGGAATTTATCGCCACCTTATGAATTGGTCGAATACATATCGTATTCAAGGGTTGTTGGGTACTAAGTTACAATTCCTTTTTAAAGCAAATTTTCTGTAAACAAACAGTACAAAACCTTATCAGATGCAGTAGTTTACAGCGTCTAGTCTAGTTCTGAACTGTTTACCGATGAGAGTCGGATTTAATCCAAAATGTTTGAAAAGGAAAGCATACAGGCATTTTTTGGCATTTTAATTCATTGTTTGGATCAATATTGGTATTTTAATTAATTGTTCGGATCCATATCAGATCCGGCTAAAGTCGGATCTTATCTGTATCCAAAATGTTTGAAAAGGAAAGCATACTGGCATTTTTTGGCATTTTAATTCATTGTTTGGATCAATATTGGCATTTAAATAATTGTTTGGATACAGATTAGATCAGACTTTAGCTGGATCTAATCTGTATCCAAAATGTTCGAAAAGGAAAGCATACTGGCATTTTTATTAATTGTTTGTATCAATATTGCCATTTAATTAATTGTTTGGATCCATATCAGGTCTGCTAAAGTTGGATCTAATATGTATCAAAAAATGTTCGAAAAGGAAAGCATACTGGCATGTTTTGGCATTTAATTAAATTATGTTATTATAGACAGTAAACAATCGCTGTTAGCTCAGTGCATACAGTGCATATCGAAATGAGATGTCACCAATCTTTTTTGCTATCCATTATAAGCTTTGGACGCGTTAAAGAAACGTCTCAATGAGACGGTTCTTTTACGCACTCAAAACTTATGTTATTATAGACAGTAAACAATCGCTGTCAACTCAATGCATACAGTGCAGATCCAACTGAGATGTCACCAATGTGGCTTCCCATCAGAGTCCGTACAGTTTACAGGATTATTCCTGAATGCAGGATTTTGAGGCAGACTTTCCAACGAAAGTCAGCCTCAAAATCCTGAATACAGCTGAGATATTGGGAATATTATGGTTCCTATGATTTATTTTGACCATTCACGTTGAAAATTTTAATGTCTTGTATACGCTTACTAAGATTTCAATTTTCAAAAGTTCAGGATTTTTTAACTTTCATCCATGCTTTTGGAGGGTATCGTTTTCCAAACAGCATTGACCCTGATCGGATGGCTCATCAGAGCAGTCCGACCGCATCTACGCACTCCTCATACAATATGAATCAACTAATGAAAAAGGCCATGTTTCTTTTGCATAGCAGGGTACGTACATTAGTGAATTTTCACTCGAGACGAATCAATTGCAAAATTATGTTATTCGATCACTTTCGGTATGTACATTTTTCTCTTAGATGAATAATTCGTCACGAACGAGAAAACAAGGGTCTAATTTTAACTTGTTCTGCAAGTCGGGATACAACTGGCCACCTCAAGTGACCAGGTTGTGGCTTCTAGCACTGACTCTCGCATGTTATTTGTTTTACTATTCAGGATACAACTGGTCACCTCAAGTGATCAGGCTGTGGCTACTAGCACCGATAGCATATAACAAATTGACGGTATAGGGATCATAAACTGTACGATTCGGTATACAACTGGCCACCTCAAGTGACCAGGCTGTGGCTTCTAGCACCGAAACACGTACATCTCATCACATAATAGAGCAGCCAGTAATTAGTATTAATATGGTAATTTTGCTGTGCAAAGGAAACATGATCGTTTAAACATGTGCGAAAAGTATCCTGTACATATGTAGCATAAAAAAAAAGAAAAAAAAACAGGGTTTGATTATACATGTACGCCATGTACGTGTATGGACAACCCCTGTATGTTAAAAAAAGAGGCTGGCATACGGTTGCTCTACATGAAAACAGTTAGGCACCAAGACCTAGTCATACCTCCACGAGTCACAAGATCGTTTCAGTCCTGTGCGGTTACGGCTGGAAACTATGAATAACATTATCTGTGGGCTAACATGACAGGTCGTATCATTTCACAAAGAAATATTTCCTTTTGAGGTTAATCTTCCTTTTATAGGATAAAACAATCATGTCCCAATTGGACCTGCTCTGGGTCCAGGTTACAAGCTGACAAATTGTTTGGAGGTAACTCATATGCAAACAGTGCAGAACCAGGTCAGACGACACAGAATGCTGTGTCTGACCAGGCTGTATATTCTTTGCTTTCACAATGTACTTTTAAAAGTTTCCTTTTGTAGGAATGTTCCTTTCGTATACGGTAAACTAATTTCACTACTATAGATGAACTCAAGACAGATTTTACTATTTTTTTAACCTAAACATCTCAATATTCATTATTTACATTAACAAATTGTGCTAAAAACTTATTAAAAAGCTTCCTTCCATAGAAAAAACTTCCTTCCGTAGATAAATCTTCCTTCCGTAGGCATCGGTTCCTTTCGCGTAAGGACAATTTTAATCACTGCCAAAGTTGAAATCAAGTTAAGATATTACTGAGTTTTTAATTTAAATGTTTCATATTCTTTATTTCATTATTAAATCATGATTTATTAAACTTATCATGCTTAAAACAGGCTAGATATTCTTCCTTCCGTATTGAAATTTTCGATGCCGCTATTATGCGGCACACGGACAATTTTTAATGGTAGCAAAGTTGACATCAAGATTTGATTTTCATTACAACTTTTCATCTAAGCATCTCAATATTCATTATTTTAATAATAAATCATGATTTTATAGAATTATCTTGCTAATAAACTTATTTAAAAGCTTCCTTCCGTACAAAAATCTTCCTTCCGCGGAAGGAACCTTCCTTCCGTGGAAGGAACCTTCCTTCCGCAGAAGGAACGTTCCTTCCGGTGTATAGCTATTCCTGAGCGGAACCATTTATTCAATTTTGAAAGAGGGCATCTGGAATAATATGATATGCATTCGTGTGAAGTTGTATGAAATTTGGACCAGTGGTTCAGGAGATGTTGTTAAAGAAAAAGTTTACGGATGCACGACAAAGATTGATCACAATAAAAAAAACCCTTCGCTTCCGCTTTAGCGACTGTACGGTATTATACTGTGGAATTGGCCACACTTGCTTACCTGCCCATGTGGGTTTTCCGCATTTTCTACAGGTAGCCCTTTGGCACATTGTTGGAACTAGGGGGAAGATAGATCCCCACACCAAAAAAGATATACCACCGATACGAATATTCCCAGTTTGTAACCAATCACAATGATATGAAATCGAATTTTAGTCTCCTGACGGCCGAATAGCGATATTTACCTGCATGTCACTCAAGCGTATCGCAGGTAAATAATGGGGATGGGCTAAATGTCAAACAAATGATGGGAAGGCAGCAGCACCAACTATATAACCGTCGAGTTTTGTCGTTTTAGGTTGTTTTTTTTTCATTTTATTACTTTTTTCCCTGCTCTTCTAAATTTAATTATTAGTTGACGATATCTCACTCAAACCACCCTTCCTTTAAATCGTCCGATAGAACGGGATGGTAATTGGATGTCCCCTGTGCAGGGTACGTCACCCCCTGTGCAGGTTGAAGAACACTAGGGTAATTTAGATATGGTTACTTGTAGGCTTTCATCCTGCAACCTGGAATGTACAAAGTACACTATCTGCTAATGGGTGGATGGACGGACAGATAGACTAACACAGTGATTATAGTGCACACCTATGGGCCATGCAAAAATGTACTGATATATTCAGGCTAATAAATTATATGATAGAGCTCATCTGTTGGCTCTGATCTTGGAATCTATGTGATCTTAAGATGGACTATGGTTGAACCACAGGAGCTTGAAGTTTTATCCTTTTATCGCTTCTAAACCCTAAAACCGAAAATCTCATAATGTCATTACGTAATGACATTGTGAGCCTTTGGTTTTGAGGCTATAGGGGTGATTGAAGGATCGAACTTCAAGCTCCTGTGGTTGAACTTGGAATTCCAAGTTCAAAGACGTGATCTTAAGATCAACACCGGAAATTCAAATGTTTTCGTTGGATCGAATGCGACAATACAACATTATTTCCAATATTTATTAATTTATTTCAATGCTTTTTTTTTACCTTACATCAGATAAATGTTCAAAATAGCTAATTCACGGGTGGTAAACCTAGGAACTACCACGAAATTGTGTTAACGCAAATTTGTTCCCAAGCCACATCCGGGACACGTCGTGGTAGTTTCCAGGCCGAAAATTGGATAAAGAAAGGTTGGTGTAACGTTCATTTTTGTTTTATTTTACAACTAAGAACAAACAATGGTGAAATCCGACAATGCAGTTCCGTGTAAATATGTTTCAGCGTCCCCTCTAGCCCAAAATTTTGTATGGAAAGTTATTTTCTTTCTTTTGATTCGTGTTTCCCCACTGAGCATCGGACCAACTTTCCCCGAAGTTCGAAAGATTTTAGCCCATATCTGTCAAAGTAAATGGAATTAGATACCATTTGATGATGAAAATGATTAAAAGACCCTCAATAAACGTTCCTACACAGAAAAAACATCTGAGTATTTACTCGTAAACGATTCATGCCCAGTTCGTCCTGTGTGGTAGTTTCCAGGTCATCGTGGTAGTTAAAATGCTATTGTGGTAGTTTCGAAGAGTTTGTAGGATACGTTTCTGAAGTGGTACAAAACATTTTAGTGGTTGCTTGTTTTGCATGACAACCCTCGAATTCGTCAATTAATTGCCACTGTAAACAATTAAATCACATTTTTACTCCATGAAGAAGCAAAGCTGAAGACTCAACATATTCGATGTAATGCGTGACAGATGGAGATCATGTCCTGGACTACCAAACAACATCTCTTGAAATCTAATGCAAAAGAAGGTCATCAGTAGAGTCCAGGTGGACCAAGCAACAGGCAAAAAAATGATATTAATTATTTCGTCACTCGCTACGTTGTTCCATGTTCAGTCAACTTTAAGATAAAATGGCAGGCTAAGACTACTGGCCCAGAGTATCGTTAGTACTTGCGCTTCAGAAAAAAGAGGAATATCCTTGGGTTGGGTCACTTTTGATATACATGTGAGTGCGACTATGAACGGGCATGTTATTTGATAATTAAAAAGCATAGTTATTCAAAAAACAAAATATGTGAGTATCCCTTCTTTTCATTTTTCATCATTCAATAGCCCACTAAATTTAAAATTCAGGCAGTCGACATTTGTTATCTGACAAAAGGTTGTTTGAAAAGGTCTCCGTAGGAATAAGAGGGGTATTCAAGGTTCAGTCCGCACACCCTGTCTTTAAAAAAATGAAGTAGCCCCTGAATAGAAAACATCTGCTGATGCGAACTACTACTTAATTCCTACAAAGTCTTGGAAACTACCACAATAGCATTTTAACTACCACGATGACCTGGAAACTACCACGCAGGACGAGCGGGGCATAAATTGTTTACGAGTAAATGCTCAGATGTTTTTTTCTGTGTAGGAACGTTTATTGAGAGTCTTTTTATCATTTTCATCGTCAAATGATATCAAATTCCATTTAATTTGACAGATATGGGCTAAAATCTTTCGATCTTTGAGGAAAGTTGGTCCGATGCTCAGTGGGGAAACACGCATCAAAAGCAAGAAAATAACTTTTCATACAAAATTTTGGGCTAGAGGGGACGCTGAAACATATTTACACGGAACTGCATTGTCGGATTTCACCATTGTTTGTTCTTAGTTGTAAAATAAAACAAAAATGAAAGTGACACTAACCTTTCTTTATCCAATTTTCGGCCTGGAAACTACCACGACGTGTCCCGGATGTGGCTTGGGAACAAAATTACGTTAACACAATTTCGTGGTAGTTCCTAGGTTTACCACCCGTGTAATTGAATACTGTTATTATCATTAGCATTGTGTTAGATCTAGTTTCCGCGAGTTAAACTAAATATCAACGTTTTTAGTTTCTCTCAGTGGTATGGCGGGTGGGTGGGATGGGGTGAAGTTAGTGTTGCTCTTTACGTCCCATTCAACCATTTTTAAGTGATTCGGGACATTTTTGCTGGCATTGGAATCCAGTAGTGCATGGTTTCATCTAAATCGGTAAATAGCTATTCATAGCTAATGTTATACTGTTTGTATCTCCGACTATTATAAATAAATTTTGTATTGTATTGTATTGTTTTGGCAGTGTGGAATCGGATACAGGGGTGGATCCAGGATTTCTTGATAGCTAAGGGTTCAATTTTACAAAGTGGGTGGGGGTTCGATTTGTTTATTGTACCTGATTATTTGTTATTTTTTCCTGAATTTTCTGAAATGTCCATATAATTTGAATAATTTTGTCTTAAAGGGGTCTTTGGCGAACCCTCTAGCTGTGGATCAGCTACTTGGATACTGTTTACTGCTACAGCACTGACACTATTTTCTTCAACATATGGCAATATTACGATGTAGCTCTTGTATCCTCAGTCAAGGCTTCACCATTTGGGTGGGGTTATTGTAGGGTAGGATTAAAAATCAATATGACTCTATGGTTAAATGTTGCGGTGCTTTAATTTTGAGCTGTAACAAGAACACTATAATATGCACATATGTTCTTTTGTTTTGATTCTTTCCTGGATTCTTATATCTCCATCAACCTGATGTTGGTCAACTTAGTTCTGGTCAAGCTTGACTGAGCGGTTAACCAGTACTTCGTGCACATACATGTACTTTCTGTTTCACTTGTAAATGACAACAACCCTTCTCGGCGGAAGGAGGAGAATGAATGACTGAAGAAATTATTTCATGTTCAATCTCCACAAAAGTATGGAACCATTGGTGTAGAGCCGAAATATTTAAACCTGTTCCAGCTAGGAATCAAATCCAGGTTCTTGCATGGGAATTCGTTCCAAGAAGCTGTTCGAAGCCGCAAAATCCATGTTCAAATCATGAGATTCATGTGCTGTTTGAACATGACTTTTACTTGAAAAAGCTTAAGCTGGGCCCTGATTTGTATGCATGACATTACACGGGAAAGCTTTGTGGCCGTGACTGACCATTTCGCTGGTGCTTTCGTTCTCGAAAATGTTGCATGCGTATATATGACATTGTGGCGACGTAATGACGTTCGAAAGTTTGACGATGAGGCCATTTTGTTTACAGAAATCAAGCGTAAGAGAAGGGATAATTAATGTTTAAGCGACGTTTGCAGCGCGGTTTATGCTGAAATCAGGTAAAATATGCAAGAATAACAATCACACATGTTTGTTTCATTGAATTAACACTTGCCAGGTCCCTCGGACGATGTTCAAACAGCTTCCTCGGGACCCGGCAAATGTTAATGCATGAAAAAACATGTGTGATCCCTATATTGTTTGATCTACAGGCAAACACTACCACATCGCTGTAAGAGCCGACTTATATCGCAAGGCAGTAGAAGTATATTTATATACCTAGACCCTGTGGCATACAGTATAAAAATAACTGACTCAATTTCAGGAGTACGAAAGAACCTAAAAATATAAATGGCTTTGGTCCTATATGTATGAATAAAGTATTCAGGTATTAGTAAAATTTGTCTTGTATACACAGATATATGCCAATTTATTCCAGTGCAGTATTTAAAAAGCCTATTTTAAAACAAAATAGGCTAAAAAGTCATGAAATATGCTTTGTATCAGTGCTGCAGACATTAAACTTTAAAAAATCCTGTTCAAAATCCTACTTCCACCTCCCCGTTGGTGAGCAGGGGGCAACATATAATAATATCCCTTTTATTATTATGTGGCTAATGGAAGGGGTACCAATGTATTTCCTTGGGAAATTTGTGAATATTGAAAAAACACAATGTTTTTCATTACAAATCTTTTTCAGTATCATAAAAATTTCTGAGTGATGATGTGAAAGTACAATGTAATTTGCTTCATGATAGATAACACCAATGTTAGGAGTCTGATGTTTAATATTAATCACTACTAGAGGCTATGGGTTCAGACAAATTTGTAACACATACAACAGATAATATCTATATATTTATATTTAATGAATTATGTCAAAAATGAAGTTCCAAAACCTTTCAAAGTTCCAAATCTAGCTATTCAGCCTGTTATAAGTGCTAATATGTAATGAGATACCTTCACCCACAAAAAACAAATGCCAGTACCATCAACCTAAGGCCAAGAAAAAAAATATGTGTGGCTCAGGTTACCCAACATACCCTAATTTTTTACTCCCTACTCTAAACTTTTTTTCATCCAAATTCTGAAGTTGGTAGAGAATTGCAGAACTAATAAAATCTTCCAACTTCAGATTTTTGGAGAAAAAATACATATCAAAATGGCCATCTGAAATGGAAATCTAAATTTCTATGCATTCAGTCTTTGGTTTTGGAAGGAAGAGGATTAAAACAAGGGTAAATCTTCAAAAATAGACCCCTTTATATCAGTTATCTTATTTTATTTGCAAGCAGGTCTGAATACTCCAAGTAAAAAAAGTTTTCAAAAAAAGTAAACAACCTACCTACCCTGATTTTGTTCGAGACGTAACCTGAACCAACCATATTTTTTTTATTTGGCCAAAATAGCAGCTTTGATAAGATTGTAATATTGGAGTATAATTCAGTTATTCTAAGTTCATTATCATAGTAAAGTGAATATTTGAATAAATGCATAATCAGATAACCTTTTTCATTCTAATGGATTATCCCATACATATTGATACAACAAAAATGGAATAGTCCATTTTGTATTTTAAGGGGTCACATGTCAAACTTTCTATAAAATCACGTATAAATGTCCCTGAAGATTGTTTATTTAAGCATACTGTGCAGATCCTGATTTAATGCCACCTTATCAAGCAGCATTTGATCTGGGTCTTCACTGTCTGTCAAAGTACTTATTTACGGGTACAAAAATGAGAGGGGTTAACTCTATGCCTACTAGTGTTGTCTGCTGATAACTTTTGCGAACAGTTTGGACACTGATCAGGCCTGGCATAAGATAATTTGAATATCCACACATAATTATAAGTAAAAATCAAGCTATCAGCTAAATTATCTTAGTTTAAGGTATAAGTCTAATTCTTTAACATTAAATTTTAATTAAGCGAAAATTTAGAAGAATAAAAACCCTGTTTCGTACCTGCCAAAGTACTCATCAGTTGGCTTGTGCATAGCTACAGATAAGGTTGGGTATTTGGATGAGTGTTTAAAGTCATGATGATTAGTTAGGTAATGGTGTGAAAATTTCAGTTTCAGTACTGATATTACACTATTTTTCTGACTTCCAGGGGATACCTGAAGTTTGAAGCCAAACTATAACTCAATAAAAGACACCTCTGATTGTAGTCACCTGGACTTTAATTGTCTTAAGTTAAAATATGAAGTCAATCATGACATCATACTGTTCATCCTTGCCCCTGGCTATTCTGTTACCTCTCCACTAAGGCTGCTGATCCCAAAATTAACTCTTGTTCTGTTGAATCTTTTTTTAAAAAAAAACCTAGATCCTGATCAGCTGGTTTCTTTCATAGACCAGCTTGTCAGCATCAACAATGTTTTCCACACTATTGAAAAGTACAGGTTTCAGCTGAACAGGATAAAATTTGGGAGAAGTGTAGTATATAAAATATTCAGCATGATAAGGGCTAAAGATAAGGGCTATTTTAAAAGATACCTTTTTTGTTAAAAATTATTTCAGAATTTCGGCCTAAGATTCATTTTTGGCTGTACTTGCATGTTTAAATGTATTCGAAGGTTGCATGCTGATATGCTGATAACCTCATATTCAATATTTACATTTCTACTCATTTAGTTAAGTTATTCTATCTTAGGTCAACTTCCTAAAGATATCTGCTGCTAAAAAACATATTTGCCATTTCGCCGCAAAAACATTATACATGTATTTGCCAGTATTTCCAACTTGAGACTTATTTGCCATGCTGGGAAATACAGGTAAATGCCTCTGGTAAATACCGGGGGTGGAGTTTGTCGCCCAACCTTAGTAATTTCCAGACATTATATTTAGTAAAAATTTCCCTGTGTCTGTGATTTGGATGTAACCTGGATTTCTATTATAATTGCAATAATATTTGATATTAAAAGAAAGGTTTTTACTATATGATTGTTGTGTAATAGTTAACTGCATTAGCTGGATATATAGTAACTGGATATGATATAAAATTTTTGCGAAATAAAATTCACCATTATTTCAGTTTGAAATTGCATTTAGTGACATTTGGATATTTCTGAAACCAGAAGGGGTGGGGGCAGGGTTGGCACGATACTACCTCCCCCCCCCCCTCCCCGAGTAAACCCACCTCATAAAACCCAGGTTTACCTGACAAATGGTACTTATAGAGAGAACAGACATATCAATTTAGGTACTTAGCATATTTGGACAGTTCTAATTGGATTTCATGGAAATATTCCAAGATGGGTCACTTCCCAACTTGGAATATCACTTGTTTCAAGTGATTTGGTGTGTTTCAGCATTAATTAGGTAAAAATACTGTGACAAATGAGACCATTTGTGGAAACAGACATACATATTTAGGTTTTAGCATATTTGGACACAGCTTATAGGATTTTATGGAAATATTCCAAGATGGGGCTTTTCCCAACTTGGAATATCAATTGTTGGAAGTGATTTGGTGTGTTACAGCATTAATTAAGTAAAGTTACTGTGACAAATGATACTTAAAGTGGAAACAGACATATTTTTGTAGGGTTTTAGCATATTTGTACTCAACTTATTGGATTTCATGGAAATATTTCAAGATGGGGCATTTCCCAACTTGGAATATTACTTGTTTTAAGTGATTTGGTGTATTACAGCATTAATTAGGTAGGTTACTGTGAAAAATGAGACCTTTTGTGGAAACAGACATATATATTTAGGTTTTAACATATTTGGATACATCTAATAGGATTTCATGGAAATATTCCAAGATGGGGCATTTCCCAACTTTGAATATCACTTGTTTCAAGTGATTTGGTTTGTTTCAGCATTAATTAGGTAAATTTACTGCTAAAAATGATACTTATAGTGGAAACAGACATATTAATGTAGGGTTTTAGCATATTTGTACTCATCAATATTGGATTTCATGGAAATATTCCAAGAGCAGGCATTTTCCAACTTGGAATATTACTTGTTTCAAGTAAATTGGTGTGTTTTAACATTAATTAGGTAAAAACATGTGTTAATTGATACTTATAGTGGAAACAGACATATCAATTTAGGTACTTAGTATATTTGGACTGATCTAATTGGATTTCATGGAAATATTCCAAGATGGACCATTTCCCAACTTGGAATTTAACTTATTTCAAGCGATTTTGGTGTGTTTAAACATTAATTAGGTAGCGTTACTGTGACAAACGAGACCTTTCGTAGAAACAGACATATTTATTTTGGTTTTAGCATAGTTGGACACATCTTAAAGGATTTCATGGAAGTATTCCAAGATGGGGCATTTCCCAACTTGGAATATCACTTGTTTCAAGTGATTTGGCGTTTTTCAGCATTAATTAGGTATATTTACTGTGACAAATTATACTTATAGTGGAAACAGACGTATTAATGTAGGTGCTTAGCATATTTGGACACATCTTATAGGGTTTCATGGAAATATTCCAAGATGGGGCATCTCCCAACTTGGAATATCACTTGTTTCAAGTAAATTGGTGTGTTTTAACATTAATTAAGTAAAAAAAAAACATGTGACAAATGATACTTATAGTGAGAACAGACATATCAATTTTGGTACTTAGTACATTTGGACACATCTAATTGAATTTCATGGAAATATTCCAAGATGTGCCATTTCCAAACTTGGAATATCACTTGCTTCAAGGGATTTGGTGTGTTTCAGCATTAATTAGGTAACGTTTCTGTGACAAATGAGACCTTTTGTAGAATCAGACATATTCATTTAGGTTTTAGCATATTTGGACACATCTTAAAGTATTTCATGAAAATATTCCAAGATGGGCCATTTCCCAACTTGGAATATCACTTGTTCCAACTGATTTGGTGTTTTTCAGCATTAATTAGGTAAATTTACTGTGACCAATGATACTTATAGTGGAAGCAGACGTGTTTATGTAGGTGCTTAGCATATTTGGCTACATCTAATAGGATATCGTGGAAATATTTCAAGATGAGGCATTTCCCAACTTGGAATATAACTTATTTCAAGTAAACTGGTGTGTTTTAACATTAATTAGGTAAAAACATGTGACAAATGAGATCTTTTGTAGAAACAGACATATTCATTTAGGTTTAAGCATATTTGGACACATCTTAAAGGATTTCATGGAAATATTCCAAGATGGGGCATTTTCCAACGTGGAATATCACTTGTTTCAAGTGATTTGGTGTTTTTCAGCATTAATTACGTAAATTTACTGTGACAAATGATACTTATAGTGGAAACAGACGTATTTATGTAGGTGCTTAGCATATTTGGTCACATCTAATAGGTTTTCATGGAAATATTCCAAGAGGGGGCATTTCCCAATTTGGAATATAACTTGTATGTGCTTTGTGTGATATATAACTTATATGTGCTTTGTGTGATCTTTTATGTTTTTGTTCTGTCTTGTGTTTGCTATGTCTTCGTGCGCGTCTGTTTATATGTGCTTTGTGGTCACCTGCTGGGAAAGGGCTGACCTCTTGGCTCTCGTTTGTGGTGTCTACTGTGAGTTTGTAACTTTCCCATTGGTATCCTGGGTCAGGTGTGGTACTTGATTGTATCGATTCCTGATCTTTGCACCCTACTTACTTTGTTTCAAGTAAATTGGTGTGTTTTTACATAAATTAGGTAAAAACATGTGACAAATGATACTTATAGTGAGACCAGACATATCGGTTTAGGTACTTAGCATATTTGGACACATCTAATTAGATTTCATATAAATATTCCAAGATGGGGCATTTGCCAACTTGGAATATCAATTGTTTCAAGTGATTTGGTGTGTTACAGCATTAATTAGGTAAA
This sequence comes from Loripinus fragilis, assembly GCA_964019695.1. Lineage (NCBI taxonomy): Eukaryota > Metazoa > Mollusca > Bivalvia > Lucinida > Lucinidae > Loripinus > Loripinus fragilis. The sequence goes on from OZ026520.1 coordinate 16,549,227, forward strand.
TTTACTGCGACAAATGAGACCTTTTGTGGAAAAAGACGCATATATTTAGGTTTTAGCATATTTGTACTCATCTAATATGATTTCATGGAAATATTCCAAGATGGGGCATTTCCCAACTTGGAATATCACTTGTTTCAACTGATTTGGTGTTTTTCAGCATTAATTAGGTAAATTTACTGTGACAAATGATACTTATAGTGGAAACAGACGTATTTATGTAGGTGCTTAGCATATTTGGACACATCTAATAAGATATCATGGAAATATTCCAAGATGAGGCATTTCCCAACTTGGAATATAACTTAATTCAAGTCAATTGGTGTGTTTCAGCATTAATTAGGTAAAAACATGTGACATATGAGACCTTTTGCAGAAACAGACATATTTATTTAGGTTTTATCCTATTTGGACACATCTAATTGGATTTCATGGAAATATTCCAAGATGGGGCACTTCCCAACTTGGAATATTACTTGTTTCAAGTGATTTGGTGTTTTTCAGCATTAATTAGGTAAATCTACTGCTAAAAATGATACTTATAGTGGAAAAAGACATATTTTTATAGGTGCCCATTAGCATATTTGGAGACAAGTAATTGGATTTCATGGAAATATTCCAAGATGGGGCATTTCCCAACTTGGAATATCACTTGTTTCAAGTGACTTGGTGTGTTTCAGCATTGATTAGGTAAAGCTACTGTGACAAATGAGACCTTTTGTGGAAACAGACATTTTTATTTAGGTTTTAGCATTTTTGGACACATGTTATAGGATTTTATGGAAATATTCCAAGATGGGCATTTCCCAACTTGGAATATCACTTGTTTCAAGTGATTTGTAGTGTTTCAGCATTAATTAGGTAAGATAACTGTGACAAATGAGACCTTTTAGAGAAAAAAGACATATTTCTTTAGGTTTTAGCATATTTGGACACATCTAATATAATTTCATGGAAATATTCCAAGATGGGGCATTTCCCAACTTGGAATATCACTTGTTTCAAGTGACTTGGTGTGTTTCAGCATTGATTAGGTAAAGCTACTGTGACAAATGAGACCTTTTGTGGAAACAGACATTTTTTAGGTTTAAGCATATTTGGACACACGTAATAGGATTTCATGGAATTATTCCAAGATGGGGCATTTCCCAACTTGGAATATCACTTGTTTCAAGTGATTTGGTGTTTTTTCAGCATTGATTAAGCAAATTTACTGTGATAAATGATACTTATAGTGGAAACTGACTTGTATATATAGGTGCTTAGCATATGTGGACACATCTAATAGGATTTCATGGAAATATTCCAAGATGGGGCATTTCCCAACTTGGAATATCACTTTTTTCAAATGATTTGGTGTGTAACAGCATTAATTAGGTAAAGTTACTGTGAAAAATAATACTTATTGTGGAAACAGACATGTTTATTTAGGGGTTTAGCATATTTGTACTCATCTAATTGGATTTCATGGAATAATTCCTAGATGGGGCATTTCCCAACTTGGAATATCACTTGTTTCAAGTGACTTGGTGTGTTTCAGCATTTATTAGGCAAAGTTACTATGACAAATGAGACCTTTTGTGGCAACAGACATTTTTATTTAGGTTTTAGCATTTTTGGCCACATGTAATAGGATTTTATGGAAATATTCCAAGATGGGCCATTTCCCAACTTGGAATATCACTTGTTTCAAGTGATTTGTAGTGTTTCAGCATTAATTAGGTAACATTACTGTGACAAATGAGACCTTTTAGAGAAATAGACATATTTCTGTAGGTTTTAGCATATTTGGACACATCTAATATAATTTCATGGAAATATTCCAAGATGGGGCATTTCCCATCTTGGAATAGCACTTGTTTCAAGTGACTTGGTGTGTTTCAGCATTGATTAGTTTGTTTCCACAAAAGGTCTCATTTGTCACAGTAACTTTACTTAATTAATGCTTTAACACTCCAAATCACTTGAAACAAATGATATTCCAAGTTGAGAAATGACCATCTTGGAATATTTCCATGAAATCCAATAAGATGAGGACAAATATGCTAAAACCCTACATAAATATGTCTGTTTCCACCATAAGTATCATTTATCGCAGAAAATTTACCTAATTAATGCTGAAACACACCAAATCACTTGAAACAAGTGATATTCCAAGTTGGGTAATGCCCTATCTTGGATTATTTCCATTAAATCCTATGAGATGTGTCCAAATATGCTAAAACCTAGATATATATGTCTGTTTCCACAAAAGGTCTTATTTGTCACAGTTACTTTGCCGAATTAATGCTGAAGCACACCAAATCACTTGAAACAAATGATATTCCAAGTTGGGAAATGCCCCATCTTGGAATATTTCCATGTAATCCTATAAGATGTGTTCAAATTTGCTAGAACCTAAATATATGTGTCAGTTTTCACAAAAGGTCACATTTGTAACAGTAACTTTACCGAATCAATGCTGAAAAACTCCAAATCACTTGAAACAAGTGATATTCCAAGTTGGGAAATGTCCCATCTTGGAATATTTCCATGAAATCCTATAAGATGTGTCAAAATATGCTAGAACCTAAATATATGTGTCAGTTTTCACAAAAGGTCACATTTGTAACAGTAACTTTACCGAATCAATGCTGAAAAACTCCAAATCACTTGAAACAAGTGATATTCCAAGTTGGGAAATGCCCAATCTTGGAATATTTCCATGAAATCCAATAAGATGTGTCCAAACATGCTAAGTGCCTAAATATATATGTCTGTTTCCACAAAAAGTCTCATTTGTCACAGTAAATTTTACCTAATTAATGCTGTAACACTACAAATCACTTAACATAAGTGATATTCCAAGTTGGGAAATGCCCAATCGTGGAATATTTCCATGAAATACTATTAGATGTGTCCAGATGCTAAAAGCTAAATATGTCTGTTTCCACAAATGGTCTCATTTGTCATAGTAACTTTGCCTAATAAATGCTGAAACACACCAAATCACTTGAAACAAATGATATTCCAAGTTGGGAAATGCCCCATCTTGGAATATTTCCATGAATTCCAATAAGATGAGTACAAATATGCTAAAAACCTACATAAATATGTCTGTTTCCACAATAAGTATCATTTTCACAGTAAATTTACCTAATTAATGCTTTAGCACACCAAACCACTTAACATAAGGGATACTCCAAGTTGGGAAATGCCCAATCTTGGAATATTTCCATGAAATGCAATTAGAGGTGTCAGAATATGCTAAATACCTTAATAAATATATGTCTGTTGTCAACTTTGAATATCACATGTCACAGTAACTTTACATAATTAATGCTGAAACACATTAACTCACTTGAAACAAGTGATATTCCAAGTTGGGAAATGCACCATCTTGGAATATTTCCATGAAATTTAATAAGATGAGGACAAATATGCTTTAACCCTACATAAATATGTCTGTTTCCACCATAAGTATCATTTATCGCAGAAAATTTACCTAATTAATGCTGAAACACACCAAATCACTTGAAACAAGTGATATTCCAAGTTGGGTAATGCCCTATCTTGGATTATTTCCATTAAATCCTATGAGATGTGTCCAAATATGCTAAAACCTAGATATATATGTCTGTTTCCACAAAAGGTCTTATTTGTCACAGTTACTTTGCCGAATTAATGCTGAAGCACACCAAATCACTTGAAACAAATGATATTCCAAGTTGGGAAATGCCCCATCTTGGAATATTTCCATGTAATCCTAAAAGATGTGTTCAAATATGCTAGAACCTAAATATATGTGTCAGTTTTCACAAAAGGTCACATTTGTAACAGTAACTTTACCGAATCAATGCTGAAAAACTCCAAATCACTTGAAACAAGTGATATTCCAAGTTGGGAAATGTCCCATTTTGGAATATTTCCATGAAATCCTATAAGATGTGTCAAAATATGCTACAACATAAATATATGTCTGTTTCCAATAGGTATCATTTTTTCACAGTAAATTTGCCTAATTAATGCTGTAACACACCAAATCACTTAACATAAGTGATATTCCAAGTTGGGAAATGCCCAATCTTGGAATATTTCCATGAAATCCAATAAGATGTGTCCAAACATGCTAAGTGCCTAAATATATATGTCTGATTCCACAAAAAGTCTCATTTGTCACAGTAAATTTTACCTAATTAATGCTGTAACACTACAAATCACTTAACATAAGTGATATTCCAAGTTGGGAAATGCCCAATCGTGGAATATTTCCATGAAATACTATTAGATGTGTCCAGATGCTAAAAGCTAAATATGTCTGTTTCCACAAATGGTCTCATTTGTCATAGTAACTTTGCCTAATAAATGCTGAAACACACCAAATCACTTGAAACAAGTGATATTCCAAGTTGGGAAATGCCCCATCTTGGAATATTTCCATGAATTCCAATTAGATGAGTACAAATATGCTAAAAACCTACATAAATATGTCTGTTTCCACAATAAGTATCATTTTCACAGTAAATTTACCTAATTAATGCTTTAGCACACCAAACCACTTAACATAAGGGATACTCCAAGTTGGGAAATGCCCAATCTTGGAATATTTCCATGAAATGCAATTAGAGGTGTCAGAATATGCTAAATACCTTAATAAATATATGTCTGTTGTCAACTTTGAATATCACATGTCACAGTAACTTTACATAATTAATGCTGAAACACATTAACTCACTTGAAACAAGTGATATTCCAAGTTGGGAAATGCACCATCTTGGAATATTTCCATGACATCCACTAAGACTTGTCCAAATATGCTAAGTACATAAATTGACATAAATTGATATGTTTTTTCCACGAAATGTCTCATTTGTCACAGTAACTTTACCTAATTAATGCTGAAACACACCAAATCACTTGAAACAAGTGATATTCCAAGTTTGGAAATGCCCCATCTTGGAATATTTCTATAAAATCCTATTAGATGTGTCCAAATATGCTAAAACCTAAATAAATATGTCTGTTACCACAAAAGGTCTCATTTGTCACAGTTACTTTACCTAATTTATATTGAAACACACCAAATCACTTGAAACAAGGGATATTCCAAGTTGGGAAATGTCCCATCTCGGAATATTTCCATGAATTCCAATTAGATGAGTACAAATATGCTAAAACCCTACATAAATATGTCTTTTTCCACAATAAGTATCATCTTCTCAGTAAATTTACCTAATAAATGCTGTAGCACACCAAATCACTTGAAACAAGTGATATTCCAAGTTGGGAAATGCCCCATCTTGGAATATTTCCATAAATCCTATATGATGTGTCCAAATATGCTTAAACCTAAATATATATGTCTGTTTCCACATAACGTTTCATTAGTCACAGTAACTTAACCTAATTAATGCTGAAACACACCAAATCACTTGAAACAAGTGATATTCCAAGTTTGGAAATGCCCCATCTTGGAATATTTCCATGAAATCCTATTAGATTTGTCCAAATATGCTTAAACCTAAATAAATATGTCTGTTTCCACACAGGTATCATTTGTCACAGTAACTTTACCTAATTAATGCTGAAACACACCAAATCAATTGAAACAAGTGATATTCCATGTTGGGAAATGCCCAATCTTGGAATATTTCCATAAAATCGTATAAGATGTGTCCAAATATGCTAAATACATAAATTGATATGTCTGTTACCACAAAAGGTTTCATTTGTCACATCAAGTTTACCTAATTAATGCTGAAACACACCAAATCACTTGAAACAAGTGATATTCCAAGTTGGGAAATGCCCCATCTTGGAATATTTCCATGAATTCCAATTAGATGAGTACAAATATGCTTAAACCCTACATAAATATGTCTGTTTCCACAAAATGTCTCATTTGTCACAGTAACTTTACCTAATTAATGCTGAAACACACCAAATCACTTGAAACAAGTGATATTCCATGTTGGGAAATGACCAATCTTGGAATATTTCCATAAAATCCTATAAGATGTGTCCTAATATGCTAAATACATAAATTGATATGTCTGTTACCACAAAAGGTTTCATTTGTCACATCAACTTTACCTAATTAATGCTGAAACACACCAAATCACTTGAAACAAGTGATATTCCAAGTTGGGAAATGCCCCATCTTGGAATATTTCCATAAAATCCTATATGATGTGTCCAAATATGCTTAAACCTAAATATATATGTCTGTTTCCACAAATAGTTTCATTTGTCACAGTAACTTTACCTAATTAATACTGAAACACACCAAATCACTGGAAACAAGTGATATTCCAAGTTGGGAAATGCCCCATCTTGGAATATTTCCATCAAATCCTATATGATGTGTCCAAATATGCTTAAACCTAAATATTTATGTCTGTTTCCACAAAAGGTTTCATTTGTCACAGTAACTTTACCTAATTAATGCTGAAACACACCAAATCACTTGAAACAAATGATATTCCAAGTTGAGAAATGCCCCATCTTGAAATATTTTCATGAAATCCTATAAGATGTGTCCAAATATGCTAAGTACATAAATTGATATGTTTTTTCCACAAAAGGTCTAATTTGTCACAATAACTTTACATAATTAATGCTGAAACATACCAAATCACTTAAACAAGTGATATTCCAAGTTGGGAAATGTCCCATCTTGGAATATTTCCATAAAATGCTATAAGATGTGTCCAAATATGCTAAAACCTAAATAAATATGTCTGTTTCCACAAAAGGTCTCATTTGTCAAAGTAATTTTACCTAATTAATGCTGAAACACTACAAATCACTTGAAACAAATGATATTCCAAGTTGAGAAATGCCCCATCTTGAAATATTTTCATGAAATCCTATAATATGTGTCCAAATATGCTAAGTACATAAATTGATGTTTTTTCCACAAAAGGTCTAATTTGTCACAATAACTTTACATAATTAATACTGAAGCATACCAAATCACTTAAACAAGTGATATTCCAAGTTGGGAAATGTCCCATCTTGGAATATTTCCATAAAATCCTATAAGATGTGTCCAAATATGCTTAAACCTAAATATATATGTCTGTTTCCACAAATAGTTTCATTTGTCACAGTAACTTTACCTAATTAATACTGAAACACACCAAATCACTTGAAACAAGTGATATTCCAAGTTGGGAAATGCCCCATCTTGGAATATTTCCATCAAATCCTATATGATGTGTCCAAATATGCTTAAACCTAAATATTTATGTCTGTTTCCACAAAAGGTTTCATTTGTCACAGTAACTTTACCTAATTAATGCTGAAACACACCAAATCACTTGAAACAAATGATATTCCAAGTTGAGAAATGCCCCATCTTGAAATATTTTCATGAAATCCTATAAGATGTGTCCAAATATGCTAAGTACATAAATTGATATGTTTTTTCCACAAAAGGTCTAATTTGTCACAATAACTTTACATAATTAATGCTGAAACATACCAAATCACTTAAACAAGTGATATTCCAAGTTTGGAAATGCCCCATCTTGGAATATTTCCATTAAATCCTATAAGATGTGTCCAAATATGCTAAAACCTAAATAAATATGTCTGTTTCCACAAAAGGTCTCATTTGTCAAAGTAATTTTACCTAATTAATGCTGAAACACTACAAATCACTTGAAACAAGTAATATTCTAAGTTTGGAAATGCCCCATCTTGGAATATTTCCATGAAATCCAATTAGATGAGTACAAATTTGCTAAAACCCTACATAAATATGTCAGTTTCCACTATAAGTATCATTTTGTGCAGTAAATTTACCTAATAAATGCTGTAACACACAAAATCATTTAACATAAGTGGTAGATATTCCAAGTTGGGAAATGCCCAATCTTGGAATATTTCCTCGAAATGCAATTAAAGGTGTCAGAATATGCTAAATACCTCAATAAATATATGTCTGTTTCCACTATGTGAATCACTTGTCACAGTAACTTTACCTAATTAATGCTGAAACACACCAAATCACTTGAAAAAAGTGATACTCCAAGTTGGGAAATGTCCCATCTTGGAATATTTCCATGAAATTCACTTAGATGTGTCCAAACATGCTAAGTACATAAACTGATATGTCTGTTTCCACAAAAGGTCTCATTTGACACTGTAACTTTACCTAATTAATACTGAAACACACCAAATCACTTGAAACAAGTGATATTCCAAGTTGGGAAATGCCCCAACTTGGAATATTTCCATAAAATCCTATTAGATGTGTCCAAATATGCTAAAACCTAAATATATATGTCTGTATCCACAAAAGGTCTAATTTCTAACAGTAAATTTACCTAATTAATGCTAAAATACTTCAAATCATTTGAAACAAGTGATATTCCAAGTTGAGAAATGCCCCATCTTGGAATATTTCCATGAAACCCAATTAGATGAGTACAAATATGCTAAAACCCTAAATAAATATGTCTATTTCAACAATAAGTATCATTTTTCACAGTAAATTTACCTAATAAATGCTGTAACACACCAAATCACTTAACATAAGTGATATTACAAGTTGGAAAAGCCCAATCTTGGAATATTTCCATGAAATGCAATTAGGTGTCAGAATATGCTAAATACGTAGCAACATGAGAGCAAATATTTTGCATGCATACCCCTCCCCCGTAGCCCTAGGGGGCGGGTCAAAATTAACTTTTTCAGAACATGGGCATGTTGCATATCAAATTAAAGGTAGCCTCAATTGCAACAACTTGGTAGCAAATCTTAAGCCCTCAGACCCCCCCCCCCCCCCTCCTCCACCACCAGACCCTGGGGGTCAAAAAGTCAAAATTCAACTTTTTCAGAACATGGTCATGTTGCATAACAATACAATACAATACAATACAAATATTTTATTTTGCAATTGAAGGCCACCGGCCCATAATACTTATACATTACAATGCAAAATTTGAGTGACATACACAAAATTCTTTTAGCTATGTTATAATACATGATATATATCCACATATATTGTACATGTTATAAACACAGTAGACTGTTGATTATTTAGATTGGTTGTAAATCAGTTAAACAGTATTTAGTAATTCTTTCCTAAGAGAAAAAGAGCATAGCAAATATTTGGAGACTGATAAAATATCTAACTTAGCATTACTAGACATAATGTTATAAAATGTTTGTTTGGTTGTTAAAGCATTTTTCCATTCTGGTTTAAAGTATAATTCCCAAATTAAAGGGAATGGAGCATAGAGTTCCATGCAAGCACATATTCTCTCCTTACACACACCCTCAACATGTGGGTTGTATTAAAAGGTAAAAAATTTCTGAATGTAGTTATGAAGGGGAAATTTATGAAAAAACTTACTGAAGTTGTCTCAGCATAGATCTAGTATACAACAGGCAAATACAACTTTCATCATATTTTCACCATTTAAACTGAAGATACATGTATAAAAAATCACATACACCAGGGCATTAACTCTGTTCAAGATTCAAATCAAGGGCCTTAACTCTGTATTTATTTTACAAATTAAGATATGCAATCCCATAACACTCCTTCCTTACTTATATCATCTCTCACATCTTTGAGCACCCAAAATATATGTTGGAACTGATGGTACAATTAATTTTACTCTCAAATATTGTGTATATCTAAACCTATATCTAAACATATATATATATATATATATATATATATATATATATATATATATATATATATATATATATATATATATATATATATATATATATATATATATATATATATATATATATATATATATATATATTTATATATTACATAATATACCTTGATAATGTTTTTAAATGCACATAGAGAACTGTTAGTGTCCATCAATCTGCTTCTCTTTTATTTCGATTTCCAGAAAGAGGCTTGGCAGCTACTTATGGACCACTTTGTTAGTTACATTATAGGCAGCAGACATACAAATCATCCCTAATATTCTGTAAAAACTCAAAGAGCAGGTTGAGGGCCGACCGAGATGGAATGTGCACACCTTTGGTGATGATAATCATTCTTCCAACTTATAAAAAGAGACCTACACTTTCTACTTATATTGTTAATTTCTAATTACATGTACTTCCATTGCTTAATAAGTGATGATATTGCAGTTATCTCAGCAGCCTATACGAAAGAACTTGATATCAATAATAACTGGTCCCAACGTATAAGTCTGAAACTATAAATTTCTAGAATAGTCCCATGACACTATTGTCAGATATCAGCTTATCATAATCTCATTTATCTAAGTTTATTGTCAATTTCTTATTACTTTGATTGATGGTACAAAACTGGCGATATTGCAGTTATCTCAGCAGCTTATACGAAAGAACTCAATATCAATAATAACTGGTCCCAACCTATAAGTCTGAAACGATAACTTGCTAGATCTCCTCTTCTCGATAAGTGACATAGAATAGGCCTATGACACTATTTTCAGAAATTAAGCTTATTCAAATCTCATTTCTGATACAAAACCCTACTTTACTTATGCTACTGTTAGCTTTACTTTTGAAATCATCAATAATATTCCAAATGTATTTTGTTTTTGTAATTAAATAATACCTATCATACTTGAAATAATCCTCCATCAAAATAATCTATGTACTCAAACAATATTCTTCCTCCATTGAAATAATACACTATTGATTCATCCTCCATTATTCTTTGAAATAATCCACCACTATGAAATCACACAATATCTATCCTCCACATTGAAATAAGCCTAAATGAGTATATTTTCCATTTCGTTTTTCTATAAGCCCAAATGCATGAGCATATCCATCGAAAAATTATTTCAAATGAGGACCCCATATATTTTCATTTGAAATAATCAACAAAATGAAATAATCTCCTTTGTACTCACACAATATTCTTCCTCCATTGAAATAATACTCTATCGAACCATACTCTATTACTTCTTGAAATAAATTATATTAATACTCCATTGAAATATTCTAAATTAAAGTATATTTTCCATGTAATCAAATAATATTCATCCTCCTTGAAATAATCCTCCATTGAAATATTCTATGTACTCACACATTATCCTACCTCCATTGAAATAATCCTCTATCAATCAATCCTCCATTACTCCAAACACCCTTTCTCTAGTGTCATTTGCAGGGATGAGGCTAGATAAGTGCATCGTCCTTCGGATCGGGACGTTAACTGGATGTCCCCTGTGCAGGGAAAGTCACCCCCTGTGCAGGTTAAAAACCGTACAGTAATTTAGATATGGTTACTTGTAGACTTTCATCTTGCAACCCGAGTGTACAAAGTACACCTGCCGATAATACTCGCAAGAGGGTCTGGCAGTATATAGAGAATGAAAGAAAGAAATAATACTCCACTGAAATATTCCAAATGAGTATATTCTATGTAATCAAACAATGTTCATACTCCTTGAAATAATTACCGATAGAAATAATCTCCTATGTACATGTACACACACAATATCTTTCCTCCATTGAAATAATACTCAAATGATCCTGGTCCACCATTACTCCTTGTAATAATTCTCCAAGGTACATGTACATGTATCAAAAAAATAATATCCATCCTCCTTGAAATGATCTTTTATGTACTAACACAATGATTAATCCCCCATTACTCCTTCAAATAATGCTCCATTGAAATACTCTTAATAAGTATAATTTCTATGTAATAAAAAATGTCCATCCTCCTTGAAATAATCATTCATTGAAATATTCTCATATGTACTCACTTAATATCCTCCATGAAATAATACTCTATTGATCCATCCACCATTACTTCCTTGAAATAATTATCCATTAAAATATCCCAAATGTATATATATCTATCCTCCTTGAAATAATCTACCATTGAAACAATCACCTATGTATTCACAACATATTCTTCCTCTAATTATACTCCAATGAAAATGAAATATTCTAAATGACTATATCTTCTGAGTAATCAACAGTATCCAGCCTCCTTGAAATAAGCCTCCATGAAATCATCTAATTATATGTACGGTATCCATCCTCCTTGAAATAAGCCTCCATAAAATCATCTAATTCTATGTACGGTACCAATCATCCGTTGAAACAATCTCCTATGTACTCACACAATATCCTTTCTCCATTGAAATAATACTCACGTCTTTAATAAACAATTTTTTTTTTTTTTGGGGGGGGGGGGGTCAGGTGTTTTTTTTATCTCAGCATCTTGGGAACATGACCATGCAAACCCCAAGAATTGGAATTTTGCATACATGTCATTTTATACACAGTAAGGAAAAAATAAAAGAGCAGCTGTAGGCATGCATCATACCCTGCCTCGAAATATTTTCAATACAAAGACAAATTAATCCATAAATGGAAGGCCATAACTCAGTTAAAGATGTATGAAAATTTAAATGCAGTTGTCCTAACCTAGATCTTATTTTTATACAAAATTTCATCATATTTTCAAATCAAGGGTCATAAGTCTGTAGTCATTTGATTAAATTTAACAACATGCTCCTTCCCAATAACAAAAGTAAGTAATGGTGCAAAGATCAGGAATCGATACAATCAAGTACCACACCTGACCCAGGATATCAATGGGAAAGTGACAAACTCACAGAAGACACCACAAACGAGAGCCAAGAGGTCAGCCCTTTCCCAGCAGGTGACCACAAAGCACATATAAACAGACGCGTACAAAACAAAGCAAACACAAGACAGAACAAAAACATAAAAGATCCACAAAAGAAGTACCGCCTTGGAACGGTCAGTAAAATATTTTACTCTTATGCAAAGTTTGAAGAAAATTGATCAAATAATGCTCAGGATAGATCACGGAAACCAATTTTCCACATACATTTTGTAAATAAAGGGCAATTACTCTGTGCTTATTTGACAAAATTTGCCCATCTATGATCCCAAACCACTCCTCCCCAATATCAACTCATATAAATGTACAAAGTTTGAAGAAAAAAGGATGTAAATTGCTCAATATGGTGCACTGAAACCAATTTTCAACACAAATCAAGGGCAATAACTCTGAGTTTACTTGACAAAATTTACCCATCTACAATCCCAAACCACTTTTCCCCAATATCAACTCTAAAACAAAGTTTGAAGAAAATCCGTCAAAAAATGCTCAAGATAGAGAGCGGAAACAAAGTGGTGACTATGGACGGACATTTGTGCCCACGGACGGACACTTAACGTAATTTTTTGAACGGAGGGCATAACATAATAGCCCACACTTTTTAAAGTGGCGCTGTATAAATACACAGTATAATATTATACAATTATTGACTTCAGTGACTGAGGTAGACATGAGGATCATTTATCTACCCGAAAAAGTGATAATAATTCACCGAGTCAGCATTTTGTCTAGTCTGCAATGTTAGGGACTGTGCAATGTTGGGGACTGGACTGCTTCATGGTATGTGTAGGGCTGCAACCATACAGTTACCTCACAATACAATATGTATCAGAATATTTGCCTCACGATACTATATGTGTCGAGATACATTTTTGACAACTTGAGAACCTTAGAAATAACATAGATCTATGAGATTAGAAGTAAATACCCAAATACATGAATTAATCTTTGTCATACTGGATGTTTTATGTACTACACTCTTTTCCAGTTTTTATCAAATTTATTTAAAATATTCCAATTTTTAGCATGTATTTAAAAGCAGAGCTGAAAACCATGTATATTAAGATCAGCTGGATTCTCAGAAACCAGCTGATACTGTTTCAAAACAGGATAGATCAAAAGTTTATCATGGAAAATGGTATACTAATTAAAGCAGAAAAAATTAAAAAGGAAAAACATTCCTTTTGTACAAAAACATATATTTTTAAATTCATTTCTTAATCTGCATGTAATATATAACCCGAAATGCTGTATCGTTTATGTATCATGAAATGACCTCATGATATGATACGCGTATTGTCAGAAAAAGTATCTTGATACAATACACTTTCAGTGAATCGTTGCAGCTCTACATTACACTATCATTAAATTGCCTGCTCACCTACATATATTTCCATCGATAAAACCGACAGAGCACTAGCACCACAAAAAATAAATATTGACCCTTTCCTGCTAGCAGTGACTTTTGTCAGCTGCTGATAACCGGACTCAGATCAGGACCTACAGAATGCCGGTCCTGATCTGGATCCAAATTCCAAATCATAACTTTTGACATTCTGCCATGGTTTCTGAAAGATTTTTTTAAAAAAAGTTAATTCTAGACAATAGAGGCTTTGAATAGACTGATTACAGACTGCAATTTGGTACAGGTTCCATGGGGGCTCAGTGGTAGAGTGCTTGACTCGTGACCGAGGGGCCGCGGGTTCGAGGCTCACCGGCCTCACTGCGCTGTGGTCCTTGAGCAAGACACATTTACCCTAGCTTAGTACTGGTTCAACCCAGAAAGACCTGTCCCTGTTTAACTGAAAGATTGTTGATGGGACATAAAGAATCAAATCAAACAAAACTAGAGCAGAAGTCGATGGTACACCATTGCAAATACCCGCTTTTTGACCTATAACCTTTACCTTGGGGTCAAGGTCACACAAAATGTTGCTTAGTACCTTCAACATAATATGACCTATGCACCTATAAAGTTTGAAGTTGCTATGTCCAATGGTTAAGGAGAAATAGCATTTACAAAAAATACACTATATGACCTATGGGTCAAGGTCACACCAAATGTTGTCTAGTGCCCTCCAAATCATATGACCTTTGCACCTGCAAAGTTTGAAGTTGCTACGTCCAACAGTTTAGGAGAAGATGCATTTACAAGAAAGTACATTATTTGACTTTGACCTTCAGGTCAAGGTCACACTAAATGATGCCCAGTGCCCTCTACATCATGTGACCTATGCACCTACAGAGTTTGAAGTTACTACGTCAAAAGCTTTAGGAGGAGAAGCATTTACAAGAAAATTCAATACTTGACCTTTGGTCTTGACCTTGGGGTCAAGGTCACACAAAATGTTGCCCAGTACCCTCTACATCATGTGACCTATCCAGCTACAAAATTTGAAATTGCTACGTCTAACCGTTCAGGAGGAGATACATTTACAAGAAAATACATTATTTGATCTTTGACCTTGACCTTGAGGTCAAGGTCACACAAAATGTTTCCCAGTAACCTCTACATTATGTGACCTTTACGGCTACAAAGTTTGAAGCTGCTACGTCAAAAAGTTTAGGAGGAGATGCATTCACAAGAAAATTCAATATTTGACCTTTGACCTTGGGGTCAAGGTCACACAAAATGTTGCCCAGTACCCTCTACATCATGTGACCCTTTTTAGCTACAAAATTTGAAGTTGCTACGTCTAACCGTTTAGGAGGAGAAACGATTACAAGAAAATACAATATTTGACCTTAGACCTTGACCTTGGGATCAAGGTCATACAAAATGTCGCCCAGTACCCTCTACATCATGTGACCTATTCACCTACAAAGTTTGAAGTTGCTACCTCTAATGGTTTAGGAGGAAATACATTTACAAGAAACGTGACGGACGGACGTACGCACGGAGGGACGACGGACCGACTTTGACACGAAATTAATATACGGTAAATCTTGCATTAGTTCGTACAGTAAAAAATAATTATTTTTCGCTGTGTACTAACTAATAAAAATTATTTTTCTGATAAATGGGACTGTACGAACTAATAAAATGAAATTCTGAAGATCGAAAAACGGGACCAAAAACAAGCGAAAATTGCCAAAGAGGGAGGAATTTCTGTTTATAAATCCTTTTAGCCTAATTACAGGCTGAATGTCTGATCAGTATTTTCAATTGAACTAACATTCTTAATAGCATGGTGAAAGATTGAAAATAAACTACCAAACACAAAAGTCCGGATTGCCGTTTCAACCGACTCACATGCAATGTGCGATATACCTGGCGATATCACCCGGTTACAGGCCAACTTTACATAGGCCTGCTTTACAGAAGAGATGTCACGTCGGATTTGTTCTATGACGACTGTAACAGAGCAATGTATATCGCAGCTTTCGTTTTTGGTCATGATGTAGATTCTTATTTTCTTAGAACCCTCGAAAATGCAGCATAGAAGTAGACAATACATGTACGTACATTCAGTCCTACAGGTTAGACGTACGCGTACACTCATTGATTTGGAATGAAAACTGAAAATGAAAATGGCGACTTCTAAATATGAAATATGAACAACTGAAACGCAGAACTCTCATGAATCAGAGTAGGACATTTCTCTGCCTTCATATTGTAAAAAGACCCACAACTTACGTTTTTGCGAATGCTTACTCCATTTAAAGGCTTTGTATGAACACCTATATTTCTGCATATGTTGGTTGGTTCGAGTCTTCATCATACGTCGTATTCCTTGTGGCGACATAACATGCTCAGCTTGTTCGCACACCCCCTTACGTGTTAGCTCGGACCCAATATAGCTCGGTGTTAGGCTGTTAGCATTCAAAGATTATGATAATCATAATAGCAATCAATGTAGAACCAGATTCCCATACTTTGTCATCTTCGGTCGCTTGACCATGGAAAAGCCATTCCATGAGAAAATCTGTCTTTCGTGATTTGAGGCTGACTGACTCTTTTACAGCCAGAAACAGGGTTGGATGCACATGCTAGTCTTTGCACTGCTATTTGAACACCATGCTATCCCGTGTACACCTTGCTATCCATGCGCGGATCCAGGATTTTTCG
This sequence comes from Loripinus fragilis, assembly GCA_964019695.1. NCBI lineage: Eukaryota > Metazoa > Mollusca > Bivalvia > Lucinida > Lucinidae > Loripinus > Loripinus fragilis. The sequence continues at coordinate 16,565,915 of OZ026520.1, forward strand.
TCAGGGGGGGCCCGGGTCAATCTGACAAAAAAAGCCCTGACAACGTTTTTTTAGTCCTCAGCTTATTTTACTGAAGTCAAATGGTTAATTTCGAGAAAACTATCATTTTTCAAGGTTCCAGAGGGGGTCCAACATTTTCCAGAGGGGGGGGGGGGGGGTGTCCAACTTTTTCCAGGGGAGGGGGGTCCAATTGCTTATACACTTTAGAAACCCATATAACTTGTGATTTTCCAGGGGGGTCCGGACCCATTGACCCCCCTCTGGATCCGCACCAGCAGGAGATAGCTTTTTTCCGTTTAGTCGTTGGGTGGTATTTTTCATTTTTATTTAAATTTTGATGATTCTGTAAGCAAACAGTGGCGTCAGGCGACCCCACGTGCGGATCCAGAGGGGGGGGGGAAGGTGTCCGTACCCCCCCCTCCCCCCCCCCTGGAAAATCACAAGTTATATGGGTTTCTTTGGACACCCCCACCCCCTGGAAAAAGTTGGACCCCCTCCTCCTCTCTGTAATAACCATTGGATCCACTCTGTAAACTGTAAAATAAGTTGATGACTACAAAAATTCCGCGCATGAACCCTGTTTGAATTGTTCATAACGCCTGGGCCACTGTTTAATGTGTAATGTACATTTTCTTGCGTCAAGGCCATCATCACGCGCGACCCCAAACGTTAAAACAACACGCGGCCGGAATTGATGTGCGCGGTCTCTTTGATCTTAAAAAGGATCATGCTGTCTTTGCCCTTGGCGTCAGCTGATATAATTAGCAGACGTTTTGTAAATTGACCAGGCCCAGCAAAAATGTGAATTCAAACTGTTTGAAACTCTGATATGGGCGGAGACAGAGGGGGCAGGGGGTCCGGACCTCCCCATGAAAAGCATAAGTTGCCATTTGTTTCCTAGAAGAAAAACTGGTACGAACCTCCCTCGAGAAGCAATTCGACCCGCCTCCCCCCCCCCTCCTGTTGGAATTGTCTGATTGTCTGGATCCGCGCACGCTGGCTGATCTGCGCCTTTGTTGTTTGCATACAAAAAAGTTTCTCGCGGAATTGGGTAAAAAAGCTAAGTTGCAATTATAAATATACACGGACGGTAAACGAGAGGCTTTTTCGACCATTTTTTTTTTCTTATCTGAAAGCAAGCAATTGTTGCGGTTTGTTTTGTTTGTTTGTTGCTTTACGTCCCAAGTCAACAGCTATGGTCATTGCGGGACGGTCAGTTCACCTAACCACACTTTTTTCCTGGGCAAGCTTGAACAAGCAGTTAACCAGTAATCGTGCACATACTTTCGCTTGTAACTGACAACAACCCTTCATGAGTTATTCAGCGGAAGGGAGAAGAATGACCGTAGAAATTATTTCATGATCAATCTCCACGAAAGTATGGGACCGGGCCGGGATCGAACTCGCGACCCCTGGATCTGCAGTCAGCTTCGCATCTGTAACCAGACACGTTACCGACTGCGCTACGCGGCCGTGAATTGTTGCGGTGTTAGTGGGACTATAAGCCTAACTTTAGACATGACCTTCATCTACATTCCTTGTATGTGAGCATTTATGCCCCTGGCAAGACTGTGCGTATGTGCAGGCTCGTCTAAGCCTTCGCTGGTTGCATGTGCAAGAGGTACCATAATCTCATGAACTGGCTCGTTTCATAGACAGCCCAATGTAAAGCATGATGCAGAAGCATGCATAAATCACTTTTCATCTTGGTTTGTGCGTCTGTGCGTACGTGTGATGATCCACAAGAATCATTTAATGTTTAAGACCCATAATACAATTTCATGAGGACGCCGCGCTAGGCTCATCAGTGTCGTCTTTGTTTGATAAAAAGTTCCATCGGATATACAATGTATATAGTTATTTTATTACGCTTATTGCGTGCGCATTTTGGTGAAACTTAGAAATGAAATTGATGCACGCACATTTAAAGCACAGCTAATTAGTGGGAGTACGTAGGTATCTAGATTCTTCATCCACTCCAAAACTTTGAGTTACCCGACGAGATTGCACAAAAGCACAGGCTCCCTGAGCCTTCGCTGATAACATTTGTGATAAACACCAGCCGATATGGTTTCATCACGCTCGGATCCAGTGATTAAAAAAAAATACGCTTGGGCATATTTATGACACAGAAATACCAGAAAGGCTCAATGATCACAGACACGTAGGACACTGTGAACGCGCGCGTGGTTGTGTACATGTATTTGATTTTTGTCATGACCGGACAAAATGTCTCCGCGATTTGCATCAGTCCGACGTTCATTGAACCTAGCGTTTATCATTGAATAAAAGTTTGGCATGCATCAATGCTGGATGCACGCGCATAAGCGACACTGACGATCGCACCTGCTCCGCTGATATGTTTGTTAACTGACATGCTCGACGAAAAACGAAAGCATCGTAGACAAACACACTGATTGACCAAATGAATGGAAAAACGTTGGGTACGAACTATTAAAAATTACAAATAGGAAAAATGACCACTGTACGAACTAATACATGACATTTTGAGCTGACCCGTTATGAATAATTTATGGTGTACGAACTATTCGAGTGTACGAACTAATACAAGATTTACCGTACCCTTTTTTTCTAAAGAAAAAGCGGGTATAACAAACAAAACAGATTCCATGCTCTTCAACTGTACAACAAAACCAGCCATGACCTTTCCAATCTTCACACAGAGGTCTCTCACCCCTGTCTCAAACCAAACTGATCGTATTGGATTAGTTGGATCTGGATCTACATTGATTGAATCGATACTATCGTGCTGAAAAAATAAAACTGACTTGTACAAAGCAAACGCGCTTTTAAAAGTGTGATCGTGCCAGTAGTAAAAGAAAGATATAAGGAAAAAAGTTTGATGCTTTTGACAGTTAACTGTAGAAATTGAAGTACAAATATACAGGCTGCCACATGGCTGTTACATTTAATATAAATTTCCCCCGCTTTTCAGAAAGCCTAAAAATGTCGAAATTCCCAAGAGATTAGGGGTCAGGTCAGTGGTAGTAGATTCTTCAAACAATTTTCTTCTGACACTGCAGGATAATCTAAATCCAGATTTGAGCTAAATTGTCGGAAAAATGCAAGTAATAAAATAATATTCCAGATTTTCGCGTTTCTTATTATTGCGGCAGGACTATAGTTCCCGCATTGCACACAAAATATCTGACTGTGACAGTGCAGTAAATAGCATATCAATTGCGGGTTAACAGTTTACCAATACTGCTTTTGATTCGATTAAAACAGTGTTTTCGGCACAAGCAGCACCTTTTTCTGCGCAAATTTCACACCTGACAGTTGGTCCTTTGACTATGCTCCTCTTGTCAGACCACTGGTAAATCCACTGATGAGGAAACGACGGCATCAGTCAGACGATATTTCATATGACTGGATGACAGCAAATTTCAACTTATAGCCGAAAAATGCCTTTGACACATATAGATCTGTCTACATTTTGCTTTAAAATCTACCTTAGGTAGGAGAATAACCCTAAAGTAACTGTAAGAGCCAAATTGGCTTTGGCAGCAAGACCAGGGCCGTTGCAGAGCATTTGAAAGTGGTCTGGCAGACATGTTGTGTGTACTTTGTGCAAGTTTATCAATTATACTTTCCTCAGAGGGAATAACAAAGGCGCTGATCAGTCTGTGCCAATGCTCAGGCAGGTCTGCGCATTTGTATTTGCATGCAACGAAGTCAGATTTTCTCGGGACTCTGCCCAAAACAATAGTTAAAGGATTATGAAAATAATCAAGCAGGTGTCATTATATTAAATAATGGCATTTGGTAAAGAAATACCTACAGTGGAATCCCATCCTGTGGTTGAAAACTGGCTTCTTGGCAGTAAAACAGTTGGAAAGCATGACTGAACAGTACCTCACATTGTACAGCGTAAAGATGACCTATAACCTCAAAAATTCAATAATCCAATGGGAGTCTGTATGTACATGTATTTGTTTACATCCATGGCTTGGAAGTTTTTCTGCACAGTGTGTAGTACTGTGAAGTAATTGTTGCACAAGTTGCAAGTAGGGAGAAAGAAAGGAGAAAGCCGTGAAAATTGAGAACACTTACACTGAGCCTGAGGTCTACTTTCACTTTAGATCCCCCGAGTTCTGGTAAGCGCATCCCCCGCTTCTGCCTCGAGGCTTCTGCATCATCACATCTTCAGGGAACGTCCCCAATCTATTATTAATGGCAATCGATCACTGTCAACTGTTGCACATTTTCCACAAAATGGCAAATTTCAGATATTTCGAAGCTTTTGACAGTTGCTAAGGCCTAAGTGCTGGTACCCGCATTTGTCTGTCCTCAAGGATCTATAAGCTGGCGAAAAAAAATAAATTTGGAACCTGTAGAATAATTAGTTTCCGTAACCTTGGGCGGTTATGCTAAAAAATTTAAATATCAACTATTTCAAATGTACATAAATATATTCGAATATAACAACCTTTCTGTAAGCATATTCTTACAATAAGTTGTTTAAAACACCTTCGGTGTTGAGTAAAAAACACCTGCGGTGTTGAGTAACAGACCCCTGTGACGTTTGCTTTATTTCGTATTTCTTCCACATGGGGTGGAAACTACCGCAGGCCCTATGGAAACAGCAAGTGTTTACAATCTACAGACACCTCAATCACCCCCTTCCGGGGTTGTCGAAGCCGCCTGGTGTCTTTAGAAAAAAATTTCTATGTCTATAAAGTTTACAAACAGTTTGGGTCCAGATCAGGCCTGACAGAATGCCAGGCATATTCTGTCAAGCCTGGTCAGGTTCCTAACTGTTTGTTACTTTCAAGTCCTATTGTTTTGGTTATTGTTTTATTATCTATCAGCGCAAGAGCAAGGGTCAATATCCAGTTCACAGAGGAGTTAGGGCACTCCATATTTAAACAAAAATTCAGCCAAAAGTTTTTGTGTGTTTTTTCTCTGCTTTTTGTTGTTGTTGTTTTTTATTTTATCAAAATTAGCACTTCCTGGTGTAATGCTCATGCAAGTATGGGCGAAGCAAGTATACTGGGATAATCAGTTTTCGCCAACGTAAGCAGATATGGCTCTGAGGATAGCAAAACAAAATACAACCTGGCCAGAAAATTATTTTATTATAAAATTTCAACCTTTTATAATAACTAGAAAAGAGCCCACGCAAGCGCGGAAATATTTCATGATTGTCAATTTACCTTTATTTTGCATTTAAAAAAGCTGAAACTTGTATCCCCCTTTCATGTGTGTTAATTTTTCACAGCTTTATGAAATCTGAAACTTGTATTGGCGATTCTAGTCGCCGAAATGACCATGGGCCCAAATAGGTATGGGCCGAAATGACCCGAAACCGGCGAGTTTTAATTTTTTTTACAAAAGCTGATACTTGTAAACATGATTATGCTTATATCTTCTCATCTTGAAAATCACTAAAAATCTTCAGCGAGGTGACTTTTACTATATTTGTTTTCCTCCAAACAATGCCAAAAATCGCTCAAATCCAGGTTCTTATTTCTGAACAATGCACTTTTTTAAACAGATTTTATTGATAGCGTCATTGCCTACTGCGTCAAGTGGTACGACCAAGCCTATCAATGTAAGCTGTTTAGCGACCTTGAAACTTAGGATTATTGAGCGTGAGTCAGAGAAAGGTGTCTTGAACTTTCATAACTCTAGTTGCCATCAATGGTAGTAATTAACTATTTTATAGAAGTTCTGTTTGTTTTGTTACTGTTTTGTGAGTCCCCCCAAAAGTCTGTACTTGTTTAAAGCTAGTGTCAATTTAAGTTTATACTAAGGTCTGCTGATTATTATAGTTTAGTGTTGTGTTGGTTACTGGTACTGTCCAAAAATAGGGACAATGTCGGAAAAATTAGTCTGCAATTTTTTAAGTGGTAGCTGCCCAAACCAATAAATGAGTGGTTTTCACACTCAAAATGCAAAGAAATACAATATTTAAGGAAATTTTTGTATACCAAATTACCTTCTTCAAAGGCAAACCTGGAAATGTCGTTACTTTTCGTGGTTAAAAAACAAACTTTTTCTCCTTATTTTTCTTCCAACTTCTGATTGGGAATTTTACTGTGCCAATTGGGAAAAAGGAGGTGTTTCGCCTTTGGGAGTGGGGCCGAATTTCGCCCCCCAAAATGGCCTGAAAAGGAACACTGATGCCGAAATGGTTTGGATTGATTGGTGTTTTACGTCCCGGTAAACAATTTTTCAGTCATGTTGAGACGGAGCCACTTCTTCCTGGGTATTATTAGTACTTTGGGAAGGTGAAAGTGCCTTTCTCAAGGACACTACACAGCGGTCGTGGGGTTCGAACTCGGGGCCTCTAGGTCCCGAGTCCGACGCTCTACCACTGAGCCACCGCGCCTCCATATGCCGAAATACACTTCCCTTTTTACGACCATTATAGGCGAAACGGAGCGGTCTGGGGCGAAGTATTTCGCCGATTTGCCCTCAAACTGGAACCCTGCTTGTACCTGAAAGCTAACATATAAAATTTGGGTTTGATTGGCCCATCAATTTCCGAGAAAAGCCAGTTTTAATTTTCATATACGTAAATGACCTTTAGCCAAGGTCAAGAAATGACCTCGGCCTTCAATACTCACAATTCTTCATTATTTCAGTTGGTTTCAGGTCAGAGGCTGAAATATTTGTGAAAAAATCAACAGCTTTCACTTTTTCCTGTAGAAAAGCCTAAGTTAACAAATTTGACCTTGTTGTAAAATTGGTCAAGGTCAACCGTAGGTCATCATTTGAACAAAGTATGATGGGCAGAGTCACCACTGCTACATACCAAGTTTCGTGGAAATTGGTTCACCGGTTCCGGGGAAGAAGATTTTTGAAGGGTTTTTACCATATATGGGCGTGGCGGCCATCTTGGTCATGTGACCCAGATGCAACAAACAAACTTTCGTTCCCCCTACCCAAAGAGGCTCCACATAAAATTTGTCTTTGATTGGTCAAATGGTTTCCGAGAAGAAGATGTTTGAAATTGTTGACGACAACGGACCATGGGCATCCTACCTATAAGCTGCTAAGGTGAGCTAAAAACAAATTCAACCTCAAGCCCTCACCAGTAGCTTGCACCTGACCGTTCTAAGGTGGTGATTTTGGTGTAGTTCTTACTTCGTTATTTGCATACCTGTCAACTTTTTGAAATCTTAAAGAGTGAGATTGCGCGCGACGCCCTTAAAATGGTTATTTTCTGCTCGCATTTACCGCGCGGACCAATTTTACCAAATTTTTTAGGAGTGAGATTTATTTTTTTCTAAGAACCAAAAAGGGATTATTGGGCCGAAATGACCATGGGCCGAAATGACCCGGAACCGACGATTTTTTTTTTATTTTCTTTTTACAAAAGCTGATACTTGTAAATGCGGTTATGTTTATTTCTTCTCGTCAAGAAAATCACAGAAAAACTTCAGCGAGGCGCCTTTTACTAATAATATTTGATAGCGTCATTGCCTACCGTGATATAAGTGGTACGACCAAGCCAATCGATGTAAACAGTACATTATGCGCAGCGACCTTGACACTTAGGATTATTAATCGCGTGTCGAAGAAAGGTGTGATGATTACCGCGACTAATAATCAGTTTTGATAAGGGATTATTTAAAATTACAGCCATATCTTTTTTTCTTTGGCGAGTTTGGCGGCGTTTTCCCCATTGTTGTTTATAATATGGCCGACTTGACACAGCATAATACACATATACATATGACATATACACAAAAATTCGGAACGCTTCGGTCATCTCCATTCAGTTTGTATTGGAAACCCAATCGATCTAAAAATAGTGACGCGTGACCATGAACGTGACATACACTAAATATAGAAACATTCGCCAGAGGGCGCAGTTCTTTTAGAAAACACACTTAATTCCAAAATTCTCTAAATCTATGCTAAATGAAAACTCATCCTAACCGAGATTATCAATGAAAGCAATATCTTAAAGTAACAGTAAAGAAATCAAGCATGAAAATGACCTCGATTTTTCAGTTTATGCGGTAATTCGTTTATTTAGTATTATAGATGTGTGATGTCTTACACCATCAAATTATGTTATTTAATTTTCAAAAACTTTGATTTGTTTGTGCACCCGTTTTTCCGCCATTTTGAAAATAGTAATCTAAGTTCGACAACTCTTGTTGACCTGAAAAAAGAGGCCTCATAAAGGGTTGGATAGATAAAAAATCAATAGATGTTATGAGACAAACCATTTTTTTCATTCAATGAACATAAATTATTGTAAATTTTCTACGATTTAATTTATTGTAATCTAAAATATTTCAGTCATGTTGTTTTTCTATATTCAATTCAAATTCAGATTGATTTGAACCCCTAGGTCTATTTGGGTGCTACCACACAGACAGTAAATTAGAAAGTAGACATAAAAACTTTTTTTATGTACTTTAGGGATACATCAAGCCATTGCAGGCGAAAGATTGATATAATTTATCAGTAGATCATTTTAGATGTATGGTCCGTACAGCTATTTATTAGCAATCATTTTGTTTCTGAGTCTTAACATTAATAAGAACCCCCTTGTGATAAAATCAATGATTTCCCCACTTGGGACCGGAATTCATAATTGAGTTTTCTTACCTTGATGGTGAGGATGTCAACAGAAATAAAGATGGAGGAAGTGATGTATTCACTGAATAAAACATATCAGGATGATAATTTAAAGATGGGGGTTAATAAGAATTAGTGAAAATGGCGGGAAAACATTGATGCAGATAAGTGACCATTATTTTACCACTCAAATATGCATTTTCTTACTATTTAACAACTAAACAGACAGCTTTTCTTTTGCCCTTCGAAATCCCCTTTTCAGAATGAGCCTGTGACATCACACAAGTGAAAAAACGGTGGGAATGTTCAATTGGCGAAATTACATTATTGGCGAAATTAGCTTACTCCACTATACATTAGATAGATAGAATATAGAGCTATAAATTCAGACTATTAAGATTTTGGGTAATCTCTGGTTTACCGGGCGCATTCTATTCTATTTGTTGAATTGGGGTTTCTACCATATTAGAATCCAAAAAGATTGTAACAACATGGTCTTCAAATGATTGAATTGCCCTTACAGGAAGCAGGAGTGTGGGGGCCCAGCTCCCATTATTTAACAAGCAGAATGTTAAGATTTAGTCTTACGTCTAAGATTAGGCCTAAGAATGGATTTTCTGTTATGTCCCATTCTTAGGCCTAATATTTTGGGTCACATTTTGTTCAAATAGGAACACTCTAACATTTGTCTCAAACTCTTATAAAAAGACCAATCTGTCTGGTGTAAAAATTGTTGTAATAGTAAGTCCCTTACCTCTAGTTGATGCTCACACAATAATATGTCCAAAATATTGAAAATCCACTTTTGTAGAAGCAAATAATGATTTGTTTACAAAAAAGTCTCCAAAACACATATGTTCAACACAATGACATCACAGTTTTATGAATGGCTGAGTCCTCCATGAAAAAAGCATGCAGTTGACCATTGGCTGTTTGGGTCACATGTTAAAATCTGCTGATTTGGCATGTGACATGTGACAGGTAAAACAGCCAATGGTCACTGCATGCTTTTTCATGGAGGACCTCACAAATCATTATTTGCTTCTACAAAAGTGGATTTTCAATATTTTGGACATATTTTTGTGTGAGCATCAACTAGAGGTAAGGGACTTACTATTACAACAATTTTTACACCAGACAAATTGGTCTTTTTTATAAGAGTTTGAGTCAAATCTTAGAGTGTTCCTATTTGAACAAAATGTGACCCAAAATATTAGGCCTAAGAATGGGACATAACAGAAAATCCATTCTTAGGCCTAATCTTAGACCTATCTTACGTCATAAACTGTGTCCGGTAAACCAGAGGTGCGCCAAGATTTTTGTGAAACAAAGTAATTAGGTGGTCGAAATTAGGCGGCGGTCGAAATATGCCTAAACTTTAGGCTAAAGCTTTTCCGCCAGTCAGACACCGGAATTTGATGCTTTCCTGTTCCGTCATTTCTACTGACTGTCATACAATATATATCATACTATACCTTGACTCGAGCAAATATGTCTGCACCAGCCAAGCAATTTATTTCCAGTATTTATCAGCTGTTTTTTTTAAACAAAATGTCTCCATCTGTCCATTGTTGGGATGTTAGACTCTATTGCGTCATAGGATATGCCACCTTTGATCTCGAGATGCTTATGTCTCAACTTGGAATCAGAAATTATTCCAAGTTCAGATAGATTCCAAGATCAGAGCCAACACATCGACTTATTGATGCAGCACTTCTTACAAGATGTTATGCTCTTTGGCCTTATCAGTGACGTATATATTGACTCTGAAACTGCACAACCCGTAGGTGTGCACTTTAATATCTTTTGTCTGTTAGAAGTGAGTGAAAATGCTCATAACTCTTGAACCACATTTGACCAAATTTTGCATACTTAGGCACGTCAACATTGTCTACCCACTGGCATGCATAACATCTTTTTTTGATGGTCGAGGCTTTACTGAGCATCAGTCTGTCCAGTCCTGGTCAGTAAGTGAAAATGCTCATAACCCTTGAACCACATGGTATATTTAGATCAAATTTAACATTGTACAGCCACTGGTATGCGAAAGGGTGACGAGGCCATTCGAATACTACCCTTAATGATGTCTAGAAATTTTGCTTCCTTCGCTAAATAATGATGCTGCATCTTGCATTGCTGGATTTCAACTGGCACATGCAAATTATTGAAAAGTAAGAAAGAAGGCAAAGATAAGGAATCGATACAATCAAGCACCACACCTGACCCAGGATACCAAAGGGAAAATGACAACTTCACATTTAGACATCACAAACGATAGCCAAGAGGTCAGCCCTTTCCCAGCAGGTGACCACAAGGCAACAATAAACAGACACGCATGAAAGCATAACAAATGCAAGACAGAAATAACATAAATGATCCACAAAAGAAGCCATAGATCTGTTTGGCCAGTCTCACAAGATCATCAGTGCATACATACTGTAATTCCTGGAATTTTCCAGCCCTGACAACAGTACTCTTAGCATACAAAGTTTTTATTGCAACATAGAAACATTAATTAGAGGTTTGGAATCCCTAGAACAGTGCCAGGACTCATACAGTGACCTATTAATTTCCATAATATGAGACCTGTTTCATGTTTATTTGAACAAATATAAATTTGACCTTTTGTGGTTGTGTATGAATAAAACAAACAAATTTTGCTTTATCATAGATAACGGACGTGTCCCAGGTATGGTCAAATAGACAAAATGACAATTTAAACCATAACCATAAAACGGCGGTCCGAAATACACCCCCTATTAATGATTTTAAGAGCTGAACGGGTGTATCTTTTATGAAAATGACTTTTTAAGTGTGAAATTTTCTTTTAAAAAAAGTAAGTGAGTATGATCAGGAAATACCACAATCACAAACCGCAGACAACCCCATGGCACCGCGAGGAAGAGCCGCTCAACCATCATGAGACACCAGGAGGACAAATTAAGCAAAGCAACCAGCTCTCTCTTCCCCATCAAGATGATTGCAATACTAGAATGGACATAAAATAACGTACAACAAAACATAGAACAATTACAGACTCCCACAATGAGAGTAACAATAAACAAAACGTCAATACCAACAGAACCACCGCCTTAGAACGGACAGCAGCCTAAGCCACCAGGGGCTTAAATGCATTTTACAGGTACCAAATCTTCGCCCTAGAAGAAACATTCAGTCTGTTATTCAAATTTAAATTAGCTTCTGTGCGCCTATTTTTGCTTGACAACTGGGCTTAATAAGTTTTACCAAACAAGTACCCAAATGGGTATTCAATGTATAAAATTTGTCCTTGAAGAATAGTGAAAAACAAATTCTCAAAACTCACAGCCGGCTCAAGTTCTTAGGTATTTTAAGTATATATCGCCAATTTAACTGATAATAAAAAATTGCATTCATGTATTTTGCATACAATTTAGTGTTGCCTTTGAAACTGTAAACTCTATAATTTGAAGTTCAAGTTGCTTCCAAAAAGTAAATATACAACTGAAATGCTTTACTTTCTAACAGAACACACTTTATTATTGATGTATAACTCATATGAGGTTTCCAGAGAACAACTTCATATCTTTAAGAGAAATCGTTTGAGAACGATTCAGATCATTTTTATTAAGACAACATTTATAAACGCTTAAAATTTGACTACTCATCTTCAGAGACTGTTTCAAAACAGTAAATACAGTTAAGAGCGATTTTCTTGGTCACTGTGTATTTCTGTAGATCAGACTAACCTATAAAAATCATTTATTACAAAATATAATGAGAAATAAATGAATTACAGCTATTTCAATTTTGTTCAAATAAACATGTAACACCTCTTGTACACAAGAAGCTCAAACTTAAGCGCAGCCAGGCAGCATGGCTCATGACCATGACAACAAACAATGGACACTACCAAAACAACGTGAGAGCGACCTGGAAGAAAGCAACGATTCTGCAGGAAGGAGAAACTATAGAATCAACAGATACATATTTTCCGACGGCTTGATTTTGCACAGGAAGCAGAAGTCTACTAAAATTAGACGAAAAGAGGTAGGCCTAAAGTTAAACAAAGTCGGTTAGCCAGAAGAAGATTTTCAAAAATAGTAAGTGAGTATGATCAGGAAATACCAAATTCACAAACCGCAGACAACCCCCTGGCACCGCGAGGAAGAGCCGCTCAACCATCAAGAGACACCAGGAAGACAAATTAAAGAAAACAATCAGCTCTCTCTTCCCCATCAAGATGATTGCAATACTAGAATGGACATAAAGTAACGTACAACAAAACATAGAACAATTAGAGACTCCGACAATGGGAGTAGCAGGAAACAAAAAGTCAACAACAACAGAACCACCGCCTTAGAACCGACAGCAGCCTAAGTCACCAGGGGGCTTAAATGCATTTTACTGGTACCAAATCTTCTCCCTAGATTCTGCTGTTGTGGACAGCCGCACTCCCCGACAGACTTTACACATATTGTGAGTTAAGAAGAAAGACTTTAAAAGTGTGTTAAAAGAAAATTTGAACTACCTTGGTGAAGGCAAAAATAGTTAGTGAGTATGATCAGGAAATATCACAATCACAAACCGCAGACACTCCCGTGGCACCGCGAGGAAGAGCCACCACTCAACCATCACGAGACACCAGGAAGATCAAAGGTTGCAAATCGTGTTTCAGGTGACGACAAAGCCAACACAAACACCACACTACCATTTGCCAACAGAAAGGAAGAACTTTGCTCAACCCTGAAGCAACGCCCTTTCATTATGATGCAGAGAATCTACAAAATAATGCAGTTTTACATTCTACGACGCAGCCCCCTCCACAAAAGTACTTCTAAAGACCACCATCACAAACGTCAACTCGTCAGACTCCACAGCAGAAGCACACATATTGTTGATGAGGGGACACAGAGGTAATTTATTTCGCCAACTATGTAATGTCCTGTGTGACATTGTTGGAGAAACAAGTTAGAGTAGCAATAAACGTGTGAAAAAGAGAAGACCAAAACTTTTTCTTAATATCTCTACTGAACTAGTGTAGCCACATGCGACTTAGTGGTGCCAAATCGTCGCCACAGATTCTGTTGTTGTTAAAACACAAAATTGTTTAGTTTACATGGTGGAAGCTTCCTAACTCATGCAATGCATCATCACAGAAAAACAATCTAATCAAAATAACACACTATGATAAAACAAAGAAAAGGGCTCACGACTCACACCAAATCGTCGCCACAGATTATGTTGATGTTAAAACAAAAAAATTGTTTAGTTCGCATGGAGGCTTCCTAACCTATGCAATGCATCATCACAGAGAAACAATCTAATCAAAATAACACACTATGATGAAACAAAAGAAAAGGGCTCACGACTCACAGATAGTCAGAGCTAAAGAAAACCTCAGGTTGAGCCACAGTAAACCATAGCTATAAACCGTGATTGTGTTTACAAAAAGGCATGCAGACTGTCGCATGATATCCATGTTATGTTTTTATAATACGAGTATATACATCCCACTTTTTATAACGTTTGATTATCTTTTTGAACTTATCACTAAATTAGGCTTTGAAAAATAATAAAAGATGAATGAATGATAGTGAAAAAGTAAGTGAGTATGATCAGGAAATACCACAATCACACACAGCAGACCAACCCAAGGTACTGTGAGGAAGAGCCACAGAACATTTACAGTAACATATGTAAGACAATAATGGCAAAACAACCAGCTTCCTCTTCCTCTTCAGGATGGTTGCAAAACTAGAATGGACACAAAATAATGCATAGCAAAACAAAAACAAACACAGAACTCCCACAAACAATAAGAAGCACATTAAAAAATATACCAACAACAACAGAACCACCGCCTTAGAACCGACAGCAGCCTTAGCCACCGGATGGCTTAAATGCATTTTACTGGCACCAAATCGTCGCCACAGGTTCTGTTGTTGTTAAAACACAAAATTGTTTAGCTCCCATGGAGGCTTCCTAACTAATACAATGTATAATCACAAAGATACAATCAAATTAACACACTATGGTGATACAAAGAAAATGGGTCATAAGGTGTATTACACAGATTAGAAGTATTCTGGTTGCATACCTGCATATACTATCATCTCACAATACTCATGTAGGTCACTTTTAATATGTTTCTGCAGTTATATACAATGAAGTATAAAGTTGAGTCTTAACCTTATGCCTGCTTTTCTTATATAGTAATACAAACAAACAGTAGTTAGAAGGCATCCATGCGAGCTGAACATTTCTTTTACTTCAACAACAGCAGAATCTAGGGCGAAGATTTGGTACCAGTAAAATGCATTTAAGGCCCCTGGTGGTTTAGGCTTCTGTCCGTTCTAAGGCGGTGGTTCTGTTATTGTTGACTTTTTGTTTATTGTTACTCCCATTGTGGGAGTCTGTAATTGATCTATGTTTTGTTGTACGTTACTTTATGTCCATTCTAGTATTACAATCATCTTGATGGGAAAGAGAGAGCTGGTTGCTTTGCTTAATTTGTCTTCCTGGCGTCTCGTGATGGTTGAGTGGCTCTTCCTCGTGGTGCCATGGGATTGTCTGCGGTTTGTGATTGTGGTATTTCTTGATCATACTCACTTACTATTTTTAATATTATAACATACCCTTGAGGTAAAAAAATACATATTCTCAGTGGATTATTATTAATACTTTTGAGCTGTACTACCACCGCTGGATGTGCCTAATATGAAGAGGATTACTTAAACAACATATATATAGGTCGTCGCTGGATCAAGAGTCTTCCATAGAAACATACAGTTTGGGCCTTTTGTTATTGGAATTTTAACTGTGTTTACAGACAATATTTTATAGTAAGCTTTAACTGTGAAAGAACTGGGTTCTTTTATGAACTGTGGTTACAAACTGTTTTAACTGTGTTATAAACGTAAAAAAGATGGCAAAGATCAGGAAACTATACAATCAAGTACCACACCTGACCCAGGATACCACATGGGAAAATAACAAAAAAAACAAACACATTAAACTGTAAATATTGCCCATTCAGCATAATCTGTTGAGCTTGAATAGGCTGGATCCTAGGAATCATTTCAACAGTGCGACAATGCTGGATTCACCGGTTTT
Source organism: Loripinus fragilis (assembly GCA_964019695.1). NCBI lineage: Eukaryota > Metazoa > Mollusca > Bivalvia > Lucinida > Lucinidae > Loripinus > Loripinus fragilis. Next base: position 16,581,572 of record OZ026520.1, read on the forward strand.
GCACTTTCACAGGAAGAAGAAGAAGATCCCTACCAACAACACCAACATTGGTGCTGGTCATAGGTGAGACATTGGGTGCTTTTTTGGCTTCGCTGAGCCTAAGCCAGTTGTAGTCCATAACCTGGGGGGGGGACTCGATTGATTTGGATCACGTTGTGGTGAAACAGTGAGTAAGTTTTATCGGAACTTCTCACGTGACCGGCTCACCCCATAGGCGCACTATCGGTGTACGCCAAGCTCACCCAATTTCAACCAAGGCCTAAAGGTGTGGTAGTGGCGAGGCCTGTTTTGCCTCTTTATGGTTCGTATCACAAAGTAAGTACTGTTGCACCATATTTGCTAGATTCCAGCGGCTATCTACCCATCCCCGTTCAAATGATCAGCATAAGCCAGCTCAGAAATTGCTGGCACAAAGGAGGCTTGGGTGATGCAGCCGCATACACCGTTTTAGTGCCAAAGAAACACATCCTTTGCTGAGTTCCAGAAAAGAGCACAGCACCGGACTCAAAGGGGTGTTCAAAAATAACTTTGACAATTGGAGCCAATTTTACCTAAGTTCTTGAAGGATGACAGGTTTGATTCTATCTGGACCTGCTGCCTTTTTAGGTATAAGGTTTTCAGGCTACCTCAGAGGCTTTGATATCTGGCATCAGGGGTGTTGAATTTCTCAGGTCCCTGGGCAAGACAGCGGGGCTTAGGCCTATAAATCACTAATTTTTAATGCACTCACAGTACACAAAGGTATGAAATAACATTGCATACAGACCAGTATAAACAATGCATGAAATACACAGTATGCATTCTAATCTCTAACGCTATTGATGTAACGTGATTTGATTAATTATAATGACCTCGGACACAATTTGGTCCGAGTAATGACCCACAATTTAATAATTTTAAAATTGTTAAATATGTTAAATTAAGGGCCATTGGAATATAAAGATTGCTTCTTCCTGCAGACAGTCTGATAAGAGGTATTTGTTCAACATGCCAAAATAATTATCACATCCTTATCATTTCAATTTTAGTTTGAGGGGCACTTAACGCTTTTAATACATTCGAACCATTTTTTACACCTGTACATGGCAAAATATTGGACTGTATCCCGGCTCCCTGCTGGACACAAGTTGCACACATGTTGAGGTAGTTCGATCATTCAACTGCAGGTACTGCGGTTAGACTAAAGTTGATCAAACTCACTCTGGTTTAGTGTCACGTGATCACTTATATATCTTCCTGTTCCTGTTTAGCCCTTGTCTGCGCATGTCCAGTTCCTGCTGGTCAACCATACCATTTACTTTGGTCGATACTGGTTCTCCGCATTTGCCAAACTCTTAAAAATTAAGAAACCAGTATTTTGTTTCGATGGCAGTGATTGGCTGCCGATTAAATGTTTAACACATGACGGGAACCAGACTTACCCGGACTAAAGTTCAGTTGAATGATCGAACTACCTCGTTATGTAAATAAACAACAAAAACATGCTAACTATGCGGTTCTATTTTCATGTCTGGTAGGTAGCAAATGCAAAATTATTGCACAAACAATATAGAAAGCATTTAATATTTTCCATAACACTCACCTTCAGAGTCACTTTCATCCTGATTTTTTTACAGAGACTGTATAACAAGTATTAGCTTTTCCAAATGGCTGGCGGTCGTTTCGCCCTATTATAGTGGAGTAAGCTATTTTCGCCAAGAATGTAATTTCGCCAATTGAATATTCCCACCGTTTTTTCACTTGTGAGACATCACAGGCTCATTCTGAAAAGGGGATTTCCAAGGGCAAAAGAAGAGCTGTCTGTTTAGTTGTTTTAGCAGAAAGAAAATGCATATCTGAGTGGTAAAATAATGGTCACATATCTGCATCAATGTTTTCCCGCCATTTTCACTAATTCTTTTTAACCCCAATCTTTAAATTATGATCCTGATATGTTTTATTCATTGAATTCTCGGGACCGCACTTCCGGTTCGCAACAGTTGCCAAGGCTGGCCGAATATGACAACGACGCCATTTTGTTTTTTCTATCGATATTTTGATTTTTGCGTTTCCCGCAAGATAATCTTCAATAATGGCCAAATCGTAGTTTGCATTAGGTTGTAACAAGCATAACACGATGAAAGACAAGAAAATACAGAGTTTTAGCTTCCCAAATAATAATGACAAACACTTAGAAATATCGGTCTTTGCAGTCACGTTAGTAACTTACGGGAATCCGCTGGCACTATTATGTCAACAGTTAAGCAACAAGACTGTTAGACAACAAAAGAATATTTCAGTACTGATATGTTAATCACGCATATACAATAAAGCATTGACAATTAATCTGAATAATAATAACTCAAAACATACAGTCAATGAAGGTGTCGCAGATGGATGGATGGATGGATAGATACAGTAGATAGATAGATAGATAGATAGACAGACAGACAGACAGACAGACAGACAGACAGACAGACAGACAGACAGACAGACAGACAGACAGACAGACAGACAGACAGACAGACAGACAGACAGACAGACAGACAGACAGACAGACAGACAGATAGATAGATAGATAGATAGATAGATAGATAGATAGATAGATAGACAGACAGACAGATAGATAGAAGAGAATATTGGTTACTGAAAGGACCTGACCTGAACTTTCAGTGCAAAGAGAGTACATTATGGGTATGGACTTTTGATGTCAGAATGTCAGGCCTGATCTGGGTCCAAATATTTTATAAAAGGTTATCAGCAGATGACAATGTCAAGTAAAGGTTTAACCCAAAGTCAAAATATATCTGTTCAACTTGTCATAACCTTTAAAGTGTCAAACAGTCTGGACCCCGATAAGGCCTGGACAGAATGTCGGTCCTGATCTTGGTCCAAACTGTTTGCAAAGGGTTATCAGCAGATGACAATGTCATGTAAAAGTTTAACGCAAAGTTTAAATATATCCGTTCAACTTCAGCTTGTCATAACTTATAAAGTGTCAAACAGTCTGGACCCTGATAAGGCCCTGACAGAATATCAGCCTGATCCGGGTCCAAATTGTTTGCAAAGGGTTGTCAGCAGATGACAATGTCATGTAAATGTTTAACGCATTGTTAAAATATATCGGTTCAACTTCAGCTTGTCATAACCTTTAAAGTGTCAAACAGTCTGGACCCTGATAAGGCCTTGACAGAATGTCGAGCCTGATCTGGGTCCAAATTGTTTGCAAAGGGTTATCAATATCAGCAGATGTCAGGTAAAGGTTAAACGCAAAGTCAAAATATATCTGTTCAACTTGTCATAACCTTTAAAGTGTCAAACAGTCTGGACTCCGATAAGGCCTGGACAGAATGTCGGTCCTGATCTTGGTCCAAACTGTTTGCAAAGGGTTATCAGCAGATGACAATGTCATGTAAAAGTTTAACGCAAAGTTTAAATATATCCGTTCAACTTCAGCTTGTCATAACTTATAAAGCGTCAAACAGTCTGGACCCTGATAAGGCCATGACAGAATATCGGCCTGATCTGGGTCCAAATTGTTGGCAAAGGGTTGTCAGCAGATGACAATGTCATGTAAATGTTTAATGCATTGTTAAAATATATCGGTTCAACTTCAGCTTGTCATAACTTTAAAGTGTCAAACAGTCTGGACCCTGATAAGGCCTTGATAGAATGTAGAGCCTGATCTAGGTCCAAATGGATTGCAAAGGGTTATCAGCAGATGACAAAGGTCAAGTAAAGGTTTAACGCTAAGTTAAAATACATCGGTTCAGCTTCAACTTGTCATAACCTCTAAAATGTCAAACAGTTTGGACCTCTATCAGGTCGGGACAGGAAGTCGAGACTGATCTGGGTCCAATGTGTTTGAAAAGGTTATCAGCAGATGACAATGTCATGTAAATGTTTAATGCTTTGTTAAAATATGTCGGTTCAACTTCAGCTTGTCATAACCTTTAAAGTGTCAAACAGTCTGGAGGGTAAAATACAATGGATTCGACCCAAAGTTGTCAGAACCTGGAAAAACATTTTTTTTATTTGATTCTTTACGTCCCATCAACAATCTTTCAGTTATATAGGGACGGAACTTCATGGGTTGAACCAGTGCTAAGCTAAGATAAATGTGTCTTGCTCAAGGACCACAACACAGTGACACCAGTGAGGCTTGAACCCGTGGCCCTTCGGTCTCGAGTCAAGCACTCTACCACTGAGCTACTGTGCTCCCATTAAAAAATTCAAAAACAATTTGGATCCTGGTCAGGCCACTATGGTTGTTTTCCCAGTCATCATGTATACATTTAGGAATACCCAGGGAAGGAGGGTCAAAATTGATAACTTTTTCTCATAGCTAACTTTTTTCACAGCAAAATACTGCATGCACTGATCCAGAGGGGGGGGGGGGGGGGGGCAAGGGGCCTGGACCCCCCTGGAAAAACACAAGTCATATGGGATTCAATAGGGAATAAGCAATTGGACCCCCCCCCCCCCCCCCCTGGAAAAAATGTTGGAGCCCCTCTGTATAATTTTCTTTGAAATAAACCATTGGTATTCTGTAAAATAAGTGGAGTCCTACTAAAAAAAGAACTAAAAAAAACGTTGTCAGGGATTTTTATGACAGGTGGACCTGAACCCCCCCCCCCCCTGACGAAAATTCCTGGATCCGCGCGTGTCTTGATACAAATCTTGAGCTATTGTTTCATCTATCCTGGAATGCCATATAATAATTATTACTTGGGACTTTTCTGAAAAAGCTTAACGCTTATGACAGGCTGCATATTGTACCAATTAAAGGTGTTGAGTGTCAAACTTGGAGGTGTGATGTGTCAGAATTTAGATTCAAAATAGTCATTTATCTATCTGGAATTTGATAATATCTCAAGGTATATGGAATTTAAAGACCGTTTTAATGTGTTAAAGCTCCTAAGATGTTATAGAGACACTCATTTCTTTCACGTCTAAATGATCGCAAACCGATGGCCGTTCATCCCACCCACACCCGATTTTTTTCAATAATTTGTGAAAAATCGGTGCTATTATAAACAAAACAATCGTGGCGGGACAAAAGACAATGTTTTCCCTTCGAAATAAACGCAGACTGATGAAGAAATCGGTGAATTTGAATAAATACGGCCCATTTTTCATCATTTTCCCGTTACCCGTAATGTTAAAATTCACCGTTCACATCACCGCGGTACATTTGTTTACCTGTGTCGCTAAGGCTGTGATGTCACGGCGGTCCCGAGAATATATCGCTTCTTTTTTCTTCATTTCTGTTGACATCCTCAGGATAGAGGTAAGAAAACTCAGTGATGTATTGGGGTCCCAAGTGGGAAAAATCATTGATTTTATCATAAGGGGGTTCTTATTAATGTTAAGACTCAGAAATTAACAATGGTCTGGCTAATGAGCAGCTGTACGAACCATATATCTAAAAATGTTTTTTTTGTTAAATTATAGCAATCTTTCGCCTGCAATGGCTTGATGTATCCATAAAGTACATAAAAGAAGGTTTTTATGTCTACTTTTTCATTTACTGTCAGTGTGGTAGCACCCCAATAAACCTAGGGGTTCAAATCAATCTGAATTTGAATTGAATATAGAAAAAAAACAAGTCTGAAATATTTTTGATTACAATAAATTAATTGATAGAAGATTCAAAGTAATTTATATTCATTGAATGAAAAAGAAGGTTTGACTCATAACATCTATTGATTTTTTGTCTATCCAACCCTTTTTGAGGCCTTTTTTTCAGGTCAACAAGAGTTGTCGAAATTAGATTACTATTTTCAAAATGGCGGAAAAACGGGTGCACAAACAAATCAAAGGTTTTGAAAATTAAATAACATATTTTGATGGTCTAAGATATCACACATTATTATAAAAGGTTGAAATTATATGATAAAATCATTTTCTGGTCAGGTTGTTTTTTGTTTTGCTATCCTCAGAGCCATATCTGCTTACGTTGGCGAAAACTGATTATCCCAGTATACTGTATGTATTCTTGCACAGTGCCGGACCCGGGTGGGCTTGGGGGACACCAAAGAGGCCGTGAGTGTCCAAAAAAAATGTTTTCGCGCATTAAATGATATTGCGTGAATATACGGTATAATTGATTTGTGTGGTTTGGGGTGTTTCAATGGACCGCATGACGATTATGCTAACAGTTAGGTGAAAATCAAATTCGCAACCGAGTTTGCCTCGCGGTACAGGTAGCCCTACAGATTCACGGACAGTATTGCTTCGTGCTGTAGGTAAACCCACGATATTGGTACCCCGCTCGTTGTTCCGCAGAGCATAAAAAATAGCCTGAGCATGGCATAAAGGTTTGATCAAAACCTGAATTTGATGTGTGATTTGCACAAAGGTTATATATGCGGCCGGCCACGGCCAACCATAAAAAATAGTGAGTATGATCAGGAAATACCACAATCACAAACCGCAGACAACCCTATGGCATCGTGAATAAGAGCCACTCAACCATCACAAGACACCAGGAAGACAAATTAAGCAAAGCAACCAGCTCTCTCTTTCCCATCAAGATGATTGCAATACTAGAATGGACATAAAGTAACGTACAATAAAAGATAGAACAATTACAGACTCCCACAATGGGAGTAACAATAAACAAAAAGTCAACAACAACAGAACCACCACCTTAGAACAGACAGCAGCCTAAGCCACCTGTGGGCTTAAATGCATTTTACTGGTACCAAATCTTTGCCCTAGATTCTGCTGTTGTTGAAGTATAAGAAATGTTCAGCTCGCATGGAAGCCTTCTAACTAATGCAATGTATCATCATGGAGAAACACTCTAATCAAATTAACACACTGTGATGAAACAAAGAAAAGGACTCATGACTCAAAGATTGTCAGAGTTAAAGAAAACCTCAAGTTGAGCCATGGTGGGTCCAGCTACAGATAAGCATCAGGCACCAACCCACCGATTAAAGCTTAATGTCAGAGCCGTCATAGTGTCTGAGGCCTGACCCACCGTCGTGCAATTAAAGAGGAAACCATAGCTATAAACCATGATTATCCCCATGCTTTTTTAAAAAAGCAAAGGGGATATTGTAATCGCCTCCGTCAGTCTGTCCGTCGGTCTGTCCGTTGTGCTATCTCCTCCTAAACCATTGGGGGAAATTCAACCAATTTTGGTGTGTGAGTTACTGACATGAATGGGGCGTCATAGCTCCAAATAAGGCTGCGTATTATTTACGCACTTTCATGGACCTGAAAACCCAATTAAATTCATTTCTGTGCTTACAAAAACGCAATAAAAATCTTTGATACTCAATTCCGAACTTTTTCGTAGCATATGACACTATAGTATTCAGTTTGCGCTTGTCGTTTTTAGCATCACAAACTGTTGTTGGGTACAAATTTGTACACGGCGTGGCGCTGAATCTAGTTAATTAAATTGTAAACCAGTCCAGGAACACTCTAATAGCTGTTTAGTTATACCCAATATTTACAAGATTACGACATTCGTCTCGCTTTACAATATCAATGGCGTAACGTGGGCGAAAATGTCCCAGAGGAATTGAATAATATTATATCGTAACTAACTCTAATACCGCGTTTTAGGTTCGAAGAATCAAAGGTGACTTGATAGATACGATACGTTTGATTTTCGAAATAAATAGCGATCTCAGATATACTAATACTGCCACTTTTGCCAGTGTGCTTTCTGAAAGTGAAACCGAAAGTAAACAAAAAAATCAGGAGAAACATGGCCCGGTTTCAGTGCTTATTTGCTTTCAGATGGATACCCAATACAAAAACGTGAAATACCCAATTAAAAATTTGAAATACCCGATTAAGCCAAAATGAGGTGGGTAAATACCCAATTGCCTCCAATCCTTATCTGGAGCTATGGGGACGTGCAATGTCAAACTTTTTTTGGTCCCGCCCCCTAGTGCCCTGGGGAGGGGTCAAAAGGTCAAATATCATTTAATTTCAATTACAAAGTCAATTTGAAAGATTTTTATACTTAACTTTGTTTGTGTTCTCACAAATGAAAGATACAAAACATATCAGACTGGATTTTCATTCTGTCCCCTGGGTGGGCGCTGGGGGTGCCCAGGGGGTCAAAAAATTTTTTTTTCCAAACATGGTTATGTGGTATATCAAATTGACGGGGATGACGAGCAGAACAGAATTAAGTAAAATTTTCATCCTATGGTCAAACTGGTGACCTTGGGGTCAGGTCAAAGGTCAAATATCATTTAACTTCGGTTACCATGTCAATTTCAAAGATTTTTATGCCAAATTTTGTGCGTGTTCTCACAAATGAAAGATACAAAACATATCAAACGGGATTTTCATTCTGTCGCCTGGGTCATGCCCCAGGGTGGGACTTTGGGACACTGGGGGTACCCAGGGGGTCAAACAAATTTTTTTCAAACATGGTCGTGTAGCATATCAAATCGATGGGGATGATGAGCAGAACAAAATGCAAGTAACATTTTCATCCTAGGGTCAAACTGGTGACCTTGGGGCGAGGTCTAAAGGTCAATTATCATTAACATGTCAATTTCAATGATTTTTATACCAAACTTTGTGTGTGTTCTCATAAATAAAAGATAGAAACATATTGAACAGAATTTTCATTCTGTTGCCAAGGTCATGCCCCGGGGTGGGACTTTGGGGTGCTGGGGGTCTAAAACTGTAGCGTGGGGATTTGCTATGGCGCCCCATCAACTGCGCGCTCTAGTTGGGTTTAAAACCAGGCATGCAGACTGTCGCATGACATACAAGTTATATCCAACCTTTATATAACGTTTTACAATCTTTTTGAATTGATCACTAAAATTATGTTTTCGAACAATTTGTTTGAATTTATAAACTTAATCACCATAAAATATAGGTTCTGATATGCCTTGTTGCAGAAGAGTTTTTAACCCAATGTTGTATTTAACAATTAACTCTGAGTGTCTTTGGTAGAATTTAGAAAATGCTTTTCAAATTTTATGATATCTATAACCTTGTTTTAATAACTAAGCAGTTAAAATTAAGTTTCTGTTGTTGAAGTCATCAACATTAGAACACATTCTAGCAAAATGAATAAGCTGAGAAATATATACACCATAGGAAGGGGAGAGAGGAACATTTCCATCAAGAAATTGGAAATTTACTATTTCAAAATTAAAATCATCCCTTTTATCATAAATTATAGAAGAAACTATGCCATTTGTTATTGACAAGTTCAAGTCCAAAAACGGAGCTTCAGTGTCAGAAGAATTCGTCTTATTTAACTGAAGTTCATATATCTAACCTACCATTTGTTCAAAATAAGGATTATCAAAATTCACCTTGGTAATCAAGCACGCTGAATGCTTTACCTATAACAAGGGTCTATTTATCATCTATAAATAGGCGACTTTCCCCTTATCTCTTTGTGTTGGCTACATGATAAAGCTTTGTGTAAGGAAAAGAACTGAGGGTGTTTGTTTTTTTCCTCTACTTTCAACTTGGGTCTTTCTTCGCATGATAACACAGTGTATTAAAGAAGTGAGTTACATGTTATGACATGTATTTAGCCTCAGAATTAGTATGATACTGTATTTTGTGGGGCCAAACTATTTGCAAAAGCTATCAGCAGACGACGCTTATAGGTAAAGTGTAAGGTGGCTGTTAGACACTCTAGTGGTTCTATAAATACACGGCATGAATGACGTGTAGTTATTCTGCTTGTATCAGTGGTGGAATAAAACACGTGACATGGGGTTTTATACTGTCCCTAGTTTCATAGGTGGGGCAGTGAAGCAGTCTACCTGATTTTATATGGATAGGTTGGGTCAAACAAACTGGCACATCCTATTTTCGTAGCAATCTTAATTTAGATGCAAAAGCTTCCATACATGCCATTCCTCACACTGTGAGATAAAATCTCACAGGATTCTGCCAGTCTGAGAGCTGATTCCCAAAAGATTTTCAAATTTCACAGAATAATCAGACCATCTTAAAACACAGGTTATAAAGAAATATCATACTTTATTGTGTTTATGTCGCCCGGCGCAATTTAAGTTCATTACTTTACTAATTTATTTTGTGTTAACTCGCTTGGCTGTGAGGGGGTAAGTAAAACTAAAAGTCCAAGTTCTATTTTCTATGATGATTATTATTCTTTTCTTCTTCATCATAATGTTCACCTGGCAGTACTAATATCAAACTATTTACAAGTGCAATTTCAAACTCAATATTCTTCTCTCAGTAAAACACAGTTCCCAGCATTCTCTCTTTCCCTCTCTTTCTGTATCAACCAATCAACATCTCTCTTACCACTCCATCTGAATAAACATCCTTAGAGACAGCCTAATATGGGAGACCCCTCACTGCTGATAAGCTTATCCAGGTGCCAATTTCTCCAAGAGTGTCTAGACTCCAGGGCCTCTAATTAGGAAGACTCTTAGGGTGTAATTTGATCTGGCCAGTCTGCAGCCACTACCAAGCACTTTACACAGATATTAACTAAGAAATGCTGATTTCTTCATCTTAAACAATATAAGATTATAAGATAAAAATAAGAGTTAAACTTAAACAATTATTGATTTAAACCCTAAAACTTATGTCTTGAGTGAAAAATATTTAAATTTTAATAAATTTAATTGAAATTCTAATTAAAGAATTTTAAACTTTAATTAGCCTGGTGATAGATGCTCCTTCTCCAACCAAATTTGCTCCTGCAAATTCAAGAATAAATTTAATGAATTTATCTTGTTATTATATATATATATCATTAGCACCATTTATTCAAACATTATCAATCAAACTGATTTTCTCTATCACAAGCTGCCTCCATCAGACATGTGACAAATTAAGTCAGATTTTGATTTATTTGCTGGAGAAGAATCATCTAACATCTTTTAAAACAATATTGCTCCAATGTGATAAAACATACGGTAAATGTTCTAAAATTACGAACTCTAAAAAATAATTATTTTTTCCGCTGTTCGTAATTTTAGAAATTACGTTTCAGAAAAAGTGCTAGTGTTCGTAATTTTAGAATGTGGTCTTTATCATGAGCAAAAAACGGTATAAATGCACGTAAAAATGTGGTAGAAACGTGTTGAAAACACGGCGATATGATTCTGCGCCATCTTCTCACTTTTCTTTTCAACCGCTGCTAAATTCTTGCGGACTGAGTCAGTAAAATGTCCAGCGCGTGCGGTAATTGTCAAGTCGAGAGCCAGGCATGTGCATGTTATGTCACTCAATTTACTTACAAGTCGTAAAAGTCCACTTATTTAACCTCGGGCTACCGTTGAATCGCTTCACTTTCGTTCTTCCTTCAGAAAACCAAAACGCTTTTCGCTTGCTCTCCATCTGCACAATTGCCGTTTATAATGTAATACAGTCACTCTAAATAGACAAGGACATCTCATCGATCAATTTTTTTGCAAAGATATCAAAGAATCTTTCAAATACGTAGACGAGTTCTCTGAGTTAAAAAAAATGACGAAATTGAAAAAAAACACGCATCTCTCTCTCTACTTGTCGATCGATAGAAAGTATGCAATGTTGCGCACGATAAAATGGGTTTTCAGTATATCTCGATAAGTGTAGACATAGTCCGGTCCCATTCGCGGATCCAGAGGGGGACAAGGGGTCCGGACCCCCCCACCTGAAAAATCACAAAAATATAGAATTTCTTAGCAATACTGGACCGGATCCCCTGAAATTCTCAAAACTACCAGCATTCAACGTTGGGCCATCATCGGCACGCCATTAAATGGCGTTTTGCTGGCGGGCCGATGATGGCCCGCTTTTAGTGAATATTTGGATCCTCTCTCCCTTAAAAAAAAAACGTTGTCAGAGTTCGGATCCAGATCAGATCCGAATGAAATTCAGGAAAGAATGTTTCGTCAATTTAAACATTTGGGCATGCGATAGAAAGCATGCAAAGCATCAATACTGTCGAATATCCGACTTTGTCGTGCAAAAGCCGATGCACACGAGAAGCATCTCCAAGTATCATTTTCAGCACCGATACATGATATTTTTCGAGATCAAAAGAGATTCGTATGCAAGCGCTAGTCTCTCTCTCTCTCTCTCTCTCTCTCTACCACCTGCTTTCAAAGTTTGCAAATAGCTTGGATCCAGAAGATCTCCGACGTCTTGCCAAACCAAATCAGGGGCAAACAGGCATCATCATCATAATAGGCATACCAAGAATAAATAATGTAAGCGAACATCCGACTTTGCGTCCGATGCCTCGAAAGAATATAATTCAGCCATGACATGAGATTTCCAACAATGTGGTATGTGGGACCAGCAAAGCCTCAGATCAGCCTGCGCATATGCACAGTCTGATCAGACCCTGTGCTAATCGCTTGAATATTCTATGAGTGTTAAGCTACTGACTGAACATCGTTTGGAGTTTGTAAGCTTGAAAGTAGGCTGCACAGGCTTGTCTGAGTCTACACACGTCAAAATGCCACATTGTGTCGCGGCTCAATTTATGATATAATTGGCTTCGAGCCTATGCGTACGATACACTGGGTACATTCATATCTCAAAGAAAAGGAAAAATTCAGACAAGTACCACAAATCTAGTTTTTCATGCATGTAGTGCACCGTTTCATGCTCGAGTTCATTGATTTTTTTTTTATTTCATGCAAACCCATAAAAAGGAGACACAGCTACGCAATTATGTTTTGTGTGCTAACTGCTTAGTCCGCTTTCGTGCGCCAGAGCCACCGCGTGCTACGCGAGTCTTAAAACAACAACACGTGGTCTGATAGTCGGCTTCTTTGATCTCAAACATGTCCGTGAACCATTACCCTGTCCCTTTGTCTGCTGCTGATACTATTAGCAGTGCCGGACCCATGGTGGGACCTAGGAGGCCCCCCCCCCCCCCCAAAGAGGCTGTGACAAACTAATTTAGCAGACAGTTTGGGCCCAGAACTTGCCCGACAAAATGTTTAACGTTATGTTCTAGAAACAGAGGTGCTGATAAGACTGTGCAGTGCACAGGCTGATCTGCGCATTACATACTTCTACAGACGTGTGGTAAATAAAGCGAATTCCTAGATGTCCCGATCATCTCAATGTCTTTTACTGATTTTAAATTCACAGCCACGGCATGCACCTTCATTGTGTATGTGGGCAGTTAAGGCGCTGGCGATATTCCGCGGATGCGCAGGCTCGTCTGAGCCTTCGCTGCTTGCATATGCGATAGGTACCATAATCTCATGAACTGGCTTATTTCATGAAATTAAATATGTAAATATTAAATTCATCAAGATGCAGAATCGTACTAAAATCAATTTATTTCTTGGTACATGTATGTGCGTCTGTGCGTACATTATACTTGTAATGCACTCGTAGGACCTTCCATGTTCAGTTTCATGAGGACAAACAGACACGCCCCGATCGGCTCAACAGTTTGTTAAAATGTTCCATTTTGAGGAATTTGATGTTTTTGATAAATAGGAATAGTCATTATTACATGTACTTAGAAAACCGCCGACAAGTATTTTAAAGACAACGTACGTAGATGTCTAGAATTTTTATTTTGCTAGAGTCTTCATCCACTTTAAACTTTGTTAGTGAGCAAGACCCTGATGAGATTGTGCAAACACACATACTCTCCTGAGTCTTCGCTGATCACATCTGTCATAAGTTCCAGAAGGGTCTTAGCCAGCTCATATGGGGCTCTGCGTAAGTTGATTTCATGCTCGGATCCGAGCTGTGTTCAAGAAAAAAAGCACACACATAGAATGATAGAAGTGCCCTCCGCGTCGCACGCGGCTTGGACATATTGCCAAACTGGGAAATCCTTTAAAATGCTTAAAAGGGAGGGGAGGGGAGGGATGTCAGTCTCACACATATTTAAGCCTAAGTAAGCGGTAATGTACCGTGAATAAAAATGAGATGATGACCACGAGTGAGTTCTTGTGGGCATGTCGGTAAAAATATTAAATATACAGTGGCTTTATTTTCCGCACTGGATGTCTGACTCTCGATGAGAAAAAAAACATGCGACTTGCACGATTTTCTCTGCATTTTGCACGAAACCGAATGACCCCTTGTGTTGCAAACGTCCACGGCAATCACTATACATCAACTTATTTCATTCTCTCCCGCCTAAGTGATTGTCTCATTTTCCGCAACTCCCTCTCTTCGGTGCTGGTGTTTTAGGAAAAAAACAAGCACATGTCACATGTACAGCACTCTATTGAGAATTGCTCAGCGTGTGTCAACGTGCATAATTCACATACAATTAGCTGAAGGTCAATGTTTGGTCAGTAATAAATGATCTCAGCCATTTGGATGGATACATTTACTCAATAGGATTAGTCAAAGCAGTCTCGGAATCCTTGCAGGAACTTGTCCCTGCATCATGTTCGTCAACGCTGGTGACCTTGAATAATGTATAACGTCGCGCGCTGGCATGCGAAATAGAACGTCACATGCCCAATTACCCATCTAAGTAGAATGGAACCTTCCAAATGTCGCTACCGCTCACGTGCTATATGGTAGAAGTATACCAACACAGATGGGACACAAACAGATTAACGGACATCGGTTTTTCGCCGAAAATAATGTGTGTTCGTAATTTTAGAAATTCATTTTTCAGAAAAAGGGCAGTGTTCGATTTTTTAGGATGTTTTAAAAATTATTTTCGGCAATAATTTTAGGTGTTCATAATTTTAGAGTGTTCGAAATTTTAGAACATTTACCGTAATTTACTGCCAGGTGGAATCAAACATAGTAATATACATAAGCAAAACATGAGAATTAAACAGAAACAAATATGAGTCCGAGCTCCAGATAAGCAACTTTAGAGAGTGTGAATTTTCCTAATATATGCGTTACTTATAGATTTGTCTCACTGAGAGAATTCTTTAGAGTACACATACTATCTTCTTATAAAATACTAGAACATAAAATATTTCATAACACACTCTCTATTATCTGGAGACCTGAAGAATTGATCAATTTCCGAGTCACTTCTCTGGATGTTCAGAGTTTCTTAATTTCATATGGTGGTAACAGTTCGGCCCACAGTTTTTTTACCACAAATACACTTCTGTTTATGCTGCAGAGTCACATTACTATCTAGTTGTCACAAACACTATATTTTTTACTTATTGTAAGTGTGATCTTCATTTTTGGAGATTCAGGTACCAGAATGTCTTGCTTTCAATACTATCGTGAAATGAAAAAGACTAGCTTAGGCTGTCATTTGTTGGTTACTCACACATAATATCTATGCTATGCTATGCTTATACCCCATAATATCGAATACTGTAGAGAAATGACAGAGGAAATTATGCAAAAATATTTAAATTTTAATAAATTTAATTGAAATTCTAATTTAAGAATTTTAAACTTTAATTAGCCTGGTGATATTTATCACAAGTTTCTTACATTGAAATAGCTCAACTGGATCCTGGTTATTTTGGGAGGTCCCAAAAGTGATTTTTGTGAAAATCTCACAGAATCTTATCAAATCTCGCTTAAAGTTTGGTTTATCTCGCAGATTTCAGTCCACACGAGACACGACTCCACAGCTTATGGCATGCATGAGCTCTAGCTTCTCACTTTAAAAGGGACATAGTCGTCATTTGAATATTACATTCCCGGAGCAGATCCAGTATTTCTGGAAAGGGGGTTCATATTATGTATAAAGTTGTTGGGTAGAGCTGTCATTGATTGGTCATTTGTCGTATCGATATGTCGTAGAACGAAAAATAATTTACCTGCCCCAGCCGGGAATCAAACCCAGGAAGCTGGATCTACAGGCAAACACTCTACCACGTCGCTGTAGAAGCCAGCTTCTACCACAAGGCAGTAATAGTGTATTATTTTCCATAGACCATGTGACATACACTCCCTCCAATTTGAAATTCGTCCCTGAGTTTCTTGGTACAGGAATCTAGTAAAATGAGACCAAGGGAGATATTTATACACAGAACGGTCATAGGATGGGTCCACGGTGGGGGGCCATTGTCGTAGAGCGAAAATAATTTACCTGCCCCAGCCAGGAATCGAACCCAGATGCTGGATCTATAGGCAAACACTCTACCACGTCGCTGTAAAAGCCAGCTACTAGTGCATGGCAGTAGAAGTGTATCATATACCAAGACCCTGTGACAGATATATCGGTAGGAAATATCGTGATCCATCGATATATATCGATATATTGATAATCTTTTAAAAATGTATAAAATGCAACCTTTATACACCCTTAATATTTTTTGATGCTCTTTTTGCATGCGAGTCATTAAAACTATGAAACCTCTAGCCCTTTATAGATTTTATCTTTTAAGGCCTGCAGCAAGTATGATCTGGTTGATTTGTTGCTTTTCGTCCGTGGTAAACGGGTGAGGTCAAGTAGGGACAGTCAGCTACCGTATCCTAACCAGCTTTTCCTTGAACAGGCTTAATTTAAGCAGTACTCATTTACAACCTTTTACCAGTATCACTATCTGACACATTGACATATCAGCGGTTGGCAGAGAATGGCCATGGAAAATATTATTTCATGAAAAATTTCAATTGAAAGGCTTTTTGCTGAATTTTTTACACAGAAGTCAAACTTGCAAATTCCCAAATTATAGGCTGGAGCCGCTGGATGTGCTACCAACCACACACTAACCAGAATTCCTATTGCCTCAGAATGCTTTGGCTCATGGTGAGCTATTGTGATCGTGGGATGTGCGTCGTCCGTCTTGTGTCGTCAGCAATTGCTTCAAAGGACATCTCCTCCTAAACTACTGGCTGGATTTTGATCAAAATTGGTAGGAATGATCCTTATATGACCCTCTTTTAAAATTATACAAATGGTTCCAATCCATTGCATATCTAGGTCACACAGGCTAAAAATAGATTTTCAAGATGAAAACTTTAAAAATCTTCTTCTCTGAAACCACAAGGCCTAGAGCTTTGATATTTGGTATGTAGCATTTCCTAGTGGACCTCTACCAAGTCTGTTCAAATTATAGCCCTGGGGCCAAAAATGGCCCTGCCCCAGGGGTCATATGTTTTACATAGGCTTATATAGGGAGCAACATGAAAAAATCTTCTTGTTTGAAACCACAAACATAGTGTTTTAATGTGATTAAATTCCCTTTGGAATTTTTATTGAGATATACAGTGAAACCACAAGGCCTAGGGCCTTGCTATTTGGTATGAAATATCATCTGGTGGATCTCTACCAAGTTTGTTCAAATTAGACCCCTTGGGGCGAAGAATGGCCACGCCCCAGGGATCACATGCTTTACATAGGCTTATATAGGGAGAAACATGAAAAAAATTCTTGTCTGAAACCATAAGGCCTAAAGCTTTGATATTTGGTATGTAGCATCACCTTGTGGACCTCTACCAAGTTTGTTTAAATGATGCCCTTGGGGCCAAAAATGACCCCGCTTTGGGGTCACATGCTTTACATAGGCTTAAATAGGGAGAAACATGAACAACTCTTTTGTCTGAAACCATAAGGCCTAGAGCCTTGATATTTGGTATTAAGCATCATCGAGTAGACCTCTACCAAGTTTGTTCAAAGTAATCCCCTGGGGCCAAAAATGGCCCCACCCCTGGGGTCACATCTATAGGCTTATATAGGGAGCAACATGAAAAAATCTTCTTGTCTGATACCACAAGGCATAGAGCCTTGATATTTGGTATGTGTGTTTGTTTGATTTGATTCTTTACGTCCCATCAACAGTCTTTCAGTTATATAGGGACGGTTCTTCCTGGGTTGAACCAGTACTAAACTAGGATAAATGTGTCTTGCTCAAGGACCACAATGCAGTGACGCCTGTGAGGCTCGAACCTGCGGCCCTTCGGTCTCGATTCAAGCACTCCACCACTGAGCCACTGCGCTCCCTTATATTTGGTACGTAGTATCATCTAGTAGACCTCTATCTAGTTTGTTCAAATTACAGCCCTGGTGCCAAAAATGGCCCTGCCCCGGGGGCCACAGGTTTGACATAGGCTTATATAGGGAGAAACATGAAAAAATCTTCTTGTCTGAAACCACAAGGCCTAGAGCCTTGATATTTGTTATGAAGCATCATCTGGTTGACCTCTACCAAGTTTGTTCAAATTAGACTCCTGGGGCCAAAAATGGCCCTGCCCCAGGGTCACATGTTTTACATAGGTTTATATAGGGACAAAAATAAAAAAAAGTCTTCAAAGTATACCCCTGGGGCCAAAAATGGCCCCACCCCTGGGGTAACATGTTTTACATAGACTTATAAAGGGAGAAACATGAAAAAATCTTCTTGTCTGAAACCACAAGGCCTAGAGCCATGATATTTGGTATGAAGCATTATCTAGTGGTCTTCTACCAAATTTGTTCAAATAATACCCCTGGGGCCAAAAATGGTCCCACCCTGGGGGTCACATGCTTTACATAGGCTTAAATAGGGAGAAACATGAAAAAATCTTCTTGTCTGAAACCATAAGGCCTAGAGCCATGATATTTGGTATGTAGCATCACCTTGTGGATTATGCCCCTGGGGCCAAAAATGGCCCCGCCCTGGAGGTCACATATTTTACATTGGCTTATATAGGGAAAAACATTGAAAAAAACTTCTTGTCTGATACCATAAGGCTTAGAGCCTTGATATTTGGTCATATTTTAGCATCAACTAGTGGACCTCTACCAAGTTTGTTCAAATTATGCTCCTGGGGCCAAAATCACCCAGCGCCAGAGTCGCCAGGGACATGGTCAGCTTTCTACAGATACCTGTATGTAAGCTTTAAAGGAAACTCAGGTGAGCGCTTTAGGGCCACTTGGCCCTCTTGTTATAATAATCATTGCTAAATCATTTGCAGTTGGAGAAGGGGTTAGCATCAGTCGCAGCTGTGACAGTAGTAGTAGTTATTAATACTTTCAGTGGTGTGTTGTATGTAACACAGTCAGGTGCCAATTTCAGAGCTGTTGTAAAAGTTACGCCAACGATTTTAATTTGTACTTTAGCCGCATCTCTTCTGTTCAAAACTATTACCAGATCTCAGCTACGACTACTGATGCATTGCTTCACTTCAATGAACCAAAGCAAAATGCTGAGTATACTTTGGCTCGGACTTCATTTGCGCAAATGCTCAGTTAAATCAGTCTTTTCACCGAGTGTGGATACCTTCCAGTGAAACACAGTGCTGGGTATATTGAATGCAGTCATATGAGTCCTATCTATAGAATAACACACTGCGAATGCTTAAACTAGAGCAGAGAAAAGTGTGGACTAGCATACACAACAAATGTCAAGACAGTGTGAAAACGTTTTGTAGGTGTGCAAAATCATTAGGCAGAAACGAAATTGTGTTTCCTCACTTCGCTAGATGTGTTCAACCAAAGCGATTCATGTGGATGCGCCAGTCTCTATCACTTCCCTATCCCCTCTGCATCTGCTAATAACCTTTGGAGACTGTTTGAAACCATATCAGGACTGATGGATACTCAAAGGGCTATTTTCTTATCTTTCAAAAAAAAATCATGAGAGGGTGCTCATTGGAAGCACGGTTGGCCCCTGTATCCAGCACGCAGTGGTTTGCGCAGAGTAGATTAACCCTTGGCAGATTAATAAAACGACCCAAATCATTTTGTGTTCTGACATGCTGTGAGTACCCACAACTTACATTTTTTGTTCTTAAAAAATATGCAGAAAGTTTTGATTCGACTCTGACTGCATAGCGCAGTCTGTGGCTTATCTGACTGCACATCAAGCTGGGTTGTGAGTTCGATCCCAAGCTGGGTCGTGAGTTCGATCCCGGCCAGTCCCATACTTTCGCGGTGATTGATCATAAAATAATTTCTACAGCCACTCTCCTCCCTTTAGCTGATTCATGAAGGGTTCTTTGTCAGTTACAGGCGAAATTATGTGTACGAAGTACTGGTTAACTGCTTAGTTAGGCTTGCCCAGGAACAAGTGTGGTTAGGTGAACTGACCGTCCCAAAATGACAATAGCTGTTGACTGGGACGTAAAGCACCAAACCAAACAAATCTTTTTCCTACAATGTGTAATCCTAATGACATAGAGGATGGAACTGTCATGATGTTCACTTATCACTTAGTCGTACACGTATCGTCAGTAAATTCAGCTCAAATTATATTTTTTGCCGTTTGTATAGAAATGTGGATCAAGATTCCAAGCACAAATTCAGAACACACTACGATTTTTATAAATTAAAAAAAATCAAATTAGTGACCTATGTAATATAGCCTTAGGTCAATGTTCAACTGGAATCTTCCACCCATTTGACACATTACTGTTTAGATTCATATTTAAATATTTGATAGTTCATTGAGCAAGGTACTTTATCCACTGCTTAGAACTGGTCCAACCCTGGAGACCCGTCCCGACATGACTGAAAAATCTTTACTGTGTCATAAAGAATCAAACTAAACAAAACATAGGATCACACATTTAAAATCTTCAAATAACAGTTTACTGTCGCGAAGTTAATTTCTACAACTTTTCTACAACTTTCTATGCTTCTGCATCTAATATGTCGAGATAGATCTTCTGGCCGGAATGTGATTTATACCTATCCTATTAATTTATTAACCAGGTGCTCAGGACCAACCAGCAATGCCAAGTATACCATGAATAGACACACCACAAGATTTTGCCCTTGGACACTGAGAGTTCAATTACGTATATATGAAAATACCAGAGTACCCCCCCCCCCTCCTATAGCGCATTAGGTAGCGAGTCTGATTGCTGATCCAGGTGGTCTAAGTTCCATCCCGGCCCAGCCCCATACTTTCGAAGAGGTTGATCCTTAACTTTCAGGGACAGAAATACATCATTTAGAAAGTTATATATGTGACCCCTTAAAGTAGACAATGGGCAGTCCCATATTGTATCTACCTTCATCATATGATGTTACTGTTATTCAGTCGAGAACGTCATGTCATAAATAATATCATGACCCATCATTACATAATACTTTCGGCGGGAAATGTAATTTCATAACCACGTCCGTGTCAACAATGCAAATTTTTCATTAAAATAAACAAACTTTGAAGACGATAAAATGGCATTTAAAAGGTCATATGGTAAACAGAATCTTACACTCATGATCATTTCATATTGAATTCATTAAACTTGCTGTATGGGAAAATCCATTAGAATACAAAGGATTAATAGCCGCCATTGCAAGATCATTTTTATATTTTTCTTTTACAGGTGACATTAGTTTTTACCTGGTATGTACATGTAGCTGGAGACTCTGAAAATGTCTAAGCCTGGAAGAAGTTCAAGATCAAAGGCGTCAGACTCTAAAGTGATCAAAGATAATCTAAAAAATAACCTAGAGTTTCAAGAGCCAAATCAAAAGCAAAGTGCTACAACAGCACCTCAAACCTTTCAAATTCAAGAGGAAAAAACTTCTGTAAATATTAAGAACAAAAAGGAATCTGTGAGAGTTGTGTGCAAAGAAAACTATGATAAAGCTTGCAAGGAAAAACTGAAGCCAGGAAATAAGAATATGCCTACATCTGGTCTTGAAAGAAAAAGCAAAGGTGTTGAGCACAAGAAAAGGGTAGAAGAAATCCAAGATAAAGCTGAGAAAGTCATAAAAGAGTCATCAGAAAGTGTTAAGAAAAGTGAAAGCAGAAAGAAAACTAGACCTAAAACGAAAAAAGATAAACTAAATGTTAATGGGACTGTAGGGAAGGAACCAAAGCCTGGAAGTGATGAAAAATGTGAATTTTTGAAAAAAGAAACTGCGTTAGTTGAAGAACTGGATAATAGCAAAGATGAAACCAAAACTGACACAAAGCTAAATGAAGAAGCAAAAGAAAGTAAAGCTTTGAAGAAAAAGAATTTAATTCCTTATATGCAAGTTACTAAGATGAAAGCCACACCCAGGCAGATGCAAAGTAAAAAGAAAAGAGTTGTTAATAATGCAAATGATTTCCAATTGGTGGATGAAGTTGATGGTGACAATGCAACCTCTGAATATTTTATAAGTGATTGTAATGCTGCCATTGGTCATAGTCATAAAAAGAGGAAGAAAGAAATTGGTGATAATAAAAAGTCTATTTCTGCAAAGGTAAAGCATCTTAAACTAGAAGTGTCTAATTTTCAAATTAAGAAACCTGCTGATAACTGTTCTTCAGATTCTGATTTTGAGGAAGTTCCAGATGTGAGTCTTCAGAACAATGAAATGCCAATGGCTGATGTTCACAAAATATCACACCAAAAAAATAAAAGTCACTTGGAAGAGGCAAAAAAGAGCCTAGCTGAGGATGAGGTTTCTCCTAAACACATTTCTAATCCTAAGAAAAGAATAAAGAACCAGAAAGAAACCAGTAGAAGTAAACCTGATAGGAAAAGGAAATCTATGGATACAGATATTGAAGGTCTTGCAAACAAAAAGTCAAAAAAAATAAAAAGTGAAAAGAAATCAGATTTTAAAGCAAGAAAACTGGGTGCTGATATAAAAAATCAGGATACTGTAAAGTCTAAATCAAAGGCTAAAACTGAAGCTACTAGCAGCAGTGTAAGAAAGAAGAAACAATCAATGGAAACAGTAGAGGTAAAAAATAGAAAGAGAAAGCCAACTAAGGAACATGATCCTGTTAAAAGTTTGAAATCTGTTGATCAGTCTGATGTCACTGCCCTATTACTACATATGGAAGGACCTGGTTCAATTGTTCAGCCATCTACGTCCTATTCTACGAAGGATGAGGAAGTAATGTCAGATGATGACAGTGATACTGATGACAGTGATGCTGAGATGGATACTGATGAAAGTAATGATGAATGGGAGGATGTAGAAGGTAAGCTATATTGTAAGCAATAAAGAAATAGAGGATCTTACATGAGTGCTCATGTTTTATTGAATTTATTAAACGAGTTGAGGAAAAGAGATAAAATGCGAGGCTTGCCGAGCATTTTATCTCTTTTCCGCAACGAGTTTAATAAATTCAATAATACAAGAGCACAAATGTTAGATTCTATTTATTATATGGCATTAAGATTACTATGAAATACATTGTATCATTTTTGCCGTAAAAACCTTATAATTGCATCATTATGTATGCAATGTTGTTATGGACATCATAGCGTTTCCCGTAAATCTGTAAATCACTTGTGGTTTATTGATTTTATTGCATGGCGTTATTTCACTCCCAGACGCAACGTCATATGATAATGCATTGTTATATACCAAACATGTATTTTGTGTTTGGTCATTGAGACTGAGCAGGCAAAGATCCAGCCACCACTTTGGCTTATTTGTCATTGACCACTAATGTTTACCCCAGGCCCTTTTTATTATACCCGCTTTTTTCTATAGAAAAAAGAGTATATTAATTACATACCAAAGTCGGTCTGTCGTCTGTCTGTCCGTGCATCCGTCTGTGCAAGGTCAAATGTCAAGTAATCTATTTTCTTGTAAATACATCTCCTTCTGAACGGTTAGACGTAGCAACTTCAAACTTTGTACCTAAATAGGCCACATGAAGTAGAGGGTACTGGGTAACATTTTGTGTGACCTTGACCTGAAGGTCAAGAGTCATAAAATGTTTTTTCTTGTAAATGCATCTCCTCTTAAACCGTTAGACGTAGCAACTTCAAACTTTGTATCTGGATAGGTCACATGATGTAGAGGATACTTGGCAACATCTTGTGTGACCTTAACCCCAAGGTCAAGGTCAAATAATGTATTATCATGTAAATGCATCTCCTTAACCGTTAGATGTAGAAGCTTCAAACTTTGCAGCTGCATAGGTCACATGATGTAGCGGGTACTGGGCAACATTTCATGTGACATTGACCCAGAAGTCAAAAAACATATTTTCTACCTAAACCGTAGGACATTGCAATTTAAAACTTTGCAGGTGAATAGGTCACATAATGTAGAGGGTGCTGGGAAATATTTAGTGTGACCTTAATGCCAAGTTCAAGGTCCAAGGTCAAATAATGTATTTTCTTCTAAATGCATTTCCTCAACCATTTGACATAGCCACTTCAAACTTCCAAGGTCCATGGGTCACATGATGTGGAGGGCACTTGGCAATATTTTGTGTAACCATGACCCCAAGGTCAAGGTCAATAGTAAAAACTTTTAAAAAGCGGGTATTTGCGATGGTGTACCATCGACTGCAGTCTAGTTTAAAGAGTGCCGTGCCATGGCCTTTTTTGTAATGCAAGACCCTTTTTCTGTGTGCCATGCCACTTTAGGTTAAAAAAGTGAAATGCAGCATTGTTCAACATATCATTTGCGTCTGCACTTTTTGTCAATTCATCATTTTACTGGTGTTCAGCATAAAAAGGCTTAAATAATTGTGGCTTCTGATGAGCCTGGACTGCTAGAACTACATGTACATGTATTAGCCAATGGACTCTAACAACTGTACATGTATGCATGATGGTCGATTTATATTTTGCTTATAGATCACCATGGAAACAGCCCAATGAAATCCCAGATACCAGATGGGCCAGTGGAGATAACTCTTGATGCTCCTGTCATCTACAAGAAAAGGTACTGATTATGACAGTGCAGGTAACGAATGTGAGTGGGGAAAATGTTTTTGATTTATTGTATCTACAGTTTTTTGAAGAAAAGTCATTTATACTTTAATCATGTCTAAAAAATTATAAATACTTTCCTCATTTGGTTTTGGCTATAACACAAACTCTTCAAACATTTTTTTATTGTGGGTGCTCATAATACGGTCGGATGCTCAACCACTGGTTGAGCGAGAAAAACAATTCGAGTGTCTTCCTGTTGAGATTTCGAGGAGCTAAAAAGGTAAAGAAATGTTGCATGTTCTGTATATGATAATTAATATTTCTTGTCCTAGGAAGAGAATCGAAAATCGGAGAATGTCAGTCTTACGGGTCCCTACGTTTATGGTGTAAATAGGAGGTCAGAGAGTTTTCTCCTTTTGTAAGATTGACTTTTTGCGTGAGGAAGGTGTACCAGAAGAAGATAAAAACGTGTAGAAATTCGTGTTGATTTGGGCTGTGTATTCAGTTTGATGATGTGCTCGAAGGTGATATATTGAGGATCCGATAATAAGAAATGATAAGAAAATTTCGAAGCATCATTTGTCGTTTTTTCGCACCCCAAAGTTGCGCCAAGTTTGGGAATAGTATGCCGGTATGGGCCCATGTAACAGACTGAACGCGTTATCTTGACTATGGGGTGCGCAAAAACAACAAATGATGCTATGAAATTTTCTTATCATTTCTTATTATCGGATGCTCAACCAGATTTTTCTGGGACTTTCCACCAGGATTTTTCGCATATTGCACAAGCTCAATGAAAATAACCATCTGAATTCCAGTTGCCGATCTCAGTCTTGATCAGGCCTGTATATATCACCTTCGAGCACAATCATAAAATTGAATACACAGCCCAAAACAACACGAATTTCTACACGTTTTTATCTTCTTCTGGTACACCTTCCTCACGCAAAAAGTCAATCTTACAAAAGAAGAAAACTCTCTGACCTCCTATTTACACCATAAACGTAGGGACCCGTAAGAGGTTGCATGACATTCCCGGATTTTTTATTCTCTTCCTAGGACAAGAAATATTAATTATAATATACAGAACATGCAACATTTCTTTACCCTTTTAGCTCCTCGAAATCTCAACCGGACGACACTCAAATTATTTTTCTCGCTCAACCAGCCGTTGAGCATCCGACCGTTTGGTAGGCATGTAATAATTCCTATGGTGTGAAGATGACAAGGATTCATTGAAGGTTTCGGATCAGAGTGCTTGACTCGAGACGGAGGGGGCGCGGGTTTGAGCCTCACTGGCATCTCTGTGTTGTGTCCTTGAGCAAGAACATTAATCCTAGCTTAGTACTGGTTCAATCCAGGAAGACCTGTCCCTTTATAACTGAAAGATTGTTGATGGGACATAAAGAATCAAATTAAACAAACAAATCAAACAGTGTACCTCAAAAGTGTAGATATTTGTGATGCCACATGCATACAATGCCAAATGGGCACTATGCATATGTATACTAATCTATAATTTCTTTTATATTTCAGAAAGAAGCGCGAGTTTGATATCAAAGCCTACTTCCAGAGGCAAATCAACAAGTATAAGAAGGAACTCAATATCAGTATGCATAAGGTAAGAATATAAGTCTCCATCATGAGTGTGAGGGTAGGATAGAAAAATCTGTTCCAAGGATCACCTATTGGCATCACGAGGCTTGCCGAGTGATGACAGACGGTGATCACGAGGTACAGATTTTTCTATCCCATCCTCTCATGAATAATGGATTCTTTTTCTTGCTTACTATTAAAACCCACATTTTATGTTTAAAAAAGGCTCTCAGAAGTTCCTGAATACGCTGAGATGCGACATGTTATGATGACGTCACTTTAACAACAATGATGTCACTTGACGACCATATGTGTGAGTTTCAATACAACCAATGTACAGCCTTCGCGTGACAGCCTGGGTAAGATAGCATGGGTAAGATAAGATTTTCTATCCCAGGGTAAAATCTCAGATATCCCTATCCGATGTGCAAAAATATACCTTTCTTTCAAGCTTATGGGGATAGGGTCAAAGGCCTAGACAAACAGTACAGAACCAGATCAGACTGCTTCTTCAGAAGCAGTCTGATCAGGGTCTTCCCTGTTTGCTTATCTGACAATAATTTTGTGAATCCAAGCCCTGATAACCAACATTTTATTTAAGCATTAAATTGAGAAAAGTGTTTGAAATTTTAGACATTTATGGTAGTAAAATAGTCTTTAGGGTCTGACACGCTTTGGCATCTTGAGATTCACAGTATGCTAACCTAGAAACTGAAGGATGGATTTTTCAATGCCCTTCAAACTACAAATGTCAGCTTCCTTATTTTAAAAATATAGCAGTATTCAAATTATTTAGCTTTTCAGTCTCAGTCTTCTGCTGTTTTTGTTACATTTAGTTTGTACATCAGACATTCAGTGTTTTGAGATTTGTGGAAAATACGGCTTAACATGGGAATTGCAGGTAGACATTTCACATAAAAATATCAAGCCTTACATATTGGTTTGACTCTTTTGTCTACTGGGTAGTTTTGCATGCTTTTTGTTGTCTGCTGATTTTTTTCAAAATCAACTTTTTTGAAATTTTCTTTCAGGAATATATATACCATCAGAGTGTCAAACAGTTTGGATCCAGATCAGGCCTCTCATTTTGTAGGACCTGATTGGGGTCTAAACGTTTTGCAAAGGTTATAAGCAGACGGGACTAGTAGACGAAGAGTTAAAGAAGCCATGCAATTTGAAACAGACTTGTCACTGACTGACAGAAATGCCAAAATAACTGCTGTCATTTTAGCACTATTTCCAAAATAAGTTCAAATATTGCAAGCAATAGTAAATAAAATTGAAGTTTTTTTTACAGTTATTTTGGGTGGATTTCTGTACATTTTCTTCTAAAAGCGACGAAAATAGCTTATTTGGGCACCTTTGTTTCTTGTTGATTTTCTTTAAACTGAATAAATATGTAATGATACTGCCGTAAGGTGCATTTGTAATAAAGCATTTAAACTTCAGCATACAAAGTTTTGTAAGTTCAGCCAGGACAACATATTTCCAATAAATACTATACCTGTATGTCAGTGACCAGTCCGGGTATACTTGGTCCGCGTATCAGACTATTTGCTTTTCAATTAAAAGATCAAAGAAATATGTTTTTGTCTGAACATTTCAGGTACATTTATTGTGTCTGTTATCAAGAGGTTTCTACCTGAAAAAAGTGTGTCTAGATGAAACTCTACATGCTCAGGCAATGACCATCACCATGGCAACAAGGGAGCTAAATATAGCATCTGTCAAGACATGTGATGTTTCAGGGTTGTCTTACATGATCACATGGATGAAAGGAGCATTTCCTTTGAAGATCAACAAAGACAACGCCAGTGATGGGATGGTAGGACAGTTTTCTTTTATGATTTGAGCATAACCGCAAGAGAACAGTGGTCTAGATAAGGATTTGGACCGATGGGTATTTCGCCCCCTACTTTTTAATTTACTCCACATTTAAAATATCAAATTGCAGAAAATGCAAAGCCCTGTAAAAAGACCCAATATTTGGTTAACATATTTTAAAGTAAAGTTACTTATATCAAATACATGTTGCATATTTAGGAAAACTTCCAAGATTTATACAATTGGTGTATATTAATTAGTTTTTTCTTACTAAGAATAAAAGATTTCTCACATAAATTGAATGTCAGCACTGAAGCCTCAAACTGCAAAGGGTATTTTTACCCTTCAATTTAATTTTCATTGCTGAATTCCAAAAAATCAATGCTGAAATACCCTTTACCCCCTCTTATCTGGAGCCCTGAGAGAAGCTGTTTTTGTGCTTGTTAGTCTTTTAAGTTTTCAGTATTGTGCCCTAAACTCAGGATTTTGGGGCAGACTTTCCACAGAAAGTCGGTCCCCAAACCCCAAATCAGGCGCGATACAGATGTATATGGTTTCATTGGCGCTCATTTTGAAAATAGATTTTTGAATTTTACTCCTGAACCACTGGTCATATTAAACTAAAACTTTATGTGGGACATCATGTCATTATGAGGTTCAGATTTGTAAAATAGCAACATCAAAACAACAAAAATGGCTGCCATATTGAATTTTTGTTTGTTTGTTTCATAGGCCTACTTTACGGCAGTCATCTTGAAAAAAGATTTTTGACTTCTGCTCCCAAGTAGCATAATAGAGTGGGTTGAAATTTTGCATGGAACATTGATCAGATAGATTCTGATTTTTTTCAAATGGTAACATCATGGCATTCAATATGGCAGCCATAAAGAAAATTTAGATTTTTAACTTCTTGTACTAGTTAAGCTGTACAAAGTTGGTTCATCAAGGTGACACAGGTGAGCGACCTTTGGCCCTTTTATAAGAGTTGAAATTTCATGCTCAGTTGAGTTGAGCATGAAGAAAAGTTTATAACAGGGTTCCCTCAAGCTCTAGAAATCATGGAAAACCTGGAAAATCACTAAAAAAAAGTTCCATGCATGGAAAAATCATGGTATTTGAAAAAAACTGAATAATCATGGAAAAATCATGGAATTTTGTGAAATAATATGACAAAACCACTAGTAACCAGAAAACTAGCTGTCGGACAGCTAGTTTTCTGGCTACTGGTGATTTCAAGTTTTAAAATTATTTCAAAATGCATGCATGGTCTACAAGTATGCTGTTGTTGCTGCATTCCGCATTTATGCTCAGCATGGTGAAGTTGTTGCTAAAGGTTGGAGTCTGTGCATAAAATAGTCATGGAAATTACATTGTTGATCATGGAAAATCATGGAAAATTCATGGAATTGTGTTTTTGAATTTCTGTGGGAACCATGTTATAACCTTATGGCCTGATGGTATAGCCAAGATGGCTACAGTTATAATACAATAATCTGCCTAAATCAATTTAGTGGTTTCTGGTCCACTTGGACCAATAAATAATCTTAACTTTAAGTTTTAAGTTTTCTTTTTCAGGCAGAGAGATTAGGAAAAAGTTTTCATCACAGATATGTCACCAGTAGATTAGAATTTGTCTTGGTAAGAATAAATGTTTTCTCATATTGCCATTATTGCAGTGAGATTTTTGGCAAAGAGATGAGATCTCTCAGTTTCTTCCACCAATTTCTCACCCCAAAATTATCCCTGATATAAAAAGGTAAATAAAACTTCAGGGCAAGAGTTGAGTCATAATCTTAATTCCCCATAATAATTTGTTCTGAGTAGGAAGGGATTTTCCAAACCCAAAGTTTGGGACAATGCCTTAATCATTCTTGATACACTAGAATGTATTTATAAAACAGTTTTTCAGGTACACTATTGGCGGCCATGTAAAAATGGTCATTTTGTAACAATGCCCTTAATTCTCTCCCACCCAACAAATGAATTAGGCTCCCAGTTTACTTATTTGCCAATACAGTCATGTTTGTACTGTAGAACCATAAACTATGCTCTTAATTTTTTCCCCATAAAAATCCCATTGATTTATAGTGTTAAAATCTGATACATATTATTATATTTTTTTTTATCTTTATGTTTCAGAAATTAATAGAATAGCACTAAAACAGCATCAAATGTGTAATCTTTCTGTTAAATTCAGTTATATCCAAGATATAGACAATAAAAAAATGAGCAAACTATGAGATTTTAGTATTTATGGCATATGCCAGCAGCAAAGGCCCAAATACACAGTCTCAACTCAGGCTTTCAGATAAAAGTGCCTAATTGAAAATTAATCTCTTGTTTCTCAACCAAAACATATATTGCAGGTACTCAAAGTAGCCGTCTAAATGAGAGGGTACTTTTGAGCACCTGACCATATGTTAAAACTGATGGATAAGAAAAAAATCACAATTTTACGCTCAAATTTCTTTTTACTCTAGACCTATGTCACCAGATTCGTCACTGATGACACAAAGAAAGTAGGGATGTAGATGGAAAATCATGCCATCAGAAAGGGCACTAGCTAGCTGCACATGAATGTTTAAAGAATGGCTATATGCATATATGTGATAAGTACCAACATTTCTTGAGCATGTACATTCCTAGTTACGAGAAAATCTGATTTAGTTGAATGGGAACAACAAAGGCGCAGATTAGCCAGGCCCCGAGGTTATATAACTTTTTTCATGCTCAACTCAACTGAGCATGAATTTACAACTGCTCATAAAAACTAAAATACAGACAAATGAAGAAGTTTCTTTCTTTAAGTCTCTCAGATGTTGTATTTATCATGCTTATAAATGTTAAAATGCCAACAATTGTTAACATTTTAACAGGTATGAGCAGGAGAAATTTCCGCTCCGAGGTTATAAAACTTTTCATGCTCAACCCAGCTGAGCACGAAACTTATCCTGCTCATAAATGTTAAAATGCCAACAATTTATCCTGCTAATTAATGTTAAAATGCCAACAGTTGTTGGTATTTTAACATTTATGAGCAGGATAAATTTCGTGCTCATCTGAGTTAAGCATGAAAAAAGCTTTATAATCTCGGAGCCTGGGTATCCATGCAGTCTAACCAGCGCCTTTCATATTCACTCGGTGTAAAGTATGTTAGAAGAACTTGCTACATACAAACTTTAAGCATTTCAGCTAGTCTCTGTAACTAAGCAGGCTGTATTGAGCCTTACCTAGTGAAAAACACAGAAAACACGCCTTGAGGTTATAAAACATTTTTATGCTTATCTCAACTGGACATGACATTTATCCTGGTCATAAATGTTAAAATGCCAACAATTGTTGGCATTTTAACATTTATTAGCAGGATAAATACAACACCAGAGAGTTTAAAAGCAAGAAATATCAATTTCTTTCAGCATTTCAAATGCTATGAGCAATTGAAATCTCATGCTAAGTTGAGTTGAGTATGAAAAAAGTTATAGAACCTTGGAACCTGAAGCCCGTATGTTTATAATTTTCAGGTTTGTGTGATTCTTCTGAGACAGCTAGGGTTTCTCACAAGATTAGTCATGTCTCTCCAACCAATACCAATAAAGACAACTAAAAAGGTATAAGCATAGTCAACCTGATAAGAGCACATGCTCGGTTAAGCTCACATTGAGTACTTTTAAGGGT
The DNA here is from genome assembly GCA_964019695.1 of Loripinus fragilis. Taxonomy (NCBI): domain Eukaryota; kingdom Metazoa; phylum Mollusca; class Bivalvia; order Lucinida; family Lucinidae; genus Loripinus; species Loripinus fragilis. Next base: position 16,613,084 of record OZ026520.1, read on the forward strand.
TGTTTACAAATGGGCCCTGACATGAGTTAACCTGTCTTCGATGGTTTGCGAACAACATCTGCACAGTCTGATCAGCACCTTTGTTATTTGCTTTTTGGAAAGTATCATATCTAAACTTGCTACAAGCCAATTTTCAATTTTCTAGCTAGTCTCTGTAGCTGAGCAGAATGGTTTGAGTCTCGCTTTGTCTGAAAAGCCGAAGACAGGTTTTGTCATGTCAAGGCCCAAATATGAACTTATGATTTCCAGTTATTCCAGTGGTGTAATTTGAGAAGGATGAATTCACTGTGTGGATCTAAGTTTAATGAAGAAATTGAAAAATAGCAGTCTTGATACTGCTTAATTCTACGACTGATGTTATATTAGTCTATATATCAATATTTTTATAATATGGATCAAACATGGTTTTTCATGCATTAACCCTGAAAGCGCCAAGAAAAATGCATCTGAAAATGTCGTCTGCTGAAGTAGTCTGCTGCAAATAATTGCCTAACATTATTGACGAATTAAGTATAGAAGCAAACAGTGTGGACCCAGAACAGACTGCTCCTGTAGGAGCAGTCTGATCTGGGTCCACACTCTTTGCCTTCGAGGCTTCTTAAACATTTCAGCTGACGAGAAAAGTAGACGACTTTTGATGCGATTGGCGCATTAAGGGTTTACATTTGCCAGAAACGGAATACTATGCATGAAAAAACATGTTTGATCATTAATATTATAGTATAATTTGGTATGAAAACTATGGCACTACATTTCTTCGCCATTTGACAGGTGTCATCATCAATATTTGTGTTCCAGGGCCAAGCCATATATAAGAGATATAAATGGATCAGTTGTTATAAAATATAGTGTTCCCACTGAGTGTATTAAGGTACCAAATCTGTGCATTAACAGCACATATATTGCCTTGTTAATACATGGATTTGTGCTGTTTGAAGCATGATTTTAAGGGCATGTGGCACAGATTTTATGCAATAATAACAGGCCTCATACTTGACAGGCTTCTGCAAGAATTCAGGCTTTCACATCTTGAATTTTACTTGATTTCAGGTTTTGATTTTTGAATTTCAGTGTTTATTCTGCTTGAAAAATGCTATTTTAGGCTACTAAATCAGGCATTTTAGGCTTGGAAAAGCTTTGTCAGTATGAGGCCTGTTAAATAAGTACAGTAGAACCTGTCTTAAGTGGTCACATAAAAAATACCCCAAAATATGTTTTCAAGGCTGATAATCGCTTAATGTGGGTCAATCGTATTGCTGAATGCTATGGTGGAGCATTGTGCAATACTTTTGATCTGCACTAAGCTACCACTCATGGTTAAGACCTTAGTTTTGTCTGTTATTGAGGATCCGCTTAAGACAGGTTTAACTGTATTGTTATAAATATACTGTAATTACAGGATTCAAACTCAGGAAAGAAAAGACTTGGAAACCCAGCTAAGATAAGCAAATCAAAGAAAAATGACAAAGACAATGTTAAAAAGACAATCAAAGGTGCTGGAACATCTAGGAATGACAAAGTCTCTGATGATTTGGAATCCAGAACAAAGAAATCTGATAAACTGAACAAGAAAGCAAGCAATATATCGAGTGAAAACAAAATTCACAAGAGGAAAGACATTGATAATCATAAATCTAGAAATAAGAAATTGTTAAAGTCTGGTAGAGGTGATGAAGAGAATAATGACATGAGCGACTCTGAGGAAAAAGGCAATAAAAGACTGAAAACTAAGAATAAATCTCGAAGATCATGTGCTTCTAAAATAAAACCAAATACTTATGTTGATAATGATGGTGAGGTTGATGATTCTGCTGAGGAGTTTATACCTGTGGGTAAAGACAATGACAAAAGTAGTGACAGTGAAAGTGACTTAACACAGGAGGCGGATGGTAACAACAAGAAGGCATCAAGAAAACAAACAAAACTGAAAGAAGACAAAGAAAGGTATGACTCATAGGTCAATAAGAAATACTTGTACATGTTGGATTGCTAGTCACATAGGCATGAACAGTAAAACCTGTCTTAAGCGGCCACTCAAAAAAAGACCAAACAAAGGTCTTAAAGACAAATGGTAGCTTAATGAAGGTCGAAAGTATTGCAGAATGCTCTCTTGGAGCATTTCGCAACACTATTGACCTGCATTAAGCGATAATCAGTCTTGAAAACCAGCTTTTGGTATTCTTTTTGAGTGGCCCCTTAAGACAGGTTTTACTGTATGAAATTTTAAACATTCAGACATTGCAAATTTTTACCATACACCATTTTTCATGTGGGCTTCATCGTGAGAATTCTGATTTTGCTGCATGCAAACAACCAAAGTGCAGTGTCTAAGTTATACTTTGTTATCTTCTATCCATACATTCATATTTTGTGTGTACAAGCAGTGAAGGCTCTGAAGAGAGTACACTGATGTGATGGCTCATCAAAGACTTCACTGATGCCTTTGCAATAAGTAACAAAATTTAGTCAATGAATTGTATTTACTCTTTCTCAAATTTTTGGCCTTGGGCCTTCTTCAGGATATTAGAAATTCTAATATCCTTGGCCTTGGGCCTTCTTCAGGATATTAGAAATTCTAATATCCTGAAGAAGGCCCAAGGCCGAAAATTTGAGAAAGAGTGAATACAATTCATTGGCTTTATTGTTATTATTCCCCATGGAATTATTACATTGAATTACTAACAAAATTTAATTTTTGTTTTCTCAACAATAGTAAACTAATATGTTGCAGAATTAACTTAATTGTTACTTTTTTGCACTTTTTTCACAAAAATAAGGTTTAAATCACTGTTCATTGAAATGTGAGTAGTTGCTTTAATATCATAAGCCCTCTCTAGAACCATAAATTTAAGAAAGGATAAAACAATCTTAAGATCCTAGGACAGGCCTCCAGATAAGAGTGTGTAACTGAAAATTATTTTTCAAATTTCTCAACCAAAACATATGTTGTGGGTACTCAAAAGAACCATCTCGATGAGACGGTTCTTTTGAGCACCCAAAACACATGTTTAAACTAATGGATAAGAAAATAAGCGCAATTTTACGCATTTATTTTTGGCTTAACTGGCCCTATGATTGGAGGATTTCACACCATTACTTGATATTGCTTTGTTTATTTCAGTTCTGATGGTGATTTTCTAGATGAGAGCTTCCAAGTGAGGACCAAGGCCCTGATAAAACAGTCACCCTCTAGTAAAAATAAGAAAGTTCTGTCGTCTGATTCTGGTGAAACAGGGGGCAATAACTTTGGTAATAATTTTATCATCTTAACTCATTCCTTGCTAGCGGCGACTTTTGTTGTCTGCTGATAAACTTTGATAACAGTTTGGACCCAGATAAGGACCAAAATTCTATCGATCCTGATCTGGATCCAAATGGTTTGACACCTCTGATAGTGTTCCTGAAATATTTTTTTGAAATAGTTTTGACAAAAGTCAGCAGATGACAAAAAAGCATGAAAAATCACCCAGCATGCAAAGAGTTAAATATAAGCATGACATAACAATTACTCTGATGAGTATGATATACCTATGGCACATTATATGTACACAGACTTAGCAACTAGTAAAAAAAAAGATGTGAGTATGACCAGGACATGCCACAATAACAGATCAACCCATGGCACCCCAAAGAAGAGACACAGAGCACAGACACCTACATTACAGCAGGAATTAAAGTAAAGAAACCAGTCTCTCTTCCTCAGAAAGATGATTGCACAACTAGAAAGGACTCTAAGACCTACAGTAAAACCTGTGTTAAATGGCCACTCTCAAAAAGACAGAAAATTGGTTTTCAAGACCAATTATCACTTAATGCAGGTCAAAAGTATTGCAGAATGCTCCAAGGAGAGCATTCTGCAATACTTATGACCTTCATTAAGCTACCATTTGTCATTAAGATCTTTGTTTAGTCTATTTTTGAGTGGCCGTTTTACACAGGTGTTACTGTACAAAACAAAGACCAAACAAAACACACAAAATCCACACACAAAACAGAACAACAACAAACAACAGAATTACCTGTTTATACTGTGCCAGACATTATTTTAGAAATATCTATGAAACATTTTAGCACAAAATACAGGCCTCAAGATAAGAGTGCATAATTGAAAATTCATTTTGTTATTTCTCAACCAAAACATGTGTTGTGGGTATTCAAAAGAACCGTCTCAATGAGACGATTTTGAGCACCAAAAACACATGTTTAAATTGATGGGTAAGTACAATTTTATGCTCATAAAGTTTTCCTTATCTGGACCTATGAGCAAGTACACATAACTGCATTTTCTTACTACTGTAAATTTTCTATTTTAATGAAATTTGCTAACCACAAGTCAGTGATTCTTGTTGCAGATAAAGCCCTGGCAGGGGCAACAACTCCAGGGAGCTTTGTGTTATGTGTTAACATGTGCTTAATGTTGTGTGCAGCTAGCCAGCTACCTGGAGGGGAGTCCAGTGATGTGGAAGATGCTCCTGCACGTAGATCAAAACATGATGATGATGATGATGATGATGATGATGATGATGATGATGATGATGATGATGATGATGATGATGATGATGATGATGATGATGATGATGATATACTTTCAGGTGCTGATGAATGGGTAGAAGTTTTCTTAGAAAAGGAGCAGAGGTGGATCTGTAAGTATTCTAACTTATACAGTAAAACCTTGATTGTCAGAACTCAGGTAGTTCAAAATACCTGCTCTTTTGAATTAAATTGTGACTTTAAGCAAACAAATTTGTAAATAAAAGCAAAAATAGATGACTCATATAAATCTGTGGGTTGCAGAAGATATCTAAAATGGACTTGGTCTCCTCTCAATATTGTTTTGTGCGAGAAATAAGAATAAATATATACACTGAAGTAAACTTATAAACGAACACGTTAATTTTTTTATGCTAGCTCAGAAAGTAAATATCTGTCATACAACATTTTGATTCTATAAATAAACCAAGGATTTGCCAAAACTCTACAAGTCCTTTCATTTCAAAATGTCTCGTTTGTCTTGCACAGATAAAATCCGAGTAAAGGTACCCTCATTGTAAAAAATAACACTTTTCATAACAATATTAAATATTCCACAGAAACATTACTCATTTGTATATTTGATTCTTTGAAGATGTTACTGACTGCAATGATTTAAGATGAAATTAAATCAAAAGTTTTGACACAATCGAAATCGTCATTTCTTTTCCGTAATAACATAAAGACAGGCTCTGTCAGCAGCTTAATCTAAGAAATTCGGCTTTAAGCATGCACTTTGGGTACAAACTTTGTACTACTCTGTACTCTTTATTATCTGCTGTAAGGCATTGACATTTTCAGGGATTATTCAGTTTTAGTAGAAATCACTGTTCTTCTTTAGAAAAGTGAAAAAATCTTTGACAAATGCCGTCAAATTAATTGTTAAAATTTCACAATGAACCCAGAAAGGTGGAATAGTCGTGAAAGATTTACCGCCACAGAAAAGTCTGATCGAGTTCTGTTGGTTTTGTTTACCAAGTTCAGATAAAAAAAAGCATACAACGATTTAAACGTGTGCTACTGACAATTTTCAAAATTCTCGTAAAATGTGATTTTTTTTTCATTTTTTTTTTTAAAAAAGCGTAAAAAATCTGCCGTATATCAACTTTCAAATGTCTGGTGTTTTTAAGTCCCCTGGACCAGTTCGTAAACACATGCACTTCAATTTGATAAAAATGCACCCAAAAATATTTTTTTACAAAAAACAATGAACCCAATAATATAAAATGAATGAAAACTATCCAGAAACACTTCTAAACTTTGGTCCATTGAAATGCTCATGATTAGATCAAAAAATCATTCAATATCATTGGTGCCTCAGTCAGAAAAAACGAGTTTGTAAAGTGTTCGTTTATAAGTTTGTTAAAGTGTATGCATATCTCTTTATTTTATAGTGAAACTTATTTTTCAGGTATAGACTGTGCATCCTGCAAGGTGAATAAACCCTATTCTGTTGAACACAATGCCACACCACCAGTCCATTATGTAGTTGGTTTCTGTGAAGGTATGTACTGGTGAACATTGCATGCTTTTTTTGGCACCTGCTTATTTTAATAAATGAGTTTTTCAAAAAAATATTTCAGGAGTTCAAACAGAGTGTCAAACAATTCCGATCAAGATCAGGCAAAACATATTGCCAGGCATTATCAGGGTCCTAACTGTTTGCAAAGATTATCAGCACTCAGCGGACGACAAAATTTGCCACTAGCGGGAAATTTAATTAATTAACCCTTTACCTCATAGAGACGCATTTTAACGCCTTTGCAAACAGAGCAGACCCAGATCAGACAGCTCTTATAAGAGCTGCCTGATCATGGTCTATTATTTGCTTATGGAAATATGATTAGATATGATCCTACACTTGTGGACCTGACAAGTAATTTTTTTGCTCTATGTACAAACCTGAAAGTTTATTAAATTAATTATTCATATTGGGTGGAGCTAAGCATGAATATTCATCAGGGAAATGGTTGAAGCATGTAAGTGATAAGTACCATCATCTTATATGCTGGCTCATATTATAATTTCATAATATGGGCCTCAATGCGACGAAACCTGTTTTCGGGATTTCCAACAAAGCAAGACTCAAACCAGTCTCCTCAGCTTCGAGACTAGCAAGAAAAATGAAATTTCACCTTTAGTAAGTTTTACCAGACACATTCCAAAAAGCGGATAACAAAGGTGCTGACCAGTCTGTGCAGATGCGTAGGCTGGTCTGTGCTTTGTTGTTCGCAAACTCGAAGACCAGTTTTCTCACATCAAAGCCCATTTGATGTCTAAATTTCTGCATTTTTAATAAAAATATATATTAAACTAAAGCATGGTATTGAAGACTTTAGAAATGTTACTCATTAAATGCTATATGACTGGTTTTAAATCTGTTTTGTATCAGATGGTACTTTGAAAGATGTGACAGCTAGATATGCGAGTCAGTGGCTCACCAACACTCGTAAGTTCCGAGCTGATGAGGAGTGGTGGGCAGAGACAGTTAACTGCTATACTCCCGGGGATAGAAAGATGCAGGAACAAGAAGATAGAGAAATACAGAGCCACCTGCTACAGAGACCACTACCTACCAGCATTGCTGCATTTAAAAGTCATCCCCTGTAAGTCAGTCTTGTTGTAGGGATCAAGCCGGTGGGAATTGAAGCTTTTATATAGTGCCCCTAACTCTTTTGTATGATAAGTAAATATTCATACTTTTTGTTGTCTGCTGATTTTTTCCAAAACAAACTTTTTCAAATAAAAATTCTTCCAGGAATACCATCAGAGTCTCTAACAGTTTCCAATATTTTGTTGGGCCTGATCTTGGTCCAAACTGTTTGCATTGGCTATGAGCAGACGGCACAAGCAGGCAAAAAGAATCTGCAGTATCATTCTTAGGACACATGCAAGTGATATCATCAGTCACATTATACTGACAATCAGTTATCGTCAAGACACAGTCATTCATAAATATTGTAAGCTTAACATACATGTAGTCATTTTGCGTGAATGAATTCAGTAGTTTAAATCCATTGTATATTTGAAACCTTAAATGGGTACTTTGGTGGCTTAGTGAAGATTCAGATGAAATTGTGCAGAATGTGGCATTTCATCAGTGTCTACTCTGTTTACTATGATAAAACAATTTTCAGGCACTGAAATACATCATAATTTGGAAATTTTAACAAGTGATCCTGTAATATATACAATTAACCATCCCTAGCATATTGTTTCAATCAATAATTTATCAGTATATTCAAGAGGGTAAACAATATAAGACTTTATTAATACAGTGATATTATGCTGAAAAAAAGCATTGTCTCATACTGTTATTTTTGATGCCACATCAGCTGACAAGTTTGTATTATAATGGTTTGGTTTGATGCTTTACGTCCCAGTAAACAGCTGTGGTCATGTTGGAATGGTTAGTTCACCTAACCACATTTTTTTCTTGGGCAAGCTTGACTAACTACTTCGTGCACATACTTTAGCTTGTAACTGACAACAACCCTTCTTGAATCAACGGAAGGGAGGAGAATGGCCCTAGAAATTATTTCACGATCAATCTCCACCAAAGTATGGGACCAGGCCGGGATCAAACTCACAACCCCTGGATCTGAAGTCAGACACGTTATCCACTGCGCTTTGCGGACAGATAAGTTTGTATTGTACGTAAACAAGCCCCAAATTGCAAATTGTACTTACTAATGATTACACTTTTGTTACAGTTATGTTTTAAAGAGACATTTATTGAAGTTTGAAGCCATTTACCCAGACTCCGCTGTGCCTCTTGGCTACATCAGAGGGGAACCAGTCTATGCCAGAGAATGTGTTCATGTGGTGAGTATTTTTTGTTTTAAAATCCAAACCATCGGTAAAACCATTTTTACTCTGTAAAATAGATACCTTCAGATTGTTAAACAGTTTTGTTTCAGGTCAGAATGGATGATTTGATGTGCCTGATCTGGGTCCAAATTGTTTGTAAAGGTTATCAGCATTTTAGCTCACATGAGCTGAAGGCTCCCAGTTGAGCTTATAGTATAACAATGTCAGTCTGTCAACATTTTTAAACATTTCCTCTGAAACCACTGGGCCAATTGAACTCAAATTTCATATGGAGACTCCTTAGGATGGGGGAACGAAAGTTTGTTCAAATGGTCCTGGTCACATGATCAAGATGGTCATTTTCCTATCCTATAATTGTTTTGTAAAATTGCTTTTTATAAAATGATTAACCAAAAACATGTTCCATTCCTTTGGACCCCAAACATAGCATTATAAAGGGATCATGGGTTTCATTGTGGAACTTTGAAACTATTAGAGGGTCACTGATGAAGCCTAAATGGCCGAAACTAGCTAGTCTGGCCCAGAAAATATACATACTCTAGTTTCAGTTCTTTGGTGCATTCTTTGCTTCAAAAGGATACCCTTTTAAGAACATATTTCATTATAAACTGGATTGTATTTCTATTGCAGTTACATTCACGTGAGAACTGGCTAAAGGAAGGAAGAGCTGTACGGGTAAGATTTTACATCTTTTGCATGCCCAAGACAAAATGGGCCTTGGCGTGAGAACCCTGTCTTCAGGGTTTGCAAACAACGAAAGTGCAGACCAGCCTGCACATCTGAGCAGACTGATCAGCGCCTTTGTTATTCCCTTTTTAGAAAGTATCGTATCTAAACTTGCTACAGGTGGAATTTAAATTTTATAGCTAGTCTATGTAGATGAGGAGACTGGTTTGAGTCTCTCTTTGTCGGAAACCCCAAAGTCAGGTTTTGTCGTGTCGCGGCCCAAATGGTACCTATCACAGTCATGCAAAAAATCACTCTTTAATTGTGTGTGTTCAGCTTGTCATGGGGGCTAGTGATCTAATATAGAGGCCTCATCACAAGAAAACCTGACCGCTGCAGACCAGCCTGAACATCAGTCTGATTAGCACCTTTGTTTTTGGCTCAGTACAATGCGATGAAGCCAGCTGATTAGGAACCACACGGTTTTTGAATCACACAATAAATGATTATGAAATTACAGCACTAGGTTGACTGAAAACTTGAACGGCAAATATTCTCCTACCTTAAGCAAGACAAAAAGTTCCAAGTGTAAACTTATAGGAGTTTTAGGTTGACTAAGGTATAATTATTTTTTCTATGTTTTAGGTAGGAGAAGAGCCATACAAGCATGTGAAGTCAAGGCCAAAGTGGGTAAGTAGTTATAGATGCAGGGATCAAGCTAGAGCTCTCAGAGAAGAAGTTAAGCCAGTTTTAGGGAGAAGCTTAGCCAGTTTTAGGGAGAATTTTTGGACTAAATTTTGAATTCATAAAGATACTTCTCCCACTTGCAGACTTACTTAATCATAGTTTGATAATTAGACAGCAGACAGTTTTCCAGTTCCAGCGGTAAGCTGTAGTTGGCTTGTCCTTCTCACACCAGGCCTCCGCGTTCCGGGGACTGACACGCCCAGGCCGCACACACCCACACCGGATTCAACACATCCATCACAAGACCCCCCGGCGCCCCAGGGCCAGGGACGGTGGCTCTGGCAACCGAACCTGCCCAGGAAGATGCATGCGTGACATGACCACACCACCTCATACGCCCAGCTCCCAGTGCAACTGCCAACCCATGAATAACAGACATTTTGCATGCAGTATCAATCCAGATGAAATGACTTGTAAGTCAGCTCATCAGGATCTAATATGTTCTTAAAAATATTATACTCTTAGGAAGCAAAGAATTCACCAAAAAATTAAATGCACCAAAGAACTGAAAGTGTAGAGTTTGCAAGGTTTCCAGGCCAGACTAACTAGTTTCAGCCATTTAGGCCTCTTCAATGACCCTTTAATGGTTCAAAATTCCACAATGATGATCCCAAAGGACAAGAAAATAAAATCTACACTGTTTGTCTTACACCTTTGCATTTTTGTTGACACACTAGATTTACAAATTTAGCAATAGGAAAATTAACTGTGAGGATGAAAGAGTTACCATGGTAACAAGTTAGCATTTTATTTTACCAGAATAAACCTAAGGAGAACCCTGACGCTCTTGATCTGGAAGTATTTGGTCACTGGCAGACTGAAGTCTACATCCCACCTCCAGCAGTTGATGTAAGTATTGAAAAACCTCAGTAACTAGAAATCTGATAGTTTGAAGTACCTGCTAATTCAAAATAAATATGTGGCACATTGGAAATAATCAATTCAGATTATAGAGAATTTTGCTCACCTACTTAGCCGAAGGCTCAATTGTGGTTTTACTACACCAAAGGTCAAGCGTGGTCTGTCATCTGTTAATATTTTAGAGGTACATCTATAAAGTCAGTTGGCCAATTTTGATCATGTAAAGCATCATCACGTAGCAAAAAGTGGGTTGGAATGCTGATTGTCATGGCAACAAGTATGCCCATTGACTGATAATGGAAAAAACCTTTTAAAATCTTCTTAGTACAGGTATGTAGCATTGTCACATAATAATATTACCTCACATAATCAATTCTTGTAGTCTCAAGTCACAATAGGTTTCTCATTGGGACTCAACTGTATCACAAAAATGACAGACAATTTTGCAAATTTGGATGGCTTTGATCATAAGCATGCTTCTTTCATTCTCACCAGAGCCATCACAATTCAGTGGTTCATGAATGCATGATTTTATCACTACAGGGTAAAGTACCTAGGAATGCACATGGTAATGTGGAGTTGTTTCTACCGTCTATGCTACCTGCTGGCACAGTTCATTTACAAAGTAAGTCTTCTCTTATCTGTACCAGATGCATATAATATTTAAACTAATATTCAGATACCTCATCTGGGAGCGCAGTGGCTCAGTGGTAGAGTGCTTGACTTGAGACTGAGGGGATGCGGGTTCGAGCCTCACCGGCGTCACTGCGTTGTGGTCTTTTAGCAAGACACATTTAACCTAGCTTAGTACTGGTTCAACCCAGGAAGACCCCTCCCTACATAACTGAAAGATTGTTGATGGGATGTAAAGAATCAAATCAAACAAAACAAACATACCTCATCTCTTCACTAAAGCTTATCTTGAAATTTAAACAATTTAAAAATATAGATACAGATCAACTGGCTTCATTTTATTAGGATCCATACATGTAGAGTAAGATGATTGCCAAACTAGAAAGGACATGAATCACTACATACACATTATCATTATAGTAACTTTATCTGGGGCACTGTATCATGTAGAGTGGATGAGGTCATACCATCGGATCACCCGAGACACTAAGCATCGAGGGTGATCCAATGGTATGGCCTCATCCACAAGACGTGATACTGTACGCCAGATCAAGTTACTTTTATGATAATATGTTTATTATATACCTTTTCTGACATTATTCTGATTTTATAACCTGTTTTAGTCTTTTGTCCCCAAAAATTGCGAGAACGTTGCCATTACGTTACGTTTCTTGACGTCAGGTCATCATGTTTTCCGTCGCTGGTTCCATGCTTGAAAATTTACTTTACGTAACATCACCGCAAAAACAGGAAACCAATGTTAGCCTAGGATAGAGATACGGAATCAGAAAACCTCAGTTTGTTGATCCGACTTTCTGTATCAGATAGCCAGAAAACAGACAGTTCAAAAGATGTATCATTTATAGGTATTTAATAAATCATCAAACCAGGCATAGACACAACACTCCTTCTAAATTTGAGCAAGATAACACCAAAGAACTACCAACAACAGAAACACTGCCTAAGAATGAACAGCAGACATGGATGCTTTTTAATTTACCCAATGTATCAACCCTGAGGAAAAATCAAAATAAAATTTTATCAAATAAAAATAGTGAGATATCAGCAAGAGAACTTAACTTAAATAGTGTTGGCTGTGCTGTACAAGCACAACACAAAAGTACATATGTATCAGCTTATGAAATTTTGTGCAGTGGAACTAAAGATCTAATTTTTGGTCAGAGCATTTTACTTCTACCCTCCTTTGTTTGTGGGAGCAGCAAAGGCTCTGGTGAAACTGCATAGATGTGCACGCTTGCCCGAGCCTTCAATGATCGCATATACAGTTTCAAAATTTCATGATCTGGCCCAAATATATTGAAGATCTTACATGAGTGCATTATTGAATTTATTAAACGAGTTGGGGAAAGTAATAAAATGCGAGGCTTGCCGAGCATTTTATTACTTTTTCGCAACAAGTTTAATATAAATTCAATAATACAAGAGCACGAATGTTAGATTCTATTTATCATATGACATTAAGATTACTCTGAAATCTCATACTGGCCTGTACGCAACGTCGTTATGGATGTCATAACCTTTCCCGAAAATCTGAAAACCACTAGTGGTTGATCAATTTTAATGCATGGCGTTATTTCACTCCCAGATGCGAGGTCATATGATAAATTCATGTATCTCCATTCAGAAAGCATATTGCAGAACTAATGTTTAGGTAATAATTCTATACAGTTCCAGGATTAAACAAAGTAGCCAAGAAGTTGGACATAGACTGTGCAGCTGCTATGGTTGGCTGGGAACACCACTGTGGCTTTTCTCATCCTTTGTAAGTAATGCAAGCGTAGTGAGTAGGTTGTTAACCTTTAAAATACAGTAGAATCGCGTAAATTCAAACATCAGTTTTTCGAAACTACTGAATTTTTTGAAGATGACTGACAGTCCTGAATTATTTCAGTATTATTTGTTGCAAAAACACTACTGATTTTCGAATTCCAATTTTCCGAACAAATCAATCTTTCGAAGAGATTTGTCTGTCCCTATTAAAGAAATAGCAATTTGAAATCCCCTTCAAAATTTTAAGTCCAAACTGACAATATTGAGGTCATGCATGGTGGTCACAATTTCTTTGTGCGGGCGAGTTCGATTGTTACACACCCAAGTGACTTCACATTTTTATTTGTTACAGGATATTGACATCCACTTAGCGGTCACACCATTATGTAATGATTCTTAATAGAGTAATTAGTGTCTATAATTGAGGCCATCGGTAGTGATGGTCTTGTTTTATGTTGTTAAATGGCTTAATTATTGGGGTTACAGCAAAAAATAACATTTCTTATAAAAGACAAAATTTTGGGATTGAGAAAAAACAACCCAAAACTGTGTTTTGTGAGCTCAAAAGAACCTTCTCATTGTGACATTTCTTTAGAACACCCAAAACTAAAGTTCTAATTGAGAGAAAACAAAATAATTGCACATTGGTATCTGGTTGCTTGATATGGACAAAAAACATGAGACAATATTTCGACAGTAAAAACAGATCGCTAATTTACATTTAACCGTTATTTGATGTTATGTTTTCCTTTTCTTTTCTGCATTCTTAGATCTTTCAGGCATAAATGCTCTCAGGTTATTATTCAAGCAGTTTACTTTCTTTAATGCTGAGACAGATGTTCCACTTACTTCACCAAAATGCTGAGTCAAAGTTGCAAATTTTGATCATACAACGATGAGGAATTAAAGCATCCAAACATATCCGAAAATTACTGATTTTCCATCATACAAACTACCGATTATTGAAAGAATTCTTTCAGTCCCTGTCAATTCGAATAATCGAAGTTTGACTGTACCACCAAAATTTTGTTGCAGATATGGTTTAGATTTTGTTTTTTGAATTTTCATGTGAATTGTTGTCTGTTTGACGGAAGTGAGTTGAATGTTAGCTCTTATATTGCTTGCAAAAATTTAAAACAGGCATTTTTCAATTGTGCTTTTGCTTAAGGAAACCTTATCAGACTTTAGGTAATGGGTGGATTGTCTGCTTGGCAGGCTATTGACATAAAATGTCAAGCCATATTCAGGGGACAAAAATATTTCAATATTGCACTTGTCCTTCAGGATGAGTGACTTACAATTTTCGCTTGTCCTACAAACACATGCACTTGTCCTTTAAAAGCGTATGCAATAAATAACACAAGGGAGTAATATGTGATATGACTACCTCAGTATATCTTCCCAAAGCACTCGTCCTTTGCTTTGGGAAGAATTACTCGTCCTTTCTATATTTCACTCGTAATTACGAGCGGACAAGTGGAATTTTTGTCCCCTGGCCATATTTTTCCTTAAATTGAAGAAAATCTTTACAAAATTTGTCGCTTTTGCAGGTTTGATTGGTTCTTGATATTGTTGTTATTGCATGCGAAAGTAAATATACAGTGAAATCCTGAATCTCGACTGTTTCAAAATGTATGTTCCATGTGTGAAAGTTTTCAGGATTACAGTATAACCTGCGTAAAACGGCCACTCAAAAAGAGACAAAACAAAGATCTTAATGACAAATGGAAGCTTAATGAAGGTCTTGGAGCATTCTGCAATACTTTTGACCTGCATCAAGCAATAATTTGTCTTGAAAACCAATTTTCATTCTTTTCGAGAGTGGCCGTTTTACACAGGTTTTACAATACTGTATTCCTAAATTCAGGAATTTGAGGCAGACTTTCCAGAAAAAATCAGCCTCAAAATACTGAACTTAGGCAGAATAATATGACATATAGCTTCTATGATTTATTTTCTGATTATCCAAAGGAAATTGACCATTTGCATTTAACTTGACATTGTTAAAATATGTAGGCATTCAGCAAGTTTTAAGATTTGAATTTTTAAGTGCAAGATTGCAGAAATTTTGTACTATCAGCCATGGTGTCTGAATGCTCATGTTTAAGTAATGCTCCTGACCTGGTCCTACTATTTTAAATTATAATTTGCTGGCTCATGAGCACATGGGAAGATTTTTTTGTTGTTCCAAAATAAATACTAGACCTACCTACACATTTGCACAGCCTGCCAAATATTTCAAGAGTATAATCTCACTTGAGCCTTTTTACCTTCATAACTAGAACAGACAGACTTCGACTAAGGGCCCCGCATAATGGCCTACGGTGAAAAGGGCATATATGGCGACAATCATAATTATGTTCATCGGATAAAACCCACATTCAGATATGAACAATAGTTTGATGAAAGTAGTCCATATATGAAATTTGGAAGAAATCAGTGTTAAATGACTAAGTTAGAGTCTCCACAGATGCAAATGGCCATTTTGGCGGCCATCTTAGTTATCCTTCATCGAACAAAACCCATATTCAAAGTTGGGCCAGTGAATGTTAAAGCTAATAAGTATGAAAGAATTTCTAGCGATAAGGCATGCCATTTCCCTAAATGAGACATTCGTTTTATTTGGTTGAAATAAGGACTGGAGACACTAGGCACATTCAACAAATACACATTGACCAGCCGTATATGCACCCTTGCAGCCTAGCCCGTATATTATAAGCGTTTTTGTCCTTAATGCATATAATAATCCTACTTTGTTTATAATGAGAATTTACTATGATCATCAACTGTGCTTGTTATTTCAGTAACATGTATGTGAAATAGACCGTTACACAAAGGTAAACAAATGGTCTATCACGATAGCGTATATATTTTATACAGTTGATGTACAATAAAAACTACCATTTGGCAAAGCAGTCTATTTTAGTAAGATGTTTGATGTCTTCTTTGGCTTCTACAACCCCTTTCCCCCCTAGACCCAAGACGCCCTTTACATATGTTGTATATGTTTATAGCGACATCCCATTGTCCAAAGGGTATCTTGGGTCTAGGGGGGGAAAGCATCTAAAAACAAACTGAAAGACACCAGTTTCACTTTTCCAGTGACAAACGTCACAATTTTAAGTATATTTCGTACGCATACGCAGGAAGGATATTGTAAATTTTTGGAAATGAATAGCACTTCTATCCTTTACAGTTTAGCACTTTTACTTTTTGAAAACTAGCCAAGCATTTACCCAATGTCTGGTCTAAATGGCACCCA
Source organism: Loripinus fragilis (assembly GCA_964019695.1). NCBI lineage: Eukaryota > Metazoa > Mollusca > Bivalvia > Lucinida > Lucinidae > Loripinus > Loripinus fragilis. Next base: position 16,629,405 of record OZ026520.1, read on the forward strand.
GTAGAAAGACGTAAAATGAGGGGTGGGAGTAGAAAGCGCAAATTTTTACTGCTTTGCTAATGATAAATTGTTTTGAAACATATTTTCATGCTTACTTTGCATATTTTGCTGCCGAAACACACCAATTTTAAAAACAAGAGTGCAGTTTGAAAATTTGGTGTTTGTAATCATGTCAACTAGGGAAAATACACGCCTTATCACTAGAGCTTCTTTGGAACTTGAGAAATCGGGTAATAAATGACTAGGTTATAGTGTCCACAAGTGCAAACCGAAAGGTTGTGGCCATTTTGGAGGCCATCTTGGTTAGCTGACAAAGCCCATATTCAAACTTGGGTGAGAGTTTGATAAAAGTAATGCATATATGAAATTTGGAAGCAATCGGGTGATAAATGACTAAGGTAGGGTGTCCACGAGTGCAAACTGGTAGGCGGCAGCCATTTGTCGGCCATCTTGGCTATCGTTGGTCGAACAAAACTCATATGCAAACTTGAACCAGAGTTTGATGGAAGCAATCCATATATGAAAATTAAAAGAAATCAGAATGAAAATGACCAAGTTGACCACAACAGCGGATGGACGCAAACTGATAGGCGGCGGCCATTTTGACAGCCATCTTGTTTATAATTGTCGGACAAAACTCATATTCAAACTTGAACCAGGGTTTGATGGAAGCAAACCATATATGAAATTTGAAGAAATCTGATTAAATATGACTAACTTAGAGTGACCACAACAGCGGACGGATGCAAACTGATAGGCGCAGCCATTTTGTTGGCAATCTTGGTAATCGATTGTCGAACAAACTCATATTCGAATTTGAACCAGAGTTTGATGAAAGCAAACCATATATGACATTTGGAAGAAATCTGATTAAAATTGACTAAGTTAGAGCGATCAAAACAGGGGATGGATGCAAACTGATAGGTGACGGCCATTTTGTTGGCCAACTTGATTATCATTCCTCGGAAAAACCCAATAGTTTGATGAAAGTAGTCCATATATAAAATTTGGAAGAAATCTGATTAAAAATGACTAAGTTAGAGTGACCACAAAAGTGGACGGACAGACAGACAGAAGGACAAGCCGAAAACAACAGAGCTCCGCCAACCCGTTGGTGGAGCCCTAATTATCAAAATACAAACAGATTAGGCCATTTTCTTGCTCAGATTAGCAGACAAAGTCATAAGTTCTGGCCTCAAGGTTAAAAAAACTTGTTTTCATCCTTAGCTTAACTGAGCATAAAATTTATCCTACTCATAAATGTTATAATGCAAACAATTGTTGGCATTTTTATGCCCCCGCCATGATAATGGCCGGGGCATTAAGTGTTACCCCTGTCCGTCCGTACTTTACGCTTGAACGTCCGGATCAACGTCCGCTTTCAACCTCGAATATTTTTTTTATCAGAATTTTATGAAACTTGGTCACATTGTTTAGTATCATAATGTCTTCTTCAAGTTCGATAATGGTCCATATCGCACCAGGCTTTCAGTAGTTATGGCCCTTTGTTGATGAAAATTCACCGTTTTTAACGATGTCTGCTTTCTAACTTGAATATTTTTTTCAGAATTTTATGAAACTTGTCACATTGTTTAGTACCATAATGTCTTCTTCAAGTTCAATAATGGTCCATATCGCACCAGGCTTACAGTAGTTATGGCCCTTTGGTGATGAAAATTCACCGTTTTAAACGACGTCCGCTCTCTAACTCGAATATTTTTTTTTCCAGAATTTTATGAAACTTTGTCACATTGTTTAGTACCATAATGCCTTCTTCAAGTTTGATAATGGTCTATATCGCACCAGGCTTTCAGTAATTATGGCCCTGTGTTTATGAAAATTCACCGTTTTAAATGATGTCCGCTCTCTAAGTGGAATAGTTTTGATCAGAATTTTATGAAACTTTGTCACATTGTTTAGTACCATGATCATGATGTCTTCATCAAGTTTGATAATGGTCTATATGGCAGCATGCTTTATTCCCTATTTATATGAATTTGGCAATAGCGGGGAGCATCCGTGTCCCATGGACACATTACTAGTTTAAACATTTGTCAGCAGGATAAATACAACATTTGAGAGTTTTAAAGCAAGATTTTTCTTTATTTTTCAGCATTTTAGTTTTTATCAGTGGTTGGAATTTCTTGCTCAGTTAAGCATGAAAAAAGTCGTATAACCTCAAGAGCTAGGTAGGATGGAGTGTTACCTGGTGGATTTCTTACAATGTGGCTCTTATTTTAATTCTAGAATGGATGGATGGATTGTCTGTGAAGAGTTCAAGGACATACTGCTAGCCGCCTGGGATGAGGAACAGGAAATTATACGTGAGAAAGAGCAAGAGGTATTTTAAACACTTTCAAAAAAATGGACATAAAATTGTGATTATTGATTGTTGTCTCTTTACCTCCTAACGTCGGGTCTGAACTGGATCCAAATTGTTTGACACTAATGGTATAACTGAAAGAATTTTTCGAAAAAGTTGATTTTTAAAAAAATCAGCAAAAGAAAAAAGTTAACCATCAGTTTAAACATATGTTTCAGGTGCTCAAAAGAACCATTTCATTGAGACGGTTCTTCTGAGTACCCATAACATAGGTTTTGATATTTTCAACTACGCACTCTTAACTGGAGGCCTGGCCTTTGTATATTTATAGATTCTACCCTATCTAGCTGTATACAATTGATTTGAGATTTTCCATGTTATATTTTGAGGGATCGCATAGACTTTTTCTATAGTATTTATAAATTTCATGGTTTCTGTACAGAGGATTGTTTTATCCTATCAACCTGAACTGAGACAGGAGATGCAGCAGCTCATCTGGGTCTACACTGCTTGTCTATGTACCCCTTTATAGTTTGCCTGCCAAGAAAATTGTTCAGATTTTTGAAAAACAAATGCACCTATGGGTCTCTGCTGGCCCGCAGGATGATCTGCCCATATTATTTTCACTGCCTAGCTAGTATAACTTCTTTCTCTATTTTCGAAAATGCTTATGTGTCCGCCTGACTAACATGGCTGAGTAGACGAGCATCAGTCTGCCTGGTCAGAAAACCTAAACACATGTTCTCTCGTGCTGTGACATACCTATTCTATTTGTTTTGTCCTTTTTATTGTTGTATAATGAATTGTATATATGCAAATTTTGAGTTCTTGGGGAAGATTGGCCTAGCCAACCGAGCTACCCTCGTTAAATAAAGAAATTACTCACTTACTTTACTTACTTAAATATTGCCAGAATTATGAGTACAATTCATAGTACATTGTATGTTTGTATGGCTATCTGACATTTATTTATTTTTGAGTAGGGTTGATATGGGTGAAAGTTCAAAGTTTCCAAAATCCTGAACTTTCGAAACTCCGATCTTAAAACTTGCAGTACTTATGCGCACTAAATATTCACGATTTCAAGTTTAAATGGTCAATTGTCTTTAGAGAGTCTGAATTCAACCCAGAGAACCTATTATGATCTTCCCAATTCAGCATTTTGAGGCTGACTTTCTATGGAAAGTCAGCCTCAAAATCCTGAATTCAGTTATAATCCTGAAAACTAAACTTTCACCCATGGGTTAATCAGTCTGACAACTTTTGTAGATATACAGTAAAGTGTAGGTCATGCATCATACATTTGCACTATACAGTAAAATCTGTATAAAGCGACTGCTCTCAAAAAGCCAAAAAATTCTGCAATACTTTCGACCTGCATTAAGCTACAATTTGTCAATAAAATATTGGTGTTTTTTTCTATTTTTGAGTAGTTGCTTAAGACAGGTTTTACTGTACAATCATTGCTATTTTCAGAAAAGAGAGAAGCGTGTGTATGGTAACTGGAAGCTATTGATCAGGGGAGCACTAATCAAGGAGAGGTTGAAGAAAAGATTTGACTTGGAGGTAAGTTAAAAATATATCAGCCACTACAAGAAAAAACAAAACGGGAAAATGGCATGTGCCCAATAAAGATTCCACACTACTGAAGGGTAGCCAAGGCTTCAAGCTTCCTTCATGCCGACATTGTTAATTCGGAACAGCTTCGGTGGACAAAACACTGATGGTATTCCTGAAATAATTTTTTGAAAAAGTTGATTTTGTAAAAAAACAAAAACAAACAGCAGGCGACAAAAAAAGCATGCAAAATGAACCAGAACCATTGAGATGGTTCTTTTGAGTACCCACAACAGATGCTTTGGTTGAGAAATAAGAAAAATAATTTTTTGGTTCACACTCTTAACTAAAGGTCTTTAAAGTCTTCTGTATTTTCATGAGTCTCTGACAAATTGCCCTGCCACAATAATCAGTAGGTAAATATGCCTGAATAGTTGTGAATCTGTTTTCCTGAATGGCCTTATGAAATAGGGGCTGACTGTATCTGTATGACTGATAAGTAAAAAGTCCTGAAAATGTAACACTTTGTTGAAATTTCATTAAAATCTGTTGAAAATATCAAAATTGTGAATTTCTAAAAGTAAAGAGAAAGATTTACTGACCCACCAGCTCTCTTCCAAATTGAGGCTGGTAACTTGAAACAAGGCTATTTGTGTTGTGCATAATGGAGACTGATTGTCTTTTTATGACGGCTCGATGGAGACTGGTTTTCGTTTAGCCCATAGAAAAGAGTGTAATTTAAAAAAGATATTTTCAAAAATTGTGGGTCTCGCCACTCTCGATGTGATGGTTTTTTTAAGCACCCAAAACAAATGCTATTTAACTGATGGATAAGAAAAATTCATATTTAAGCTAAAAAAAATTGTTTATCTCGTCCTATGGACATATAAAATTTGGAGATGGGTTTTCTTGTGATGTGGTTCAAATGTTTAACCCTTTGTATCCTAATGGATTCTTCCTTCTGGTTTGATACAATAAACTTGGTATAGTCCATTTAACATATCTAGGGGTGTCAGGTTATAATTCTAAAAAAATATTGTTTTCTTTTGTCTGAAGATCTTTTTTTACTTTTACAAACAGTGTAGACCCTGATGAAATGCAGCATTATGCTGCATTTCATCTGGGTCTTCACTATTTGCAAAAGAACCTATTTACAGGCCTCGAAATATCTTAAAGTAGGCACTTGCCCTGCCTCACAAAAAGTATTGGCATATATGGGGAAAAAATTAATTTGCATTAGAGATATCAAAATTTTCACTTGCCCTGCAGCCTGAGGCACTCGTAAATACGAGCAGACAAGTGCTATTTTTGAGCCCTGGTTTAGGGGTTTCCCCATATAGAAAGAGTCAATGAGTTGGTTGTAAATTTAGTATCCATTTTGTTGCAGGAGGACAATAAACCTTCCGGTTCAGACAAAGAAGCAGTGGTTACCAAGGTAACAGAGAAATCTGAGAAGGCCACAGATTACACCATGTCATGGCCACAGAATAGACAACCTAGCAAACAACAACATTTTGATGTAGAAAAATTGTGACACACGATTTTTAAAACCAGGAATTTGTGGAATTACATCGCAGCATATACACTTAATTTTATGTAAATGACACCACCATTATTCGTTCATATAACATTGTGTCATAGGGCCAGTTAAGCAAAAAAATTTGCGTAAAATTGTGATTATTTTCTTATCCATCACTTTAAACATGTGTTTTGGGTGCTCAAAAGAACCGTCTCTTTGAGAGGGTTCTTTTGAGTACCCGCAACATATGATTTGGTTGAGAAATAAGAAAAACAATTTTCAGACACACACACTTATCTGGAGGCCTGTTGTGTAATAAACGTTAGGGCCAAACAGATAAAAACTTGGTTTCCAGTGTGTAATATACTGACTCAGTCCATGAAAATATTATAATTTCCGTTGATTTTTCATTGCTACCAAACATTTGCAGCAGAGAAGCTTTCCAATTTTGTTGCTCTAAGAAAACAAATAAAGCTAGATATTTAATGTGATAAATCTGCTGGCAGAAAATTCACATGATCACTCAAGTGAAAAAAAAAGGATATCACAAAATTTGTTGTCTGCTTCATGATGGGCTTCTAAAGTTAAAAAATGCCACAAAATCAACAGAAAATATATCATGTGATAAAAGAATCCAACAGTTGTGGTCTTTTCATGAAAATTACCTAACCCTTAAAGCGCCAGCAAAAATCATTTGAAAATGACATCTGCTTAAGTCGTCTTCTACATATGTTTGCTTACATTAATAACTAATGTAGAAACTATAAAGGCAAATAGTGTGGACCCAGATCAGACTACTCTAACAGGAGCAGTCTGATCTGGGTCTACACTGTTTGCCAAAAAAGGTTTCAAAACATTTCAACAGAGACAAAAGCAGACAACTTTTGTTGTAAATGACGCACTACGGGTTAATGAGCATTGATCAAGTTCATAAATTTCATATGAAATAAACACTCATGTATTAAGTTCTTATTCATGGAAACAGAACAACAAACATTTTGGTGCAGAAAATTGTGATAGATTTTTAGAATTGGGGAATTTTGAGAATGAAAGGGCAGCCGATTAAAGAGTGCCATAGGAGCAAGACATATAAATAAACAGGAACATTTTGATTTAGAAACTTAAGTCATATTAGATTATGTGCTGGTAAAGGGTTGCCATGCTGTTACAGAAATGAAGACACTCACTTTGATATAGACAAATTTAGAAATGAAAATTGCTACCTAGACTTAAAATTCCTGTGCAGAACTACAAAAATGTAATAAGAGTTCAAATGATGCTCCCAGACATGAGCACAACGTGTAGACACTATTCAAACTTCCTTCTTTGGAAGCAGTTTGATCAAAGTCATCATTCAAGTGTGGAGTGTAAAATTGGGATATTGATATGAGCCATAACATGATTTCCAACAATGTGGCATTTTGACAAGTGTAGACTCAGACAAGCCTGTGCAGCCTTCTTTTAAACTTAGAAACTCCAAATGATGTTCAGTCAGCTTAATACTCATAGAATATTCAAGTGACTAGCAAAGGCTCTGTCCAGACTGCGCAGGCTGGTCTGAGGCTTTGCTAGTCGCACATACCACAATGTTAGAAATCTCATGTCACGGCTCATATGTTTTCCAACCAATAAAACAACCATTGCTCTGTCTCATTTTAGTTGAGAAATTTATAAATAAATACAAAAAGACACCATATTTTGGAGCTCTTCAATTTGATATGTGCCAGCTCATGAGATTTTTCCCCTTATCACACATGCTATGTCACTTTAAAAGCATGCATGTACAACTATCTAGTGGGGGGCTAGAGTTCTTAGTTTTGGTCTATACCTTCTACTTCCATATTTTGTTATGGCTCTGGGGAGACTGCACAGACATGCAGGCTTGTCGGAGTGCTTCTCACTAAGCGATAAATACCAAACTTGTGTGCTGGCCCATATGACTTAAGATACAGTAAAACCTGTCTTAAGCGACCACTCAAAAATAGACAAAACAAAGATCTTAATGACAATGGTAGCTTAATGAAGGTCAAACGTATTGCAGAATGCTCCCATTGGAGCATTCTGCAATACGTTTGACCTGCATTACGCTATAATTGGTCTTGAAAACCGATTTTGGTCTTTTTGAGTGGCCGTTTTGGACAGGTTTTACTGTACTCTGTATTATTATGAAAGTCAAATCTTTGTCATTCAAAGTCCCCAGGATTAGAGTTTTGACTTTGAGTTATCAGTAGTTTGACATAAAGGTAATTATATTTCCTATCAAAATTTATGCTGTAGTTACTTAAGGATTGAAATTCATATTTTAAGCTTGCACTGGATGATGAAAAACATTTGGTATTTTAATGTCTGTGAAGTCCGAAGGGCTTCTCGAATATTAAAATAGCTCATCGTTTTTATCATCCAGTGCAAGCTTTTTATCAATCAAATTTACTTAATTATCTTCCATCCAACCCGTCAGTTATCCTTATAAAATGAAATATTTCATTTGTAATGGAGGTGTTAGAACAGCCAGGGTGCGAAACTTGTGAACATAACATCGTGGAGATATGTGAATGACGTCAGGCAAATGTGGATAAACAAAGAACGTTATTGGCTGATATTGACGTTACTCCGCCTAGAGGCGCGGTCTAGATCACATGACATTTCAATGCTCTGCATCGACAAATGCAAGCAGCCAGAAATGTTGGTTTTATATAAGGTGACTACATTGAGAATGTAAATATTTAAAACTATCTCAGTGAGAAGGTTCTTTTAAGTGCCCATAGCATAACTTTTGACTCTTGACCTAGTGACTCCTAAAGGTGTACTTTGGCAAACAGTGAAGACTCAGATGAAATGGCGCAATATGCAGCATTTCATCAATGTCTACACTGTTTGCAAAGACAAAAGAACAATCTTAATAGAAAGATATACAATTTCATTTGTAAAGTATAACCTGTGACCCCTCAATATATGCAATGGACCATCCTTAGTTTATTGTATCAAACCAGAAGGAAGAATCTTTTAGTGTGTAAAGGGTTAAACAGGCCCTCTAAGAACTTATATCAACTTTTATCAGTTACCATTCATATTAACTGCAGCATTCCACTTTGCCTGATTTTATCAGGTCATGATGACGTTGCACTTTTTGAATGACGTTGCCAATAACCCTGAATTGACACAAAAAATCAATCATTACATCATATTTGCTAGTTTGAAGAGTGAATCAACTTGGTAAGCTGATAAATAGAAAACTAGGGTTCGGGACTTTTGATATCAAGTTTACCAGGCTCGTCTTCGAGAACGCATGTTGAATCGCTCGGCAAGCCTCGCGATGTCAACAAGCGTTCTCGAAGCATTGCCTCGTAAACTTGATATTAAAAGACACTCACCTAGTATTCTCTATAAGCAGGTTTTTATCTCACCTGAGCACAACATGCTCCAAGTGACTTTTAATGATAACTTGGAAAATGTGACGTAGTTCAAATTTCCATCCTTCGGGTCATCAGTTGGTTGTTCCGTCCAGTCATCTGTCAACAATTTACATTAAAGTGTGTTTCTCTGCAAAAGTGATGATCACAGCTTGTTAAGTGCACTAGATAAGTGCATCGTCCTTCGGATCGGGACGTTAACTGGATGTCCCCTGTGCAGGGAAAGTCACACCCTGCGCAGGTTAAAGAACCCTACAGTAATTTAGATATGGTTACTTGTAGGCTTTCATCCTGCAACTTGGAGTGTACAAAGTACACCTGCCGATAATACTCGAAAGAGGGTCTGGCAGTATAAAGAAAAAGAAAGAAAAAAAGAAAGCAGAATGGATTAGTATTACCAATTTATTAAACACAAAATGCAGAATCGATCATGCCAAATATAACAAACATGCATAATTGATAATCCAAATTATTATAAGAAAAATATACAAAATTAATCATCCAATTTATTATGACACAAACTTCAGAATTAAACATCATGATTATAATAACAGTAACAAGCAGAATTCTAATGCATTAGCTTTTGTAACGCGACATCTGATTGGATAACGTAAAAAATTTGCGACAGTATATCCTACGATATACTGTCACAAATTGTTTGACGTCATTAATTACGTCATATTTCGTTGGATGACGTGCGGCTTTATGTGGCTTGCAACTCTCCAATTCGAGACGAAACTGCATAAATGCACTAGAATGCGGATAAACATATTCAAAATTTTCATTTGGGGAGATATATCGTTAGATATACATTCGGAAATCACGTTTTACCGCTCCCGCTCATGTGTCGCCGTAAAACTAAATTTCCGACCGTATATCAGACGATATACCTCCCCAAATGAAATTTAAATACAGTTATCTCCTAATTAATAATACAATCACTAAAACAAAAGCAAGCCATGTTATGTGAAAGCCTCTTATCATGTATATGAAAACAAAGGCACAGATCAGCCTGCACATCCCCTTTGTTATGCACAAATAGAATTATATACAGTAAAACTTGTGTAAAACGGCCACTCAAAAATAGACAAAACAAAGATCTTAATGACAAATGGTAGCTTAATGACGGTCGAAAGTATTGCACCTTGGAGCATTCTGCAATACTTTTGACCTTCATTAAGCAATAATTGTTCTTGAAAAATTTTTTAGGCTTTTTGAGAGTGGCCCTTTTACACAGGTTTTACTGTACTTTGCTTGCTATATCCTTCTTTTTAAGTCAGAGACTGAGCAGTCAGGTACTACTAAACTGGTCGCAAAACCCGAAGAAAGGCTTTCTCATAACAAGACTCAAAATATTATAACTATGAATTTATTGCAGCCTATATTTATCAGAGGATGCAGTATTGTTCCCCTCGTTATAGATCCAATATTTCTCTAAGACTTTACAGCAGATCCTTATCTGGATGCTGCTTCCTCCTTCACTATTCATTGTTATAAATCCTGGACCAGGTATTCTCTAAGAATTTACAGTAGCGGATCTTTTTTCACCATGCTGCCTCCTCCTTCAGTATTCACTGTTATAAATCCAAGTTTTCTCTTAGAATTAACTGTAGTATATACTAGCCAAAAGTCCTAACCGGCCTCTTACATTTTATTGATTTTCTTCAAAACTTAAAATGACATGACTACTCTTACTCTTTAAGTTTTTGTACTAGACAGTAAAGATATTGACAAAATGTTCAACAGTACATGCAGGATGTCCCTTTGAATACTGGTATCTCCATTTTCAAAAGAAATCACAAAATTAAGCATTTTGTCACAATTTGTGAGGCATGACTTTTTGAAATAACACACTTTCACCTGCAAAACGTTTTTATTTCTACAGCCAACCCCATATTGATCTCTTATTAATAAAGTGCTCACATGAACACTCATCCTGCACGAGGGTCATTCCTGTTGGTCAGTGTCAAAACTTAACCCACCACCCAATGCAAATTCTTGTTATTTTTGAAAATGAGGGTATCTGTATTCCCCAAAGCCTTTCGGATACAATTTTATAAAATTATACTTAGCTGTTTTGTGCTAATTTTTACTGATATGGTGGCCTATTTGGGAATACAAATTGGAATTGATACAGTGCTTATTATAGCTTTGCAGAAAAATTGATAAATCGCATGTGGCCGCTTAGACCTTTTGACTAGTATAGTTATCTGAGGATGCACCCTCCTCCTTCAGTCTTCATTGTTATAAAATCTAAGTTTTCTCTTAGACAGGGAATCTTTATCAGAGGTTGCTGCATTTTTCAGTATTTTTTCTGTTATATATCCCAAGTTTTCTATAAGAGTCTACTGCATCTGAGGATGCTGCCTCCTCATACAGTATTCCCAAGTTTCTGCTGTGCTTTTCGTTCTAAGGCTTCTGCCTCCTCCTTCAGAATTCTTCTTTTCTCCTCATTAACCGCTTCTTGAAAACCCTGGAAAATTTAACAACTCTTTGGCTGCTAATCATGAAAAATATATTATTGTCTACTATATCATCTGTTAATCCATTTGAAATGTCTCTGCAGCAAACAATGTGGACCCAGGTCAAACTGCTCCTACCAGACTGCTCCTAGAGGAGCAGTCTGATCTGGGTCCACACTGTTTGTCTTCATGACGTAATAGGTCCTTGACGTAAGCATTTGCATGCAGTAGACAAATCCAGTATGCAGCATTTTGAGATTCGTCTTTTTCATAGCGGACAAAGGCTTACCATAATAACAATATGAGCCAGTTCACTAGTTTTGTATTTATCCCATACGCTTTGTTTTGTTTCTTTACGTCCCAGTCAACAGCTATGGTCATGTCAGGACCGTCAGTTCACCTGACCACACTTTTTTCCTGGCCAAGCTTGAACAAGCTGTCATCCAGTACTTCTTGCACATTCTTTTGTTTATCCGATACACATAAAGTGATTCTTAAAGCATGCATGTGCAGCTATCTTGTGGTTCTAGAAGCATCATTTTTGGCCTGACTCTTCATCTGCATCTCTTCTTTCAATGTGTGTGCAAGAAGGGAAGGCCCTGTACTGGCAAAATAGTACATTTGTGCAGGCCCTTTCTCATATCATATATGTAACGAGTACAGAACAGTCCCTTTATAACACACCTAGTTATAACAAAATTATGGATATAACACCGTTCTGTTGTGTTTCTTTATTTTTTTTAAGGAATTATAGGAAAATGACCATAAAAGGTCATTTTCTTTTGATTCCTTTGTAAAATTGTCCCTTTATAACACAATTCGCTTACAACACAGTCCATTCCTATGGACCCCAAATATTAGGGCTGGCTAATCAAAGCCAAAATGCTAATCGATAATCGGTCCTTGCATTTCGATATATAACCTATTAGTAATCACTCAAACTTGATAGAAGGTCTCAGAACGTTTTGACAACTTTTGCATACTCAATGACATTGATTTCCCAATAATTTTGCAACACAACACTAAGTAGCAGGTGTTATATATTTCAAATAAAAGTTGGCTTCTTTGCTCATAACAAGTCGTCATCCACTCTGCTGAAAGAAAATTGACTTGCTAATCGGCAAAGTCGGTAATGAAACTCGCAGTAGGCCATTTTTTGTTGTCAACTTCACGTTGCGTGACGTTATGCAAAAGGAAGTCAAGTATGCATGACACTAATACGCTTATGTAAAATAAGACCCACTGTAAACGTCAGTAAACTTGAAAGCTTCTAAACTCGAATTTAACTGCAGAGAAAAACAACTTGCATGCTAGATTGTTCATCTGATGAACATTTCATAATTTTGTACTCTTTAAAACAGAGAAGCACAAGTATAACTTTTCATGTTTTCCTTGATGATACAATATGTAAAAGGTTACCGCATACCTAGAATTAACGTATTACAACAATGGATTCTGTCAAAGTTCGTCATTTTCTATCAAGGGTGTGGAAATATAATAGAACCGTCTGCTCTCTGTAAAGGCGGTAACTTTAATATTCATATATTCATATCTGGGCGTGGTTCGGCTGTTTCGTCTGCTGGGCAGGGGACAACGGTTTCTATTTGAAACTTGGTGAAGAATTAATAAGTTGTTGGGCCATGCAAGCGTGAGTGCATTTCATGAAAATCCAAACCGTATACACACTGAGCTCGCGTTTGTTAACCCTGAGGGCGCTTTATAACCACAAAATGTTTGTTTAAAAAAACTTTGTTTTATTTGTTAACTTACAAACAGTGTGGACCTAGATCGGACTGCTCCTATAGGAGCAGTCTGATCTGGGCCCAAAATGTTTTTGCCTCTGTGCTTATGTTAAATAGACGTTTTCGGATGGGGCTGTTTTGCTGGCGTTATAAGGGTTAAATAATATGTTTTGTGTCTTTGCTGGGGTATGGCTCAAGATAACACGGTTGCTTTTGAACAAAACCTCTTCTCATTTCTCAGCTCTTACCTAAGTCAAAGGTAGACCAGTCCTGGTTGCACATTCATGAGGTGCCATCTTTACAGAAACCAAAAAAACTCAATAATACCATGGCAGACCTGGTCCCATTTCATGCACGACAAGGCAAACATGTCTATATACTAGTTTAAACATAGTGAGTACACTTCTGTATTTCATTTTAATTAATTATTATGTACCTACAACGTCCTGCTGTATGGAAACGAGTGAGGAGCCGGATCAGCTGACTCTTTCAGAAGCTAGCTGATCTGGATCTTCTTTGGGACAAGTAAAATTTTAGTTGGACAAGGATATTATGGCCATTTACTTGCCCCTGTGCAAGTATAGAATTTTGCAATTTCCTCACCCCTGCTTTTCTACGCATCTATTAATCAATGAATCTATCAGTAATTATTTCACAAGCAAAAATCCAAGATTACTTATATATTTGTTTGCTGATGTTTGTGTATGTTTGTTTTTTTTTTTGTATATGGTACTTATCTTTTACCTTGTTCACTGAGGCTGTCCTGTTAAAACTTGAATGGAACTTTAATAATAAATTAATCTGTGTGCAATATGAAAATGGCTGAGTTGAAAATACTGTCATACAATGCACAAGGTATTGGGGGTATAAGTAAAAGAACAGATATTTTTGATTTTTTAAGAAATACTAACTGTGACATTTATTGTCTTCAAGAGACACATTTTACCGATACTGAGGAAAGATCAATATTGGATCTATGGAATGGAGAGTGCCTTTTTAACAACTATAAATCAAATGCAAGAGGAGTTGCAATATTATTTGGGAAAAATCTAGAATATAAAATTCATAAGCAGATAAAAGACAATGAAGGAAACTTTCTTGTGATTGATTTAACAGCTCAGCAACAAAGATTCACTTTAATCAACATATACGGTCCAAACTCTGATAGCCCTAGCTTTTTCAAAAAAATAATTCAGCATCTCGAAGAGATAGGAAATAGTGATTACATCATATGTGGAGATTTTAACCTAGTACTAGATCCATACATTGATTGTTCAAATTACAAAAATATAAATAACCCCAAATCAAGAGAGTTACTTTTAGATTACATGGAAACTAATGACATTATTGATCCATTTCGTGAAAGTAATCCACAACTTAAACAATATACATGGAGGAGAAGAAACCCGCTTAAGCAGGCTAGATTAGACTTTTTTCTCACGTCTGAGAGTATGTCTCAATATATTAAAGTTAGTAAAATAGCAGCAAGCTATAGGTCAGACCACTCACTTGTAACATTAGAATTAAACTTTACTAACATTTCTCATGGAAAGTCCTACTGGAAACATAATAACTCTCTGCTAACTGAACTTGAATATCTAAAAACTATGAACAAAAAAATTTTGGATGTTAAAAAACAATATGCCCTTAGTGCCCTACCAGTGTATAATATCGATGAAATAGATAATATTCCTAATACAGAAATACAGTTCAATATAAATGATCAATTGTTTTAGATGTTTTGCTAATGGAATTAAGAGGACAGTCAATTTCTTATGCAAGTTTTAAAAATAAACAAAGGAATAATTTAGAAAAAGATCTTATTAATAAAATCACATATTTGGAAAACATTTTAAATGAAACAAATTATGGAGAACTGGACATATTTGAAACAGAACTACAGGACATAAGACAAGAAAAATTTAAACGTAACCTGATAAGATCAAGAGCTGAGTATATAGATAAAGGTGAAAGACCTACAAAATACTTTTGTGGACTGGAAAACATAATTATATTTCAAAAACAATGCAGAGCTTGCAGAAAGATGATGGAACTGTACTAATTGAGCAAGATGCAATATTAAAAGAAACTGAGCAATTCTATAAAAACTTGTACTCCAGTAGGGACTCAGAATTGGAGGATATCAACCTGAATGAATATGTAGGGCAAACTATGAAAACTATCACTGATGACCAAGCTAATAGATTAGAAGGACTCTTAACCCTAGAGGAAATTTCATGTACTCTTAAAATAGAAAAATGGTAAAAGCCCTGGTTTAAGTGGATTTTCTGCTGAATTTTTTAAAGTCTTTTGGAAACAGCTAGGAGTTTTTGTGTTGAGATCTTTGAATCATGGCTACACAATTGGAGAACTATCCATAACTCAAAAACAAGGCATTATTACTTGCATCCCAAAAGACAACAAACCAAAGATATTTTTAAAAAACTGGAGACCGTTAACTCTCCTTGACACTGTATACAAACTTGCATCAGGTACTATTGCCAATAGAATTAAAACAGTATTAGACGACATTATAAATAAAGATCAAACAGGTTTTATAAAAGGTAGATCCATTGTGGAAAATATACGATTAATATATGACATGATGAAATTTACAGATGAAAAGAATATTCCAGGACTGTTACTGCTTATAGATTTTGAAAAAGCTTTCGACTCTCTATCATGGAATTTCTTACACAAAGCACTTGAACATCTTAATTTTGGGGACTCTATCAGGAAATGGGTAAAAGTATGCTATAAAAACATATCCTCAGCAGTATCTTTATCTGGACATCTGTCTGCTTTTTTTTAACATAGAGCGTGGATGTCTTCAAGGCGACCCCCTCTCTCCATACCTTTTTGTGATTTGTGCTGAATTCCTTGCAACAAAGATAAGGAAAAACAAAACAATAAAAGGCATAAATATCAATAACATTGAATTTAAAATATCACAGTATGCAGATGACACTTCAGCAATGCTAGATGGCACAGAAAGGTCTCTCAATCAGACTCTGGAAGAGCTCTCAAGATTTTCAAAAATATCAGGGTTATAAACTTTGATAAGACACAGCTTGTGTGGATTGGTTCAGAAAAATTTAGTACCAGATCAATAAAAACAAAGTGGAAACTTTCATGGGGTAGTAACCAATTTAAGTTACTAGGGATTCTTTTTAATACAGACTTAGATAAGATGATAAAAAATAATTATAAACCAAAAGTAACACAAATGGAAAAGATACTGAAACAGTGGAATAAACGAAGTTTATCACCTATTGGAAAAATTACTGTAATTAAAACTCTTGTTATACCAATATTTAATCTCCTTTTTACATCTCTACCAAATCCAGATGTCAAAATATATGAAACTATAAATAAAACTCTGTATAATTTCTTATGGAATAAAAATCCAAAAATTAAAAAAACAGTTGTGATAAAGAAGTATATAGAAGGAGGACTGAATATGATAAACCTAAATGCCTTTGTAAATGCTTTAAAATCTACATGATTAAGAAGGCTTTTTTTTAAATGAAAGTAAATGGCAAGAACTAATAAAAATACATATAAATCTGGAAATGTTGACATCTTGTAATGTAGAATATATTCAGGATATTTTAAGCACATTGAATAATCAGTTTTGGAAAGATGTACTAAAGTCTTTTCTTGATATAAACTATAAAACAGAAATAGGTGAAGAACAAATTTTAAAATGTCCTCTGTTCTATAACAGAAATATTAAAATAGATAGAAAATATGTTTTTTATAAAACATGGTATGATAAAGGTATCAGATTTGTGAATGATCTGGTGAACCAGAACGGAAGCTTTTATAGCTATCAAGAAGTTGGAATTGATGGCAGCCTGTTGAACATTTTAAAATACCAAGGATTTATAGACTCACTAAAACACTTTCTATCCCATACACAAATAAAATTAACCAAAAAAGTACAAGAACCATTCATACCAAGTCATATCAAAGTCTTTCTGCAGCAAAAGTCAGGGACACAGGCAATGTATAATGAACTGAATAAAAACTATGATGAACAGACAAGTAAAAGAAGATGGAATGAGGAATATAATTTCACAGACCAAGAATGGAAGAAAATTTACAACTACCCCTTTAGTATAATAAAATACCCAGCTATACAATGGTTTCAGACAAGTATTAATCATAATATTTTGGTGACAAACAATCTTCTCTTTAAAATGAAAATAAAGAGCGACTCATCATAATATTTCTGTCATTCCCAAAAAGAATAAATAACCCATCTGTTCTGGACCTGAGAGAGGATTCAGGCTTTTTTGAAGGAATTGTTACAATGGCTGAATAATAATGATATACGGTGTGACTTTGTGGAGGAATTTTTTATTTTTGGTCTGGATAGATTAAATATTATAACAAAACCACTTAATATCATAATACTCTATGCCAAGTACTTCATATACACAACTCGCTGTAATGAACATCAACTGGCTCTAGAAGTATACAAGAAGAAGCTTTATCAATTGTTCAAAATACTTAAAGATTTTGCTTTGTCAAATAATGAACTAACAGAGTTTAATAAAGATTGGGAACCATATGAAATACTACTTAATAATTAAGAATATGTATATAAGCATAAACATACCAACCCTCACATACCAAGAATAAAACTGACACTCTAAAATACATGTATTAGTGATTCATTATAGCCTCAGGAACAGGAAAAGTATACCATACAAAAATGTCTTGTTTCTATTTAGTTTTGTATTACTGTATGAATATTAAATATGTAGTAGGATAAAAATGAAAGTCAGTGCATACTGTTTTTACCTTTATTATATACTGTCCTGCAGGCCAGGAGTGACAATGAACTCGTGTTTTGTTTGCAAAGTTATCAAGGACATAGAATCAATATGTCACTTGTGTATTAATCCTATCCATACGAAAGGATTTATACACAGGTGATCTATTGATTCGCATTGGCTCAGGTGAAGTGTACAAGTTAGTGTTTTTACTTGGCAATTATAGACAAGGCATGATGTCACTGTCACTCTTGGTTGGCAGGACAGTAGATATCTTTACTGCATATATATACAAACATATGTTTGAGAGTCGTATGAGCGAAAGGAGCACCCTTCCTGAATCTTTTCTTAACAAAACATATATGTACGACAGGATCCAGGCTGTCAGGGAGAGTATTGTTTAAGGGTGCTCATGTATGTATGTACAGTATGTTTGGCTGGATACCTTTCTGTAAAAGATTATAAAAAATAAAAGAAACAAGACTGAAAAAAAAAAAAAAAACAACAAAAAAACCAAGTATAACTTTTTTCTAGCAATCAGTTGTTGAGTTAGTCTGCAGAGTACAACATTTTACTACTATGTTACAGCAATTTATACACATCTACTGTTACCGACAATGCACTTCCCATCTAAACAAAACATCACACGAGGCAATTACGCATGGATTTTAATTGAATAAATTAGATAGAACATCCATTAAAAGTAACAGTTTTTTTAATTTTCATATCGATAATTGTTTTTCTATTGTATATCGACCGATTAAGCGATGTTTTGATTAATCGTGCCAGCCCTACCAAATATAGTATTATAAAGGGGCAGCACTGTACCAAAATGTCATTAACTGGCTCAAAAGCATCTTATAAATGTACAGAAGAAATATTTACCATATTTGTGTTGATAAACATACAGTGCACTTCCAAATTAAATTTTAAATGAATTTGGGTTGTTCTATTGGCATATAAGCGCACATGCTCTACAAGGCACATTCTTTATGGGTTGTTTACATGATATGAACCTCTCATTCCCAGTCAATCCAGATATGTATGTTCACCATTTATATGAAATCACCATGTGGATGAAAAAGTGTGGCTACCAATCAGCTGGCTTCTGATGAAGTGTCAGAAGCTAGCCGATCAGGATCTATATTGTTTTCAAAGAGGTACAAAAGTCATGTACTAAATATACTCACAAGGTTAAAAACAATATACTGGGTTTAGTACATACAAAGCCCCATGATTGTAAATCACACTAAATGATCTCATTGCATACAGTAGGGCTCTAACGGTTAAAGTTTTCAGGATTATTCCTAAATTCAGGCATTGTCAGAATGGTTGCAAAAATCTTCAGATTCAGTGATTTAACTCTTTATCTCCTAAGCTATCTGCTGATAACTTTTGAAAGCAGTTTGGACCCAGATCAGGCCCGACATTTTGTCCGGCCTGATCTGGATCCAATCTGTTCGACACTCAGATGGTATTCCTGCAAGAATTTTTCGAAAAAGTTGATTTTGAAAAAAATCAGCAGACGACAAAAAAGGATGAAAAATTTCTCAGGGGGCAAAGAGTTAAATGTTTGCTTTGGGAAGGTTACACAATCCCAGTGCACTTGTACTTACATCTAATGGCTTGTAGATCTTATGAACTGTCTGAGAGCCAGCATATGTAGCGATAAAGCATCCTATAAAGAACCTAGTATAAACTCCCCAGCTTGCTCCAGCAGGCATCCTATCACTTCTAACAGTCACTCACCTGAAACATATTTGATTTGATTCTTTACATCCCATCAACAATCTTTCAGTTATGTAGGGACGGGTTTTCCTGGGTTGAACCAGTACTAAGCTAGGATAAATATGTCATGCCCAAGGACACAATGCAGTGACGCCGGTGAGGCTCGAACCCGCTGCCCTTCGGTCTCAAGTCAAGCACTCTACCACTGAGCCACTGTGTTCCCCCTGAAACATATAAGAGTACAGTACAACCTGTCTTAAACGGCCACTCAAAAATAGACAAAACAAAGGTCTTAAAGACCAGTGATTTTATTTGGTCATTTTATGGCCTTATGTGGGAGTCATTCCCAATCCAAAAATGGCCTTTATTTTCCCAATTTCATGTATTTTAGCACTTATTTTCCCAATTTTAATAAAATATTTTCCCAGATGAGAAGGAAAAAGTAGCTTCCTAAAATCCCAAATAAAATCACTGAAGACAAATGGTAGCTTAATGAAGGTCGAAAGTATTGCAGAATGCTCTCTTGGAGCATTCTGCAACACTTTTGACCTGCATTAAGCAATCATCGCTCTTGAAAACCAATATTTGGTCTTCTTTTCTTTACTGTATAAGAGTTATTCTGGATCACACTTAGTTCATTTAACCCTTAAAGCGCCAAGATAAAAATGCATCTGAAAATGTCGTCTGCTGCAAATAATTGCCTAACATTACTAACGTATTAAGTATAGAAGCAAACAGCGTGGACCCAGAACAGACTGCTCCTATAGGAGCAGTCTGATCTGGGGCCACACTGTTTGTCATAGAGGCTTCTTAAACATTTCAGCAGACGAGAAAAGCAGACGACTTTTGTTGCCATTGGCGCTTTAAGGGTTAAGGGAGATATATGTAAACAGGAAGCAAAGGAGTGTAACCATGTCTGCACACAACACACTGCCTTGATCTGATATGCATGCCTACCAAATATCAAATTATCTCAAAGAGTATTAGAATTGTTGAGCATTTTAAGTTAATTCAAGGGGGATAATTCAAATAATGAAGCAAGGGAGAGCATCATTGACTTCACGTGGCACACCATCTTGGCCTGATATTTATACTTAAAACCAGAATATTACTACAAAGTTTTCGATGGATACAAATAGTTTGCTTTTCTTCCGAACGGAAGGGAATTTTTATTGGGTATCTTGTCACAAACTCTCGGCAGTGGTCTAAACAATTCGCTGATAAAAAATCAAATGTAAAAAAGATGCATCCACAAACCAAATTAGGGATTCCTACCTCAAATAATACCTATAAGAGAAATGCTCCTGACAACATTACTCTAGAAATTAGTTTAAAAGTCAAGGATACAGTGACCCAAAAATGCTATGTGACACTCTGCCACCTCAAGATGCATCCACATACCAAATTTGGGATTTTAACCTCAAATAATATAGGTGATATGCTCCTGACACAATGCAAATGGACAAACACTCAAAACGGACAGACTGTGCAATTACTATTTGCCTCCCGAAGTCCCTTTGTGGGCAAAAAAGAACTAAAAAGAGCTGTGACATGAGATTTCCAACAATGTGGTATGTATGACCAGCAAAGGCTCAGATCAGCCTGCGCATATGCGTAGTCTGATCAGAGCCTTTGCAAGTCGCTTGAATATTTTATGACTGTTAAGTTACTGATTGAACATTACTTGGAGTTTCTAAGCTTAAAAAGGAGGCTGCACAGGCTGGTCTGAGTCTACACTTGTCAAAATGCCACATTGTTGGAAATCAAATAACACGTCTCAAATGCTCCTGATAACTTTTTTTAGTCATCACCTTATTTCACAGAGGGCAATATGGACCTCCCTGGCTGCTTCTCTGGGGGGTCCGTACGAGAATTCCTTCTAGGAAATCTATTGCAACTTGTGAGTTTCCAGAGGGAATCCGGATCCCCTGTCGCCCCCTCTGGATCCGCCCATACTTACTAGGAATGTTCTTTATCCTTTTGTCGTAATTTCTCCTGCAGTATTTTCTCCAACGTTGCAGCTTTAATTCTCTCCAATTGTATCTGTCTGATTGCTTCTTTGGTTAGCTGATTATTTTGATAGGTTTTATCTGAAGAGGAACCCCAATATTTATGAGCCATGCTTAAACCTTAAAGCGCCAATCACAACTGCAGCAGACGACAAGTTTTGCAACATCTTTCCTAATTTTTGTAAAAAATAAGGTATGATATTGCATAAGAATTGTCTGCTGGCAGACAATTCTCATGAAATATCATGCCTTATTTGTTATTTTTGAAAAAGCGGCAAAATTTGAAATTGTCGTCTGCTGCAAATTATAGGTGGCGCTTTAAGGGTTAAAAATATGTGGTTTGCCACAATTTTAGAGATTGGTAGGTGGTGTAGGTAATTTTTTTATGCATATCATCATGCGATGAACAAGTTTAACTCTTTACCTACTAGTTTTGTCAGCTGATAAACTTTGCAAACTGTTTGACACTCTGATGGTATTCCTGAAAGAATTTTTTTGAAAAAGTTGATTTTGAAAAAAATCAGATGACGAAAAAACATGCAAAATTAAGCAGGGAGCAAGGAGTGAACTTGGTTACTCAAAACCAAGCTTATTTAAATTCTATAGCCAAATATTATTGACCAGAATACAATATGGGGTGTAGCCAGACAAATAATATTGATGTGGCTTAGTAAAAACTTTTGGTACTTTTCAACTTTCATCCGCCACATTTGATTAAACACGTACATAATATATGCATTACACACCTGCCTTTATTTTTTGCTGTTCACTGGAAAAGCAAAACCCGCTTGCTGAAGCATTGGCGGATCCAGAGGAGCCCCCCGCCCCCCCAAAAAAACCCAAAAATTACTGCTATAATTTTCCATAGGAATAACGGTAAGCATTTTGACCCCCCACCCCTTTTTTAAAAGCATTTTCAAAGGGGATATCCCAGTTTCGCCATATTGTTTCCCCATCTTCCTTTTGTAAAACCCTCTTTTTAACAAAATAAAAATATTTTCCTACCTTAGGATGAGTATATTGCCAGTCCAATATGAGTAACCTTGGCTGAAAGGTCAACCTTATCATAATGAAAAGCTTAAACAGTAACTGAAAGCTCAACTGTTTAAGATAATTCCCATTTAGATGCATTAGATTTTTTTTATCTTGCCATAATGTAGATCAAGGTACTTTGGATCATCATTTGAACTAACTTGGTAGGACCCATATCCCAAATGCTGCATACCAAGGTCTAAGGTCATTAGCCTTTTGGTTCCAGAGATTTTTTGAAGGGCTTTGAGTATACATGTATGGGTGTTGCTATCATATTGGTCATGTGACTTGGACCATTTGTATAAACTTTTGTTCCCCTACCTTAAGGAGTCTTCATATGAAATTTGACTTCAATTGGCTTAGTGGTTTCTAAGAAAAATGTGCTTTGATATAGTAATTGGAATCCATATGTTTTGGTGCATAAAAGAAACGTCTCCCTGAGACGTTTCTTTTACGCACACAAATTTTATGTTTGACAGGAAAAAAAATAATAATTATCATTTTTGAGGGCTAAATATTTATATGTCTAGTCTACATTGTACCTCCCTATAATTCGAATAACAGACAATTCAATCTAAAGCTTCTAGTCTCGAGGACTTCCAGTTTACGAGATTCAACTGTATAGCAAGATATATTTACTTACAAAAGTTTACACCATTTACTTCCCATTTGATCATAGAAAACTCCAACAATGCTCCAAGAGCAAAAAAGATGGGCAATAATCGCCAATGTCCTATCTGTTTCCTTCCTGGTATTTTCCTTAGAAGCTTTTCTAAGGTTGTACTGTACATGTCTTCAGTTACTTCATTCTGGAGAGCTATCTGAAACAGAGTCAGAAAGGAATCAAGGTAAGGCCTAAATTAAAATTTGTTTTATTTTCCCCTTACCCGACTGACCCTGAAAAAAAGGCCCTACTCAAAAAAAATTATTTCCATTCTCAGTCAAGAATATTTTTTTAAAAAATTTCATTGCAACCCGAGAGAACTGTCCAATGTAAGCAGTGTTTTCTTAGCAAATTGTTTGTGTATTTAATTTTATTGCCTATAGTAGGACTATACAGCAAACCTTCCTTAAACAGCCACTCAAAGATATACGCAAAGGTCGTTAAGACAAACAGGCGCTAAATGCAGGTCGAAAGTATTGCAGACTTTTGACCTGCATTATGCGATGTCTTTTTTTGAGTGGCCTCTTAAGACTGGTTTTACTGTATACAATAAGGTAAAATGGGTATCCAATTTGAGATTTTTAGTTAAAAAAAAGTTTCCGACCGACCGACCCATACCGGTAAAACAGGGTCGGGTAAGGAGAAACAAAAATATTTTTAAGGTTGGCCTAAAGCTAAATAAACAAGAGGGCCCTTGGGCCCTGGGTCATTGGGTCACCTGAGAATGACTAATCAGTGGAGTGGAACCATTTGTGAAATTTTGGTAGAGTGCATCATGAGGAACAATTCTGTGAAATTATTTTGAATTTGGGTCAGTGGTTCAGGATTTGGTTGGTTGGTTGGTTTTGTTGCTTTACGTCCCAAGTCAACAGCTATGGTCATTGCGGGACGGTCAGTTCACCTAACCACACTTTTTCCTGGGCAGGCTTGAACAAGGGGTTAACCAGTAATTCGTGCACATACTTTCGCTTGTAACTGACAACAACCCTTCTTGAATAAATCAGCGGAAGGGAGGAGAATGACCGTAGAAATTATTTCATGATCAATCTCCACGAAAGTATGGGACCGGACCAGGATCGAACTCGCGACCCCTGGATCTGCAGTCAGACACGCATCTGTAGCCAGACACGTTACCGACTGCGCTACGCGGCCCGGTCAGTGGTTCAGGAGATGTCATTTAAAAGATTTCTTATCCGGAGCTCTGGCAGTCCTTCTGTTTGGTGCAGCAGAACCATTTATGCATGTGAAGTTATATGGAATTTGGAACAGTGGTTCAAAAGATGTTTGTAAAAGACATTTCTTATCTAGAGCTCTGACACCCCCTTTGTTCAGCAGACCCGAACCATTTGTGCAATTTTGGTAGAAGGTATGAGGATTATTTTGAATTTGGACCAGTGGTTCAGGAGGAAAAGCAGTTTAAAGGCATTTCTTATCTGGATATCTGGCAGCCCTTTTGTTCAGAGGAGTGTAACCAACCATTTGTGCAATTTTGGTACATGGTATTATGAGGAATAATTCTGTGAAATAATTTTGAATTTGGGTCAGTGGTTCAGGAGCAGATGTTGTTTAAAAGATTTCTTATCTGGAGCTCTGGCGCCCTCCTGTTCAGTGGAGCGGAATCATTTATGGATCGGGAAGTTAACTGGGTGTCCTCTGCAGGGAAAGTCGACCCCTGTGCAGGTTTAAGAACCCTACAGTCATTTAGATATGGTTACTTGTAGGCTTTCATCCTGAAACCCGGAGTGTACAAAGTACACCTGCCGATAATACTCGAAAGAGGGTCTGGCAGTATATAGAGAAAGAGAAAGAAAGGTAGTCATTACCTTTAATCGTGTAGAAAGTTCACCTATAATTAAATCCACCAAGAGCTTAATTGCAATGTTTGTCAATTAGAGAATATGTTTTAATTAATAAGTGACCAAACATTTATTCAAAGGTTACAATAGAATCTACATCAGGCCTAGTTGACCCAGGCCGAGTTGACTCAAGCTTTATATGCCGACTTGACTCGCGGGCCAACTTGACTTCAGGCCCAGTTGACCCGCTACAGCTGCAGTTTTATTCAGCAACATAGCTTTTCATTCAGTACAGAATAATATACAGGAAACAACCTACAGGAATAACACCAGAAGCAACCTACAGGAATAACACCAGAAGTAACTCTAAGGGCCGAAAAATTATGGCCTAGTATGTAGAAAAGCAAAAGGGTGGGGTAAACCACTTAAAAAAGCAGGTCAAATCATAAAAGCAACCCAGGCTTTGACTGCCAACATTCGTTGGTTAATTTGCAGTTCTCCAGACAGTGGAGAAATCTACCAACAACAACTCGCTTTTGTGAAAGCCAATACTTGCGAAACCGTGTTTCTACCCTAGTGCAGTTTGTTCTTTCACAATATGATTATTGCAATAAGAATTAGTCAATAACAAGACAAACTTAATTCATCAGCCGCAATAAAAATGCCGTTTGTCCTCTTTTTACCTTTTTCAATATCACCTTCAATATTTCATAACTAAAATGTGTACACAGCTATTCACATGACCGTCGTTTTTGATCCCTAGACCTACCGAAACCCAACAACAAAACCGAAATACCGGAACGAAACCGAAATACCAATACGAAACATTAAAATACAAGTATTAGCTTTTTAAAAAAGCTGGCTGTCGTTTAGCCCTATCACTTTATGTATTCTTGCAAAATGCCAGTGCCGGACCCGGTGTGTGTGTGTGTGTGGAGGGGGGATCCCCCGAAGAGGCCGTGAATGTCCTTATTTTTTTTCTGCATATTATATGATTGGGGGCGGCCATGGCCAGCCGCTTATATAATTTTCATGCTAAACCACACATCTAATTCAGGTTTTGACCGAATCTTTATGCCATGCTCAGGCTATTTTTTATGCGCTGCTGAACAACGAGCGGGGTACCAAATATCGTGGGTTGACCCACAGTGGACGCAAAACTGTCAGTGAATAAATCATATTGAACAAAATTTTAATTATGTTGCTGGGTCATGCCCCAGGGGTAGGACTTGGGGGTGCTGGTTGGTCGAAAATTTTAGCGTGGGGATTTGCAATGGCGCCCCATCGACTGCACATTCTAGATTTAATTTCATTTGTAAAAAGAAAGATTAAAATCAATTTGAACAAAATACACTGAACCGAAGTTCTAAGTAGCCACTTTTCATTTTTTTTCCTAACTAAGTCCTGTGATATTGAAATGAATTTTTGCCCAAGTATGTGCATTGTAATGGACTAAAGCTAAGCAGAGTTTTGGAAGTGTTTTCCATCACTTCACAATTTTTTGGGTTCAAAAATGCAAAAATCAACTTTTTGAAAAAATAAGCCTTTTGAGTGATTTTTTTTTATCGAATTCAAGCACAGGTGATTGCAAACCTGCCTAGTCCACTTGATAAAAACACCAAGCACTTGACATTTTGCTTATGACAGATTTAATATGAATATCAAAAAATTGATAATTTTCTGAATTTTACGAAATTTTCGGAAATCATCAGCTGTACATACTAAAATCATTGTATGCGTTTTATTTTATGTTAATATGTTTGACAAAACGCCATGCAACTTGATGAGCCCATTTTCTAACGATATTTTTTACAAATTTGGTATCAACTTCCGATTTTAATGTGAAACTTTAAAGATCATTTAAATGGCATTTGGTAAAAATTTCTTTTAATTATTAAGCAGAACAGCGACGCCAATTCATAATAAAGAACCACTGAAAATTGC
Source organism: Loripinus fragilis (assembly GCA_964019695.1). Taxonomy (NCBI): domain Eukaryota; kingdom Metazoa; phylum Mollusca; class Bivalvia; order Lucinida; family Lucinidae; genus Loripinus; species Loripinus fragilis. The sequence continues at coordinate 16,656,372 of OZ026520.1, forward strand.
ACTGCTGTGCCGCAGATAATAAAGCGTACAGAGCAATGCAAAGTGAGTATGCAAACTGCATGGTTAGGCTAATAATCCTTTGATTAAGTTGTTGACCGTGGCTGTCTTCATGTTAACGTAGAAGGGAAATGGAATGTTCAATTGTCAAAAAAACTTTTGATTCTTTTCAACTTATATCACAGCTGTTATAAACATCTTCAAACTTATTAAAATATAAATGGATAAAGTATCTGATGAATAGTTTAGATCACATTAAAAAATGTGTCTTTTTGACATGAGTGTACCTTAATTTTGACCTCGTCTGTGCAAGGTCTACCAATCATTTTGAAATGACATAATTTGCAGAGTCTCGACAAAGCCTTGGACCTTTTCATAATATTTAAATTTTGTGAGTGCGATTTTTACTTTCTGAAAGGGAGCCAAAATTGTATGGTGGCTACTTATAACTTCGGCTCAGTGTATATAACGATTCATCATCCAGCGAAATACCAAAGCGAACACTCAAAACTCACTGTAGGATAAAATAGAAAATGTTTGAATCTTGCATCAAAATTAAATATATATAGAATCTTTTTCCAGTTACATATTTTTACAGCAACGTGGGTACATGTATCATTCAGAAAAAATATGACCAGTAATGAATTATTTTGGATAGGAGAAATTACAGGTCTTACGAGAAAACTAACAATTCTCTATAAATAAACGGGCTTCAGAGCACCAACCATCAAATTTCTATGTCACATGTATGAAATATTCATGTGAACAGGGGGAGATATTAGATAGAAAAAAATGTGTAGTTGAGACAAAAGTTAGCGATTTTTTACCGCTTGCGGAATACCAAAACGAATTTCTTGGGTCTCAAATGCCCTACCAAGTTATAATATACTGACCCACACTTCCAGCACAAAATTTTTCCGGACTTTAATTGATATACGAGGTCTTGCCGAAATCATTGTACCGTTCAGGGGTTATTGCAGAAATTCACACAGTCGGCTTATGATTGAAAGAGAATGATTGACTGATGAAGTTCTACTTTCATTTTCATAAATAAGTGTTTTAATTTTTGATAAAATTGCGTTACAATGGATTAAACAATATATTTTAAATTTAAGGTTCAGTTTAGTTTTGCGTTAGAAGTGTGGTTCAGTATATATACATTCTGTATTTATTTTACAATAGTTGTTTATCTATTGGAAATATGAGAATCATAAAATGAGAGTTGAGTATTATAAATGAACAAAAAATGCCACAGTAACGTGACGAATGCGCCCAAAGGAATTGGTCTAGCATAAGACACGTTTGAGGAAAGTTAGCTCTAATATAGGAGATATGCTCCAGACACGAAAAACATAGAAATGAGGCCAGAAGTCGATCTCAAGGTAAAAGTGACCCAAAATGGTATGCACCACTCCAGCATCCCATGGGGAATCAACACACCAAATCTGAGATTCCTACATCAAATAATATAGGAGATATCTTCGAGACAGAATTATTTTAGAAACTAGGATATAGGCCAAGATCACAGTGACCTAAAATGGTATGCTACACATCAGCATCCAAAGATGTATCCATACAGCAAATTTGGGATTCCTCCCTTAAATAATATACGAGATATGCTCATGACAGGATTTTTCTAGAAATTAGGTCAAGGTCACAAAACTGATACATGACACTCTGCCATCCCAAGATGTAACCACACACCAAATTTGGGATTCCTAGCTCAAATAATATAAAAAAAATGCTCCTAACATGATTATTCTAAAAACTAGGTCAGAGGTCAAGGTGACAGGGACCTAAAATGGTATGCGACACTTGGCCATCCCAAGATGCATCCACACACCAAATTTGGAATTCCTACCTCAAAGAATAAAGAAGTTATGCAGAATTTAGGTCAGAGGTCAAGGTCACTGTGACCGGAAAATGAAACAGGACAATCCGCAATTCCAAGATGCATTCATACACCAAATATGGGATTCCTACCGCACATAATAAAAGAGATATGCTCCAGATGTAATTTTTCTAAAAACGAGGTATGAGATATGCTCCTGACAGGATTATTCTAGAATTTAGGTCAAGATCATAAAGCTGATACATGACACTCTGCCATCCCAAGATGCAACCACACACCAAATTTGGGGTTCCTAGCTCAAATAATATAGAAAAAATGCTCCTAACATAATTATTCTAAAATCTAGGTCAGAGGTCAGGTGACAGGGACCCAAAAATGGTATGCGACACTTGGCCATCCCAAGATGCATCCACACTACAAATTTGGAATTCCTAACTCAAAGAATAAAGAAGTTATGCCAAATCTAGGTCACAAGCAAGATCACAGTGACCAGAAAAAGGAAAAGGACAATCCGCCATTCCAAGATGCATTCACACACCAAATTTGAGATTCCTACCGCAGATAATAAAAGAGATATGTTCTGGGCACAATTATTCTACAAACCAGGTCAGAGGTAAAGCTCAAAGTGGCCATTGACACTCCGGCATCCTAGGATACATCCACACACCAAATTTGGGATTCCTACCTTCAATAATATAAAGATATGCTCTGCGGAAACGCATAATTAAAATAATAATTTAGATGGTCTGTTTGCCATATTACTTTATTTCTTAAAAATATTATTTTTATCGTGCGTTTCCAATAAAACACGATCAGGTCTCCAGGTAATAGCCGCTGGCGAAGCTTATCACTGCTGTATAATAATTGAAGCTGAAAATTGAAAACGCATTTTTGACAAAAAAATTTACAGAGTTTCAAAGTGAACAAAATTTGTTTTTCTGGTGTAAGAAAAGAAAATTGAGGTCCTGCTTTTGGCCAATAATTGATGCCACATAATTAAAAATCCGTTTTTGATCCTTTCTAAAACATTGTTATATACCTTATGTGTGTTTACCATCGAAACTTGACGCTTTTCAATCGCTGACAGTTGTACTTTTCATCTAAATTTAACGTGTCGCAACGCGGCAAATCACTGTCTGTGGGCTTCATTCCCATTAATACATGGCAGCAGAGGGCTTCATTGCCATTGAAGCCCGCTCAAGGACATCGTCTGCAAGTTAAGATATATCGTCGCTAATGTTTTATGGAGAAATGACCAAGCTATTTCAATTGCCATAAAATACGCTCCTTTATCATATCAGATAGGTGGCAAACGAAAACGCTCTGAACAATCGATGAACACTGATCACAAATCGCTAGAAACAATGTTTTCGATTGCCAATTGTCGCCAGTTGGTCGACAAACTGCAATCAAAATCTCTTTTTCTAACGATCTTACATCTACGTTCGTCGATAATATTAAAGTTTTCGATTGCCGCCTTTCTGAAGTGTTTGTAAAATATAGGCCTACTAAATACGCAGCCAAAACAATCGGAAACAAGGGCTACTATGAATAATTTACAGTCAGGCGACAAACGGCAATCAAAAACTCTGTTTCTAACGATCTTAGATCTACGTTCGTCGATAGTATTAACGTTTTTGATTGCCGCCTATCTTGAGTGTTTATTGAATATAGGCCTACTGAATGGCATAGCCAAAACAATCCGAAACAAGGGCTACTAGGAATAATTTACATTTGTCATGTTTCTGTTGAAAAAAAAATAATTTTGTCTCCACACCGGATATGCGGCAATCGAAAACTCTCTTCACAATTGACGAATGCGGATCAGATATAGCTACAACCAGTGTTTTCGATTGCCAATTGTCGCCAGTCGGGCGACTTATGCCAATCGAAAACTCTGTTTCTGACTATTTTTGGTCTACGTTCGTCGATAATATTGACGTTTTCGATTGCCGCTTATCGGGTGTGAATTCGTTGTATGCTTTATGATACATGTATTACGATGAACATTTCTGCATACAATTGAATAAAATTATTTGGAGCTGCTTGTGCTTGAAAGGAAGGTATATAACAATTACGATATAACATTCTTTTCCGCCGTATATTAACGTTTGCAAAGCCCTCATGTGATAATGTGTTGCATCTACATCCCTAACTGCTTCGCGGTTCGGGCTGCAACACATTATCACACCCGGGCTTGGCAAACGTTAATATACCGTATATTAACGTTTGCAAAGCCCTCATGTGATAATGTGTTGCGTCTACATCCCTAACTGCTTCGCGGTTCGGGCTGCAACACATAATCACACCCAGGCTTGGCAAACGTTAATATACGTAAAATAATGTTTTATTCTCTTATTGGTATAATCTTTAAGTTTGTCGTTGTTGTGAAAATTAATCTTTTACTCAGTGTTTTCTCATTTTTGTAATTATCGGAATGCTGCATTGACAACCTATTTTCGACCGCCGCCTAATTTCGACCACCTAATACTTTGTTTCACAAAAATCTTAATATTCTGAATGTTGCAGCTGTGATGGTATCATTGTTTACAGGAGGGATATGCAAGTTAAATAGCGAATTATTTTCGGCTTTGGTAGTTGAGTGTGAACCATGAATAAACATTGTATTAGAGGGCCCTGTTTTCTTTAGCTTTTTCTTATTACCAAATTACCTGCTGGTTTTCCTGGCTACAGGTTCTAAATTTTTGATGCAAAATTCATATTTTGTATGTCTGCATGATGAACTGTGTTGCCTGTGACCATAATACATGTATCATAAAGCATACAACGAATTCACACCCGATAAGCGGCAATCGAAAACGTCAATATTATCGACGAACGTAGACCAAAAATAGTCAGAAACAGAGTTTTCGATTGGCATTAGTCGCCCGACTGGCGACAATTGGCAATCGAAAACACTGTTTCTGACTATTTTTGGTCTACGTTCGTCGATAATATTGACGTTTTCGATTGCCGCTTATCGGGTGTGAATTCGTTGTATGCTTTATGATACATGTATTGCGATGAACATTTCTGCATACAATTGAATAAAATTATTTGGAGCTGCTTGTGCTTGAAAGGAAGGTATATAACAATTACGATATAACATTCTTTTCCGCCGTATATTAACGTTTGCAAAGCCCTCATGTGATAATGTGTTGCATCTACATCCCTAACTGCTTCGCGGTTCGGGCTGCAACACATTATCACACCCGGGCTTGGCAAACGTTAATATACCGTATATTAACGTTTGCAAAGCCCTCATGTGATAATGTGTTGCATCTACATCCCTAACTGCTTCGCGGTTCGGGCTGCAACACATTATCACACCCGGGCTTGGCAAACGTTAATATACGTAAAATAATGTTTTATCCTCTTATTGGTATAATCTTTAAGTTTGTCGTTGTTGTGAAAATTAATCTTTTACTCAGTGTTTTCTCATTTTTGTAATTATCAGAATGCTGCATTTAAAGATCAAATGTACAAAATATAAATCCATTATTGCCAATAATTATTATTCACTAGGCGAGTCCATATTAAGGCTATTTGTTCTTATTTCTTAATGTTCATAAAACATGCTAATTGGACCTCGACGCGAGAAACCCGTCTTCGGGGGTTTGCAAACAACACATGCGCAGACCAGCCTGTGCATCAGCGCAGTCTGATCTGCTTGCAAATGTTATCAGCATTATATGCGAATGAGAATGCAACCACAAAAAACGCAGATCAGCCTGTGCATCCACCCATTCTGATCAGAGTCATTGCTGTGTGCTCAGTTGGTAGCTAAAGGCCAAAACGTTCTCTATGCAGAAAGCGAAGACTGAGCTGATGCATATGCTGATAAGTCTTCCTGTCGTTAACTCTTTGTTTACTGATGACCCCAAATAAAGTACTTTGGCAAACAGTGAAGACCCAGGTAAAATGCCGCATAACACGACATTTCGCCCGGGTCTGCATTGTTTGCTAAGCAAAATCGATATTAGAAGGAAGAGGTTTGAAAATTTTAATATGTGAGCCCCTTATAAACAATGGACTACTCCAGGTTTATTCAGCAAACGAGGGGGAAGAACGTATGAGAACATAAAGGGACAGGATATCCGTCAAAGAAAATAAAAATAAAATAACTGTGATCATGTTGACACGTCTGTGTCCTTTAGAAACCCTCGAACCCCACATTTATGTACAAACCAGGTCTAACAAGCACACACAATCTACGTTATGGACTGAATATTTTTTTTTCTTTTTCATATTAAATTGTCAATTTTCAGTACATTGCAATGGCGTGTAAATTGTAGGCAACGCACGTTTGGATGATTAAGTTCGTAAATTAAAGCCATAAAATTATATAATTTATCTTGAGCGAGATTAGTGTGTTGCCCAGAGGGATTATCATGACACCTGTGGCTATCGCACAGTGTCGTTAAATTACGGACATCTGTCGAAGTAACCCGGTTAAAAAACCCTGTCCAAAATAAATAACCAATTGCCAGAGCTCGATAACCGATAAGTACGAGTATTCTGCCAGATGACATGATTATTTTAAAAACTAGGTCAGAGGTCAAGGTCACAGTGACCCGAAGAAAGCCAACACAACCGGCTTACGCCCGGCGAAGCCAAAGAAACGCATACGTTGACACGACAGTCATACGGCTAGTAAAAGTAATCTAATTTCATTGGCTACTTACTTCAATGTATAACAGTATGTCATTGGCTAGTATTTGAAACGCTAACCAATCATATCCATGTTTTGAAAATAAACTCCAACAAAGCACTTGTTCAGAAATCGGTCCAGTTATTTTGGCTAGTTTTAGACAAAATTTCCAGTCTTAACATTTGATCAGGTACCCTTATTATGTGTGATCATTTGATCATATGTTTGCGAATTTGTATGCGCTTTATCAGCGTGGTTCTTCCACACTGCAATAAATGATAGAGGTATCAGTATGATAATTTGCTATGGGTGGGGTAAATATCTCTCAACTGGTACTGGTACTGGTACTGGTTCTAGTAGAATAGGATGAGTTCCGTAACTCGTCTTCTACATCTCTTCTTTTCGTAACTTATAGTAAATATTCCGACTTCCGGGTTTAAAATGTCAATATATGTATATGATCTGACAGTCGTTTATCAGTAAGTAAAGTTCATTATAGTTTGTTAGTAGATTTCATGAGTGATGTATTTATTGAATCCCATAAATCTGTCATATTTGGTTTTAAAACACAAGACTGTTTTAGAATTCACTATATCATCAGGTAAACTGTTCCATTTATTGATTGTTCTAACACAAAAAGAGTTCATCCTAAATGTTTTCAGGGCTCTAGGCTTTTTCAGTTTTTTTGAATTACCACGTGTTTGGGTGTCTGAGAACTCGAATAGTCCGTTCATGGAAATATCATCTATATTTTGCACAATTTTGAAGACTTGTATCATATCCATGCGATTTCTTCTATACATCAAAGTTGATAGAGATAGCTGTTTTAATCGTTCTTCGTAACAAAGATTTGATAACTGAGGTAGTATCTTAGTAACCCTTCTCTGTACATTTTCAATGGCTCTAATATCCTTTTTTAAAGTTGGAAACCAAATGAGATTACCATAGTCCAATATTGGCCGGATCAGAGTTTTGTAGAGAACTAGTAAAGTTTCTTCATCCAAGTAGGAGAATGCGCGCTTAATTAGACCAACAAGTCTGTTTGCTCTGTTAACTGTTAAACTAATATGCTTGTCAAATTTAAGATTATCTTGGACATAAACTCCGAGGTCCTTTTCACAATTTACCACAATAAGATTCGTGCTGTTACCATCTTTATCTTCCATTTGGTAGTCAAAATTTGGGTTATCTTTACCAATGTGCAAAATTTTACACTTATCCACATTGAAAAACATAAGCCACTTAATGGTCCATTGGCATAATTTATCTATATCATTCTGAATCATTTCAAAGTCTTCTAGGTTTTCCAGATCTTTATACAATTTGGCATCATCTGCAAATAGCTTACAGAAAGAACTAACTTCAGATGGCAAGTCATTTACATACAATATGAATAATAAGGGCCCCAGGACAGAGCCCTGAGGTACCCCACTAGATACTTCAGTCCATTCAGATGATATACCATTTATGAGCACACGTTGTTGGCGATCTGTTAAAAAGTCTTTAATCCATTTCAAAAGATTTCCAGATATTCCAAGTTTTTCAATTTTCATAAGTAGCCGCTTATGCGGTACACAGTCAAAGGCTTTCCTAAAGTCCAGGAAAACAGCATCCACTGGTGTGTCTGAGTCAATAAATTTCGACCAATCGTCAAATACTTTCAGTAACTGTAGTATACACCCTCTTCTCTGTCGAAACCCGTATTGTGAATCTGAGAATATATTATTAATATTACAATGGTCCATAATAACTGTCTTAATAATACTTTCAAGCATTCTACACAAGATACTAGTAATACTGATAGGTCTATAATTTGAGGCAGCTGTTTTATCTCCACTTTTGTGTATACAAGTCACATTTGCCAGTTTCCATTCTTGAGGTATAGTTCCTTCATTTAAAGACTTATTAAATAAAATTGTCACTGGTAAGGCTATGGATTCTGCAGTTTCATTCAAAACACGTGGGTGAAATTCATCTGGTCCAGTAGATTTTGAAACATTTAATAACTTGAGCATGGATTCTACTTTTTGTTTAGTTACTGTAATGTCACAAACTGAACTGCTTACATCAGATTTAAATTTCAACAAATCTTACATCTTCACCAGCGAAGGTTTCGTCGTACCTACCTTTCGACAAACCCTTCACCTCACGACCCTCAAAAGTTATTATTAGCGCAGACTAATCGACCAATCAAAACGCCAGGAAGGATTTTTTCGATAATCCCTTCCTGCCAATCAGATTAAACGTAGCAGTTTATCGGCATCTAACTTACACCGCCTGGTAAGAAAAGATTTTGCTCGTAAAAAATATTTATTTTTCTTCTATCCTTCGGTTCAAAATTATGTGATGGGTGCTCAAAATAACCATCTTAATGTGACAGTTCTTTTGAGCACCTTAAACGTATATTTTAGTTGTTAAATAAGAAAACTGAATGTAAATTAATTACGCCGTTTTATCTGGAGACCTGATGTTTATCGAATTTTGTACCGCTTTGTGATTGATCATATTACTCGTTACTATTTTCGTTTTATGACGTACACAATCGGAAGAAAGTATCATTGTGAGGCCAAGGGTTAAGATAGCGAATCGCAACCCTTGGTATGACAAGATGCAAATCTTAGAGACTTCAGTGATATCATAAGTCACATGTATTTTGGCGACCACGTCACCAAAAATTGAAACAAATATTCTGAAGGAATTTGTGTTCACTTCCGGTTTCAGATTAGGTACGGGCCCGTATCCCTAGACAACGATTCTAGAGGGACTGATTGATTGATGTTTATTTGGTAAAATCAGCACAACCTATTTTCGACCGCCGCCTAATTTCGACCACCTAATACTTTGTTTCACAAAAATCTTAATATTCTGAATGTTGCAGCTGTGATGGTATCATTGTTTACAGGAGGGATATGCAAGTTAAATAGCGAATTATTTTCGGCTTTGGTAGTTGAGTGTGAACCATGAATAAACATTGTATTAGAGGGCCCTGTTTTCTTTAGCTTTTTCTTATTACCAAATTACCTGCTGGTTTTTCTGGCTACAGGTTCTAAATTTTTGATGCAAAATTCATATGTTGTATGTCTGCATGATGAACTGTGTTGCCTGTGACCATTGTTGCCAATTACAATTGAAAAGCTTACAGAATAAATTTATTTTGAGGTAAACTTTTGGTATACCGTGCTTATGACAATTTTCTTCAATTTCTTTACTCTTAATTTTTTTTTAGGCCTCAGAAAATGTCAAATAAATCACCACATCATCATCTGCAGCAGTTACTATTTATACTGGTGTGAGGCACAGTTTCTCTGGTGTTGAAATACATGTGCTTCGTCTCTGCTGATAGTACAGAAATTGTTAAATATCAAAAGAACATAACCCTACCCCATGTAATTCAACTGTCCATTCAGATTTCCATACATGGTGTATATTTTCCTGGTGTGTCCGTTTCCATTACCATTTTCAAAAGTAGTTTGCATGTGTTTTGCTTTTGTAAGGTTATACTGCAAGAACAGAAACATATTCAGGGCTACCTGTATTTGGTTTTGACAGAAAATGTTTACCCCAGGCGGTCGGAAATAGGTTGTTAAATTCCAGAATTTGCTACCACTGACCACTTTCTAAATGAAAGGCCTTGTCAGACTTACAAGAGGAAACTCAAAACTTTAGAGCTCTATATTTGTTGCTCTTGGCCTGATAGATAATATAAAGCAATAACCAAAACAATAGGACTTGAAAGTAAATAAAACAACACAAAATACTTCTTAGGCGGTCGAAAACTGGTTGTGCCAGGATACGGTACATACATATACAACAGCAACTTAAAACATATAGCACATTAAATATCACATTAATTTAGCACTTTAAAATATGGAATACGACTCTGTATCTCTAGACTACGAGTCTAGGGATACAGACCCGTACCTTTGCTTAACTGATTTTTTTCTCTTTACAAGAATGATGTATAGGAAAACATAATGAATTTAGTACAATTTGCAATTGTGGATTATTCACTTTGCTTTATCATTAACCTATAATGTGGTGAATAGTGTAATGTGCTTTGCATTAATAATCAAACTGGTCGACCATCTCCCCCTGGGGGTTGGGGAGGGGGAGTCCTGCGTTGTTTCATACATACATATGGCTTGGACCATTTTTTGGATTCAAAATTTTGAAATTCTATATTTTGGGGTTTTAAGAAAAATTAATATTTTTGGGGGTATAAAGAAATTGTGGATACTTTTGGGGTTCATTACATTATTGGACTGATTAATGGGGGGGGGGGGTCATTTCGGGATCCGTGACACTTCGTCTAAAACCATTTGGTCTAATGCCATTTCGTCTTAAGAGCCACATTGCCTAAAACTATTTCCTCGAAAGAACCACTTTGTCGAATTATAGTTTCATCGAAAATGGTCTAGCTTCGTCGAAAACGGTCTAAATTTCGACCAAAAAATCGTCCATAAATTTGAACATTGTTTTTTTTTCTCATTTACGTCTCACAGTGACGGGAGAGCACTCTGTTGTATGGTGTGTTCGATTAGGTATAGGATGTAACAAAATTGAATAGAACACAATTAAAGCAACGTTTTTTTATTTTGAACTATACTTATACACGCAATTCAGGCATCTCTATAACGTATGTTATACGCTTAACCTCTCAGGTAGTCAAGTGGCGGTCTCATAGAATATTCCTTCACAATTCTAGCGATTCTGTTGTTGAGCATGCCCATAATACAAAAAACATGGATGTAACGGTTAAGGATTGAGTCGAACAGCAGAGGGATCAATATGAGTATGTATCGTTAATAGGTAAATTTTAGACAAACTGTCGCACCTGATTAAATCTATTTGTTACATATTAGACGATTTGTCGCACCTAACTTGATTGTTTAGGCAATGTGTCGCACCTGAAACACTTTTTAGGCTAAGTGACGCTTAGACGAAATGGTCATTCGACGAAATGGACCTTTCGACGATATGGCATTAGATGATATGGTTTTAGACGAAGTGTCGTGCAGCAATCATTTTGATGCATTTTATTGACTTTTCTTAAGGCAAGGTCCATAATGGGAATCTCTTTTGGGGGTCACAAAATTTCAAATATTTATTTTGGAATGCCTGATATTCCTGATATTTTTATTGGGTAAACAGTAGATCAATGATTTTTTTTACCTGTGCATCCTGCATCTTTTACTCATAATTTTGTCTCTTGGGTGCAAAGTTTTTATTTCAGCGAGTCCCAGGATACAATAGTATTGCAGACTTATCATGAAAAATAGTGGTCTGGACTCATAAGTTTGGAGTTGGACCCATTGATATGGGAAACAGTCCCCTTAAGCTCAAAATTGTAAATGAATCCCCCCCCCCCCCCCCCCCCCCCCCACGGCCGAAACGACTCACGGCCGAAGTGACCCACCAAAATAGGCCGAATCGACTCACTCCAAAATTTGGTCGAAACGACCCGAATTCATAACCCCCCTGGCCGAAACGACCCACGTCCGAAACGACTCACGGCCAAAATGACCCACCAAAATAGGCCGAATCGACTCACCCCAAAATTTGGCCAAAACGACCCGAATTCATACTTTACAAACGTAAAATAATTATATCATAGAGTTATTTGACCATTTTTGGGCCCGATTCGGTCGGATAGTAGTTATCATCTCCTCAGACCTTGAAACGAGGCATATGCTTCTTGTATCAATGGTCCCTGCGACCTAAAAAGCCCAGCCCGATGATCAGGACATCATTATAATGATCATATACATACTTAACAAACATAATCATACAGAAAAGATAAGCTATTTGATCAATTTAGGGCCCAATTCGGTGAGCTTCAGTTCCACTAGACCGTAAACAAGACGGTCACTTCTTGTATTAGTGGTCGCTGCAACCTAAAAAGCCCTACCAGATGATCCAGACATCACTATTATGATCATATATAAACTTTACAAACATAATAATAATAAAAAAAGTTTAAAAAAAAAGAGCAGAATGGCCAATTTCTGGCCCGGTTCGGTCCGATCCGGTGATCAAGCCCAGTCCGGTGAATACACGGACCGCCTGTAGACAATCCACTGAAGATTGGCTAGGGTACGGCTCTAAAGGAATTGACCACTAAAGGAGAAAGACCATTCCACTGTGGAATAGTTCGGGGAAAGAATAAGTTCTTCAGGGCATCACTGTATGTCTGGCATCTACAATATTGTGGCACTGTGTGATGCCCTGGTGGATTTCAATCTGTGAGCAGGGGTCAGGTACTTGTCTTTTTCTATAGGCACAGCACCAGAATGTATCTTATGAAAGAGAAGCAGGGAGGACCGATCCCTACTGGCCTCAAGAGATGGCGGGTGCTGCATACTCTAGTTTAGGCCGAACCAAAGTTTTGTATGCAACTTCCTTTGTACTCTTACTTACCTGTAGGTGCAAAAGCCAAGTTCCTGCAAAGGAAACCAAGTGTCTTAGTTGCTTTGGAAGAAATTTCTAAAATGTGCCGACCCCAATCCATATTATCAGAGATAGTTATACCAAGGTATTTTGCCGGCTGGACGTTTTCCAAGGTTTGGTTGTGAAGTGAATAGTCAAAGAGTATGTGTTTGTGATGCGGATACCGAGTCACTCTCATGGAGTGACATTTGGCCACATCGAATTTCATTTGCCAATTGGCTTCTGATTGTCCTAAGCTAGTGAGGTCTTCTTGCAGGGTCAAACAGTCCTGAATTGAATATATGTTCCTATACAGGACACAGTCGTCCGCGAACAGGCCAACAAAAGACCTGATGTTATCTGATGGATTCAGATTGGATATTTAATGGATGGATGCCCAGCTATTAATTGTGCCGTGGCGCAAGAAAACCTGTAAGACAAAAAATGATAGAGACGTGATGCGAGCATGGCGAGTAAACCTGTCTTCGGGGTTTCTGACAAAGTGATATTCAGGCAAGTCTGCTCAGATACTAGCTAGAAAATTGAAATTTTGTTCATAGCAAGACTACATGTAGATATGATACTTTTCAATAAACTTGTGTATCACAATTGCACTGATCAGACTGCGCAGGCTGGTCTGTGCCTTTGTTGACAAGAACACAAATGCCTAAGACGGGTTTTCATGCACGGAGCCCATTTAATGTAAATCTGTGTTTCTTTGGATTATAAAAGAAGACAATCGTTGTCTTGTGTGCTCACTGCAGACGAGCCATCAGGGGGCGCTTAAAAGAAAATATTTAATTGGTTTTCGCAGTTTATCCACATTTGTTCACAAGTGACATCCGACAATGATTGTATTTACCTTTTCAATTGGGACATCATCCACATCAGCAGGGACCAAGCTGGCCCAGAATTTTAGGGAGAAGTGACTTCTCCCTGCAGGACAATTAGGGAGAAGTGACAGTCAGATAGGGAGAAGTTATAGCGCAAAACTACGACATTTCTGTCAATTTAGAAGCAAATCAGCCATTACACATACTATTGCCATTTAATGGAAGGAGAAACACGATGCAGTGGTAGTAGATTGTCTGATAATGTCACCACAGCTTGCATTTGTGTGGTGACAGAATGAAAATGAGTCTCCCTAAAAAAAAAAAAAAAAAAAAAATTTTTTTTTTTTTTTTTTAGGGAGACTCCCACTTCTCCCTGGGTTCCATTTAGGGCGAAATTTCGGCCCCCAGGGTGACCATTTCACCCTAGTCGCCCCCTAGCTTGGTCCCTGATCAGTGGGCCCCCTTCCAGGTAACTGGCTAGCTGCATGCATAGCAGATCTCACACCTGATCTCCAGGTACTCCTTTCTTGAGGGTTAACTGTCGTGAGCTTCCACTCGCAGCAGTCATTCCCTGTCACTTTCTTTCTTGTCAGCTTGGCCTCCCTTGCCCCCGCCTACCATCGACCTGCGATTTGGTATTGTCATGGCAATACTATCAAAATAGTCCATTGTATAATGCAGGGCTGGAAAAATTTTACTTGTCATATCATAGGACAGGTGGATTTTTCCGTCCCTGCTTTTTATTACCCCCATGCGTTTTTAGAAGCGAAGGGGATATTGAAATCACCTCACTCTGTCCGTCCGTACTCACCAATGGACCCTTGTTGGGTACTTTAAATTTCTAAAATTATTAAGTGAGCTAATAAACTCAAAATGAGGTTTAGTCCGTAAAAAATCAGGATTTGTTGGGTACTTACGCTTTCTTGGCTACTTTTTCTAACATTGTAAGTACCCACTACCCAATAAGAGTGTCAGTTGTGCTATCTCCTCCTAAACCAATGGAGGAAATCCAACCAAAGAGCCACATGCATTATGGGGCCTTTTTGGCCCCCCTATGAGACTAAAACATAGAAATCGCTTTTAACTTATTTGCTCTTATAGTGTTTCCCCTAGCCAGTTAAGCATGGTGTCACGCCATGCCCTTTTTCTCTAGCGCCAAGCCACTTTTCTAAAACTACATTAAATGCCCTACATTTTGGTAAAAAAATCATGAAAATCTGACAAAAACTAAGGAAGTTACATTTTTTTCAGTTTGAAGCCTGAAGTAGCAGGGAAGACACCTGCTGTTACAATATTTTACTCAGTGTTAATCTTTTTACAATGGTCACTAATTACCTGAGGCAATTTTGACACATCACTTTGATGACATACCCCAGTTAGCAATTATTTAAAATTAAGTGTGAATCTGAACCCCTACAAGTAAGATTGTCAAAACTACTGGAAAGAAAGGCAGTCTGGTTAAAAACTTAGGAAGTGATCTTGGCAATTGAAAAAAAAAGTTTTCCATAATAATTTGCTTCTGATAAATTTTAAGAATTAAAAAAAAAATGATAATATAATGAGTGTGTGCTCAAATAGGAGTCCCAAAACTGGTTTGAAAATTCTAAAATAATAATTAAATAAGTAGTATATTTTGCATTTAAAAAGGACAGATAACAGCTGCATTATGCTAAGGGACATAATTTGTATATGACAATACCACATTCAATTTCGAAGTGGACTTAAAAGTGCCCTCTTAACCTATCACCGCGCATTCAAAAGTGCCCTCTTCGCCTGTTGTCGCGCGCTTAAAGTGCCCTTTTCTTGGAAATTTTACCATGCCCTTTTTTGGGCTGGGGGAAACACTTATTAGTTTATTAGAACAATGACCAAAGTTTAAAAGTCTCAAATTAATTCCACTTTAACTGTTGCTATGGTAACAAAAATGGCCACTAAAATAGGCTGAAAACAGGAAATTGATCATTTAGGAGCCAATTTGAGATGTTTTACAGACCAATTAACATAGAGCACAAGCAAATACCAAAAAGATTTAAAAACACAATAATGACAGTATCACAGACTGTAGAATAGTAGATAAGCATGTGGGGGCTAAATATGACATTTTTGTAATAAGCCTACCTGTCAAGTAAAATCGTCCCCACCTCTGCGTGTGTTTTCAGTCCGAAAAGGTTTTTCAGGTCGGATCCAGCGACCGAATTCTTCACTGATATTTATTCTACTTCTATTGCATTTAGGGTCGTTCTCTGATTTCTTTCTTTTTAGGGCAGTTGATGTGAGACGCTTAGGTCTTCCAACTCTTGCCCTTTAGACATGTTCAATTTCCGCCGTTTAATTTTTGTCTGCGCTTCACTCAATCGCATAAGCGCATGCGTCATAAGAGGTCACATAAGAGTTCATATGAATAGCGATTACTGTCGGAAAATACTGTAAAACTTGCCGGAGAATTATTGGAGGGACGCAAATAAATAACAAAGTATAGAAATCGCTCTGAAAGCAGGTTTGGGGCCCACTCTTGGGTTGTTTCCTTCTTGTAATCGTTAGAACACATGTTAAGCTAAAGAGTAGAGAAATAAAATTTTGTGGTAAAAAATTTAACAGCGAGATACCGAAAATGCACCTTTAACAGCTGATGAGAATTGTAATTACAATGTACAGGATTTTTTATATTTAGCTGTGCTGATATCTAATTTTTAAAAAGTAGGTCTCCAAAAGCCTTAAATTTGGTCCAAATGGCAATTTCTCTATTTTAAGCTTACTATGTTGGCCATTTTTGTTACCATAGCAACAGTAAAATTTAAATAAATGCCGAAATTTGACACTTCAGTTATTCTTCTAATGACCCAATCAAAAGAAATTGGTGAAAAGCAATTTTTAGTTTTTGGCTCCAGAGGGGGCCAAATTAGCCCCTTAATGCACATACCCCTTTGGTGTGTAAGTTACTCACATGCAATTGCACAATTTTTTTTTTGCCCCGCCCCCTGGGGACAGGTCAAAAGGTCACATATCATTAAATTTCAATTACAAAGTCAATTTCAAAGATTTTTATACCAAACTATTTGTGTGTTCTCACAAATAAAAGATATAAAACATATCAAACAAGATTTTCATTCTATCGTCTTGGTCATGCCCCAGGGATGGGGCACTAAGGGTGCCCAGGGGTCAAAATATTTTTCAAACATGGTCATGTGGCATATCAAATTGAAGGGGATGACGAGCACAACAGAGTGCAAGAAAAAATTAACCCTAGAGCCAAGCTGGTGACTTTTTGTTTGAGGTCAAAGGGTCAAATATCATTAAATTTTAGTTACAAAGTCAATTTCAAAGTTTTTTATACCAAACTTTGTGTGTGTTCTCACAAATAAATGATAGAAAACATATTGAACGCAATTTTCATTCTGTTGCCTAGGTCATGCCCAAGGGGTGGGACTTGGGCGTGCTGGGGGTAAAAAACTTTGTCAAGAGGATTTGCGATGGAGTCCCATCGACTGCGCATTCTAGATATTTTTCTGTCATACTTCAGGGGTGATGGATAAGTAGTGAGGGTTGAGCCTTGTGTTATAACTCGACATGGAGAGTTCCATGGTGAAGATGGAGCCAGAAGCTTTAGTTAAGATTGAACCACAAGATGTTAAAACAGAGCCGGAATCAGATAGGTATGCTAAGCCTAAGGACATATGGTTAATGTTCTAAAATTTCAAACACTTTCCTCTTTCTGTTCTCAAATAAAAGGTTGGTTTTCAGGACTGGAATCAGGCCCCCAGGTATGAGTGCGTAGCAGAAAATTATTTTTCTTATTTGTCAACCAAAACATATGTTGTGGGTACTCAAAAGAACCGTCTTGACGAGACGGTCTTTTGAGCACCCAAAACACATGTTTAAACGAATGGGTAAGAAAATAATCACACTTTTACGCTAAAAGTGTTTGCTTAACTGGACCTATGTGGAATTCAGAGGAGCGTGGTGGCTCAGTGGTAGTGTGCTTGACTCTGGATCGAGGGGTTGTGGGTTTGAACCTCACCAGAGGCACTGTGTTGTGTCATTGAGCAAAACACTTTATCCTCTGCTTAGTACTGGTTCAATCTAGGGAGACCCATTCTGATATGACTGAAAAAACTATTTTGTACTCATGGTGACATGAGTACCTGACCCAGATTTTAAGCTCACCTGAGCAAAGCTCATGTGAGGTATTAGTATGGCAATGATGGTCAGTTGTCCTCGTCAAGTAATATATCTCTTAAGTCAGTCGGTCAATTTTGATCAAGATTCATATAAAGTGCACCATTAGGTAAGAAGAAAGGCTGCATAACGTTTAAGGGCTGATTGGATTGGAACTCTGGTTTCTGGTTGCCATGGCAACATATATCTCCAATAGACTTTTAATGAGGAAACTTTACAAATCTTCTCTGAAACCATGAGGCCCACAGCTTATATATTTGGAATATAGCAATGTCTAGTGGTCCCCTACATAAATTCTGCCAATCAAGCCCCTAGGGTCCAAACTGGCCTCACCCGGGGATCAAGAGTTCCCATAGACTTACAATGGGAAAGCCTTTAAAATCTTCTCTGAAACCATGAGGCCCACAGCTTATATATTTATTATGTAGCAATGTCTAGTGGTCCCCTACATAAATCTTGCCAATCAAGCCCCTGGGTGCCAAACTGGCCCCACCCCAGGATCAAGAGTTTCCATAGACTTATAACGAGGAAAAACTTTAAAAATCTTCTCTGATGATGACTTTGTGGTATCAAAATACAAGCCATTATTGCTGTCTTGTTCGAGTGAGGTTCGTTCAAGAAGTGTTTGTCTGCAATTACGCGAAAAATACACTATGTCATCGGAAATGATATTCTGCAAATATTAATGAAATTTAACCCTTGTCATGTTGATTTTTTATGTATTAGACTCCTCCCAATTATAAGCCTATTTAACTGCAGTGTTCCAGCTATAAGCCAGGGACTAAACTAGGGGGTGACTAGGGCAAAATGGTCGCCCTAGAGGCCAAAATTTTGCCCTAAATGGGACTCAGTGAGAAGTGGGAGTCTCCCAAAAAAAAAAGTTTTTTTTTTTAGGGCGACTCTTTTTCATTCTGTCACCACACAAAGGCAAGCTGTGGTGACAATCTACCATCACTGCATCGTATTTCTCCTTCCATTTAATGGGGATAGTATGTCTATTAGCTAATTTGCTTCTAAACTGACAGAAAATGCAGTAATTTTACGCTATAACTTCTCCCTATCTGACCGTCACTTCTCCCTAATATTACTGGAGGGATAAGTCACTTCTCCCTACTGTCAGGGCCCAGCTTGAACCCTGCAAGCATTTATTTTCAATCAGAGAGGAAAATCATGTCTGATCCTTAACAGACTGCTTTGTCAGAAGTCAGCTGGTCTGGATCAGGACAAGGGTTAACTTAAGATAGTAAAGTTTTGTTTGTCTTTAGTCAGCATGTTACTTATTACTGTCCAGGGGACAAAAATTCCACTTGTCTGCTCGTAAAATCGAGTGAAATTCAGAAAGGACGAGTTATTCTTTCCAAAGCACTCGTCCTGTAGGACGAGTGCTTTGGGAAGAATTACTCACTATTTCTAGTTTCACCCTAAATCTGAGGGTGAAACTAGCATTTTCTGAGACAGTGAAATCTTTTTATCAGTATATGGATAATGGAATGCAGTTATGAATTTGACTGGGTAAATATCATTTTAACAGTGATATAAGGAATTTTGTAAGTCATATTACATTGTCATATTACTCACTTATGTTCTTTATTGTATACGCTTTTTAAGGGCAAGTATATGTGTTTGCAAGACGAGTGAAATTGTAAGTCTCTCGTCCTGCAGGACAAGTGCAATTATATTGAAATATTTTTGTTCCCTGCTGTCTACAGTGGCATTCCAAAGAAGAAGAAGAAATCACCAGGTCGACCAAAGAAACTGAAGCAGGAGAAGATTACGGACCATGTGACCGTGAAGAAGAGGAAACATGACAGGTTTAAAGGCATGAGTGAAGAGGAAGTAGCCGCCAAGTTATTACCAGATCATCTTGCTCCAGATCTTGATATTGTCATTGTAAGTTTCATCACAGGTTTAGATAAACAAAATTTTTGAGCGTAAAATTGTGAATATTTTCTTATCCATCAGTTTTAACATATGTTTTGGGTGCTCAAAAGAACCACCTCATAGAGATGGTTCTTTTGAGTACCCACAACATATGTTTTGGTTGAGAAATAAGAAAAATATTTTTTGGTACACACTCTTATCTAAAGGCCTGTTTCATTCTAAGAAATTACTTTTATCACATGATATCTCACATGTCTGGGAGTGATATAATTAATGCCAGTTTTTAAAATCAATAAGCCACAAGTGCTTTTTGTAACGCTATATAATGACGTCCATAGCAATATTGCCCAACGTGTTGAGTTTATACTCATTTGTAGATATCTAGTGATGGCCTCTTTGCTGGTGATTTTGTGGACAGATATATATATCTGGTCTGGTGATGCTTTAGTTTTTGTTTAGAATTATGCTGCTTCTTTAAGAAAACAAATAAGTTTTGATGTTTCATATGAATCCTCACATCATTTAGACAATACAATGGGAGTGCAGTGGCATAGTGGTAGAGTGGTTGACTCAAGACCGAGGGGCCACAAGTTTCAGTCTCACCGGGGTCACTGCATTGTGTCCTTGAGCAAGACACATTAATCCTAGCTTAGTACTGGGTCAACCCAAGAAGACCTGTCCCTACATAACTGAAAGATTGCTGATGGGACGTAAAGAATCAAATCAAACAAACAAAATTTAGACAATTCGCAGGAAATTCCAAGCCTTGATAGCTGGGAAAACATTGGGAGAGTGATTGAGCCATTTTCACAAAAAATGTGCAACAATGATAAATCACATGAGATTTTGGTACTTATTGTATAGTTGAACAACTGAGGCTCAGGACAGTCTGTGCAAATGTGCAGACTCACCAGAGCCTTCACTACTCGCATTACTTAAAGTATGGGTATTATGAAGACTCGGACCAAAATTTAGACCTGGCCTCGCTGGATATTTAAAATGGACATCTAACCCTTTGTGTTTGGGATTCAGGAAACCCCTAAATGAGTACTTTTGCAAGCAGTTAAGACCGGGATGAACTGCAGCATAATGCTGCATTTCATCAGGGTCTACCCTGTTTGTAAAGGTAAAAAAGATCTTTAGACAAAATAATGCAGAATTTTGTGAAAATTATACCTGACACCCCTAGATATGTACAATGGACTATCCCAAGATTATTGTATCAAACCAGAAGGAAGATTCAATTATTACACAAAGGGTTAAAGGAGGCTTATGCACATATGCGATGAGTACCAAAATCTCATTTAGCTGGCATATATCATATTTGCAAATTCTCTTTTAACCCTTTGTATACTAATGGATTCTTCCTTCTGGTTTGATACAATAAACTTTGGATAGTCCATTGTGCATATCTAGGGGTGTCAGGTTATAATTTAAAATAAATTGTATTTTTTTGTCTGAAGATCTTTTTACCTTTACAAACAGTGTAGACCCTGATGAAACGCAGCATTATGCTGCATTTCATCTGGGTCTTCACTGTTTGCAAAAGTACTTGTTTGGGGGTTTCTCAAATACATTGGGTTAAATGTGAATGTGCTGTCACCCAGTAAGACAGACTACCTGCTTCTACATCTGCTTAACTTCGTGCGTAGACCAGTGAAGGCTCTGATGAGACTGCATAGATGTGCGGCTTCTCTGAGCCTCTGCTGTTTGCTTACATTGTGCATTGAATACTAAATTATCATCCAGCTCATATATTTATTGTGATTTTGGTTTATTTTTCAGATTGGTATCAACCCTGGTCTCTTTGCAGCTTTTACTGGCCATCATTATGCTGGACCTGGCAACCATTTCTGTAAGTGTCAATCAAAACAGTGATAGGTTCAAATAAACAAGACTTTTGAACGTAAATTTGTAAATATTTTCTTTTTCATCAGTTTTAACATTTGTCTCATTGAGACAGTTCTTTTGAGTACCCACAACATATGTTTTGGTGAAGAAATGAGAAAATTAATTTTTGATTATGCTTTCTTATCTGAAGCAGTAGATCACTGAACCTTCATGCAGAGGTCCTGCTTAGCAAACATTTTGGAACCAAAATGTGACTACTGTCTTTGGGGTTTAAAAATACCTAGTTCTTTTTTAGTGATGAAAACTACATTTGATTTCCAATGTCATTATTATTGTGGATTTATTGTGTGGATGTAAAACACTGTGGATCCTGATCAGCTGGCTTTGGATCTAAATGTTTAAAAAACACATAAAATTTTTGAAAAACATGGGTGAAAGTTTTCAGGATTATTCCTGAATTCAGGATTTTGAGGCTGACTTTCCATAGAAAGTCAGCCTCAGAATGCTGAATTAGGGAGATTATAATAGGTTTTCCTTTTTATTAACAGTCTATCTAAAGCCAAATGACCATTTAAGCTTCAAATTTATAATATTTAGTCGGCATAGTGAAAGTTTTAAGATCTGAGTTTCCAAAGTTCAGGATTTTGGAAATTTTGAACTTTCACCCATGGAAAAAAGCTTTGTGTCCTGTGCACATATTTAGACAAGTATAATATGGCCCTTTATCTGTCCCTGGGAAAGTATCAAATATTGACAACTTGCTAGTCCCACAATCATTTATCCATGGCATGCTCACATATATGTACTGTACAATATTTACCCCAAATTATCAGAAAGATATGCAGCAAACAGGAGCAGTCTTCAGGATCAAGGTTTACATTTTTGCCATCCCATCAATACCTTGCACACACATCATAAAGTAATACAATTGACTTGTTGGAATTTTACAGAAAATAGTATAGTGAGGCATTAAATATTCGTGAATACACTGTACTATGTATTTAATTATATTGGTTAAATGTATGAATGAGCAACACTGGGAAACAAATATTCAGGGTTTGCAAATAGGTGAGACTGGAGTCACTCAACACGACCTAGTCGGCTGAATAAGAGACTACCTAGATTTTGACAATCTCAGATGTAACAAGAAAAGCTTAAATATGAGCCAGCACATGAAATTCTGGTACATACAGTAAAACCTGTCTTAAGCGGCCACTCAAAAAGAAGACCATAACTGATTTTCAAGACTAAGTATTGTCTAATGCAGGTCAATGAAATACTTTCGACCTTCATTAAGCTACCATTTGTCTTAAGCAGCCACAAAAAAAGAAGACCAAAACTGATTTTCAAGACTAAGTATTGCTTAATGCAGGTCAATGCAATACTTTCTACCTTCATTAAGCTACCATTTGTCTTGAGCAGCCACTCAAAAAGAAGACCAAAACTGATTTTCGAGACTAAGTATTGCTTAATGCAGGTCAATGCAATACTTTCTACCTTCATTAAGCTACCATTTGTCCAGATAGAAAAGCTTATCAGTATACAAAGAGTTGAGCTGTTAAATCTCTATTTCAGGGAAATGTATGTACCTCTCTGGTCTTATACCTGAACCTATGAATGCTCTGCAAGATTTCAAGCTGCTGGAATTTGGTATAGGTTTCACCAACATTGTTGCCAGGACCACCAGAGGGAGTGCTGATCTCTCAAAGTAAGTACATTTCAACTTTACTTGAGCGATTGAATCTGCCACGCAGTTTGACATTATTAGATGGTTCAATTTCCAAATATTTTTTCTCACATGAAGATTGCTTTTATCTTTCCAAGCTCTGGAAATCATGGAAAATCTGGAAAATCACCAAAAAAAGTTCCATTCATGGAAAAATCATGGAATTTAAAAAAAAACTGAATAATCATGGAAAAATCATGGAATTTTGTGAAATATGACAAAACCACCACTCGCCAGAAAACTAGCTGTCGGACACAGAGTGTCCGACAGCTAGTTTTCTGGCTACGGGTGGTTTTCAAGTTTTAGTTGTTTCAAAATGCATGCATGGTCTACAAGCATGCTTTTTTTGCTGCATTCCACATTTATGCTCAGCGTGGTGAAGCTGCTGCTAAAAGGGGAGGTTGGAGTCCATGCATTAAAAAGTCATGGAAATTACATTGTTGATCATGGAAAATCATGGAAAAATCATGGAATTGTGTTTTTGAATTTCTGTGAGAACCCTGCAGATTGTGTGGCATCCATTTGGGCCTCACAGCACTGTAAGAGTTCATTAGGGCTTCCATTCAAGATGTGTTTAATTAGTTAGTATATCATCCAGTAGGTAGATTTTTATCCCTATGTGTTTTTAAAAAAGTGTCAGGGATATTCTGATCCCCTCTGTCTGTCCGTATTTGTCCTTTATGCTATCTCCTTGAACTGTTGGCAGGATTTTGATTGGTTTGAACATGTTTTTATTTCAGAAAAAGATAATTGTACAATATAAATCATCTGTTAATACAAAGTATAAGATTAGAACAAATTTTGATTCTACACTTGTAATTAATTAGCAGAGCCCTGACACTGAGTTTGCTTGAAAACACACATAATCATGACATACTTAATATAAAGGGTTAAGTGGAAGAGATCAGAAATAATAATCTTGACTAACATAAATGAATGCCCTCGCAGAGCAATATCTGCTTCCATTTAGCTACAATGATAACAAACTGTTTTCTTCCAGGAAAGAAATCAAAGAAGGTGCTCAGCTTCTCACTGAGAAATTACTAAAATATAAACCAAAGATAGCTGTGTTCAATGGAAAAGGTAAGAACTGTTGATTCTCTCCATAACAGCACTTCAGATAAAAAAAAGGCTACATGCTTTCAGATAATAGTGCGTAATTGAAAATCATTTTTCTTATTTCTCAACCCAAACATACGTTATGGGTACTCAACAGAACCGTCTCAATGAGACGGTTATTTCTCAACCCAAAACTTATGTTAAAAGTGATGGATAAGAAAAACTCATAATTTTACTCTTAAAGTTTTTGATTATCTCGATCTATGAGGACTTCAGATAAAAGTGGAGATTTCTGAATTATCCTCATGATTACTCAACAACCTTATGATATCTTTTAAGTGCTATATTTGTAAAATTGAATCTTCCATTTGATGATTTGGACTAATCCATCTTGTCAATATTTAATAAGTTTTTCGAAGAAAACAGACAATTGTCCCTGCAGGTTTAAATATTTGAATGTCTAAAGATCAGGATTATGGAAATTTTAATTTTCCACCGAAGGTGTATCTATGACATGTTTGTTGAACATACAATTTCCTACTGTGTATATCCACAGACATGTTATATTTAGTGTTTGTTTGACCTACAACATTTCTTCTATTTTTTCGAAAATAATACATAAAGTGCATGGGTGAAAATTTCAGGATTATTCCTGAATTCAAGATTTTGAAGCTGACTTTCCAAAGAAAATGCTGAATTTAGCAGATTATAATAGCTTCTCTCATTTATTATACCCGCTTTTTTCTTTAGAAAAAAAAGGGTATATTAATTTCGTGTCAAAGTCGGTCGGTTGTCGGTCCGTCTGTGTGTGCGTGCCTCCATCCGTCACGTTTCTTGTAAATGTTACTCCTCCTAAACCGTTCAAACTTTGTAGGTGAATAGGTCACATGATGTAGAGGGTACTGGGCAACATTTTGTGTGACCTTGACCCCAAGTCAAAGGTCAAATGATGTATTTTCTTGTAAATGTATCTCCTCCTAAACCGTTAGACGTAGCAACTTCAAACTTTGTAGCTGAATAGATCTCATGATGAAGAGGGTACTTGGCAACATTTTGTGTGACCTTGACCCAAAGGTCAAGGTCAAAGATCAAATAATGTAATTTCTTATAAATGTATCTCCTCCTAAAGGGTTAGACGTAGCAACTTCAAACTTTGTAGCTGGATAGGTCACATGATGTAGAGGGTACTGGGCAACATTTTGTGTTACCTTGACCCCAAGGTCAAGGTCAAAGATCAAATAATGTATTTTCCTATAAACGTATCTCCTCCTAAAGGGTTAGACATAGCAACTTCAAACTTTGTAGCTGGATAGGAGGTCAAATATTGAATTTTCTTGTGAATGCACCTCCTAAAGCTTTTGACGTAGTACAGGGAAAAGACTAACAGTAGCCCAGTGCCCCTAATTTTTGGGCTGGGCCCTTAAACTAAATGCTTAGGGGCCCAGCTTGCCCCTGAAAAAGAGTAGTAGTCTTGTCGTAGAAGACACTAGCTGTTGGAAGTTTACACATTTTCATTCAGCTGTTTCCAAAGTATACTGTTAATGTGGTTAATCATTAGTGGAGGGTCTCTGACTTACTAAAGCAAATGCTTAGCAATTGTGCTGAAATGAGTTTCTGCCAAATCCTGGGCCCCTAAGTTTTGGGCTGGGCCCCAAATCATTTTGGTTAAGGGGCCCAGATTGCTCCTGGTGAATAAAGGTTAGTCTGTATCCCTGTAGTAACTTCAAACTCTGTAGGTGCATAGGTCACATGATGTAGAGGGCACTGGGCAACATTTTGTGTGGTCAAGGTCATTTAATGTATTTTCTTGTAAATGCATCTTCTCAACCGTGGGATGTAGCAATATCAAACTTTGCTGGTGCATAGGTCACATGATGCCGAGGGTACTGGGCAACATTTTGTGTGACCTTGGGGTCAAGGTCAAATAATGTTTTTTCTTGGTAATGCATCTTATTAACCATTGGCCGTAGCAACTTCAAACTTTGCTGTTACATAGGTCACATGATGTAGAGGACAATGCTTTATGTGACCTTGACCCCAAGGTCAAGGTCTAATCAAATATTTCTTGTAAATGCATTTCCTCCTAAACTGTTGGACATAGCAGCTTCAAACTTTGCAGGTGCATAGGTCATATGTTGTAGAGGATACTAGGCAACGTTTCGTGTTGTTCCTTGACCTAAGTTCAAGGTCAAAAGTGAAATAATGTACCTTCTTGTAAATGCATCTCCCCCTAAAGGGTTGGACGTAGCAACTTCAAACTTTGCAGATGCTTTGGTTAGCTCAAAAGCGGGTATTTGCGATGGTGTACCATCGACTGAAGTCTAGTTTTCAGTTTATCAAAAGACCACTGACCATTTGAACTTGAAATTGTTAATGTTTTATAGGCATACTGAAAGTTTAAGATTTGAATTTCTAAAGTTCAGGATTTATCAAATTTTGAACCTTAACCCATGAAAGTGTAAGTCTGATATAAGAATATCCACAGACATATATAAAGTGGTTTTTTTACGTACATTTCTACTGTGTATTTTCATAGTAATATGTACATGAAGTATTTGATTGATATAAGAATTCTACTGTGTATACTTACAGGTATATATGAGGTGTTTGTAGGTCATAAGAATTTCTACTTTGGAAAACAGCCAGATCTCTTGCCAGGCACAGAGACAGTAAGTTTTTCTGTATCTTATATTGATATTTGTAGAGCTCCTTTTACCATAGTTTTAGGACTAGTCTAAATTAATTGATTTCTATGATGGTAATGCCCCTGATAATATTTGACATTTTAGCCATCAAATGAGATTTTTGTTACTCATCAAATATGCTTGTAATGAAGGCTCAGACAAGCCTGCACATATGTGCTAAAATGTTATTATCTTGACCCACTGGATAGCTGAAATGCATATATAAAGGAAGTCTGATTTTAATTCTTCTTTTAATGCACAAAAACATGTTTTTATAGAAAAATATTTATAGAGTTCATAAATAGGTCCTCTTATCTGAATCCAGTGTGTCCCCAATTTATTTTGCATAAGCGAGTATTTAAAGAAATCGGCGTTCGAATTTTCATGGTTTTATTGTACTTATAAAACAGGAGTCACGATGAAATAGTAGAAGACACTTGAAGCAGAAGAATCTAAATGAGCTGGCTCATGAGATTTTGGGGCTTTTTGCATATGCATATAGACAGGGCTGTGGAAATAGTAAAATTTTATACTTGCCAATGGCCATAATGTACTTGTCCAAAGAAAATATTTACTTGTCCCAAAGAACAGATTACCATAGCTAATACCTTATAATGTGCTTAGACAATATATAAACTCTTAAGAAAACAATATGAAACCAGATATCAACTCTCTTGTAACAGTGTAGATACAGATCTGCTGGCTTCTGAAGAAGCCATCTGATCAGGATCCACACTGTAATCAACACAACATGTACTGCTTTTTCATAATTTCTTGCTTTTTAAAATTGACATAAATCAGTTCTAGTTCACTAGTTGCTGAGGGATAGATCCAATATTGTAGGTCAGTTGTAAATGGATAGATTCAAGTGATTTACACACCTGATACAATCTGTATTGACCCTTCTGAGCTCTTTGTCTGAGGATAACCTTTGCAAACAGTCTGGACCCAGATCAGGGGTGGAACATTTTGTCAGCCTATCTGGATTAAAAAAGATTGACACTGACAATGATATTTAGGGAGGTATTTCGGAAATCACGAAAAACTAAATTCCGACCATATATCAGACGATATACCTCTCAAAAAGAAAATTTTGCATATGGTTATCCCCTTAATTTATCATGTGCTGGCATATGAGCTGTAACATGAGATTTCCAACAATGTGGTATGTGCGACCAGCAAAGCCTCAGATCAGCCTGCGCATACACGCAGTCTGATCAGAGCCTTTGCTGGTCGCTTGAATATTCTATGACTGTTAAGCTACTGACTGAACATCAATTGGAGTTTCTAAGCTTAAAAGGGGGCTGCATAGGCTGGTCTGAGTCTACACTTGTCAAAATGCCACATTGTTGGAAATCACATGTCACAGCTCATATATTCTTGTTACAGGCAGTGTATGTGATGCCCTCCTCCAGTGCAAGGTGCAGTCAGTTACCTAGAGCTGTTGACAAGGTGCCTTTCTATGAGGCATTGAAAAAGTTCAGAGATCATTTGACTGGAAAACTTCCAGATTTAGCCGAGTCTGAAATATGTTTTCCTGATTTAGAACTAAAAACTGCTAAGAAAGAGCCAAAGAAGGAAGGGTATGAAGAAATTAAGATGACTGCTGACATGAAGGCAGAGATAAATGATGTTGCTGGTTCCCTTCTTTCACAGTTCTCTCAGGGAAATTACCAAGTCATTCCACATTCTTCAGCTTCAGGGTTTTCTAATTCACAAACTATAAATGGACTGGCAATGTCTCAGATCAAACAAGAGCCGCAAGATTCTATGTTGGATAACCAGTCTGTTTGTCAGATCAAACAAGAGCCAAAAGAAAGTCAGCCTGGTTCTCTGCCAGTAACCCAGATAAAACAGGAACCTCAGGATTCAGGTTATGTAAACCAGTGTGTTTCTGTGTCTCAGTCTCAAGCTGCACAAACAGTAAGCTTATATCAAACTTCAACAGAGTCGAAATCACCTCAGAGTATTCAACAAAGCCAAGAATCTCAGTCTAGAAAAGATTCTGGTATTCCTGATTTGTCAAGTGTTCAACAAAGTAGAGAATCACAAGACTCTAGCTTGTCTAACATGCCACCTCTTCAACAGTTTGTTAAAGTTAAGCAGGAACCAGAGGAATATAAGGAATCATCTTGTACTGCTGGCCAATCAAATGCTTCGTCTTATTTACCACAGTACCTGAATATTGACCAATCAGATCCTGTCCCTCAAAATGGTAATAGTTTTAGCAGCTTCTTGCAAGGAATGTATGGAATGGTAAACAAAGTAGCCAATCAGCAGCAGTCTACCGGTAATTATGGAATGGTTAATTTAGCAAACCAAACCCATGTTTCTGCTAGTCAGCCATTGCAGTTTAATCAAGCTTTATGTGATATTGTTAGGGATGTTTCTACTGACATGGAACCATTTGACGGTGTCCATTCAATGTCATCTTCTGGTTTGATGGCTACACCACCCTTAGGTGGCGGGATGGCCATCAAAAAAGAAGTTGACATTGAAAAGACCACAAAACCAAAACCAAGAAAAAGAAAGTCAAATTCAAAGCTAGTCTCCACCGTAACTTCTCCCTCAGGGGAGAATCAAGTACCTTTTAATAGCAGTTCAAGTTATAGTTCACAAAGTTATCCTTCCACTAATGCAAGTAGAAGTAATGTACAGGGCTATCCCAGTATGTCTAATTCTAGTCAGTCAAATCCTGTGGGAAATTACCCCCCTTTGACTCAGCCTAATAATATGCCAGGCGTCCCTAGCCATAACTCACCCAGCATGTATCCACAGCAAAATTTTTCTCACTATCCCAGTATCACTACAGCTTACCAACAACAGTTAGCAACTGGGAACCATTACCATCAGTCAAATGGGAACCATTATCAGTCTGCTCCCTTTCCTCACCCCCAACAAAGTTTCTCACAAATGATGGCACAGGATCCAGACTGGTTCAGAACATATCAATATGACCAATCAGCTGCTCCCAATATGCATTCAGCATTTACCAGACACCCTTATCCATATTCAGATAAATATCCTGAAAGACAATCTTATCCTACAAACCCTTCCCAACCAAATGACCTAAGAATGTCTGCAGCTTCTTCGCAAGCAGCTAATGATCTGGCTGTTGACTTGAGACAAGCATTGGATAAATCAAGTTCAAATTTTGAAACTGGTCTGTTACAAGCATCTGATGACCATGAAAAATCAAAATCGAGTGGAAACTTTTTGAAGCAGGAAAAGTCAGAAGCTTGATGAAACTGTTGTTGATTAAATCATGTATTAAAAGTTTTTAGGCCAAGTCAAATGATATGTTTGCTTCTGGTTTACTGTCCTACCCTTAATTTTCTCCCAACCCTAAACATTTCATTGCATATCCTGAAAAAAAAAAGCTTTTTCAGCTTACCTACCTAGACCTTACAACCAAGCTTTCTTGCACTTTTATCGTGCCAACAGCAAAACAGAAGCCTTTATTTCCCTTTTCGATAAAATCGTAAATAATACATGTGTCCCTTTATTTTCTTTTTTCCCCCATCTAATAAAATGTTTAAAATATTAAGCACGACCTACCAACCCTAAATGTTTTTGGACTGAGGCAAAACCTAGAAACAAACACATTATGTGTTTTGGCCTTTAATATGATTAGTACATGTATCAGGGAGGACTTAAAACACTGTTTAGACATTTTGAGTAGCAAAACGCTCAGAAGTAACTGTAAGTATCAAATTCTCATAAAGCTGGTTCAAACATTAATCTAAGCGTCCTGAACATGCTGAATGCTATTTTTGACCTGTTCTGTATATGGAAAAGAAATATCAAACTGACCCTTCTCTTTGATATGGTTGGGCAAGGGGAGACTTGGATAATTCTAAGGTTGGCTTGACATGTATCATACCAGACCAGCTGTACCAGACCTGTAAATACCTGTAATCTGAAGAGGGTATATTATCCCAGCCAGCGGAATGCAGTGGCTCAATTGGTAGAGCATTAGACTGGGGATCAAATGGTTGCTAGTTCGAGCCTCACTGCTGGCTTAGTCACTGTGCTGCGTCTTTGAGCAAGACTGTTTGGTACTGGTTCAACCCAGGAAGACCCATCCCGACATGACAGAAAAATTGTTGACTGGGACGTAAAGAATCATTACAAACAAAATCATCCCAGTCAGCATTCAATGTTCAAATTTAAATGGCATTTCGCTGGCGAGCCAATGATGGCCCACTTTTAGTTGTACACTGGGATGAAATTACAGAGAACTGCCAGGATTTAAGGCTGGTCTAAGACCAGAATTGAATTTGAGCCGTGACATGAGATTTCAAACAATGTGGTATGTGCAACTAGCAGAGCCTCAGATCAGCCTGCCCATACGCGCAGTCTGATCAGAGCCTTTGCTAGTCGCTTGAATATTTTATGAGTGTTAAGCTACTGACTGAACATCATTCGGAGTTTCTAAGATTAAAAGGAGGCTGCATAGGCTCATCTGAGTCTACACTTGTCAAAATACCACATTGTTGGAAATCACATGCCCTGGCTCATTTTGAAAGCTCTCTGTAGTGGTCACTATAGACTTAGGGTTGTCTAGCACTTGCTGGGCCTAAATGGATTGATCTTTCTAGTGTCCTTGCTTAGATGCTGCCGGTTTTAAGGTGGTGGTTCTGTTGTTGTTGTTGATTCATTGTTCAATGTTCCTCCCATTGTTTGTGGGGTTTCTGTGTTTGGTCCTTGTTTTGTTATGCATTACTTTATACCCAGCAGGCACATGACGTCAAAACAACGTCAAACCAACGTTGGTGCGACGTCATGACGTAGCGTCAACGTTGGTACAACATTATTTCAAGGTTGTGTGCCTGCTGGGTAGTGTCCTTTCTAGTTTTGCAATCATCTTGATAAGGAAGACAGGTTGCTTTACTTTGTCTAACTGATGTCTTGTGACTGTTAGTGTTCTGTGGCTCTTCCTCATGGTGGTGTGGGTTTGTCTGCTGTGTGTGATTGTGGTATTTCCTGATCATACTCACTTACTTTAAAATGGTCACTCTCAAAGAGACAGAAAATTGGTTTTCTAAGATCAATAATCGGTTAACAAAGGTCAAAAATTTTGCAGAATGCTCCAATGGGAGCATTCTGCATTACTTTTGACCTTCATTAAGTTGCCATTTGTCATTAAGACCTTTGTTTTGTCTATTTTTGAGTTGCCATTTTAGACAGGTTTTACTGTATTTCATGAAAATATACGGAAATCTTCAGGTTTTCAGGAGAAAACCCCTTCTTGTTAAATCTATGGCATCAAGTGTGAACTATTGCATTTAACCCTTAGCTTGTTTAATACAGTTATTACCAGTTAATAAAACAGTGTAGTTCCAGATCAGCTGGCCTATCTCAGGATCCACACTGTTTTCCAATTTGCTTGTATGTACATGGTGATGACTTGAATCCTGCAAGTTGATTTGGTGAGAAAATGGGAGGAGTGAAGTACATAAAAATATCCAGCATGATAAGGGTTAATCACTGTTTTACACCTACCATAATTTGTAAGGATGTAACATATGTACATGTACTAGATTATTTGCAATAACACAATAATGAACTAGGTAATAGTAAAAATCAATATGGAAAACTGCAAAGTCAGTACTTATTGCATGTACAGTAAAACCTGTCTTAAGCGACCACTCAAAAGAAGACCAAAAATTGGTTTTCAAAGTTAGAAAGACAGCAAGGATCAGGAATCAATACAATCAAGTACTCAACCTGTCCAAGGATACCAAATGGGAAAGTAACAAAATCACAATAAACATCACAAACAAGAGCCAAGAGGTCAGCTCTTTCCCATCTGGTGACCACAAGGCAGCAATGAACAGACGTGAAAGCATGACAAACACAAGACACAAATAATGCAAATGATCCACAAAAGAACCTCGGCCTTGGAACGGTCAGTAAAAAAATATTTTACTGGAGGACTTCTGCCCGGTTTCACGGCGCGCCAACCTCACCCTTAGTTCAGATGTGGATCAAGACACATAGATGTTTGGTTTGCATGAAAGACGCCTAACTTATCCATGTATCATCTCCTAGAACATATAAATCAAGATATAACAAGGAGATAAAGCAAAGATAAGGACTCAACAGTACAAACAACTGAATACCGGAGCAAAAGAAATCCATCAGGTAAACCCCGGTGGGCCTGACAACAGCCAAAGCATCAGGCCCCTACCATCTGATACTTTGATACTTTTTCCAAGACCGATTATTGCTTAATGCAGGTCAAATGTATTGCAGAATGCACCAAGAGGAGCATTCTGTAATACTTTTGACCTCTGCAATATTTTTGACCTTCATTAAGCTACCATTTTCTATTAAAATCTTGTTGATTTTGAAGTGGCCGCTTAAGACAGATTTTACTGTATAACACAATTATGAACAAGGCGATACTAAAAATCAATAGGGAAAGCTGCAAAGTCAGTACTTATTGCAAGTACATGTAGTCTTTTGAAGATCTCAATAGTTGTTAGGCATGCTTTTATTTATAAATTGAAATTATAAATTGAAATGTTTGTCTATATACAATGTTTATAGTACAATTTAGAGGGCTCCTCAGCAAGTAATTTTGTTTTGTGTATACACATGTTTATCTTATAAAAATGGAGCGTTTCCTAAACACGCCTACCAAACGAGCAGATGCTCAACCACTGGTTGAGCGAGAAAAACAATTTGAGGGTCTTCCAATTGAGATTTCGAGGAGCTAAAAGGTATACAAATGTTGCATGTTCTGTATATTATAATTAATATTTCTTGTCCTATGAAGAGAATAAAAAAATCGGGGAATGTCATGCAACCTCTAACGGGTCCCTACGTTTATGGTGTAAAAAGGTCAGAGAATTTTCTCCTTTTGGCAGATTTACTTTTTGCGTGAGAAAGGTGTACCAGAAGCAGATATAAACGTATAGAAATTTGTGTTGTTTTGGGCTGTGTATTCAATTTTATGATGTGCTCGAAGGTGATGTATACAGGCCTGATCAAGACTGAGATCGGCAACTGGAATTCTGATGGTTATTTTCATCGAGCTTGTGCAATATGCGAAAAATCTTGGTGGAATGTACCGGAAAAATC
Source organism: Loripinus fragilis (assembly GCA_964019695.1). NCBI lineage: Eukaryota > Metazoa > Mollusca > Bivalvia > Lucinida > Lucinidae > Loripinus > Loripinus fragilis. Next base: position 16,690,597 of record OZ026520.1, read on the forward strand.
TGGTTGAGCATCAGATAATAAAAAATGATAAGAAAATTTGATAGCATCATTTGTCGTTTTTTTCGCACCCCATAGTCAAGATAACGCATTCAGTCTGTGACATGGGCTCATACAGACTTACTATTCCTAAACTTGGCGCTACAAATTCTTCAATTTTTGAAAAAAAAACGTCGAATAGCAAACTATATGTATTAAAATATTTTTGCACGAATATAAAATCATATGAATGATCATGTGCAACAGAAATGCACTAAAATGCAGTTATAAACAATTTTGAGGTTTGTTTTCGTCAAGAATTACCACTCTTTCAGATTTTTTTATGGTTAACAGACTGATTGTGTTATCTAGTTTTTCACACCCCATAGTCAAGATAACGCCGTAGTCAAGGTAGCGCCAAGTTTGGGAATAGTAAGTCGGTATGGGCCCATGTAACAGACTGACCAGCGGTTGAGCATCTGACCATTTGGTAGGCGTGCTAAAGCAAATCTTTGATACATTAAGTTTATTCAATACATGTACATTGCAATAGTTATCTGCAATAAATAGTTGTAATAATGGCCCAGATTGTATGTACAATACAAGCCTCGGCTAATCTATGCCATCCCACAACATTCTCAGCCATATCTTGTTCTGTCTAGACTATATTGTGTGAAATATATATGCAAATAGCTTTTTAAGTCATTTCTTCAACCCAAAATATTGATATTTCTCATTTTTATCCACATTAAAATACATTTGTCACGGTAATCATTTGAAGGGCCTTAACATTTTGCTTCTGCTGATACTTTATGAAAACAGTTTTGACACAACATGAAGAGAGTGAATGAGACTTGCCGTGATTACCTATAACATATATTTTGGATGAGAAAGGAGCCTGTGTGTGACAACCATAGCTAAAAAATATTAGTGCAAAGTTGTGAAAATTTCTTACACATCCGTTTTATTTTATTTTATCAGTTACCTCTCATATCAACTGCAGTGTTACACGTTGCCTGATAAATGTTGTCTATCACACAGCATGTGCCTTTATCAGGTCATGATGACGTTGCACTTTTTGAATGACGTCTCCGATAACACTGAATCAACACAAAAATCGAAAATTACGTCATTATCGCGAGTTTGAAGAGTGAAACAATGGGTTAACTGATAAATAGAATACCAGGTTCGCGTCTTTTTATATTAAGTTTACCAGGCTCAGCTTTGAGAATGCATGTTGAATCGCTCGGCAAGCCTCGCAATGTCAACAAGGGTCCTCAAAGCCTTGCCTGGTAAACTTGATATCAAAAGACACTCATCTAGTATTCTCTATTTATTGTCCTTTGGGATCATTGATTCCAGTATGGAACTTTGAAACCTTTAGAGGGTTACTGATGAGACCAAAATGGCTGAAACCAGCTAGTCTAGCCTAGAAAACTTGTCCATTCTACACTTTCAGTTCTTTGATGTAGTCTTTGCTTCCAAAAGATATGGTAAATCTTGCATTAGTTTGTACAGATTTGTTTTTTTTACCTTTTTAAGAACATATTTAACATATGATTTGGGTGCTAATTGAGATTGTTCTTTTGTGTGCACACAAATTATGTTTTAGTTGATAAATAAGAAAATTAGAAGTTTTAATTATGCCTCTTATCTAGGGACCTGATAACCAACAAAATGACATAGATGGGCAGGCTAGTCTCTGCCTTTGTCTTGTGCATACAACAAAATCAGTTTTTGTGACAAGTCCCAAGTATTTAAGACTGTAGCCTAGATAAGGAATGATTTTAAATGTAATATGTGATTTTTTTTAACCATCAGTCTAAACATACTGTATGTTTTGGGTGCTCAAAAGAACCATCTCATTGAGATGATTCGTTTGAGTAGCCACAACATATCTTTTGATTGAAAAATAAGAAAATTAATTAATACTGTACCCTTCCTTCCTCGAAGCCTTCTACAAGTATTTCATTTAAAACCTTTTTTGCGAATCAATATACTTTTATTGCATTTAATTGTATTTAAAAGACTCAGAGGTTACCTCTCTCCAATTACATCTAATACAGTATTCAACCTATTAATTGCACACAGTCTAGTAAGTGCACATAAACCTCTTTTTGAGTGCTAACCAACCTCTGATTTCCAGCCAGCCTAGAGGTGCAGTTTCATTGGTAACCCTTTTCAAACCAATGGAATTTTCCATAAAGCTACATACAATAAAGCCAGGATGATCCATTGTATGTATTGCAGAGTCACAGGTTCTAATTTCCAAAAAATATTGTATTCCTTTTTCCGACAATTAATTTTGTCTTAGCAAACAGTGCAGACTCTGATGACATGCCACTTACTGAGGCATTTCATCTGGGTCTTCATTGTTTGCAAAAGTACCCATTTAGGGGTTTCCGGTCTACAAAGGGTTAATATGGCTATACACTGAACAAAATTTCTACTTGGTCAATTTTTAAAACCATTTTTTCTGATCAAGCTCATAAAATTGAAATTAATTTTTGCCTATATATGTGCAGTTTAATGGGCAAAACATTAGAGTTCTTTCAGAAAATGTGTTTAATCCACGTTTTTTTGGTTAAAAATTCAAGAATATGCATTTTTGAAGAAAAATGGTTTTGAGTGAAGTTTTATATCAAATTAAAGTGCAGCTGGTAATAAACTGGTCTAGTCGACTTCAAAAAGCACCAAACACTTGAAATTTTGACTAAAATAGATTTTTTACGCATTTTTTAAAATATCACATTTTCGAGATTTTTGAAATTCATAATAAAATAACATGTAGCTTGTGCAAAAATTGTTGTATGCATTTTATTTTATCTGAACAAGATAGCCCAAACAGAATAGAACTTGATTCGTCCATTTTGTGATGACAAACATTTCACAGCTGCTGTGCAATTCCGGTTTGAATGTTAAACTTTGAAAGTCAATTTGATGGTACTTTGCATTATTTTTTTCAATTTCCAAACTAGAACAGTGACGCCTAGTAGTAATAAATAATTGCTGAAAATTTAAATACTGTATCACAGATAATAAGGTGTACAGAACAGTGCAAACTCCCTATGTAAATTGCAGGCAAAAAGATGAATTTCTACAATTTAGCTGCTGATAGTGCCTGTCATCATCCTATTACGGGACAGAAAAGAGCAGTCTGTTTGAAGCGAATCATTTGAAGCGTGTTAGTTTTAAATCAAGGCAGTCAGAAACATCTTCACACAAACAAAAATACAAAATGGATGGCGTCTCTGTGGAATATCTCATATTGTAGAAAAAACTGTGACTTTTTGATATGAGGGTACCTTTACTCTAGCATCGCCTGTGCAAGACATACAAGCCATTTTTAAATAAAGTGGCATGCAGAGTTTCAGAAAGGCCTTGATTGATTTATAGAAGCATGGATCTTGTATAACCGAATCTTGCTTTCAAAACTAATGCAAAAAATGTAAGGTGACCAATTAGAAGTTTTGCTCAGTGTATTATATGGATGAAAAACAGTGTGGATCTTGATCAGCTGGCTTCTGATGAAGCCAGCTGATCTGGATCTACACTGTTTTCTAAACAGATATATAATTTTGAAAAAGTTTGCACACAGTGCATTTATTAGCTAGAATATAGTATGTCAATCGACCTGGTGTAATTCAGATATCTAATGTGTTTTTCTCTTCCAAAACAGTTAACAAAATCTAGGTCTATCTCATGAATTTAAATTTTGTGTGATTGTTTTGTAACTTATGTATACAACCAAATAAGAAGTTCAACTAACAAACTTTTAAAGAGTTTTTTTTAAATATTTATTTTACTCTTAGAAGATCTTGTTAGTGTATATACATGTTCATGTATTTCTGTTTATTGATGAATTTTTTTTGTCTGCAATATAGGGATGAATCAATATTTAAGCCACTAGGTACCTCCTGAATGGTTTTTAGTGTGTCTGACCAGACTAAATCGGTGGTCGGACCATAGGTTATGGTATGCAAGCTCAAATATAAAATTACAATAGCTGGAAACCTGTATGTTTTGTATTGATGGCTATGATTATTGGTAGACTTGTTTTAATTGGAAGAAAGACTGGTCCCTTGGCGCAGTTGGTAGTGAGTCCGAAGGGTTGTTGTCAGTTACAAGCAAAAGCATGCACACAAAGTACTGGTTAACTGCTTAGTCAAGCTTGCACAGGAAAAATTGTGGTTAGGTGAACTGACCATCTTAATGTGTCCGTAGCTGTTGGCTGGCACGTAAAACCTCAAACAAAACAAAAAAGGAAGAAAGACTGACAGTCGGAAGAGCAACTCTAGTTTCTATGGTAAGGGAACTGGACCTGTATCAAATGTATATTGATGATTTGTTACTTGAAAAATGCTAATTATAGGTCCTGATAAACAAATATTGAGCACCCATCAGCTTAAACATTTGTTTTGGGTGCTCAAAAGAACTGTCTCATTTGAGCCCCCACAACATATGTTTTGGTTGAGAAATAAGAAAAATAATATTCAATTTACATCCAATAAAGGTCTCAATTTTAACAGATTAAATACCTTTTAATGTTTAGTGGATATATAATATAACTAAACAAATTTATCACTTGGCTAGTACTGAACCAAAAGGTATTTACTGGGTTCTCAAAGAGGCCATCTGAATAACAGTAAAACCTGTCACTCAAAAAAGACCAAAAATTGTTTTTCAAGACTGATTATCATTTAATGCAGGTCAAAAGTAATGCAGAATGCTCCAAGGGGAGCATTCTGCAATACTTTCTACCTTCATTAAGCTACCATTTATCTTTAAGGCTTTTGTTTTGTCTATTTATACCCCCGGTACGAAGTATATAGGGGTTATATAGTTTTTTTTGAGTGGCTGCTTAAGACAGGTTTTACTGTATATGTTTCTTTTTGAGTTTGAGTACTGTACAAGCAAGATACATATAATCTATTATTATCTAGGAGTCTTACTCAAGAGGTCTTTCATTTGAAAATTATTAAACAAGACTTGGCAAGTCAAATAATTTCATATCAAATTATTATGGATGTTATGGGAGCGCAGTGGCTCAGTGGTAGAGTGCTTGACTCGAGACCAAGGGGCTGCAGGTTTGAGCCTCACCGGCGTCACTGTGTTGTGGTCCTTGAGCAAGACACATTTATCCTAGCTTAGTACTGATTCAACGCAGGAAGACCCGTCCCTGTTTAACTAAAAGATTGTTGAAGGGACGTAAAGAACCAAAACAAACAAACTATGGATGTTATATAAAAACTTGCTTATTATCATCAATATTATGACATATTATTGTGGGGTTATATTGTTGCATTTTGAAATACAGTAAAACCTGCCTTAAATGGCCACTCAAAAATAGACAAAACAAAGATGGTAGCTTATATTAAATTAATGAAGGTCGAAAGTATTGCAGAATGCTCTTTGGAGCATTCTGCAATACTTTTGACCTGCATTATTATAAAGTGATAATTGGGCTTGAAAACCAATTTTGGTCGTTTTGAGAGTGGCCGTTTTACACAGGTTTTATTGTACTGTAATTAACTCTTTGCCTACTAGTGTCATCTGCTGATAACCTTTGTAAACAGTTTGGACCCAAATCAGGCCCAACTTAAGGCAGGGCCTGGTCTGGATCCAAACTGTTGATACTGATGGTATTCCTGAAAGAGTTTTTCTAAAGATTTTATTTTGAAAATAATAGCAGTCAACATAAAAGCATGAAAAATTACCCTGTAGGCAAATAGTTAATATAACATTGTTGTGAACAGAATCATGTCTTAACGTGCCAGTAAATCTGTCATAATGCATGTCATATTGTATTTAGTTCATCATGTTGTGACATTGAACAGCATTTTCACCCAATTCACAGCAAAGATTGTTTATAGCATGTGTGAGATTTTATTGACTATTTATGTATTTATCATTTTAGTATAATTTTAGAAATGTCCTTTTTGACGAGAAAACAATATTTTAATAAAATTATTGCAATGCTGTTTGTGTTTTTTGTTGAATATTTAATCGAAGTGTTTCCCTCAGTGATAAGTGGGCCCCATCACGAGGAAATCTGAGTTTGTTGCATGGCAACGAAATAGGTGCAGTCCAGCTTGATCATCAGTCTAATCTGATCAGCGTCTTTGTGATAAAGTCAGGTGCAGATCCCGTCTGCTTAGCTTTGTTTCTGTGCTGAAAGATTGTTGATGGCACGTAAAGAATCAAATCAAAACAAACAATCTTTTTGGACACATTATACATCTTCATCAGAATGGCCATCATACTATCCGCAGGAAACCGTGAGACGCCATAACTGCCGTCTGCTGTGAGAAACTTTTTAACCTGGGTAGTTTCATTGTATGTATATAGGGGTCACAGGTTATAATTTCAAGATAACATTGTGCTTATTTCTGTTTATGAAGATCAGTCAGTGCAGACATCGATAAAGTGCTGCATTTTGAGGCATTTCATCAGAATCCGCACTGTTTGAAAAAGTACGCATCAAGGAGTCACTACGTGTACAAAGGATTAATGCTGAAATGATGGCTGGTATTTTTTCAAGAATCTCTGGTATTATTTTTTCAAGAATCTCATCAAAGAGCTGTGGAGGCATTCTTAACATCTTCTTTGTGGAACTCTCTCTCTCTCTCTCTCTCTCTTTGTTATAAATGTTGAGAAATACCCCAGCTGCTACATTCCATGGGCGGATCCAGAGGGGGACAGGGGCCAGGGTCCGGACCCCCTCTGACAAAACTTTCTGCATATGCGCATGCATTCGTTATTCCGAAAACCATGCCCGCACCCATATTGACCTTGGTCTTTTTTACCTTCCTGCTGCACTCTGATCATCCTGCTCTGCAGCTGCTGGTGGCCTCTTTGCTGCCCCAAAGGCTAGATATACGTACGCGCATAGCAATGATCGGCTTCTTCATTTACATAAATAAATGATTGCAGCAACTTTGTGGGTCTCCTTTTTATACTGTCGGCACACACGGGTTTAAACACAGCCCATCGTCTACGTTTCATCGTAGAAAACCTTGACAGAACTTGATAGACGTAGCAGAACTTGGTCGGACCGTTACAAAATGTGAGAGGTTCCAACAGAACGTGGCAGGCCGGGAATGCCGCGCCTGATCTGGATCAAAACTGTTTGACACTCTGATCATATTTCGAAAAAGTTGATTTTGAAAAAAAGCAGCAGACGACAAAAATTTGGAAAAAAATCCCAGTGGGCAAAGAGTTAAAACATACACAGACAGCTATCTAGTGAGGCTTAAGGCCAAATCTGTGCCATAGGTGGTGTAATTCATCAGTGAAGGCTCTGATCGACAAGACTGCACAAATGCAGGCTCGTTTGTGCATATTAAGCTACTGTGGTACATCATGAAACATACATATTGTGTAGTATTTTGCTGCATTTCATTTAGGAATATGTCGTGTAGACCTTGCACATCACGAGCTATTGTGTGCTAAAGTTGGTAAGGGTGGTAAAATTTTTGTTAGCCATGTATTAGCAGCATTATTTTAAGATTTTCTTGGCAAAATTATCTGAGAAATATTTCACTAATCACACGTAACAGATGTACATGTATATGCTAACCAGTCCCTTATACAGGCTTTACATCAGCCACGAACCCCGAAGAGGGTCATTCAGCGTCTCTATTCATCGAACGCTTGGCCCAAACAGGAGCTTATAACACTCACAGGCTAAAGCCCCGTTCTCACTGTGACGATGAAGCCACAGTACATCCCGATGCAGGGCAGCCTGTATACCGTGATGCACCGGGACACATTTCATAAAAAATAAATTGCCTTTGCACGCCCCGGTCCTAAAGAAAGCAAGACACTGGTTGATTCCCCGTTCACCACAGAGCACTTACGGTGCAGCACAGTGGTGCCACGGTTCTTGCCGGTATACCCCGGTGTTACCCAGGTTGTTTACGGTGATGTCCTGGTAACTGCCGGTTGCGCCACGCTTACATGCCGGTAGTGCCACAGTTGCGTCCCGGCGTTACCCTACACTATAACACCAGGATAAAAATGTTGAGAAGGGAGCGCAGTGGCTCGGTGGTAGAGTGCCTGACTCTAGACCGAGAGGCCGCGGGTTCGAGCCTCGCCGGCGTCACTGTGTTGTGGTCCTTGAGCACAGCTTAGTTCTGGTTCAATCCAGGAAGACCCATCCCTGTTTAACAATAGATTGTTGATGGGACGTAAAGAAACAAATCAAGCAAAAAAAACAAAAACGTGGTGTAGCATCAGTTTTCTTCTGTCTCTATCGCATTAGTTATGTCTTCAAAGAAAAAAAAAAACCATCGAACAGACACAAATTGGACTGCACAGCCAGGTACAATAGCTGGAGACTAAGTTACTAGGGGAATCATGATCTAGGTAGCGAAAACAAATGCCTGGTAACCTCGCAGCTCATTTGCATGAGTGGTGTCGTATAAGCAGAAGCAGACCTGGCCTGGCCCCGAGGTTATGAAACTTTTTTCATGCTCAACTCAACTGAGCATGTCATTACAACTGCTCATAAAAACTAAAATACCTGCAAATAAAGAAGTTTCTTGTTTTAAGTCTCTCAGATGTTTTATTTATCATGCTAAAAATGTTAAAATGCCAACAATTGTTGGCATTTTCACATTTATGAGCAGAATAAATTTCATGCTCAGCTGAGTTGAGTATGAAAAAGTTTTATAACCTTGGGTCTGTTTTCTTACGACGGAGTTCAAATGTTAGATCTGGGCCTAGAATAGCAATGCCTCCTTAAATTTAAGGAAGACTCAATTTAAGTATAGATATTTCAACATGTTACATTAAATGCTTAATAAATTGCCAGGACCAATGCAGAACTTTAGAGGTCGAAGATATCATTGTGATCTATAGAAAAAATCAGTTTGAAAACGTTCGGCCTTGTGCAATAGTGAATCAGGTCTCCCACGGCACCTCGGGGTAATAGTTTTGACTATACTACAAACAGGCATGAAATAACTGTATACTATCATAGGTACAGAGAAATTATTTGTGACAGAAGTGACAGAAGACGGACATAATGACGGACAGACAGACAGAAATTCTAACTCCTATATATCGCACCCTGCTATAAGCAGGTGCAATAAAAAAGCAACTGTGAATATTTCTTACCCATCAATTTAAGTATTTGTTCTGAGTACTCGAAAGAACCATCGCAAAATCGAGACAGTTCTATTGAGTGCCAACAACTTATGGTTTGGCTGAGAAATAAGGAAATTAATTTTTAATTCCTCGTTATTATATGGACCATAGTCGAAAAGTTTTAACATGTGTTTTGGGTGCTCAAAGTAACCATTTCATGGAGACGGTTCTTTTGAGTGCCCAAAATATATGTTTTGGTTGATGGATAAGAAATTCGTTTTCAACTAACACTGTTATCTGGAGGCCTGAAAGGAAACTTATGTTTGGGATACAAACACACCAAGAACACTTCGGCCAGAATTTTTTTATTAGTCGATTTACAGGATTTTTTTCAGATTTAGGGTCGGGGGGAAGAAAATAAAATTAAAAAAAAAAAAACCTCTGAAAATGACAAGTTAACTAGTCATTTTCAGAGCCTTTTTAATTTTGTTAATATTTCCAGAAAAAACCAGTAAAACTAGAAAGGTAAAACAACAGACTGTATTAAATCTTTAAATATTTTATCATTTTCCTAAAAAACAGGATAGGACAATCACTTTTAACAGTGTCACTCTAAAAAATACACAGACATTACCTCAAAAATGTATTATTTTTTTCAACGAAACAAATTATATATAGAGTTGGTGGATAAATTAAAAAAAATTTAGAATTTTTTTTGTTCTACTTTACGAAAAATTACAGTAGGAGGGTTCATAAATCAACTAATAAAAATGTAGGGTAACTTTACAAGCTTTTGTTGTCATCTGCTGACTTTCAAAATTAATTTAAAAAACTTATTTCCTGAGCATTATCAGAGTGTCAAACCATATGGATCTATTTCAGGCCCAATAATCTGTTGGCCTGATCTAGGTCCAAACAGTTTTCAAAGGTTATCAGCCGATTACGAAATTCGCGGCTAGTACCAATCACAACTATAGTAGGTATCAAATGTTGTGACATCTTATTTAATTTTCAGAAAATACAAGTATGTCTTGCTGAAGCTAGATTTATCCTTTTTTATAACACTGTATATTGAGTGACCGCAGGTTTAGATAATCAAAAATTTTCAGCGTAAAATTGTAAATATTTTCTTACCCATCAATTTTAAAATATGGGTGCTCAAAAGAACCATATCATTGAGACAGTTCTTTTGAGTACCCACAACATATGGGAAATCTTTTGGTTAAGAAATAAGAAAATTATTTTTTTCGGTTCGCACTCTTAACAAAAGTCCCGATATTCAGATCAGATGGCTTCTAACTTTTTTCACTTTTTTTTGAAATACCATCAGTGTCAAACAGTTCAGATCCAGATCTGGCGGGATATTTTGTCGGGCCTGATCTGTGTTCAATCTGTTTTGCAAATGCTATAACAAGATGACCAGAAGGAAAAGAGCTACATTGTCTTCTTATTTAGGATCAATAAAGTATGCATAAGGCCAAAATGAAATATATGTGTGGTTCCTGTTTCAGTTTCATACCGACAAAATTTAGGGTAGGTAGGTGGGGAAATTATTAAATTTTTTTGTAACATTTAACATAGAAAATAGTGACAAAAACTGAAAAAGTGCCCAGTTTAAGTAGGTTTTCTCCAAAGACCATTTTAATGTTTAGGGTAGAGTTAAAAAAATTAGGGTAGGTAGGGAAACAGAAACCACACGTATATTTTATTTAAGCCTAATCTATAGTGAAATGACAATCATTTAAAGAATTGTCGCCCAAAAATGCAAAAATTCACTGTCAAGTCTATGAATTGTCAAAGTGTTTATTCTATGTATTGTCAAAGTGTTTTTTCTATGAATTGTCAAAGTGTTTGACATTCAGTGTTCTTCATGACTATGCAGAGCTCCAGAGAAGAAGGTGCCAAACCTGAAATGAAAAATTAAAACCTATGGCACAGGTTTAGATAAACAAAAATGTTCAGCATAAAATTGTAAATATTTTCTTTCCCATCAATTTTACCATATGTTTTGTGTGCTCAAAAGAACCGTCTCATTGAGACGGTTCTTTTGAGTACCCACAACATATGGTTTGGTTGAGAAATAGGAAAATTAAAATTTCGGTACGCACTCTTAACTAAAGTCCTGCTATTGACTATTTGCTTGCTAGCGGGGACTTGTCTGCTGATGCAATCAGTTTTAACCCAGATCAGGTATGACACCCTGATGGATCAAAACTGTTTGACACTCGCATAGTGTTCCTGAAAGATTCTTTTGAAAAGGCGGATTTTAGAAAGAGTCAGCTGACAACAACTTTCGCAGCATACAAAATGGTAATAATCCATTAAGAAAGCTGTACTGCAAGCTAATGAATAGCATACAGGTGGGATCCCAAGCCATTTTATAAAATATGCACTCAAAGAGTCTGGGTGTAATACCCCCTGTATGAGGCCAGGGGTGAAGCCCTGTGGCAGAAAATTGTTTTAGGGCATTCCAAAGGGCTTAAATAAGCCCTCAAGATACGCAACGAAACACTATTAGCTGCAGTTTTCTTCCAAAAATCAAATTAAATACAGTAAAACCTTTTTTAAAGAGGCCACTCAAGATTGATTATTGCTTAATGCAGGTCCAAAGGGAGCTTTCCGCCATACTTCCGACCTTCATTAAGCTAGAATTTGTCATTAAGATTAGGTTTAATTTTTGTCTATCTTAACACAGGTTTTGGAGCATTCTGTAATACTAGTGACCTTTATTAAGCTAGAACTTGTCATTAAGGTCTGGTTTTATTTTTGTCGATCAGGTTTTACTTTATCTTAAAAAAGTATACTCAGGACTTTAGTTTAGAGTGGTTAACAAAAATTTAATTGTCTGATTTCTCAATCAAAACATATGTTGTGGGTACTCAAAAGAACCGTCTCAATGAGACGGTTCTTTTGAGTACCCAAAACATAATATGTTAAAACGGATAGGTAAGAAAATATTTACACTTTTACGCTGAAAATGTTTGTTTATCTAAACCTGTGTATACTTGCTGCATCAAGTATTAGGCACATGTGTACGCCCCTGGCATACTTGAGCCAGAAGATACTTGCTGCGTCAAGTATTAGGCACATGTGTACGCCCCTGGCAAACTTGAGCCAGAAGCTGAGATGATGGTACTAGTATTGTATTAGTGAGTAGACAATGATCAGACTGGTCTGTGCACCTGTAGAGTCCCTGCTCACGAACACAAAGAGACAAAGATAAAGACCTACACAATTGTAGATCCTTTCCACTAGATAGCTGTGTATGTACACTTAGAGAGTTTGTGTATTTATGCTAATGTGAACGGTACCTGAATTGCATGCTTTATTGTAGTCTGCTGTTTTTCATTAACTTTGTCAAAATATTATTTCAGGAATACCATCAGAGTGTCAAATATTTGGATCAAGATAAGGCCGGATCAAGTGTTTGCAATGGTAATCAGCAGATGACATTTGTTTGTTTGATTTGATTCTTTATGTCCCATCAACAATCTTTCAGTTAAACAGGAACGGGTCTTCCTGGGTTGAACAAGTACTAAGCTAGGATAAATGTGTCTTGCTCAAGGACCACAACGCAGTGACGCCGGTGAGGCTTGAACCCGTGGCCCTTCGGTCTCGAGTCAAGCACTCTACCACTGAGCCACTGCCCTCCCGAGCAGGTGGCATAATTCACTGCTATTTCTCGGTCTTCAAAGAGCCTCATTGTTCTTCTATGAGCCGCAACATGAGATTTCCAACAATGTGGTATTTTGACAAGTTTAGACTCAGACGAGCCTTTGCAGCCTCCTTTTAAGCTTAGAAACTCCAAATGCTGTTCTGTCAGTAGCTTTAGCCCTAGAATATTCAAGCGACTAGCAAAGGCTCTGATCAGACTGCGGGTATACTCAGTCTGGCCTGAGCCTTTGTTGGTTGCACATACTACATTGTTGGAAATCTCATGTCTTGGCTCCTATGTATTTGGAGAGAGGAAAAGGGGTTTCCTACCAAAAATGTTTAAGGATGTAATCTGAACCCTACATCTTTATATGGGCCTGTAACCTTAACTCTTCATCTTTATATTGGCCTGTAACCTAAACTCTACATCTTTATATGGGCCTAAACTGATAAACAATGTTGCTGCTGATGAGGTCACACTTTTATGCTCTTATCTTATTGCACTGTTATTATTTCTATTCTCTAAAGTGATTTGGCAGGCTCAAAGTAACAGACATTCAGGTAGAAATGAGTATTTATACAGCTCTTAACCCTTAAAGTGCCAACTATAATTTGCAGCAGGCGACAATTGCAAATTTTGCCGCTTTTTCAAAAATAACAAATAAGGCATGATATTTCCACATTTTGTTTGACGTGAAGATGTCATCTGCATTTTATCTCTGCTACATATATACAATTCTAACACACCTCCCCTATATAGTCAATGGTAAAAACAGGATATATCAAACAATAATTCACAGTTTTGAAAACACCAGGAAAAAGTGCGCTAGCTGACGTCATATGTTAATGCAAAATGACTTCATTCATGGCGTTAGATGCTGTAGCATCCTTTTTACACTTGAAAGACGTAACAAATACATTTAAACGTATTCAAGACTAACTATTGCAGGGAATTCTTCAGTGCAATGGCGTAAAGTTGGAAGATGCTTAAGACTTCAAATATGTTTTTATCCTTAATGTGTGTTAGAATCTAAATAGATCAGCACGAGTGTGTGAATTGTTGAGTAATAATTCATCTTCTCTTGAAGATAAATCACTCGCACTATGCGTTCGTGATTTGATCTTTACAACTTACCTCCAAACAGTGAATTATTACTCAACAATTCACTGCTATAGCTGTTCTATTTCTTAAATATACTTCAGACTTGATTTTACCATGGCAGCAAGCAATATGAACCTGATCTTGGTTCATAATGTTTGTAATACACGCTACCTAAGAAAGTCACCAGACTAGAAAACAGACAACAAAAGGTGTGATGGCGGGAATAGGTGTGAATGGCAGAAAAGGAATAATTAGAATATGAGACAAAGTTTTCTGTAAATATGCTGACAAGCCAGTCAAATGGAATTTGATGCCTTCATCAGTTTCTTAGAGAAGAAAAAAATGTCTGTTGCAAATTTTCAGAGGAACTTTAAGGGCAAAAAAGTTATTGCATGATACTAGGGGTCATGTCACTGGTTTCATTTAACTCATCTAATTATTGCCCTTATGTAACTCCCTATCTGGATAGCTTGCTACATCTCAATACTAGCTAGTCTCTGTAGCTTAACAGGCAGTCTTCCTATACAAGTATTCAACTTCAGTTTGGTATGATACAGATCTGAATAATTAAGGTAAAAGTCTACTTGCCTTTTCCAATTATCAATATGGTTATATAATGGCCTCCACCATCCCCTTATAGCCATCCTTACACCACCTTATCTGGTTCTCTTAAATTAGCACTGTAAAAGTAGCATGAAAAAATATACTTGGAATCTTACATTCTTTACCTATTAGTGTCACATGCTGATAACCTTTGCAAACAGTTTAGACCCAGATCAGGCCCGACATAATGTTGGGCCAGTTATAGGTCCAAACTGTTTGACACTGACAGTTTTTCTGAAAAAAAAATGTTTTGCTCAAAAAATATCAGCAGTACCATGCACATTACCCAGCATGCCATAGGGTAAAACCGATTGAGCAGTGGCATGAGATTTCCAACAATGTGGTATATGCGACCAGCAAAGGCTCAGATCAGCCTGCGCATACATACAGTCTGATCAGAGCCTTTGCAAGTCACTTGAATATTCTATGACTTAAGCTACTGGCCGAAAATCATTTGGAATTTCTAAGCTTAAAAGGAGGCTGCACAGGCTCGTCTGAGTCTACACTTGTCAAAATGTCACTGCTCAATAAAGACTGGTCAATAAGGGATGCTTATCCCCTCTAGAGTAAGAGTCCGTATGAGCAAATAATATAAATTGTAGTATGGCCGATGCTTTTTTCTTTGATCTTTGCTGATGTTTAAATCAGACACCCTAGAATAACGACAAAGGAGGAGCTTAAAACCGTACTCTAACTTCCAATTTTAGTTAAACAGTGATGTAGGCGGGAACTTCCTAAAAAGCAACAAAATAACCTGTAGGTAAATGTAATATAATTGACAGCTAAGGCCGGATGCAGGGAGGAGCGAATGTAAATTTCGTCAGGTGTCAGTATCACATGTTTATTTGCACCTACGCCATACTACAAGCTAAATAAAGGATTTTTCCCCGGCTTTCTGTTTAAACCGCTCGGTGGGCTACGCCCACCTCGGGGTTTAAACAAGAAAGCCTCGGAAAAGTATCCTTTATTTATTACTTAACAGACCTTACTGTTCTACCAGCCAAGAGTGACAGTGACATCATGTTTTGTTTACAAAATTTTTAGGGACTTAGAATCGATAGATCACTTGTGTATTAATCCTATCCACAGGATAGGATTAATACACAAGCGATCTTTTGGTTCTCGTTAGCTCAAGTGAAGTGTACACGACAGTGTTGTACTTAGCAATTGTAAACAAAACATACGTCACTGTCACTTTTGGTTGGCACTATAGTAGCTTTAGAAAAGGCTTCAGTGACATCTGTGCCATACGAAGACCCAAACAATAAAAAATCCAGCACTTAGTTAAACAAGCTGCCATTTTGACACATTATTTTCAGGTATCAAACTTCTTTGTGTAAATTTTAAAAATGACTACAGGCCATAGTTAAGAGATTGTAATAGAAAAATAATTTTTATTTCTCACCCAAAACAAATGTTGTCCGATCTCAAAAGAACTGTCTAGATACCACCATGAAAAAAGTAACCATTTGGCACATTTAAGAATGCAGGTTAATTCATTTATGCTGAATAAAATAATTTCTCACCGTTTTAATAGTTTTCGGAATGATTTCTGTTTTGTTTGATTTGATTCTTTACGTCCCATCAACAATCTTTGAGTTAAACAGGGACAAGACTTCCTGGGTTGAACCAGTACTAAGCTAGGATAAATGTGTCTTGCTCAAGGACCACAACGCAGTGACGCCGGTGAGGCTCGAACCCGCGGCCCCTCGTGTCTGCTCATAAACATTGCAAAACGTTTGATTAAGGTCTAGCTCAACAAACCCTTGGGCCTGATCTGGATGCAATCGGTTTTGACACTTGTGGTATTCCTGAACTTTTTGGAAAAAATGATTTTGGAAAACAATTGAACAGATGATTGAAGTCATGTAAGCTGACTTGGCATATAAAGAATTAAACCAGCTAGGATTAAAATTTAGACATTTCACTGTAGAATGGTATTCTAACCTTTATCCCGCCAATACTTTTATCCTGAAAATATCATCTGATTTTAAGAATGCTGCATATTTTCAAATGCACTTCAGACTAGATTTTTTCATGGGAACAAACAATATGATCCCTGATCAGACTAATCCCTAGTAAGACTGATCCCATGGAAGCAGTCTGATCATGGTCCATATTGTTTGTAATATAGGCTATCTGAGCCTCGATACAAGAAAACCTGTCTTCGGGGGTTTGCGAACAACAAAGGAGCAGACCAGCCTGGGCATCCGTGCAGTCTGATCAGCACCTTTGTTATACGCTTTTTGGAAAGTATCATATGTAAACTTGCTACAGGTGAAATTCTATTTTCAAGCTAGTCTCTGTAGCTGAGGAGACTGGTTTGAAACTCGCTTTGTCGGAAACCCCAAAGACAGGTTTTCCCACGGCACAGCCTATCTAAGAACATAAGTAGATGAGAGGAGAAGACAACTCAGGTTGTAACTTGCAGGCTAAGGGCTTGTGAGTTGTCATACTTACATTTGAACCAGTTATGATTCCATATTTGCCAACACTACCAACACTAGGAACTCTTCAACCTGTGAATGGAATATACAGATTTATTATACCTCACGTGAATTTCCCATACAAAACTTCCATAGACGAACGACTGATATTTTATAATATCACCCGGTGCTACAGCAACGGCGAATACTGCCACGTGTTTGCCATAGCAGCGGGTGATATTATAAAATATCAGGGCGGTCACATGATGCGTAATGCCGATGTGCGTACGGTTCGTTCACGTCAGGAGACGTTCAACAGCAATGGTGGACATGACACATGATTTGGCGACTTTAAACACCAAATAACTTCGTTGTTTATGGTCAGAAACACAAAGTGTGGGTACTCGTTTTCTTAGTTAGGACGAGAGGAACACGTTGAGACCAAATTCGAGCCGATTTGGCTAAATTTTCTATTTTGCAACAAAACCGCATCTTGTACAGTATCTCCATTTAAATGACGCTGCTTGGTATTAAGTTTGACGTCATCGACTTCTTATGACGTAATTTGTTGAACCGAACGTCATGATCAGTGCGAGCATTCAAACTGTTCAAAAGAAATATTTTTGTGAAAGCTGTATTTTCATTCATGCAGATCTATAAGAGGCTGTGCATTATTTTCCCTTTGGATCTCCCCTCACCATGGTAGGCCTAAGACAGTGGAAAATAAAGGATCTAATGTTCGGTATAATAAAATAAATATTACCTTCCCTGATAAGGTGATATTCGAAAATATCATCCCTCGAAATATGATTATCAACCTCAGCTGCGCCTCGGTTGATAATCACATTCCTCGGGATGATATTTTCGACTATCACCATATCAGGGAAGGTAATATTTATATAATATTAAGCAGGCATGTATGGTTTATAGAATAATTTTACATGCTTTTGCTGTTGTCTGCTGACTCTTCCAAAGTTGACATTAAAATAATTTCCCAGGAACACTATCAGAGTGTCATATGATTTGGATCAGGACCAACACTCTGTTGGTCATGAAATGGGTCCAAACTGTTTGCAAAAGGCTATGAGCACATGGCAAAAAGTCACAAGCATGGAAAGAGTAAAATACATTATCATATGATGGCGCCTCTGGGAGTGATACAACGCCATGCATTTAACCCTTAATGCGCCAATCGCAACAGAAGTCGTCTGCTTTTATCGTCTGCTGAAATGTTTAAGAAGCCTCTATGGCAAACAGTATGGACCCAGATCAGACAGCTCCTATAGGAGCAGTCTGTTCTGGGTCCATGCTGTTCGCTTGCATACTTAATTCATCAGTAATGTTAGGCAATTATTTGCAGCAGACGACTTCAGCAGAAGACATTTTCAGATGCATTTTTTTCTTGGCGCTTTAAGGGTTAAATCGATAAACCACTAGTGGTTTACAGATTTAGGTAACGTTATATATTGATGTCCGTAATAATGTCACATATATATTGCAAAATCTCAGCATTTACCACACAAAATTGTGATTTAAAAGTAAATTAAGGGTCATATGCTAAATAGAATCTTACATTTAGTGCTCCTGTATTATTGAATCTATTACCTGTATTATTGAATTTATTAAACTTGTTGCAGAGTAACTATGTGCCTCGCATTTTATCTCTTTTTTCCTTAAACTCCTTTTATAAATTCAATAAAACATGAGCACTCATGTTAGATAATCTATGTAGACAATAAGCATTAAATTTCTAATATTTATATTCTTGAAGATGGTAATTTGGCCTGATGCATCCAAAGCAAAAACAATACAGTAAAATCTCGTAAACAAATACAGTAAAATCTTGTAAATTGAGCTGCAACAGGAGATTTCCTACAATGTGGCATTTTGACAAGTGTAGACTAAGATGAGCCTGTGCAGCCTCCTTTTAAGCTTAGAAACTCCAAATGATGTTCAGTCAGTAGCTTAATACTTATATAATGTTCAAGGGACTAGCAAAGACTCTGTTCAGACTGCGCATATGCGCAGGCTCATCTGAGGCTATGCTGGTCGCACATACCACATTGCTGGAAATCTTATGTCACGGCTCAATTATAAGTCCTCAGTACTAGAGGTTTGATTTCAAATTATCAGCAATTCGAATTATAGGGGGTATACATAATATATAGCCCTAAAAATGAGTATCATTAGGTTCTTTGTTTTTGTATAAAATATTTATGTTTTGTCGGCGTAAAAGAAACGTCTCCAAGAAATGTTTCTATTATACAACCTAAACATGTGTTATTGCAAACAGTTACTAAAATAGGTCATGAAAATATAGGTCTTATTCTCTGAATCCAGCGTGTCTCATGTTTATTTCCATTTAGCGAGTATTTCATATTTGTGGTTTTACTGTAGTTTCTATTCAGACTTCAGTTTCTATTCAGCCCTGTCCTTATTAATATCAAAATAGTTTGAACAAAGCCAACAAACAATTCTAACATATCTCTATGAAAAGTTTATAACTTGACAGCTGTGAGGTATTAAGTTTGCATGTTACATCAATGAGTATGGTCAAGGTTTTCAAATTTCGAAAAATTCTCTTTCTGTTCAATTAAAATGGTGGTTTTCAGGGCTGAAATTAACAAAATGCTTGTCAGAATACTGCAAAGGGACGACTCTGATCAGACTGCTTCTGAAGCAGTCTGATCTGGGTCTCCACATTTTGTATAGGCCTTTTCCCCAGAAACTGGTGTTCAAAATTTTAGAACCTTTACTGTAATATGGAAGACACATGTAGTACTTACCTAGAGAAGTGCTGGCAACCATCCAAAGTAGTTGTTAATGCTGGTTTCCCAGGAGTAATTCCTCAGACATCTTAGCAGAACACTATACACACAACAAGGTGCCTGGTTGCTGAAACATCTGAGGCTTCTAAAAACATTTTATTTATATTCTTACATACAAAATATTAAAACATAAAACCAGCCTGTCCATAGGGACTCTAATACAATGATGATGATGATGATGATGATGATGATAATGATGATGACAGATTCATGTGGTTGAAAATGAGGATAACCAGGCTGACAGTATGATGGTGAGAATGATGAAAATAGAGAGTCCAGGATCCTACATCTTAGGTAATAGTGATGGGGTTTAATCATTTGGCTGCTCCTATGATAAAACTGATGACTAATATTTGGGATTTTGTATCCTTACAATTATATTTCATTGGCACAAACCATGGATGACATTTGTCCTTGGGGATTCAATGAGTGATAATGATGTATCCAGAATTCTGGTATATCAGCCAGCTTGAAACAAGCAAAGTTTTGTAATAAATTTCTGCACCTTACTTTATTTCTGCTCTCTTGCTTATTCTTTAATATTCAAACAGCAATAGGTTAATATAAAGTTAACAGTATATAATTGCTTAATATTTTAAGTCCACTGTCCATCTCCGTATAGGTAGAGATCTACACTACAGTGCCACCTCAATTTGGTTAACATCTTAGATACTCAAAAGAGTATTTAGTTTCATGTTCATCGTGTTGGTCCAGATCAGGGTCCAAATTTTTCGGGAAGGTTATCAGCAGGCAACACTAACGAGTAAAGAGTTTAACTGACCTTGCATCGCAATCTCTTCATATCATAGGTAAGCTAGGTTTAGTGATAGTGGCTTTTCCTAGTCATATAGTTAAAATGTATTATATCCATTCTACTTTGATCATACATCTATACTATAAGTTGATAAACACCAACCTAACAATTATACTGGTATTTCCTACCTAGCAGTTAAAGAGTTTACTTGTCCTTGTACTTCTATATCTTCAACACTATCAATACTATAAGTTGCTATTCACCAAAACTTGCAATATCCCTGAAATTTCCTATCTAGCAGGCAAAGAGCTAGGTTTAACAATAGGTTAGCTAGGTTTAGTGATAGATTAGCTAGGTTTAGTGATAGTGGTTTTTCCTGGTCACATAGTTAACCTGTATTATACCTATTCTACCATGATCGTGCATCCATACATCTGTACTATAAGTTGCTATACACTAACCTTACAATATCCCTGGTATTTCCTACCTAGCAGGTAAAGACGAAATTGTCTTTTTACTTAAATCTTCTTGTCATAGATAAGCTAGGATAAGTGATAGTGTTTTTTCCTGGTCATATAGTTTTACCTGTATTATACCTATTCTACCTTGATTAATACATACATCTGTACTATAAGTTGCTATTCACGAACCTAACAATATCCATGGTATTTCCTACCTAGCAGGTAAAGAGCTAGGTTAAGCAATAGATTAGCTAGGTTTAGTGATAGTGTTTTTTCCTGGTCATATAGTTAACCTGCGTTATACCTGGATCGTGCATCCATACACCAACCTAACAATATCCCTGATATGTCCTACCTAGCAGGTAAATAGTTTAATAGTCCTTGTACTTCTATATCTCAAAGCATATGTACTATAAGTTGCTATTCACCAACCTAACAATCATGATATTACCTAGCAGGTAAAAGAGTTTAATTGTCCTTTTACTTATATATTTTCTAAACTTATGTGCTTTAAAGTAAGTAAGGTTGCAAAGATCAGGAATCGATACAATCAAGTACCACACCTGACCCAGGATGATGTTGTCACTACTACTACTACTACTACTACTACTACTACTACTACTACTACTTCGTCTTCTTCTTCTGATGTTGTCACTACTACTACTACTACTACTTCGTCTTCTTCTTCTGATGTTGTCACTACTACTACTACTACTACTACTACTACTACTACTACTAATACTAATACTACTACTACTACTACTATAAATACTACTTCTTCTGATGTTGTCACTACTACTGCTTCTACTTCTGATGTTACAACTGCTAGTTCTTCTGATGTTGTCACTTCTACTTCTGATGTTACAACTGCTAGTTCTGATGATGTTGTCACTACTACTTCTACTTCTTCTTCTCTGATGTTGTCACTACTACTTCTACTTCTGATGTTACAACTGCTAGTTTTAATGATGTTATCACTACTACTTCTACTTCTTCTTCTCTGATGTTGTCACTACTACTTCTAATTCTTCTAATGTTGTCACTACTACTACTCTTTCATCTGTTGTCACTACTACTACTACTTCCTTTTCCTCTGCTGTTGTCACTATTATTACTTCTTCTGATGTCACTACTTCTTCTTTTTCAGATGTTGTCACTACTTCTTCTTCTTTGGATGTTGTCACTACTTCTACTTCTTCTTCTTTGGATGTTGTCACTACCACTTCTTCTTCGGATGTTGTCACTACTTCTTTTTCTTCGGATGTTGTCACTACTACTTTTTCTTCTTCAGATGTTGTCACTACTTCTTCTTCTTCGGATGTTATCACTACTATTTCTTCTCTGATGTTGCCACTACCACTTCTACTTCTAATGTTGTCACTACTACTACTCTTTCATCTGTTGTCACTACTACTACTACTTTTTTCTCTGCTGTTGTCACTACTATTACTTCTTCTTCTGATGTCAATACTTCTTCTTCAGATGTTGTCACTACTTCTTCTTCTTCGGATGTTGTCACTACTTCTTCTTCTTCGGATGTTGTCACTACTACTGCTACTTCAGATGTTGTCACTACTACTTTTACTTCTTCTTCTAATGTTGTCACTACTACTACTCTTTCATCTGTTGTCACTACTACTACTACTTCTGTTTCCTCTGCTGTTGTCACAACTATTACTTCTTCTTCTGATGTCACTACTTCTTCTTCAGATGTTGTCACTACTTCTTCTTCAGATGTTGTCACTACTTCTTCTTCTTTGAATGTTGTCACTACTACTGCTACTTCTGATGTTGTCACTACTTCTACGTCTGCTCCGATTTAGTCACTACTACTTATTATTCTTCTGATGTTGTCACTACTATTTCTTCTCTGTTGTTGTCACTTCTACTTTTACTTCTTTTTCTAATGTTGTCACTACTACTACTCTTTCATCAGTTGTCACTACTACTACTACTTCTTTTTCCTCTGCTGTTGTCACTACTATTACTTCTTCTTCTTCTGATGTCACTACTTCTTCTTCAGATGTTGTCACTACTTCTTCTTCTTCAGATGTTGTCACTGCTACTTCTTCAGATGTTGTCACTGCTTCTTCTTCTTCTTATGATGTTGTCACTACTTCTTCTTCTTCAGATGTTGTCACTACTTCTTCTTCGGATGTTGTCACTACTTCGTCTTCTTTGAATGTTGTCACTACTACTGCTACTTCTGATGTTGTCACTACTTCTACGTCTACTCCGATTTAGTCACTACTACTTATTATTCTTCTGATGTTGCCACTACTATTTCTTCTCTGTTGTTGTCACTTCTACTTTTACTTCTTCTTCTATTGTTGTCACTACAATACTCTTTCATCTGTTGTCACTACTACTACTACTTCTTTTTCCTCTGCTGTTGTCACTACTATTACTTCTTCTTCTGATGTCACTACTTCTTCTTCAGATGTTGTCACTGATAATTCTTCTTCTTCTTCAGATGTTGTCACTGCTTCTTCTTCTTCTTCAGATGTTGTCACTGCTTCTTCTTCTTCTTCTTCTTCTGATGTTGTCACTACTTCTTCTTCTTCAGATGTTGTCACTACTTCTTCTTCGGATGTTGTCACTACTTCTTCTTCTTCAAATGTTGTCACTACTACTGCTACTTCTGATGTTGTCACTACTTGTACGTCTACTCCGATTTAGTCACTACAACTTATTATTCTTCTGATGTTGTCACTACTATTTCTTCTCTGTTGTTGTCACTTCTACTTTTACTTCTTCTTCTAATGTTGTCACTACTACTACTCTTTCATCTGTTGTCACTACTACTACTACTTCTTTTTCCTCTGCTGTTGTCACTACTATTACTTCTTCTTCTGATGTCACTACTTCTTCTTCAGATGTTGTCACTGCTACTTCTTCTTCTTCAGATGTTGTCACTGCTTCTTCTTCTTCAGATGTTGTCATTACTTCTTCTTCTTCAGATGTTGTCACTACTTCTTCTTCTTCGGATGATGTCACTACTTCTTCTTCAGATATTGTCACTACTTCTTCTTCTTCAGATGTTGTCACTACTTCTTCTTATTCAGATGTTGTCACTACTACTGCTACTTCTGATATTGTCACTACTACTTCTTCTTCTTCAGATGTTGTCACTACTTCTTCTTCTTCAGATGTTGTCACTACTACTTTTTCTTCTTCAGATGATGTCACTACTTCTTCTTCTTCAGATGATGTCACTACTTCTTCTTCTTCAGATGTTGTCACTGCTACTGCTACTTCTGATGTTCTCACTACTATTTTTTCTCTGATGTTGTCACTACTTCTAATTCTCCAGATGTTGTCACTACCTCTTCTTCTTCTGATGTCACTACTACTACTACTTCTTTTTCCTCTGCTGTTGTCACTACTATTACTTCTTCTGATGTCACTACTTGTTCTTCAGATGTTGTCACTGCTACTTCTTCTTCTTCAGATGTTGTCACTACTTCTTCTTCGGATGTTGTCACCACTTCTTCTTCGGAAGTTGTCACTACAACTGCTACTTCTGATATTGTCACTACTACTGCTACTTCTGATGTTCTCACTACTTCTATGTCTACTCAGATTTAGTCACTACTACTTATTATTCTTCTGATGTTGTCACTACTATTTCTTCTCTGATGTTGTCACTACTACTTTTACTTCTTCTTCTAATGTTGTCACTACTACTACTCTTTCATCTGTTGTCACTACTACTACTTCTTCTTTTTCCTCTGCTGTTGTCACTACTATTACTTCTTCTTCTGATGTCACTACTTCTTCAGATGTTGTCACTACTTCTTCTTCTTCGGATGTTGTCACTACTACTGCTACTTCTGATGTTGTCACTACTACTGCTACTTCTGATGTTGTCACTTCTTCTTCTTCAGATGTTGTCACTACTACTTCTTCTTCGGATGTTGTCACTACTACTGCTACTTCTGATGTTGTCACTACTACTGCTACTTCTGATGTTGTCACTACTATTACTTCTTCTTCTCTGATGTCAATACTTCTTCTTCAGATGTTGTCACTACTACTTCTTCTTCAAATGTTGTCACTACTACTTCTTCTTCGGATGTTGTCACTACTACTGCTACTTCTGATGTTGTCACTACTACTGCTACTTCTGATGTTGTCACTACTATTACTTCTTCTTCTCTGATGTCACTACTACTTCTTCTTCAGATATTGTCACTACTACTTCTTCTTCTGATGTTGTCACTACTATTACTTCTTCTTCTCTGATGTCACTACTTCTTCTTCAGATGTTGTCACTACTACTTCTTCTTCAGATGTTGTCACTACTACTTCTACTTCTTCTGATGTTGTCACTATTTCTGCTACTTCTGATGTTGTCACTACTACTTCTACTTCTTCTTCTAATGTTGTCACTACTACTACTCTTTCATCTGTTGTCACTACTACTACTATTTCTTTTTCCTCTGCTGTTGTCACTACTATTGCTTCTTCTGATGTCACTACTTCTTCTTCTTAGGATGTTGTCACTACTTCTTCTTCTTCGGATGTTGTCACTACTACTTCTTCTTTGGATGTTGTCACTTCTACTTCTTCTCCTGATGTTGTCACTACTATTACTTCTTCATTGGATGTTGTCACTACTACTTCTTCTTCAGATGTTGATACTACTACTTCTTCTTCTGATGTTGTCACTACTTCTACTACTTCTTCTTCGGATGTTGTCACTATTTCTACTTCTTCAGATGTTGTCACTGCTACTTCTTCTTCAGATGTTGTCACTACAACTTCTTCTTCTGATGTTGTCACTACTTCTACTACTTCTTCTTCGGATGTTGTCACTACTACTTCTTCTTCTGATGTTGTCACTACTTCTACTACTTCTTCTTCGGATGTTGTCACTACTACTTCTTCTTCTGATGTTGTCACTACTTCTACTACTTCTTCTTCGGATGTTGTCACTACTTCTACTTCTTCAGATGTTGTCACTGCTACTTCTTCAGAAGTTGTCACTACCTCTTCTCCATCCATCACCTATACACCAAAACTTGCAATATCCCTGGTATTTCCTACCTAGCAGGTAAAGAGCTACATTGAGTGATAGATTAGCTAGGATTAGTGATAGTGGTTTTTCCTGGTCATGTAGTTAACCTGTATCATACCTATTCTACCTTGACCATGTATCCATACATCTGTACTATAAGTAGCTATACACTAACTTTACGATATCCCTAGCATTTCATACCTAGTAGTTAAAGAGCTAGGTTGAGTGATAGATTAGCTATGTTGGGTGGTAGTAGTTTTTCCTGGTCATGTAGTTAACCTG
Organism: Loripinus fragilis; assembly: GCA_964019695.1. Taxonomy (NCBI): domain Eukaryota; kingdom Metazoa; phylum Mollusca; class Bivalvia; order Lucinida; family Lucinidae; genus Loripinus; species Loripinus fragilis. The sequence continues at coordinate 16,716,793 of OZ026520.1, forward strand.
TATTATACCTATTCTACCTTAATCATGCATCCATACATCTGTACTATAAGTTGCTATACACTAACCTTACAATATCCATGGTATTTCCTACCTAGCAGGTAAAGAGCTACATTGAGTGATAGATTAGCTAGTTTAGTGATAGTGGTTTTTCCTGGTCATGTAGTTAACCTGTTTTATACCTATTCTACCTTGACCATGTATCCATACATCTGTACTATAAGTCGCTATACACTAACCTTACGATATCCCTGGCATTTCATACCTAGTAGTTAAAGAGCTAGGTTGAGTGATAGATTAGCTATGTTGGGTGGTAGTAGTTTTTCCTGGTCATGTAGTTAACCTGTATTATACCTATTCTACCTTAATCATGCATCCATACATCTGTACTATAAGTTGCTATACACTAACCTTACAATATCCCTGGTATTTCCTTCCTAGCAGGTAAAGAGCTAGGTTGAGTAATAGATTAGCTAGGTTTAGTGATAGAGGTTTTTCCTGGTCACGTAGTTAACCTGTATTATACAGAGGAAAAAGAAGTAGTAGTGATAACAGAAGTAGTAGTAGTGACAACAGCAGAGGAAAAAGAAGTAGTAGTTTAACAGAGGAGGTAGTAGTAGTAGTAGTAGTAGTAGTAGAAGTAGTAGTAGTAGTAGTAGTAGTAGTAGTAGTAGTTGAATTATTATTAGTAGTAGTAGTAGTAGTTGTAGTAGTAGTAGTAGTAGTAGTAGTAGTAGTAGAAGTAGTAGTAGTAGTAGTAGTAGTAGTAGTAGTAGTAGTAGTAGTAGTTAAATTAGTAGTAGTAGTAGTAGTAGTAGTAGTTGTAGTAGTAGTAACAGCAGCAGCTGCAGTAGAAGTAGCAATAGGAGTGGTGGCAGCAGCACTAGTAGTTTCCTTCATAGGTTCTGAATGGATGATAAAACACTAGTTTTAAAAGGCTAAAGATATTTCCCTCTAGATGGATAAAATATTCACTACTTAGAATAATAAAATCTAGGCAGCTTAGATTCAATCTAAAGTGTCAATAGCAAGATATGTTCAACCCAAAGGTATATTACATCTAGGATCACACTTACTACATAGAGGAGCTCTTTACCACCTCAGGTCTGCACTCAAGGCCGATCGCATCCAAGAGGAGAACTCTGAAAGTGGGAGCTCTGCCTCTGCCGACTCTATACAAAGCAGTGCATCACCTAGGAGAGTAATATAGTATGAATGGGAAGAACAATATAGAGCATTGCCACAACTAGAAGAGCTCATACAACTGCAAGGCAATGTTCCTTCGAGGTTACTTCTATGGTTAAAGCAGTGCTATAAAAGTGATCAATCTATAAGGGCCATCACACTAATAATTTGTATTTTTTTACAAAAATTAACAGATGCTGCTCCATGCAGAACCTACAAACCAATTAAGTATTCAAAAATGTTCCTGAAAATGATTCTAGATTTTTGACAATGGCATTTCCTGAAGATAAACTTCATTGTGTGAAGTAAAGCCTCACTTTAGCTGAATGAATTCATTTCAAATTTGAATTTTGTTTCACCTATAAAAACAGGTTTCAGAGTTTTACTGATTGCCTATATAGCCCATTTTACAATGTGATTTTCCTAACATTGCATGCCTGAGAAGAGATTGCTCCTTAAATAATGAATGTAAAAAATGAAGTCTACAATTTAGAAATATATCTTACTTTAAAAAATCATAAAATGTTAATATGGTCTAGGATGAGTTTCAAGTTGCTTACATGATAGAAGCTCTACAGATGAGCAGATAGGAGTACTGGTTGGGATGTAATATTGAAACCCTCACTTACTTGCCAAGTGGAACTTTGAGAAGATCTCTCCAGATGAACTTAAACCAATACCTTGTACTAATACTAATAATAATTTACTTACAATCACTAGTACCAATACAATAATTTACTTACAATCTCTAGTACCAATACAATAATTTACTTACAATCTCTAGTACCAATACAATAACTTACTTACAATCTCTAGTACCAATACAATAATTTACTTACAATCTCTAGTACCAATACAATAATTTACTTACAATCTCTAGTACCAATACAATAATTTACTTACAATCTCAAGTACCAATACAATAATTTACTTACAATCTCTAGTACCAATACAATAATTTACTTACAATCTCAAGTACCAATACAATAACTTACTTACAATCTCTAGTACCAATACAATAATTTACTTACAATCTCTAGTACCAATACAATAATTTCTTACAATCTCTAGTACCAATACAATAATTTACTTACAATCTCTAGTACCAATACGATAATTTACTTACAATCTCTAGTACCAATACCGTAATTTACTTACAATACCTAGTACCTATACTGTAATTTACTTACAATCTCTAGAACCAATATGATAACTTACTTACAATCTCTAGTACCAGTACAATAATTTACTTACAATCTCTAGTACCTATACAATAATTTACTTGCAATCTCTAGTACCAATACAATAATTTACTTACAATCTTTAGTACCAATACAATAATTTACTTACAATCTCTAGTACCAATACAATAATTTACTTACAATCTCTAGTACCAATACAATAATTTACTTACAATGCCTTGTACTAATACTAATAATTTACTTACAATATCTTGTACCAATACGGTAATATACTTACAATACCTTGTACCATTCAGATAATTTACTTACAATACCTGCTGGGAAAGGACTGACCTCTTGGTTCTCGTTTGTGATGTCTAATTGTGATGTTGTCTTTTTCCCATTGGCGGGAGCGCAGTGGCGCAGTGGTAGAGTGTTTGACTTGAGACCGAGGGGCTGAGGGTTTGAGCCTAACCGACGTCAATGCGTTGTGTCCTTGAGCAAGACACATTAATCCTAGCTTAGTATTGGTTCAACCCAGGAAGACCCGTCCCTATATAACTGAAAGATTGTTGATGGGATGTAAAGAATCAAATCAAACAAAAACTTTCCCATTGGTATCCTGGGTCAGGTGTGGTGCTTGATTGTATCGATTCTCTTCTTACTACTAGTACCAATACATTAATTTACTTACACTACCTTGTACAAATACTAATAATTAAAATAGTATGTACCAATACGATAATTTACTTACAATATCTTGTACCAATACCAATAATTGACTTACTGCGAATCTGTCACTAACCCACTGGAATGCTGGGTAAGGTGTGGTACTTAATTGTATCGATACCTGATCTTTGCACCCTTACTTTTACAATTTAGGTGAAATCAACCATATCAAGATAATCTGAGATAATACATGCAGTTCTTCACTTACATGACCAGTAAAACCTTTCAACTGGACCCAGTGGCTTAGGCTGCTGTCCGTTCTAAGGCGGTGGTTCTGTTGTTGTTGACTTTTTGTTTATTGTTACTCCCATTGTGGGAGTCTGTAATTGTTCTATGTTTTGTTGTACGTTACTTTATGTCCATTCTAGTATTGCAATCATCTTGATGGGGAAGAGAGAGCTGGTTGCTTTGCTTAATTTGTCTTCCTGGTGTCTCGTGATGGTTGAGCGGCTCTTCCTCGCGGTGCCATGGAGTTGTTTGCGGTTTTTGATTGTGGTATTTCCTGATCATACTCACTATTTTGGAAGTCATACCAATACCTCACTAACATTACCAGTGAAATCTTTGAATCTTAAGAGGCTGTCATGGAAGTCATACCAATACCTTACTTTGACGACCAGAGAAATCTTTGAATCGGAAGAGGCGGTCATGTAAGTCATACCAATACCTCACTTTGACGACCAGTGAAATCTTTGAATCGGAAGAGGCGGTCATGTAAGTCATACCAATACCTCACTTTGACGACCAGTGAAATCTTTGAATCGGAACAGGTGTTCTTGGAAGTCATTCCAATACCAATAGTTTCAAATTCTATGGACGAAAGGCTACACATCATTGAAGCTGTTTAGTTGAGAAACTATCTGTGCTGTAATATCAATCTATTACATACAATGTTATCAAAGTTAAACTTAGACCGACTCGGTGGAAAAACATTTTTATATTTAGTGAGTGTTAAATATAACACTAACTGCTGATTCAATGTGAAGCTGTTGAGTGGAGAAGCAGAGACGATGAATGGCTTTACCATAATTTTATATTGCTGCATATGTAACACTAATAGCCGTTTTGTTGGTGTTGATGTTAGTCAACAGAATTTCAGTCATGACGGAACATTTCCTGGGCTGAGCCACTACTAAGCACCAAGGTATTAAAGTATTGTCATCCAAGGACATTGTTTACCAAATTATATTAGTCCTCTATTTTAAAAGGCTACACAATATTTATTTGTGTTGATGCTTTACATCCCAGTCAAAACTTTACAGTCATGTCGGGACAAATTGTTGAGACAGTACTAAGCACCCCAAGGTCTTGAATTCACCACCCTGGGACACAGAGTCTAACACTCTACCAATTGAGCCACTGTGCTCCCCTAAGCTACACCTTGAACTAAGGTTTATGGCGGTGGCGGGTGGTTCTGTTGTTGATTCATTGTTGATTGTTACTCCCATAGTGGAATTCTGTAATTGTTCTATGTTTTGTTGTGTCCATTCTAGTTTTGCAATCATCTCGATGGGGAAGAGAGAGCTGGTTGCTTTGCTTTGTCTTCTTGGTGTCTCGTGGTTGTTGTGTGGCTCTTCCTCACGATGCCATGGGTTTGTCTGCAGTTTGTGATTGTGGGATTACCTGATCATACTCCATATTTTCTATGGAAGGTGATTGGGCTACCTAAATCTATCACCCTGTCATTTCACCATTTACACATACATACCATGTCCAGCTGTACTATCCACATACAGGTTTTTGTTTGATTCGATTCTTTATGTCCCATCAACAATCTTTCAGTTAAACAGGGACGGGTCTTCCTGGGTTGAACCAGAACTAAGCTAGGATAAATGTGTCTTGCTCAAGGACAACAACGCAGTGAATACGGTGAGGCTCAAATCCGCGGCCCCTCTGTCTAGAGTCAAGCACTCTACCACTGAGCCACTGCGCTCCCCCACTTACAGGTACGATCTGTGACAAAATGAAACAATACATGACAAAATAAACAGTGATAAAAGTAATTATAGCTTAACATACTAGTAATCAATTTCATGGTGGTTTCAATCAAATTATGGATAGTATAAAAAGAAGATGCAGTGGACCAATAAAATCACAACACCTCGTGTATTCAAGCGGACAGAGTATCCCTGATTGAAAAGGAATACAAATAGCAAGTTCTTGAAAAAAGGTTTTTTCTGTATTTTCACATTTTTTATTGATGTGCATTATTAACCCAATTGCACTTGACCAAATCATCGTATTGACAAGTTCATAAAATTTGGTAGTTATCACATATGCATAAAACTCTTTACAATTGCAGGTCCTGTGGAGATCTGAAGTCTAGCTTATCAGCCTTCTACATCCCTAATTAGTTTCTACAAGAAGGAAAGGCTCTGGTGAGACTGTACTTGCACAGGCTTGTCTGAGCCTTCACTGCTTACTTATGCTTTATTACCAAAATCTCATGAAATGTCTCTTACAGTTTTAGCCAGTCTAAGATCAACAGGGTTAATCTTACAACCATAACCACAAAAACTGATTACAGCTAGGCCAGGGGAGGGGCGCCAACCCTCAAAGGAACACAAATTAAGAACATCTAAAAAGTGTGTTTTTGATATCACAGGATGATTTGACAATGCATGAATAGTAAATTCTACCAATTATTATTGTAAATACATGTAAGTATACATAAATATATCTAGTAATTGTCAAATTCACTAAATAATCTTACAAAAATTATGTTTAATGGACATCTGTGTTTAACTGCAGCATCATTAAATTAAGGTCTGGCCAATAACACCATTCAGATGAATGGGTCTTAATAGCTGGGGAACCATGAAATCCTATACATTTATCTTTGCATGGGATCAGATAAATGGGGTCTTATCAGTCTTGTTTCCAGTTTCTTATTAACAGAAAATGGCTAAATTTCTTTTTTTGTCTTGAATTTTGAATTTAAGATATAAATACCTCATGAAAATAACAAATGTTTATGCCCTCACTTAATAATTTGTTTATAAGTTTTTTTTGTTGAAATCCAAAGACTAAATTATCAAAGACATTAATACTTGAATTGACTATTAAGATTTATATATAAGAAAGGTAACCAGAAATTTATATAAAAAGAAAGGATATCTAATTTCAGTGTGATTATGTAGGTTGATCTAACAAAAACTAGTTTCCAAAATGCTAATAAAATGACTTGAAATATGTCTAATATATATTTGGACTGAATAATGGCAAGCCATTTTACGATTTATTAAGAAATGTAGATCTCAACTTTATCATATAAGATTTCTAATATAGGATATAAGATATCTTATATCCTATATAAAATATCTTCTATGCCATATAAGATATCTTATATCCTATACTAGATATCTTATGTTATATAAGATATGTTATATAAGATATAAGATATCTTATAGAGGATATAGAGGATATAAGATATCTGAGTTGCCAAACTATATAAGATATCTTATATGCTATATAAGATATCTCATAAGATACATGATATCTTGTATCGCATATAAGAAATCTTCGCATATAAAATATCTTATATATTTTTTGTAATTAAGATATCTTATATACTATATAAGATATCTTAAAAAAAGATATAAGATATCTTATATCAAAATAAGATATCTTATATAGGATATAAGATATCTTATATAGCATATAAGATATCTTATATGCTATATAAGATATCTTATATATTTTGGTAAATAAGATATCTTATATCGCATATAAGATATCTTTTATGTGATATAAGATATCTTATATGCTACATAAGATATCTTATATAACATATCTTATATATTTTGGTTAATAAGATATCTTATATATTATCTTATATAAAATATCTTATATAGCATATAAGCTATATTAATTACAAAAAATATATAAGATATCTTATTTTATTGTGTCTTTTTAATTTTTAATTATTTTTTAGTGTATCTTTTTTTTAATTTCTAATTATTTTTAGTGTGTCTTTTTTAATTTTTAATTATTTTTTAGTGTGTCTTTTATTAATTTTTAATTATTTTTTACCCGTATTATGGACTGAATTGTTTGCTTCTTCGGAATAAGATGTCTTATATAGGATATAAGATATCTTATAGAAGATATCTTTTTTAATATATAAGATATCTCTTATAATATATAAGATATCTTATATAATATATAAGATATCTTATATAATAAACTAGATATCTACATTCCATAATAAATAGTAAAATGGCTTGCCATACTGAATAGATGATCAAGACTTTAGGAGAGGAGGGAATAAGGTCATCTGAACCTCAACTCTTATAAACAATGTAATTACCCCGGGGTTTTATTTATTTTAGAACCTGTAAATACCCAAAACTTCCTAAAATGGGAATTAATTACATGTAACCTAGAAAATAAATTTATGAAATGCAGTTTCGATTTACTTCTTAGAACATGGCAAGCAAGATAAGTTTGATCCAATTTAACCACCAGCCATACCTGACTTTAAAATTGATATAAATCCTGAATGATGCTGCTACAACAGAGGTCCAGGATTAATTTTTAGTAAATGTTTTAGAATATATTTGTGTTCCTTGCTTACCCAATCTTATCACTAAATAGATACATCAGGCAAAGGTTAAGCATGTTATTATTTAAACCTTGTAAGGACATGTTTTAACAGACAAAATTAGAAAATAACTAGTGTTAATGACTGGTAAGCAAGCAAAGATGTACCCTTCTATAAGGATGGTGTTTTCAGTAGGTTTCTAATATCAATCACTCTTTGAGCATATGCTACTCTTTGAAGAAACTATTTCCCATGGAAAAACAACACCTAAATTAATCAGAAAAAAATACAACATGCTTAACTATGCCTTCAATATCAAGAGAGCTTTAGTTTTGGCGATCAGTTCAATAAAAGAAATATTCTACTCAAAAAGGTTTTGTATCAGTCTCTTTACATTTAAGAAATTGTTACTTAATGAAAACTGTTAGAATATACTTTACATTCTTCAAATTTGGCTAAGCGGAGGACAAAATAAATTCTTTTTGGTTTCTGAAAAAAGTTACAGGTATGTTAAAAATAATTCTGAAAAAAAATCTTCCAGGAATACAATCTAGCAATAAACAGCTTGGAACCAGATCAGACTCAGCATTTTGTTGGTCCAGATTCTGGGTCTAAACTGTTTTTCAAATGTAAGCAGCAGATGCAAAAGCAGGTAATAAGAATTTTAAGATATGAAATTCATAAGGTCAGAAAATATCAACACTTTTTGAAAATAAACTGGTATTAAATATCTGAAATAAAGTAGGCCACAAAAAACACTTTCTGAAAATTTCTGAGCATATCTCGGGGTCTTGTTCAAATGTGAGTTGTATGGAATGTAATATTGAATCTTTTCTTGTTATCATAGGGAGGTAGGCTGTAATCTGTGATTGGAGTATTTCCAGGTCTTGTTTAAATGCGAGTTGTATGGAATGTAATATTGAATCTTTTCTTGTTATCATAGGGAGGTAGGCTGTAATCTGTGATTGGAGTATTTCCAGGTCTTGTTAAAATGCGAGTTGTATGGAATGTAATATTGAATCTTTTCTTGTTATCATAGGGAGGTAGGCTGTAATCTGTGATTGGAGTATTTCCAGGTCTTGTTAAAATATGAGTTGTATGGAATGTAATTTTGCATCTTTTCTTGTTATCATAGGGAGGTAGGCTGTAATCTGTGATTGGAGTATTTCCAGGTCTTGTTAAAATGCGAGTTGTATGGAATGTAATTTTGCATCTTTTCTTGTTATCATAGGGAGGTAGGCTGTAATCTGTGATTGGAGTATTTCAAGGTCTTGTTAAAATGCGAGTTGTATGGAATGTAATTTTGCATCTTTTCTTGTTATCATAGGGAGGTAGGCTGTAATCTGTGATTGGAGTATTTCCAGGTCTTGTTAAAATGTGAGTTGTATGGAATGTAATATTGCATCTTTTCTTGTTATCATAGGAAGAATGGTTGTATTCTGTGATTGGAGTATTTCCAGGTCTCGTTATAATGTTGAACCTATGTATGTTTAACAATGTTGATCCTAAAACTTTTTTCTTCAGAAATTTATATGAGTGCATGTGCTCCCAAGTTAACTCAATGACATTTGTGTGTAAACGCAGCCAGTCATAATTTAAGAGAGTTATTGATCCATACATATTCCTCAGACAATGCACTGAAACTCTACCATCTTAGCTATTATAGAGACTATCTAAAGATACAAAACATCATTGAGTAGAACATTTGGTACATTTCAGAACTCTGCAATTACAGAATCCCTCATTGTACATTCTATACCAGAAGTTGTCTCATCAATGCAGCTGTTGTGGAGGTGACAGTTGGACAGCTAAAGCAGCTCAATTATTCTTACAAATTACATTGGACTGATTCAATAAGCTATATGCAATAGACTATTGGACATTAAATGGGTCACCTCACCAATGAGAATACCCTAGCTCTTTATTGTATTGAAAAAACATGGGTATGGATCAGCCTGTACATACTATACATTCTGATCCGCACCTTTGTTTTTCACTTGTTTTCCATCTTAGAAAGTATACTAGATACACATGGTTTGGTCTAAAATTTCAATCTTGCCAGTCTCTGTAGCGGTACATGCAGATATGAGTCTCACTTGGTCGCAAACCTAGGAAATAGGTATTCTCACAGTGAGGCTATAATATAACCCTTCCCCATTCATCCTATGAAATATCCCCCTACAGACATCCCAATCCGAAAAGGTAAAGTAACCGCAGAAATGCCAATACGGATAGGTAACGTTACCACAGACCCAGTGACGGACAATACGCCACCAACCACCCTCCTAACCATGGATGAAGAAGCAGGGGCCGGTCCTTCCTCTCGCACTTCGACAGGGGCGTCCGGTACTACACGAGCTGGCTCAGGGACGACAGGTTCCACTCGAGCCGGCTCAGGGACTGGGACGACCGGTTCCGCTCGCACTAGCACAGGGACCACCGGTACCGGGGCTTGCTCTTGAACATGCTCCCTAAGTCTGGGCTGAGCTTCTTCATCTGAAAATACAAAAGAACCATACTTAATCCTTGTGTTGCTCAATATAGTTATCTTTAGCAAAACATACGTTAGAGAATAAAGTTTGATTGTTTGCTTATATCATGATTGACATTATTAAGCATGGATTCATAGGCTAAATGAACAAAGTAGGTCTGGAGAAGCTGGCTTCAACAGTCTTAAGAGCCTTTGTAATATAATATTATACAATTATTGACTATTGTGGTATTGGATATGATGTGATATCCACCAGAGGATACCTATAGTGACCAAAACAAGGTCAATACTGGAATTATATGATGGATATCAACATTATATTCAATAACGCAATAGTCAATAACGGTTTTATTATATTTTGTAACTCTTATATTCTAAATTAACCCTTTGTATACTGGAAACTCCTAAATGGTTACTTTAGCAAACAATGAAGACCCTGCATTTCAAAGTCTGCACTGTTTGCTAAGATTAAAACAACCATCAGGGACAGAAATACATCATAATTATAGGACCTTCTTCCTGTGAACCCTTAACATGCACAATGGGAAGTACCATATTTATTGTATTATATGACTTTTTGGGTACATGTACTGCAAAGGCGGCACCTCATGCATGCGTAATTAGGACTGCATAGGTAAAAGCTGAAAATGAGACGTGGTTTTATTCAAAAGTAACTGTATCATCTTGAGCCATTACCTCAGTTTAGACGCAAAACACATTATTTAGTCCTTAAAATGCCAGGAAAAAAAATGCATCTGAAAATGTCTATTTAACATAAGCATAGAGGCATACATTGTGAACCTAGATCAGGAGCAGTCTGATCTGGGTCCACAATGTTTGTCTATGAGGCTTCAAATATCTTAGTGGACAACAAAAAACATACATTTTGTGATTATGCGCTTTAAGGGTTAATAAATGTGAGTTCAGTGCGTATGCAGTTAGGATTTTCATGAAATGCACGCACGTTTGCGCAGCCCAAACAACTTATTATTTCTTCATTAAATTATAAATAGAACCTGATTTCCCATGTTTAGCAAATGAAATTGCCGAACCACCCCCAGATATGAATATTAAAGTTGCGGCCTTTACAGTAAGCGAACAGTCTATTAATTTCCCAAAACCATATATACCTACTTAACTTTGTCTAATAGTAAGGTTTGCTGATAGCCTTTGCAAACAGTTTGGACCCAGATCAGGCTTGACAAAACTTCAGACCTAATCTGGATCCATACAATTTGACAAGTATCCCTGAATTTTTGAATTCATTTTTAAGAAATCAGCAGACATGGAAAAAGCTGGGAAAAAACTACCCTGGGTAAGAGTTAAATTATTAAGGCTCTTTTTCTTACAAAAAGATACGTACCCTGGATGCATCCACACACCCAACCCCCCAGGCCACCATCTGAAACAAACAAACAAACAAACAAACAGTTTAGCGTACAAGTCAAATCTAGTAAACAGTGTAGAACCAGATTAACTTTATATGCCTGTATGAATTATTTAATCCATATAAGCATAGCATCCTTTTTGTGGGACATAGGCAAATGGTGCAGATCAAGATCAAACACCGCTGTATGTGGCATCTGATCAGGTTCTCCACTGTTTGCTGACAGAATGTTCTGAAATTTTTTTAATAAAAATGAAAACTCCTAAAAAGGGAAATGAGCTGGTCCTATTAATAAGAGTGAAATTCCAATAAGGCATTATTATATTGGTTAAAGTTTTTGGCTGCTAGTAGCTTCTATTGATAACCTTTGCAAACAGTTTGGACCCAGATTAGGCTGGGCAGATAACCTTTGCAAACAGTTTGGACACAGATCAGGCTGGACATATAACCTTTGCAAACAGTTTGGACCCAGATAAAGCTGGACAAATAACCTTTGTAAACACTTTGGACCCAGATCAGACTGGATATAAAACCTTTGCAAACAGTTTGGACCCTGATCAGGCAGGACATATAACCTTTGCAAACAGTTTGGACCCAGATCAGGCTGGACAGATAACCTTTACAAACAGTTTGGACCCAGATCAGGCTGGACATATAACCTTTGCAAACAGTTTGGACCCTGATCAGGCTGGGCAGATAACCTTTGCAAACAGTTTGGACACAGATCAGGCTGGGCAGTAACCTTTGCAAACAGTTTGGACACAGATAAGGCTGGACATATAACCTTTGCAAACAATTTGGACCCAGATCAGGCTGGACAGATAACCTTTGCAAACAGTTTGGACCCAGATAAGGCTGGACATATTACCTTTGCAAACACTTTGGACCCAGATCAGACTGGACAGATAACCTTTTGCAAACAGTTTGGACCCAGATCAGGCTGGACATATTACCTTTGCAAATAGTTTGGACCCAGATCAGGCTAGACATATAACCCTTGCAAACAGTTTGGACCTAGATCAGGCTGGATATATAACCTTTGCAAACAGTTTGGACCCAGATAAGTCTGGACAGATAACCTTTGCAAACAGTTTGGACCCAGATCAGGCTAGACATATAACCCTTGCAAACAGTTTGGACCTAGATCAGGCAGGATATAACCTTTGCAAACAGTTTGGACCCAGATAAGTCTGGACAGATAACCTTTGCAAACAGCTGGGACCAAGATCAGGCTGGACAGATAACCTTTGCAAACAGTTTGGACCATGATCAGGCTGGACAGTTAACCTTTGCAAACAGTTTGGACCATGATCAGGCTGGACAGTTAACCTTTGTAAACAGTTTGGACCCAGATCAGGCTGGACAGATAACCTTTGCAAACAGTTTGGTCCATGATCAGGCTGGACAGTTAACCTTTGCAAACAGTTTGGACCCAGATCAGGCTGGACAGATAACCTTTGCAAACAGTTTGGACCATGATCAGGCTGGACAGATAACCTTTGCAAACAGTTTGGACCATGATCAGGCTGGACAGATAACCTTTGCAAACAGTTTGGACCATGATCAGGCTGGACAGATAACCTTTGCAAACAGTTTGGACCCTGATCAGGCTGGACAGATAACCTTTGCAAACATTTTGGACCATGATCAGGCTGGACAGATAACCTTTGCAAACAGTTTGGACCCATATCAAGCTGGACAGATAACCTTTGCAAACAGTTTGGACCCAGATCAGACTGGACAGATAACCTTTGCAAACAGTTTGGACCATGATCAGGCTGGACAGATAACCTTTGCAAACAGTTTGGACCATGATCAGGCTGGACAGATAACCTTTGCAAACAGTTTGGACCATGATCAGACTGGACAGATAACCTTTGCAAACAGTTTGGACCATGATCAGGCTGGACAGTTAACCTTTACAAACATTTTTGACCATGATCAGACTGGACAGATAACCTTTGCAAACAGTTTGGACCCATATCAAGCTGGACAGATAACCTTTGCAAACAGTTTGGACCCAGATCAGACTGGACAGATAACCTTTGCAAACAGTTTGGACCATGATCAGGCTGGACAGATAACCTTTACAAACATTTTTGACCATGATCAGACTGGACAGATAACCTTTGCAAACAGTTTGGACCATGATCAGGCTGGACAGATAACCTTTGCAAACAGTTTGGACCATGATCAGGCTGGACAGTTAACCTTTACAAACATTTTTGACCATGATCAGACTGGACAGATAACCTTTGCAAACAGTTTGGACCCATATCAAGCTGGACAGATAACCTTTGCAAACAGTTTGGACCCAGATCAGACTGGACAGATAACCTTTGCAAACAGTTTGGACCCAGATGAGGCTGGCCAAATAACCTTTGCAAACATTGGACCCAGATCAGACTGCACATATAACCTTTGCAAACAGTTTGGACCCAGATCAGACTGGACAGAAAACCTTTGCAAACAGTTTGGACCCAGATCAGGCTGGCCAAATAACCTTTGCAAACAGTTTGTACCATGATCAGACTGGACAGATAACCTTTGCAAACAGTTTGGACCCAGATCAGACTGGACAAAATTTCGAAGGCCTCATCATTGTCCAAAACTACTTGACAATGAATAATTTAGGTATTAGGACTGAAATTTTGATAAAGTTGATTTTGAAATTGAACAAAATAGCAGATTGAACAAAAAGATCTAGAATTATTTCCCATCATGCAATGAGCTAATACTTCAAGCAATGCAGATTTTAAGTCATTTTATAAAAATATTTATCACATATTTAAGACACATTTTGCCGTGATAACTCAAAGTCTGCATATGCGATAAGCTCTTTCCCCCCAACTGGTTATCAGCCTGCCATGATGATAACAGGAAGTTATGTATTTTGAATGGAGAGAGGTTATCATGCCCGGCACGTAACGTTGATCATTTGATGACGTCAGATGTAGACAAGTGGCATGACGTTATGCAGAAATTACGCCACTCCTCTGTTTTACTCACATTTTTAACGCCAAACGCGTTGAAATAGTGAAATGGAATATGTGATAAACAGATTATAACATGGGGTTTTGATTATCGCCCTCAGTATCAACCCTCGACCATTATCAGCCCTCGAGTTAAAGCTCTTGGGCTGTGATGGGGCCTCGGGTTGATACTTCGAGCGATAACCAAAACGCCATAAGATAATTTCTAAATATATACTCTTTCAAGATGACGCAACTGATATTTCAACTGAGCATGATGGAACTATTTTTGGTTATGGATAATTAACTTTAGGTGGGCTTTAGTGTCTGCTGATAGCATTTGCAAACAGCTTTGTTTGATTTGATTCTTTACATCCCATCAACAATCTTTCAGTCATGTAGGGACAGGTTTTCCTGGGTTGAACCAGTACTATGCTAGGATAAATGTGTCTTGCTCAAAGACCACAACTCAGTAACGCCAGTGAGGCTCGAACCTGTGGCCCCTGGGTCTCAAGTCAAGCACTCTACCACTGAGCCACTGTGCTCCCATATTTGCAAACAGTTTGAACCCAGATCAGAACCTGACAAAATACCCAGGGCCTGATCCAAGTCCAAAAGTGTATGACAATCTGATATTTCTGAAAGAATTAATAAAAAACAAGTCAATAAGATGATGAAAACAAGTCAATTAGACAATGAAAACATAACTAGAATATTGCCCCTTGCCTTGCTGGCATGTCATTAAACCAAGGGCAGATAATTTCAGGATTAAATGCAGCAAGAGTTGTCTTACTTATGAGACCCATTTCTTTGGAAAAATGTAAATCAACCTGCTATGGAGTTTCATGATACATGTAATACTGCCATTATTTATGAGATTGTACTAAAAATGGGTCACCATGGGTTAGCTGTTTACATATTTTTGAACTCAGTTTAAATTTACACAAAGAAAAAATAATTTATTTGCAAGTCAATCATGTCTAAATCTGGTCAGTGTTCATCTATTTGGGAAAAACTATCAAACAATTCCAAGTGTAAAGTTCTTGAGTGAAGAGTTTTTCTCTAATATAACACATTGATGGAAAACTGAATATTTGACAAAATATATTGATTGATGACGTCAAATTAAATACCAAGCAGGGTCATTTAAATGGGATGCTGTACAAGATGTGTTTTGTTGCAAAACCAAATTGGCTCATATTTGGTCTCAATGTGTATCTCTCGCCCTGACTAAGAAAATGAGTACCCACACTTTATTATTCTGACCATAAACAACAAAGTAAATATTTGGAGTTTAAAGTGGTCATACATGCCTCATGTCTGCTATTGCCGTTGAACGTCTCCTCAGCCCTGATGTGAACGAAACCTTACGCGCATCAGACAAACGACTGATATTTTTTACTATCACCCGCTGCTATGGCAAACGAGTGACAGTATTCTGTGTCCCTATAGCAGCTGGTGATAGTGTAAAATATCAGTCGTTCTTCTACGGAAGTTTTGTATGGGAAATTCACGTCAGGTATAATAACGTCAAATATACCGTCGAAAATCACATTTTACAGTGCTGCATGCATGTCCCAGCAAAACTAGATTTCCGACGATATACCTCCCTAAATAAAAAGTTTGAATACAGTTAACCCCAAAATACATTTTAAATTGTATGTGCTTTGAAAGCATCCTAACATTGAATGCAATAATACAAGTGCACAAATGCTATATTCTATAGGTGCTCCGACATTTCGGCTATAGACATTTTGGCCAAGGACGTTTCAGCCTGGACATTTCGGCCACGGAAAATGCTGAAGTGGACATTTCGGGGATAACCATAAATTTTGGGTTTGGGATGTATGCATGCATAAATGTGTGATGCATTTCTTTAAGATGCATGATAATAGGATCATGCTATTTTTCATAGAAACAGGAAAATAATTCAGCAGTAAATAATATATACCTGTATAAAGCACCCATTACCTGGATTATTTAATATTTTATTTACAATGATTCTCATGAATCTACTGTACATAACAATTGATGAATGTTTACTACTTTCATGCTGAGCCTGGATTTATCTTTTTCTTCAAAACACTGCAGATCCAGATCAGCCAGCTTCCTACCTGATCAGGACCTACACTGTTTTCATCTCTGCTTGTAAATACATGCAGTTTAATAACTGATAAAAATTTAGAAGTATATTATACATGTATATGATTGCGGTGTACAACAAAACGTAGAAAGACAAAAGAGAGAAACGACATTTAATAGATGCGTCAAAACATAGAAGCGACATTAAATAGAGCGATGAATAAAAGAACGACCAATAATAGAACAATAAGTGTGAAAATTATAACTAGTTGGCCGCTTTGCGATTGCTATGTGTCGTTTAACGTTTGCTCACTCAACCAAGCTATCCCCCATCTAATTAGTCTGTTAGTAAGACTGGCACCGACAAATAAGCTCAATACTCAAATATTTTTTTTTTTTTTAATTTCTCAAGGGAGAGCAATCCAACACTGAGTCGAGGATACAAGCTCTGAGAAAAGAGTTTGAGTTAAGAACCAATAACGGCATTCATGTATGGAGTACCTGAAGGGCTTGGCACACAACATTACGTAATAACTTATCGCAAAACGAATCTAGCAGTGATAGAATCTACTGCACTTTTATGGTTTATTGGTCTCTAAATTAATCAATGTTCGCTAGGCCTACCTCAAATAACCCAAAATGTATTGTCGTAAAATTAATGGAAATTTTTTTTCGATGTTTCTGAACTTTTTCAAGTTATTTCGAAGCTTTTTTTATCTTTTTTCGATCTTTTTTTCTATGTTTTGTCTTTCTATATTATGTCTTTTCTATATTTTTGCTTTTCTATGTTTTGTCGTTCTATGTTTTGTCATAGACCCATATGATTGTCCTAAGAAATGCATCACAGATTTATGCATGCACACACCCCAACCCACAATTTATGGTTATGGCCGAAACGTCCACCTTTGACAATTTCCGTGGCCGAAATGTCCGGGCCGAAACGTCCTAGTCCGAAATATCCGCAGCCCATTTAATGTCCTACATTCATTCTATATTTATCAATTGCACAGCCAGAACTCTGAAAAAGTTACCCACATCAAAGGAAATTACTGGAACAAGCAGTGATTCTTTTCGGTTGCACCCCTTTTCAAAATAGGAACTTCTCTCAAAGGAAAGAATTTGCTCCCAGAGGGAGCTGGGAGCAAATTCTTCCCTTTAAGAGCAGTTCCTTATGGTATGGAAAATCACTTTGACCATATTAGGTAACCTCCCTTGATTGTTACTATTTTTTATTACTCACATGCGTAACTGCGTAATTGGAGCTATGCCAATGTTTATCATATGACTGCTTTTAAAAACAAATTTTGGTGTGAAACTGTCAAGATTTGCCATTATACATGCATATGTATGCATTATTATAATGGACATCATTGCATTAAATTATATTTGTGACCTCGTACAGCATTTTTTTACATGCTCAAGTCAAGGAAATAGTTACGTAACCCATAACTCTATAATAGCGCCTTTTGACGCCTTAACAATATCATGTATTTGAAAATATTTTGGAAAATGGAGCATTTGCCTTTTTGGAGCAAATGCTACTTTTTCATAATATTTTTTTAAAAGTATACACAACTTAACTTTAATTTATCTTGAATTTCTTCAATGTTGTCTAAAAATAGAAAATGATGTCATGATCTTAAAATAGCCTATGGAGTAAAAGGTTAATCATCTAAATCTTAAAACTCTAATAACATGTAGCTCCGTCGGACCCTTAACTCTTTGCCCCCTGGGAGATTTTTCATGCTTTTGTTTTCAAAGAAATCTTTTAGTAATACCATCCTAGTGTTAATCAGAATTGATCAAGATTAGGCCCGACATTTTTGGGCCAGACCTCGGTCCAAACTGTTTGTAAAAGTTATCAGCAGATGACAAAAGGAGCTAAAGAAATTAGTAACACTAAATTTGGGTAACTGATATATAGAAACCCTGAATAACTTTATACTAAGTAAAACTAAATTTGGGTAGCTGATATATAAAAAACCCTGTATAACTTTGTAGGGTAAAGTCGGGTAAATTCTGACAGTCGCCTAACGTCGGACAGCTACCTTAATTCTCTTATTTTTGAATAATTGGAATAAAAATTAAATAAACTAAGCAAACAGTGAAAATCCTGATGAGACGGCTCATAAGGAGCCATCTCATCTGGATTTACACTGTTTCCAAATGTGTCCGAATTTACCTGATGTCCAAAGGACGTGTAATGGTTTTGTATTACAAATGGCCCACTTTTACAGTAAAAAATCGATTGTAAAGAAATCCCTCCAAAATATTACCAAATGATACCTAAGAGTCTCTAGTCTAATGTCCACAATTTATTTTCTTCATTAAAATGTATTTTTATGATAAATTTTGGGGTTAAAAGCATGCCCTATCAACCACACTTAACACTAAGTCTATGGTAAAACCAAACACCCTCGTGTACTTCGTGACTCAATTACATACATGTCCACATGCGGAACCGGATAAAACTATTTCTCATTTTATTGTGCATATAATATTACACCATAAAATGGTAACTCTGAGCCGGTTCCGCATGTGGCAAATACTGTAAAAAGACTTTTCTGCAAATTTTATCCTGAAATGTACTATTCAATTCATACTTATCAAAGCACTGAGAGTACTAAAATCACTGGAGAGACATAAGATTCCCGTAAAAAAAGGGAATACAATGTACATATTAGCAAGCTCGTGTCAATATTATTTCTTACAAACAGTCCTCGGATATATTGCGTTTGAAAAGCAAATACAACAACACTTTAGTAAACGCGAGTCTTATTTGAGAGAGAGAGAGAGAGAGAGACCAGCGGAGAGAGAAGGTGCAAGGAGAGAGTTTGATGTGCCCCCTTCTTAAACTGATACATAGATTTCTGGAGACAGTTCTTTGGTACAATCTGCTTTTAAAAAGACAGCTCACCGTCACTTTTGTTTTGGCATGGCCCATTGCTTTGAATTAAGATTGTCAAAAATGGCAAATTATGTGATCATTCTTTGGAGCATGAGGAAAAAATAATCAATTATTGGTATTCTCAAATTACAGGGCAGACACTGTTTAATATGGCCATACTAGAGAAGTTAGGAATGGAATGTATATAACATTAGATAGAGTTGATCCCCCACCCACTTAAAGGAGTTATGTGACGCTGGTGATCTTGGAATTAAGGTCAATTTCACCGAATTATAGTCATTCATTAAGGTCTTCCCAATGAGTTATCTGTGTCAGTTTGGTAAAAATCTGGTCATAAGTTAGGAAGATAGAGTACAGACAAGCCTTTTTTTTATATATGTCCCTGGTGACCTTGTAAATAAGGTTGAGGTCACCAAAATCTTTTAATTCGTTTTGGCTGTCCCAGATAA
This sequence comes from Loripinus fragilis, assembly GCA_964019695.1. Taxonomy (NCBI): domain Eukaryota; kingdom Metazoa; phylum Mollusca; class Bivalvia; order Lucinida; family Lucinidae; genus Loripinus; species Loripinus fragilis. The sequence continues at coordinate 16,736,717 of OZ026520.1, forward strand.
GTATTTGTGCAAGTTTCGATGAAATTCATCTAGCGGTTCATAAGGTAGAGCAAAAAGCTACTTCAGGCTTAAATTAAAATTTTATTTGTTTCCCCTTACCCGACCGACCCTGAAAAAAAGCCCCTAGTCAAAAATTTTTATTTCAATTTTCAGTCAAGAATTTTTTTTTTAATTGCATTGCAAACTTAGAGAAGTGTCCAATTAAACAGTGTTATCTTAGCAAATTGTTGGTTTATTTAATTCTATTGCCTATAGTAGGACTATGCAGTAAAATCTGCCTATAATGGCCACTCAAAGATATACACAACAAAGGTCGTTTAGACAAATGAGTGCTAAATGCAGATCGAAAGTAGCATTCTGCAATACTTTTGACCTGCATTATGCGAAAATCAGTCTTGATAAAACAAACAATTTTATGTCTTTTGTTGAGTGGCTTCTTAAGACAGGCTTCACTGTATACAATTAAGCATAACATAAATGGGTATCCAATTTGAGAAGTTAAAAAAAAAATTTTTCGACCGACCGACCCATACCGGTAAAACAGGGTTGGGGAAGGGGAAACAAAAATATTTTTAAGGTTGGCCTCACAGCACAGATATCGGAATCATTTGATATGATTCCAAAATTATGATAGAACTGTTTCAGTTTAATGGTAATATTATTAAAGTGAGGTTATTTGAACAAAAAGGAGCTTGTGTGATGTATACAAATGCACACTCTCAACATATATTGTAACTGACCCTAAAACTAACACCTATCTATATTTTTTGAAGTTCGTAACTTCTCATGTACATATATGATGTATATAGGTGGCGCAGATTTGTCGCAAATAAACCAATGTAATTGTTTGATTTAGTTTTGTTCTTTTCAATTCATTGTTATTTATGCAAGAAAGCATGTATAAAAACAGCCAATGGCCTGAATGCGATCGCCACAAGCATTTTATTCATAATGAGTGTAATGCGCTTTTCATGCTTACATGTGCACAATATCTGTGCTAAGCTGTTTGTTTCCTCAATGAATATCGCTCTCGTAAAGTGTTTGCTAAAATAATGCAGTATATATACAACAACCACTCATCTGCAGATGGTCAATAGTCACCGGTACCAACAAACACATACATTTAATATTCAAGGATCGAAATACTCTATTTTAGATGTTTATTCACCTTTATCAAAACACAATGTATTTTGTTCAAACGGTTCCGAAATCCCTGCATTGACGGAATTTGTCACCCTTGAAATAGATGTCTGCACCACAAATGCTTGAAACATGACAAAGTGTTTTAATGCTCTACGTCACTGCTCTACGTTACAGTGAACCATATTTCAGTCATGACGTTACCTCGGTTGAACATGTATTAAGCAATAAAGATGAAGGGTCTTGCACAATGACACAAAACATATGTTTCTTCGGGATTGTGAACTGCGAACCCTTAGTTACACGTAAGATAATAGGTAAGTAATATAGACCACAGCGCTATCACGACTGTTGGATATCTCAGCTGGGACATGCGTAAATATGGAGCAGATATGCATTATGTACATGTAACCTATGGTCGCCTGCTTTGACATGGCCTTAAAGTATTCTTTTATTCTGCATGTTCATCCACAAAGGTGCACAGTTTTGTGAATTAATCCTTTAATCAAATCAGGTGTTTGGAAGATACGTCACAGACACAAATGTGTGACATACAGACGAACTGACAGATGAACAGACAGATATACAACACTCACATGTATCTATTTAATAATTGTGGCTGTGAGCAAAAAAAGTGTTCAAAGCTTCCATTATCATTTCTGTTGCTTTAGAACTATTTATATTCATGTTTCATACTAATCCAGCAAAAAAAAGGTTGCGCATGTAATGTCGCGTTTAACATGTTACATGCACGCTTGTGTACATGTCGTACTGATTATATTGATATGAGTAAACCGGAATAGGCTTGTTTGAGCAATTTATTAACTGAAAAAGGCGATAAAACACTAAATGTTCAATATATATTACATCTAAAAAACAACATATCATCAAGGTAATCGTAAACACAGTATTTAGCCAAGTTTTAGCATCAATTTTAATTAATGAAGGTAGTGTTAGCTCAAATTACGACATAGACATGACCAGTATAAACATACGCATGTTTGGTATTATGTTTGAGGTCAGTTTGCTTGTGGCATCTTTAAAAATATCCACATTCATGAACAAACCTCTGTTTATACACACTAGTGAGAAACTTTAATTCATGTGACTGCATATGCCGTCGTTAATTCAAAAACATGCTCATGTGAAAGGGCAAAGATCAAACCACCATATATTCAAATTTCAGCCAAATCCATCGTGGGCCAAAAAACGGCCAAACCGTTACACGTCCTTTACCTGATGTCCAAATTTACCCGACTTAACCCAATAGCTCAAAGTATACCAGTCCTGTATGAAAGGCCTTCGGGCATGACAGCTATCAAAACATTTGTAAACAGACCAAATACACCCAGATGTCACAAAGGACCTTTACATAATTAAAATAAAATTGTGTCATACATTCATGCACAATGACCCAATCTCTTAGCTTTATCCCTTTTTCTTATCTAAAAAAAATGTGTGGATTAACTCTTTGCCCACTGGGAGTATTTCCATGCTTTCTTTGTTGTCTGCTGATTTTTTTAAAGATCAACTTTTTCAATATTTTTTTCAGGATCATCCTTCTTGGTCCATCTGAGTGTCAGGTAGGACCCAGATCAGGTCTGCCATTGTGACCAGCCTGATCTTGGTCCAAACTGTTTGCAAAGGTTATCAGCAGACGACACAAGGAGATTAAGAGTGAATAATTAACTCTTTGAATGCTAGGTTATGTCATGCTTTTGTAGTCATCTGCAGACTTTTTTTTCAAAGAATTAAACTCTTTCGGCTAGAAATATAAATCTTTAGATTAGTGGATTAGGGTGTCCAGACCAGGACTGATATTTTGTCTGTCCTGATCAGGGTCCAAACTGTTGGCAAAGGTTAACAGCAGACAACAATAGTCACGGCTAGCAATTTTAAAGAGTGAAAAAGTAAATTATTCTTATCAATTAGCCCTTAAAGCTCCAAGAAAAAAATGCATCTGAAAATGTCGTCTGCTGAAATCGTCTGCTGCAAATAATTGCCTAACATTACTGACGAATTAAGTATAGAAGCAAACAGCGTGGACCCAGAACAGTCTGCACTGTTTGCCATTGTGGCTTTTTAAACATTTCAGAAGGCGAGAAAATATACTGTTCACAAAAAGTAGGGGATATTTGAATATTTTAAATCATAGCATTTACCAAACTAATGTCATAAACCTGAAACAGCTAGTATTAATTAGCCAAGTCATCTAACTGACAATATGAATAAAAATTTCTAGGATTAATCTAGTCACGTGTTCCTGAGACAACCTTATTTAGACCAGGGGTAGCCTTTCAATTTTCACACGTGAATATCACGATGGTGGACTATACAATGGATATGTTTTTTAACGAAAATATCCGTTATTCATTATTTTTTATGTTCAGAATTTGTTTTGATCTCTTTTTCCTCAATTTCAGGAATGTGAGGCTAAAATCTGTCACTTTTTAGTGAATTGTGCCAATTTTTACATTATTGTCACCACCCTATTTCCTAGAAATAACAATTATGGTACATGAAAAAAATCTAAAAAAAACAAAGATATCCAAAATGCACTTTTCGAAAGCATGTCAAATATTTTGATACTTTTTTGTGAAATTTGGGCCTTGACCCCTAGTGTCTTTGGTGCGCCCTTAAGGTCACATTACTAAATTTTTAGTACTCAAATTATGCAGGAAAAAATATGGTTTACATGTTGCTATATGAAAACACAAAAGCATTTATGCGACAAATTAGGATTTTAATTTCTAGATTTTTTTATGTCCCAATATCCCCTACTTTTTGTGGACAGTATAGGACGACTTTGTTGTGATTGGCGCATTAAGGGTTAGATCATTTGTTTGGGGTGTCCCATAGAGATTATGCAATCTTGTTTCAAGGTTATAAAATGTTTTTGGCGCTCAACTCAGCTGAGCATGAAATTTCAATTGCTCTTTGACGATAAAATGGTGAAAAATTAAAAAACCTTTTAAAAATTCTCAGTTGTTGTATTTATCATGCTAATACATAGGTCCAGTTAAACAAAATTTTTGAGCGTAAATTGGTTTTGTTTGTTTGTTTTGTTGCTTTACGTCCCAAGTCAACAGCTATGGTCATGGTGGGACGGTCAGTTCACCTAACCACAATTTTTTTTCCTGGGCAAGCTTGAACAAGCAGTTAACCAGTACTTTGTGCACATAATTTCCAATGTAACTGACAACAATCCTTCTTGAAGGATTCAGTGGAAGGGAGGAGAACAACCGTAGAAATTATTTCATGCTCAACCTCCACGAAAGTATGGGACTGGGCCGGGATCAAACTCACAACCCCTGGATCTGCAGTCAGACTCGCATCTGTTGCCAGACACCTTATCAACAGCGACGGGTACAATTGTAATTCTTTTCTTACTCAGCAATCAAATGGTATGTTTTGGGTGCTCAAAAGAACAGTCTCATTGAGACGGTTCTTTTGAGTACCCACAAGATATGTTTTGGTTGAGAAATAAGCAAAATAGTTTTCAGTTACCCACACATATCTGGAGGCCTGCTAATAAATGTTCCACTGCCAACAATAACTTATGAGCTCGATAAATTTCAGGCTCAGTTAATAATATCAAGGTTAGCACTTTCTCTATACTAGTGTTGGCTGCTGATTATCTTTGCAAACAGGTTGGACCCTGATCAGGCTGAACACAACATCAGGCCCGATTCAGATCCAACATCAGGCCCGATTCAGATCCAACATCAGGCCCGATTCAGATCCAAATACCGGGCCGCGTAGCGCAGTCGGTAACGTGTCTGGCTACAGATGCGTGTCTGACTGCAGATCCAGGGGTCGCGAGTTCGATCCCGGCCCGGTACCATACTTTCGTGGAGATTGATCATGAAATAATTTCTGCGGTCATTCTCCTCCCTTCCGCTGATTTATTCAAGAAGGGTTGTTGTCAGTTACAAGCGAAAGTATGTGCACAAATTACTGGTTAACCGCTTGCTCAAGCCTGCCCAGGAAAAAGTGTGGTTAAGTGAACTGACCGTCCCGCAATGACCATAGCTGTTGACATGGGACGTAAAGCAACAAAAACAAAACAAATCAGATCCAAATTGTTTGATACTTTGATGGTATTCCTGGCAGGGATATTTAAAAATAGTTCATTTTGAAAAAAAATCAGTTGACAACAAAAAAGCATGCAAATTAACCCAGTTAAGGTAAAACTATCAGTGTTTTGTGTTTGGGCTATCACTTGTCAACAAAATGTATAACTTACCCCGCTTGAGGCGCCGGAAGTCCTCTCGTTTCATCACTGAAAGAAACAAAGTAAAAAATTGCAATCAAACATTTACCTTAGGGTCTTTCATTTGGTTCATTGCAGTGTATGTTTTATATAGAGGATCTTACATAAGTGCTCCTCTTGTTGCAGATATAGAGGATCTTACATGAGTGCTCATGTTTTATTGAATTTATTAAACACGTTGAGGAAAAGAGATAACATGTGAGGCTTGCCGAGCATTTTATCTCTTTTTCCTAACAAGTTTAATAAATTCAATAATACACGAGCAGGAATGATAGATTCTATTTATCACATGACATTAAGATTACTTTGAAGTCTCATTTCTTATGTAAAAACGTTATAATTTTGTCATTATGTAGTATGCAACATTGTTATGGACGTCATAACGTTTCCCGAAAATCTGCAAACCACTAGTGGTTTATCAATTTTATTGCATGGCGTTATTTCAGTCAAAGAAGCAACATCATATGATAAACAACAAATAAAATTTTCCATATAGATATCAGTATAAACCCAGATCTGTCAGCATTCTGTTCAGGTTTTACCTGAAGATAGTTAAGAGGGGTTCAAATATTCCGATATCTTGGGCAAGTATAGAAACTTGTGTGTTTCCTAATGCTAAGCTTTCAGTACTCCAGAAAATATATCAGTATTACAGCAATGTACAGTAAAACCAGTCTTAAACAGCCACTCATAAATAGAAAAAAAATCTTAATGGCAAATGGTAGCAATGAAGGTCGAAATTATTGCAGAATGCTCCCATTGTAAAATTCTTCAATACTTCTGACCTGCATTAAGAAATAATCTGTCTTGGAAGCCAATTTTTGGAATTCTTTTTGAGTGGCAGCTTAATACAGGTTTTACTGTATCACCAATTTCAAAGCAAAATGTGTGATGTCACATCACACACATCACATTAAAACAACTGGTGTACCTTATTAACTGGAGACCTCCAGATGAAGAGTGAATAATTGAAAATTATTTCACTTGTTTCTCAACTGAAACACATGTTGTGGAGACTCAAAAGAACCGTCTCGATGAGACTTCCCTTTTGAGTACCCAAAACAATTAAAAGAACTAATGGCTAAGCAAAACATGACATTTCTACATTAAAAATTTTCATTGAATCTACAAGGTTAAATCCAGTTTCAGCAATTTTTTATAATCTTGTTGTTTTAACATTTAACAACTAGACTATATTTAGGGGTGTCAGGTTGTCATCAAAAATGTATTCTTTTCTGAAGATCTTTTTTCACCTTGGCAAACAGTGTAGACCCATATGAAATGTAGCATTATGCAGCATTTCATTTGGTTTTTTATTGTTTATAAAAGTATGCATTTAGGGGTTTCCCATACACAAAGGTTTAATGTTTATATAGTGTGAATTGATCCAAGTTAAAGACTTCTGCCTATACCAATTGTAAATTGATCCATGTAAGTTAAAGACTTTTGCCTATACCAATTGTAAATTGATCCATTTAAGTTAAAGACTTCTGCCTATACCAATTGTAAATTGATCCATGTAAGTTAAAGACTTTTGCCTATACCAATTGTAAATTGATCCATGTAAAATAAAGACTTCTGCCTATACCAATTGTAAATTGATCCATGTAAAATAAAGACTTCTGCCTATACCAATTGTAAATTGATCCATGTAAGTTAAAGACTTCTGCCTATACCAATTGTAAATTGATCCATATTAGTTGACCATCATCACAGTTCTAGATTGATGCCTATACAGGACATACAGTGTTAATGTTTTTGAAAATACAATCAATTACTTACTACTACAAGTACGATGAAAGGAGAGGCCACACTCCCGGCATATAAGCTGCTCTTGCCTCTTCCGAACCACCTCCCCACAACTGCCGCAGTCGATGAACCTTCTGAAAAACATAAAATAAGAACATAAGTAACATTGAAGAACAATAACATAAATAAATTATTGATAAAAAATAGGTATTACAGAACTTTTTGGTTACTGTAAAGGAGGCAACTCATGAATGCATAATTAGGACTGGTCTACCTTAGACATAGATTAAAGCTGAAAATGAGGCTTGATTTTATTCTAAAGTATTTGCATTATATTGAGCCATAACAGTAATGATTTAACCTTTAAAACGCCAGCAAAATAATTTAATTCAAGAGTGTCTGTTTACTGTTTAACATATTTATAGAGGTAAACAGTGTGGACCCAATTCAGACATACAGGAGCAGTCTGATCTGGATCTACAGTTTGTAAGAGAGGCTTCAAAATATTCCAGTAGACTACAAAAACATACTTTATGTGATACATGCATGCACTTAAAGGTTTAATAAATGTGAGGTCAGTGAATATAGGGTCAGGATTTTCATGGAATGCACGCTTGTTTGCGCAGCTTGTATATATTTTTCTTACCAAAAAGATAGAACACAATTTCCCTTTTTGAAAGTGCCGAACCACGCCCAGATATGAATATTAAAGTTAATTATTGCCTTTACAGTAACCAAAAAGTTCTATAATACATTAATATTAGCAAATAGTGCCATCTAGTAGCTAATTAATTGCTATTGCCAAATAAACTATCATGTTCACATTTTCATCAGCAGCCCAGCTGGTCATAGTATTGGCTATTTAAAGGAATACTGATAGGCAACCCCCTATCCACCCCCATAGAGGAGCAATTGTACACACTCTGTAAAAATAAGTGGATGACTAAACAACATCAGAGCTTTTCGAATTAATTTAATCAGTTGAACCAGGTCAGGACTTAAGCTAAGAGTGCGTAACAAAAATTTAATTTTCTTATTTCTCATCCAAAACATAATATGTTGAGGGTACTCAAAAGAACCGTCTCAATGAGACGGTCCTTTTGAGCACCCAAAACATATGTTAAAATTGATGGGTAAGAAACATGTACAATTTTACGCTGAAAAATTGTGTTTATCTAAACCTGTGAACTGATGATAAAACTGCCTGCCATACCAAATGTCCATATATTTTCTTTGGTATTTGAAAATTAATGTCTCCAAATGGAAGATGATGTTTGTTAAAATATTCGGACACAAATCCCAGGGGGCGGGGTTTTCTCAATTTAACTTTATATGTAGGCCATAATAGTGTAAATAGCTTAAATCCAGCTCAGGCCAAACTGAATGTCCCGCCTGATCTGGGTCCAAACCAATAGAAGACAAGCAGGCAAACAGTTAAGTTAATAGACTGATTAAAAGGTTGGGAGATTAACATCCACCTGAATACATACATTTGTAATGATTTAATTTCTACATACCTGGCGACTGAGACCTGTTTGCATGCTCTATGAATACTTGAACGTAGCGCCATTATCTGAAATACACAAACAATGGGCATGTACATGATAAAATACACAAACAATGGGCATGTACATGATAAAATACACAAACAATGGGCATGTACATGACAAAATACACAAACAATGGGCATGTACATGATAAAATGACTAATATGTATACCTTGAAAATATTAACCTGATCCTGGCCTTTACCATTAACATAATTTCACAGCCGAATGAGCTTCTAAATATATATATATAAAAAAAAAAGAGGTTCAGAGTTTATTTCTTCCATTTCGAACAAAACATTGTACTCAGAAAACGAATTACAATGCAGTTCCTTGCCTCAGTCGGCGCCACCTCGCCACTACAGGCATTTTTATATAGACGTGGGAACCGTTTAAAGCGGCCAGCTATAGACTGCCAAACACGGAATTTCTTTACATATAGGGTAGGACTCCCAAACTGGGACCCCCTACATAGCTAAACCAACGGCTGACGTCAAAATCAGCACACGAGCAGGCTCCATACACAATTTCCGAGAGCCGTTTCCGGAAGCCGCCTAGCAACCAACCGGAAGCGGCTTGAGGAGCCGTCTAGGCACACGCCTAGGCGGCTCCCCGAGCTGTTTCCGGGAGCCGGGAGCCGTTTTTGGAGCCGTTTCCCACGTCTATATAAAGTGCACAGGTTTGCTATCTCAGCATTCCTGGATTCTTAATCATAGAGTCCACGTCGAAACAGGAAACCCCTGAAGAGTCTACATATAGACAAAACCTAGGTCGGGTTAGTCGCTGCACACATGGATAAAACCAAGGAGCCAGAGAAGGACGGTTGTTCTGTCCCGACTATCCAGTCACTCTCAAGCCGAGCTTCTAAATATAACTTCAGTGTTCATCGTATAACTAATACGGAAATGCACGTGGTACTTTTTAACACAATAGATATATATACATGTACACCGCTATAATGCTCATTTGGCTATCACTTGCCTGCGTGGCTCAGTGGGTAGAACATGTGAATATTGCACACTTATATTTTCAAGCTCTGCGTTGTTAGTTCAAATCCCGTACACGATGTTTATTATTGCAGCTATTGAAAAGACTATTTCTTTTTTTTTTTTTTTTTTAATTTTCTCCTTTTGTAATATCGTTTCTCTATTTTAATTAATTTGATCTCTTTGGTGACAACAACATTCTCTCGTCGGATCCGTAAAACTGTACTTCAACTATCGCCTGTCATCTCTTCAGTTTTTAAAATATGAGCTGCGACATGAGATTTCCAACAATGTGGTATTTTGACACGAATAGGCACAGGTGAGCCTATGCACCCTCCTTTTAAGAATTGAAACTAAATGTTGTTCTTTCAGTAGCTTACCAGCCATAGAATATTCAAGTGACTAGCAAGGCTCTGATCAGACTGTGCGTATGCGCATGCTGGTCTGAGCCTTTGCTTATCGTACATACCACATTGTTGGAAATATCATGTTGTGGCTCAAATATGGACCCTTGCTGCTCTTTAGAGAAATGCTTCGACCTGCTATAACTGATTTATTTTGCTTTAGAGCCAAGAGCAGGGGTGTAGACCTATATTCGCAAACTAAATTCTAACTCCAAGCATCAAGAATTTGTCAGTCATTACATTTTCAAAGAAAGCGTGAACTTACATGTTTTGTGTTTATGTGCATTTCTTTGACATGAAAACAAAGAAAAATGTAATTAAAAAAAGTTGGGTCGGCCAGGATTCGAACCCACAATTGACGTATCTGGAGCTATTCTGACTAACCACACGACTACCTTGGAAAGTACAACTTAATGAATTATTAACAGATCTCATCGCAATTGTACCAAGACGTTTATTTCCGTAATTGCATACCGATTGCACACGATCCATCACGAAAAACTATATATTCAGTGTCAATACTGTAATAATTTCTCCATGCATAAAGGTCAGGATCAGGTTAATTTTGTAGAGATATTCTGTCCTGCCAGCCAAGAGTGACAGTGACATCATGTTTTGTTTACAAAGTTACCAGGGACTTATAATCGAAAGATCACTTGTGTATTAATCCTATCCTCAGGATAGGATTAATACATAAAGGCACTGCAAGCATGCAAAACATCCCGCCATGGGACACTACTTTTCAATATCAACTTTTATTTAAGATTTAATTTTGCATGCAGCCAAAGTCGCCACAAGCAGTCTGAGTTTATTTAACGTTATGTAAGTCACTTACTTTATGTCACATTATGTGTACCATTCCTGAATTTCAGCAGACCCATAGGGCCAGTAAATCAAATTATCAAAATTTGAGCATAAAATTGGATTCTTTTCTAATCCATCTGTTTAAACATGTGCTTTGGGTGCTCAAAAAATGTCTCATGAAGACGGTTATTTAGAGTACACATAACATATATGTTTTGGTAGAGAAATACGCAAAATAATTTTCAGTTATGCACTCTTATCTGGGGCCCTGCAGACCATTTGCATTTTGGTTTCAAATTTAAACCTTGTGCTGCAGTACACGGCTTTTCTTGGTAGCTGCCGGACTTGTCTGCTGATAACCATTGCAAAGACCGGCCTTTAGTTAAGATTGTGTACCAAAAAATTAATTTTCTTATTTCTCAACCCAAACATGTTGTGGTTGCTTAAAAGAACCATCTCAATGAGATGGTTCTTTATAGCACCCAAACATATGTTCGAACTGATGGATTAGAAAATATTTACAATTTTACAATCAAAAATTTTGTTTATCTAAACATATGAAAGAGCTTTGGCGGCCCTTAAAACATTTTGATTACTAGCTGTCACCCTACTCATAATTTTACAGAGGGGTAGGTATAGGCAGGCAAATAATTGTGTTTCACTGATTAGTCTGTACGTATGTACTCATGTCTATCCAACGACATCCGCTCTCAAAGTCCAATACTTTTGATCAGAATTTTATGAAACTAGGTCACATTGTTAAGTACCAGGATGTCTTCAAGGTTGATAATGGTCCGTATCCCACCATGCTTTCAGTAGTTATGGCCCTTTGTTTATGAAAATTCACCAATTGAAACAATGTCCGCTCTCTAAGTAGAATACTTTTGATCAGAATTTTATGAAACTTGGTCACATTGTTAAGTACCATGATGTCTTCTTCAAGTTTGATAATGGTGTATATGGCACAATGCTTTCAGCAGTTATGGCCCTTTGTTTATGAGAATTCACTGTTTTGAACAATGTCAGCACTCTAAGTCGAATAGTTTTGATCACAATTGTATGAAACTGTCACATTGTTTAGTACCATGATGTCTTTTTCAAGTTTGATAATGGTCTATATGGCACCATGCTTTAAAGAGTTATTGCCCTTAGTTTATGAAAAATTGCAGGTTGAAACGACGTCTGCTCTCTAAGATGAATTGTTTTGTTTATAATTCTATGAAACTTGGTCACATTATTAAGTACCATAATGTCTTCAACTTTCAGAATGGCCCATATCACATCATGCCTTCAGGAGTATTTGCCCTTTATACATGACAATTCCCTATCTATAATAATGATGAACAACTGGGTTAGGCATATACTTTGTCTTAGAAAAAAAAGGCATATCGTATACCTGGCAGCACTGAAAAAGGGGGCTATTCGGGGCCGCACATCAGGGTTTTTATAAGAACAGGGTATTTCTATACAAATTTGTATAGAGTCCCTGATATGAGTAAGCATATTTAGGAACCCCACCCAGGCACATGGACCCCCCCCCCCCCCCCCTGGGTTCGCACTTGAGCTATATATATGCATTCACGGTCAGTTTAAAACAATCGAGCAAAATACAAGGCGCCACTATCAATAATATCAATAAATCAATCGCATTGTAAGCTTCGTAAGAGGAGATGCAGTTTTATGAAAGACAACTCTTCCGTAAGCTGAGTAATTATATCTGCAACGACGTCAATGGGCTTCCATCTAGAGTCATGCCCGTTGCTAGTTTTGTCGCGAAACGCCTAAAACATCCTGCCAAAAATCTCGGACCCATTTTGGGTCCGAGCAAAAATATGTAATAGTTATACCATGGGTTGTCCGTCTGTACGTGGAGATAATCCACGAGCTTTAGCGAGTGGATTATTTTACGTACAGGTGGACAAACATGGTACAACTATTTTATACCACCAACATCAGTGTAGATCTTGCACATCACGAGATATTTCATGTTAAAGATGTATAGATTTGGATAATCAGTTTTCGCCAACGTAGGCCTAAGCAGATATGGCTCTGGGATAGCGAGACAAAATACAACCTGACCAGAAAATGATTTTATCATAAAATTTCATCCTTTTGTACTCGGGCCCCTAATGTGTGATACCTAAGACCATCAAAATATGTTATTTAATTTTCAAAAACTTTGATTTGTTTGTGCCCCCGTTTTTCAGCCATCTTGTCGATCCTGATCTGGGGGCAAACTCTAGATCTTTGTAAAGGAAACTTGATAAAATCAGCAGATGGCACTAGAAGATCGTTACTATTTTCTTGGACCCAGTACACATACGTTGTCGAGGCTGCGCTTTAAAAACTGACTTATGTTGGAGATTAAATTATAATATCCTTATTATTTCTCCTCATATCTCTGATTTTTCTTCAAAAAGCAATAAATCAGCATAATACCTTAAAGACTGTATTGTTATATTTATTGAAAGTGTATCCGTCTTTACGAACATCAGCAAGAAACCAAGGTACCATTTTTAGCTATTTTCGGCACTTTTAGCCGAAAATCGTCAGAAATCGACCTAACAAGATGATAAAACTTCATGTTTATTTCCTGTTACTTGTAATATTTCAACTGTGCATATTGGGAATAACTTTTTATAGTCTTGGGTATGTTTAGAATCAATTTTGCAGGATGTAGTTCTTTGAAATACAATACAATACAATACAAAATTTATTTATATAGTCGGAGATACAAACAGTATAACATTAGCTATGAATAGCTATTTACCGACTTATAATTGAAATAGAGCTAAAACAGAGCCTCGACAACATAACTTTATATTTCTGTCAGTGACCAGTCTGTATACTGGGTCCGAGCTATTTGTAGCCCGGTCTTTGTAGAGTTTTAGGAGGGGAAGCCACCACCATCACTGGCAGTTGGACTTCAGCTCGCTTAGTAACTCTGAAAGTTGACAAGCTGCAATTTGGGAAAAACTGTTCTGCTGAACATATTTTATGTTTCTATTTTGAAGCCAATTTTGGCAATCTTATGCATGCTTCCATTAACTACTATAAACAGTGCTGATTCTAATCAGTATGCTCCTTCAGAAGTCTACTGATCTAGGATCTACATTGTTATCTGAAAGAGAATATACCCGGGTTCAGCAGAACAAGGAATGAAGAGAGAAAAATATACGTCTACTCACTTGAATTTCGAATCGAGAATTCAGGTAGACAATAGAGAAAAATACCTGTTATACCGAACACTGAGCAACAGTACACGGGAAAACGGAACTGACCTCAAATTCATTGAAAATGTACTCTAACAGTTTACTGTAGGTAGGGTCTCGATATTTAAGCTTGCGCAGACTTGTTGAATCAGTATCATGCCTGATCCAGAGAGGGGGTAGGTAGTCCGAGCAAGACATTTTATCCGCAGCCTAGTGCTGGTTCATCCCAGAAACACTCGTCCCGACATGACGGAAATTTCTTTAACTGGACGTGAAGAATCAACGCAAGTAAACAAATAGGGTATCCGGACCCCCTCCCCATCCCCCGCTGTTATAGGTCTCCCTAGAACTTGAATAAGCAAAATGACCCCGTCCCTGGAAATCCCTGAATTTCATACATTTAAATTGACGATCTGATCAGACTGGATGCACATGATACTAGTACAGTGGCCTGCACATTATAACGCATATAATTTGTGTGTGAGTACAATTTTACTGCTTGCACGCTGCCCATTACTTTGATAATTTATTATGCATCATGGCAATTTTCAGAAGAAAAAAAAACTCTTTGACCTTTTGATCCCACTCAGGGATCACATGATGCGTGTCAGGACAAAATTTCTGCTATAGTATACTGTCCTGTATTTCATTCCCTTTAATTTGATATGGAACATGACCATATTCTGAAAAAGGGTTTTAACTGAGTCAGAGGTGAAGTCTGAGATCTTAGTGACCCAAAATAGGATGCGACACTCTGACATCTCCAAATGCATCCACAGACCAAATTTGGGAATTCCTACCTCAAATGATATAGGAGATACAATGTATATATATGTTTATAATATTACTTTGCATGCTCTGTGATATGTTCTATGTTTGTTCTCTTTAAATTTGTTTGTAGAAGTAAAAGCCCTACATGGCTTATGTTACTTGTTATATGTATATTCGACGTAAAATAAATCTTCTATGTCTATGTCTATGTCTATGCTTTCACTAAAGTGTCTAGAAAAATCTAGTTTAAGCTGTTGGTAAAAACCAGCCCCTGTTCCCAAAAAGAAAACCGAATTGTATGTCTCTAAACCTCCAAGCCTACTCTACCAGCTACAGCAACAACATTTTAAGGATTGCCTCATACTTTGAGCCATATAAAATGCATTTCATTGAAATTAATTATATGCCATGCATTCCATGGCTTTTATATGTCATGAATTCTATGGCAAAGACCTGTCTTTACATGTATAAGACAAAATATAAAGTGATCATTTAGACATGGCTCTTATATAGCTTCATAGTTTTTAAGTATGTGATTTTAATTCTACGGAAAGATCAGTACATTTTAGGGAGAATTGGCTTATATTTTTGGGGATTTGGGGAGTCTAAGCTGAACTATTTTTAGGGATTTGGGGAGCAAAGGCAAATACTTTTAGGGAGATGAGGACATTATTTGCAGGGAGACGGGGAGATCAATACATTATTTTCAGGGATGAAGGGAGCACAGACCCCCCCTGGGGGGCCTCAGTGACAAAAAAGTTACTCGACACTTGGCACCTCAAGATAAATCTACAGTCAACATTTGTGATTCCTACTTCAAATAATATTGGAGATATGCTCGAGACATTAGTAGGCCTATTCTAGAAACGAGGCCAGAGGCCAAGGTCTAAGTGACAAAAACATGGTACCCGACACTCTGCCACTACCAACTTGGGATTCCTACCTAGATATACTCCAGGCACGTTTATTATAGAAAAAGAGGTCAGAGATCAAGGTCAACAAGCTCAAGGTGACCCAAAAGTGATGCGCGACACTCCGCCATCTCAAGATGCATGCACCAACTAATTTTTGGATCATATCTCATATAATGAAGATATGCTCGGACAAGATTATAATATTAATGAGGTCAGAGGTCAAGGTCAAAGTTACTCCAAAATTGTACATTTTATCATCTAAAGATGCATCTACACACCATAATTGGGATTCCCCTTCAAATAATGTAGGAGATATGGCTCGGAAACACAAGCGTAACTCACTGACGGACGGACGGACAGACGGACGGCAAGAATCGAGCAAACCTATAGTTCCCTAAACATGCTAAACTGGTCTTTGACCGGTAGGGGATTGATTAGCATCAACGTCAACTGGCTTATCATCATAAGCGACGAATAAGGGCTACTTTTCCGGGGGTAAACGAAACTTCATGAGTCTCGCTCACACATAAACACGAAACATCACATTTGCGAATACCCATGCACTCTTGCGTCAAAAAGAGCCCTTTTAGTAACTCGTGCATTGACAGTTCTTGCTGGTACTAAGATTTTACATATATCGCATCAATGAGCGGGGTTGGGTGGGGGTGGGGGCTTGGACGAGCCCGGGGGACGAGCCTGCGAATACACTTAGAGAATCGCTAGAGCATTCGCTGCTTTTCTTTACTCGAAGTATTGATGCAAATAGACTCAGACGAAAACATAGGCATCAAGGGCCCCACTGGATATATCGATATGGGTGTTTAATCACATATATGTGCGGATCCAGAGGGGGGTGGACAGGGGACCCCCCCCCCCTGGAAAATTACAAAAATATAGTGTTTCTTAGCAATACTGGTCGGGATCCCCTGAAAAATCCCAAACTGCTACCAAGCCAGCATTCCATGTTGGGCTATCATCGGCCCGCCAGCGAAACACCATTTAAATGGTGTTTCGCTGGCGGTCCGTTGATGGCCCGCCTTCCTCCCCTCATCAAACTAGAAAACAAAACAAAAAGCGGTGTCATAGTTGGACCCCATCTGACAAAACTTTCTGGATCCGCGAATGACATACATGTATGCGATAAGAATATATACATAGTTATTATTATGTTATTATGTCAGAAGAATAACATAATAATAACTATGTATATATTCTTATATATATACATGCCATGGACTGGCCCATATAAGCACATTGCCTAGCCTTGACAATTAGTCGTCCAATTAAACCCAGAATAGTTGTCTTAAAATTTTGAGTCATCTTATGAGATTTGGGTACTTTTCACACTGACAACCATCAAGCCTGCGATTAAACGCAGTCTAACAAGAGCTTCGCTGCTCGAATACGAGCCATAAAGGATATGGGGTTCGTCGCAAGAATTCCTGATGATTTTTCGGCATGTGAACAACAGTGTCGCTGACCAGCCGGCGCATCCGCGAAAACTGATCAACGACTCTTCAAATTAATGCCCAGTAAGCACGTAAAATCGGGCCACTATCGGCCTGCTAGCGAAACGCCATCCGGATGGCGACGGATGGCGTTTCGCTAGCGTGCCAATATTGGCCCGTGATGGGATGCTGGCTGGGTATAGTTTCCAAAATTTGAGCCGTGGCATGAAATTTCCAACAATGTGGTATGCGCGACCAACATAGCCTCAGATCAGCCTGCGCATATGCGCAGTCTGATCAGAGCCTTTGCTTGTCGCTTGAATATTCTATGACTGTAAAGCTACTAACTGAACATCATTTGGAGTTTCTAAGCTTAAAAGTAGGCTGCATATGCTCGTCTGAGTCTACACTTGTCAAAATACCACATTGTTGGAAATCACATGTCACTGCTCAATTATGATTGTAGCTAGTCTCTGTAACAGAATGGTTTGGGTTGAGCCGTACCTTGTTGAACCTTGTCGTAAGACCTGCATATCATCACATTATCAAAAGTTCTGGCCTAAGACAAATATAATAGGAATGGGCAGATACTGGCAGTGTTATTTTCCTACAAACAATGCTGTCAACGGACAGTCACTGCTTATAACTGTGACAACGGACTCCCGGGTAGTGAGCCGTAAGGAGGCATTTAAGCCTTTAGACATCTCTAGCCTCTGGTGCCGTAATCTTAGAAATCATAGTCATTGCTGATAACAAGCCCATGGAATTGTGTTACAGATGCTATATATATATATATGTATATATATATATATATTATGTATAATCTTTTTATCACATATTTCCTAATGTCTATAATACTAAAGTATACTTAACTACTAAAGAAACCTGACACATACTGTGTGTCAATTTTTTGGTAGTAAATGAATACGATGCGCACTTGTCTTTCCATTGCGTAAAGTTGAACAAAGGTAGACTAAGATGCACTGAGATTATTTGAAAAGATGAACTAATTTTAGACGTCAGCTATCAAAACGTCACGTAACCCCTAAAATCAATTTTTGCAAGAACAAAGAACAGAGAAATCACGCAAAATTCACAAGAAACCGCTTTAGTGTGATCCTTTGTTATTTCATTGGCATCATCTGGGCATTCAAATAAAGCATGCATGCATTGCTCAACACAAAACCCTATTTTCATTTTCTTAACGTCAATTTTAGATTATCAGCGTTTTATGAGCATTTAAAAAGCATGGCCACTTTATCAACTTTTTTCACCTTGTATGATGTTTGCAATGCATTTTGATAATGTTTCAGTCATTTTGAACTCCGTAGCTGCCTCATACGTCCATTTAGCGACGTCAAGCGTTACAATTACATGCTAATATGTCTATACTGCAAAGCTTGAAATTCTTACGTGGCTAAAGTAAAGTGAAGCCAATTGGCACTATAACAAAGTATACAGCACACACTAAACGGCGACATACGTTGACAAAGAAAAAACGGTTATTATCCATAGTTTACGTTGTTTCTTAATTGACGCTAAATTTGGTTTATTCCGTTTTACCCTTTAACGTAACGCGAAACATAAGTTCTGATTCTTGAAAATGCATTCTTTTACAGTGGCTGGTTGACTCCGAGTCTTTCAGTTTTTAGAAATTGCTTAAACAAAGGAAAAAAACAATGCCGTTTAGACAACATCAAAAAATATTTAGACATACACTCCCGAGGCAAAAGTGATGAAAATGGTATTTTGATATCATGATGTCATGTTCTATATTTAATAAATATATATTTTTCGAAGAATACTTTCTAATGTCTTGTTATTAAAATAAGCATATCCACTTAGCTCTATAATTTGTTATTTACGAGTTTGAAGCAAGTAAAAAGTGCCCGGTTTCCTTAGTAGTTAAGTATATATAGAGATACAAATAGAAACTAATAGTTCGCATTTAAATGAGACAATTGAATAAATGTTTCTATTAAATATAAACATTCAAAAACAATCTGTATTCAAGTCAACCTCACAATATCTATGATTGTGTCTGCTTCTGTTGCAAAATAATCACCCATTTCATCACAACCAATAGGATCATAGGCCACTGGCTGGATATGGTTTACCCCCCCCCCCCCAGGGTAATTTTGTAAACCATATTTTATTAAAGCCCAATGTCTTGCAAGGATTTTGCAACATGTAAGCCCTCTGACAATGGCAGCTTTAAGCTGTAACAGTCTGTTACATACGTTACCCTACAAGATATTTGATAATTAACATTCTTTTTAAGAATTAAGAAAAGTGCAAAAAATAAGGTAAGATTTCCAAATTGGTTATATCTTCTATGTAAGCTATTACTGGGCCACACATATAGACCGTTGAAAGCAAATATAGCTATCCGATATAGTCTATATTACATTGTTACAATATTTTCATTATTCCTATATAAATTATATATGAGTCTAATATAGTTTGATTTTTTTAAATGTGAATGTGCTTACTAATTCATATTGTATTAAAGAATGTTTATGTACCTTTTGGAAACTGCAAATATTATGTTTCTATCTTTTATAAGGTTTGAGTTGTTCAGTTTTGAACATGGTAACCCCATATCACACAAAATGTGAAATATAATTCTGTGGCTCTTTTGTTATGCTATTTCAAGTTTTCCTAAACACAGAGGTACTCGATTTCTTTCCTATTTATTTTCCGCACATTTTGTCCATATCTTGAAAGCCTTACTTGTTTTCATGGGAAAGACTTGATAGTTCAATCTTTGTATGTACATCTCAAGGACAGAAAAGCAGGTTGAAAGTAAGTTCATGCACATGCCATTTGAAATAGTCAGTATAATATTATGTGTATGACTTTGGTACTTTTTTCAGAAACATGTACTGCAGCTTATTCACACTTACATAAACAGCACATGTTAGGGCTTCCTGTCACTGATGAGTGCCTAGAGCAATCCTTTATTTGTTTTCCTACCCTGCTTAGAATGTAGATGAACTAGTGGGGAGGGGTTTTCTATCAGTTGGATAGGAACAAGTTTTCCGTGGTACTAACATATTGGCACATTGGTAGTGTCACAATCTTTTAAACAGTGTATGACTGTAGATCCCCCCCCTTATTTTGGCCAATGTTGCTGACATTCAGAAGGAGTACCTTTTTTGCATACACCAGTGTTGAACAAAACACCCAGGTTATCCTCTGCGAGAATGTTTGTAAGACTTTATAGACTGCTGCTTATACATTGTATATTTGTATCAGTGACAATACCAGCATGCTATGCCTTTAGTGTCTGGTTGAATACTGGTTGAATACTGGTTCTGTCTGATCCTTGAAGGTGTCAGGAAAAGCTATTATGCTTTGTAGTATGGCATTACCATCAAAGTTATGTGAAGCACTACTAGCCAATCAAATGTTGGTTCAATATGATATTGCAAGCCATGCAGAAGTTTGGACTTGTCATTTTTGGTGGGAATTCTATCAGCAGTTGACAGTGACCATGGTACAAGTCCCAGAAGGAACAGCAGTGTCAACTCAAGGTCAACATTATGTCTAATAGAAAGAAGGCCATGCTGACCAGAGACGTTCCTTTAAGCTCTCATCTGGCTGATTACGTTTTGTAAATTGGACATTTTCTTCTTGACCTCGCAAGCCTCAAATAATTTTTAGCTTGTAGCATTTTATGGGGTTGTGAAAGACAGATTTTCAACTAAAAGTGGGTCATTGAAGTCTGCAACAGCCTTCTTGCCAATGCCATCAGCCTCAATAAGATCCTTATCTATGCCAGGCTTAGCAGGAACACCGAAAGACAAAAAGTACAGTTCATTGTCTTCAAAACTAGAACTAAAAGGATTGGTGAAGCCATAAACTGCCTCTTGTACTCGTTCAACTTTGCATCTGAGCAGATTGGATATTTCATTTAAGTGCATTGAAGGGTTGTTTCAACATATTGAGCTCTGATCTGATGAGTAATACACCATTCCATTTGTAGTACGAAGCGTAGTTCTAGCTGCTGAAGCCTATAATACCTCCTTTGACTTGGCACAGGGTTTATTGTTTGCCTGATAGTTAGTTGAAACATATTTTATTTGAAATAACACACAAGTAATTACAGTATACATACATAAATCTGTAGACAATATAAAGGATTAGAACGAAAGCAAAGCTTATATAGTTCTTCTCCCTATCACGATGTATTTGTTTGCTTTAGCGGAAGTTGAGTATTGGTTTAGCATATTGAGCGGTGGATATTCATTTGAAAAGAAAACGAGTACAAGAACAGAAAAAAACAAAAAAAAACATACAGCTTTGTGAGAACATAATGAATAAATACAATAATTATAAAAAAATGATAACATCATCGTAAAGGCTGGGAATATCACTTTGGTTGGGGCAGAGGTAGGGGTGGGGGATAAGAGTAGACACCACAGACCAGTTGGAAGGCGTGATAGTTATGTCGAAAGCATTTCTCAAGCAAAAAACCAATGATTGTGACACACTAAACCCATTTTGTTCCAGAAGCTCTTTGCATCTGCGATGTGTATCAGACATATTTATGAGTGAAATCAGTTACACAGGTACATATTGTGCGTAGTTGGTGTGATCGTGTGCAATGAACATTGGGAACAAGGCATACATATAGAGCTGACATGCAATGCAAAGTTGTTTTCCTTGTAGCCCTAATCAGTGTCAACACCATCTGAATTATATCCATATACCTTGCCCAGAACTGAGCTGCTTCACAGTGACTGTCTTTCAGAACTTCCCATTTGAATGCATGGTACATTTGTATCCACTGTTTATGTGAGCAAACAGATAAGGTTGATAGATCACACTATAATAATAGTTTAAATCACAATAAATCAATAAGGAACCTAAGTTTATTTTAGCCTTATAAATTTTCTAAATTCACTGACAGACTTAATACATGTATAGTCAACAACTGCTATATAGATACTCAGAATAACTTATGTATCATTTGGTAACACATGTAACAGTTAAAGCCCAATGTATTTATTAAATGAATACTTAAAATAGGTAACCTTGTCAAAAGAAGTACATAAACCTGTGCCAGCATGAAAATAAGTATACACTAATCGAAAGTTCTAACCGATCACTTGCATTTTTTCACAGCAGGCAATAATAGAGGTTTATAAATGAAATTCGCCCCAACCGGGTAGATACGATAAGAGAACATGTTATTTTAGGAATAAACATGACAAAATCGATATAAGATTGCCCTTGTACTATGTGCTAAACATTTTGCTTGCCAAAAATATGTAGTTTTCTAGAAAACAGATTTTAAAACTGATCGGTTAGATCATTCAATTAGTGTAAACAGGGCTTGTTAGAGATATTAACTTGAATGTTTAATGCTATTATGAGGGTAACATACGTAACATGGGCCTGAAAATATTGTTAGCGACCATAATAAGGAACTTTAAATCATTTAAGTAGCAGCCTTACAGATTTGCTATATTCTGTGACAGATGTAATACATGTGTAGTCAATAACTACCATACTGATACTCGGAAATAAACAGGAAACACTAATAAACGTAGACAACGGTAATAACGCAAGACACTTATAAAAATAATACTAAAATATGTAACTGTGTTATAAGAAGTTCATAAACCTGTGTCAGCATGCAAATATGTATGAACATGTCATGGTTGAGACATTATCAGGGACGTTTAATGCTATTTCGGGGGGGGGGGGGTAACGTAAATAACGTGATGTTACACGCTAACGCTGCCACTCTCAGAGGG
Organism: Loripinus fragilis; assembly: GCA_964019695.1. Classification (NCBI taxonomy): domain Eukaryota; kingdom Metazoa; phylum Mollusca; class Bivalvia; order Lucinida; family Lucinidae; genus Loripinus; species Loripinus fragilis. The sequence goes on from OZ026520.1 coordinate 16,759,729, forward strand.
CTAACATCTTTTATTTTGTGTCTTATATACTGTAGTTTCAGAAAATTATAGCGTACAAAATTCCCCCTGGGGGGAGGGGGTCTATAGCCAGCTCAAGGCCTAACAGTATAGGACTGCAAACTGTGTACAATCCTGTTCCACTCCTTCCTGTGGGAATTGCGCAGACATATACTATCTTAACGAACAATTCAAGCTGCATCAAATAAGAGATGCTTGCTCTATATAAACCAGGGGGTTAGCCTGTAACAGTCTGCTACGTATGTTACCATATCAATTTAAAAATAAATGAATTGAAAGTCTGAGAAAAAGAAAGAAGACATTAATTATCTATTTATTTGAATTATTCGTGTGGTTTGCATGCAGAATACCTTTAATACAGATGAAAGCTTTTTTTTAACAAATATACGTACAGTTTCCTATGGTGTAATATGTGTTATATTGATTAAAATAATCTTTTAAAATTGGTGATTGCGACAAACATCACTTATAAGCGTTTCCTGTGTTCCTCATATTTTGCCACCAAAGGGAATACTTTTCGTCGTGTGTGTGGCCTGTGCCAGTATCAAAAAAATTGACTCAGCTATAGCATTTTTCAAAAGCAGAAACAGCGTGCCAGTGTCATGGGATCAAACACCTGATTAAATATGGGCAGTGTTTAATGCCATTTCACATATATGCATACAATGGAGTATGCCTCTGGTATATGTCTCATCCTCTGAAGTGGCAAAAGCAATCATATTGCAACTGCCTCTGCATCCGTGCTAGTCAAATGTTAACATTGCTCTGATTTTGCAAGGAATATGTCTGTACCGTGTGACTCTAAGAATACAATAAGTTTTCTGACATTGGCTGAACAGAAATTTGATAAACTAGTCATTCTTTGCATCATTTGCTATCACTGCAGGAAAAGTCCAATTTGTGTATATACTCATAGTCCAAATGCTTAGAAATACTAGGATTTACATTATTTTGCAAACATTTGAATGTTTTTTGCTTTAGTTTGAGTTTCCTTTGCTGATATGAAAGCAGTATCGTTTGACCTTGTGCGGTCAACTCGCAAAGCTCATAACTGCCGCAATTTGCTATATGTGAGAGAAATAGTACATGGGCTCGGAGTGGTCCTCATACAACCCCTAAGAGCTCTCTGGTAGTCATATAATATTGTTAATTGGACACCCCTGATTAAGAATCAAGATGTTAACACTCGGTATCTTGGGTCCCACCCGCCATTTTGGATGGTTTTAAGCTGGCCGCCATTAAAAAGACATAATGCCTATATAGTGTAATATCAGCCTCCTACCATCTGCTATGCTTATGTAAATGAGATCTAAACTTGGAACGGATCAGCAGGGATTTGTCCCTTTTGGCAAGAAACATTTAGAAAAGTGTCTTAATTTGACATTGGTACCAAATTTGAGTTCCGAGAAAGGACCAGGCCGAACCCTGGTTTGGCAGGTTCGGAGTTTGTAGAAAGGCCCGTTCTTTTCTCTGAACTCGGAACTCTTACATGTTTGGAGTTGGGAGAATGGACCGGGCTCAAGCCTAATCTTAACCCCTAACCCTAACCCTAAGGGAGCAGACGTGAATTATTGTACACATTCAGGAAAAACTACATATCTTCTGTGCAAGAATAGTTCGCTTATTTCGGCCCGCGGGTTGGTTTTACAAACTTTGAGGGGTCGGGGCAGTCGTGTCGAATTCTTGTACATGTTCAGGAAAAACCCCTCATATTTTGTGTACGAGAATATTGGCCGCATTCGGAATTGTGGGTTGACACCATATCCCAAATGAGGTCCGAATCTGAAACGCCAGCAATTGCTGGCCTTTCAAATGTTAAAATGCCGACAACTATTGCCAAAGCTGGTCTGCGCCTTTATTTTCCCCAAACCCCTGAAGACAGGTTTTCACGTGTTTATGCCCACATTTGCAACATCAGAATCTAGGGCGAATGTTTGGCCAGTAAAATGCATTAATATAAAAACCCTATGCGGCCTATGCGAGTGCCCGTTCTTAAACGTGGTGTTATCATTGTTGTTCACATCGTATGCGGGGTTTTTGTGTTGGTTCCTTGTTTTGGTGTGTTTTTTGGTGTCCTCTCTCGTTCAGCAATTCATCTTACAAAAAGGAGCGCAGTGGCCATAAATTGAAGCAGGACTCAACATGTGCGGATCCAGAGGGGGGACAGGGGGTCCGGACCCCACCTGGAAAATTACAAAAAAATTAGGGTTTCTTAGCAATACTGGTCCGGAACCCCTTAAAATCACAAAGCTACCAATCCAGCATTCATTGTTGGGCCATCATCGGCCCGCCAGTCAGCGAAACGCCATTTAAATGGCGTTTCGCTGACGGGCCGTTGATGGCCCGCTAATAGTGGCATTTGGGTCCTTCCTCCCCTCATCAAACTAAAAAAAAAAGAAAAAAAAACGCTGTCAAAGTTGGGCCTCCTCTGACAAAACTTTCTGGATCCGCGCATGAGTCAACCATAAATTGAAGCCCCATTGCGAATTTGCATAAAAAATCTGCTTTTTATGCTTCTTTTTAGAACAAAATCAAACATATGGGTTGAGACACGAAAAAAAAACTGTATTTGGTGTTTCTGACAAAGTAAAATCAAACCAGCCTGCTCAGCTACAGAGACTAGCTAGAAAATTGAAAGTATGCTTGTAGCAAGTCTCGATCTGATACTTTCCAATAAGCGAATGAAAAAGGCGCTGATCAGACTGCGGATGCGCAGGCTGGTCTGTGCCTTTGTTTTTCGCAAGCCCCAGAAGACATGTTTTCCTGCGCCGAGGCCCATATTACATCAGGCAGCAGCAAAGACCCAGGTGAGCCTGCGTATATGGGCAGTCTGACAAGAGCCTTCACTTCTTGCATACATAAAGCATGGAAGTAGAGGAAGGCTCAGACAAATAATAAGACAACTGGCCCCGCTAAATATGTCAGCTTGGTCATTTAAAGAGGGCCTTTGCGCATATGGGATAAGTACAAAACTCTTGTTTGCAGGCCCATACAAGGCTAGACATTCACTCCACTCCTAACTTCAAAATCAGTTTGATGAAGTTTTGGCCATGAAAATGGGGTGATTTAGTGAATGGATGCTCTAACAAATGTACAATTTATTGGCTTATATTTTGAAAAAACTTACCGGTACTTATGTGGCGACATAAATGCTTTGTAGCCACATACCGCCACATGCACAGTCTTGCCAGAGCCTTCCCTGATGACCTGTGCAATAAGGGTCTAAATTTGACAAGCTGGCCAAATGAGTTTTACAATTTTTTGTCGTCTGCTGACTTTTTTCATAATCAACTTTTTTTTTACTTCTTCCAGGAAGACAATCAGAGTGTCAAACAGTTTGGATCTCGATCAGGACGGACATTGAGATTGATCTGGGTCCAAACTATTTGCAATGGTTATCGGCAGATGACAAAAGTCGCCGCTAGCAGGCAAAGAGCAATAGGGAGAAGTAACTTGCATCGTAATGCCATATTTTTACCAAGGCCAACAAGACCTGGCCCCGAGGTTATAAAACGTTTTTCGTGCTCATCTCAACTGAGCACGAAATTTCAACTGCTCATAAAAACTAGAATACCGACAAATAAAGAAATTTCTTGCTTTAAGTCTCTCAGATGTTGTATTTATCATGCTGATAAATGTTAAAATGCCAACAATTGTTGGCATTTTAACATTTATGAGCAGGATAAATTTTGTGCTCAGCTGAGTTGAGTATGAAAAAAGTTTTATAACCTTGGGACCAGGATCGAGAGTCATTAGGGTTTGGGTTTTTTTTTTGTTTATATATATATACATGTATAAAGCCTTACTACAGATGGCTCAAATATGCTTTATAATAGGATTATACTATTTTTTCATAGAAAAAGGTAAATTACGGTGTATATTATACTGCAGTAAATGATATATACCTGTACATGAAGTACCCATTACCTGGAATTGTTTATATGTTTTGTTTACAACGATTCTCATGTATCTTTGAATCCACAGTACAGATATAACATCACTGTGACAACTGGATAATTTCCGAGAAGTAAAATAAAGATATAGGGTTGGCTGTGTCAATTTTTTTGTACAATTTTGAAAAAAGATTTATTTGGGGCCGGTGAAACAGGGAGAAGGACAGCCAAAATACAGAGAACAAGATGCAGAACAGACAAAATGGAAGCCAAAATATGTTTAACAAGATGCGGAACAGATGGAACAGACATAGCGGCAGCCTTGCTTTCTTTGTTAACCATTTACCTGCTTAAGGCTGCCATTCACAGCAAAAGTAGTCTGCAATCTCATCTGCTGATGTACTTTGGTAGCCAATATTGCTAACAGTATGGACGTCGTTCAGAAATTGTAAGTGAGTATGATCAGGAAATACCACAATCACAAACTGCAGACAAGCCAATTGCGCCTCCAGGAAGAGCCACCCAATCATCACAAGACACCAGGAAGACAAACTAAGCTAAGCAATCAGCCAAGATGATTGCAAAACTAGAATGGACATATTACACATACAGTAAAACATACATCAGTTAAGACATCCACAACGGGAGTAATGCACCAGTCATTTGTATCAACGCCACCCTCCCCTACCTACGGGGATAGCGGTGGAATAGCCCAGCTATGGTGCAGTGCAAGTGCTGGGGAAGTGCGGGGGTTATAACATTGGGAAACCTACCCCGGTGAGATTTGCTGTAGTGTAGAGCGGGGCTAAGAGTAGGGTTGTTACTATCAGCTTGTTCCCACAGGGCGGGGCTTATACCAGGACTTTGAAAAATGATAAGTCACTATTCCCGCCGATCCCCGTTGAAGGGGGGGGGGGGGGCAGTGGATACAAATGTTTGGTACATAACAATCAACGACGAATCATCAACAACAGAACCACCGCCTTAGCAGCCTAAGCCACGGGGGGGGGGGGGCGGGGGGGGGGCTTAAATGTATTTTGCTGCTACCAAATCTTTGCCCTAGATTCTGTTGATGTTGAAGTACAAAAATGTTCAGCTCACATGGAGGCCATGCGCGGATCCAGAAAATTTTGTCAGAGGGGGTCCAACTTTTTTTTAGTTGATGAGGGGTGGTTGGATCCAAATAACAATATAAGCGGGTCATCTTTGGCCTAATATTGAATGCTGGCTCGGTAGCTTCGTAATTTTGCAGGGGATCTGGACCAGAATTGCTAAGAAACCTTATATTTTTGTGATTTTCAGGGGGTCCGGACCCCCTGTCATTCCCCTCTGGATCCGCCCATGGAGGCCTTCTGACTAATACAATGCATCATCATAGAGAACCACTCTAATCAAATTAACATACTATGATGAAACAAAGAAAAGGCTCAAAATGCTATGTGAGAAGCAGTCAGACTGCTTTGATCAGGGTTCACTTCAAGGGTAAATGTTTTCTGAAGTACATTTGAATGTCTGCAGCAGATGTAATAAGCAGACAATTCCATTTGCTTTCTTATCTGCTTATTGGCACGCTGTAGCTCAGTTGGTAGAGCGTTAGACTAGGAATCGAGGGGCTGCTAGTTTGAGACACACCTCAGCCACTGTGTTGTGTCTTTATCTGCTGCTTAGTGGGCACACAGAAAATCTTTCTCACATGACTGAAATATTGTTGAGTGGGACATAAAGCATCAACACTAACAAAGTACTCTTATTTGCTTTAATGTACTGTTTTGCATACAATATGCACTCTGATCGGACGGTTTCCTTAGTAAATGTGTTACGGAGTACACTTGAATGCATTATATGCAGCAGATGCAATAAGCAGATAACATTTTAGGACAAATTAAATATTGGCAGGATAATGGTAAATACAGATGGTGCATAATACTACAACTGCTTAACTCTCTGTCTACTGGGTAATTTTGAATGTTTTTGTTGTCTGCTGATGTTTTTTGTAGATAAAACTTTTCAACAAGAAAAGATATGGCATTAAGTGCCATATCAATGAACTCGGCTTTAGCAGATAAAGAGTTCGTTCTTTCATTACATCACAAGCTACATGTGAGTACATGTATCAACAAACCGAATGATGTACACAAACACAATCAATCAATTATTCACTCAATCAATCAATCATTTTTACATAAACAACAATGAAACCTCCCTCCGTGATGAAGCTATCTCCAGGTATTTATTCAAAGAAGGAAATCGCATAAGGCAAATCTTACCGTTTAAGTTGAGGCCTTTAACTGCTCATATACGCATGTAAGGAACTTATAGAGCATGGTTTTTGGCTCTGTATTTGAAAACAGAATAGACCTTGAGATTATCGAAATTTGCTTTATTTACCAGACGCCTATATAATGTTTAAAGCCGCGAGAACCCCGACTTTGTTAAAAGCAGGGACCACCCTGAGCGCCCGCGCAGTCCCATCGGCGCCTTTGTTTTTACATGTAGATTCAAATGTATGATAAAAGTAAGGAAAACCGTCAAGTTTGACCAATTTTAAACTCTTTGTCGGACCAGATTTGGGACCAAACTTTCTGCTTATGTTATCAGCAGAGGCTCGCTGATAGTAATGTTTAAGATCAAAGAAGCCGCTATGAGTTCTGTTGCACGACGTGGTAGCAATGACCAGTGACCTATTTATCGGTCACTGCCTTGACGCTGGAAAGCGGATGTAGCACATTCATTAAACATAGGTTTCCGGCCATGGGTAGTTTCGGCTGGGTCGTTTTCGGCCTGGTTTTAGGGTGGGTCGTTTCGGCATATTATGATAGGATCTGATTGTTTTATAAACTTGCCAAAGTTCCGACTGCATTGATTTTTCAACGAAATCGTACATGCGTACGTACTCGCAAGAGCGTTCACGAGTACAAAATAACCAAACAAAACTGGGCTCTTTTCTGAAATAATTATTGTGTACACAAATAGGTGCTGACTTTCTTTTATTTATTTATTTTTAATATAAATTTCCAAAGATCCGTCTGCATTAAACACCACTCAGGCCGAGTACCGAAAGCTCAAGAACAGACTGCACATGCGTGCATACTAGCAAGAACACTTACAGGGAAATAACTAACAACAATCAGGCAAATAATGTTTGTGGACAAAAATATGTACTGAAAAGAGAGCATTCCAGATCAGACTCTATTAAACACTTGAACACTTGGAGTTTCCCTCTGTACTAACATAAGCAAATAAAGTTATCAAATATGTGCAGCAGACGACTTAAGCAGGCACCATTTGGACGAACATATGGGCCAAAAATTAGGTGCATAGACCCACTTGATGGCTGTGCATGCATGATAACTTCACGCATGTTAAATGCATTACGGTATCTGCCGCATTTATGTTCATATGAACAGCGTACACGCAGGAAGAATACAGAGACCAAAATATAGTGGATGGCTGCGCTTTCATGTTTAAAGCGTGTGATAAATTAAATGAGCTGGCCCAAATACTATAACATTTACAAGAAATCTAATCAAGGAACGATGTGAAAGCGCCAGGTCATTCAGTTTATGAAACAGAGTAGTCTTTTAAAATTCTGAAAGGCAGGTTTTATCATGAAACAGCTTATGTCCATTCATTGGAATACACTACGAGGCGTGGTTGACCTGATTAACAGCGATATTCATACGCGCATCACGCTGGTATGCAGTGTCCCTTCATAGAAAACAATTAAATAAGAGTTACTGTTCCTGAAATGACCGAATTACCGTTAAATAGTGACACGTGAGCTTCCCAGTTCGCAAAAACACCATTAACTCATAAAAAGTTCAACTTTCGAATGAAAATCGGCAACAAAAGACATATTTTTGAATAACTGCACTGTGGTTTATGTTTCACTCACTATCATTTCAAAGCAAACAGCAATTTTAGCACGAACTATTTCTTCAAAGTGTAGAAATTTCGAAAACAATTATAACTCTCTAGAATAGCTGATATTGAACAGATCCCGAGTTCCAAAAAATACTTTCAGAAATACAGTCGGAAAGTCAAACAGTTTGGATTCCGATCAGGGCCGACAATTTGTCAGGCCAGATCTGGGTCCAAACTGTTTGCAAAATTATTAGCAGACGACACTAGTAGTGAAATAGTTAAATTCTCAATCAGCCTTTGTGACAGATCAATGTCGTTCATGTGCGGATCCAGAATTTTTTTTCAGAGGGGGTCCAACTTTGACAACGTTTTTTTTTTAGTTGATGAGGGGTGGGAGGATCCAAATACCACTATAAGCGGGCCATCATCGGCCCGCCCGCGAAACGCCGGCGTGCTGATGATGGCCCAACATTGAATGCTGGCTTGGTAGCTTTGTGATTTTTCAGGGGATCCTGCCCAGAATTGCTTAGAAAACCCTATATTTTTGTGATTTTTCAAGGGGGGGGGTCCGGACCCCCTGTCCCCCCTCTCTGGATCCGCACATGCTGTTTAGCTGAAAGATTGTTGATGGCACGTAAAGAATCAAATCAAAACAAACAATCTATTTGGACACATTAAACATCTTCATCAGAATGGCCATCATACTATCCGGAGGAAACCGTGAGACGCCATAACTGCCATCTGCCGTGAGAAACTTTTTAACTTGGGTAGTTTCAATGTATGTATATAGGGTCACAGGTTATAATTTCAAGATAACATTGTGCTTATTTCTGTTTATGAAGATCAGTCAGTGTAGACATCGATAAAGTGCTGCATTTTGAGGCATTTCATCAGAATCCGCACTGTTTGAAAAAGTACGCATCAAGGAGTCACTACGTGTACAAAGGATTAATGCTGAAATGATGGCTGGTATTTTTTCAAGAATCTCTGGTATTATTTTTTCAAGAATCTCATCAAAGAGCTGTGGAGGCATTCTTAACATCTTCTTTGTGGAACTCTCTCTCTCTTTGTTATAAATGTTGAGAAATACACCAGCTGCTACATTCCATGGGCGGATCCAGAGGGGGACAGGGGCCGGGGTCCGGACCCCCCCCCCCCCCCCCCCCCCCCGAAAAATCACAAAAAATAAGGATTTTTTAAGCAATACTGGTCCAGATCCCCTTGAAAATACAAAAGCTACAAAGCCAGAATCCAATGCTTGGCCATCATCGGCACGCCAGCGAAATGCCATTAAAATGGCGTTTCGCTGGCGGGCCGATGATGGCCTGCTGTATCCTCCCTCCCCTCATAAACTAAAAAAAAACATTGTCAAGTTGGACCCCCTCTGACAAAACTTTCTGCATATGCGCATGCATTCGTTATTCGGAAAACCATGCCCGCACCCATATTGACCTTGGTCTTTTTTACCTTCCTGCTGCACACTGATCATCCTACTCTACAGCTGCTGGTGGCCTCTTTGCTGCCCCAAAGGCTAGATATACGTACGCGCATAGAAATGATCGGCTTCTTCATTTACATAAATAAATGATTGCAGCAACTTTGTGGGTCTCCTTTTTATACTGTCGGCACACACGGGTTTAAACACAGCCCGTCGTCTACGTTTCACCGTAGAAAACCTTGACAGAACTTGATAGACGCAGCAGAACTTGGTCGGACCGTTACAAAATGTGCAGTGCTGGACTTAAGGGGGGGCACGTGCCCCCCCCCCCCTCCCGAAGAAGCTGTGAGTGCCCTAAAAAAATATAACATTTTTCACGCATTATATGATATTGCGAGTATATATACTGTAATGCATACTTATATGATAACGGATTACCCACATAACAACTCTGCTGAAAGAAATGGTGGCCGTGGGGGCACAGACATGGCTGTGAGCGTGGCCCGGGCTTGTAAATGATGGGATTTTAAATCTCCTGTAGTCTGGTCACGGAGGATAAAACACTTTTGTGCCCCCTCACTGTCCCAAACAAAAAAAAATTAGAAATTTGGGGTGGGTGGCGGGGGGGCACTTATCTTCCATTCCGTTGATGCTTCCATTGCAAATCCCATGTAGTTTAGTAGACGCAGAGCTAATAAGTAATAGCTGTGCCCCCCCCCCCTCCCGACCAGAGCCCTAGGTTGCTGTCGCGCTGGGCCTATGTTATTTGGTTAGGGTGAATTAAAAAGGTACAAAATACAGGGGAACCTATGCCCAATTTTTTCTTAGTAGGTGTGGACTTCATTATTTTCTATTTTTTTTTCAAATTATAAGCCCCCCCCCCCCCCATCCCCCTCACAAGGGCTCTGCTGTTTATCTGACCATTGAATATTGGGCTGACTCAGACTTGCATTGCAACTGCTGTGCCACCCCCAACATGGGAACCTTAACACAGCTCCAACAGGACGACAGGAAAATAATAGTTAGGTACAAGGCGTTTGAGTCCCGGGGGGGGGGGGGGGGTGGGGGGTGGGGGGGGGGTACTCTCATTTTCTCCCCATACGTAGGCTTGGGCCCAGCATCTACCGTTCATCCCAAAATAAATATCAGGAATTTCAAAAATATAGCCGATTCTGTACCTTGTTCTTAAGAAAAGACCCTAAAATGCATAGAAATGACCCCTATATAGCCCAATTTTGTGATTCCTCCTGAAAATATCCACAAAATTTTCATACCCAAAAGAGTATTCATTTTTCTGAAAACCCTAAAAAATATCAGAATTCAAAATTTTGAACCCCAAAAAATAGCTTGCGTCTACGTAAGTGTGAAAATATCGGGAGTACCCCGCTGGGGTTCGCGTGTCTAGCCTTACTTAAAACTGAGGTTATAGAATATGGAAAAAAGGGCTTCAAAATGGCCTGAAATGCATTCTCAGAGACATAGATTTTAAAAAAGTTTCCCGGGGGAGCACCCCCGAACCCCCCTCAAATGAGCAAGGGCTTCCTCACCCCGCTCACGGCTTGCACTGCTCGGTTCAAGTCTTTGGCTTGAAGTGCCCCCCCCCCCCCGTAAACGACCCCTCTGGGTCCAGCCCTGACGTGAGAGGTTCCAACAGAACGTGGCAGGCCAGGAATGCCGCGCCTGATCTGGATCAAAACTGTTTGACACTCTGATCGTATTTCGAAAAAGTTGATTTTGAAAAAAAGCAGCAGACGACAAAAATTTGGAAAAAAATCCCAGTGGGCAAAGAGTTAAAACATACACAGACAGCTATCTAGTGAGGCTTAAGGCCAAATCTGTGCCATAGGTGGTGTAATTCATCAGTGAAGGCTCTGATCGACAAGACTGCACAAATGCAGGCTCGTTTGTGCATATTAAGCTACTGTGGTACATCATGAAACATACATATTGTGTAGTATTTTGCTGCATTTCATTTAGGAATATGTCGTGTAGACCTTGCACATCACGAGCTATTGCGTGCTAAAGTTGGTAAGGGTGGTGTAATTTTTGTTAGCCATGTATTAGCAGCATTGTTTTAAGATTTTCTTGGCAAAATTATCTGAGAAATATTTTACTAATCACACGTAACAGATGTACATGTATATGCTAACCAGTCCCTTATACAGGCTTTACATCAGCCACGAACCAGGAAAAGGGTCATTCAGCGTCTCTATTCATCGAACGTTTGGCCCAAACAGGAGCTTATAACACTCACAGGCTAAAGCCCCGTTCTCACTGTGACGATGTAGCCACGGTACATCCCGATGTAGGGCAGCCTGTATACCGTGATGCACCGTGACACATTTCATAAAAAATAAATTGCCTTTGCACGCCCCGGTCCTCAAGAAAGCAAGACGCTGGTTGATTCCCGGTTCACCACAGAGCACTTACAGTGCAGCACAGTGGTGCCACGGTTCTTGCCGGTATACCCCTGTGTTACCCAGGTTGTTAACGGTGATGCCCTGGTAACTGCCGGTTGCGCCACACTTACATGCCGGTAGTGCCACAGTTGCGTCCCGGCGTTACCCTACACTATAACACCAGGATAAAAATGTTGAGAAGGGAGCGCAGTGGCTCGGTGGTAGAGTGCCTGACTCTAGACCGAGAGGCCGCGGGTTCGAGCCTCGCCGGCATCACTGTGTTGTGGTCCTTGAGCACAGCTTAGTTCTGGTTCAATCCAGGAAGACCCATCCCTGTTTAACCAATAGATTGTTGATGGGACGTAAAGAAACAAATCAAGCAAAAAAAACAAAAACGTGGTGTAGCATCAGTTTTCTTCTGTCTCTATCGCATTAGTTATGTCTTCAAAGAAAAAAACATCGAACAGACACAAATTGGACTGCACAGCCACGTACAATAGCTGGAGACTAAGTTACAAGGGGAATTATGATCTAGGTAGCGAAAACAAATGCGTGGTAAGCTCGCGGCTCATTTGCATGAGTGGTGTCGTATAAGCAGAAGCAGACCTGGCCTGGCCCTGAGGTTATGAAACTTTTTTCATGCTCAACTCAACTGAGCATGTCATTACAACTGCTCATAAAATCTAAAATACCTTCAAATAAAGAAGTTTCTTGTTTTAAGTCTCTCAGATGTTTTATTTATCATGCTAAAAATGTTAAAATGCCAACAATTGTTGGCATTTTCACATTTATGAGCAGAATAAATTTCATGCTCAGCTGAGTTGAGTATGAAAAGGTTTTATAACCTTGGGCCTGTTTTCTTACGACGGAGTTCAAATGTTAGATCTGGGCCTAGAATAGCAATGCCTTCTTAAATTTAAGGAAGACTCAATTTAAGTATAGATATTTCAACATGTTACATTAAATGCTTAATAAATTGCCAGGACCAATGCAGAACTTTAGAGGTCGAAGATATCATTGTGATCTATAGAAAAAATCAGTTTGAAAACGTTCGGCCTTGTGCAATAGTGAATCAGGTCTCCCACGGCACCTCGGGGTAATAGTTTTGACTATACTACAAACAGGCATGAAATAACTGTATACTATCATAGGTACAGAGAAATTATTTGTGACAGAAGTGACAGAAGACGGACATAATGACGGACAGACAGACAGAAATTCTAACTCCTATATATCGCACCCTGCTATAAGCAGGTGCAATAAAAAAGCAACTGTGAATATTTCTTACCCATCAATTTAAGTATATGTTCTGAGTACTCGAAAGAACCATCGCAAAATCGAGACAGTTCTATTGAGTGCCCACAACTTATGGTTTGGCTGAGAAATGAGGAAATTAATTTTTAATTCCTCGTTATTATATGGACCATAGGTCCAGATAGTCGCAAAGTTTTAACATGTGTTTTGGGTGCTCAAAGTAACCATCTCATGGAGACGGTTCTTTTGAGTGCCCAAAATATATGTTTTGGTTGAGAGATAAGAAAATTCGTTTTCAACTAACACTGTTATCTGGAGGCCTGAAAGGAAACTTATGTTTGGGATACAAACACACCAAGAACACTTAGGCTAGAATTTTTTTATTAGTCGATTTACAGGATTTTTTTTCAGATTTAGGGTCGGGGGAAGAAAATAAAATTTAAAAAAAAAAAAGCTCTGAAAATGACAAGTTAACTAGTCATTTTCAGAGCCTTTTTAATTTTGTTAATATCTCCAGAAAAAACCAGTAAAACTAGAAAGGTAAAACAACAGACTGTATTAAATCTTTAAATATTTTACCATTTTCCTAAAAATCAGGATAGGACAATCACTTTTAACAGTGTCACTCTAAAAAATACACAGACATTACCTCAAAAATGTATTATTTTTTTCAACGAAACAAATAATATATAGAGTTGGTGGATAAAATATAAAAATAATTTTAAAATTATTTTTGTTCTACTAGTAGGAGGGTTCATAAATCAACTAATAAAAATGTAGGGTAACTTTACAAGCTTTTGTTGTCGTCTGCTGACTTTTAAAATTAATTTAAAAAACTTATTTCCTGAGCATTATCAGAGTGTCAAACAATATGGATCTATTTCAGGCCCAATAATCTGTTGGCCTGATCTAAGTCCAAACAGTTTTCAAAGGTTATCAGCCGATTACGAAATTCGCGGCTAGTACCAATCACAACTATAGTAGGTATCAAATGTTGTGACATCTTATTTAATTTTCAGAAAATACAAGTATGTCTTGCTGAAGCTAGATTTATCCTTTTTTATAACACTGTATATTGAGTGACCGCAGGTTTAGATAATCAAAAATTTTCAGCGTAAAATTGTAAATATTTTCTTACCCATCAATTTTAACATATGGGTGCTCAAAAGAACCATATCATTGAGACAGTTCTTTTGAGTACCCACAACATATGGGAAATCTTTTGGTTAAGAAATAAGAAAATTATTTTTTTCGGTTCGCACTCTTAACAAAAGTCCCGATATTCAGATCAGATGGCTTCTAACTTTTTCCACTTTTTTTGAAATACAATCAGTGTCAAACAGTTCAGATCAAGATCAGGCGGGATATTTTGTCGGGCCTGATCTGTGTTCAAACTGTTTTGCAAATGCTATAACAAGATGACCAGAAGGAAAATGCCTACAATGTCTTCTTATTTAGGATCAATAAAGTACAGTAAAACCTACCTTCAGGGGCCACACAAAAAGAACACCAAAAGTGGTTTTCAATACCGATTATCACTTAAATGCAGGTCAAAAGTATTGCAGAATGCTCCAAGTGGAGCATTCTGCAATACTTTTGACCTGCATTAAGCTAACATATTCCATTAAAACCTTTATTTTGTCTCTTTTTAAGAGGTTTTACTGTATGCATAATCCATAGTGAAATGACAAGCATTTAAGGAATTGTCGGCCAAAAAATGTAAAAATTCACTGTCAAGTCTATGAATTGAGCTGTGACACCTGACTTCCAACAATGTGGTTTTTTGACAAGTGTAGACTCAGATGAGCCTGTGCAGCCGCCTTTAAAGTTGAGAAACTCCAAATGCCATTCGATCAGTAGCTTAAGACTCATAGAATATTCAAGCGACTAGCAAAGGCTCTGATCAGACTGCGCATATGCGCAGGCTGATCTGTGCCTTTGCTGGTCGCACATACAACATTGTTTGAAATCTCGTGCCGCGGCTCAATTGTCAAAGTGTTTATTCAATGAATTGTCTCTATGTATTGTCAAAGTGTTTTTTCTATAAATTGTCAAAGTGTTTGACTGTCAAAGTTTTCTTCATGACTATCCAGAGCTCCAGAACAGAAGATGCCAAACCTGAAATGAAAAAAAAATAAAACCTGCAGGCTCCCAGATAAGAGTGTGTAACTGAAATTTATTTTTCTTATTTCTCAACCAAAACATATGTTGTGGGTACTCAAAAGAACCATCTCGATGAGACGGTTCATTTGAGCACCCAAAACACATGTTTAAACTGATGGATAAGAAAATCATTGTTATTTTAGGCAAAGTATTTTTGCTTAACTGGCCCTATGATTTAACCTATTGACTATTTATTTGCTTGCTAGCGGGGACTTGTCTGCCGATACACTTTGCAATCAGTTTGAACCCAGATCAGGTACGACACCCTTATGGATCAAAACTGTTTGACACTCAGATAGTGTTTCTGAAAGAATCTTTTGAAAAGACTGATTTTAGAAAGAGTCAACTGACATTAACAGCATGAAAAATTACCCAGCATACAAAAAGGTAAGAACACTTTAAAGAATCTGTACTGCAAGCAATTAATAGTACACAGGCGCGCTCTTGAGGCATTTTATAGATTACACACTCTTGAGTGGGTCCAGGTGTACTCCCCCCCCCCCCCCTGTATGAGGCCAGGGGTGAAGCCCTGTGGCAGAAAATTGTTTAAGGGCATTCCAAAGGGCTAAAATAAGCCCTCAAGATACGCAACTAAACACTATTACCTGCATTTTTCTTCCCAATCAAATTAAATACAGTGTAAACCTGTTTTAAGTGGCCACTCAAGATGGATTATTACTTAATGCAGGTCAAGAGAATTGCAGAACGCTTTCGACCTTCATTAAGCTAGAATTGTCATTAAGATCAGGTTTAATTTTTGTCTATCTTAACAAAGGTTTGGAGAATTCTCTAATACTAGTGACCTTTATTAAGCTAGAACTTGTCATTAAGGTCTGGTTTTATTTTTGTCCATCAGGTTTTTCTTTATCTAAAAAAAGTATACTCAGGACTTTAGTTAATAGTGCGTAACGAAAATTTAATTGTCTTATTTCTCAATCGAAACATGTGTTGTGGGTACTGAAAAGAACCATCTCAATGAGATGGTTCTTTTGAGCACCCAAAACATATACTTAACAGCAAAAGAAATGCATAATTTAATTACTGGCTATTTTGTATAAATCCGGTGTTAAATAATAATCTGATGATACTGTAAATCCGGAAACTTTTGCGAGAATTTTATTTTCGCGAATAGCGTTAAAAGACATATTTGCAGCGTTAAAATTAGCGACAAGGGCATGATATACCTATATCAGTAAACGACAGAGTGATTTCGGCATTTCGCGAGGATTTAATTTTCACGAAACTTCACATATGCGAAGTTTCGCGAAAATAAAGCCCTCGCGAAAATTTCCGAATTTACAGTATGAAAGGTATCAATGATGTATGAAACAAGTGTATAGACAAATGGATCGTAAGCGGTTGGCTCTTTGGAGTAATGCTAATAAAAGGGGGATAACTCTGAGCGTTATAAAATAATTCATTATTCAAACATATTTCTAGAAGTTGTATACCTAAAACCACATAACGCATTTTAATGAAAATCACTCTGTGTCTTGATCAGGACATACAGGCTACATTAGGAGATTAAATCGACCAGAATTATTCAAGGTTAGGCAATGTGTGGTAGTTACACTGTCAAACAATAAACAGGAAGTGTGCATAAGACAGGCACGTTTGCGCCCAGACAATTGTTTTAAACGGCTGTGTTTGACAGTACTTCACTTGATATAACGCAAAATGTACCAGGCTTCCTTGCATCCCAGAGTTTCCAGCCGTTTTCAAAAACAATGTAAAAATTGGTAAAATTGAGATTTTTGGATCTGCAGTTTATCTCCTACAGCGATGATTTTAAAAGTTTTATACCGTTTTATTATTGGTTACACTGTGCTGTGATACTTTAAAATGAAATTGGATCGAAAACATGGCTATTCCAACGTACAGCTTTTTATTTTGCGTTTTTACATTTTTTTTTTTATAATAAAAATAATGAACTGTCACACGAGGAATAAAGCGGCCCAGAATGAATGTTAAAGTCCTATCAGACTCAATAATATTATTTGGGGTAAAATTTTATTATGGTTTCAAATACTAAATGGGTAATGACAAATATGCATTTATTTTGCTGTTAAGTATATGTTAAAACTGATGGGTAAGAAAATATTTATATTTTTACGCTGAAAATATTTGTTAATCTAAACCTGTGTATACTTGCTGCGTCAAGTATTAGGCACATGTGTACGCCCCTGGCATACTTGAGCCAGAAGCTGAGATGATGGTACTAGTATTGTATTAGTGAGTAGACAATGATCAGACTGGTCTGTGCACCTGTAGAGTCCCTGCTCACAAACACAAAGAGACAAAGATAAAGGCCTACACAATTGTAGATCCTTTCCACTAGATAGCTGTGTATGTACACTTACAGAGTTTGTGTATTTATGCTAATGTGAACGGTACCTGAATTGCATGCTTTATTGTAGTCTGCTGTTTTTCATTAACTTTGTCAAAATATTATTTCAGGAATACCATCAGAGTGTCAAATATTTGGATCAAGATAAGGCCGGATCAAGTGTTTGCAATGGTAATCAGCAGATGACATTTGTTTGTTTGATTTAATTCTTTATGTCCCATCAACAATCTTTCAGTTAAATAGGAACGGGTCTTCCTGGGTTGAACAAGTACTAAGCTAGGATAAATGTGTCTTGCTCAAGAACCACAACGCAGTGACGCCGGTGAGGCTTGAACCCGTGGCCCTTCGGTCTCGAGTCAAGCACTCTACCACTGAGCCACTGCCCTCCCGAGCAGGTGGCATAATTCACTGCTATTTCTCAGTCTTCAAAGAGCCTCATTGTTCTTCTATGAGCCGCAACATGAGATTTCCAACAATGTGGCATTTTTACAAGTTTAGACTCAGATGAGCCTTTGCAGCCTCCTTTTAAGCTTAGAAACTCCAAATGCTGTTCTGTCAGTAGCTTTAGCCCTAGAATATTCAAGCGACTAGCAAAGGCTCTTATCAGACTGCGGGTATACTCAGTCTGGCCTGAGCCATTGTTGGTTGCACATACTACATTGTTGGAAATCTCATGTCTTGGCTCCTATGTATTTGGAGAGAGGAAAAGGGGTTTCCTACCAAAAATGTTTAAGGATGTAATCTGAACCCTACATCTTTATATGGGCCTGTAACCTAAACTCTACATCTTTATGTGGGCCTAAACTGATAAACAATGTTGCTGCCGATGAGGTCACACTTTTATGCTCTTATCTTATTGCACTGTTATTATTTCTATTCTCTAAAGTGGTTTGGCAGACTCAAAGTAACAGACATTCAGGTAGAAATGAGTATTTATACAGCTCTTAACCCTTAAAGTGCCATCTATAATTTGCAGCAGGCGACAATTGCAAATTTTGCCGCTTTTTCAAAAATAACAAAATAGGCATGATATTTCATGAGAATCGTCTGCTGGCAGACGATTCTCACGTAGTATCATACCTTTTTTTTTTGACGAAAATTGGGAAAGGTGTCGCAAAATTTGTCGTCTGCTGCAGTCGTGATTGGGGCTTTAAGAGTAAACCTCTTACTCATTGCATGCTTTGTCATCTGCAGATATTTCTAAAAGAAACCCTTTAGAAAATATCAGTCTCAAATAATTTTGGTTTTAATCCTTTTTCAGCCACATTTTGTTTGACGTGAAGATGTCATCTGCATTTTATCTCTGCTACATATATACAATTCTAACACACCTCCCCTATATAGTCAATGGTAAAAACAGGATATATCAAACAATAATTCACAGTTTTGAAAACACCAGGAAAAGTGCGCTAGCTGACGTCATATGTTACTGCAAAATGACTTCATTCATGGCGTTAGATGCTGTAACATCCTTTTTACGCTTAAAAGACATTACAGATACATTTAAACGTATTCAAGACTAACTATTGGCGGGAATTCTTCAGTGCAATGGCGTAAAGATGGAAAATGCTAAAGACTTCAAATATGTTTTTGTCCTTAATGTGTGTTAGAATCTAAATAGATCAGCTCGAGTGTGTGAATTGTTGAGTAATAATTCACCTTCTGTTGAAGATACTCGCGCTATGCGCTCGTGATTTGATCTTTACAACTTACCTCCAAACAGTGAATTATTACTCAACAATTCACTGCTAGAGCTGTTCTATTTCTTAAATATACTTCAGACTTGATTTTACCATGGCAGCAAGCAATATGAACCTGATCTTGGTTCATAATGTTTGTAATACAAGATACCTAAGAAAGCCACCAGACTAGAAAACAGACAACAAAAGGTGTGATGGCGGGAATAGGTGTGAATGGCAGAAAAGGAATAATCAGAATATGAGACAAAGTTTTCTGTAAATCTGCTGACAAGCCAGTCAAACGGAATTTGATGCCTTAATCAGTTTCTTAGAGAAGAAAAAAATGTCTGTTGCAAATTTTCAGAGGAACTTTAAGGGCAAAAAAGTTATTGCATGATACTAGGGGTCATGTCACTGGTTTCATTTAACTCATCTAATTATTGCCCTTATGTAACTCCCTATCTGGATAGCTTGCTACATCTCAATACTAGCTAGTCTCTGTAGCTTAACAGGCAGTCTTCCTATACAAGTATTCAACTTCAGTTTGGTATGATACAGATCTGAATAATTAAGGTAAAAGTCTACTTGCCTTTTCCAATTATCAATATGGTTATATAATGGCCTCCACCATCCCCTTATAGCCATCCTTACACCACCTTATCTGGTTCTCTTTAATTAGCACTGTAAAAGTAGCATGAAAAAATATACTTGGAATTTTACATTCTTTACCTATTAGTGTCACATGCTGATAATCTTTGCAAACAGTTTGGACCCAGATCAGGCCCGACATAATGTTGGGCCAGTTATAGGTCCAAACTGTTTGACACTGATAGTTTTTCTGAAAAAAATGTTTTGCTCAAAAAATATCAGCAGTACCATGCACATTACCCAGCATGCCATAGGGTAAAACCGATTGAGCAGTGGCATGAGATTTCCAACAATGTGGTATATGCGACCAGCAAAGGCTCAGATCAGCCTGCGCATACACACAGTCTGATCAGAGCCTTTGCAAGTCACTTGAATATTCTATGACTTTTAAGCTACTGGCCGAAAATCATTTGGAATTTCTAAGCTTAAAAGGAGGCTGCACAGGCTCGTCTGAGTCTACACTTGTCAAAATGTCACGGCTCAATAAAGACTGGTCAATAAGGGATGCTTATCCCCTCTAGAGTAAGAGTCCGTATCAGCAAATAATATAAATTGTAGTATGGCCGATGCTTTTTTCTTTGACCTTTGCTGTTGTTTAAATCAGACACCCTAGAATAACGACAAAGGAGGAGCTTTAAACCGTACTCTAACTTCCAATTTTAGTTAAACAGCGATGTAGGCAGGATCTTCCTAAAAAGCAACAAATTAACCTGTAGGTAAATGTAATATGATTGACAGCTTAGGCCGGATGCAGGGAGGAGCGAATGTAAATTTCGTCAGGTGTCAGTAACACGTGTTTATTTGCACCTACGCCATACTACAAGCTAAATAAAGGATTTTTCCTCGGCTTTCTGTTAAACCGCTCGGTGGGCGTAGCTCGGTGGGCTACGCCCACCTCGGGGTTTAAACAAGAAAGCCTTGGAAAAGTATCCTTTATTTATTACTTAACAGACCTTAGCTTTAGAAAAGGCTTCAGTGACATCTGTGCCATACGAAGACCCAAACAATAAAAAATCCAGCACTTAGTTAAACAAGCTGCCATTTTGACACATTATTTTCAGGTATCAAACTTCTTTGTGTAAATTTTAAAAATGACTACAGGCCATAGTTAAGAGATTGTAATAGAAAAATAATTCTTATTTCTCAACCAAAACAAATGTTGTCCGATCTCAAAAGAACTGTCTAGATACCACCATGAAAAAAGTAACCATTGGGCACATTTAAGAATGCAGGTTAATTCATTTATGCTGAATAAAACAATTTCTCACCGTTTTAATAGTTTTTGGAATGATTTCTGTTTTGTTTGATTTGATTCTTTACGTCCCATCAACAATCTTTGAGTTAAACAGGGACAAGTCTTCCTGGGTTGAACCAGTACTAAGCTAGGATAAATGTGTCTTGCTCAAGGACCACAACGCAGTGACGCCGGTGAGGCTCGAACCTGCGGCCCCTCGGTCTCGAGTCAAGCACTCTACCACTGAGCCACTGCGCTCCCGTTTTTGGAATGAGCTTATAGCACATGGCGCTAGCATGATAAGATGTGTCATTATGTGACATCTAATAATCTGCTTGCTAGTCGTGTCTGCTCATAAACATTGCAAAACGTTTGATTTAGGTCTAGCTCAACAAACCCTTGGGCCTGATCTGGATGCAATCGGTTTTGACACTTGTGGTATTCCTGAACTTTTTGGAAAAAATGATTTTGGAAAACAATTGAACAGATGATTGAAGTCATGTAAGCTGACTTGGCATGTAAAGAATTAAACCAGCTAGGATTAAAACTTAGACATTTCACTGTAGAATGGTATTCTAACCTTTATCCCGCCAATACTTTTATCCTGAAAATATCATCTGATTTTAAGAATGCTGCATATTTTCAAATGCACTTCAGACTAGATTTTTTCATGGGAACAAACAATATGATCCCTGATCAGACTAATCCCTAGTAAGACTGATCCCATGGAAGCAGTCTGACCATGGTCCATATTGTTTGTAATATAGGCTATCTGAGCCTCGATACAAGAAAACCTGTCTTCGGGGGTTTGCGAACAACAAAGGAGCAGACCAGCCTGGGCATCCGTGCAGTCTGATCAGCACCTTTGTTATACGCTTTTTGGAAAGTATCATATGTAAACTTGCTACAGGTGAAATTCTATTTTCAAGCTAGTCTCTGTAGCTGAGGAGACTGGTTTGAAACTCCCTTTGTCGGAAACCCCAAAGACAGGTTTTCCCACGGCACAGCCTATCTAAGAACATAAGTAGATGACAGGAGAAGACAACTCAGGTTGTAACTTGCAGGCTAAGGGCTTGTGAGTTGTCATACTTACATTTGAACCAGTTATGATTCCATATTTGCCAACACTACCAACACTAGGAACTCTTCAACCTGTGAATGGAATATACAGATATATTAAGCAGGCATGTATGGTTTATAGAATAATTTTACATGCTTTTGCTGTTGTCTGCTGACTCTTCCAAAGTTGACATTAAAATAATTTCCCAGGAACACTATCAGAGTGTCATATGATTTGGATCAGGACCAACACTCTGTTGGTCATGAAATTGGTCCAAACTGTTTGCAAAGGGCTATGAGCACATGGCAAAGTCACAAGCATGGAAAGAGTAAAATACATTATCATATGATGGCGCCTCTGGGAGTGATACAACGCCATGCATTTAAATCGATAAACCACTAGTGGTTTACAGATTTAGGTAACGTTATATATTGATGTCCGTAATAATGTCACATATATATTGCAAAATCCCAGCATTTACCACACAAAATTGTGATTTAAAAGTAGTTTAAGGGTCATATGCTAAATAGAATCTTACATTTAGTGCTCCTGTATTATTGAATCTATTACCTGTATTATTGAATTTATTAAACTCGTTGCAGAGTAACTATGTGCCTCGCATTTTATCTCTTTTTTCCTTAAACTCCTTTTATAAATTCAATAAAACATGAGCACTAATGTTAGATAATCTATGTAGACAATAAGTATTAAATTTCTAATATTTATATTCTTGAAGATGGTAATTTGGCCTGATGTATCCAAAGCAAAAAAAATACAGTAAAATCTCGTAAACAAATACAGTAAAATCTTGTAAATTGAGCTGCGACATGAGATTTCCTACAATGTGGCATTTTGACAAGTGTAGACTAAGATGAGCCTGTGCAGCCTCCTTTTAAGCTTAGAAACTCCAAATGATGTTCATTCAGTAGCTTAATACTTATATAATGTTCAAGGGACTAGCAAAGACTCTGTTCAGACTGCGCATATGCGCAGGCTCATCTGAGGCTATGCTGGTCGCACATTGCTGGAAATCTTATGTCACGGCTCAATTTTAAGTCCTCAGTACTAGAGGTTTGATTTCAAATTATCAGCAATTCGAATTATAGGGGGTATACATAATATATAGCCCTAAAAATGAGTATCATTAGGTTCTTTGTTTTTGTATAAAATATTTATGTTTTGTCGGCGTAAAAGAAAAGTCTCCAAGAAATGTTTCTATTATGCAACCTAAACATGTGTTATTGCAAACAGTTACTAAAATAGGTCATGAAAATATAGGTCTTATTCTCTGAATCCAGCGTGTCTCATGTTTATTTCCATTTAGTGAGTATTTCATATTTGTGGTTTTACTGTAGTTTCTATTCAGACTTCAGTTTCTATTCAGTCCTGTCCTTATTAATATCAAAATAGTTTGAACAAAGCCAACAAACAATTCTCACATATCTCTATGAAAAGTTTATAACTTGACAGCTGTGAGGTATTAAGTTTGCATGTTACATCAATAAGTATGGTCAAGGTTTTCAAATTTCGAAAAATTCTCTTTCTGTTCAATTAAAATGGTGGTTTTCAGGGCTGAAATTAACAAAATGCTTGTCAGAATACTGAAAAGGGACGACTCTGATCAGACTGCTTCTGAAGCAGTCTGATCTGGGTCTCCACATTTTGTATAGGCCTTTTCCCCAGAAACTGGTGTTCAAAATTTTAGAATGTTTACTGTAACATGGAAGACACATGTAGTACTTACCTAGAGAAGTGCTGGCAACCATCCAAAGTAGTTGTTAATGCTGGTTTCCCAGGAGTAATTCCTCAGACATCTTAGCAGAACACTATACACACAACAAGGTGCCTGGTTGCTGAAACATCTGAGGCTTCTAAAAACATTTTATTTATATTCTTACATACAAAATATTAAAACATAAAATCAGCCTGTCCATAGGCACTCTAATACAATGATGATGATGGTGATGATGATGATGATGATGATGATGATGATGATAATGATGATGACAGATTCATGTGGTTGAAAATGAGGATAACCAGGCTGACAGTATGATGGTGAGAATGATGAAAATAGAGAGTCCAGGATCCTACATCTTAGGTAATAGTGATGGGGTTTAATCAGTTGGCTGCTCCTATGATAAAACTGATGACTAATATTTGGGATTTTGCATCCTTACAATTATATTTCATTGGCACAAACAGTGGATGACATTTGTCCTTGGGGATTCAATGAGTGATAATGATGTATCCAGAATTCTGGTATATCAGCCAGCTTGAAACAAGCAAAGTTTTGTAATAAATTTCTGCAACTTACTTTATTTCTGCTCTCTTGCTTATTCTTTAATATTTAAACAGCAATAGGTT
Organism: Loripinus fragilis; assembly: GCA_964019695.1. Taxonomy (NCBI): domain Eukaryota; kingdom Metazoa; phylum Mollusca; class Bivalvia; order Lucinida; family Lucinidae; genus Loripinus; species Loripinus fragilis. The sequence continues at coordinate 16,784,090 of OZ026520.1, forward strand.
AATATAAAGTTAACAGTATATAATTGCTTAATATCTTAAGTCCACTGTCCATCTCCGTATAGGTTGAGATCTACACTACAGTGCCACCTCAATTTGGTTAACATCTTAGATACTCAAAAGAGTATTTAGTTTCATGTTCATCGTGTTGGTCCAGATCAGGGTCCAAATTTTTCGGGAAGGTTATCAGCAGGCAACACTAACGAGTAAAGAGTTTAACTGACCTTGCATCGCAATCTCTTCATATCATAGGTAAGCTAGGTTTAGTGATAGTGGCTTTTCCTAGTCATATAGTTAAAATGTATTATATCCATTCTACTTTGATCATACATCTATACTATAAGTTGATAAACACTAACCTAACAATTATCCTGGTATTTCCTACCTAGCAGGTAGAGAGTTTACTTGTCCTTATACTTCTATATCTTCAACACTATCAATACTATAAGTTGCTATTCACCAAAACTTGCAATATCCCTGAAATTTCCTATCTAGCAGGCAAAGAGCTAGGTTTAGCAATAGGTTGGCTAGGTTAAGTGATAGTGATTTTTCCTGGTCACATAGTTAACCTGTATTATACCTATTCTACCATGATCGTGGATCCATACATCTGTACTATAAGTTGCTATACACTAACCTTACAATTTGCCTGGTATTTTCTACCTAGCAGTTAGAGAGTGAAATTGTCTTTGTACTTAAATCTTCTTGTCATAGATAAGCTAGGATAAGTGATAGTGTTTTTCCTGGTCATATAGTTTTACCTGTATTATACCTATTCTACCTTGATTAATACATACTTCTGTACTATAAGTTGCTATTCACGAACCTTACAATATCCCTGGTATTTCCTACCTAGCAGGTAAAGAGTGAAATTGTCTTTGTACTTAAATCTTCTTGTCATAGATAAGCTAGGATAAGTGATAGTGTTTTTCCTGGTCATATAGTTTTACCTGTATTATACCTATTCTACCTTGATTAATACATACTTCTGTACTATAAGTTGCTATTCACGAACCTTACAATATCCCTGGTATTTCCTACCTAGCAGGTAAAGAGTGAAATTGTCTTTGTACTTAAATCTTCTTGTCATAGATAAGCTAGGATAAGTGTTTTTTTCCTGGTCATATAGTTTTACCTTTATTATACCTATTCTACCTGGATTAATACATACATCTGTACTATAAGTTGCTATTCACGAACCTTACAATATCCCTGGTATTGGTAAAGAGATAGGTTAAGTGATAGATTAGCTAGGTTCAGTGATAGTGTTTTTTCCTGGTCATGTAGTTAACCTGCGTTATACCTGGATCGTGCATCCATACACCAACCTAACAATATCCCTGATATTTCCTACCTAGCAGGTAAATAGTTTAATAGTCCTTGTACTTCTATATCTCAAAGCATATGTACCATAAGTTGCTAGTCACCAACCTAACAATCCTGATATTACCTAGCAGGTAAAAGAGTTTAATTGTCCTTTTACTTATATATTTTCTAAACTTATGTGCTTTAAAGTAAGTAAGGGTGCAAAGATCAGGAATCGATACAATCAAGTACCACACCTGACCCAGGATGATGTTGTCACTACTACTACTACTACTACTACTACTACTACTATTACTACTACTATTAATACTTCTTCTTCTTCTGATGTTGTCACTACTACTGCTTCTACTTCTGATGTTACAACTGCTAGTTCTTCTGATGTTGTCACTTCTACTTCTGATGTTACAACTGCTAGTTCTGATGATGTTGTCACTACTACTTCTACTTCTTCTTCTCTGATGTTGTCACTACTACTTCTACTTCTGATGTTACAACTGCTAGTTTTAATGATGTTGTCACTACTACTTCTACTTCTTCTTCTCTGATGTTGTCACTACTACTTCTAATTCTTCTAATGTTGTCACTACTACTACTCTTTCATCTGTTGTCACCTCTTCTACTACTTCCTTTTCCTCTGCTGTTGTCACAACTATTACTTCTTCTGATGTCACTACTTCTTCTTCTTCAGATGTTGTCACTACTTCTTCTTCTTCAGATGTTGTCACTACTTCTTCTTCTTCAGATGTTGTCACTACTTCTTCTTCTTCTGATGTTGTCACTACCACTTCTTCTTCGGATGTTGTCACTACTTCTTTTTCTTCTGATGTTGTCACTACTACTTTTTCTTCTTCAGATGTTGTCACTACTTCTTCTTCTTGGATGTTGTCACTACTATTTCTTCTCTGATGTTGTCACTACCACTTCTACTTCTTCTAATGTTGTCACTACTACTACTCTTTCATCTGTTGCCACTACTACTACTACTTTTTTCTCTGCTGTTGTCACTACTATTACTTCTACTTCTGATGTCACTACTTCTTAAGATGTTGTCACTACTTCTTCTTCTTCGGATGTTGTCACTACTTCTTCTTCTTCAGATGTTGTCAATACTTCTTCTTCTTCTGATGTTGTCAATACCACTTCTTCTTCGGATGTTGTCACTACTACTACTCTTTCATCTGTTGTCACTATTATTACTACTTCTGTTTCCTCTGCTGTTGTCACAACTATTACTTCTTCTTCTGATGTCACTACTTCTTCTTCAGATGTTGTCACTACTTCTTCTTCTTCGGATGTTGTCACTTCTTCTTCTTCTTCGAATGTTGTCACTACTACTGCTACTTCTGATGTTGTCACTACTTCTACGTCTACTCCGATTTAGTCAATACTACTTATAATTCTTCTGATGTTGTCACTACTTTTTCTTCTCTGTTGTTGTCACTTCTACTTTTACTTCTTCTTCAAATGTTGTCACTACTACTACTCTTTCATCTGTTGTCACTACTACTACTCCTTTTTCCTCTGCTGTTGTCACTACTATTACTTCTTCTTCTGATGTCACTACTTCTTCTTCAGATGTTGTCACTGCTACTTCTTCTTCTTCAGATGTTGTCACTACTACTTCTTCTTCTTCAGATGTTGTCACTACTACTTCTTCTTCAGATGTTGTCACCACTTCTTCTTCTTCTTCTTCTTCTTCAGATGTTGTCACTGCTACTTCTTCTTCTTCAGATGTTGTCACTGCTACTTCTTCTTCAGATGTTGTCACTGCTTCTTCTTCTTCTTCTTCTGATGTTGTCACTACTTCTTCTTCTTCAGATGTTGTCACTACTTCTTCTTCTTCAGATGTTGTCACTACTTCTTCTTCTTCTTCAGATGTTGTCACTGCTACTTCTTCTTCAGATGTTGTCACTGCTTCTTCTTCTTCTGATGTTGTCACTACTTCTTCTTCTTCAGATGTTGTCACTACTTCTTCTTCTTCAGATGTTGTCACTACTTCTTCTTCTTCGAATGTTGTCACTACTACTGCTACTTCTGATGTTGTCAATACTTCTACGTCTACTCCGATTTAGTCACTACTACTTATTATTCTTCTGATGTTGTCACTACTATTTCTTCTCTGTTGTTGTCACTTCCACTTTTACTTCTTCTTCTAATGTTGTCACTACTACTACTCTTTCATCTGTTGTCACTACTACTTCTTCTACTTCTTTTTCCTCTGCTGTTGTCACTACTATTACTTCTTCTTCTGATGTCACTACTTCTTCTTCAGATGTTGTCACTGCTACTTCTTCTTCTTCAGATGTTGTCACTGCTTCTTCTTCTTCTTCAGATGTTGTCACTACTTCTTCTTCTTCAGATGTTGTCACTTCTTCTCCTAATTCAGATGTTGTCACTACTACTGCTACTTCTGATATTGTCACTACTACTTCTTCTTTTTCGGATGTTGTCACTACTTCTTCTTTTTCAGATGTTGTCACTACTTCTTCTTCTTTAGATGTTGTCACTACTACTGCTACTTCTGATATTGTCACTACTACTTCTTCTTCAGATGCTGTCACTGCTTCTTCATCTTCTTCTGGTGTTGTCACTACCTCTTCTTCTTCAGATGTTGTCACTACTTCTTCTTCAGATGTTGTCACTACTACTGCTACTTCTGATGTTGTTACTACTATTTCTTCTCTGATGTTGTCACTACTTCTTCTTCTTCAGATGTTGTCACTACTACTTCTACTTCTTCTGATGTCACTACTACTACTACTTCTTTTTCCTCTGCTGTTGTCACTACTTTTACTTCTTCTTCTGATGTCACTACTTCTTCTTCAGATGTTGTCACTGCTACTTCTTCTTCAGATGTTGTCACTACTACTTCTTCTTTGGATGTTGTCACCACTTCTTCTTCGGAAGTTGTCACTACTACTGCTACTTCTGATATTGTCACTACTACTGCTACTTCTGATGTTCTCACTACTTCTACGTCTACTCCGATTTAGTCACTACTACTTATTATTCTTCTGATGTTGTCATTACTATTTCTTCTCTGATGTTGTCACTACTACTTTTACTTCTTCTTCTAATGTTGTCACTACTACTACTCTTTCATCTGTTGTCACTACTACTACTACTTCTTTTTCCTCTGCTGTTGTCACTACTATTACTTCTTCTTCTGATGTCACTCTTTCTTCTTCAGATGTTGTCACTACTTCTTCTTCTTCCGATGTTGTCACTACTTCTTCTTCTTCGGATGTTGTCACTACTACTGCTACTTCTGATGTTGTCACTACTACTGCTACTTCTGATGTTGTCACTACTACTGCTACTTCTGATGTTGTCACTACTTCTTCTTCAGATGTTGTCACTACTACTTCTTTTCCTGGTCATGTAGTTAACCTGTTTTATACCTATTCTACCTTGACCATGTATCCATACATCTGTACTATAAGTCGCTATACACTAGCCTTACAATATCCCTGGTATTTCCTACCTAGCAGGTAAAGAACTAGGTTGAGTGATAGATTGGCTAGTTTAGTGATAGTGTTTTTTCCTGGTCATGTAGTTAACCTGTTTTATACCTATTCTACCTTGACCATGTATCCATTCATCTGTACTATAAGTCGCTATACACTAACCTTACAATATCCCTGGCATTTCCTACCTAGTAGTTAAAGAGCTAGGTGGAGTGATAGATTAGCTTTGTTGGGTGGTAGTAGTTTTTCCTGGTCATGTAGTTAACCTGTACTATACCTATTCTACCTTAATCATGCATCCATACATCTGTACTATAAGTTGCTATACACTAACCTTACAATATCCCTGGTATTTCCTTCCTAGCAGGTAAAGAGCTAGTTTGAGTGATAGATTAGCTAGGTTTAGTGATAGTGTTTTTTCCTGGTCACGTAGTTAGCCTGTATTATACCTATTCTACCTTGATCGTGCATCCATACATCTGTACTATAAGTTGTTATACACTAACCTTACAAATTCCCTGGTATTTCCTACCTAGCAGGTAAAGAGCTAGTTTGAGTGATAGATTAGCTAGGTTTAGTGATAGTGGTTTTTCCTGGTCACGTAGTTAACCTGTATTATACAGAGGAAAAAGAAGTAGTGATAACAGAAGTAGTAGTAGTGGTAGTGACAACAGCAGAGGAAAAAGAAGTAGTAGTTTAACAGAAGGGGTAGTAGTAGTAGTAGTAGTAGTAGTAGTAGTAGTAGTAGTAGTAGTAGTAGTAGTAGTAGTAGTAGTAGTGGTAGTAGTAGTAGTAGTAGTAGTAGTAGTTGAATTAGTAGTAGTAGTTGTAGTAGTAGTAGTAGTAGTAGTAGTAGTAGTAGTAGTAGTAGTAGTAGTTGAAGTAGTAGTAGTAGTAGTAGTAGTAGTAGTAACATCAGCAGCTGCAGTAGAAGTAGCAATAAGAGTGGTGGCAGCAGCACTAGTAGTTTCCTTCATAGGTTCTGAATGGATGATAAAACACTAGTTTTAAAAGGCTAAAGATATTTCCCTCTAGATGGATAAAATATTCACTACTTAGAATAATAAAATCTAGGCAGCTTAGATTCAATCTAAAGTGTCAATAGCAAGATATGTTCAACCCAAAGGTATATTACATCTAGGATCCCACTTATTACATAGAGGAGCTCTTTACCACCTCAGGTCTGCACTCAAGGCCGATCGCATCCAAGAGGAGAACTCTGAAAGTGGGAGCTCTGCCTCTGCCAACTCCATAAAAAGTAGTGCATCACCTAGGAGAGTAATATAGTATGAATGGGAAGAACAATATAGAGTACTGCCACAACTAGAAGAGCTCATACAACTGCAAGGCAATGTTCCTTGGTGGTTACTTCTAGAGTTAAAGCAGTGTCATAAAAGTGATGAACCTATAAGGGCCATCACACTAATAATTTGTATTTTTTTTTTCAAAGATTAACAGATGCTGCTCCATGCAGAACCTACAAACCAATTAAGTATTCCAAAATGTTTCTGAAAATGATTCTAGATTTTTGACAATGGCATTTCCTGAAGATAAACTTAATTGTGTAAAGTAAAGCCTCACTTTAGCTTAATGAATTCATTTCAAATTTGAATTTTGTTTCACCTATAAAACAGGTTTCAGAGTTTTGCTAATCTTGCAAAAATTTGTTGTTTTATACTTTAAGTCTAACAAACTTAGAACTAACTAGACAAATTCAGGTTTAAAGGTAATGCATTGGTAATGTTGAATTGGTCCATATGACCTTATTGAATATTAAATTAACTTAACTGACAATGAATGACCAAGAGTGAAGCTTGCTAATAATAATCAGATGGACTGCTAGGGAGGCAATACCGAACCCCTTTCTTAAAACACAAGTGAATCTCCTCTATGGAAAAGGTAGATTGCCTATATTGCCCATTTTACAATGAGATTTTCCTAACATTGCATGCCTGAGAAGAGATTGCTCCTTAAATAATGAATGTAAAAAATGAAGTCTACCATTTAGAAATATATCTTACTTTAAAAAATCATTAAATGTTAATATTGTCTAGGATGAGTTTCACGTTGCTTACTTGATAGAAGCTCTACAGATGAGCAGATAGGAGTACTGGTTGGGATGTAATATTGAAACCCTCACTTACTTGCCAAGTGGAACTTTGAGAAGATCTCCAGATGAACTTAAACCAATACCTTGCACTAATACTAATAATAATTTACTTACAATCTCTAATACCAATACAATAATTTACTAACAATCTCTAGTACCAATACGATAATTTACTTACAATCTCTTGTACCAATACGATAATTTACTTACAATCTCTTGTACCAATACAATAACTTACTTACAATCTCTAGTACCAATACGATAATTTACTTACAATCTCTTGTACCAATACAATAATTTACTTACAATCTCTAGTACCAATACCGTAATTTACTTACAATCTCTAGTACCAATACAATAACTTACTTACAATCTCTAGTACCAATACGATAATTTACTTACAATCTCTAGTACCAATACAATAATTTACTTACAATCTCTAGTACCAATACCATAATTTACTTACAATCTCTAGTACCAATACAATAACTTACTTACAATCTCTAGTACCAATACAATAATTTACTTACAATCTCTAGTACCAAAACAATAATTTACTTATAATCTCTAGTACCAATACATTAACTTACTTATAATCTCTAGTACCAATACAATAATTTACTTACAATCTCTAGTACCAATACAAAAATTTACTTACAATGCCTTGTACTAATACTAATAATTTACTTACAATCTCTAGTACCAACACAATAATTTACTTACAATGCCTTGTACTAATACTAATAATTTACTTACAATATCTTGTACCAATACGGTAATTTACTTACAATACCTTGTACCATTAAGATAATTTACTTACAATACCTGCTGGGAAAAGACTGACTTCTTGGTTCTCGTTTGTGATGTCTAATTGTGACGTTGTCACTTTCCTATTGGCGGGAGCGCAGTGGCTCAGTGGTAGAGTGTTTGACTCGAGACTGAGGGGCCACGGGTTCAAGCCTCACCGGCGTCAATGTGTTGTGTCCTTGAGCAAGACACATTAATCCTAGCTTAGTACTAGTTCAACCCAGGAAGACCCGTCCCTATATAACTGAAAGATTGTCGATGGGATGTAAAGAATCAAATCAAACAAAAACTTTCCCATTGGTATCCTGGGTCAGGTGTGGTGCTTGATTGTATCGATTCTCTTCTTACTACTAGTACCAATACGATAATTTACTTACACTATCTTGTACAAATACTAATAATTACAATAGTATATACCAATACGATAATTTACATACAATATCTTGTACCAATACCAATAATTGACTTACTGCGAATCTGTCACTTTCCCATTGGAATGCTGGGTCAGGTGTGGTACTTGATTGTATTGATACCTGATCTTTGCACCCTTACTTACTTTTACAATTTAGGTGAAATCAACCATATCCAGATAATCTGAGATAATACATGCAGTTCTTCACTTACATGACCAGTAAAATCTTTCATCAGTACCCGGTGGCTTAGGCTGATGTCCGTTCTAAGGCGGTGGTTCTGTTGTTGTTGACTTTTTGTTTATTGTTACTCCCATTGTGGGAGTCTGTAATTGTTCTATGTTTTGTTGTACGTTACTTTATGTCCATTCTAGTATTGCAATCATCTTGATGGGGAAGAGAGAGCTGGTTGCTTTGCTTAATTTGTCTTCCTGGTGTCTCGTGATGGTTGAGCGGCTCTTCCTCACTGTGCCACGGGGTTGTCTGCGATTTGCGATTGTGGTATTTCCTGATCATACTCACTATTTTGGAAGTCATACCAATACCTCACTAACATTACCAGTGAAATCTTTGAATCGGAAGAGGCTGTCATGGAAGTCATACCAATACCTCACTTTGACAACCAGAGAAATCTTTGAATCGGAAGAGGCTGTCATGTTAGTCATATCAATACCTCACTTTGACGACCAGAGAAATCTTTGAATCGGAACAGGTGTTCTTGGAAGTCATGCCAATACCAAGTTTCAAATTCTATGGACGAATGGCTACACATCATTGAAGCTGATTAGTTGAGAAACTATCTGTGCTGTAATATCAATCTATTACATACAATGTTATCAAAGTTAAACTTAGACTGACTCGGTGGAAAAACTTTTTTATATTTAGTGAGTGTTAAATATAACACTAACTGACGATTCAATGTGGAGCTGTTAAATGGAGAAGCAGAACCGATGAATGGCTTAACCATAATTTTATATTGCTGCATATGTAACACCAATAGCCGTTTTGTTGGTGTTGATGGTAGTCAACAGAATTTCAGTCATGTCGGAACCTTTCCTGGGCTGAGCCAGTACTAAGCACCAAGGTATAAAAGTATGTTATCCAAGGATATTGTTTACAAAATTATATTAGTCCTCTATTTTAAAAGGCTACACCATATTTATTTGTGTTGATTCTTTACATCCCAGTCAAAACTTTACAGTCATGTTGGGACAATTTTCTGTCTTCCTGAGTTGAACCAGTACTTAGCAGATGATAAAGTGTCTTGCTCAACAACACAAATCAGTGCCTTCTTTAAGTCTTGAATTCACCACCCTTGGACACAGAGTGTAACACTCTACCAATTGAGCCACTGTGTTCTCCTAAGCTACACCTTGAACTAAGGTTTATGGCGGTGGCGGGTGGTTCTGTTGTTGATTCATTGTTGATTGTTACTCCCATAGTGGAATTCTGTAATTGTTCTATGTTTTGTTGTGTCCATTATAGTTCTGCAATCATCTTGATGGGGAAGAGCGAGCTGGTTGCTTTGCTTTGTCTACTTGGTGTCTCGTGGTTGTTGTGTGGCTCTTCCTCACGATGCCACGGGTTTGTCTGCAGTTTGTGATTGTGGGATTACCTGATCATACTCAATATTTTCTATGGAAGGTGATTGGGCTACCTAAATCTATCACCCTGTAATTTCATCATTTACACATACATACCATGTCCAGTTGTACTATCCACATACAGGTTTTTGTTTGTTTGATTCGATTCTTTACGTCCCATCAACAATCTTTCAGTTAAACAGGGACGGGTCTTCCTGGGTTGAACCAGTACTAAGCTAGGATAAATGTGTCTTGCTCAAAGACCACAATGCAGTGACTACGGTGAGGCTCAAACCCGCAGCACCTCTGTCTAGAGTCAAGCACTCTACCACTGAGCCACTGCGCTCTCCCACATATAGGTACGATCTGTGACAAAATGAAACGAAACATGACAAAATAAACAGTGATTAAAGTAATTAGAGCTTAACATACTAGTAATCAATTTCATGGTGGTTTCAATCAAATTATGGATAGTATAAAAAGAAGAAGCAGTGGACCAATAAAATCACAACACCTCGTGTATTCAAGAGGATAGAGTATCCCTGATTGAAGAGGAATACAAATTGCAAGTTCTTGAAAAAAGGTTTTTCTGTATTTTCACACTTCTTATTGATGTGCATTATTAACCCAATTGCACTTGACGAGTTCATAATTTTTGGTAGTTATCACACATGCATAAAACTCTTCACAATTGCAGGTCCTGTGGAGATCTGAAGTCTAGCTGATCAGCCTTCTACATCCCTAATTAGTTTCTACAAGAAGGAAAGGCTCTGGTGAGACTGTACTTGCACAGGCTTGTCTGAGCCTTCACTGCTTACATAAGCTTTATAACCAAAATCTCATGAAATGACTCATACAGTTTAAGCCAGTCTAAGATCAACAGGGTTAATGTTACAACCATAACCACAAAAACTGATTACAGCTAGGCCAGGGGAGGGGCGCCAACCCTCAAAGGAACACAAATTAAGAACATCTAAAAAATGTGTTGTTGATATCACAGGATGATTTGACAATGCATGAATAGTAAATTCTACCAATTATTATTGTAAATACATGTAAGTATACATAAATATATCTAGTAATTGTCAAATTCACTGAATAATCTTACAAACATTATGTTTAATGGACATCTGTGTTTAACTGCAGCATCATTAAATTAAGGTCTGGCCAATAACACCATTCAGATGAATAGGTCTTAATAGCTGGGGAACCATGAAATCCTATACATTTATCTTTGCATGGGATCAGATAAATGGGGTCTTATCAGTCTTGTTTCCAGTTTCTTATTAACAGAAAATGGCTAAATTTCTTTTTTTGTCTTGAATTTTGAATTTAAGATATAAATACCTCATGAAAATAACAAATGTTTATGCCCTCACTTAATAATTTGTTTATAAGTTTTTTTTGTTGAAATCCAAAGACTAAAATATCAAAGACATTAAAACTTGAATTGACTGTTAAGATTAATATATAAGAAAGGTAACCAGAAATTTATATAAAAAGAAAGGATGTCGAATTTCAGTGTGATTATGTAGGTTGATCTAACAAAAACTAGTTTCCAAAATGCTAATAAAATGACTTGAAATATGTCTAATATATATTTGGACTGAATAATGGCAAGCCATTTTACGATTTATTAAGAAATGTAGATCTCGACTTTATCATATAAGATTTCTAATATAGGATATAAGATATCTTATATCCTGTATAAAATATCTTCCATGCCATATAAGATATCTTATATCCTATACTAGATATCTTATATGTTATATAAGATATGTTATATAAGATATAAGATATCTTATAGAGGATATAGAGGATATAAGATATCTGAATTGCCAAACTATATACGATATCTTATATGCTATATAAGATATCTCATAAGATACATGATATCTTGTATCGCATATAAGAAATCTTATATAGCATATAAGATATCTTATATAGGATATAAAATATCTTATATATTTTTTGTAAGTAAGATATCTTATATACTATATAAGATATTTCCAAAAAAAAAGATATAAGATATCTTAAATCAAAATAAGATATCTTATATAGGATATATCTTATATAGCATATAAGATATCTTATATGCTATATAAGATATCTTATATATTTTGGTAAATAAGATATCTCATATCGCATATAAGATATCTTATATGTGATATAAGATATCTTATATGCTACATAAGATATCTTATATAAGATATCTTATATATTTTGGTAAATAAGATATCTTATATATTATCTTATATAAGATATCTTATATAGCATATAAGCTATCTTAATTACAAAAAATATATAAGATATCTTATTTTATTGTGTCTTTTTTTTTAATTTTTAATTATTTTTTAGTGTGTCTTTTTTTTAATTTTTAATTATTTTTAGTGTGTCTTTTTTAATTTTTAATTATTTTTTAGTGTGTCTTTTATTAATTTTTAATTATTTTTTACCCGTATTATGGACTGAATTGTTTGCTTCTTCGGAATAAGATGTCTTATATAGGATATAAGATATCTTATAGAATATATCTTTTTTAATTTATAAGATATCTCATATAATATATAAGATATTTTATATAATTTATAAGATATCTTATATAATAAAGTAGATATCTACATTCCATAATAAATAGTAAAATGGCTTGCCATACTGAATAGATGATCAAGACTTTAGGAGAGGAGGGAATAAGGTCATCTGAACCTCAACTCTTATAAACAATGTAATTACCCTGGGGTTTTATTTATTTTAGAACCTGTAAATACCCAAAACTTCCTAAAATGGGAATAAATTACATGTAACCTAGAAAAGAAATTTATGAAATGCAGTTTCAATTTACTTCTTAGAACATGGCAAGCAAGATAAGTTTGATCCAATTTAACCACCAGCCATACCTGACTTTAAAACTGATATAAATCCTGAATGATGCTGCTACAACAGAGGTCCAGGATTAAGTTTTAGTAAATGTTTTAGAACATATTTGTGTTCCTTGCTTACCCAATCTTATCACTAAATAGATACACCGGGCAAAGGTTAAGCATGTTATTATTTAAACCTTGTAAGGACATGTTTTAACAGACAAAATTAGAAAATAACTAGTGTTAATGACTGGTAAGCGAGCAAAGATGTACCCTGTTAAAAGAATTGTGTTTTCAGTAGGTTTCTAGTATCAATCACTCTTTGAGCATATGCTACTCTTTGAAGAAACTATTTCCCATGGAAAAACAACACCTAAATTAATCAGAAAAAAATACAACATGCTTAACTATGCCTTCAATATCAAGAGAGCTTTAGTTTTGGCGATCAGTTCAATAAAAGAAAAATTCTACTCAAAAAGGTTTTGTATCAGTCTCTTTACATTTAAGAAATTGTTACTTAATGAAAACTGTTAGAATATACTTTACATTCTTCAAATTTGGCTAAGCGGAGGACAAAATAAATTCTTTTTGGTTTCTGAAAAAAGTTACAGGTATGTTAAAAATAATTCTAAAAAAAAATCTTCCAGGAATACAATCTAGCAATAAACAGCTTGGAACCAGATCAGACTCAGCATTTTGTTGGTCCAGATTCTGGGTCTAAACTGTTTTTCAAATGTAAGCAGCAGATGACACAAGCAGGTAATAAGAATTTTAAGATATGAAATTCATAAGGTCAGAAAATATCAACACTTTTTGAAAATAAACTGGTATTAAATATCTGAAATAAAGTAGGCCACAAAAAACACTTTCTGAAAATTTCTGAGCATAGCTCCGGGTCTTGTTGAAATGTGAGTTGTATGGAATGTAATTTTGCATCTTTTCTTGTTATCATAGGGAGGTAGGCTGTAATCTGTGATTGGAGTATTTCCAGGTCTTGTTAAAATGTGAGTTGAATGGAATGTAATATTGCATCTTTTCTTGTTATCATAGGGAGGTAGGCTGTAATCTGTGATTGGAGTATTTCCAGGTCTTGTTGAAATGTGAGTTGAATGGAATGTAATTTTGCATCTTTTCTTGTTATCATAGGGAGGTAGGCTGTAATCTGTGATTGGAGTATTTCCAGGTCTTGTTGAAATGCGAGTTGTATGGAATGTAATTTTGCATCTTTTTTTGTTATCATAGGGAGGTAGGCTGTAATCTGTGATTGGAGTATTTCCAGGTCTTGTTGAAATGCGAGTTGTATGGAATGTAATTTTGCATCTTTTTTTGTTATCATAGGGAGGTAGGTTGTAATCTGTGATTGGAGTATTTCCTGGTCTTGTTGAAATGCGAGTTGTATGGAATGTAATTTTGCATCTTTTCTTGTTAACATAGGAAGAATGGTTGTATTCTGTGAATGGAGTATTTCCAGGTCTTCTTGAAATGCGAGTTGTATGGAATGTAATTTTGCATCTTTTCTTGTTATCATAGGGAGGTAGGCTGTAATCTGTGATTGGAGTATTTCCAGGTCTTGTTATAATGTTGAACCTATGTATGTTTAACAATGTCGATCCTAAAACTTTTTTCTTCAGAAATTTATATGAGTGCATGTGCTCCCAAGTTAACTCAATGACATTTGTGTGTAAACGCAGCCAGTCATAATTTAAGAGAGTTATTGATCAATACATATACCTCAGACAATGCACTGAAACTCTACCATCTTAGCTATTATAGAGACTATCTAAAGATACAAAACATCATTGAGTAGAACATTTGGTACATTTCAGAACTCTGCAATTACAGAATCCCTCATTGTACATTCTATACCAGAAGTTGTCTCATCAATGCAGCTGTTGTGGAGGTGACAGTTGGACAGCTAAAGCAGCTCAATTATTCTTACAAATTACATTGGACTGATTCAATAAGCTATATGCAATAGACTATTGGACATTAAATGGGTCACCTCACCAATGAGAATACCCTAGCTCTTTATTGTATTGAAAAAAACATGGGTATGGATCAGCCTGCACATATTATACATTCTGATCCACACCTTTGTTTTCCACCTGTTTTCCACCTTAGAATGTATACAATATATACATGGTTTGGTCTAAAATTTCAATCTTGCCAGTCTCTGTAGCGGTACATGCAGATATGAGTCTCACTTGGTCGCAAACCTAGGAAATAGGTATTCTCACAGTGAGGCTATAATATAACCCTTCCCCATTCATCCTATGAAATATCCCCCTACAGACATCCCAATCCGAAAAGGTAAAGTAACCGCAGAAATGCCAATACGGATAGGTAACGTTACCACAGACCCAGTGACGGACAATACGCCACTAACCACCCTCCTAACCATGGATGAAGAAGCAGGGGCCGGTCCTTCCTCTCGCACTTCGACAGGGGCGTCCGGTACTACACGAGCTGGCTCAGGGACGACAGGTTCCACTCGAGCCGGCTCAGGGACTGGGACGACCGGTTCCGCTCGCACTAGCACAGGGACTACCGGTACCGGGGCTTGCTCTTGAACGTGCTGCCTTAGTCTGGGCTGAGCTTCTTCATCTGAAAATACAAAAGAACCATACTTAATCCTTGTGTTGCTCAATATAGTTATCTTTAGCAAAACATACGTTAGAGAATAAAGTTTGATTGTTTGCTTATTTTATGATTGACATTATTAAGCATGGATTCATAGGCTAAATGAACAATGTAGGTCTGGAGAAGCTGGCTTCAACAGTCTTAAGAGCCTTTGTAATATAATATTATACAATTATTGTGGTATTGGATATGATGTGATATCCACCAGAGGATACCTATAGTGACCAAAACAAGGTCAATACTGGAATTATATGATGGATATCAACATTATATTCAATAACGCAATAGTCAATAACGGTTTTATTATATTTTGTAACTCTTATATTCTAAATTAACCCTTTGTATACTGGAAACTCCTGAATGGTTACTTTAGCAAACAATGAAGACCCAGCATTTCAATGTCTGCACTGTTTGCTAAGATTAAAACAACCTTCAGGGACAGAAACCCATCATAATTATAGGACCTTCTTCCTGTGAACCCTTAACGTGCACAATGAGAAGTACCATATTTATTGTATTATATGACTTTTTGGGTACATGTACTGCAAAGGCGGCACCTCATGCATGCGTAATTAGGACTGCATAGGTAAAAGCTGAAAATGAGGCATGGTTTTATTCAAAAGTAACTGTATCATCTTGAGCCATTACCTCTGTAGAGACGCAAAACACATTATTTAGTCCTTAAAATGCCAGGAAAAAAAATGCATCTGAAAATGTCTATTTAACATAAGCATAGAGGCATACATTGTGAACCTAGATCAGGAGCAGTCTGATCTGGGTCCACAATGTTTGTCTATGAGGCTTCAAATATCTTAGTGGACAACAAAAAACATACATTTTGTGATTATGTGCTTTAAGGGTTAATAAATGTGAGTTCAGTGCGTATGCGGTTAGGATTTTCATGAAATGCACGCACGTTTGCGCAGCCCAAACAACTTATTATTTCTTCATTAAATTATAAATAGAACCTGATTTCCCATGTTTAGCAAATGAAATTGCCGAACCACCCCCAGATATGAATATTAAAGTTGCGGCCTTTACAGTAAGCGAACAGTCTATTAATTTCCCAAAACTATATATACCTACTTAACTTTGTCTAATAGTAAGGTTTGCTGATAGCCTTTGGAAACAGTTTGGACCCAGATCAGGCTTGACAAAACTTCAGACCTAATCTGGATCCATACAATTTGACAAGTATCCCTGAATTTTTGAATTCATCTTTAAGAAATCAGCAGACATGGAAAAAGCTGGGAAAAAACTACCCTGGGTAAGAGTTAAATTATTAAGGCTCTTTTTTTTACAAAAAGATACGTACCCTGGATGCATCCACACACCCAACCCCCCAGGCCACCATCTGAAACAAACAAACAAACAAACAGTTTAGCGTACAAGTCAAATCTAGCAATCAGTGTAGAACCAGATTAACTTTATATGCCTGTATGAATTATTTAATCCATATAAGCATAGCATCCTTTTTGTGGGACATAGGCAAATGGTGCAGATCAAGATCAAACACCGCTGTATGTGGCATCTGATCAGGTTCTCCACTGTTTGCTGACAGAATGTTCTGAAATTTTTTTAATAAAAATGAAAACTACCACCCGACAATCCTAAAAAGGGAAATGAGCTGGTCCTATTAATAAGAGTGAAATTCCAATAAGGCATTATTATATTGGTTAAAGTTTTTGGCTGCTAGTGGCTTCTATTGATATCCTTTGCAAACAGTTTGGACCCAGATTAGGCTGGGCAGATAACCTTTGCAAACAGTTTGGACCCAGATCAGACTGGACAGATAACCTTTGCAAACAGTTTGGACCCAGATGAGGCTGGCCAAATAACCTTTGCAAACATTGGACCCAGATCAGACTGGACAGATAACCTTTGCAAACAGTTTGGACCCAGATCAGACTGGACAGAAAACCTTTGCAAACAGTTTGGACCCAGATCAGGCTGGCCAAATAACCTTTGCAAACAGTTTGTACCATGATCAGACTGGACAGATAACCTTTGCAAACAGTTTGGACCCAGATCAGACTGGACAAAATTTCGAAGGCCTCATCATTGTTCAAAACTACTTGACAATGAATAATTTAGGTATTAGGACTGAAATTTTGATAAAGTTGATTTTGAAATTGAACAAAATAGCAGATTGAACAAAAAGATCTAGAATTATTTCCCATCATGCAATGAGCTAATACTTCAAGCAATGCAGATTTTAAGTCATTTTATAAAAATATTTATCACATATTTAAGACACATTTTGCCGTGATAACTCAAAGTCTGCATATGTGATAAGCTCTTTCCCACCAACTGGTTATCAGCCTGCCGTGATGATAACAGGAAGTCATGTATTTTGAATGGAGAGAGGTTATCATGCCCGGCACGTAACGTTGATCATTTGATGACGTCAGATGTAAACAAGTGGCGTGACGTAATGCAGAAATTACGCCACTCCTCTGTTTTACTCACATTTTTAACGCCAAACGCGTTGAAATAGTGAAATGGAATATGTGATAAACAGATTATAACATGGGGTTTTGATTATTGCCCTCAGTATCAACCCTTGACCATTATCAGCCCTTGAGCTAAAGCTCTTGGGCTGTGATGGGGTCTCGGGTTGATACTTCGAGCGATAACCAAAACGCCATAAGATAATTTCTAAATATATACTCTTTCAAGATGACGCAACTGATATTTCAACTGAGCATGATGGAACTATTTTTGGTTATGGATAATTAACTTTAGGTGGGCTTTAGTGTCTGCTGATAGCATTTGCAAACAGCTTAGTTTGATTTGATTCTTTACATCCCATCAACAATCTTTCAGTCATGTAGGGACGGGTTTTCCTGGGTTGAACCAATACTATGCTAGGATAAATGTGTCTTGCTCAAAGACCACAACTCAGTAACGCCAGTGAGGCTCGAACCTGTGGCCCCTCGGTCTCAAGTCAAGCACTCTACCACTGAGCCACTGTGCTCCCAATTTGCAAACAGTTTGAACCCAGATCAGAACCTGACAAAATACCCAGGGCCTGATCCAAGTCCAAAAGTGTATGACAATCTGATATTTCTGAAAGAATTAATAGAAAACAAGTCGATAAGATGGTGAAAACAAGTCAATTAGACAATGAAAACATAACTAGAATATTGCCCCTTGCCTTGCTGGCATGTTATTAAACCAAGGGCAGATAATTTCAGGATTAAATGCAGCAAGAGTTGTCTTACTTATGAGACCCATTTCTTTGGCAAAATGTAAATCAACCTGCTATGGAGTTTCATGATACATGTAATACTGCCAGTATTTATGAGATTGTACTAAAAATGGGTCACCATGGGTTAGCTGTTTACATATTTTTGAACTCAGTTTAACCTTACACAAAGAAAAAATAATTTATTTGCAAGTCAATCATGTCTAAATCTGGTCAGTGTTCATCTATTTTGGAAAAACTATCAAACAATTCCAAGTATAAAGTTCTTGAGTGAAGAGTTTTTCTCTTATATAACACATTGATGGAAAACTGAATATTTGACAAAATATATTGATTGATGACGTAAAATTTAATACCAAGCAGGGTCATTTAAATGGGATGCTGTACAAGATGCGTTTTGTTGCAAAACCAAATCGGCTCATATTTGGTCTCAATGTGTATCTCTCGCCCTGACTAAGAAAATGAGTACCCACACTTTATTATTCTGACAATAAACAACAAAGTAAATATTTGGAGTTTAAAGTGGTCATATCATGCCTCATGTCTGCTATTGCCGTTGAACGTCTCCTCAGCCCTGATGTGAACGAAACCTTACGCGCATCAGACAAACGACTGATATTTTTTACTATCACCCGCTGCTATGGCAAGCGAGTGACAGTATTCTGTGTCCCTATAGCAGCTGGTGATAGTGTAAAATATCAGTCCTTCGTCTATGGAAGTTTTGTATGGGAAATTCACATGAGGTATAATAACGTCAAATATACCGTCGGAAATAACATTTTACAGTGCTGCATGCATGTCCCAGCAAAACTAGATTTCCGACGATATACCTCCCTAAATAAAAAGTTTGAATACAGTTAACCCCAAAATACATTTCATATTGTATGTGCTTTGAAAACATCCTAACATTGAATGCAATAATACAAGTGCACAAATGCTATATTCTATAGGTGCTCCGACATTTCGGCTATAGACATTTTGGCCAAGGACGTTTCAGCCTGGACATTTCGGCCACGGAAAATGCTGAAGTGGACATTTCGGGGATAACCATAAATTTTGGGTTTGGGATGTATGCATGCATAAATGTGTGATGCATTTCTTTAAGATGCATGATAATAGGATCATGCTATTTTTCATAGAAACAGGAAAATTATTCAGCAGTAAATAATATATACATGTATAAAGCACCCATTACCTGGATTATTTAATATTTTATTTACAATGATTCTCATGAATCTACTGTACATAACAATTGACGAATGTTTACTACTTTCATGCTGAGCCTGGATTTATCTTTTTCTTCAAAACACTGCAGATCCAGATCAGCCAGCTTCCTACCTGATCAGGACCTACACTGTTTTCATCTCTGCTTGTAAATACATGCAGTTTAATAACTGATAAAAATTTAGAAGTATATTATACATGTATATGATTGCGGTGTACAACAAAACGTAGAAAGACAAAAGAGAGAAACGACATTTAATAGATGCGTCAAAACATAGAAGCGACATTAAATAGAGCCATGAATAATAGAACGACCAATAATAGAACAATAAGTGTGAAAATTATAACTAGTTGGCCGCTTTGCGATTGCTATGTGTCGTTTAACGTTCGCTCACTCAACCAAGCTATCCGCCATCTAATTAGTCTGTTAGGAAGACTGGCACCGACGAATAAGCTCAATACTCAAATATTTGTTTTTTCTCAAGGGAGAGCAATCCAACACTGAGACGAGGATACAAGCTCTGGGAAAAGAGTTTGAGTTAAGAACCAATAACGGCATTCATGTATGGAGTACACAACATTACGTAATAACTTATCGCAAAACGAACCTAGCAGTGATAGAATCTACCGCACTTTTATGGTTTATTGGTCTCTAAATTAAACAATGTTCGCTAGGCCTACCTCAAATATCCCAAAATGTATTGTCGTAAAATTAATGGAAATAAATTTTCGATGTTTCTGAACTTTTTCAAGTTATTTTGAAGCTTTTTTGATCTTTTTTCGATCTTTTTTTCTATGTTTTGTCTTTCTATATTATGTCTTTTCTATATTTTTGCTTTTCTATGTTTTGTCGTTCTATGTTTTGTCATAGACCCATATGATTGTCCTAAGAAATGCATCACAGATTTATGCATGCACACACCCCAACCCACAATTTATGGTTATGGCCGAAACGTCCACCTTTGACATTTTCCGTGGCCGAAATGTCCCGGCCGAAACGTCCTAAGCCGAAATATCCGCAGCCCATTTAATGTCCTACATTCATTCTATATTTATCAATTGCACAGCCAGAACTCTGAAAAAGTTACCCACATCAAAGGAAATTACTGGAACAAGCAGTGATTCTTTTCGGTTGCACCCCTTTTCAAAATAGGAACTTCTCTCAAAGGAAAGAATTTGCTCCCAGAGGGAGCTGGGAGCAAATTCTTCCCTTTAAGAGCAGTTCCTTATGGTATGGAAAATCACTTTGACCATATTAGGTAACCTCCCTTGATTGTTACTATTTTTTATTACTCACATGCGTAACTGCGTAATTGGAGCTACGCCAATGTTTATCATATGACTGCTTTTAAAAACAAATTTTGGTGTGAAACTGTCAAGATTTGCCATTATACATGCATATGTATGCATCTTTATAATGGACATCATTGCATTAAATTATATTTGTGACCTCGTACAGCATTTTTTTACATGCTCAAGTCAAGGAAATAGTTACGTAACCCATAACTCTATAATAGCGCCTTTTGACGCCTTAACAATATCATGTATTTGAAAATATTTTGGAAAATGGAGCATTTGCCTTTTTGGAGCAAATGCTACTTTTTCATAATATTTTTTTAAAAGTATACACAACTTAACTTTAATTTATCTTGAATTTCTTCAATGTTGTCTAAAAATAGAAAATGATGTCATGATCTTAAAATAGCCTATGGAGTAAAAGGTTAATCATCTATATCTTAAAACTCTATAAACATGTAGCTCCATCGGACCCTTAACTCTTTGCCCCATGGGAGATTTTTCATGCTTTTGTTTTCAATAGAAATCAAGAAATCTTTTAGTAATACCATCCTAGTGTTAATCAGAATGGATCAAGATTAGGCCCAACATTTTTGGGCCAGACCTCGGTCCAAACTGTTTGTAAAAGTTATCAGCAGATGACAAAAGGAGATAAAGAAATTAGTAACACTAAATTTGGGTAACTGATATATAGAAACCCTGAATAACTTTATACTAAGTAAAACTAAATTTGGGTAGCTGATATATAAAAAACCCTATATAACTTTGTAGGGTAAAGTCGGGTAAATTCTGACAGTCGCCTAACGTCGGACAGCTACCTTAATTCTCTTATTTTTGAATAATTGGAATAAAAATTAAATAAACTAAGCAAACAGTGAAAATCCTGATGAGACGGCTCATAAGGAGCCATCTCATCTGGATTTACACTGTTTCCAAATGTGTCCGAATTTACCGGATGTCCAAATTTACCCGACTTAACCCTATAGCTCAAAGTATACCAGTCCTGTATGAAAGGCCTTCGGGCATGACAGCTATCAAAACATTTGTAAACAGACCAAAAACACCCAGATGTCACAAAGGACCTTTACATAATTAAAATAAAATTGTGTCATACATTCATGCACAATGACCCAATCTCTTAGCTTTATCCCTTTTTCTTATCTAAAAAAAAATGTGTGGATTAACTCTTTGCCCACTGGGAGTATTTCCATGCTTTCTTTGTTGTCTGCTGATTTTTTTAAAGATCAACTTTTTCAATATTTTTTTCAGGATCATCCTTCTTGGTCCATCTGAGTGTCAGGTAGGACCCAGATCAGGTCTGCCATTGTGTCCAGCCTGATCTTGGTCCAAACTGTTTGCAAAGGTTATCAGCAGACGACACAAGGAGATTAAGAGTGAATAATTAACTCTTTGAATGCTAGGTAATGTCATGCTTTTGTAGGCATCTGCTGACTTTTTTTTCAAAGAATTAAACTCTTTCGGCTAGAAATATAAATCTTTAGATTAGTGGATAAGGGTGTCCAGACCAGGACTGATATTTTGTCTGTCCTGATCAGGGTCCAAACTGTTGGCAAAGGTTAACAGCAGACAACAATAGTCACGGCTATCAATTTTAAAGAGTGAAAAAGTAAATTATTCTTACCAATTAGCCCTTAAAGCTCCAAGAAAAAAATGCATCTGAAAATGTCGTCTGCTGAAATCGTCTGCTGCAAATAATTGCCTAACATTACTGACGAATTAAGTATAGAAGCAAACAGCGTGGACCCAGAACAGTCTGCACTGTTGCCATTGTGGCTTTTTAAACATTTCAGCAGGCGAGAAAATATACTGTTCACAAAAAGTAGGGGATATTCGAATATTATAAATCATAGCATTTACCAAACTAATGTCATAAACCTGAAACAGCTAGTATTAATTAGCCAAGTCATCTAACTGACAATATGAATAAAAATTTCTAGGATTAATCTAGTCACGTGTTCCTGAGACAACCATATTTAGACCAGGGGTAGCCTTTCAATTTTCACACGTGAATATCACGATGGCGGACTATACAATGGCTATGTTTTTTTAAAGAAAATATCCGTTATTCATTATTTTTTATGTTCAGAATTTGTTTTGATCTCTTTTCCCTCAATTTCAGGAATGTGAGGCTAAAATCTGTCACTTTTTAGTGAATTGTGCCAATTTTTACATTTTTGTCATCACCCTATTTCCTAGAAATAACAATTATGGTACATGAAAAAAATCTAAAAAAACAAAGATATCCAAAATGCACTTTTCGAAAGCATGTCAAATATTTTGATACTTTTTTGTGAAATTTGGGCCTTGACCCCTAGTGTCTTTGGCGCGCCCTTAAGGTCACATTTCTAAATTTTTAGTACTCAAATTATGCAGGAAAAAATATGATTTACATGTTGCTATATGAAAACACAAAAGCATTTATGCCACAAATTAGGATTTTAATTTCTAGATTTTTTTATGTCCCAATATCCCCTACTTTTTGTGGACAGTATAGGACGACTTTGTTGTGATTGGCGCATTAAGGGTTAGATCATTTGTTTGGGGTGTCCCATAGAGATTATGCAATCTTGTTTCAAGGTTATAAAATGTTTTTGGCGCTCAACTCAGCTGAGCATGAAATTTCAATTGCTCTTTGAAGATAAAATGGTGAAAAATTAAAAAACCTTTTAAAATTCTCAGCTGTTGTATTTATCATGCTAATACATAGGTCCAGTTAAACAAAATTTTTGAGCGTAAATTGGTTTTGTTTGTTTTGTTGCTTTACGTCCCAAGTCAACAGCTATGGTCATGGTGTGACGGTCAGTTCATCTAACCACAATTTTTTTTCCTGTGCAAGCTTGAACAAGCAGTTAACCAGTACTTCGTGCACATAATTTCCAATGTAACTGACAACAATCCTTGGAAGGGAGGAGAACAACCGTAGAAATTATTTCATGATCAACTTTCACGAAAGTATGTGACCGGGCCGGGATCAAACTCACAACCCCTGGATCTGCAGTCAGACTCGCATCTGTTGCCAGACACGTTATCAACAGCGACGGGTACAATTGTAATTCTTTTCTTACTCAGCAATCAAATGGTATGTTTTGGGTGCTTAAAAGAACAGTCTCATTGAGACGGTTCTTTTGAGTACCCACAAGATATGTTTTGGTTGAGAAATAAGCAAAATAGTTTTCAGTTACCCACACATATCTGGAGGCCTGCTAATAAATGTTCAACTTATGAGCTCGATAAATTTCAGGCTCAGTTAATAATATCAAGGTTTACACTTTCTCTATACTAGTGTTGGCTGCTGATTATCTTTGCAAACAGGTTGGACCCTGATCAGGCTGAACACAACATCAGGCCCGATTCAGATTCAAATTGTTCGATACTTTGATGGTATTCCTGGCAGGGATATTTAAAAATAGTTCATTTTGAAAAAAAATCAGTTGACAACAAAAAAGCATGCAAATTAACCCAGTTAAGGTAAAACTATCAGTGTTTTGTGTTTGGGCTATCACTTGTCAACAAAATGTATAACTTACCCCGCTTGAGGCGCCGGAAGTCCTCTCGTTTCATCACTGAAAGAAACAAAGTAAAAAATTGCAATCAAACATTTACCTTAGGGTCTTTCATTTGGTTCATTGCAGTGTATGTTTTATATAGAGGATCTTACATAAGTGCTCCTCTTGTTGCAGATATAGAGGATCTTGCATGAGTGCTCATGTTTTATTGAATTTATTAAACACATTGATGAAAAGAGATAACATAAGAGGCTTGCCGAGCATTTTATCTCTTTTTCCTAACAAGTTTTATAAATTCAATAATACACGAGCAGGAATGATAGATTCTATTTATCACATGACATTAAGATTACTTTGAAGTCTTATTTCTTATGTAAAAACGTTATAATTTTGTCATTATGTAGTATACAACATTGTTATGGACGTCATAACGTTTCCCGAAAATCTGCAAACCACTAGTGGTTTATCAATTTTATTGCATGGCGTTATTTCACTCAAAGAAGCAACATCATATGATAAACAACAAATAAAATTTTCCATATAGATATCAGTATAAACCCAGATCTGTCAGCATTCTGTTCAGGTTTTACCTGAAGATAGTTAAGAGGGGTTCAAATATTCCAATATCTTGGGCAAGTATAGAAACTTGTGTGTTTCCTAATGGTAAGCTTTCAGTACTCCAGAAAATATATCAGTATTACAGCAATGTACAGTAAAACCAGTCGTAAACAGCCACTCATAAATAGAAAAAAAATCTTAATGGCAAATGGTAGCAATGAAGGTTGAAATTATTGCAGAATGCTCCCATTGTAACATTCTTCAATACTTCTGACCTGCATTAAGCAATAATCTGTCTTGAAAGCCAATTTTTGGAATTCTTTTTGAGTGGCAGCTTAATACAGGTTTTACTGTATCACCAATTTCAAAGCAAAATGTGTGATGGCACATCACACACATCACATTAAAACAACTGGTGTACCTTATTAACTCGAGACCTCCAGATGAAGAGTGAATAATTGAAAATTATTTCACTTGTTTCTCAACTGAAACACATGTTGTGGAGACTCAAAAGAACCGTCTCGATGAGATTTCCCTTTTGAGTACCCAAAACAATTTAAAGAACTAATGGCTAAGCAAAACATGACATTTTTACATTAAAAATTTTCATTGAATCTACAAGGTTAAATCCAGTTTCAGCAATTTTTATAATCTTGTTGTTTTAACATTTAACAACTAGACTATATTTAGGGGTGTCAGGTTGTCATCAAAAATGTATTCTTTTCTGATGATCTTTTTTTACCTTGGCAAACAGTGTAGACCCAGATGAAATGTAGCATTATGCAGCATTTCATTTGGGTTTTTATTGTTTATAAAAGTATGCATTCAGGGGTTTCCCATACACAAAGGTTTAATGTTTATAAAGCGTGAATTGATCCAAGTTAAAGACTTCTGCCTATACCAATTGTAAATTGATCCATGTAAGTTAAAGACTTTTGCCTATACCAATTGTAAATTGATCCATGTAAAATAAAGACTTCTGCCTAAACCAATTGTAAATTGATCCATGTAAAATAAAGACTTCTGCCTATACCAATTGTAAATTGATCCATGTAAGTTAAAGACTTCTGCCTATGCCAATTGTAAATTGATCCATATTAGTTGACCATCATCACAGTTCTAGATTGATGCCTATACAGGACATACAGTGTTAATGTTTTTGAAAATACAATCAATTACTTACTACTACAAGTACGATGAAACGAGAGGCCACACTCCCGGCATATAAGCTGCTCTTGCCTCTTCCGAACCACCTCCCCACAACTGCCGCAGTCGATGAACCTTCTGAAAAACACAAAATAAGAACATAAGTAACATTGAAAAACAATAACATAAATGAATTATTGATAAAAAATAGGTATTACAGAACTTTTTGGTTACTGTAAAGGAGGCACCTCATGAATGCATAATTAGGACTGGTCTACCTTAGACATAGATTAAAGCTGAAAATGAGGCTTGATTTTATTCTAAAGTATTTGCATTATATTGAGCCATAACAGTAATGATTTAACCTTTAAAACGCCAGCAAAATAATTTAATTCAAGAGTGTCTGTTTACTGTTTAACATATTTATAGAGGTAAACAGTGTGGACCCAATTCAGACATACAGGAGCAGTCTGATCTGGATCTACAGTTTGTAAGAGAGGCTTCAAAATATTCCAGTAGACTACAAAAACATACTTTTTGTGATACATGCATGCACTTAAAGGTTTAATAAATGTGAGGTCAGTGAATATAGGGTCAGTATTTTCATGGAATGCATGCTTGTTTGCGCAGCTTGTCCATATTTTTCTTACCAAAAAGATAGAACACAATTTCCCTTTTTGAGCAGATGAAAGTGCCGAACCACGCCCAGATATGAATATTAAAGTTAATTATTGCCTTTACAGTAACCAAAAAGTTCTATAATACATTAATATTAGCAAATAGTGCCATCTAGTAGCTAATTAATTGCTATTGCCAAATAAACTATCATGTTCACATTTTCATCAGCAGCCCAGCTGGTCATAGTATTGGCTATTTAAAGGAATACTGATAGGCAACCCCCTATCCACCCCCATAGAGGAGCAATTGTACACACTCTGTAAAAATAAGTGGATGACTAAACAACATCAGAGCTTTTCGAATTAATTTAATCAGTTGAACCAGGTCAGGACTTAAGCTAAGAGTGCGTAACAAAAATTTAATTTTCTTATTTCTCATCCAAAACATAATATGTTGAGGGTACTCAAAAGAACCGTCTCAATGAGACGGTTCTTTTGAGCACCCAAAACATATGTTAAAATTGATGGGTAAGAAACATGTACAATTTTACGCTGAAAAATTGTGTTTATCTAAACCTGTGAACTGATGATAAAACTGCCTGCCATACCAAATGTCCATATATTTTCTTTGGTATTTGAAAATTAATGCCTCCAAATGGAAGATGATGTTTGTTAAAATATTCGGACACAAATCCCAGGGGGCGGGGTTTTCTCAATTTAACTTTATATGTAGGCTTGAACCCAGCAATCAGGAATATCAGCCATATCTGATAGATATTTGAAATTTTAGCGATCCCAAAAAAGATTCCCATTCTGTTGGTTTTTACTCAGCAAATAGTAAAGTTCCTCATGAGAGGACACGATCTGTACTGCCACCTCATCTGGGTTTACACTTTTAAACTGTTGCATGCTGGAATCTTTTCTTGTGATTGTTGAATTTAAAAAAATGAGTCAGACATGTAAACTCCAAATGATGTTCGGTCAATAGCTTAAGACTTATTGAACAGTTGAGCGACTAGCAAAGGCTCTGATCTGACTGTGCGTATGCGCAGGCTGATCTTTGACTTTGCTGGTCGCACATACCAGATTGTTGGAAATCCCATGTTGTGGCTCAAATTATCTTAATTCTTTCAGGAGTACCATAATAGTGCAAATAGCTTGAATCCAGCTCAGACCAAACTGAATGTCCCGCCTGATCTGGGTCCAAACCAATAGAAGACAAGCAGGCAAACAGTTAAGTTAAAAGACTGATTAAAAGGTTGGGAGATTAACATCCACCTGAATACATACATTTGTAATGATTTAATTTCTACATACCTGGCGACTGAGACTGCTTTGCATGCTCTATGAATACTTGAACGTAGCGCCATTATCTGAAATACACAAACAATGGGCATGTACATGATAAAATACACAAACAATGGGCATGTACATGATAAAATACACAAACAATGGGCATGTACATGATAAAATACACAAACAATGGGCATGTACATGATAAAATACACAAACAATGGGCATGTACATGACAAAATACACAAATAATGGGCATGTACATGATAAAATGACTAATATGTATACCTTGAAAATATTAACCTGATCCTGGCCTTTACCATTAACATAATTTCACAGCCGAATGAGCTTCTAAATATAAAAAAAAAAAGAAAAAAAAAAGAGGTTCAGAGTTTATTTCTTCAATTTCGAACAAAACATTGTACTCAGAAAACGAGTTACAATGCAGTTCCTTGCCTCAGTCGGCGCCACCTCGCCACTACAGGCATTTTTATATAGACGTGGGAACCGTTTAAAGCGGCCAGCTATAGACTGCCAAACACGGAATTTCTTTACATATAGGGTAGGACTCCCAAACTGGGACCCCCTACATAGCTAAACCAACGGCTGACGTCAAAATCAGCACACGAGCAGGCTCCATACACAATTTCCGAGAGCCGTTTCCGGAAGCCGCCTAGCAACCAACCGGAAGCGGCTTGAGGAGCCGTCTAGGCACACGCCTAGGCGGCTCCCCGAGCCGTTTCCGGGAGCCGTTTTTGGAGCCATTTCCTACGTCTATATAGAGCGCACAGGTTTGCTATCTCAGCATTCCTGGATTCTTAATCATAGAGTCCACGTCGAAACAGGAGACCCCTGAAGAGTCTACATATAGACGAAACCTAGGTCGGGTTAGTCGCTGCACACATGGATAAAACCAAGGAGCCAGAGAAG
The DNA here is from genome assembly GCA_964019695.1 of Loripinus fragilis. Taxonomy (NCBI): domain Eukaryota; kingdom Metazoa; phylum Mollusca; class Bivalvia; order Lucinida; family Lucinidae; genus Loripinus; species Loripinus fragilis. Next base: position 16,813,090 of record OZ026520.1, read on the forward strand.
GACGGTTGTTCTGTCCCGACTATCCAGTCACTCTCAAGCGGAGCTTCTAAATATAACTTCAGTGTTCATCGTATAACTAATACGGAAATGCATGTGGTACTTTTTAACACAATAGATATATATACATGTACACCGCTATAATGCTCATTTGGCTATCACTTGCCTGCGTAGCTCAGTGGGTAGAACATGTGAATATTGCACACTTATATTTTTAAGCTCTGCGTTGTTAGTTCAAATCCCGTACACGATGTTTATTATTGCAGCTATTGAAAAGACTATTGTTTTTTTTTTTTTTTTTTTTTTTTTAAATTTTCTCCTTTTGTAATATCGTTTCTCTATTTTAATTAATTTGATCTCTTTGGTGACAACAACATTCTCTCGTCGGATCCGTAAAACTGTACTTCAACTATCGCCTGTCATCTCTTCAGTTTTTAAAATATGAGCTGCGACATGAGATTTCCAACAATGTGGTATTTTGACACGAATAGGCACAGGTGAGCCTATGCACCCTCCTTTTAAGAATTGAAACTAAATGTTGTTCTTTCAGTAGCTTACCAGCCATAGAATATTCAAGTGACTAGCAAGGCTCTGATCAGACTGTGCGTATGCGCATGCTGGTCTGAGCCTTTGCTTGTCGTACATACCACATTGTTGGAAATATCATGTTGTGGCTCAAATATGGACCCTTGCTGCTCTTTAGAGAAATGCTTCGACCTGCTATAACTGATTTATTTTGCTTTTGAGCCAAGAGCAGGGGTGTAGACCTATATTCGCAAACTAAATTCTAACTCCAAGCATCAAGAATTTGTCAGTCATTACATTTTCAAAGAAAGCGTGAACTGACATGTTTTGTGTTTATGTGCATTTCTTTGACATGAAAACAAAGAAAAATGTAATAAAAAAAAAGTTGGGTCGGCCAGGATTCGAACCCACAATTGACATATCTGGAGCTATTCTGACTAACCACACGACTACCTTGGAAAGTACAACTTAATGAATTATCAACGGATCTCATCGCAATTGTACCAAGATGTTTATTTCCGTAATTGCATACCGATTGCACACGATCCATCACGAAAAACTATATATTCAGTGTCAATACCGTAATAATTTCTCCATGCATAAAGGTCAGGATCAGGTTAATTTTGTAAAGATATTCTGTCCTGCCAGCCAAGAGTGACAGTGACATCATGTTTTGTTTACAAAGTTACCAGGGACTTATAATCGAAAGATCACTTGTGTATTAATCCTATCCTCAGGATAGGATTAATACATAAAAGCGCTGCAAGCATGCAACACATCCCGCCACGGGACACTACTTTTCAATATCAACTTTTATTTAAGATTTAATTTTGCATGCAGCCAAAGTCGCCACAAGCAGTCTGAGTTTATTTAACGTTATATAAGTCACTTTCTTTATGTCACATTATGTGTACCATTCCAGAATTTCAGCAGACCCATAGGGCCAGTTAATCAAATTATCAAAATTTGAGCATAAAATTGGATTCTTTTCTAATCCATCTGTTTAAACAATTGTGTTTTGGGTGCTCAAAAAATGTCTCATGAAGACGGTTATTTAGAGTACACATAACATATATGTTTTGGTAGAGAAATACGCAAAATAATTTTCAGTTGTGCACTCTTATCTGGGGCCCTGCAGACCATTTGCATTTTGGTTTCAAATTTTAACCTTGTGCTGCAGTACACGGCTTTTCTTGGTAGCTGCCGGACTTGTCTGCTGATAACCATTGCAAAGACCGGCCTTTAGTTAAGATTGTGTACCAAAAAATTAATTTTCTTATTTCTCAACCCAAACATGTTGTGGTTGCTTAAAAGAACCATCTCAATGAGATGGTTCTTTATAGCACCCAAACATACGTTCGAACTGATGGATTAGAAAATATTTACAATTTTACACTCAAAAATTTTGTTTATCTAAACCTATGAAAGAGCTTTGGCGGCCCTTAAAACATTTTGTTTACTAGCGTTCATCCCCAGGCTGTCACCCTACTCATAATTTTACAGAGGGGTAGGTATAGGCAGGCAAATAATTGTGTTTCACTGATTAGTCCGTACGTATGTACTCATGTCTATCCAACGACATCCGCTCTCGAAGTCCAATACTTTTGATCAGAATTTTATGAAACTAGGTCACATTGTTAAGTACCAGGATGTCTTCAAGTTCGATAATGGTCCATATCCCACCATGCTTTCAGTAGTTATGGCCCTTTGTTTATGAAAATTCACCAATTGAAACGATGTCCGCACTCTAAGTTGAATAGTTTTGATCACAATTGTATGAAACTGTCACATTGTTTAGTACCATGATGTCTTCTTCAAGTTTGATAATGGTGTATATGGCACCATGCTTTCAGCAGTTATGGCCCTTAGTTTATGAAAATTCACCAATTGAAATGATGTTCGCTCTCTAAGTAGAATACTTTTGATCAGAATTTTATGAAACTAGGTCACATTGTTAAGTACCAGGATGTCTTCAAGTTCGATAATGGTCCATATCCCACCATGCTTTCAGTAGTTATGGCCCTTTGTTTATGAAAATTCACCAATTGAAACGATGTCCGCTCTCTAAGTAGAATACTTTTGATCAGAATTTTATGAAACTAGGTCACATTGTTAAGTACCAGGATGTCTTCAAGTTCGATAATGGTCCATATCCCACCATGCTTTCAGTAGTTATGGCCCTTTGTTTATGAAAATTTACCAATTGAAACGATGTCCGCTCTCTAAGTAGAATACTTTTGATCAGAATTTTATGAAACTTGGTCACATTGTTAAGTACCATGATGTCTTCTTCAAGTTTGATAATGGTGTATATGGCACCATGCTTTCAGCAGTTATGGCCCTTTGTTTATGAGAATTCACCGTTTTGAACAATGTCAGCACTCTAAGTCGAATAGTTTTGATCACAATTGTATGAAACTGTCACATTGTTTAGTACCATGATGTCTTCTTCAAGTTTGATAATGGTCTATATGGCACCATGCTTTAAAGAGTTATTGCCCTTGGTTTATGAAAAATTGCAGGTTGAAACGACGTCTGCTCTCTAAGATGAATTGTTTTGTTTATAATTCTATGAAACTTGGTCACATTATTAAGTACCATAATGTCTTCAACTTTCAAAATGGCCCATATCACATCATGCCTTCAGGAGTATTTGCCCTTTATACATGACAATTCCCTATCTATAATAATGATGAACAACTGGGTTAGGCATATACTTTTTCTTAGAAAAAAAAGGCATATCGTGTACCTGGCAGCACTGAAAAAGGGGGCTATTCGGGGCCGCACATCCGTACTATGTCATTTATAGGTAGTTACCCCCCTCCCCTCTAGGGGGGAGTGTGGGTCCAGACCCCCTCCTCCCTGGAAAATCAGAAATTGCTAAAGGGTTTAGCTCTTGTGATTTTCCTGGGGGAGTATAAAAGGGTTTTTATAAGAACAGGGTATTTCTAAACAATTTTGTATAGAGTCCCTGATATTAATAAGCATATTTAGGAACCCCACCCAGGCACCTGAACCCCCCCCCCCCCCCCCCCCACCCCCTGAAAAAAATAGTGCTGGGTTCGCACTTGAGCTATACGACGTCATTATGTTACAAGCGTGACCCACAACTTTTGACGTAACGTCTATGCATTCACGGTCAGTTTAAAACAATCGAGCAAAATACAAGGCGCCACTATTAATAATATCAATAAATCAATCGCATTGTAAGCTTCGTAAGAAGAGATGCAATTTTATGAAGGACAACTCTTCCGTAAGCTGAGTAATTATATCTGCAACGACGTCAATGGGCTTCCATCTAGAGTCATGCCCGTTGCTAGTTTTGTCGTGAAACGCCTAAAACATCCTGCCAAAAATCTCGGACCCATTTTGGGTCTGAGCAAAAATATGTAATAGTTATACCATGGGTTGTCCGTCTGTACGTGGAGATAATCCACGAGCTTTAGCGTGTGGATTATTTTACGTACAGGTGGACAAACATGGTACAACTATTTTATACCACCAACATCAGTGTAGATCTTGCACATCACGAGATATTTCATGTTAAAGATGTATAGACTTGGATAATCAGTTTTCGCCAACGTAGGCCTAAGCAGATATGGCTCTGGGATAGCGAGACAAAATACAACCTGACCAGAAAATGATTTTATCATAAAATTTCATCCTTTTGTACTCGAGCCCCTAATGTGTGATACCTAAGACCATCAAAATATGTTATTTAATTTTCAAATGTGCCCCCAGTTTTCAGCCATCTTGTCGATCCTGATCTGGGGGCAAACTCTAGATCTTTGTAAAGGAAACTTGATAAAATCAGCAGATGACACTAGAAGATCGTTACTATTTGCTCGGACCCAGTACACATACGTTGTCGAGGCTGCGCTTTCAAAACTGACTTATGTTGGTGATTAAATTATAATATCCATATTATTTCTCCTCATATCTCTGATTTTTCTTCAAAAAGCAATAGTTCAACATAATACCTTAAAGACTGTATTGTTATATTTATTGAAAGTGTATCCGTCTTTACGAACATCAGCAAGAAACCAAGGTACCATTTTTAGCTATTTTCGGCACTTTTAGCCGAAAATCGTCAGAAATCGACCTAACAAGATGATAAAACTTCATGTTTATTTCCTGTTACTTGTAATATTTCAACTGTGCATACTGGGAATAACTTTTTATAGTCTTGGGTATGTTTAGAATCAATTTTGCAGGCTGTAGTTCTTTGAAATACAATACAATACAATACAAAATTTATTTATATAGTCGGAGATACAAACAGTATAACATTAGCTATGAATAGCTATTTACCGACTTATAATTGAAATAGAGCTAAAACAGAGCCTCGACAACATAACTTTATATTTCTGTCAGTGACCAGTCCGTATACTGGGTCCGAGCTATTTGTAGCCCGGTCTTTGTAGAGTTTTAGGAGGGGAAGCCACCACCATCACTGGCAGTTGGACTTCAGCTCGCTTAGTAACTCTGAAAATTGACAAGCTGCAATTTGGGAAAAACTGTTCTGCTGAACATATTTTATGTTTCTATTTTGAAGCCAATTTTGGCAATCTTATGCATGCTTCCATTAACTACTATAAACAGTGCTGATTCTAATCAGTATGCTCCTTCAGAAGTCTACTGATCAAGGATCTACATTGTTATCTGAAAGAGAATATACCCGGGTTCAGCAGAACAAGGAATGAAGAGAGAAAAATATACGTCTACTCACTTGAATTTCGAATCGAGAATTCAGGTAGACAATAGAGAAAAATACCTGTTATACCGAACACTGAGCAACAGTACACGGGAAAACGGAACTGACCTCAAATTCATTGAAAATGTACTCTTAACAGTTTACTGTAGGTAGGGTCTCGATATTTAAGCTTGCGCAGACTTGTTGAATCAGTATCATGCCTGATCCAGAGAGGGGGCAGGTGGTCCGAGCAAGACATTTTATCCGCAGCCTAGTACTGGTTCATCCCAGGAACACTCGTCCCGACATGACGGAAATTTCTTTAACTGGACGTGAAGAATCAACGCAAGTAAACAAATAGGATATCCGGACCCCCTCCCCATCCCCCGCTGTTATAGGTCTCCCTAGAACTTGAATAAGCAAAATGACCCCGTCCCTGGAAATCCCTGAATTTCATACATTTAAATTGACGATCTGATCAGACTGGATGCACATGATACTAGTACAGTGGCCTGCACATTATAACGCATATAATTTGTGTGTGAGTACAATTTTACTGCTTGCACGCTGCCCTTTACTTTGATAATTTATTATGCATCATGGCATTTTCAGAAAAAAAAACTCTTTGACCTTTTGATCCCACTCAGGGGTCACATGATGCGTGTCAGGACAAAATTTCTGCTAGTATACTGTCGTGTATTTCATTCCCTTCAATTTGATATGGAACACGACCATTTTCTGAAAAAGGGTTTTAACTGAGTCAGAGGTGAAGTCTGAGATCTTAGTGACCCAAAATAGGATGCGACACTCTGACATCTCCAAATGCATCCACAGACCAAATTTGGGAATTCCTACCTCAAATGATATAGGAGATACAATGTATATATATATGTTTATAATATTACTTTGCATGCTCTGTGATATATTCTATGTTTGTTCTCTTTAAATTTGTTTGTAGAAGTAAAAGCCCTACATGGCTTATGTTACTTGTTATATGTATATTCGACGTAAAATAAATCTTCTATGTCTATGTCTATGTCTATGCTTTCACTAAAGTGTCTAGAAAAATCTAGTTTAAGCTGTTGGTAAAAACCAGCCCCTGTTCCCAAAAAGAAAACCGAATGATATGTCTCTAAACCTCCAAGCCTACACTACCAGCTACAGCAACAACATTTTAAGGATTGCCTCATACTTTGAGCCATATAAAATGCATTTCATTGAAATTAATTATATGTTATGCATTCCATGGCTTTTATATGTCATGTATTCCATGGCAAAGACCTGTCTTTACATGTATAAGACAAAATATAAAGTGATCATTTAGACATGGCTCTTATATAGCTTCATAGTTTTTAAGCATGTGATTTTAATTCTACGGAAAGATCAGTACATTTTAGGGAGAATTGGCTTATATTTTTGGGGATTTGGGGAGAAGCTGAACTATTTTTAGGGATTTGGGGAGCAAAGGCAAATGCTTTTAGGGAGATGGGGACATTATTTGCAGGGAGACGGGGAGATCAATACATTATTTTCAGGGATCAAGGGAGCACAGACCCCCCTGGGGGGTCTCAATGACAAAAAAGTTACTCGACACTTGGCACCTCAAGATAAATCTACAGTCAACATTTGTGATTCCTACTTCAAATAATATTGGAGATATGCTCGAGACATTAGTAGGCCTATTCTAGAAACGAGGCCAGAGGTCAAGGTCTAAGTGACAAAAACATGGTACCGACACTCTGCCACTACCACCTAGATATACTCCAGACACGTTTATTATAGAAAAAGAGGTCAGAGATCAAGGTCAACAAGCTCACAGTGACCCAAAAGTGATGCGCGACACTCCGCCATCTCAAGATGCATGCACCAACTAATTTTTAGATCATATCTCATATAATGTAGGAGATATGCTCGGACAAGATTATAATATAAATGAGGTCAGAGGTCATGGTCAAAGTTACTCCAAAATTGTACATTTTATCATTTCAAGATGCATCCACACACCATATTTGGGATTCCCCTTTAAATGATGTAGGAGATATGGCTCGGAAACACAAGCGTAACTGACTGACTGACGGACGGACAGACGGACGGCAAGAATCGAGCAAACCTATAGTTCCCTAAACATGCTAAACTGGTCTTTGACCGGTAGGGGATTGATCAACTGGCTTATCATCATAAGCGACGAATAAGGGCTACTTTTCCGGGGGTAAACGAAACTTCATGAGTCTCGCTCACACAGAAACACGAAACATCACATTTGCGAATACCCATGCACTCTTGCGTCAAAAAGAGCCCTTTTAGTAACTCGTGCATTGACAGTTCTTGCTGGTACTAAGATTTTACATATATCGCATCAATGAGCGGGGTTGGATGGGGGTGGGGGCTTGGACGAGCCCGGGGGACGAGCCTGCGAATACACTTAGAGAATCGCTAGAGCATTCGCTGCTTTTCTTTACTCGAAGTATTGATGCAAATAGACTCAGACGAAAACATAGGCATCAAGGGCCCCACTGGATATATCGATATGGGTGTTTAATCACATATATGTGCGGATCCAGAGGGGGGGGGGGGGGCAGGGGACCCCCCCCCTGGAAAATTACAAAAATATAGTGTTTCTTAGCAATACTGGTCGGGATCCCCTGAAAATCCCAAACTGCTACCAAGCCAGCATTCCATGTTGGGCTATCATCGGCCCGCCAGCGAAACGCCATTTAAATGGTGTTTCGCTGGCGGTCCGTTGATGGCCCGCTAATAGTGGTATTTGGATCCTTCCTCCCCTCATCAAACTAGAAAACAAAACAAAAAGCGGTGTCATAGTTGGACCCCATCTGACAAAACTTTCTGGATCCGCGAATGACATACATGTATGCGATAAGAATATATTATACAATTATTGACTTCAATGAGGTAGACATAAGGATTTATCTACCCGAAAAAGTGATAATTCACCGAGGCCGATAGGCCGAGGTGAATATCACTTTTAAGGGTAGATAAATCCTCATGTCTACCGAAATTGAAGTCAATAACTGTTTTGTTATATGACTTTTCAACTTAGAATGAAAATGCTCTACTTTCACTTTTGTTGCTGAAGTCAACCTTCAACCTAAGGACTTTCTGAAAAGTTTTATCAACTGTTATTAAAATATTTAATGTAGTATTTTGCAATTTAAAATGTATATTAATTCTCTAAATGTGGAATGTAAAATTTAATCATAAAACTTTTTTTTACATTTTGTTCATTCAAACAAAGATAAATGAACAAACAAAATATAACAAAACAGTTGTTAAAATTCATGAAAGTCTTTAGTTTACCTGTTGGGATGTGAAATAGCAAATCATGTCAATTTCATGCAGCACATGCTAGTTTTATACTCATCATGCTACTTTTAGCTCTCTAGAGGGTGATATTGCAGAAGTGTCAAAAATATTAACTTCTGGAAACTAGTTTGAGCTGGATTTCATCCTATATCACCTTCTGAGCCAGTTTAGACCAGTTTTGAGGTAGATATAGGGATTTATGAAGACAAATTGGGCCAATCAGGAGACAGGATTCTCTCCAGTCATATAACAAACATAGTTATTATTATGTTATTATGTCAGAAGAATAACATAATAATAACTATGTATATATTCTTATATATATACATGCCATGGGCTGGCCCATATAAGCACATCGCCTAGCCTTGACAATTAGTCGTCCAATTAAACCCAGAATAGTTGTCTTAAAATTTTGAGTCATCTTATGAGATTTGGGTACTTTTCACACTGACGACCATCAAGCCTGCGATTAAACGCAGTCTAACAAGAGCTTCGCTGCTCGAATACGAGCCAAATAGGATATGGGGTTCGTCGCAAGAATTCCTGATGATTTTTCGGCATGTGAACAACAGTGTCGCTGACCAGCCGGCGCAACCGCGAAAACTGATCAACGACTTTTCAAATTAATGCCCAGTAAGCACGTAAAATCGGGCCAATATCGGCCTGCTAGCGAAACGCCATCCGGATGGCGTTTCGCTAGCGTGCCGATATTGGCCCGTGATGGGATGCTGGCTGGGTATAGTTTCCAAAATTTGAGCCGTGGCATGAAATTTCCAACAATGTGGTATGCGCGACCAACATAGCCTCAGATCAGCCTGCGCATATGCGCAGTCTGATCAGAGCCTTTGCTTGTCGCTTGAATATTCTATGACTGTAAAGCTACTGACTGAACATCATTTGGAGTTTCTAAGCTTAAAAGGAGGCTGCATATGCTCGTCTGAGTCTACACTTGTCAAAATACCACATTGTTGGAAATAGAATGTCACGGCTCATTAATGATTGAAGCTAGTCTCTGTAACAGAATGGGTTGGATTGAGCAGTACATGTACCTGGTCGTAAGACCTGCATATCATCACATTATCAAAAGTTCTGGCCTAAGACAAATATAATAGGAATGGGCAGATACTGGCAGTGTTATTTTCCTAAAAACAATGCTGTCAACGGACAGTCACTGCTTATTACTGTGACAACGGACTCCCGGGTAGTGAGCCGCAAAGAGGCATTTAAGCCTTAGACCAACAGTGAAGAGTCAGCTTTACCAGCTTTACATTAAACGTTTTAGACCAATGGACTTTTCCAAAAAGTTCGATATGTACCAAGATGGTCCCTAGTATGAACTGAGGGTTCATTGGTTACATGTATCTGTCGCTGAAGAAGTTTTTATACTTTAGTAAAGCACTGAGAGCCCCGATGAAATGTCGCATATTAGATTGTGTGGTGTTTCATCAGGGTTTTCACTGTTTGCCGAAGTACCAATTTTCGGTTTTCCAGTATACAAATGACAAATGGTACTGTTTAAAAGCTTCATGCATCTCGCTGTACGAATATTTGAGCTCAGATCGACCAAGCAGCTGCATACGCCAGTGGCAGGGTACAGTTAGAAATGCATGTTAAGTTCTAGAAATATTTCCACCAGTTGTAACCTACAGTTTGTAAATCAGGCACCGAAGATATAAAACTTTTTCATGCTCAACTCAACCTGGCAAAAAAATCGTCATGCTAATAAATGTTAAAATGCCAACTGTTGTTGGCATTTTAAGATTGATGAGCATGATAAATACATCATCTTAGAGTTTGAAAGCTAGAAAAACTTTATTTTTCAGCATTTTAGATTTTATGAGCAACTGAAGTAACATCCTCAGTTGAGTTGAACATGAAAAAAATTATAACCTCGGGGCATGGACGTATCCAGCAATAGTAGGGTACAGTTCCGGGAAAAAACCAGCCGTCTAGCATGATGGGGTCAAGTTTTTATATCAGTATCAGTCTAGTACCAGCCGTCTAGCATGGTGGGGCCAAGTTTTTATATCAGTATCAGTCTAGTACCAGCCGTCTAGCATGGTGGGGTCAAGTTCAAATAGATCAGTATCAGTCTAGTACCAGCCGTCTAGCATGGTGGGGTCAAGTTCAAATAGATCAGTATCAGTCTGGTACAAGCCGTCTAGCATGGTGGGGTCAAGTTTATATATCAGTATCAGTCTAGTACCAGCCGTCTAGCATGTTTGGGTCAAGTTTTTATATCAGTATCAGTCTAGTACCAGCCATCTAGCATGGTGAGATCAAGTTTTATATCAATATCAGTCCAGTACCAGCCGTCTGGCATGGTGAGATCAAGTTTTTATATCAGTATCAGTCTAGTACCAGCCGTCTAGCATGGTGAGAACAAGTTGTTATGTCACTATCAGTCTAGTACCAGCCGTCTAGCATGGTGGGGTCAAGTTTTTATATCAGTATCAGTCTAGTTCCAGCCGTCTAGCATGGTGGGTCATGTTTTTATATCAGTATCAGTCTAGTACCAGCCGTCTAGCATGGTGGGGTCAAGTTTTTATATCACTATCAGTCTAGTACCAGCCGTCTAGCATGTAGGGGTCAAGTTTTTATATCAGTATCAGTCTAGTACCAGCCGTCTAGCATGGTTGGGTCAAGTTTTTATATAAGTATCAATCAAGTACCAGCCGTCTAGCATGGTGGGGTCAAGTTTTTTATATCAGTATCAGTCTAGTACCAGCCGTCTAGCATGGTGGGGTCATGTTTTTATATCAGTATCAGTCTAGTACCAGCCGTCTAGCATGGTGGGGACAAGTTTTTATATCAGTATCAGTCTAGTACCAGCCGTGTAGCATGGTGGGGTCAAGTTTTTATATCAGTATCAGTCTAGTACCAGCCGTGTAGCATGGTGGGGTCAACTTTTTATATCAGTATCAGTCTAACACCAGCCATCTAGCATGGTGGGGTCAAGTTTTTATATCACTACTAGTCTAGTACCAGCCGTCTAGCATGGTGGGGTCAAGTTTATATATCAGTATCAGTCTAGTACCAGCCGTCTCGCATGGTGGGGTCAAGTTTTTTTTTTTATATCAGTATCAGTCTAGTACCAGCCGTCTGGCATGGTGGGGTCATTTTTTTATTATATCAGTATCAGTCTAGTACCAGCCGTCTAGCTTGGTGGGTCAAGTTTTTATTTAAGTATCAATCAAGTACCAGCCGTCTAGCATGGTGGGGTCAAGTTTTTATATCAGTATCAGTCTAGTACCAGCCGTCTAGCATGGTGGGGTCCAGTTTTTATATCAGTATCAGTCTAGTACCAGCCGTCTAGCATGGTGGGGACACGTTTTTATATCAGTATCAGTCTAGTACCAGCCGTCTAGCATGGTGGGGTCAAGTTTTTATATCAGTATCAGTCTAGTACCAGCCGTCTAGCATGGTGGGGTCAAGTTTTTATATCAGTATCAGTCTAACACCAGCCGTCTAGCATGGTGGGGTCAAGTTTTTTTTTATATCAGTATCTGTCTAGTACCAGCCGTCTAGCATGGTGGGGTCATTTTTTTATTATATCAGTATCAGTCTAGTACCAGCCGTCTAGCTTGGTGGGTCAAGTTTTTATTTAAGTATCAATCAAGTACCAGCCGTCTAGCATGGTGGGGTCAAGTTTTTATATCAGTATCAGTCTAGTACCAGCCGTCTAGCATGGTGGGGTCAAGTTTTTATATCAGTATCAGTCTAGTACCAGCCGTCTAGCATGGTGGGGACAAGTTTTTATATCAGTATCAGTCAAGTACCAGCCGTCTAGCATGGTGGGGTCAAGTTTTTATATCAGTATCAGTCTAGTACCAGCCGTCTAGCATGGTGGGGTCAAGTTTTTATATCAGTATCAGGCTAACACCAGCCGTCTAGCATGGTGGGGTCAAGTTTTGATATCACTACTAGTCTAGTACCAGCCGTCTAGCATGGTGGGGTCAAGTTTATATATCAGTATCAGTCTAGTACCAGCCGTCTAGCATGGTGGGGTCAAGTTTTTTTTTTATATCAGTATCAGTCTAGTACCAGCCGTCTAGCATGGTGGGGTCATTTTTTTTTATATCAGTATCAGTCTAGTACCAGCCGTCTAGCATGGTTGGGTCAAGTTTTTATATCAGTATCAGTCTTGTACCAGCCGTCTAGCATGGTGGGGTCAAGTTTTTATATCAGTATCAGTCTTGTACCAGCCGTCTAGCATGGTGGGGTCAAGTTTTTATATCAGTATCAGTCCAGTACCAGCCGCCTAGCATGGTGGAGTCAAGTTTTTATATCAGTATCAGTCTAGTACCAGCCGTCTAGCATGGTGGGGTCAAGTTTATATCAGTATCAGTCTAGTACCAGCCGTCTAGCATGGTGGGGTCAAGTTTTTATATCAGTATCAGTCTAGTACCAGCCGTCTAGCATGGTGGGGACAAGTTTTTATATCAGTATCAGTCTAGTACCAGCCGTCTAGCATGGTGGGGTCAAGTTTTTATATCAGTATCAGTCCAGTACCAGCCGTCTAGCATGCTGGGGTCAAGTTTTTATATCAGTATCAGTTTAGTACCAGCCGTCTAGCATGGTGGGGTCAAGTTTTTATATCAGTATCAGTTTAGTACCAGCCGTCAAGCATGCTGGGGTCAAGTTTTTATATCAGTATCAGTCCAGTACCAGCCGTCTAGCATGGTGGGGTCAAGTTTTTATATCAGTATCAGTCTAGTACCAGCCGTCTAGCATGGTGGGGTCAAATTTTTATATCAGTATTAGTCCAGTACCAGCCGTCTAGCATGCTGGGATCAAGTTTTTATATCAGTATCAGTCTAACACCAGCCGTCTAGCATGGTGGGGTCATGTTTTTATATCAGTATCAGTCTAGTACCAGCCGTCTAGCATGGTGGGGTCAAGTTTTTATATCAGTATCAGTACAGTACCAGCCGTCTAGCATGCTGGGGTCAAGTTTTTATATCACTATCAGTCTAGTACCAGCCGTCTAGCATGGTGGGGTCAAGTTTTTATATCAGTATCAGTACAGTACCAGCCGTCTAGCATGGTGGGGTCAAGTTTTTATATCAGTATCAGTCTAGTACCAGCCGTCTAGCATGCTTGGTTCAAGTTTTTATATCAGTATCAGTCTAGTTCCAGCCGTCTAGCATGGTGGGGTCAAGTTTTATATCAGTATCAGACCAGTACCAGCCGCCTAGCATGGTGGGGTCAAGTTATTATATCACTATCAGTCTAGTACCAGCCGTCTAGCATGGTGGGGTCAAGTTTTTATATCACTATCAGTCTAGTACCAGCCGTCTAGCATGGTGGGGTCAAGTTTTTATATCAGTATCAGTCTAGTACCAGCCGTCAAAAGGAGACCCACAAAGCTGCGTCAATCATTTATTTATGTAAATGAAGAAGCCGATCATTGCTATGCGCGTACGTATAGATGTACCACGACCTCTGACCAATGACCTTTGGGTCTTTCTATTTCAAACGATTGATGCAGAATGTGTAAAATGAGCCAGTCTGGATGGAACATATGTGTATGACAAAGCTTTTATATAAATGTAAATCAATGTCAGAAACCCTTTTTTCTAGAACAACATATCGATATTGTAAATAGTCACGCTTCAAAGCTTTTGGTAGATCAGTATATCAAGCCTTTGCAGCAGCAAGGCCACCAACAGCTGCAGAGTAGGATGATCAGTGTGCAGCAGGAAGGTAAAAAAGCTTGGACTATATCCTATCTTGAAGAAAATTTAAGAGATGTGCTCCTGGGCGTTAGTCTCTGACAGTCTGTTACACATGTTACAGAAACAAACTAAGAAAAAAAGCTAAATGAAAGTTTGAGCAACAGAGAGAAACTTGACCCCACCATGCTAGACGGCTGGAACTAGACTGATACTGATATATAAACTTGACCCCACCATGCTAGACGGTTGGAACTAGACTGATACTGATATAAAAACTTGATCCCACCATGCTAGACGGCTGGTACTAGACTGATAGTGATATAATAACTTGACCCCACCATGCTAGACGGCTGGAACTAGACTGATACTGATATAAAAAAAACTTGACCCCACCATGCTAGACGGCTGGTACTAGACTGATACTGATATAAAAACTTGACCACAACATGCTAGACGGCTGGTACTAGAATGATACTGATACAAAAAAACTTGACCCCACCATGCTAGACGGCTGGTACTAGACTGATACTGATATAAAAACTTGACCACACCATGCTAGACGGCTGGTACTAGACTGATACTGATACAAAAACTTGACCCCACCATGCTAGACGGCTGGTACACGACTGATACTGATATAAAAACTTGACCCCACCATGCTAGACGGCTGGTACTAGACTGATAGTGATATAAAAACTTGACCCCACCATGCTAGACGGCTGGTACTAGACTGATACTGATACAAAAACTTGACCCCACCATGCTAGACGGCTGGTACTGGACTGATACTGATATAAAAACTTGACCCCACCATGCTAGGCGGCTGGTACTGAACTGATATAAAAACTTGACCCAACCATGCTAGGCGGCTGGAACTAGAATGATACTGATACAAGTTGGCTGCTTTTAAAAAGCCGCCAATAGTTTAGGTTTGGCAAATAGGTTGTTTTTATGACAGCATTCCTTTACTTTTATTATTATTATAATAGGTCTTGTTTAACAAATCTTAGAGTCAGCAGAATCTCGGACCCAATTATACTTGGTCCGAGGCAGAATAGGTGTTTGAAAAGATTATTTGTACATATTGTATTATCGAGCATGAGCTCTTGCGAATGAACCTTCGCTACTCCTTCGCTACTACATGTAGAAAATGTCTGACCAAAATCTAGACCTTCAAGCCGCTAGGTAGGTTTTATAGGGTTTTACCAAACAATAAAGTACCAAAATTTTGTGTGCTCCCTAAAAATATTGATGTTTTTGTTTTCAATTGTTTTGTTTTGTTTTGATTTTACCCATTGAATTTTCTCGGACGGTACAGAGGTCCAGATAAGCTTTCAGTTCAATTGGGTATTTACCCCACACGATTTTTATGAATTGCTTTTTTCCAAAAACAATTGCTTAAAATATTTTTTTACCCCACATAGATTTTTGAAATTGCTTATTTATAAGTTATAATTAAAGTACCTAATAATCTTAGTTAATAATTTAGAGAATGATCTTAGTTTTCGTAATGGAAGAAACATAGAGATTGAGTGACTTTAAGTATTTTGTGCAAAAACTTTAGCCAGTTACAGACAAATGACTTGCTTAATGTATCAAACTTCAAAGGAGACTTAGTAACATCACAGGCTTGAACTGGCTACCACACTAAGTGTGCTAACATGGGATATATTCATATTTAGATCAGTTTGTTTTTTTCTTTTGCTTTTCCAAAATTTAATTGCTTTTCACTACCCCTTCATTTATAAAACCATTGCTTTTTCCAAAATTTAATTCCTTTTTGTTACCCCTTCATTTGAAAACAATTGCTTTTTTCACAAATTTAATTGCTTAAATACCCCCAAAAAGTGGCTTATCTGTTCCTCTGCGGTACATTTTGAGGTACAACATTAACATGCATTTAAAAGTAAAAAATAATCGAAATTTACATTTATTACGTAATGTGTAAACATTGATGTGACATGGCTTTGAATTTTACCTATAGCGTTTCTTTTGTCAGTCAGTATATATTGATGACACTGATGATGAACAGACGCATAAAGGAAGTCCTAACCTAGGTTAGCTAAAAGAGGATTATCTTTTGTTTTAAAATAACTTCAGATAAATATATTAGGGTCCTCAAAATGCCTGTTACCAAAATTATACAAACTGTTCCATTCCACTGAACAAATTAGTCATTATAATTGTATCTGTTAGCACACTCAAAAGGTTGCAATCATTTAGTAAGAGTGCTTGAATGGAAAATTGGGATTTTTCTGTCTTGACTGGGGCCAGTCTAATACCTCCAACTAAAAATAAAAGATACTCTTATTTTTCTGGTGTATTAATTTGTTTTCAGGACTGATGCCAGTCTAGACTTAAAGTACCGTCCAATACTACAAGTATGTCGAACAGTTTGGATTTGGATGACAACCAACATTTTGCTAGTCTGATTCGGATTTATGCATTCGCAAATCATCTCTGGGTAAGGCACCACATAAAGAATCTACTTGACTATTTGCCTCTTCAAAATCCATGCATCGTGTAACTTGTATAATTTCATGTTATCTGCGCTTTAATAAGCTCCCTTTTTACTTAGGATTTCGGACTGACCAACTGTCTTATTATTCTCTTCAGCAGAATAGTTGCTAAATGTCATGCCAGGTCGGCCTAGGTCAATCTTTGAAGAACATGATACAATCAGAATTTCAAGATAGACTGGGAAACCAGAAAATGATAAATCTATATTAACAAATGACATCAGTTTAATCTTAGACAGAGGTCCCATGATTGGTTACATTTGGTCACATGCTCCTCCATGGTACAGCTCTAATTCTCACCTTATATATTGTGTTTAGGTGCTCATGCACCTAAACAATAAAAACTTGACCCTAGCATGCTAGACGGCTGGTACTGTACTGATACTGATATAAAACTTGACACCACCATGCTAGACGGCTGGTACTGTACTAATACTGATATAAAAACTTGACACCACCATGCTAGACGGCTGATACTGTACTGATACTGATATAAAAACTTGACACCACCATGCTAGACGGCTGATACTGGACTGATACTGATATAAAAACTGGACCCCACCATGATAGTCGGCTGGTACTGGACTGATACTGATATAAAAACTTGACCCCACCATGCTAGACGGCTGGTACTGTACTGATACTGATATAAAAATTTGACCCCACCATGCTCGACGGCTGATAATGGACTGATACTGATATAAAAACTAGACCCCACCATGCTAGACGGCCGGTACTGGACTGATACTGATATTAAAACTGGACCCCACCATGCTAGAAGGCTGGTACTGGACTGATACTGATATAAAAACTGGACCCCACCATGCAAGACGGCTGGTACTGGACTGATACTGATATAAAAACTGGACCCCACCATGCTAGACGGCTGGGACTGGACTGAAACTGATATAAAAACTTGACCCCACCATGCTAGACGGCTGGTATTGGACTGATACTGATATAAAAACTTGACCCCACCATGCTAGACGGCTGGTACTGTACTGATACTGATATAAAAACTTGACCCCACCATGCTAGACGGCTGGTACTAGACAGATAGTGATATAAAAACTAGACCGCACCATGCTAGACGGCTGGTACTGGACTGATACTGATATAAAAACTTGACTCCAGCATGCTAGACATCTGGTACTGGACTGATACTGATATAAAAACTTGACCCCACCATGCTAGACGGCTGATACTGGACTGATACTGATATAAAAACTTGACCCCACCATGCTAGACGGCTGGTATTGGACTGATACTGATATAAAAACTTGACCCCACCATGCAAGACGGCTGGTACTTGACTGATACTAATATAAAAACTTGACCCCACCATGCTAGACGGCTGGTACTCGACTGATACTGATATAAAAACTTGACCCCACCATGCAAGACGGCTGGTACTGTACTGATACTGATATAAAAACTAGACCCCACCATGCTAGACGGCTGGTACTGGACTGATACTGATATAAAAACTAGACCCCACCATGCTAGATGGCTGGTACTGGACTGATACTGATATAAAAACTGGACCCCACCATGCAAGACGGCTGGTACTGTACTGATACTGATATAAAAACTAGACCCCACCATGCTAGACGGCTGGTACTGTACTGATACTGATATAATAACTAGACCCCACCATGCTAGACGGCTGGTACTGTACTGATACTGATATAAAAACTTGACCCCACCATGCTAGACGGCTGGTACTCGACTGATACTGATATAAAAACTGGACCCCACCATGCTAGAATGCTGGTACTCGACTGAGACTGATATAAAAACTTGACCCCACCATGCTAGACGGGTATTGTACTGATACTGATATTAAAACTTGACCCCACCATGCTAGACGGCTGATACTGGACTGATACTGATATAAAAACTTTACCGCACCATGCTAGACGGCTGGTACTGGACTGATACTGATATAAAAGCTTGACCCCACCATGTTAGACGGCTGGTACTGGACTGATACTTATATAAAAACTGGACCCCACCATGCTAGACGGCTGGTACTGGACTGATACTGATATAAAAACTGGACCCCACCATGCTAGACGGCTGGGACTGGACTGATACTGATATGTAAACTTGACCCCACCATGCTAGACGGCTGGTACTGTACTGATACTGATATAAAAACTTGACCACACCATGCTAGACGGCTGGTACTCGACTGATACTGATATAAAAACTTGACCCCACCATGATAGACGGCTGGTACTGGACTGATACTGATATAAAAACTTGACCCCAGCATGCTAGACGGCTGGTACTAGACTTATAGTGATATAAAAACTTGACCCCACCATGCTATACGGCATGTACTGGACTGATAATGATCTTAAAACTTGACCCCACCATGCTAGACGGGTACTGTACTGATACTGATATAAAAACTTGACCCCACCATGCTAGACGGCTGATACTGGACTGATACTGATATAAAAACTTGACCACACCGTGCTAGACGGCTGGTACTGGACTGATACTGATATAAAAACTTGACCCCACCATGCTAGACAGCTGGTACTGGACTGATACTGATATAAAAACTGGACCCCACCATGCTAGACGGCTGGTACTGGACTGATACTGATATAGAAACTGGACCCCACCATGCTAGACGGCTGGGAGTGGGCTGATACTGATATAAAAACTTGACCCCAGCATGCTAGACGGCTGGTACTGGACTGATACTGATATAAAAACTTGACCCCACCATGCTAGACGGCTGGTACTGGAATGATACTGATATAAAAACTTGACCTCACCATGCTAGACGGCTGGTACTGGACTGATACGGATATAAAAACTAGACCCCAGCATGCTAGACAGCTGGTACTGGACTGATACTGATATAGAAACTTGACCCCACCATGCTAGACGGCTGGGACTGGACTGATACTGATATAAAAACTTGACCCCACCATGCTAGACGGCTGGTACTGTACTGATACTGATATAAAAACTTGACCCCACCATGCTAGACGGCTGATACTGAACTGATACTGATATAAAAACTTGAACGCACCGTGCTAGACGGCTGGAACTGGACTGATACTGATATAAAAACTTGACCTCACCATGCTAGACGGCTGGTACTGGACTGATACTGATATAAAAACTTGACCCCACCATGCTAGACGGCTGGTACTGGACTGATACTGATATAGAAACTGGACCCCACCATGCTAGACGGCTGGGAGTTGGCTGATACTGATACAAAAACTTGACCCCACCATGCTAGACGACTGGTACTGGACTGATACTGATATAAATACTGGACCCCACCATGCTAGACGGCTGGTACTGGACTGATACTGATATAAAAACTGGACCCCACCTTGCTAGACGGCTGGTACTGGACTGATACTGATATAAAAACTTGACCCCACCATGCTAGACTGGTACTGTACTGATACTGATATAAAAACTTGACCCCACCATGCTAGACGGCTGGGACTGGACTGATACTGATATAAAAACTTGACCCCACCATGCTAGACGGCTGGTATTAGACTGAGAGTGATATAAAAACTTGACCCCACCATGCTAGACGGCTGGTACTGGACTGATACTGATATGAAAACTTGACCCCGCCATGCTAGATGGCTGGTACTGGACTGATACTGATATAAAAACTTGACCCCACCATGCTAGACGGCTGGTACTGGACTGATACTGATGTAAAAACTTGACCCCACCATGCTAGACGACTAGGACTGGACCGATACTGATATAAAAATTTGACCCCGCCATGCTCGACGGCTGGTACTGTACTGATACTGATATAAAAACTTGACCCCACCATGCTAGACGACTGGTACTGTACTGATACTGATATAACAACTTGACCCCACCATGCTAGACGGCTGATACTGGACTGATACTGATATAAAAACTTGACCCCACCATGCTAGACGGCTGGTACTGTACTGATACTGATATAAAAACTTGACCCCACCATGCTAGACGGCTGGTACTGTACTGATACTGATATAAAACTTGACCCCACCATGCTAGACGGCTGGTACTGTACTGATACTGATATAAAAACTTGACCCCTCCATGCTAGACGGCTGGTACTGTACTGATACTGATATAAAAACTTGACCCCACCATACTAGACGGCTGGTACTGTACTGATACTGATATAAAAACTTGACCCCACCATGCTAGACGGCTGATACTGGACTGATAGTGATATAAAAACTTGACCCCACCATCCTAGACGGCTGGTACTGTACTGATACTGATATAAAAACTTGACCCCACCATGCTAGACGGCTGGTACTGTACTGATATTGATATAAAAACTTGACCCCACCATGCTAGATGGCTGGTCGTGGTCCTGGAACTGTACCGTACCATTGCTGCAAACGTCCATGCACCGTGGTCATAATATGAGCCGCGGCATGAGATTTCCAACAATTTGACATTTTGACAAGTGTAGACTCGGACGAGCCTCTTCAGCCTCCTTTTAAGTTTAGAAACTCCAAATGGTGTTCAGTCAGTAGCTTAATAATCATAGAATACTCAATCGACTAGCAAAGGCTCTGGTCAGACTGCGCGTAAGCGCAGGCTGATCTGAGGCTTAGTTGGTCTCACATTCAACATTGCTGGAAATCTCGTGCACTGGCCCATATGCTCTTAAAAGGGTATCCCTTGGAAGCAAAGGCTGCACCAAAGAACTGAAACTAGAGTGTGCATATTTCCTGGGCCAGACAAGCTAGTTTCTGCCTTTTAGGCGTCACCAGTGACCCTCTAATAGTTTCAAAGTTCCACATTGAAACCCATGACCCAAAGGACAAGAAAATAAAATAAACACTATAAACTTGTTTAATGTTCAACTTGCTCATAAAATCTAAAATGCTGAAAAATAAAGATTCTTCTAGCTTTCAAACTCTAAGATGTTGTATTTATCATGCTAATGAGTGTTATCAGGCCGACTGTTGTTTGCATTTAATAGTTATGAGCATGACAATTTTGCCCAGTTGAGTTGAGCATGAAAAAGTTTTATAACTTCGGGGCCTGATTTACAAACTGTACGTTACCACTGGTGGAAATATTTTCTAGAATTTAACATGCTCTTCAAACTGCCACTGGCGTATGCAGCTGCTTGGTCGATCTGAGCTCGAACATTCGTACAGCGAGATGCAGGAAGCTTTTAAACAGTACCATTTGCCATTTGTTACGTATACTGGAAAACCTAAACGGGTACTTCGGCAAACAGTGAAGACCCAGATGAAACACCACAGAATCGAATATGCGACATTTCATCGGAGCGATCAGTGCTTAATTCTAAGGTATAAAAATTTCTTCAGCGACAGATACATGTATACGAGGGTTGTCCCAGTAAATCGTGGACTTTTGTTATAGCACGAGACTGTGTACCAGTAACTCAATGATATTTTCAGGATCTGTTTATATACTTATGGGAACCATTTTTATAAATAGGGGTGGAATTGCAGCTTATATAACAAATTTATGAACTTTTACTTGATGGAATGTCGGCGTGATCGGCGCAGGTCAAAGAATTTCTAGCGATAAAGCGAGCAATCTCCCTAAACGAGACGTTCGTTTTATTTTGTTGAAATAACGACTGGAGAAACTAGGCATATTAAACAAATATATATAGACGAGCCGTCGATGCAACATTGCCCCCGAATTTGTATATTTAAAACGGGGTTTCCTTCATGCATGTAATAACTCTACTTCTTATTGAATGATAATTTATTTCGATCATCAACTGTGCTTGTTATTCAGTAACATATATGGGAACCAGACCGTTGAACAAGGGTTTAACAGTCGTCCTATCACGCTATGTACAGTATAACTATTTATACAGTTGATGTACAATAAAAACGACCATCTTGCAAAATGGTCTATTTTTGTCAGATAATTGATGTCTTCTTTCGCTTATACAACCCCTCCCCCCCTAGACCCAAGACGCCCTTTACATATGTTATATATTTGTATAGCGACATTAAATTGTCCAAAGGGCATCTTGGGTCTAGGGGGTTAAAGCATCTAAAAACAAACTGAAAGACGCCAGTTTCATCTTTTCAATGACAAACGTCATAATTTTAAGTATATTTCGTACGCATGCGCAGAAGGAATACTGCAAAGTTTTGGAAATGAAGGGCACTTATATCCTTAATATTTTAGCACCTTTTATTTTTGAAAACCTGCTAAGGATTTAAAAAAAAAGCTCTCGTCTAAACGGCACCCAGTCTAAATACGTAAAATAAGGGGTGAGAGTAGAAGGCGCAAGTTTTCACGGCTTTGCAAACGATGAATCGCTTTGAAACCTATTTTGATGCTTTCTATACATATTTTACTACCGAAACAGACCAATTTTAAAGATATTAGGGCAATTTGAAAATTTAGGTTTTGTAATCATGTCAACTAGGGAAAATATACGCCTTATCGCTAGAGCTCCTTTTTTGTAATGAAATTATTTTAGTCCAAAAGGTAGTGTACATTCAATCAAATTTCGCTTTTGTTTTTTCAGCAATGCGTTACCACATCAACTATTAACCATGCAAGGTAAAGTGTTGAAAATTTGAAAAGTTTATGGTCATTCGCATTGATTTTATGAACGATTTTACATACCTACTACATTTTTATTTTTCAGAAAATGCTAAGGTTAAAAAATGGTACGGCGCAAAAATTAGATTTTCAACAATTTTTAGCTTATTAATCACATAAAACTACGTTCTTTTAATGTTAAATGATTGGTCGAAGAGTCACTAGTGTCGTAAAATGGATTTTGTGTAAGATAATTTTAGTTATATCACAAAGACAAACTCATTTTCGTCAATTTAACGGAACGCATGCTTTTTTCCATAAGTTATTTTAATGGGAAATAATGTTGTCTCCTAATAAATCTAATAGATCGCGCTTGTTTGATTGCTTAACGTATCTAAACTAACTATTTAGTCTTTACTGGAACCAGGGAGACTTACTCAACAAATATATGGCAATATTTGTCACCATTTAAGATTATTTAAAAAGAGTAGAGTCAAAACATTTGACCACCCCCTCTGAAAATACAGCAAAATAATTTGTGACGTGCTCCGCATACGCAGAGATACCCTCAAGTAAAGGCTCATAATTTTGTTATCTAAACTGTGATTTCACCCATATACATGTATGTAGAAAAATGTCTCGTAGATGTATATTAACATATCATAAAAATTTCATAGAATTCCCGTTAGACAATCTCGTTTTATAACAAAAGTCCAAGATTTACTGGGACACCCCTCGTTTATTAATAAGAAATGTAACCAATGAATCCTCAGTTCATACAAGGGACCATCTTCGTATCTAGCAAACTTTTTGGAAAAATCCATTGGTCTAAAACGTTTAAGGTATAGCTGGTAAAGCTGACTATCCACTGTTGGTCTAAAGGCTTAAATGCCTCTTTGCAGCTCACTACCCGGGAGGTCGTTGTCACAGTAATAAGCAGTGACTGTCCGCTGACAGCATTAATTGTTTGTAGGAACGATTTCACTGCCAGTATCTGACCATTCCTATGGTATTTGTCTTAGGCCAATACTTTTGATAATGGTGCTCGTCGCTTATGATGATATGCGGGCCTAACGACTGTTACAGAGACTACACTGTAGCTACAATAATTTGGAATGTTGCATGTAGCAACTATACCCAGCCAGCATACCATCACGGGCCAATATCAGCACGCTAGCGAAGCCGTCCGGCTGGCGTTTCGCTAGCGGGCCGATAGTGGCCCGATTTTAAGTGCTTACTGGGTATTAATTTGAAGAGTCGTTGATCAGTTTTCGTGGTTGCGCCGGCTGGTCAGCGCCACTGTTGTTCACATGCCGAAAAATCACGAATTCTTGCGACGAACCCAATATCCTTTTTGGCTCAGATTCGAGCAGCGAAGCTCTGGTTAGACTGCGTTTAATCGAAGGCTCGATGGTCGTCAGTGTGAAAAGTACCCAAATCTCTTAAGATGACTCAAAATTTTAAAGTAACAAAAACACAAAGCTACCAAGCCAGCATTCAATGTTGGGCCATCATCTGCACACCAGCGAAACGCCATTTATACGATGAAGGCCCACTTTTTAGTGGTACATGTATTTTTGAATCCTCTATCCCCACATCAAGTATTTAAAATCAAATTAAAAAAATAAATTAAAAAAAAAAAACGTTGTCGGAGTCGTTTCGCTGTCGTGCCGATGATGGCCCAATTAAAGCGGCATTTGGATTTGGACCCCCTCCGACAAAAGTTTCTGGATCCGTGCATGTATTGGACGGCTTAATGTCAAGACTAGGCAATGTTCTTATATGGGCCAGTACATGGGCTGTATATATACGAGTATTCTAATCGCATACATGTATGTCATGCGCGGATCCAGAAAATTTTGTCAGAGGGGGTCCAACTATGACAAAGTTTTTTTTAGTTTTATGAGGGGGGGGGGGGGGGAGGATCCAAATACCACTATTAGCGGGTCATCAACGGCCCGCCTGCGAAATGCCATTTAAAGGGCGTTTCGCTGGCGGCCTGATGATCGCCAAAATGGAATTCTGGCTTGGTAGCTTTGTGATTTTTTAGGGAATCTCGACCAGTATTGCTAAGGAACCCTATATGTTTTGTAATTTTCCAGGGGGGGGGGGGAGGGTCCGGACCCCTTGCCCCCCCTCTCGATCCGCACATGTATGTGTTTGCAAAATCCCCATTTACACCCATACTGATGTATCCGGTGGGGGCCCTTGATGTATATGCTTTCGTCTGAGTCTACCTGCATCCATACTTCGAGCATGCGAGCAGCGAATGCTCTAGCGATTCTCTGTGTGTATTCGCAGGCTCGTCCCCGGGCTCGTCCAAGCCCCCACTCCACCCCACCCCGCTCGTTGATGCAATATGTTAAATCTCACTGTCAATGCACGTGTTGCTATAAGGGCTCTTTTTTCGCAAGAGTGCATGTGCAAATGTGATATTTCGTGTTTATGTGTGAGCGAGACTCATGCATCAGTATTTTGAAAGTTTCGTTCATCCCGGGAAAGTAGCCCTTATTCTTAAGTTGACGTTGATGCTAATTAATCCCCTACTGGTCAAAGACCAGTTTAGGGAACTATAGATTTGCTCGATTCTTGCCGTCCGTCTGTCCGTCCGTCCGTCCGTCCGTCCGTCAGTTACGCTTGTGTTTCCAAGCCGTATCTCCTACATTATTTGAAGGGGAATCCCAAATATGGTGTGTGGATGCATCTTGAGATGATAAAGTGTACAATTTTGGAGTTACTTTGACCTTGACCTCTGACCTCATTTATATTATGATCGTGTCCGAGCATATCTCCTACATTATATGAGATACGATCCAAAAGTTAGTTGGTGTATGCATCTTGAGATAGCGGAGTGCCGCGCATCATTTTTGAGGCACTGTGAGCTTGTTGACCTTGATCTCTGACCTCTTGTTCTATAATAAATGTGTCTGGAGTATATCTCCTACATTATTTGAGGTAGGAATCCCAAGTTGGTAGTGGCAGAGTGTCGGGTACCATGTTTTTGTCACTTAGACTTTGACCTCTGGCCTCGTTTCTAGAATACTCATATCTCGAGCATATCTCCAATATTATTATCCCCCGACGAAGTCGGAGGGATATAGTTTTGGCGTCGTCCGTGCGTCCGTCCGTCCGTCCATTCCGTCCGTCCGTCCTTCCGTCCGTCCGTCCGTCCACCCTTTTTGTCTGTCCGGAACCATATCTCAGTACCTATTGGTCAGATTTGATTCATTCTTGGTACAAATGATAAGTACCATGAACTCTCGATATCCTATAAGTTTGGTCAAAATTGACCCCTTAACACTTGAGTTATTGCCCTTGTTTAAGTATAGGCAATTATAAGGCAAAACCTGTATTAGCTTTTTTGTGTGATGATCTTCACATTTCATCAAAGCTATTATATTTAACAACTTCTCACTTTAAGACCATGATTGCCAAGTGCCTGTAGATAAGCATGGCAGTGTCAAAGTTTTACCCCACCCCTTTGACCTCCCCTAAGGGGTCAAAGGTCAAATATTTAAATTTCGCAATAACTAAGGCAATTGTTAATATTTTTTGCTGAAATTTTGCATACAGGCAGAGCATCAATAGATATGAAACATATCAAACGGGATTTTAGTTTCAAGGCCTGGGTCCGAGCCTTTTGGGTGGACTTAGGGGGTGGGGCCGAGGTCAAAATTAAGTTTTTTCAGAATATGGTCATGTTGCATATCAAATTAAAGCTGACGACACTGGCAACAACATGGTAGCAAATATTTTGCCCACAGACACACCCTCGACCCAGGGGGTGGGGTCAAAAGGTCAAACTATATATTTTTCTGAAAGTAGTCATGTTGCATATCAAATTAAAGCTGACGACGCTGACAGCAACATGGTAGTAAATATTTTGCCCACAGACACACCCTCGACCCAGGGGGTGGGGTCAAAAGGTCAAACTATATCTTTTTCTGAAAGTAGTCATGTTGCATATCAAATTAAAGGGAATTGAGCACAGAGCACCATGAAAGCAAACATGCTGTCATTACACACACCAATGACCTCTGGGGTGGGGTCAAAAGGTCATTTTATTTTTCTTTTCTAAAATAGGTCATGTTGCATATCAAATTAAAGTGGAAGAAGTGCAGACCTACATGCAAGGTAACACTTTGAATTTACACACACCCTTGACCTCTGGGTGTTGGGTTTAAAGGTCAGATATTGAAATTGTGTAGATGTAAGTATATTTTTTTTTATTAAACTAAGCACTAAAACATGCTTGACAGGTGTTTGTTATGATCTGAATAATACTGAAGGTGAACTAAGGGTTAGATAAATGGGATTTATGTTTTGTGATATACATGTTTCTCTCAAATAACCCTTCGTCGGGGGATATAAATTCGTCGAATTTGTCTTGTTTGAAGTAGGAATCACAAATTTTGACTGTAGACTTATCTTGAGGTGCCAAGTGTCGAGTACTTTTTTGTCACTCAGACCTTGGCCTCTGACCTCGTTTCTAGAATAATCCTGTCTGGAGCATATCTCCTATATTATTTGAGGTAGGAATTCCCAAATTTGGTCTGTGGATGCATTTGGAGATGTCAGAGTGTCGCATCCTATTTTGGGTCACTAAGATCTCAGACTTCACCTCTGACTCAGTTAAAATCCTTTTTCAAATATGGTCATGTTCCATATCAAATTAAAGGGAATGAAATACATGACAGTATACTAGCAGAAATTTTGTCTTGACACGCATCATGTGACCCCTGAGTGGGATCAAAAGGTCAAAAAGTTTTTTTCTGAAAATTGCCATGATGCATAATAAATTATCAAGGTATAGGGCAGCATGCAAGTAGTAATATTGTACCCACACACAAATTATATGCGTTATAATGTGCAGGCCACTGTACTAGTATCATGTGCATCCAGTTTGATCAGATCGTAAATTTAAATGTATGAAATTCAGGGGTTTTCCAGGGACGGGGTCCAATTGCTTATCCAAGTTCTAGGGAAACCTATAACAGCTGGGGGTGGGGAGGGGGTCCGGATACCCTATTTGTTTATTTGCGTTGATTCTTCACGTCCAGTTAAAGAAATTTCCGTCATGTCGGGACGAGTGTTCCTGGGATGAACCAGTACTAGGCTGCGGATAAATGTCTTGCTCGGACCACCTGCCCCCTCTCTGGATCAGGCATGATACTGATTCAACAAGTCTGCGCAGGCTTAAATATCGAGACCCTACCTACAGTAAACTGTTAGAGTACATTTTCAATGAATTTGAGGTCAGTTCCGTTTTCCCGTGTACTGTTGCTCAGTGTTCGGTATAACAGGTATTTTTGTCTATTGTCTACCTGAATTCTCGATTCGAAATTCAAGTGAGTAGACGTATATTTTTCTCTCTTCATTCCTTGTTCTGCTGAACCCGGTTATATTCTCGTTCCGATAACAATGTAGATCCTAGATCAGTAGACTTCTGAAGGAGCATACTGATTAGAATCAGCACTGTTTATAGTAGTTAATGGTTGCCAAAATTAATTGGCTTCAAAATAGAAACATAAAATATGTTCAGCAGAACAGTTTTTCCCAAATTGCAGCTTGTCAACTTTCAGAGTTTCTAAGCGAGCTGAAGTCCAACCGCCAGTGATGATGGTGGCTTCCCCTCCTAAAACTCTACAAAGTCCGGGCTACAAATAGCTCGGACCCAGTATACGGACTGCTCACTGACAGAAATATAAAGTTATGTTGTCGAGGCTCTGTTTTAGCGCTATTTCAAAGAACTACAGCCTGCAAAATTGATTCTAAACATACCCAAGACTATAAAAAAAGTTATTCCCAGTATGCACAGTTGAAATATTACAAGTTACAGAAAATAAACATGAAGTTTTATCATCTTGTTAGGTCGATTTCTGACGATTTTCGGCTAAAAGTGCCTAAAATAGCTAAAAATGGTACCTTGGTTTCTTGCTGATGCTCGTAAAGACGGATCCACTTTCAATAAATATAGCAATACAGTCTTTAAGGTATTATGTTGAACTATTGCTTTTTGAAGAAAAATCAGAGATATGAGGAGAAATAATAAGGATATTATAATTTAATCTCCAACATAAGTCAGTTTTGAAAGCGCAGCCTCGACAACGTATGTGTACTGGGTCCGAGCAAATAGTAACTATCTTGTAGTGTCATCTGCTGATTTTATCAAGTTTCCTTTACAAAGATCTAGAGTTTGGCCCCAGATCAGGATCGACAAGATGGCTGAAAAACGGGGGCACATACTAATCAAAGTTTTTGAAAATTAAATAACATATTTTGATGGTTTAGGTATCACATTAGGGCCCGAGTACAAAAGGATGAAATTTTATGATAAAATCATTTTCCGGTAAGGTTGTATTTTGTCTCGCTATCCCAGAGCCATATCTGCTTACGTTGGCGAAAACTGATTATCCCAGTTTATACCAACTTTACCATCTTTAACATAAAATATCTCGTGATGTGCAAGATCTACACTGATGTTGGTGGTTGTACCATGTTTGTCCACCTGTACGTAAGATAACCCACTCGCTAAAGCTCGTGGATTATCTCCACGTACAGGCGGACAACCCATGGTATAACTATTACATATTTTTGCTCCGACCCAAAATGGGTCCGAGATTTTTGGCAGGATGTTTTAGGCGTTTCACGACAAAACTAGCAACGGGCATAACTCTAGATGGAAGCCCATTGACGTCGTTGCAGATATAATTACTCAGCTTACGGAAGAGTTGTCCTTCATAAAACTGCAGCTTACAATGCGATCTGGAAATAGTGGCGCCTTGTATTTTGCTCGATTGTTTTAAACTGACCGTGAATGCATAGCTCAAGTGCGAACCCAGCACTATTTTTTTCGGGGGGGGGGGGGGGGGGGGGGTTCCAGGTGCCTTGGTGGGGTTTCTAATCATGCTTATTCATATCAGGGACTCTATACAAAGGGGTACTTTCATCTGTGCCCACGCATGGATTTTCTTCAAACTTTGCATATTAATAACTCATTATATACGAGCTATGAAAATGTATTTATCGAATAAGATAGTTAAGAATAAGGCTTAGGAAGCAACCCTGACGTACCCCACCTTTGAGGTGTTACCTGTCTCTAAATTTCCATGCCCTAAATCTATAGTTTTGTTTATTTCTAAGATTTGTCATCTAGATTTAATCCAAAATACCATAGACATTATTTTAATACCACGAAACCATTTGGATAAATTATGGTTTACGTTTTCAGAAGAAGTGATTGTAAAATTTCAATATTGTTTCAAAAATTTACAAAACATTCAACATTCAATTCAAAAGATGGATATGTTCTAGTCTTTGTCAAGATATCATATTATCACAAAAATATGCCATATATATACTGCTGATCTGAGCCAAATATCATGAAAATCCAAAACCGGTAACTTTGTCATTTCCTCCCTCTTATGGGTATAGGTCAGTTTTAGCAAAACTAATTATTTAGTTCAAATGAATCAATAACTCGACATAAGGAGGTTTTTTTTTTAAATCTACCTCCACTTTTCTCAAAGAAAGACATGTTTAGACAATTTTTAATGATTCAATGGTCAGAAATGCCGAAGGACATGGCCCTGTGTCATGGTACCATGGGGCCAAGACAATGTGTATCACTTCCTCAAGTCCTGCATGATATTGTTTAAGAAACATAATATCCTAACAATAATCATGTGAAAAGAAGAAGACTAAATATTTCCTTTACATCCCAACTTAACTAGAGGAACCACATTTTGGTGCCGTGACCAGGATAACGTGTAACAGAGTCTTATCAAAGGTATCATAAAACAGTGTTCTACATAAATAAGTAAGGTCCAGAAACAAAACTGTATGCCTAGAATATACAGCCAGCTAAAGTTTAAATGTTGCCATTTGATGGAAATCAGCATCAGTTTCACAAAGCAGAATGAACAGAGAAGATTTAAGCATTAAATTAGCAATACCTTTGAAGCCAAGAGTTATCTGTGACCAAAATGGTTAATTTTAACCAATAGGTTTGACAGGGGGTTATTTTTGTGAAGCTGGTTTATTTATGAGTCTTACAATTATAAAATCATAGATATACGGTTCTTCTCCTGTATGAACTGACTTGTCATAAGGTTTCTCTTCTGTATGAATTAAAATTCTTAATAATGTTACATATTAAGTGTAACAATGGTTAGATGCAGTTTTAATGTTAGAAACTAGATGTGTTAAGTACAGGTGTCAACATATTGTATCATTTTGGCTAATATTATTGTGTAAGCACTTCATTAAATAAGAATAGTGGCACTTAATATCAAAGAATATTGTTTTTTTTCTTTTTCCAATCCATAATAGGGAAAACACTGAACATATCAACTTCTACCAACAAACGTACTAGCATGATGATTCAAACTAAGCAAGTATTCAAGTATGTTTTACACTGAAACACACTTATTGTGTTTTTTACATTTCGATTAATTAGGGCCATGTGTTTACATCAAGTTAAAAAAATATGTTACCGGTCCTTGAATTTCATGAAATTTGGTTTACATATTCTTAACATATATGGATAGTTTATATGTTGAAATGGTATCTTGACAAATACCACAACCTGTAAAAATGTTAATTCCAAATTTGACTGAATACAAAATATACAGTCGAAAATTGAGGTACCGTGCTATTAAAATGAATGCCCACCTAATATCCTAATACATATAAAGCCATTTTAAGTAACAGCGAACTTATCAATGATATAGCTATTTCCACCCGTTACATGATATGTCAATTACTTTAGAAATGATTATAACTGGGTACCCTAAGGTATTATAGTGATATCATTCATGACGTCATAAATTAGAAATGGAATTGCATAAAATCTCAAACGCACCATAAATATTAAAGTTATACCCCAGACAATTAAATAGCATAATATTGTCAAAATCCAAGCGTGGGCAGACTCCCATGTTAATTTCCAATACCATGCAAGAGCCCCTTTGTATAGAAATACCCTGTTCTTATAGAAACCCTTTTATACTTCCTGGAAAATCACAAGTGCTAAACCCTGAATAGCCCCCTTTTTCAGTGATGCCAGGTATACGATATGCCCTCTTTTTCTAAGAAAAAGTATATGACTTACCCAGTTGTTCATCATTATTATAGATATGGAATTGTCATTAACAAAGGGCAATAACTCCTGAAGGCATGATGTGATATGGGCCATTCTGAAAGATGAAGACATTATGGTACTTAATAATGTGACCAAGTTTCATAGAATTATAATCAAAACAATTCATCTTAGAGAGCAGACGTCATTTCAACCTGCAATTTTTCATAAACTAAGGGCAACAACTATGTAAAGCATGGTGCCATATAGACCATTATCAAACTTGAAGAAGACATCATGGTACTAAACAATGTGGCAGTTTCATACAATTCTGATCAAAACTATTCGACTTAGAGTGCTGACATTGTTCAAAACAGTGAATTCTCATAAACAAAGGGCCATAACTGCTGAAAGCATGGTGCCATGTACACCATTATCAAACTTGAAGAAGACATCATGGTACTTAACAATGTGACCAAGTTTCATAAAATTCTGATCAAAAGTATTCTACTTAGAGAGCAGACATCGTTTCAAATGGTGAATTTTCATAAACAAAGGGCAATAACTACTGAAAGCAAGGTGGGATATGGACCATTATTGAACTTGAAGACATTATGGTACTAAACAATGCGACCTAGTTTCATAAAATTCTGATCAAAAGTATTCTACTTAGAGAGCGGACATCGTTTCAATTGGTGAATTTTCATAAACAAAGGGCAATAACTACTGAAAGCAAGGTGGGATATGGACCATTATTGAACTTGAAGATATCCTGGTACTAAACAATGCGACCTAGTTTCATAAAATTCTGATCAAAAGTATTGGACTTAGAGAGCGGACATCGTTTCAATTGGTGAATTTTCATAAACAAAGGGCAATAACTACTGAAAGCAAGGTGGGATATTGACCATTATCGAACTTGAAGACATCGTGGTACTAAGCAATGCGACCTAGTTTCATAAAATTCTGATCCAAAGTATTGGACTTCGAGAGCGGACGTCGTTGGATAGACATGAGCACATACGTACGGACTAATCAGTGAAACACAATTATTTGCCTGCCTATACCTACCCCTCTGTAAAATTATGAGTAGGGTGACAGCCTGGGGGTGAACGCTAGTAAACAAAATGTTTTAAGGGCCGCCAAAGCTGTTTCATAGGTGTAGATAAACAAAATTTTTGAGTGTAAAATCGTAAATATTTCTAATCCATCAGTTCGAACATATGTTTAGGTGCTATAAAGAACCGTCTCAAACCACAACATGTTTGGGTTGAAAAATAAGAAAATTAATTTTTTGGTACACTATTTTAACTAAAGGCCGGTCTTTGCAATGGTTATCAGCAGTTAAGTCCGGCAGCTACCAAGAAAAGCCGTGTACTACAGCACAAGGTTTAAATTTGAAACCAAAATGCAAATGGTCTGCAGGGCCCCAGATAAGAGTGCACAACTGAAAATTATTTTGCGTATTTCTCTACCAAAACATATATGTTGTGTGTACTCAAAATAACCGTCTTCATGAGACATTTTTTGAGCACCCAAAACACATGTTTAAACAGATGGATTAGAAAATAATCCAATATTATGCTCTGGGTCTGCTGAAATTCAGGAATGGAACACATAATATGACATAAAGTAAGTTACCTATATAATGTTAAATAAACTCAGACTGGTTGTGGCGACTTTTGTTGCATGCAAAATTAAATCTTAAATATTAAATCTTTTCAAACAGTTTCGGCCAAGATCAGGACGTCGGTCCTGATCAGGATCCAATCTATAACCTTAGATGATACTTAAGCTAGCTAAGACTGAGGTACTATCGTGCCAACCAAGAGTAACAGTGAAGATATATTTTGTTTACAACTGCTAAGTAAAAAAAGACTTGACTTGTACACACCACTTGAGCTAATGTGAATCGATAAATCACTTGTTATACCACGCCACTTTAAAAAGTGTGGGGTATTTTGTTTATACCCCGCCACTTTAAAAAGGGCAGGGTATTATACCCTCGATTAAAAAAATTGCGTTCGTGTGTCCGTCTGTACGTCCGTCCGTCAGCGCATCATTTTCACTCTCTGCTGGGAGCATTTTTTAATCAAACTTGCTATGAAAGTTGATATTGGGAAGGAGTGTCCTGGGATTGCAGATGGGTAAGTTTTGGCAAATAAGTACAGAGTTACGGCCCTTGATTGACGTTAGAAATTGGTTTCACTCGTTTCACTCTCTATCTTTGGCATTCCTTTACCGATTTTCATCAAACTTGGTATGAGAGTCGATATTGTGAAGGAGTGTTCTTGGATTGCAGATGGGTAAATTTTGACAAATAAGTACAGAGTTATAGCCCTTGATTGACGTTAGAAATTTGTTTTCACTCTCTATCTTTGGGATTTTTTTACCGATTTTCTTCAAACTGGGTATAAGAGTTAATATTGAAGAGTAGTGCCCCATGACGGGTATGTTGCATGCCTGCAGCACTTTTATGTATTAACCCTATCCTGAGGATAGGATTAATACTCAGGTGGTCTTTCGATTATAAGTCCCTGATAACTTTGTAAACAAAACGTGACATCACTGTCACTCTTGGCTGGCAGGACAGTACATACCAGTCATTTTATCATGTACATGCCCATTGTTTGTGTATTTTATCATGTACATGCCCATTGTTTGTGTATTGTATCATGTACATGCCCATTGTATGTGTATTTCAGATTATGGCGCTACGTTCATCTATTCATAGAGCATGCAAGCCGGTCTCAGTTGCCAGGTATGTAGAAATTAAAAATTTATAAATCATTACAAAAATATGTATTCAGCTGGCTGTAAATCTCCTAATCTGTTAATCAGTCTATTAACTTAACTCTTTGCCTGCTTGTCTTTTATTCTTTTAGATCCAGTTCAGGTGGGACATTTATTTTGGCCTGAGCTGGATCCAAGCTATTTTACACTATTATGGTACTCCTGAAAGAATTAAGATAATTTGAGCCACAACATGGGATTTCTAAGAATCTGGTTTGTGCAACCAGCAAAGCCTAAGATCAGCCTGCGCATACGCATAGTCTGATCAGAGCCTTTGCTAGTCACTTGACTATTCAATAAGTCTTAAGCTACTGACTGAACATCATTTGGAGTTTCTAAGCTTAAAATGAGGCTGCACAGTCTCGTTGGAGTCTTCACTTGTAAAAATGCCACATTGCTGGAAACCACATGTCAGATTCATTTTTTTCAATTCAACGGTCACAAGAAAAGATCCCAGCATGCAACAGTTTAAAAGTGTAAACCCAGATAAGGTGGCAGTACAGAATGTGTCCTCTATTGAGGAACTCTCATTGAGACGGTTCTTTTGAGTACCCACAACATATGTTTTGGTGGAGAAATAAGAAAATTAAATTTTTGTTATGCACTCTCAACTAAAGTCCTGACCTGGTTCAACTGATTAAATTAATTCGAAAATCTCTGTTTTTTTAATCATCAACTTATTTTTACAGAGTGAGTACAATTGCTCCTCAATGGGGGTGGATAGGAGGTTTCCTACCAGTATTCCTTTAAATAGCCAGTACTATGACCAGCCGTACTGCTGATGAAAATGTGATGATAATAGTTTATTTGGCTTTAATAGCATTTAATCAGCTACTAGATGGCAAATAGGTCTGACACTGTTTGCTAATATATTAATGTACCTATTTTTTTTATCAATTATTGATAAGTTAAATGTCATGTTATTGTTTTTCAATGTAACTCATAGGGCCAGTTAAGCCAAAAATAAATGCATAAAATTTTCTTATCAATCAGTTTAAACATGTGTTTTGGGTGCTCAAAAGAATCATCTTATCAAGACGGTTCTTTTGAGTACCCACAACACATGTTTTGGTTGAGAAATAAGAAAAATAATTTTCAGTAAAGCACTCTTATCTGGGGGCCTGGTAACATATGTTCTTATTTTGTGTTTTTCAGAAGGTTCATCGACTGCGGCAGTTGTGGGGAGGTTGTTCGGAAGAGGCAAGAGCAGCTTATATGCCGGGAGTGTGGCCTCTCGTATCATCGTACTTGTAGTAGTGAGTACTTGTATTTTCAAAAATGTTAACACCGTATGTCCTGTATAGGCATCAATCTAGAACTGTGATGATGGTCAACTAACACGGATCAGTTTACATGGTATGCGCAGAAGTCTTTAACTTACACAAATCAATTAACGATTGGTATAGGCAGAGTATAGGCAGAAGTCTTTATTTTACATGGATCAATTTTTATAATTGGTATAGGCAGAATTCTTTAACTTACATTAATCAATTCACACTATATAAACATTAATCCTTTGTGTATGGGAAACCCCTAAATGGATACTTTTATAAACAATAAACACCCAGATGAAATGCTGCATAATGCTACATTTCATCTGGGTCTACACTGTTTGTCAAGATAAAAAAGATCTTCGGACAAAATAATACATTTTTAATGACAACCTGACACCCCTAAATATGTACAATAGACTATCTCAATGATATGAAACCTGAAGGAAGAATCCATTAGTATACATGTGCTTTGTTGATCATGAGCTGTGATGGGTCAACTATTACAGATCAAACTACACCCCAGGGACTGCACTGTATAGACACGCAGTATTCATGAAGTGTAATGTGTCCACTAACATAGATCCATTCACTATGTATAGGTATGGTTCATAATTATTAAGTATTATTTCACAAAATTGACCCCAGATATATGAATATTCAATGACTTTTCACCAAATCTTCAAAAATCATCTTAATAAGTGTGCTTTAGATTGTGGTACAATTACCTATCTGAAAAAAAGGCTGCTTAAGACTGCTTAAGACTGGTTAAGACTGCTTAAGACTGGTTTTACTGTACATTGCTGAAATACTGGAGTACTGAAAGCTTAGCATTAGGAAACACACAAGTTTATATACCTAACCAAGATATTTGAATATTTTAATCCCTCTTTAACTATCTTCAGGTAAAACCTGAACAGAAAGCTCCTTCAGTATGCTGACAGATCTGTGTTTAAGCTGATATTTATAGGGAAAATTTTATTTGTTTTTTATCATATGATGTCGCTTCTGTGAGTGAAATAACACCATGCAATAAAATTGATAAACCACTAGTGGTTTACAGATTTTCTGGAAATGTTATGCCGTCCATGAAAATGTCACGCACATAATGACAAATTTATAATGTTTTTACTGCAGAAATGAGATTTCAAAGTAATTTTAATACAATCTAATATTTGTCCTCTTGTATTATTTAATTTATGAAACTTGTTGCGAAAAAGAGATAAAATACTCGGCAAGCCTCGCATTTTATCTCTTTTCCTTAACTTGTTTAAAAAATCAAACAAACAAAACATGAACACTCATGTAAGATCTTCTTTATAAAACATACACTGCAATGGACCAAATGAAAGACCCCAAGGTAAATGTTTGATTGCAATTTTTTACTTTGTTTCTTTCAGCGATGAAACGAGAGGACTTCCGGCGCCTCAAGCGGGGTAAGTTATACATTTTGTTGACAAGTGAAGGCCCAAACACAAAACACTTTGATAGTATTACCTTAACAGGGTTAATTTGCATGCTTTTTGTTGTCAAATGATTTTTTTTTCAAAATTAAGTATTTTTAAATATCCCTGCCAGGAATACCATCAAAGTATCAAACAATTTGGATCTGAATCGGGCCTGATGTTGTGTTCAGCCTGATCAGGGTCCAACCTGTTTGCAAAGGTTATCAGCAGCCAACACTAGTATATAGAGAGTCCTAACCTTGATATTATTATACATACTGAACTCATAACACTAGCACATTGACAAGATGCAGGCTTGTGGATCTAGCCCTGAGCTTATTTTTTTTCATGCTCAACTTAACTGAGCATGATATTTATCTGGCTCATAAAAGTTATTGTTGGCAGTTGAACATCTATTAGCAGGTCTTCAGACATGCATGCATAACTGAAAACTATTTTGCTTATTTCTCAACCAAAACATATGTTGTGGGTACTCAAAAAAACGTCTCAATGAGACGGTTCTTTTGAGCACCCAAAACATATCATTTGATTGCTGAGTAAGAAAAGAATTAAAATTTTATATTAAAAAATTTTGCTTAACTGGACCTATGTATTAGCATGATAAATACAACAACTGAGTTTTAAAGATTTTTTTTTATTTTCACCATTTTGCCTTCAAAGAGCAATTGAAATTTCATGCTCAGCTGAGTTGACCACCAAAAACATTTTATAACCTTGAAACAAGATTGCATCATCTCTATGGGACACCCCAAACAAATGATTTAACCCTTTAGGCGCACAGAAAAAAAATGCATCTGAAAATGTTGTCTGCTGGAGTCGTCTGCTGCAAATAATTGCCTAACATTACTGACGAATTAAGTATAGAAGCAAACAGCTTGGACCCAGAACAAACTGCTCTGCTCCTATAGGAGCCGTCTGATCTGGGTCCACACTGTTTGCCATAGATGCTTCTTAAACATTTCAGCAGATGAGAAAAGCAGACGAATTTTGTTGCAATTGGCCTATTAAGGGCTAATTGATGGATAAGAATATTTACTATAGTTATGCCCCCAACTTTTGAAAAGTTAAAGAGGCATATTGCTTTGTGCTCGTCCGTCTGTCCATCCATACATGCCCACACTACATTATGAGGTCGCAATCTGTACAGCCGTGTTAAGTGAGGTTAGGGTTAGGGTAGCTTGGTGTTATGGGGTTAAATTGGGCTTGTGGGGTTAAGCTTGTGAGGTTAACCCCATAAATTTGCAATGGCCATGGACCATTAGGAACCTCAGAACGGACGGGACGTCCTGCAAGTACGTCCGCCCGTCCGTGTATCCATTAAAAAATTTATTAAGATAGTTTTGAAATTTCATATATGGATTCCTCATCGAAAAATAATTGACACATTTTTTTTTTAAGTCTAGATTATCTCCCTTTGTGGAGTAATGCCCCTTTTAAGGGGTCATAATGAAATTTTGTAATCGAGATATTTCAAACTATAACAGCTATGAGCTTCAAACTTGGTCAGCTAATAGAGCATAATAAGTATACCAGACGAAAAAAGAAACACACCACTTAGAACTGTTCAACTCTCAGGAAGATCACAAGTGATATGCCGGTTTAGTTTATATATCAGTGCAAAGGTATGCCAGGTACTGCTGCGTTACACATATTTTGCAATCAGGCGTCGAAATTGTGTTAAAGAAAATTGGCCATGAACCAAGTGGTGGTCAAATTGTAAAGTCACAGTAAATAAGTGTTTTAATAACGCTCTCTTGCTGGATAAGTTCAAGCAATGAGAATCATCTCAGTAGACCAAATTGTACTCAGACACTTTTTCTTTGCAAATTCTATCTTTAAATTCATCATACGCGATAATTGAACGCTAGGTAGCTCATGTATTGCGACTACCCTTTGGATAACGATTCCATACTGGAGATAAACCTTAAAACATTTTAAGATTTCAACATTGTTTTTAATCAATGTAAACGGTCCTAACTGATGAAAATGGATTTTGGAATAACATTAATGCACCAATAAACACATTGGCTGTCTCACATTACGACAACGTATCGTTTTCATACTTTGCAAATGTAAAACATGCTCGAATTCCATGTAGACAGTAGCGTTGAATTAACGCTTCAAATACTCGTTTACCATTCGCTTTGATATGTTTTGTGGATATAAAGGGAAGGTACAGATACTCATCTATGACACACTCAAGTTTTAGTAAAATTTGATCAGAAATGAATATTTCATGACAGTTAACATTTTCGTATTATAAGGAGATCTTAATGGGAAAATCGTAGTGGTGTGTTTCTTTTTTTGTTGGGTATAGATAATCTAGTGAAAATTAAAAAAAAATTATATTATTTTTTTGAGTTATTGTCCTTTGTAAATTTGGACAGAAAATTTGATACCTCGAAAAATATTACAGCTATGAGCTTCAAACTTGGACAGCTGATAGAAGATAATGAGCAGATAACCTGGTGAAAATTTAAAAAAGTTATTTCATTTTTTTTAGTTATTGCTCTTTGCAAATTTTGGCATTGAAACTTGTAATCAAGATATCCCAAAAAACCAGTACAGCAAGTAGCTTCATACTTGGTCAGCTAATAGAAGATAATGAGTAGATAACCTAGTGAAATTTAAGAAAAGGTTTTTTGGTTTTTTTTTTTGAGTTATTGCCCTTTGCAAGTTTGGGCATTGAAAACTTGTAATCAAAATATCTCAAATCATTTAAGCTAGCAGCTTCAAACATGGTCAGTTGACAGAAGATGATGAGTAGATAACCTGATGATTTTTTTTTGAAAAAAAGGTTATTTTATTTTTTTAGTTATTGCCCTTTGCAAATTTTGGCATTGAAAACTTGTAGTCAAGATATGTAAAAAAAACTATTACTGCTAGCAGCTTAAAACTTTGTCAGCTGATAAAGGATAGTGAGTAGATTACCTGGTCAAAGTTTAAAAAAAAATTTTTTTTACGTTTTTTGTTATTGCCCATTGCAAATTCGGGCATTGGAAACTTGTAATCAAGATATCTCAAATTATTATAGCTAGCAGCTATAATAATGGTCAGTTGGTAAAAGATGATGAGTAGATTACCTGGTGAAAATTTTAAAAAGTTAATTTTTAAGTTAATTTGGGCACTGAAAACTTTAATAAAGATATGTTTATCTCGAAACATTTTGTGGCTAGCAGCTTCAAACTTTATCAGCTGATAACTGGGTGAAATTATTTTTTATTTTAGTTCAAATTAGGTCAGCTGATAGAGGATGATGTGTAGTATAGCTATAAGCTTAAAACTTAAGATGGCCCCCTTGTGTTATGAACCCTTAATTCTTGACAAGCAAAGGGTTGGGGGCATAGTGTTTCATAAACATCATTTCTAGTTTCCTTTTTCACTCCTCAAAATTGCTAGCTGTGACTTTTGTTGTCTGCTGTTAACCTGTGCCAACAGTTTGGAGACAAAATATCAGTCCTGGTCTGGACACACCCTAATCCACTCATCTAGAGATTTATATTTTTGCTGAAAGAGGTTTTTTGAAGAAAAAAAAGAGTCAGCAGATGAATATAAAAGCATGACGTTACCTAGCATTCAAAGAGTTAATTATTCACTCTTAATCTCCTTGTGTCATCTGCTGATAACCTTTGCAAACAGGTTGGACCAAGATCAGGCCCGACACAATATCTGGCCTGATCTGAGTAAACCTGAAAAAAAAATATTGAAAAAGTTGATCTTGAAAAAAAATCAGCAGACAACAAAGAAAGCATGGAAATACTCCCAGGGTGCAAATGTTAATCCACACAATTTTTTTAGATAAGAATAAGGGATAAAGTGAAGAGATTGGGTCATTGTGCATGAATGTATGACAGTTTTATTTTAATTATGTAAAGATCCTTTGTGACATGTGGGTGTTTTTGGTCTGTTTACAAATGTTTTGATAGCTGTCATGCCCGCAGGCCTTTCATACAGGACTGGTATATAGGGTAAAGTCGGGTAAATTCAGACATCAGGTAAATTCGGACACACATTTGGAAACTGTGTAAATCCAGATGAGATGGCTCCTTATGAGCCGTCTCATCAGGATTTTCACTGTTTGCTTAGTTTATTTAATTTTTATTCCAATTATTCAAAAATAAAAGAATTAAGGTAGCTGTCCGACATTAGGCGACTGCCAGAATTTACCCGCCTTTACCCTACAAAGTTATACAGGGTTTTTTTATATATCAGCTACCCAAATTTAGTTTTACTTAGTATAAAGTTATTCAGGGTTTCTATATATCAATTACCCAAATTTAGTGTTACTAATTTCTTTATCTCCTATTGTCATCTGCTGATAACTTTTACGAACAGTTTAGACCGAGGTCTGGCCCAAAAAAAGTCGGGCCCAATCTTGAGCCATTCTGATTAACACTAGGGTGGTATTACTAAAAAAAAATTTTGAAAACAAAAGCATGAAAAATCTCCCAGGGGGCAAAGAGTTAAGGGTTCGACGGAGCTACATGTTTATAGAGTTTTAAGATATAGATGATTAACCTTTTACTCCATAGGCTATTTTAAGATCATGACATCATTTTCTTTTTTCAGACAACATTGAAAAAATTCAAGAAAAAATAAAGTTAAGTTGTGTATACTTTTAAAAAATATTATGAAAAATGGAGCATTTGCTCCAAAAGGGCAAATGCTCCATTTTCCATAATATTTTCAAAAACATGATATTGTTAAGGCGTCAAAAGACGCTATTATAGAGTAATGGGTTACATAACTATTTCCTTGACTTGAGCATGTAAAAAAATTGCTGTACGAGGTCACCTGTTGGAGTGATACATGCCATGCAATAGATGGTTTTAATTGAGCAATATAAATTAATGCAATGATGTCCATTTCAAAGATGCATACATGTGCATGTATAATGGCAAATCTTGACAGTTTCACACCAAAGTTTGTTTTTAAAAGCAGTCATATGATAAACATTGGCGTAGCTCCAATTACGCAGTTACGCATGTGAGTAATAAAAAAAGTAACATTCAAGGGAGTTTACCTAATTTGGTCAAAGTGATTTTCCATACCATAAGGAACTGCTTTTAAAGGGAAGAATTCGCTCCCAGCTCCCTCTGGGAGCAAATTCTTTCCTTTGAGAGAAGTTCCTATTTTGAAAAGGGGTGCAACCGAAGAGAATCACTGCTTGTTCCAGTAATCTCCCTTGATGTGGGTAACATTTTCAGAGTTCTGGCTATGCCATTGATAAATATAGAATGAATGTAGGACATTAACTGGGCTGCAGACATT
This sequence comes from Loripinus fragilis, assembly GCA_964019695.1. Classification (NCBI taxonomy): domain Eukaryota; kingdom Metazoa; phylum Mollusca; class Bivalvia; order Lucinida; family Lucinidae; genus Loripinus; species Loripinus fragilis. The sequence continues at coordinate 16,856,255 of OZ026520.1, forward strand.
TCGGCCTAGGACGTTTCAGCCAAAGGTGGACGTTTCCGCCATAACCATAAATTGTGGGTTGGGGTGTGTGCATGCATAAATCTGTGATGCATTTCTTAGGACAATCATATACATGTATACTATACTTCTCCCAAATTTTTATCAGTTATTAAACTGCATGTATTTACAAGCAGAGATGAAAACAGTGTAGGTCCTGATCAGGTAGGAATCTGGCTGATCTGGATCTGCAGTGTTTTGAAGAAAAAGATAAATCCAGGCTCAGCATGAAAGTAGTAAACATTCATCAATTGTTATGTACAGTAGATTCCCGAGAATCATTGTAAATGAAATATTAAATAATCCAGGTAATGGGTGCTTTATACAGGTATATATTATTTACTGATGAACAATATACCTGTTTCTATGAAAAATAGCATGATCCTATTATCATGCATCTTAAGAAATGCATCACACATTTATGCATGCATACATCCCAAACCCAAAATTTATGGTTATCCCCGAAATGTTCACTTCAGCATTTTCCGTGGCCGAAATGTTTATGGCCGAAACGTCCAGGCTGAAACGTCCGTGGCCAAAATGTCTGTAGCCGAAATGTCCGAGCACCTATAGAATATAGCATTTGTGCACTTGTATTATTGCATTCAATGTTGGGATGTTTTCAAAACACAATATGAAATGTATTTGGTGTTAACTGTATTCAAACTTATTATTTAGGGAGGAATATTGTCGGATATAGGGTTGGAAATCTAGTTTTGCTAGGACATGCATGCAGTACTGTAAAACGTGATTTCGGACGGTATATTTGACGTTATTATACCTCACGTGAATTTCCCATACAAAACTTCCATAGGCGAATGACTGATATTTTACACTATCACCAGCTGTTATAGGGACGGCGAATACTGTCACTCGTTTGCCATAGCAGCAGGTGATAGTAAAAAATATTAGTCGTTCGTCTGATGCGCATAAGGTTTTGTTCACGTCAGGGCCGAGGAGACGTTCAACAGCAATAGCAGACATGAGGCATGATATGACCACTTTAAACTCCAAATATTTACTTTGTTGTTTATGGTCAGAATAATAAAGTGTGGGTACTCGTTTTCTTAGATAAGGCGAGAGATACACATTGAGACCAAATATGAGCCGATTTGGTTTTGCAACAAAACGCATCTTGTACAGCATCCAATTTAAATGACGCTGCTTGGCATTAAATTTGACGTCATCAATCAATATATTTTGTCAAATATTCAGTTTTCCATTAATGTGTTATATTAGAGAAAAACTCTTCACTCAAGAACTTTATACTTGGAATTGTTTGATAGATTTTCCCAAATAGATGAACGCTGACCAGATTTAGACATGATTGACTTGCAAATATATTATTTTTTTTGTGTGTATGGTTTGAGTTCAAATATATGTAAACAGCTAACCCATGGTGACCCATTTTTAGTACAATTTCATAAATAATGGCAGTATTACATGTATCATGAAACTCCATAGCAGGTCGATTTACATTTTGCCAAAGAAATGGGTCTCATAAGTAAGACAACTCTTGCTGCATTTAATCCTGAAATTATCTGCCCTTGGTTAAATGACTTGACAGCAAGGCAAGGGGCCATACCCTAGTTATGTTTTCATTGTCTTATTGACTTGTTTTCATGGTCTTATTGACTTGTTTTCATCATCTTATTGACTTGTTTTTTATTAATTCTTTCAGAAATTCAGATTGTCATACACTTTTGGACTCGGTTCAGGCCCAGTATTTTGTCAGTTTCTGATCTGGGTTCAAACTGTTTACAAATATGGGAGCACAGTGGCTCAGTGGTAGAGTGCTTGACTTGAGACCGAGGGGCCACAGGTTCGAGCCTCACTGGCGTCACTGCGTTGTGGTCTTTGAGCAAGACAAATTTATCCTAGCATAGTACTGGTTCAACCCAGGAAAACCCGTCCCTACATGACTGAAAGATTGTTGATAGGATGTAAAGAATCCATTCAAACAAAGCTGTTTGCAAATGTTATCAGCAGACACTAAAGCCCACCTAAAGTTAATTATCCATAACCAAAAATAGTTCCATCATGCTCAGTTGAAATATCAGTTGCGTCATCTTGAAAGATAAGTATATATTTAGAGATTATCTTTTCTTTGGTGATCGCTCGAAGTATCAACCTGAGACCCCATTATCAGCCCAAGAGCTTTGATACTTAGGGCGATAATCAAAACCCCATGTTATAATCTGTTTATCACATATTCCATTTCACTATTTTAACGCAATTGGTGTTAAAAATGTAAGTAAAACAGCCTGATCTGGGTCCAAACTGTTTGCAAAGGTTATCTGGCCAGCCTGATCTGTGTCCAAACTGTTTGCAAAGGTTATCTGTCCAGTCTGATGTGGGTCCAAACTGTTTGCAAAAGGTTATTTGGCCAGCCTGATCTGGGTCCAAACTGTTTGCAAAAGGTTATTTGGCCAGCCTGATCTGGGTCCAAACTGTTTGCAAAAGGTTATCTGTCCAGTCTGATGTGGGTCCAAACTGTTTGCAAAAGGTTATTTGGCCAGCCTGATCTGGGTCCAAACTGTTTGCAAAGGTTATTTGTCCAGCCTGATTTGGGTCCAAACTGTTTGCAAAGGTTATCTGTCCAGTCTGATCATGGTCAAAACTGTTTGCAAAGGTTAACTGTTCAGCCTGATCATGGACCAAACTGTTTGCAAAGGTTATCTGTCCAGCCTGATCTGGGTCCAAACTGTTTGCAAAGGTTAACTGTCCAGCCTGATCATGGACCAAACTGTTTGCAAAGGTTATCTGTCCAGCCTGATCATGATCCAAACTGTTTGCAAAGGTTAACTGTCCAGCCTGATCATGATCCAAACTGTTTGCAAAGGTTAACTGTCCAGCCTGATCATGGACCAAACTGTTTGCAAAGGTTGTATGTCCAGCCTGATCTGGGTCCAAACTGTTTGCAAAGGTTATTTGTCCAGCCTGATCTGGGTCCAAACTGATTGCAAGGTTATCTGTCCAGTCTGATCTGGGTCCAAAGTGTTTGAAAAGGTTATTTGTCCAGCCTTATCTGGGTCCCAAATTATTGCAAAGGTTATCTGTCCAGCCTGATCTGGGTCCAAACTGTTTGCAAAGGTTATATGTCCAGCCTTATCTGGGTCCAAACTGTTTGCAAAGGTTATATGTCTAGCCTGATCTGGGTCCAAACTGTTTGCAAAGGTTATATGTCTAGCCTGATCTGGGTCCAAACTGTTTGCAAAGGTTATCTGTCCAGCCTGATCTGGGTCCAAACTGTTTGCAAAGGTTATATGTCCAGCCTTATCTGGGTCCAAACTGTTTGCAAAGGTTATATGTCCAGCCTGATCTGGGTCCAAACTGTTTGCAAAGGTTATTTGTCCAGCCTTATCTGGGTCTAAACTGTTTGCAAAGGTTATCTGTCCAGCCTGATCTGGGTCTAAACTGTTTGCAAAGGTTATTTTCCACCTTATCTGGGTTTAAACTGTTTGCAAAGGTTATATGTCCAGCCTGATCTGTGTCCAAACTGTTTGCAAAGGTTATCTGTCCAGCCTGATCTGGGTCCAAACTGTTTGCAAAGGTTATCAATAGAAGCCACTAGCAGCCAAAAACTTTAACCAATATAATAATGCCTTAATGGAATTTCACTCTTATCAATTGGACCAGCTCATTTCCCTTTTTAAGGGTTGTCGGGTGGTAGTTTTCATTTTTAATAAAAAATTTCAGAACATTCTGTCATCAAACAGTGGAGAACCTGATCAGATGCCGCATACAGCGGTGTTTGATCTGGATCTGCACCATTTGCCTATGTCCCACAAAAAGGATGCTATGTTTATATGGATTAAATAATTCATACAGGCATATAAAGTTATTCTGGTTCTACACTGATTACTCAATTTGACTTGTACGCTAAACTGTTTGTTTGTTTGTTTCAGATGGTGGCCTGGGGGGTTGGGTGTGTGGATGCATCCAGGGTACGTATCTTTTTGTAAGAAAAAGAGCCTTAATAATTTAACTCTTACCCAGGGTAGTTTTTTCCCCAGATTTTTCCATGTCTGCTGATTTCTTAAAAATGAATTCAAAAATTCAGGGATACTTGTCAAATTGTATGGATCCAGATTAGGTCTGAAGTTTTGTCAAGCCTGATCTGGGTCCAAACTGTTTGCAAAGGCTATCAGCAAACCTAACAATTAGACAAAGTTAAGTAGGTATATATGGTTTTGGGAAACCTGAATTCTGTGTGCAGTGTGTTGCAAATAAGAATCCTATGAATTTTTAAAAAGAAATTTTATCTCTTAACCTTTTGTATTAATATACTGTTCGCTTACTGTAAAGGCCGCAACTTTAATATTCATATCTGGGCGTGGTACGGCAATTTCTTTTGCTAAACAAGGGAAATCAGGTTCTATTTATAATTTAATGAAGAAATAATAAGTTGTTTGGGCTGCGCAAACATGCCTGCATTTCATGAAAATCCTAACCGCATACGCACTGGACTCACATTTATTAACTCTTAAAGCGCATAATCACAAAATGTATGTTTTTTTGTTGTCCACTAAGATATTTGAAGCCTCACAGACAAACATTGTGGACCCAGATCAGACTGCTCCTGATCTAGGTCCACAATATTTGCCTCTATTCTTATGTTAAATAGACATTTTCAGATACACTTTTTTTCCTGGCATTTTAAGGACTAAATAATGTGTTTTGCGTCTATACTGAGGTAATGGCTCAAAATGATACAGTTACTTTTGAATAAAGCCACACCTCATTTTCAGCTTTTACCTATGCAGTCCTAATTACGCATACATGAGGTGCCGCCTTTACAGTACCCAAAAAGTCATATAATACAATAAATATGGTACTTTCCATTGTGCACGTTAAGGGTTCACAGGAAGAAGGTCCTATAATTATGATGTAGTTCTGTCCCTGAAGGTTGTTTTAATCTTAGCAAACAGTGCAGACATTGAAATGCTGGGTCTTTATTGTTTGCTAAAGTACCCATTTAGGAGTTTCCAGTATACAAAGGGTTAATTTAGAATATAAGAGTTACAAAATATAATAAAACGGTTATTGACTATTGCGTTATTGAAAATAATGTTGATATCCATCATATAATTCCAGTATTGACCTTGTTTGGGTCAACATAGGTATCCGCTGGTGGATATCACATCATATCCAATACCACAATAGTCAATAATTGTATAATATCATATTACAATGGCTCGTAAGACTGTTGTAGCCAGCTTCTCAAGACCTACATTGTTCATTTAGCCTATGAATTCATGCTTAATAATGCCAATCATGATAAAAGCAAACAATCAAACTTTATTCTCTAACGTATGTTTTGCTAAAGATAACTATATTGAGCAACACAAGGATTAAGTATGGTTCTTTTGTATTTTCAGATGAAGAAGCTCAGCCCAGACTAAGGCAGCACATTCAAGAGCAAGCCCCGGTACCGGTGGTCCCTGTGCTAGTGCGAGCGGAACCGGTCGTCCCAGTCCCTGAGCCGGCTCGAGTGGAACCTGTCGTCCCTGAGCCAGCTCGTGTAGTACCGGACGCCCCTGTTGAAGTGCGAGAGGAGGGACCGGCCCCTGCTTCTTCATCCATGGTTAGGAGGGTGGTTGGTGGCGTATTGTCCGTCACCGGGTCTGTGGTAACGTTACCTATCCGTATTGGCATTTCTGCGGTTACTTTACCTTTTCGGATTGGGATGTCTGTAGGGGGATATTTCATAGGATGAATGGGGAAGGGTTATATTATAGCCTCACTGTGAGAATACCTATTTCCTAGGTTTGCGACCAATTGAGACTCCTATCTGCATGTTCCGCTACAGAGACTGGCAAGAATCTTGAAATTTTAGACCAAACCATACTGGCAAGAATCTTGAAATTTTAGACCGAACCATGTATATCTAATATACTTTCTAAGGTGGAAAACAGGTGGAAAACAAAGGTGCGGATCAGAATGTATAGTATGTGCAGGCTGATCCATACCGATGTTTTTTTTCAATACAATAAAGAGCTAGGGTATTCTCATTGGTGAGGTGACCCATTTAATGTCCAATAGTCTATTGCATATAGCTTATTGAATCAGTCCAATGTAATTTGTAAGAATAATTGAGCTGCTTTAGCTGTCCAACTGTCACCTCCACAACAGCTGCATTGATGAGACAACTTCTGGTATAGTATGTACAAGGAGGGATTCTGTAATTGCAGAGTTCTGAAATGTACCAAATGTTCTACTCAATGATGTTTTGTATCTTTAGATAGTCTCTATAATAGCTAAGATGGTAGAGTTTCAGTGCATTGTCTGAGGAATATATATGGATCAATAACTCTCTTAGATTATGACTGGCTACATTTACACACAAATGTCATTGAGTTAACTTGGAAGCACTTGCACTCATATATAAATTTCTGAAGAAAAAAGTTTTAGGATTGACATTGTAAAAGGTTCATAGGTTCAACATTTTAACGAGACCTGGAAATACTCCAATCACAGATTACAGCCTACCTCCCTATGATAACAAGAAAAGATGCAAAATTACATTCCATACAACTCACATTTCAACAAGACCTGTCTTTTTGAAGGGAAAATGTTAGTAGTGCATCTAAATGGGGATAACCATATTCAAAATTTGTATTTAGGGAGGTATATCGTCGGATATACGTTCAGAAATCACATTTTACGGCTCCGCTTACGCGTTGCCGTAAAACTAAATTTCCGACTGTATATCCGACGATATACCTCCCCAACTGAAAATTTTGAATACAGTTATCCCCTAAATGCAAGACCACAGTTCATGCAACTCACATTTCAACAAGACCTGGAAATACTCCAATCACAGATTACAACCTATCTTCCTATGACAACAATACACGATGCAAGACCACAGTTCATGCAACTCACATTTTAACAAGACCAGGAAATACTCCAATCACAGATTACAACCTATCTTCCTATGACAACAATACACGATGCAAGACCACAGTTCATGCAACTCACATTTCAACAAGACCTGGAAATACTCCAATCACAGATTACAACCTATCTTCCTATGACAACAATACACGATGCAAGACCACAGTTCATGCAACTCACATTTCAACAAGACCTGGAAATACTCCAATCACAGATTACAACCTATCTTCCTATGACAACAATACACGATGCAAGACCACAGTTCATGCAACTCACATTTCAACAAGACCTGGAAATACTCCAATCACAGATTACAACCTATCTTCCTATGACAACAATACACAATGCAAGACCACAGTTCATGCAACTCACATTTTAACAAGACCAGGAAATACTCCAATCACAGATTACAACCTATCTTCCTATGACAACAATACACGATGCAAGACCACAGTTCATTCAACCCACATTTCAACAAGACCTGGAAATACTCCAATCATAGATTACAGCCTATCTTCGTATGACAACAATACACGATGCAAGGCCACAGTTCATGCAACTCACATTTAAACAGGACCAGGAAATATCATAATCACACTCAAAAGCCTGCCAGTAAAGATGCAAGAACACAATTCAACTATCAAGTTTAAAGTGAGTCAAGAATGTAGAGCTATGCTCAGAAATTTTCAGAAAGTGTTTTTTGTGACCTACTTTATTTCAGATATTTAATACCAGTTTATTTTCAATTTTCAAAAAGTGTTGATATTTTATGACCTTATAAATTTCATATCTTAAAATTCTTATTACCTGTTAGTGTCATCTGCTGCTTACATTTGAAAAACAGTTTAGACCCAGATCTGGACCAACAAAATGATGAGTCTGATCTGGTTCCAAGCTGTTTATTGCTAGATTGTATTCCTGGAAGATTTTTTTTCAGTATTATTTTTAACATACCTGTAACTTTTTTCAGAAACCAAATAGAATTTATTTTGTCGTGCGCTTAGCCAAATTTGAAGAATGTAAAGTATATTCTAACAGTTTTCATTAAGTAACAATTTCTTAAATGTAAAGAGACTGATACAAAACCTTTTTGAGTAGAATATTTCTTTTATTGAACTGATCGCCAAAACTAAAGCTCTCTTGATATTGAAGGCATAATTAAGCATGTTGCATTTTTTCTGATTAATTTAGGTGTTGTTTTTCCATGGGAAATAGTTTCTTCAAAGAGTAGCATATGCTCAAAGAATGATTGATATTAGAAACCTACTGAAAACACCATCCTTTTAGAAGGGTACATCTTTGCTTGCTTACTAGTCATTAACACTAGTTATTTTCTAATTTTGTCTGTTAAAACATGTCCTTACAAGGTTTAAATAATAACATGCTTAACCTATGCCTGATGTATCTATTTAGTGATAAGATTGGGTAAGCAAGGAACACAAATTTATTCTAAAACATTTACTAAAAATTAATCCTGGACCTTTGTTGTAGCAGCATCATTCAGGATTTTTATCATGTTCAAAGTCAGGTTTGGCTGGTGGTTAAATTGGATCAAGCTTATCTTGCTTGCCATGTTCTAAGAAGTAAATCTAAACTACATTTCATAATTTTACCATTTATTTTCTAGGTTACATGTAATTAATTCCCATTGTAGGAAGTTTTGGGTATTCACAGGTTCTAAATTCAAAAAAAACTTGGGGTAATTACATTGTTTATAAGAGTTGAGGCTCAGATGACCTTATTCCCTCCCCTCCTAAAGTCTTGATCATCTATTCAGTATGGCAAGCCATTTTACTATTTATTATGGAATGTAGATATCTACTTTATTATACAAGATATCTTATATATTAAATAAGATATCTTATGTATTATATGAGATATCTTATATATTAAAAAAGATATCTTATCTAAGATTTCTTATATCCTATATAAGATATCTTATTCCGAAGAAGCAAACAATTCAGTCCATAATACGGGTAAAAAATAATAAAAAATTAAAAAAAGACACACTCAAAAATAATCAAAAATTAAAAAAGACACAATAAAAATAATTAAAAATTAAAAAAAAGACACACTAAAAAATAATTAAAAATTAAAAAAGACACACTAAAAAATAATTAAAAATTAAAAAAAAAGACATACTAAAATAATTAAAAATTAAAGACACAATAAAATAAGATCTTATATATTTTTTGTAATTAAGATAGCTTATATGCTATATAAGATATCTTATACAAGATAATATATAAGATATCTTATTTACCAAAATATATAAGATATCTTATATAAGATATCTTATATAGCATATAAGATATCTTATATCACATATAAGATATCTTATATGCGATATGAGATATCTTTTTACCAATATATAAGATATCTTATATAGCATATAAGATATCTTATATGCTATATAAGATTTCTTATATGCAATACAAGATATCATATATCTTTTGAGATATCTTATATAGCATATAAGATATCTTATATAGTTTGGCAATTCAGATATCTTATATCCTCTATAAGATATCTTATATCTTATATAACATATCTTATATAACATATAAGATATCTAATATATGATATAAGATATCTTATATCGCATAGAAGATATCTTATATCCTATATTAGAAATCTTATATGATAAAGTAGAGATCTACATTTCATAATAAATCGTAAAATGGCTTGCCATAATTCAGTCCAAATATATATTAGACATATTTCAAGTCATTTTATTAGCATTTTTGAAACTTGTTTGTTAGATCCACCTACATAATCACACTGAAATTGGACATCCTTTCTTTTTATATAAATTTCTGGTTACCTTTCTTATATATTAATCTTAATAGTCAATTCAAGTATTAATGTCTTTGATATTTTAGTCTTCGGATTTCAACAAAAAAACTTATAACAAATTATTAAGTGAGGGCATAAACATTTGTTTTTTTCATGAGGTATTTATATCTTAAATTCAAAATTCAAGACAAAAAAAGAAATTAAGCCATTTTCTGTTATTAAGAAACTGGATTCAAGACTGATAAGACCCCATTTATCTGATCCCATGCAAAGATAAATGTATAGGATTTTATGGTTCTCCAGCTATTAAGACCCATTCATCTGAATGGTGTTATTGGCCAGACCTTAATTTAATGATGCTGCAGTTAAATACAGATGTCCATTAAACATAATTTTTGTAAGAATATTTAGTGAATTTGACAATTACTAGATTTATTTATGTATATTTACATGTATTTACAATAATAATTGGTAGAATTTACTATTCATGCATTGTCAAATCATCATGTGATACCAGCAACACATTTTTTAGATGTTCTTAATTTGTGTTCCTTTGAGGGTTGGCACCCCTCCCCTGGCCTAGCTGTAATCAGTTTTTGTGGTAATGGTTGTAACATTAACCCTGTTGATCTTAGACTGGCTAAAACTGTATGAGTCATTTCATGAGAATTTGGTAATAAAGCATATGTAAGCAGTGAAGGCTCAGACAAGCCTGTGCAAGTACAGTCTCACCAGAGCCTTTCCTTCTTGTAGAAACTAAGTAGGGATGTAGAAGGCTGATAAGCTAGACTTCAGATCTCAACAGGACCTGCAATTGTGAAGAGTTTTATGCATATGTGATAACTACCAAAAATTATGAACTCGTCAAGTGCAATTGGGTTAATAATGCACATCAATAAGAAGTGTGAAAATACAGAAAAACCTTTTTTCAAGAACTTGCAATTTGTATTCCTCTTCAATCAGGGATACTCTATCCACTTGAATACACGAGGTGTTGTGATTTTATTGGTCCACTGCATCTTCTTTTTATACTATCCATAATTTGATTGAAACCACCATGAAATTGATTACTTGTATATTAAGCTATAATTACTTTTATCACTGTTTATTTTGACATGTATTGTTTCATTTTGTCACAGATCGTACCTGTATGTGGGGGAGCGCAGTGGCTCAGTGGTAGAGTGCTTGACTAGACAGAGGGGCCCCAGGTTCGAGCCTCACTGTAGTCACTGCGTTGTGTTCCTTGGCCAAGACACATTTATCCTAGCTTAGTACTGGTTCAACCCAGGAAGACCCGTCCCTGTTTAATTGAAAGATTGTTGATGGGACGTAAAGAATCGAATCAAACAAACAAAAACCTGTATGTGGATAGTACAACTGGACATGGTATGTATGTGTAAATGATGAAATTACAGGGTGATAGATATAGGTAGCCCAATAACCTTCCATAGAAAATATTGAGTATGATCAGGTAATCCCACAATCACAAACTGCAGACAAACCCGTGGCATTGTGAGGAAGAGCCACACAACAACAAGAGACATCAAGTAGACAAAGCAAAGCAACCAGCTCGCTCTTCCCCATCAAGATGATTGCAAAACTATAATGGACACAACAAAACATAGAATAATTACAGAATTCCACTATGGGAGTAACAATCAACAATGAATCAACAACAGAACCACCCGCCACCGCCATAAACCTTAGTTCAAGGTGTAGCTTAGGAGAGCACAGTGGCTCAATTGGTAGAGTGTTACACTCTGTGTCCAAGGGTGGTGAATTCAAGACTCAAAGAAGGCACTGATTTGTGTCGTTGAGCAAGACACTTTATCATCTGCTAAGTACTGGTTCAACTCAGGAAGACAGAAAGTTGTCCCAACATGACTGTAAAGTTTTGACTGGGATGTAAAGCATCAACACAACTAAATATGGTGTAGCCTTTTAAAATAGAGGACTAATATAATTAGGTAAACAATATCCTTGGATGACAATACTTTTATACCTTGGTGCTTAGTACTGGTTCAGCCCAGGAAATGTTCCAACATGACTGAAATTCTGTTGACTACCATCAACACCAACAAAAAGGCTATTGGTGTTACATATGCAGCAATATAAAATTATGGTAAAGCCATTCATCTGTTCTGCTACTCCACTCAACAGCTCCACATTGAATCAGCAGTTAGTGTTATACACTCACTAAATATAAAAAGTTTGTCCACCAAGTCAGTAAGTTTAACTTTGATAACATTGTATGTAATAGATTGATATTACAGCACAGATAGTTTCTCAACTAGACAGCTTCAATGATGTGTAGCCATTCCTCCATAGAATTTGAAACTATTGGTATTGGGACGACTTCCATGAACACCTGTTCCTGTTCAAACATTTCTCTGGTCGTCAAAGTGAGGTATTGGTATGACTTAAATGACAGCCTCTTCCGATTCAAAGATTTCACTGGTTGTCAAAGTGAGGTATTGATATGACTAACATGACAGCCTCTTCCGATTAAAAGATTTCTCTGGTCGTCAAAGTGAGGTATTGGTATGACTTCCATGAAAGCCTCTTCCTATTCAAAGATTTCACTGGTAATGTTAGTGAGGTATTGGTATGACTTCCAAAATAGTGAGTATGATCAGGAAATACCACAATCACAAATCGCAGACAACCCCGTGGCACAGTGAGGAAGAGCCGCTCAACCATCACGAGACACCAGGAAGACAAATTAAGCAAAGCAACCAGCTCTCTCTTCCCCATCAAGATGATTGCAATACTAGAATGGACATAAAGTAACGTACAACAAAACAGAGAACAATTACAGACTCCCATAATGGGAGTAACAATAAACAAAAAGTCAACAACAACAGAACCACCACCTTAGAACGGACAGCAGCCTTAGCCACCGGGTACTGATGAAAGATTTTACTGGTCATGTAAGTGAAGAACTGCATGTATTATCTCAGATTATCTGGATATGGTTGATTTCACCTAAATTGTAAAAGTAAGTAAGGGTGCAAAGATCAGGTATCAATACAATCAAGTACCACATCTGACCCAGCATTCCAATGGGAAAGTGACAGATTCCCAGTAAGTCAATTATTGGTATTGGTACAAGATATTGAAAGTAAATTATCGTATTGGTATATACTATTGTAATTATTAGTATTTGTACAAGGTAGTGTAAGTAAATTATCGTATTGGTACTAGTAGTAAGAAGAGAATCGATACAATCAAGCACCACACCTGACCCAGGATACCAATGGGAAAGTTTTTGTTTGATTTGATTCTTTACATCCCATCAACAATCTTTCAGTTATATAGGGACGGGTCTTCCTGGGTTGAACCAGTACTAAGCTAGGATTAATGTGTCTTGCTCAAGGACACAACACATTGACACCCGTGAGGCTCGAACCCTCAGCCCCTCAGTCTCGAGTTAAACACTCTACCACTGAGCCACTGCGCTCCCGCCAATGGGAAAGTGACAACGTCACAATTAGACATCACAAACGAGAACCAAGAAGTCAGTCTTTTCACAACAGGTATTGTAAGTAAATTATCTTAATGGTACAAGGTATTGTAAGTAAATTACTGTATTGGTACAAGATATTGTAAGTAAATTATTAGTATTAGTACAAGGCATTGTAAGTAAATTATCGTGTTGGTACTAGATTGTAAGTAAATTATCGTATTGGTACTAGAGATTGTAAGTAAATTATTAGTATTAGTACAAGGCATTGTAAGTAAATTTTTGTATTGGTACTAGAGATTGTAAGTAAATTATAACTATTAGTACAAGGCATTGTAAGTAAATTACTGTATATGTACTAGAGATTGTAAGTAAATTATTGTATTGGTACTAGAGATTATAAGTAAGTTATTGTATTGGTACTAGAGATTATAAGTAAATTACCGCGGGTTCGAGCCTCACCGGCATCACTGCATTGTGGTCCTTGAGCAAGACGCATTTATCCTAGCTTAGTACTGGTTCAACCCAGGAAGAACCGTCCCTATATAACTGAAAGATTGTTGATGGGAAGTAAAGAATCAAATCAAATAAACAAAATAAGTAAATTATTGTATTGGTACTAGAGATTGTAAGTAAATTATTGTATTGGTACTAGAGATTATAAGTAAGTTATTGTATTGGTACTAGAGATTGTAAGTAAATTATCTTATTGATACAGTCAACCCTCTTTATAACGACACTGTTTGTTCCAAGCAATCTTTGACGTTAAAGTGAATTTGCTGTTATAAAGAATTTCTGACCATCACCAGATTTCAACATAATGGTAATTTGGTAAAAGAAAACATTGTTCAAATGAATCAAAATGCTATTCTTCCAAATGTATACAGTTTATATTCATATTGCATCAAAATGCACTAAGCTTCCCACTTTTCAAGTGAGACAGAAACATGTTCATGCAAAAAGACCATGTTCTGATCACAAAATTGTCTGACACATGGTAACAATTCTGTTATAATGAATTTATTTTTAATAGAAATTGTATATCTGTTACCAGAAGTTACTGTCGGTGTCGTTAAGTGAATATTCTGTTATAAAGAGGTCATTTTAATGGAAACAGATCCGTTCCCAGCAATTTTATGTGGGATATTGAATATTCTGTTATAAGGAGTGACGTTATAAAGAGTTTTGACTGTACTAGAGATTGTAAGTAAGTTATTGTATTGGTACTAGAGATTGTAAGTAAATTATCTTATTGGTACTAGAGATTGTAAGTAAGTTATTGTATTGGTACTAGAGATTGTAAGTAAATTGCTGTGTTGGTACTAGAGATTGTAAGTAAATTATTGTATTGGTACCAGAGATTGTAAGTAAGTTATTGTATTGGTACTAGAGATTGTAAGTAAATTGTTGTATTGGTACTAGAGATTATAAGTAAGTTATTGTATTTGTACTAGAGATTGTAAGTAAATTATTGTATTGGTACTAGAGATTGTTAGTAAATTATTGTATTGGTACTAGAGGTTGTTAGTAAATTATTGTATTGGTACTAGAGATTGTAAGTAAATTATTATTAGTATTAGTACAAGGTGTTGGTTTAAGTTCATCTGGAGATCTTCTCAAAGTTCCACTTGGCAAGTAAGTGAGGGTTTCAATATTGCATCCCAACCAGTACTCCTATCTGCTCATCTGTAGAGCTTCTATCATGTAAGCAACGTGAAACTCATCCTAAACCATATTAACATTTAATGATTTTTTAAAGTAAGATATATTTCTAAATGGTAGACTTCATTTTTTACATTCATTATTTAAGGAGCAATCTCTTCTCAGGCATGCAATGTTAGGAAAATCACATTGTAAAATGGGCAATATAGGCAATCTACCTTTTCCATAGAGGAGATTCACTTGTGTTTTAAGAAAGGGGTCGGGTATTGCCTCCCTAGCAGTCCATCTGATTATTATAAGCAAGCTTCACTCTTGGTCATTCATTGTCAGTTAAGTTAATTTAATATTCAATAAGGTCATATGGACCAATTCAACATTACCAATGCATTACCTTTAGACCTGAATTTGTCTAGTTAGTTCTAAGTTTGTTAGACTTAAAGTATAAAACAACAGTTTTTGCAAGATTAGCAGAACTCTAGAACCTGTTTTTATAGGTGAGACAAAATTCAAATTTGAAATGAATTAAGGTAAAGTGAGGCTTTACTTCACACAATTAAGTTTATCTTCAGGAAATGCCATTGTCAAAAATCTAGAATCATTTTCAGAAACATTTTGGAATACTTAATTGGTTTGTAGGTTCTGCATGGAGCAGCATCTGTTAATCTTTGTAAAAAATACAAATTATTAGTGTGATGGCCCTTATAGGTTCATCACTTTTATGACACTGCTTTAACTCTATAAGTAACCTCCAAGGAACATTGCCTTGCAGTTGTATGAGCTCTTCTAGTTGTGGCAGTACTCTATATGTTCTTCCCATTCATACTATATACTCTCTTAGGTGATGCACTGCTTTGTATAGAGTCGGCAGAGGCTGAGCTCCCACTTTCAGAGTTCTCCTCTTGGATGCGATCGGCCTTGAGTGCAGACCTGAGGTGGTGAAGAGCTCCTCTATATAGTAAGTGTGATCCTAGATGTAATATACCTTTGGGTTGAACATATCTTGTTATTGACAGTTTAGATTGAATCTAAGCTGCCTAGATTTTACTATTTTAAGTAGTGAACATTTTATCCATCTAGAGGCAAATATCTTTAGCCTTTTAAAACTAGTGTTTTATCATCCATTCAGAACCTATGAAGGAAACTACTAGTGCTGCTGCCACCACTTCTATTGCTACTTCTACTGCAGCTGTTGATGTTACTACTACTACTACTACTGCTACTACTACTACTACTACTACTACTACTACTACTACTACTACTACTATACGCTACTACTACTACTACTACTACTACTACTACTACTACTACTACTACTACTACTGTTACTACTACTACTACTACTACTACTACTACTACTACTACTGTTACTACTACTACTACTACTACTACTACTACTACTGTTACTACTACTACTACTACTACTACTACTACTACTACTACTACTACTACTACTACTTCCACTACTACTACTACTACTACTACTACTACTACTACTACTACTACTACTACTACTACTAATTCAACTACTACTACTACTACTACTACTACTACTACTACTACTACTACTACTACTACTACTACTACTACTACTACTACTTCTACTATTACTACTACTACTACTACTACTACCTCTTCTGTTAAACTACTACTTCTTTTTCCTCTGCTGTTGTCACTACTACTACTACTAATTCTGTTATCACTACTACTTCTTTTTCCTCTGTATAATACAGGTTAACTACGTGACCAGGAAAAACCACTATCACTAAACCTAGCTAATCTATCACTCAACCTAGCTCTTTACCTGCTAGGTAGGAAATACCAGGGATATTGTAAGGTTAGTGTATAGCAACTTATAGTACAGATGTATGGATGCATGATCAAGGTAGAATAGGTATAAAACAGGTTAACAACATGACTAGGAAAAACCACTATCACCCAACATAGCTAATCTATCACTCAACCTAGCTCTTGACCTGCTAGGTAGGAAATGCCAAGGATATTGTAACGTTAGTGTATAGCGACTTATAGTACAGATGTATGGATACATGGTCAAGGTAGAATAGGTATAATACAGGTTAACTACATGACCAGGAAAAACTACTACCACCCAACATAGCTAATCTATCACTCGACCTAGCTCTTTAACTACTAGGTAGGAAATGCCAAGGATATTGTAACGTTAGTGTATAGCGACTTATAGTACAGATGTATGGATACATGGTCAAGGTAGAATAGGTATAATACAGGTTAACTACATGACCAGGAATAACCACTATCACTAAACCTAGCTAATCTATCACTCAACCTAGCTCTTTACCTGCTAGGTAGGAAATACCAGGGATATTGTAAGGTTAGTGTATAGCAACTTATAGTACAGATGTATGGATACATGGATAAGGTAGAATAGGTATAATACAGGTTAACTACGTGACCAGGAAAAACCACTATCACTAAACCTAGCTAATCTACCTGCTAGGTAGGAAATACCAGGGATATTGCAAGTTTTGGTGTATAGGTGATGGATGGAGAAGAGGTAGTGACAACTTCTGAAGAAGTAGCAGTGACAACATCTGAAGAAGTAGAAGAAGTGACAACATCCGAAGAAGAAGTAGTAGAAGTAGTGACAACATCAGAAGAAGAAGTAGTAGTGACAACATCTGAAGAAGAAGTAGTAGTGACAACATCAGAAGTAGCAGTAGTAGTGACAACATCAGAAGAAGTAGAAGTAGTAGTGACAACATCTGAAGAAGAAGTAGTAGTGACAACATCTGAAGAAGAAATAGTGACATCAGAGAAGAAGTAATAGTAGTGACAACATCAGAAGTAGCAGTAGTACTGACAACATCAGAAGTAGCAGTAGTAGTGACAACATCCGAAGAAGTAGTAGTGACAACATCTGAAGAAGAAGTAGTGACAACATCAGAAGTAGCAGTAGTAGTGACAACATCAGAAGTAGCAGTAGTAGTGACAACCTCCGAAGAAGAAGAAGTAGTGACAACATCAGAAGAAGAAGAAGTAGTGACAACATCTGAAGAAGAAGTAGTGACATCAGAAGAAGTAATAGTAGTGACAACAGCAGAGGAAAAAGAAGTAGTAGTAGTAGTGACAACAGATGAAAGAGTAGTAGTAGTGACAACATTAGAAGAAGAAGTAAAAGTAGTAGTGACAACATCAGAGAAGAAATAGTAGTGACAACATCAGAAGAATAACAAGTAGTAGTGACAAAATCGGAGTAGACATAGAAGTAGTGAGAACATCAGAAGTAGCAGTAGTAGTGACAATATCAGAAGTAGCAGTAGTAGTGACAACTTCCGAAGAAGAAGTGGTGACAACATCCGAAGAAGAAGATGTAGTGACAACATCTGAAGAAGAATAAGTAGTAGTGACAACATCTGAAGAAGAAGAAGTAGCAGTGACAACATCTGAAGAAGAAGTAGCAGTGACAACATCTGAAGAAGAAGTAGCCGTGACAACATCTGAAGAAGAAGTAGTAGCAGTGACAACATCTGAAGAAGAAGTAGTGACATCAGAAGAAGAAGTAATAGTAGTGACAACAGCAGAGGAAAAAGAAGTAGTAGTAGTAGTGACATCAGAAGAAGAAGAGGTAGTGACAACATCTGGAGAAGAGGAAGAAGTGACATCAGAAGAAGAAGTAGAAGTGACAACATCTGGAGAAGTAGAAGTAGTAGTGACAACATCAGAAGAAGTAGAAGTAGAAGTGACAACATCAGAGAAGAAAAAGGAGTGAGAACATCAGAAGTAGCAGTAGTATACAGCATCTGAAGAAGAAGTAGTGACAACATCTGAAGAAGAAGAAGTAGTGACAACATCTGAAGAAGAGGTAGTGACATCATCCGAAGAAGAAGTAGTGACAACATCTGAAGAAGAAGAAGTAGTGAAAAGATCTGAAGAAGAAGAAGTAGTGACATCATCTGAAGAAGAAAAAGTAGTGACAACATCTGAAGTAGCAGTAGTAGTGACAACATCTGAATTAGAAGAAGTAGTGACAACATCTGAAGAAGAAGAAGTAGTGACAACATCCGAAGAAGAAGAAGTAGTAGTGTCAATATCAGAAGTAGCAGTAGTAGTGACAACATCTGAATTAGAAGAAGTAGTGACAACATCTGAAGGAGAAGAAGTAGTAGTGACAATATCAGAAGTAGCAGTAGTAGTGACAACATCTGAAGAAGAAGAAGTAGTGACAACATCTGAAGAAGAAGAAGTAGTGACAACATCTGAAGAATAAGTAGTAGTGACAATATCAGAAGTAGCAGTAGTAGTGACAACATCTAAAGAAGAAGAAGTAGTGACAGCATCTGAAAAAGAAGAAGTAGTGACAACATCCGAAGAAGAAGAAGTAGTAGTGACAATATCAGAAGTAGCAGTAGTAGTGACAACATCTGAATTAGAAGAAGTAGTGACAACATCTGAAGAAGAAGAAGAAGTAGTGACAATATCAGAAGAATAATAAGTAGTAGTGACTAAATCGGAGTAGACGTACAAGTAGTGACAACATCAGAAGTAGCAGTAGTAGTGACAACATTCGAAGAAGAAGAAGGAGTGACATCATCCAAAGAAGAAGAAGTAGTGACAACATCTGAAGAAGAAGTAGTGACAACATCAGAAGAAGAAGAAGCAGTGACAACATCTGAAGAAGAAGAAGTAGCAGTGACAACATCTGAAGAAGAAACAGGAGCAGTGACAACATCTGAAGAAGAAGTAGTGACATCAGGAGAAGAAGTAATAGTAGTGACAACAGCAGAGGAAAAAGAAGTAGTAGTAGTAGTGACAACAGATGAAAGAGTAGTAGTAGTGACAACATTAGAAGAAGAAGTAAAAGTAGAAGTGACAACAACAGAGAAGAAATAGTAGTGACAACATCAGAAGAATAATAAGTAGTAGTGACTAAATCGGAGTAGACGTAGAAGTAGTGACAACATCAGAAGTAGCGGAAGTAATGACAACATTCGAAGAAGAAGAAGTAGTGACACACATCCGAAGAAGAAGAAGTAGTGACAACATCTGAAGAAGAAGAAGTAGTGACAACATCAGAAGAAGAAGAAGAAGCAGTGACAACATCTGAAGAAGAAGTAGCAGTTACAACATCTAAAAAGAAGAAGAAGAAGAAGTAGTGACAACATCAGAAGAAGAAGTAGTGACAACATCTGAAGAAGAAGTAGTGACAACATCTGTAGAAGAAGAAGCAGTGACAACATCTGAAGAAGAAGAAGTAGTGACAACATCAGAAGAAGAAGAAGAAGCAGTGACAACATCTGAAGAAGAAGAAGTAGCAGTGACAACATCTGAAGAAGAAGAAGTAGTGACAACATCTGAAGAAGAAGTAGTGACATCAGAAGAAGAAGTAATAGTAGTGACAACAGCAGAGGAGAAAGAAGTAGTAGTAGTAGTTAACAGATGAAAGAGTAGTAGTTGTGACAACAGATGAAAGAGTAGTAGTAGTGACAACATTAGAAGAAGTAAAAGTAGAAGTGACAACAACGGAGAAGAAATAGTAGTGATAACATCAGAAGAATAATAAGTAGTAGTGACTAAATCGGAGTAGACGTAGAAGTAGTGACAACATCAGAAGTAGCAGTAGTAGTGACAACATTCGAAGATAGAAGAAGTAGTGACAACATCCGAAGAAGAAGTAGTGACAACATCTGAAGAAGTAGTGACATCAGAAGAAGAAGTAATAGTTGTGACAACAGCAGAGGAAACAGAAGTAGTAGTAGTAGTGACAACAGATGAAAGAGTAGTTGTAGTGACAACATTAGAAGAAGAAGTAAAAGTAGTAGTGACAACATCAGAAGAAGCAGTAGTAGTGACAACATCCGAAGAAGAAGAAGTAGTGACAACATCCGAAGAAGAAGAAGTAGTGACAACATCTGAAGAAGTAGTGACATCAGAAGTAGAAGTAATAGAAGTGACAACAGCAGAGAAAAAAGTAGTAGTAGTAGTGACAACAGATGAAAGAGTAGTAGTAGTGACAACATTAGAAGAAGAAGTAGAAGTGGTAGTGACAACATCAGAGAAGAAATAGTAGTGACAACATCCGAAGAAGAAGAAGTAGTGACAACATCTGAAGAAGAAAAAGTAGTAGTGACAACATCAGAAGAAAAAGAAGTAGTGACAACATCCGCAGAAGAAGAAGTGGTAGTGACAACATCAGAAGAAGAAGAAGTAGTGACAACATCCAAAGAAGAAGAAGTAGTGACAACATCTGAAGAAGAAGAAGTAGTGACATCAGAAGAAGTAATAGTAGTGACATCAGCAGAGGAAAAAGAAGTAGTAGTAGTAGTGACAACAGATGAAAGAGTAGTAGTAGTGACAACATTAGAAGAATTAGAAGTAGTAGTGACAACATCAGAGAAGAAGAAGTAGAAGTAGTAGTGACAACATCATTAAAACTAGCAGTTGTAACATCAGAAGTAGAAGTAGTAGTGACAACATCAGAGAAGAAGAAGTAGAAGTAGTAGTGACAACATCATCAGAACTAGCAGTTGTAACATCAGAAGTAGAAGTGACAACATCAGAAGAACTAGCAGTTGTAACATCAGAAGTAGAAGCAGTAGTAGTGACAACATCAGAAGAAGAAGAAGTATTAGTAGTAGTAGTAGTAGTAATAGTAGTGATAACATCAGAAGAAGAAGACGTAGTAGTAGTAGTAGTAGTAGTAGTAGTAGTAGTAGTAGTGACAACATCATCCTGGGTCAGGTGTGGTACTTGATTGTATCGATTCCTGATCTTTGCACCCTTACTTACTTTAAAGCACATAAGTTTAGAAAATATATAAGTAAAAGGACAATTAAACTCTTTTACCTGCTAGGTAATATCAGGATTGTTAGGTTGGTGAATAGCAACTTATAGTACATATGCTTTGAGATATAGAAGTACAAGGACTATTAAACTATTTACCTGCTAGGTAGGAAATATCAGGGATATTGTTAGGTTGGTGTATGGATGCACGATCCAGGTATAACGCAGGTTAACTACATGACCAGGAAAAAACACTATCACTAAACCTAGCTAATCTATTGCTTAACCTAGCTCTTTACCTGCTAGGTAGGAAATACCATGGATATTGTAAGGTTAGTGTATAGCAACTTATAGTACAGATGTATGTATTAATCAAGGTAGAATAGGTATAATACAGGTAAAACTACATGACCAGGAAAAAACACTATCACTTATCCTAGCTTATCTATGACAAGAAGATTTAAGTACAAAGACAATTTCACTCTTTACCTGCTAGGTAGGAAATACCAGGGATATTGTAAGGTTAGTGTATTGCAACTTATAGCACAGATGTATGGATGCACGATCATGGTAGAATAGGTATAATACAGGTTAACTATGTGACCAGGAAAAATCACTATCACTAAACCTAGCCAACCTATTGCTAAACCTAACTCTTTGCCTGCTAGATAGGAAATTTCAGGGATATTGCAAGTTTTGGTGAATAGCAACTTATAGTATTGATAGTGTTGAAGATATAGAAGTACAAGGACAAGTAAACTCTTTAACTGCTAGGTAGGAAATACCAGGATAATTGTTAGGTTGGTGTTTATCAACTTATAGTATAGATGTATGATCAAAGTAGAATGGATATAATACATTTTAACTATATGACTAGGAAAAGCCACTATCACTAAACCTAGCTTACCTATGATATGAAGAGATTGCGATGCAAGGTCAGTTAAACTCTTTACTCGTTAGTGTTGCCTGCTGATAACCTTCCCGAAAATTTGGACCCTGATCTGGACCAACACGATGAACATGAAACTAAATACTCTTTTGAGTATCTAAGATGTTAACCAAATTGAGGTGGCACTGTAGTGTAGATCTCTACCTATATGGAGATGGACAGTGGACTTTAAATATTAAGCAATTATATACAGTTAACTTAATATTAACCTATTGCTGTTTAAATATTAAAGAATAAGCAAGAGAGCAGAAATAAAGTAAGTTGCAGAAATTTATTACAAAACTTTGCTTGTTTCAAGCTGGCTGATATACCAGAATTCTGGATACATCATTATCACTCATTGAATCCCCAAGGACAAATGTCATCCATGGTTTGTGCCAATGAAATATAATTGTAAGGATACAAAATCCCAAATATTAGTCATCAGTTTTATCATAGGAGCAGCCAAATGATTAAACCCAATCACTATTACCTAAGATGTAGGATCCTGGACTCTCTATTTTCATCATTCTCACCATCATACTGTCAGCCTGGTTATCCTCATTTTCAACCACATGAATCTGTCATCATCATTATCATCATCATCATCATCATCATCATCATCATCATCATCATTGTATTAGAGTCCCTATGGACAGGCTGGTTTTATGTTTTAATATTTTGTATGTAAGAATATAAATAAAATGTTTTTAGAAGCCTCAGATGTTTCAGCAACCAGGTACCTTGTTCTGCTAAGATGTCTGAGGAATTACTCCTGGGAAACCAGCATTAACAACTACTTTGGATGGTTGCCAGCACTTCTCTAGGTAAGTACTACATGTGTCTTCCATGTTACAGTAAAGGTTCTAAAATTTTGAACACCAGTTTCTGGGGAAAAGGCCAGACCCAGATCAGACTGCTTCAGAAGCAGTCTGATCAGAGTCGTCCCTTTTCAGTATTCTGACAAGCATTTTGTTAATTTCAGCCCTGAAAACCACCATTTTAATTGAACAGAAAGAGAATTTTTCGAAATTTGAAAACCTTGACCATACTCATTGATGTAACATGCAAACTTAATACCTCACAGCTGTCAAGTTATAAACTTTTCATAGAGATATGTGAGAATTGTTTGTTGGCTTTGTTCAAACTATTTTGATATTAATAACGACCGGGCTGAATAGAAACTGAAGTCTGAATAGAAACTACAGTAAAACCACAATTCGAAGTTCTCGCTAAATGGAAATAAACATGAGACAAGCTGGATTCAGAGAATAAGACCTATATTTTCATGACCTATTTTGATAACTGTTTGCAATAACACATGTTTAGGTTGCGTAATAGAAACATTTCTTGGAGACGTTTCTTTTACGCCGACAAAACATAAATATTTGATACAAAAACAAACAACCTAATGATACTCATTTTTAGGGCTATATATTATGTACACCCCCCCCCCCCCCTATAATTCGAATTGCTGATAATTTGAAATCAAACCTCTAGTACTGAGGACTTATAATTGAGCCGTGACATAAGATTTCCAGCAATGTGGTATGTGCGACCAGCATAGCCTCAGACAAGCCTGCGCATATGCTCAGTCTGATCAGAGCCTTTGCTAGTCCCTTGAACATTATATTAGTATTAAGCTACTGACTGAACATCATTTGGAGTTTCTAAGCTTAAAATGAGGCTGCACAGGCTCATCTTTGTCTACATTTGTCAAAATGCCACATTGTAGGAAATCTCATGTTGCGACTCAATTTACGAGATTTTACTGTATTTGTTTACGAGATTTTACTGTATTTTTTTGCTTTGGATACATCAGTCCAAATTATCATCTTCAAGAATATAAATATTAGAAATTTAATGCTTATTGTCTACATAGATTACCTAACATGAGTGCTCATGTTTTATAGAATTTATAAAAGGAGTTTAAGGAAAAAAGAGATAAAATGCTAGGCACAGAGTTACTCTGCAACGAGTTTAATAAATTAAATAATACAGGAGCACTAAATGTAAGATTCTATTTAGCATATGACCCTTAAACTACTTTTAAATCACAATTTTGTGTGGTAAATGCTGAGATTTTGCAATATAAATGTGACAGTATTACAGACATCAATATATAACGTTACCTAAATCTGTAAACCACTAGTGGTTTATCGATTTAAATGCATGGCGTTGTATCACTCCCAGAGGCGACATCGTATGATAATGTATTTTACTCTTTCCATGCTTGTGACTTTTTGCCATGTGCTCATAGCCTTTGCAAATAGTTTGGACCCAGTTCATGACCAACAGAGTGTTGGTCCTGATCCAAATCATATGACACTTTGATAGTGTTCCTGAGAAATTATTTTAATGTCAACTTTGGAAGAGTCAGCAGACAACAACAAAAGCATGTAAATTATTCTATAAACCATACATGCCTGCTTAATATATCTGTATATGCCATTCACAGGTTGAAGAGTTCCTAGTGTTGGTAGTGTTGGCAAATATGGAATCATAACTGGTTCATGCAATTGTAAGTATTATTAGACTTTTCACTTACTGTAAAGGCGGCAACTTTAATATTCATATCTGGGTGTGGTTAGGCTATTTCATCTGCTAAGGAAGGGAAATCATGGTTTATATATAATTTGTTGAAGAGCCAATAAGCTTTTTGAGCCACAGAAACGTGTGTGCATTTTCATGAATGTCCTGTCCATATACACACTGACCTCACATGTATTAACCTAAAAGCACATGTCACAAAAAGTCGTATGTTTTTTCTGTCTGATGAAACATTTTGAAGCCTCTTTAACAAACAGTGTAGATCCAGATCAGACTGCTCCTATAGGAGCAGTCTGATCTGGATCTACACTGTTTGCGTCTTTACTTATGTTAAACAATAAACAGATTCTTTCGAAAAAAGTTATTTTGCTGGAGATTTAAAGTTTAAATTATTACTGTCTTTACTAAGGTGTAATGCTAAACTGATACAGTTACTTTCAAATAAAATCACACCTCATTTTCAGCTTTTACCTATGTCTAAAGTAGACCCATCCTAATTACGCATTCATGAGGTACCGCCTTTACAGTAACCAAAAAGTTCAATAATATCACAAGCTAGCAAGCCTTAAACCTGCAAGTCACATCTATAGTTGTCTTCTCCTCTCATCTAATCATGTTCTTAGATGGGCTGCGCAATGAGAAAACCTGTCTTCGGGGTTTCCCACAAAGGGAGTTTCAATCCAGTCTCCTCAGCTACAGAGACTATCTTGAAAATAGAAATTTCACATGTAGCAAGTTTACATATGATACTTTCCAAAAAGCGTATAACAAAGGTGCTGATCATACTGCGCGGATGCCCAGGCTGGTCTGCTCCTTTCTTGTTTGCAAACCCCTGAAGACAGGTTTTCTTGTGTCGAGGCCCAGATAGCCTATATTACAAACAATATGGACCAAGATCAGACTGCTTCCATGGGATCAGTCTTATTAGGGATCAGTCTGATCAGAGATCATATTGTTTTTTCCCATGAAAAAATCTAGTCTGAAGTGCATTTGAAAATATGCAGCATTCTTAAAATCAGATGATATTTTCAGGATAAAAGTATTGGCGGGATAAAGGTTAGAATACCATTCTACAGTGAAATATCTAAATTTTTATCCTAGCTGGTTTAATTCTTTACATGCCAAGTCAGCTTACATGACTTCAATCATCTGTTCAATTGTTTTCCAAAATCATTTTTTCCAAAAAGTTCAGGAATACCACAAGTGTCAAAACCGATTGCATCCAGATCAGGCCCAAGGGTTTGTTGAGCTAGACCTAAATCAAACGTTTTGCAATGTTTATGAGCAGACACGACTAGCAAGCAGATTATTAGATGTCACATAATGACAAATCTTATCATGCTAGCACCATGTGCTATAAGCTCATTCCAAAAACGGGAGCGCAGTGGCTCAGTGGTAGAGTGCTTGGCTGGAGACCGAGGGGCCGCAGGTTCGAGCCTCACCGGCGTCACTGTGTTGTGGTCCTTGAGCAAGACACATTTATCCTAGCTTAGTACTGGTTCAACCCAGGAAGACCCGCCCCTGTTTAACTGAAAGATTGTTGATGGGACGTAAAGAATCAAATCAAACAAAACAAAAATCATTCCAAAAACTATTAAAACGGTGAGAAATTATTTTATTCAGCATTTATGAATTAGCCTGCATTCTTAAATGTGCCCAATGGTTCTGCATTCTTAAATGTGCCCAATGGTTACTTTTTTTCACGGCAGTATCTAGACAGTTCTTTTGAGACCGGACAACATTTGTCTTGGTTGAGAAATAAGAATTATTTTTCTGTTACAATCTCTTAACTAAGGCCTGTAGTCACTTTGAAAATTTACACAAAGAAGTTTGATACCTGAAAAATAATTTGTCAAAATGGCAGCCTGTTTAACTAATTGCTGGATTGTTTATTGTTTGGGTCTTCGTATGGCACAGATGTCACTGAAGACTTTCTAAAACTAAGGTCTTTTAAGTAATAAATAAAGGATACTTTTCCGAGGTTTTCTTGTTTAAACCCCGAGGTGGGCGTAGCCCACCGAGCGGTTTAAACAGAAAGCCGATGAAAAATCCTTTATTTAGCTTGTAGTATGGCGAAGGCACAAATTAACACGTGTTACTGACACCTGACAAAATTTAAATTCGCATCCGGCCTAAGCTGTCGATTATATTACATTTACCTACAGGTTAATTTGTCGCTTTTTAGGAAGTTCCAGCCTACATCACTGTTTAACTAAAATTGGAAGTTAGAATACGGTTTTAAGCTCCTCCTTCATCGTTATTCTAGGGTGTCTGATTTAAACATCAGCAAAGATCAAAGAAAAAAGCATCGGCCATACTACAATTTATATTATTTGCTGATACGGACTCTTACTCTACAGGGGATAAGCATCCCTTATTGACCAGTCTTTATTGAGCTGTGAAATTTTGACAAGTGTAGACTCAGACGAGCCTGTGCAGCCTCCTTTTAAGCTTAGAAATTCCAAATGATGTTCGGCCTGTAGCTTAAAAGTCATAGAATATTCAAGTGACCAGCAAAGGCTCTGATCAGACTGTGTGTATGCGCAGGCTGATCTGAGCCTTTGCTGGTCACATATACCACATTGTTGGAAATCTCATGCCACGGCTCAATCAGTTTTACCCTATGGCATGCTGGGTAATGTGCATGGTACTGCTGATATTTTTTGAGCAAAACATTTTTTTGTTAATTCTTTCAGAAAATCTGTCAGTGTCAAACAGTTTGGACCTATAACTGGCCCAACATTTTGTCGGGCCTGATCTGGGTCCAAACTGTTTGCAAAGGTTATCAGCATGTGACACTAATAGGTAAAGAAAGTAAGATTCCAAGTATATTTTTTCATGCTACTTTTACAGTGCTAATTAAAGAGAACCAGATAAGGTGGTGTAAGGATGGCTATAAGGGGATGGTGGAGGCCATTATATAACCATATTGATAATTGGTAAAGGTAAGTAGACTTTTACCTTAATTATTCAGATCTGTATCATACCAGACTGAAGTTGTTTTACTTGTATAGGAAGACTGACTGTTAAGCTACAGAGACTAGTTAGTATTGAGATGTAGCAAGCTATCCAGATAGGGAGTTACATAAGGGCAATAATTAGATGAGTTAAATGAAACCAGTGACATGACCCCTAGTATCATGCAATAACTTTTTTGCCCTTAAAGTTCCTCTGAAAATTTGCAACAGACATTTTTTTCTTCTCTAAGAAACTGATTAAGGCATCAAATTCCATTTGACTGGCTTGTCAGCAGATTTACAGAAAACTGTCTCATATTCTGATTATTCCTTTTCTGCCTTTCACACCTATTCCTGCCATCACACCTTTTGTTGTCTGTTTTCTAGTCTGGTGACTTTCTTAGGTAGCGTGTATTACAAACATTATGAACCAAGATCAGGTTCATATTGCTTGCTGCCATGGTAAAATCAAGTCTGAAGTATATTTAAGAAATAGAACAGCTCTAGCAGTGAATTGTTGAGTAATAATTCACTGTTTGGAGGTAAGTTGTAAAGATCAAATCACGAACGCATAGCGTGAGTGATTTATCTTTAAGAGAAGATGAATTATTACTCAACAGTTCACACACTCGAGCTGATCTATTTAGATTCTAACACACATTAAGGACAAAAACATATTTGAAGTCTTAAGCATCTTCTAACTTTACGCCATTGCACTGAAGAATTCCCTGCAATAGTTAGTCTTGAATACGTTTAAATGTATTTGTTACGTCTTTCAAGCGTAAAAAGGATGCTACAGCATCTAACGCCATGAATGAAGTCATTTTGCAGTAACATATGACGTCAGCTAGCGCACTTTTTCCTGGTGTTTTCGAAACTGTGAATTATTGTTGATATATCCTGTTTTTACCATTGACTATATAGGGGAGGTGTGTTAGAATTGTATATATGTAGCAGAGATAAAATGCAGATGACATCTTCACGTCAAACAAAATGTGGCTGAAAAAGGATTAAAACCAAAATTATTTAAGACTGGTATTTTCTAAAGGGTTTCTTTTAGAAATATCTGCAGATGACAAAGCATGCAATGAGTAAGAGGTTTACCCTTAAAGCCCCAATCACGACTGCAGCAGACGACAAATTTTGCGACAACTTTCCCAATTTTCGTCAAAAAATAAGGTATGATACTACGTGAGAATCGGCTGTCTCATGAAATATCATGCCTTATTTGTTATTTTTGAAAAAGCGGCAAAATTTGCAATTGTCGCCTGCTGCAAATTATAGATGGCACTTTAAGGGTTAAGAGCTGTATAAATACTCATTTCTACCTGAATGTCAGTTACTTTGAGTCTGCCAAACCCGTTTAGAGAATAGAAATAATAACAGTGCAATAAGATAAGAGCATAAAAGTGTGACCTCATCAGCAGCAACATTGTTTATCAGTTTAGGCCCATATAAAGATGTAGAGTTTAGGTTACAGGCCCATATAAAGATGTAGAGTTTAGGTTACAGGCCCATGTAAAGATGTAGGGTTCAGATTACATCCTTAAACATTTTTGGTAGAAAACCCCTTTTCCTCTCTCCAAATACATAGGAGCCAAGACATGAGATTTCCAACAATGTAGTATGTGCAACCAACAATGGCTCAGGCCAGACTGAGTATACCCGCAGTCTGATCAGAGCCTTTGCTAGTCGCTTGAATATTCTAGGGCTAAAGCTACTGACAGAACAGCATTTGGAGTTTCTAAGCTTAAAAGGAGGCTGCAAAGGCTCGTCTGAGTCTAAACTTGTCAAAATGCCACATTGTTGGAAATCTCATGTTGCGGCTCATAGAAGAACGATGAGGCTCTTTGAAGACCGAGAAATAGCTGTGAATTATGCCACCTGCTCAGGAGGGCAGTGGCTCAGTGGTAGAGTGCTTGACTCGAGACCGAAGGGCCACGGGTTCAAGCCTCACCGGCGTCACTGTGTTGTGGTCCTTGAGCAAGACACATTTATCCTAGCTTAGTACTTGTTCAACCCAGGAAGACCCGTTCCTGTTTAACTGAAAGATTG
This sequence comes from Loripinus fragilis, assembly GCA_964019695.1. Taxonomy (NCBI): domain Eukaryota; kingdom Metazoa; phylum Mollusca; class Bivalvia; order Lucinida; family Lucinidae; genus Loripinus; species Loripinus fragilis. The sequence continues at coordinate 16,886,361 of OZ026520.1, forward strand.
TTGATGGGACATAAAGAATCAAATCAAACAAACAAATGTCATCTGCTGATTACCATTGCAAACACTTGATCCGGCCTTATCTTGTTCCAAATATTTGACACTCTGATGGTATTCCTGAAATAATATTTTGACAAAGTTAATGAAAAACAGCAGACTACAATAAAGCATGCAATTCAAGTACCGTTCACATTAGCATAAATACACAAACTCTGTAAGTGTACATACACAGCTATCTAGTGGAAAGGATCTACAATTGTGTAGACCTTTATCTTTATCTCTTTGTGTTCGTGAGCAGGGACTCTACAGGTGCACAGACCAGTCTGATCATTGTCTACTCACTAATACAATACTAGTACCATCATCTCAGCTTCTGGCTCAAGTATGCCAGGGGCGTACACATGTGCCTAATACTTGAGGCAGCAAGTATCTTCTGGCTCAAGTATGCCAGGGGCGTACACATGTGCCTAATACTTGACGCAGCAAGTATACACAGGTTTAGATTAACAAATATTTTCAGCGTAAAAATATAAATATTTTCTTACCCATCAGTTTTAACATATACTTAACAGCAAAATAAACGCATATTTGTCATTATCCATTTAGTATTTGAAACCATAATAAAATTTTACCCCAAATAATATTATTGAGTCTGATAGGACTTTAACATTCATTTTGGGCCACTTTATTCCTTGTGTGACAGTTCATTATTTTTTTTATAAAAAAAAAAATGTAAAAACGCAAAATAAAAAGCTGTACGTTGGAATAGCCATGTTTTCGATCCAATTTCATTTTAAAGTATCACAGCACAGTGTAACCAATAATAAAACGGTATAAAACTTTTAAAATCATCGCTGTAGGAGATAAACTGCAGATCCAAAAATCTCATTTTTACCAATTTTTACATTGTTTTTGAAAACGGCTGGAAACTCTGGGATGCAAGGAAGCCTGGTACATTTTGCGTTATATCAAGTGAAGTACTGTCAAACACAGCGGTTTAAAACAATTGTCTGGGCGCAAACGTGCCTGTCTTATGCACACTTCCTGTTTATTGTTTGACAGTGTAACTACCACACATTGCCTAACCTTGAATAATTCTGGTCGATTTAATCTCCTAATGTAGCCTGTATGTCCTAATCAAGACACAGAGTGATTTTCATTAAAATGCGTTATGTGGTTTTAGGTATACAACTTCTAGAAATATGTTTGAATAATGAATTATTTTATAACGCTCAGAGTTATCCCCCTTCTATTAGCATTACTCCAAAGACCCAACTGCTTACGATCCATTTGTCTATACACTTGTTTCATACATCATTGATACCTTTCATACTGTAAATTCGGAAATTCTCACGAGGACTTTATTTTCGCGAAACTTCGCATATGCGAAGTTTCGTGAAGATAAAACCCTCGAGAAATGGCAAAATCACTCTGTCGTTTATTGATATAGGTATATCTTGCCTTAGTCGCGTTTTTTTCACATCACTAACTTGTTTTTTGATGATATTCGCGAAAATAAAATTCTCGCGAAAATTTCCGAATTTACAGTATCATCAGATTATTATTTAACACCCGATTTATACAAAATAGCCAGTAATTAAATTATGCATTTCTTTTGCTGTTAAGTATATGTTTTGGGTGCTCAAAAGAACCGTCTCATTGAGATGGTTCTTTTCAGTACCCACAACACATGTTTTGATTGAGAAATAAGACAATTAAATTTTCGTTACGCACTATTAACTAAAGTCCTGAGTATACTTTTTTTAGATAAAGAAAAACCTGATGGACAAAAATAAAACCAGACCTTAATGACAAGTTCTAGCTTAATAAAGGTCACTAGTATTAGAGAATTCTCCAAACCTTTGTTAAGATAGACAAAAATTAAACCTGATCTTAATGACAATTCTAGCTTAATGAAGGTCGAAAGCATTCTGCAATTCTCTTGACCTGCATTAAGTAATAATCCATCTTGAGTGGCCACTTAAAACAGGTTTACACTGTATTTAATTTGATTAGGAAGAAAAATGCAGGTAATAGTGTTTAGTTGCGTATCTTGAGGGCTTATTTTAGCCCTTTGGAATGCCCTTAAACAATTTTCTGCCACAGGGCTTCACCCCTGGCCTCATACAGGGGGGGGGGGGGGGGAGTACACCTGGACCCACTCAAGAGTGTGTAATCTATAAAATGCCTCAGGAGCGCGCCTGTGTACTATTAATTGCTTGCAGTACAGATTCTTTAAAGTGTTCTTACCTTTTTGTATGCTGGGTAATTTTTCATGCTGTTAATGTCAGTTGACTCTTTCTAAAATCAGTCTTTTCAAAAGATTCTTTCAGAAACACTATCTGAGTGTCAAACAGTTTTGATCCATAAGGGTGTCGTACCTGATCTGGGTTCAAACTGATTGCAAAGTGTATCGGCAGACAAGTCCCCGCTAGCAAGCAAATAAATAGTCAATAGGTTAAATCATAGGGCCAGTTAAGCAAAAATACTTTGCGTAAAATTACAATGATTTTCTTATCCATCAGTTTAAACATGTGTTTTGGGTGCTCAAAAGAACCGTCTCATCGAGATGGTTCTTTTGAGTACCCACAACATATGTTTTGGTTGAGAAATAAGAAAAATAAATTTCAGTTACACACTCTTATCTGGGAGCCTGCAGGTTTTATTTTTCTTCATTTCAGGTTTGGCACCTTCTGTTCTGGAGCTCTGGATAGTCATGAAGAAAACTTTGACAGTCAAACACTTTGACAAATTATAGATAAAACACTTTGACAATACATAGAGACAATTCATTGAATAAACACTTTGACAATTGAGCCGCGGCACGAGATTTCAAACAATGTTGTATGTGCGACCAGCAAAGGCGCAGATCAGCCTGCGCATATGCGCAGTCTGATCAAAGCCTTTGCTAGTCGCTTGAATATTCTATGAGTCTTAAGCTACTGATCGAACGACATTTGGAGTTTCTCACCTTTACAGCGGCTCATCTGAGTCTACACTTGTCAAAAAACCACATTGTTGGAAGTCAGGTGTCACAGCTCAATTCATAGACTTGACAGTGAATTTTTACATTTTTTGGCCGACAATTCTTTAAATGCTTGTCATTTCACTATCGATTATGCATACAGTAAACCTCTTCAAAAGAGACAAAATAAAGGTTTTAATGGAATATGGTAGCTTAATGCAGGTCAAAAGTACTGCAGAATGCTCCACTTGGAGCATTCTGCAATACTTTTGACCTGCATTTAAGTGATAATCGGTATTGAAAACCACTTTTGGTGTTCTTTTTGTGTGGCCCCTGAAGGCAGGTTTTACTGTACTTTATTGATCCTAAATAAGAAGACATTGTAGGCATTTTCCTTCTGGTCATCTTGTTATAGCATTTGCAAAACAGTTTGAACACAGATCAGGCCCTACAAAATATCCCGCCTGATCTGGATCTGAACTGTTTGACACTGATTGTATTTCAAAAAAAGTGAAAAAAGTTAGAAGCCATCTGATCTGAATATCGGGACTTTTGTTAAGAGTGCGAACGGAAAAAAATAATTTTCTTATTTCTTAACCAAAAGATTTCCCATATGTTGTGGGTACTCAAAAGAACTGTCTCAATGATATGGTTCTTTTGAGCACCCATATGTTAAAATTGATGGGTAAGAAAATATTTACAATTTTACGCTGAAAATTTTTGATTATCTAATACTGCGGTCACTCAATATACAGTGTTATAAAAAAGGATAAATCTAGCTTCAGCAAGACATACTTGTATTTTCTGAAAATTAAATAAGATGTCACAACATTTGATACCTACTATAGTTGTGATTGGTACTAGCCGCGAATTTCGTAATCGGCTGATAACCTTTGAAAACTGTTTGGACCTAGATCAGGCCAACAGATTATTGGGCCTGAAATAGATCCATATGGTTTGACACTCTGATAATGCTCAGGAAATAAGTTTTTTAAATTAATTTTGAAAGTCAGCAGAAGACAACAAAAGCTTGTAAAGTTACCCTACATTTTTATTAGTTGATTTATGAACCCTCCTACTGTAATTTTTCGTAAAGTAGAACAAAAAAAATTCTAATTTTTTTTTATTTTATCCACCAACTCTATATATTATTTGTTTCGTTGAAAAAAATAATACATTTTTGAGGTAATGTCTGTGTATTTTTTAGAGTGACACTGTTAAAAGTGATTGTCCTATCCTGATTTTTAGGAAATAGTCCGGCGGAAAACCAAATTGACCTGGAACTTGATTTTAAAGTTTTTTTCTTTGCTGATTCTTGTTGATGAGGCATTGTAATTGATGAATCCAACTGATGCCACTCTGGCATCATTGAGCGTTTCGAAATATTCAAGATGGCATCCAATATGGCCGTCAGATAGGCTCCTAAGACATATGTGACCAACATACTCGATCAAAAGCATTTTAATTTTGACTTTTTATGCATGTTTCAGGGGCGAAATGTTACAGCCAATTAAAATGGAACATTGTTTTGATTCAGAAGGTTGAAATATTAAAGATGGCGTCCAAGATGGCCGTCAGTTAGGTTCCTAAAACCTAACTCACTAAAAAAACTCGATATAAAGCATTTTAATTTTGACTTTTTATCGATGTTCAGAGGCCTCATAATACAAATGATTAAAATGAAGCATTCACAGGTTTGATTCACAAGGTTGAAATAGTAAAGATGGTGTCCAAGATGGCCGCCATTTAAAGCAAAATTCAACCCGAAATCAAATTCGCAGTTAGTAACTATTTCTGATAGTTTTCGGTTGTATTCAGAGAATTTGACTGGCATGTTATTGTTGTTTTTCAGCGTTGTAAAATATTTAAGATGACGTTCAAGATGGCAGCAATAACAGGGCGGGGAATCACATGGTTTTTGCTATGATACACTCTTATTTTTCGTAATGGTAATGTTTTTGTCTTTGTTCTGGGAATCGTATCCATCAATCCATGCACCATGCACTTTCCAGACCACTTTTGGCTGGATCTGATGATATCATCATATCATATTATTCTCATAAAAGTTCCCACTTTTGGAAAACATTCCTTCAAAAAGTGAAGTGATAAATGGCAGGGTATACTGAACGGACGACATCACTGAAAACTTTGTGACAGAGTGTTTGATCAAAGTACAAACCTTTTTTGAATCAATGTGTGGAAAAAAGTCAGCTGGATTGATGGCTAAAATTTAGAAAAAAATGATGACGGAGTGTAGTGTAACAACACAAAAAACAACCCCTGAGTAGGTATCTGCATGCTGCAGATGTTCATTACCATCTTAACTGCTGGTTGGTATAGGCCTGCTTGCCCGGTGCAATTGTAACAACCATTACTACCATTCTGGTCTGTGGCAAGTGCAACAGACAGCACTGATGCTTGGATATTGCTATAACAAATATGTATGCTGGTCCTGTGCAAGTGTATCAGACATGCATGCTTGAAGACACAAGTTTACAGAATAATATGACTGCTGATTAGATGCAATTGCTAAAGACATGGGAAATGTCAGGGTGCGATTGTTACAGATATAACTGATGGTCAAGTGCAAATGTAATATACATGGATGCTTATAAGATGATACAATAACAGACGTGCATGCTGATACTAAAGACATGGCTGCTAGTCATGTGCAATTGTAAAATACATGCATGATGGTCTGGTGCAATTGTGCTTACCAGCCCGTTAAATGGGTACGAGCATAGGGACATATCTGCACGTCTGAGGCAAGTGTAACATATATATCTGTTGGTTCAGCAACACAACTACAGATGTGTTTGTTAGTCAGTTGCAACTGATTAAAAAATATCTGCTGGTAGATGCAACTCTAACAGACATGCATGCTGATCGAGTTTAACTGTAGTCAACGTGCCAGGTTGTTGGGTGCAACTGCAACAAACTTGCCTGTTGGTTCAAAGCAACGTTTAAAACATGGGTACTGCAACATGCCTGCTAGTCTCGTGAAGCTGTTACATACATAACTGCTTGGTTTCAGACATGTATGCTGGTCAAGTGCCACATAATCAAACATGCGAAATGGTAAATATGTCTGCTGAACCTGTGGCAATGATGCCTGGGCTGCTGGTTGGGAGAAAGTCGAACAGACATGCTCACTGGCTGAATGTAACATGAACAGATATGCCCGCTGATCCAGTGCAACAGTACCCAGCATTCCTGTTAGTTGGGTGCAATTGTAACATACATTATTGCTGGTGGGATGTAACTAACACGCATGACTGCTGGCCCAGAGTCTCGGTAAATGACATTTGTGCTGGTTTAGCACCACATTATTAAACACTCGTGATGTTAAGGATGTGGGATATGATGAGCTGGTGGCATTACATGGCCAGTGTTCAACAGATATGCCTGCGGACTTGGTACTATTCAATCAAACATGCCTCCTGGTCCATTGGAAATCAAAGAGAAAAGCTACTTGACCGATGCCCCTCCATCAGACATGCCAACTAACAATGTGAAACTTTATCAGCCAAGACTGCTACATTGTCAATACAAAGTAAGTAAGGGAGCAAACATACATGCCATGTAGAGACTTGCTATACCGCTGCAGTTGCAACATATATGCCTGCTGGCCTAGTGTTACTGTCTACAACATTGCTGCTGTTCAAACATGCCTACTGGTTGAGTGCTGCTGCAAGATGGATGCTTGCTGGACTGTGGCCACTCAATCAACATGCCTGCTGACCTTTTTTCCCTCAATATTGCATGTCTGCTGGCGGTGTGCTTTTCTATATGCTATACCTGCTGGTATGGTGTCTCACTATCAGCAGTGCCTGCTGGTATGATTTCTCAGCATCAGCCGTGCCTGCTGGCCTGGTGCTTCATTATGGATCATGCCTTTTGGTTTGATACCTTACTATCAGCCATGCCTGTTGGTGTTGTGCCTCACTATAGGCCCTGCTTTCTGGGGTGGTGCCTCACTGTAGGTCATGTCTTATGGTGTGGTGCCTCACTATAGGCCATGCCTGTTTGCGAGGTACCTCGCCATAGGCCATGCCTGCTTGTCCATTTTGCACTTCAATCGACATTTTTACTAGTTGAGTGCAGAGGGAAGAGGGATGGCTACAAGTCTGGTGCTACTCTTACAGAGGTGTCATTACGTCAGACATGTCTGCTGATCCGGTGCCACTCTCAGATATGCCTGCTTGTGCAGTGCAACTCTATCAGACATGCATGCTGGGTTCATTTATCCAGATACATGTGTTTGTAAAGTGTTTCTCCATCAAGGAAATCTGGTATGTTACAAATCCACCAGACATGCCTACAGGTAAGGTGGGGCTCCTAGGGGGTTGTAAAACTTATAAGCTATCCGCTTGGACGCCATCTTGAATATAACAAATTCTGAGTGATGCATCAGCTGCATCACTGGGATGTTAAAAGGATGATGTCTGTAACTCAAGAATCAGTAAAATCAGTATTTTGCATGCAAATCCCTGGAGTTTGCCTTTTCGTATATTTTTGTAATAAACTGCCATTTTTGCTGCCATTTTGGCTGCATTCTTACTTTATTTTTATATTTTTGTTAGAAGCTAATTGTCTTCAACGAGATTCCAACCTCATAGCTATTAATTAAAGGGAAAAAATGGGTTTAAGACATTTTTCCATATCACACAATTATTCACTAATAATTGGCCTCCATCTTGGACGCCATCTTGGATATATCGAAATGCCCAATGATACCAGAGTGGCATCACTCGGATTTTTCAAGGACAATGTATGCACTACCAGAATCAATAAAGAAAAAAAGTTTAAAATCAAGTTCCAGGTCCTCCTAAAATTCGCCCAAATTCTGCTGGACTAAAAATGATAAAATATTTAAAGATTTAATACAGTCTGTTGTTTTACCTTTCTAGTTTTACTGGTTTTTTCTGGAGATATTAACATAATTAAAAAGGCTCTGAAAATGACTAGTTAACTTGTCATTTTCAGAGCTTTTTTTTTTTTAAATTTTATTTTCTTCCCCCCGACCCTAAATCTGAAAAAAAATCCTGTAAATCGACTAATAAAAAAATTCTGGCCTAAGTGTTCTTGGTGTGTTTGTATCCCAAACATAAGTTTCCTTTCAGGCCTCCAGACAACAGTGTTAGTTGAAAACTAATTTTCTTATCTCTCAACCAAAACATATATTTTGGGCACTCAAAAGAACCGTCTCGATGAGATGGTTACTTTGAGTACCCAAAACACATGTTAAAACTTTTCGACTATTTGGACCTATGGTCCATATAATAACGAGGAATTAAAAATTAATTTCCTCATTTCTCAGCCAAACCATAAGTTGTGGGCACTCAATAGAACTGTCTCGATTTTGCGATGGTTCTTTCTAGTACTCAGAACATATACTTAAATTGATGGGTAAGAAATATTCACAGTTGCTTTTTTATTGCACCTGCTTATAGCAGGGTGCGATATATAGGAGTTAGAATTTCTGTCTGTCTGTCCGTCATTATGTCCGTCTTCTGTCACTTCTGTCACAAATAATTTCTCTGTACCTATGATAGTATACAGTTATTTCATGCCTGTTTGTAGTATAGTCAAAACTATTACCCCGAGGTGCCGTGGGAGACCTGATGCACTATTGCACAAGGCCGAACGTTTTCAAACTGATTTTTTCTATAGATCACAATGATATCTTCGACCTCTAAAGTTCTGCATTGGTCCTGGCAATTTATTAAGCATTTAATGTAACATGTTGAAATATCTATACTTAAATTGAGTCTTCCTTAAATTTAAGGAGGCATTGCTATTATAAAACTTTTTCATACTCAACTCAGCTGAGCATGAAATTTATTCTGCTCATAAATGTGATTTTTCAGGGGATCCTGCCCAGAATTGCTTAGAAAACCCTATATTTTTGTGATTTTTCAGGGGGGGGGGGTCAGGACCCCCTGTCCCCCCTCTTTGGATCCGCACATGCTGTTTAGCTGAAAGATTGTTGATGGCACGTAAAGAATCAAATCAAAACAATCTATTTGGACACATTAAACATCTTCATCAGAATGGCCATCATACTATCCGGAGGAAACCGTGAGACGCCATAACTGCCGTCTGCCGTGAGAAACTTTTTAACTTGGGTAGTTTCATTGTATGTATATAGGGGTCACAGGTTATAATTTCAAGATAACATTGTGCTTATTTCTGTTTATGAAGATCAGTCAGTGCAGACATCGATAAAGTGCTGCATTTTGAGGCATTTCATCAGAATCTTCACTGTTTGAAAAAGTACGCATCAAGGAGTCACTACGTGTACAAAGGATTAATGCTGAAATGATGGCTGGTATTTTTTCAAGAATCTCTGGTATTATTTTTTCAAGAATCTCATCAAAGAGCTGTGGAGGCATTCTTAACATCTTCTTTGTGGAACTCTCTCTCTCTTTGTTATAAATGTTGAGAAATACCCCAGCTGCTACATTCCATGGGCGGATCCAGAGGGGGACAGGGGCCGGGGTCCGGACCCCCCCCCCCCCCCCCCCCCCCCCCGAAAAATCACAAAAATTAAGGATTTTTTAAGCAATACTGGTCCAGATCCCCTGGAAAATCCAAAAGCTACAAAGCCAGAATTCAATGCTTGGCCATCATCGGCACGCCAGCGAAATGCCATTTAAATGGCGTTTTGCTGGCGGGCCGATGATGGCCTGCTGTATCCTCCCTCCCCTCATAAACTAAAAAAATAACATTGTCAAGTTGGACCCCCTCTGACAAAACTTTCTGCATATGCGCATGCATTCGTTATTCCGAAAACCATGCCCGCACCCATATTGACCTTGGTCTTTTTTACCTTCCTGCTGCACTCTGATCATCCTACTCTGCAGCTGCTGGTGGCCTCTTTGCTGCCCCAAAGGCTAGATATACGTACGCGCATAGCAATGATCGGCTTCTTCATTTACATAAATAAATGATTGCAGCAACTTTGTGGGTCTCCTTTTTATACCGTCGGCACACACTGGTTTAAACACAGCCCGTCGTCTACGTTTCACCGTAGAAAACCTTGACAGAACTTGATAGACGTAGCAGAACTTGGTCGGACCGTTACAAAATGTGAGAGGTACCAACAGAATGTGGCAGGCCAGGAATGCCTCTCCTGATCTAGATCAAAACTGTTTGACACTCTGATTGTATTTCGAAAAAGTTGATTTTGAAAAAAAGCAGCAGACGACAAAAATTTGGAAAAAATTCCCAGGGGGCAAAGAGTTAAAACATTCACAGACAGCTATCTAGTGAGGCTTAAGGCCAAATCTGTGCCATAGGTGGTGTAATTCATCAGTGAAGGCTCTGATCGACAAGACTGCACTAATGTACAGGCTCGTTTGTGCATATTAAGCTACTGTGGTTTATACATGTGGATATGTGATATGCACAAAAAGCTCATGGGTTGGTCCGTTTAGATTTTCTCAAGTGTTTTATTTTCTCCTGCAGTAATCGGATTCAGGTGACAGTTGTTTCCTGTGTTGCTGACACGCCAGTTAACATCGTGAAACATACATATTGTGTAGTATTTTGCTGCATTTCATTTAGGAATATGTCGTGTAGACCTTGCACATCATGAGCTATTGCGTGCTAAAGTTGGTAAGGGTGGTATAATTTTTTTTAGCCATGTATTAGCAGCATTATTTTAAGATTTTCTTGGCAAAATTATCTGAGAAATATTTCACTAATCACACGTAACAGATGTACATGTATAAACTTCGGCTGGCGTTTGCCCTGGATCTCAGCCGGGAAGCGTGTAAATTTCGGCTGGCATTCGCCAGGGGTCTTGCTGGCCAAAGGAGTCAAAATTGCAGGGGTACTGTTGTTGTTGTTTTTGTTGTAACTACAGTTGTTCGTGTACATGTTGTTCAGGTGTTGTTGCTGTTGTAACTGCAGTTGTAACTCCAGTTGTATGCGTAATTGTTGTTCAGTTGTTAGTGTTGTAACTACAGCTGTGTTTGTGTAAGCATTTTACAGTCGTTGTTGTTGTTGTTGTTGTTGTAATTCTTCTTCTTGTTGTTCTCCCTCTCTCTCCCTCTCTCTCCAGCTCTCCCTCTCTCTACCGCCCTCTCTATATCTCCCTCTCCCACTCTCTCTTTCTCTCTCTCTTCGCTCTCCCTCTCTCTCCCGATCTCCCTCTCTCTTCTGTTATACCTCTCTCTCTTTCCCACTCTCTCCCACTATCTCCCTTTCTCTCTCTCCCTCTCCCGCTCTATTTCTTCCGCTCTCCCTCTCACCCACTCTCTCCCACTCTCTCTTTCCCCCGCTCTCTCTCTCCCGCTCTATGTCTCTCCCGCTCTATCTATCTCCCGCTCCCTCTCTCCCGCTCTTTCCCTCTCCCGCTCTCTCCCACTCCCGCTCTCTCCCACTCTCTCTCTCCCGCTCTCACTCACTCTCCCGCTCTCCCTTTATCTCCTGCTCTCCCTCTTTCACCCACTCTCTCCCACTTCTCTCTATCCAGCACTCTCTCTCTCCCGCGCTATCAATCTATAGATCTCCCTCTCTCTTTCTCTCTCTCACTCCCGCTCTCCCCTCTCTCGTGCTCTCCCGCTCTCCCTCTCTCTCCCGCTCGCCTTCACTCTCTCTCCCTCTCTCTCTCCCCAGCTCTCCCTCTGTCTCCGGCCCTCTCAATCTCTATATCTCCCTCTCTCTCCCACTCTCTCTCCCCCTCTATCTCCCTCTCCCTCTCCCGCTCTCTCCATTTTTTCTCCCTCTGGCTCCCGCGCTATCTCTTGCTCTCTCTCCCCCTCTCGCTCTCTCTCCCACTCTCTACCGCTTTCCCTCTCCCTCTCTCTCCAGCTCTCTCTCTTTCTCCCGCTCTCTCAATCTCTCAATATCATCATTATTCGGTTATTGTGTCGGTGTGCCGCGGTCCCTGCGCACAAGGCATATATAGCACACACGGCACACCCAGTTTTTACGCACCCACTTTGGCTTCAAAAAAGGACTTCGGGCTGTATCCTGCCCTTATCCTACGCCTATCTGCGTTAAGTAAAGGTGTGGGGCATTAATTAGTTTGAATTTTGGAATTGCTCTAAAACAGGTTTCAATCTTGTAGGGATGGACGTGACAATTTTGTCTGCACAGTGTCACCCCCACTGTTCCTGAAAGTGAAAAATTTTTTATTCCGCCCGGAAGGGCAAGGAGTTTTGTTATCGTTTGTTTAAGTTTGCCGCTCCTCCTAATGGTGAGCTGTAAGTTGATGTATCAAGTGGTGACAACATCCAGGTTCCACTCCGCACTTCCGTCCAGTTCTTGTATACATGTGCTCGCGGGCGGTGTTACTAAGACGCGGACATCAGTCTACGAAGTTAGCTTTCCCTAGGGCAAGCTTTTGGAAATAAAGTTTTGCCTCCTTAATTATATTTTTCTATTTCAGTTGCAAGTTTGTGGAGCGGGTGGCGAGGAGTCGGTGTTCTTTTGTGATTGATGATCCCATGAGAGATCTCACTTGTTTGCTCCTTAATTTTTTTAACTCCATATCCAAAAGATGGCCATTCGTCATTAGATGACCTATTGTTAAGGGGTTTTAAGCGGGGGATACGGGGCTTATTCCTAGGGGGAAGGGCGCCGCTCGGGTGTGGTAAGACTCAGAACATGTGTGTGTGTTCTGAGTTTTCCCAGCATCCTACCTTGAAATTTTGCTTGAGGCTTCCAAAGAATAATATACCTTCCGGGTTTCTCGTGTGAAACCGTTATTGTATATTAACCTTAATTTGGCGGGGCATGCATAAGCATGGCCGTCACATACAGAGCAAGTTGTGGGAAGGTTGAGGGTTTAGTTGTTAGTGTTTTAGTGGTTAATGGTTAGTTATTAGTATTCTGGTGATGAGTTTTGCAGGTCTGCGAGAAGCGGAAGAGGTATTAATTAACCTCTCCCTTCCCCTGGCTTCGCTGACAAGTTAGTAGTTAAGCATGACAAACGCGCGTCGCGCCATTTACAAAATTCCAAAATTCCAATCTCGATCTGTGTTGAGCATCCATCCTATTCTTTGAATCCTATCCTGTTGGTCCACAATCCATCCATCGTTGATATTGCAGCTGTGTCGTCACATCGACTGACACACCAACAGAAAGACCGGCTCAGATGCAGTTGTATGCCCTGAAGAGACTTTGAGTTAACCAGTTTACCAATTCCAAATATCCAAGAAAGATCTGCCCTCTCTATATCTCCCTCTGCCGCTCATTCCCTCTTACGCTCTCCCTCTCTCACTCTGCCACTCTCTCCTACTTCCGCTCTCCCTCCCTTGCTCTCGCTCTCCAGCTCCCGCTCTCTCTCTCTCCCACTCACTCCATATCTCCTGAAACCTTTGAACGATTTTCATTAAACTACAACGGAAAAACCATGACTCAGCTGTGCAGCTATGCAGATTCAAGGTCGTGGTCACACTTCAAGGTCATGGGATTTACCCTTCAATTTCGTGTCCGCTCCTTATCTCCTGAACCCTTTGAAAGATTGTCATTAAACTTCACCAAAATGTTCCTCTCAGTAATATGGCGTGCAGAACTCATGACTAGGTATGCAGACTCAATGTCAAGCTCACACTTCAAAGTCATGGGATTTACCCTTCAATTGAATAGTCTCATCATCGATTTTTATTTTTATTGATTTTTATCAATGCAACTTTTTGACTCACATTTTGGGCTTAGTCTATTTGTGCATTTGGCACCTATGCACAGAGTTACTGTAGCATCTTCAGTATTGGTAACTTTTGGAGATACATGTATTGGCGCTCTTGCTTATCGCAAATACATTTTGCTAAAATAAATACGAAAACAGTAAATTGCACATGTTAAAATCGCACGCAGCGTGTGAATTGCCATGTCTGAAATAAACTGCACGACTTGCTTGTTTCAAGCGTGATGTATGCCGTCGACCGACCATTTAAATCAAGTCTTAGATCTCCTAAACTACTAATTGGTTAATAATATGGGGCTTGGTTTTTTTTTTATCTTATTTTCATACACTTCAGGAATTTAATTTGTGAGCTTTTCTTTTATATCAAATCAAAATTATTGAGTTTAAAATGTTGAGCAAATCCCGAATGGAAATGTTTAAATAATATATGAACTTTCCTAAAGCTTTGGAATCTAATGCTGTTAGATGAACTCTTTGCATGCTGGGCAATTTTTCATGCTTTTATTGTCGTCTGCTAACCTTTTTTCATAATTATTATTTCAAAAAGTATTCCAGGAACGCTATCAGAGTGTCAAACGGTTTGGATCAAGATCAGGACCGACGTTTTGTCGGGCCTGATCTGGGACCAAACTGTTTGCAAGGTTTTAGCAGACGACAAGAGAGATAAATGTCTACATAAGTGGCGATAGCAAGCTCCAGTGCTATGAACAAATGCCAACGGATACTACTGAATGAAAATGGGCCTTGCGAATAACGATGTTCTGTATCATATCCTGCATTAAAACCTGCCTTAAGCGGCCACTCAAAAATTGATAAAACAAAGACCTTAATGACAAATGGTAGCTTAATGAAGGTCGAAAATATTGCAGAATGCTCCCCTTATCGTATCGATGTCGACCCGATTCTGGGCCGACACATAATATCGAATTGCTAAGGATCCGATCTTAGTCCGATGTTAGTATCGATGTAGACCAGCGAATCGCTACGAAATCGACACGATGTTGGTCCGACATTCGATATCGTATCGATGTGGACCAGATTTTGGCCTTGACATAAGTCTGATGCCCCTGAATACGCTATAAATACCCGCAAAAACAGCTGCGGGTAGGCGGCGAACGCACTGGTTTAATTAAAACTGCGTTTGGGATTTTCACAAAAAGTGTTTTCGATCGTCTAAATGATGATTGAAGAACGCAAATATGACGTAAGCGAATGCCAATATGTGTATTTTTGCGATCCAAAACGCCGCTGAAAGCGATTAGAAATGCAGTCATGCATTTAAAATACATTCAGGCCCGTCACCTATGGTGTGGTTACGCATATGTAATCGGCTACGAATGCATATGATTATGTCGTTTATACTCAAAGAATGTTAATGCATTTCCCAAAGGTTGCAACAAAGTAGTATCAGTCGATGTTTAGCAGACAAAGAGTTTATTTGATTTTTCCAGTGCAAATTTATATACAGGATCTCGTCAGGATTAAATGACCAGGAAATACCATAATCACAGACCACATACCAACCCACGGCACCGCGAGGAAGAGACATAGAGCACTACAGCCACACGACAGCAACACCATTGCAAGGTGACAATCAAAGTAAAGGGAGCGCAGTGGCTCAGTGGTAGAGTGCTTGACTCGAGACCGAAGGGCCGTGGGTTCGAGCCTCATCGGCGTCACTTCGTTGTGTCCTTAAGACTAGCTTAGTACTGGTTCAACCCAGGAAGACCCGTCCCAAAGTAACTGAAAGATTGTTGATCGGGACGTAAAGAATCAAATCAATCAAACAAACAAACATACAAAATAATCAAAGTAAAGCATCCGGCTCTCCCTCAGCAAGATGATTGTAAAGAAAGGACATACAGTACTGCATTACAACACGGACCAAGCACAAGTCCCACAAACAATGGGATCAACATTAAACAATGGATCAACTGCAACAGAACCACTGATAGTGCTGCACGCGAACATAAAAGCGCAGACCCGCCTGCGCGTCCGCACAGTCTGTGTCCTTGTTATTCGCTCGAGCTGGAACTTGATGATAAATGCAGCTATTCATTATTCTAGCCAGTCGCTGTAGCTAAGAAGACTTGTTTGAGACTGACCTGACCGCAACCCCGCAAAGACACTTTCTTAGCGACGAGGCTCAATTCATAGGGAGATTACTTTGAGGCACATTAGCTCACAAATCTTCGCAGGGATGTTTTTTCTCGACGTGGCCTACTAACTTGTTTCTGGTAAAATACAAAATTACAGAAGATAAAAAGATTGGAATTTGGATTAGGCAACCAGCTTTTGATTCAGTAGAGTAAGACAGTTTTAATATTTAATTGCTTACATATGAACTTCAATATTTAATTTTTGAAACAAATGGACATATGTTAACACATATGCATCCTCGGTAACCCAGGCATGACCCATTCCGTACCCGCTGCATTCCTCGGTAACCCAGGCGTGACCCATTCCGTACCCACTGCATTCATGTGTTCCGTACCCACTGCATTCATCACATGAATGCAGTGGGTACGGAATGGGTCACGCCTGGGTTACCGAGGATGACACATATGCCACTGATATGCATCGAATTTTGCAGAATTTGCCATATTTATAGACATGCACATCATGTACTTTTTGTTTTATTTGACCGATCTTTCGTTGTTTTTTATATTTCAATCTCAGTTCGAAGACCAAACAATGGCAAAGCGTTGTAAATAGAGGAGCTTACATGAGTGCTCATGTTTTATTGAATTTATTAAACGAGTTGGGGAAAAAAAGATAAAATGCGAGGCTTGCCGAGCATTTTATCTCTTTTTCGCAACGAGTTTAATGAATTCAATAATACAAGAGCACGAATGTAAGATTCTATTTATCATATGACATTAAGATACCTTTGAAGATTAATTGCTGACGGTAAAACGTTATAATATTGTCATTATGTACGCAACGTTGTTATGGACGTCATAACGTTTCCCGTAAATCGATAAACCACTAGTGGTTTACAGATTTTATTGCATGGCGTTATTTCACTCCCAGACGCGACGTCATATGATAACTTGTTTTAACATTTTTTGAGGTTTGATCTCTACTTCAACTTATACATGTCATGCTCATTTCATTTTGCATACATTTTGATAAATATACTAAATTTTCCTTCGAGTATAAGTAGCCATTATTCATTTGTAATACGATTTGTATTACATGTACTTGAATAAGCCGTCATTTTTTGATTGCACGAGGGTGGGCCAGGCCTTAGACTTTATTTTTGGCCTTAAATAAAACTTTCAACAATGGGTTAGTGTCTGATGCTTTTGCTGGGCCCACCATCGTTCAACACGAACTATTTCCTAAAAGGCTAGAAACATTTTATCGTTCTATTTTTGAGATTAAAGCCTGAAATGAAAGATTCTGTTACTGGCATGTTCGATACCAAGATTCTAAGCTCAACACTAAGAGCTACTTGCTTTGCATAATTATGGGAAACGTAATTGTAACGTGACAAAATGGCAAAATTCCGCAGAAATATGTATTTTTAAAGGTCAAACAGAAAAGTTATCGTTCAAATAGGCAATTTTTTATTCTATATATATGAAAACTTAATAGAAGAATGCATATACGGCATAAATGATTCAACAGTGTATACATGGAACAGATAAATAACACTGAACAGGTGCTGGATATTAAAAAAATGTTGTTATTGGTTGGCCAAAACAAAACATGTTCGTTACAATGTGGTAACGAACACGTCACTCCGAATGTACTTTTCTTGGTTAAGCTGGTACCCTGGCATCCAATTTAGGTTACCTTGCACCCCCAGGACAATTTTTCATGGGTGCCAAATTGTTCATTGGGACCCCCTGGATGCGAAACGAAGGTGTCCTCAAAAAAATTTGGTTTGGGCTATGTGAAATTGCATGGTTTCTATGGCAACCCATAGCGAATATGAGAAGGGGGGTCTGCCTACAAAATTACTCACATCTCAGCTGTTACTTATCCTAGACTACTAAACTTAATACCAAATTAAAGCGTAGACGTAGGCCTGTTATCCCCTTGATGCATATGCAAATTATCTAATTTGTATATTCATAAATATTTATGAAAACATTAAAAATGTTGTTCACGAATGGGGGTATACGTATAAGATCAATAACATCTCAGCTGCTTTTAGTCATAGATTACTAAAATTTGTACTAAAACAAAGCTAAGACATATGCCTTTTCATCCATGGTCAAATATGCAGCGTATCATATTTGCATAATTTGCATATTCATGAATATTAATAAAAACGCTAAAAAATAAGGGAAAATCATTACAAATATAAATAGGCTGATTTCATCCCAATATTGTCATTGTTGCATGTTTTAATATAATCACTGTTACAATTTGACAGGTCCATTCATCCAGTGGTCCTATATAAATATTATCTCATTTGAATATTCATGAAAATGCATGAAAACTTAAAAAAAAATGAGGCAAAATCACGTAAAAACTATAAGCCTAGGGGAGGATTTAAGGTACGATTTATCCTGCACTCCCAGGGCCTTTTAAATTCATGCCACATTGTTCGGTGGAACCATCAGAATGTGAAACGAAGTTCTTATCAAAAGAAATTTGGTATGGGCTACGTGAAAATGCATGGTTTCCATGGCAACCTCATATGATTCTCGAGATTGGGGGTAGGCCTACAAATTCAATCATATCTAGGGTTCTACTTATCCTAGAGCACTAAAATTGGTGTAAAATTAAAGCTTAGACACATGTCTTTCTTCCTGTGGCCTGATTTGTAAATCATCTAATTTGCATACTTTTATTAATGAAAGAGGATACCATAGCTATAAACCGTGATTGGGTTTAAAACTAGGCATGCAGACAGTCGCATGATATCCAAATTATATCCAACCCTTATATAAAGTTTTACTATCTTTTTGAATTGATCACTAAAATTAGGTTTTCCAACAATTCGTTTGAATTTATAGACTAAATCACCATAAAATATAGGTTCTGATATGCCTTGTTGCAGAAGAGTTTTTAACCCAATGTTGTATTTAACAATTAACTCTGAGTGTGTGTAGTAGAATTTAGAAAATGCTTTTCGAATTTTATGATATCAATAACCTTGTTTTAATAATTTAGCAGTTAAAAATAAGTTTCTGTTGTTGAAGTCATCAACATTAGAGCACATTCTAACAAAACGAATAAGCTGAGAAATATATACACCATAGGAAGGAGAGGGAGGAATATCTCCATCAAGAAATGGGAAATTTACTATTTCAAAATTAAAATCATCCTGTTTATCATCAATTTTAGAAGAAACTATGCCATTTGTTATTGACAAGTTCAAGTCCAAAAACGGAGCTTCAGTATCAGAAGAATTCGCCTTATTAACTGAAAAAAATAGTAAGTGAGTATGATCAGGAAATACCACAGTCACAAACTGCAGACAACCCCGTGGCACCGCGAGGAAGAGCCGCTCAACCATCACGAGACACCAGGAAGACAAATTAAGCAAAGCAATCAGCTCTCTCTTCCCCATCAAGATGATTGCAATACTAGAATGGACATAAAGTAACGTACAACAAAACATAGAACAATGGGAGACAGCAGTCAGTTTTCTCCCTTGACTACTCTCTCAGGACAACTAGGTCCAAATAGTTGGGTCTCCTCGGTTTTTATCCCTGCTTTTATTGCAAATATTGGAAAACATTTTTTCTTGAAATATGACTCAGAATATTCCAAAACAATTTAAAACATCTTATTTTATAATCTTTTCAACATTTTTACTCAGTTAATGCTTATCAGCATCTCTTAATTGGCACAGCTGTCAAAATAATTACACTTATTTATCACCTAATCACCATTATGACCCTATGATAAAGGCAGAGGATTTCAAATGGTTGGACCTGGTTTATCATTTGTTCCACCTCGGTAGTTACCTGTGTTTATCAGGGGCATTAACTGACTGCTTTTTGCCATTACAGACTCCAACAATGGGAGTGACAATAAACAAAAAGTCAACAACAACAGAACCACCGCCTTAGAACGGACAGCAGCCTAAGCCACCGGGGGGCTTAAATGCATTTTACTGGTACCAAATCTTTGCCCAAGATTCTGCTGTTGTTGAAGTACAAGAAATGTTCAGCTCGCATGGAGGCCATCTAACTAATGCAATGTATCATCATGGAAAACACTCTAATCAAATTAACACTCCATGATGAAACAAAGAAAAGGGCTCATGACTCACAGATAGTCAGAGCTAAAGAAAACCTCAAGTTGAGCCACGGTGGGTCCAGCTACAGATAAGCATCAGGCACCAACCCACCGATTAAAGCTTTACGTCAGAGCCGTCATAGAGTCTGAGGCCCGACCCACCGACGTGCAATTAAAGAGGAAACCATAGCTATAAACCGTGATTGGGTTTAAAACTAGGCATGCAGACTGTCGCATGATATCCAAATTATATCCAACCCTTATATAACGTTTTACCATCTTTTTGAATTGATCACCAAAATTAGGTTTTCCAACAATTCGTTTGAATTTATAGACTAAATCACCATAAAGTATAGGTTCTGATATGCCTTGTTGCAGTAGAGTTTTTAACCCAATGTTGTATTTAACAATTAACTCTGAGTGTCTGTAATAGAATTTAGAAAATGCTTTTCGAATTTTATGATATCTATAACCTTGTTTTAATAATTTAGCAGTTAAAAATAAGTTTCTGTTGTTGAAGTCATCAACATTAGAGCACACTCTAGCAAAACGAATAAGCTGAGAACTATATACACCATAGGAAGGAGAGCGAGGAACATCTCCATCAAGAAATGGGAAATTTACTATTTCAAATCTAAAATCATCCCGTTTATCATAAATTTTAGAAGAAACTATGCCATTTGTTATTGACAAGTTCAAGTCCAAAAACGGAGCTTCATTATCAGAAGAATTCGCCTTATTTAACTGAAGTTCAGTGGGATATATCTGACCTACCATTTGTTCAAAATAAGGATTATCAATATTAAGTAAGTCATCTAAATATCTGGAGGTAGAGTTAAAAGCTTCAATAATATCAGCTTGATTATTGTCTGACAGAGACAACATTAAGTCTCTCTCGTAACAAAACAAAAACAAATCTGCAACAAGAATAGCACAATTAGTACCCATTGGAATACCGACAATTTGTCTATATAATTTTGAGCCAAATCTTATAAATATATTGTCCAAAAGATAATGGAGCGCATCACACATTTTCTGACATGACCACAATTTATAACATATAGGTTGTTCAGAAGTAAAAAAGGCATTTTTATCATTACAAGCCAAATAAAGTGAGCCCTCTCTGTTAAATGTTTGTTCAATTAATTCTGTCAGTTTTTCTTTTATTAGATTATGAGGCAATGTAGTATAGAGAGTAGAGAAATCATATGTAGACAAACCAGATGCTAGAAAACCTCTAGACTTCAATTTATTAAGAATTTCACCTGAATTTTTGATAGACCAAAATAAATTTTTACCATTTCTTTCATAAACTGTTGTGCAATATTTAATGACATGGTTTTTAATTGCAGTGAGGCAATAAAAACAGTTCATTTGGATATATCTGACTTACCATTTGTTCAAAATAAGGATTTAATTACTCATATCTCAGCAGCTTATAGCCCTTACGTAGCAAACAAGGTGCCAACTTATTGCTATGACGCAGCTCTTTATCTCAATGGTAATATTTGCCATTTGTCTCATTTACATATTCATTAAAATAAATATAAAGATTAGAATAGCGAGAAAAATTTCCAAAAATGATTGGGGTATACCTACAAAATTACCAATATCTTAGCTGCTAATTGCCCTAGAGTAGAAAACAATAAACTTAATTTGCATAACAGTTTTACCTAGTAGTTGGCCATCCAGAGCCTGGAAAAAAAATTATGTTGGCATTTTTGAGTACATTTTGGCATCCATGGTCAAAGTGTATCTTGATGTGTTTTAAGAAGGCTAGGGGTGGATGCCAAGTCTGGAAATGCCCCAAAGTCCCAGAATTAGGTCAAAGGTCAACTGAGTGCAAATTCTTGTATATACGTCAGAATTTAGCGTTTTTATCAATTAGCTATCCAAAATTATGATCTTAAGTAATGCAAAATCTCTTTTGGATACTACAGCCATGCTATATAAACAAACAGCATCATCAAGGCATGATGTGTGTTTGGATCAAAGGTCATTTAAGTGCAAAATCAGTGAAAAAGTGTAGCAATATTTTTTTATATAGGGGCAAAATTCAAATTTTAAGTTCCCTTCTATCCTAATGGAAGAATTTGTTTATTGCTATCCTGCTATGTGTGTGTCTATCATGTTTGGAAAGCAATGATTTACCAAGTTTCCCGCGGTCAAATATTCATAATAGGCATGTAAAGTACGTTACTGTATAAAATCAATTAAAATGTAATACAACTAAGAATAACCATTTCATTTTAAAGAAATAATTTTTTGTTTGATGCTTTTTATGAATGCATCATTTTATGCAATTATCTATCCTTTTATACATAAGACGTGTTTAAGTTGTTACTTACGTTACATTTTACCATCTGAAATTGAGTCATTTCTCAAAGGTATATGTTCCTAGCTACAGTTTTCATGAAGGACTTGGCCATGATCTCATGCTTATAGGACTAAAATAAATAATTCTTTACTCATTTTACACATTTGTTGTGTTTATTCCCATCTATGAGTAATTGCAAAACACTGTTTACAAGGCCACTACCTGCTAATTGCATATATACTAAGCATAGCTTCATGAAAACACAAAGACCAAGCCTCCTATCATAAAACATCAGGCGTGTTGAAACTATGATAGAATATGGTAAATACCATATACTGGAAGGAAAATATCCTCACCTTGGTCTTCACATCGGCCTGTTAGCAGATGGTAATATACATAACATAAAGCTAATATACAGGTACATTCCTAATAATGACCATCCAGTGAAACATTGTTAACTTTTTGTTGGGTATATCATGGAAATACACCTGACATTAAGAATAATCCTCCATATAACTTTAAACATTTAATTGTAGGGGTGTCCTTTCATTGGCACATATTAATGAAATGATGTGGATTCAAAAGCAGCATTTCTTTGAAATCAGGCTGCTTGTGAAAACGTATTCATCCATATATAGAAGCAGTATAGATATGATATTAAAGGTAACTTCTTATTTTAAGATACCATAAAATATGTATATATCTTTCACAGCGCAACTTTTTATACACTGTAATTGTTTCAGTGTCGATAAATTCAATTCTAAGTAACATTATTTAACATATTTTGCTTATTATGTTTTGCAATGATGATAGAGATCAAATGCTATGAGGTAATTGGCATGTGTTTCTTTATGTTATTCTTTTTAACTGTAAAATGCCAATGCAAGTTTTTTTCCAAATTAAATTTCCCCAAAACAGATGTCTGGTGACTTCTTGGGAACACAGGCATTCGCAATATTGGAGCACCTGATGATTTGATTGTGTTCATAGTTTTCCATCAGTTTGGGTCATTTCTTAGTATTTAGAGTAAATGTGTCCTGAAATGGTTATCTGATATGTACATTTACTAGCACAATCCATTGGTTTAACATCTCCGATTTGCTTGATGTATATAAGATCCTAAGGTAGTTAACTCGCCTGTTCTAGTGTAGAATCTATCCGTTAACCATGACAATTTGCAAAGACAGGGATTGATTGCATATAGGGTAGGTGACTTACATTAATGTATAAATCTACTGCTCGTAGATACAAGTGCAATATATCAGATTGGATAGCACTTGTCACTGGAAACATACTCGAAATGTGTAGTTTTAATATGGCATTACTCTTGAAATAAAACTGAACTACTTTCCTTTCACTATATACAAGACAGTCCTCAATCAGTGTTGGTCTTCACAAATATCTACAAGGATATAGGTACAAGAGTGAGCAAGTGTATGCTTAAAATGCTTTCTGCAAGCTGTTGTCAGTAATGTTGTTCACATTTTGGATGGTTTCGCAATAAACCTCATTTAGTAAACCTTTTAAAACCAACAAACAGACCATAACTCACTTTTCATAGGACATATATAAAACATGTACTAGGGTTACAAATAGCTCAACAAAATCAAATAGTGCATAAACAAAACTAAAAACAAACTACCTCGTGAATAAGAAAAGCATAGAAATCAGCTGCGTGTGACACTACTTTTTCAACATTCAGTTAAATCTGTGAGTTTCAGAGATGCAAACCATACTAGTGACTGTTGGGAGTCATGCTTTTGTTTTATGCTTAAGAATAAAACAGTTATGTGATCTTTAAAATAAAGTATCACTAACGTTCGAATGATTTGTTGTTTATGTTACCATGAAATATGTTCTGATGTTTTACAAGACTGCTATATGGCTCAGGTAACCTTAGCTAAACCAACCTTAGTCTAAGATAATTAACAAGCAGAATAGTATCTGTCAGAATTGCTGCAGAATATAATAAGATAATCATCATTGCAATATGATATGAAATCTAGTTCAACAAAACATGGAAGATTTTAATGGGGACAGATGATAAATTAATTTTATAATGTAATTGTCAACAGTGAAAAGTGAAAATTAAAAGAATTCAGCATACAAGGAAAATCTTTAATACTAGATCTATGAAACATCCTATATTTAGACATAAACCATGCTGGTACTGTACAACGATGTTTTATTTGCAATCTTCAAAAACCTATTCCTGCTATAGAAGACACTCAGCACTACCCCTGCATTAATTCCTGCCTTGCCACTAGATGTATGAAATATTGCTATGCTATTTTAAGTAAATTATTGATATTAAGTCAATATTTAAATCATGATGTAGATAGCATGTTTATCGTTATGTACCATTGGTAGAAATCTGAAAACTGCAATATGAATGTAAAAGAACCAAGCAAATTACGAAAAGTAATTGAGTAAGACCAGGAAATGTATATATTGCAGACCAACCCATAGCACCCTTTTAAATTAAGTCTTATATATAATAAAATGAGTGTAGTATATGCAAGCGAATTGTGGAGAGCAGACCCAAATTTTATATAGGCCTAACAACAATTACTACCTTTATCCATTTATGTAAGGCACCCTTTGTTACCTACGTTACCTCATTAATATATGTGCAAATATTTAAGATCCATTATTGTTAATATAGTTATAATTTGATTTAATTATGAAAGATATTTTGCCAATTCCAATGCAATGTAAATTATAGAAAAATAAATCTGTAAACAGCTATGTGTTACCTGCTGGAGGCTGTACAAATTACATACTAATTAGCATATTTAAATATTTACTTGATTTCACTGCAAGTTAAAAGTTATAAACAACTTCAAATATATGAAAATGAATATTTTCAAATAGAATACAGACCAATATCATGTATATTTCGGGTCAAGTATCATGGTTTATTCTAATACAAGTAATTTGTAAAGTCATTATTTGCAATTTAGTATAAAATGTAACATACGTATCTCTGACGAGCAGAAATACATATCAAAGATGTATGCAATTGATTTTTATGTCTAGTTAAACATTTAATGATTAAACTGTATCACTAATACTATTAAAATAAATCAAAATTAGCCTTGTACTGTGTGTACTGTTATTTTCAATGCCAGTAGGGTAACGTTGATTACAGGTGATTAATAGAAAAATGACCGCAGAAAAGTTATTAAATTATGGGTTTCTAAGGCCCCAAGACATATCCCAAACTAAAAATAGTTTATTTTTCTGAGAGGTGCAGCAAACTCTCAAAGTAGCCCATATATCTCAGTTTAGCCCAATTGAGGGAGAATTTCCGTCAGAATTGCACAAAACTTACGATGTTGGTCTTTGTAAAATCCATAAAAGGATGTTTCAAAAGGTTTTTTTTAATGATAAACATGTTAATTTAAGCCTTCT
The DNA here is from genome assembly GCA_964019695.1 of Loripinus fragilis. Classification (NCBI taxonomy): domain Eukaryota; kingdom Metazoa; phylum Mollusca; class Bivalvia; order Lucinida; family Lucinidae; genus Loripinus; species Loripinus fragilis. The sequence continues at coordinate 16,911,918 of OZ026520.1, forward strand.
GAAAGCCTTCAACCTTTTTAAGAGTTTAAAAAAAACATCTTTTTGTTGGACCAGAGAAAAAAAAGAAACACAGTTTGTAAAAATGCTCCAATTATTGCACTTGATGACCTTTGACCCCATTTTTAAGTCGACATGTGAACATTTAGTTATAAAAACAGTTTCTCGATGTTTTTTTAGACTTATAACTATAAGCATACAATATTTGGCTTGAAATGAAATATGTTTACATATAAAAAGATAAAGTTGTTTTACAGTAGTACACATTTTCTCATTTTTGCACTCAATGACCTTTGACCTAATTTCTGGCCTTCATATGCAAATTCAGACTTGGCATCCACCCATATGGCTTTGTACACATCCTTAATATTATGTTAAAAGTGGTCTAACAAATATACTCAAAAATGCCAACAAAACCAAAAATATGCATCTTTTTTCGATTCGGATTGCCAACTATAGTGTGATAATAAGATATAAGAATTAACTAATTTGTTTAAGAACAATATTAACAAAAACTTTAAAAATACAAGAAAAAAAATGTATACAAATTGATAGTAGTGTACCTACAAATTACTCATATCTCAGCTGCTATAATAAATCTTATACTTTTTCTTTTACTCAAAAACACTTAGGATTATGCTGTTTAATATGGTACTAAGCTTGTTACTATTTGGCAATTAGAAGCTAAGATATGAATCACTTTGTAGTTATACCCCCTTAATTTTTCTGTATTTTTCTCTAATTTCGTATGTTTTTATCAATATTCATGAGAATTTAAATGTAATGTGTTATGAATTGGATCATTTCCGTAAACATGCTGTGTCTATGCATTGACTTAAAATCAGGTTTGGCACTATTGGGCACTTAACTACTGAGATATGAGTAATTTTGGAAGTGCACCCCCTTGATTTTTCCGCAATTTTTCATTCATTTCTTCTGTTTTCATTAAATTTTACGAAAATTAATGATAAATATTTTTCATATTATACCTTATGGTAAACGAACAGTGTCTAAGCATTGAATTGGCACTAGGTCTTGATCCACATCTGAATAAAGGGTGAGGTTGGCGTCGTTAAACTGGTTTAAGCCCGCCAGTAAAATATTTTACTGACTGTTCCAAGGCGGTACTTCTTTAGTGGATCTTTTATGTTTTTGTTCTGTCTTGTGTTTGCTATGTCTTTGTGCGCGTCTGTTTATATGTGCTTTGTGGTAACCTGCTGGGAAAGGGCTGACCTCTTGGCTCTCGTTTGTGGTGTCTATTGTGAGTCTTTCACTTTCCCATTGGTATCCTGGGTCAGATGTGGTACTTGATTGTATCGATTCCTGATCTTTGCATCCTTACTTACTTTGATACACTGGAACACATGGTAGGTGAAACATTTGTCTTTTTTATGTACATCCCTTAATATTTCTAAGATTTTTTCTTTCATTACAAGTTTTCATTAATATTCATGAATATGCAAATGAGATAATTTTCATATAGGACCACTGGATGAAAGAACTTATTAAATTGAATCACTGAGGATTAAAAAAAGGCAACAATGGTGATTTGATGATGTTTTTTTGTGCTGAAATATGTTCATTTATAATGTTTTTTTATGATTCTACTTCGTTCTTGTAGGTTTTCATTAATATTCATAAATATGCAAATAAGATGATTTACAAATCTGACCACAGGAAGAAGGACATGTGTCTAAGCTTTAATTTGACAACAATTTTAGTGCTCTAGGACTAGTAGAACCCTAGATATGATTGAATTTGTAGGACTCCCCCCACTCTCAAGAATCATATAAGACGTTGCCATGGAAACCATGCATTTTCACGCAGCCTAAACCAAATTTCTTTTTAGGAGAACTTTGTTTCACATTCTGATGGGGCCACTGAACAATGTGGCATGAATTTAAAAGGCCCTAGGAGTGCAGGATAAATCGTACCTTAAATCCTCCCCTAGGCTAATAGTTTTACGTGATTTTCCCTCATTTTTTTAAGTTTTCATGCATTTTCATGAATATTCAAATGAGATAATATTCATATAGGACCACTGGATGAATGGACCTGTCAAATTGTAACATTGATTATATTAAAACATGCAACAATTACAATATTGGGATGAAATCAGCCTATTTATATTTGTAATGAATTATCCTCGTTTTTTAGCGTTTTTATTAATATTCATGAATATGCAAATTATGCAAATATGATACGCTGCATATTTGACCATGGATTAAAAGGCCTATGTCTTAGCTTTATTTTAGTACAAATTTTAGTAATCTATGACTAAAAGCAGCTGAGATATTATTGATCTTGTACGTATACCCCCATTCGTGAACAACATTTTTAATGTTTTCATAAATATTTATGAATATGCAAATTAGATAATTTGCATATGCATAAAAGAGATAAAAGGAATATGTCTAAGCTTTAATTTGGTATTAAGTTTAGTAGTCTTGGATAAGTAACATCTGAGATATGAGTAATTTTATAGGCAGACCCCCCTTTTCAAATTCGCAATGGGTTGCCATAGAAAACATGCAATTTCACATAGCCCAAACCAAAATTTTTGTGAGGACACCTTCGTTTCGCATCCAGAGGGTCCCAATAAACAATTTGGCACCCATGAAAAATTGTCCTGGGGGTGCAAGGTAACCTAAATTGGATGTCGGGGTATAGGATAAAACTGTATGAGAATACATGTTTTCCCGATTTTGGTTCGATTAGTCAGGTATTCTACATGTAAAAACATGAAAGTATGATATAAAAGTACAATGAAAACATATTTTAATATACGACATATACATGACGTTTTTGTCTTGTATTAAAAATCTGCTTTATTAAATTTGAAGATTGATTTTATACATAAATGAGTAATTGATACAAGATATCTATTTTTGTTTTAATACTTAAGAGGGCAAGGTCTCAGATAATTCTCAATTAAAGTTCTTAAACATTATAAATCATTACAGTGCTCTAACTGGAAAGTGGTAACAAGCATTTTCACAAGGTAACGGTCATGTTTACATATATTGGGTGCCATTTTACTATTTATTCCTTATTTATGGATATCAAAATTCATTGCGATATCCATAAATCATTATGGATATCAAATAATAACTTATGGATATCCATTAAATCATTTTTTGGATAACCATAAATCTTTTTTGGATATCTACAAAATATTTTTCAATATCAATGAAACATTTTTCGATATCATTTAAATCTTTTTTGGATATTCTAAAATCAGGTGGAAATTTGATATCTAAAGATCAATTTATGGGTAATAGGGGATGCCTTTTTGACATCCATAAAAACAAAATTAATTTAGGATATCCATAATTCATTTTAGGATATTGAAAATAAGCGTTTTTAAGGATATTAAAAAATCAGTTTTTTTGATATCCAAAAATCGATTTATTGATATCCTAAATTTAGCGCTAGTTTGTGATATACTGAAATGCATAATGGATACCTATAAACCATTTATTGGTATTCATAAATCAGCTTACGATATCCATACTTCATTTTATGATATCCATAAATGAATTGCTGATCTCAATAAATAAGTAATGGATATCCATAAATGAATTATAGATATCCATAAATGAAATATGGATATCCAAATATGGTCTATGGATATACATAAAATAATTATGGCTATCAATAAATGATTTATGGATATCCATAGATAAGGAATATATATATAGATCAGTGGTATGTACGTCAGGTCATTAATGCAGATGACGAAAATGACACATACCAGGTTTCTTTTCTTGCAAAGAAAACCTTTTTGCAAAGAGCAAGTACAATTTCAATGGCCTACAAATCTAGACATAAAATTAGTAGAGCGTGACAATATCCTTTGCAAGCTCACATCACCCAAACATTTGGCAAATCACAGCGAATATTAATAGTTTAGGCTAAAAAATAGAACCAGGCGAATAAATATATACTAGGAAACATGTCCGTTACCTGATGCATTTTACGATATAACAATATTATACTTTATTTACATATATAAGTTGGTGCGATAAGCTGGTGTCACTTCGAAAACAGGTTGTGCCTTTAAGTTGTCCGATTATCAGTCTTCGTTGGGCGGATGATGAGGGTACTGTGCTTATAGAGCACACAGTGTGCGTGGATGTGAAAGGTGGTCTGAGTTTTAAATGGACACAGGTGTAATTCTGTGCTATGCTATGTGATTATTGAGTACAATTTTAGTTTAGAAACTACACAACTGAAATTAAAACTTTCCAAACACGCACCTTCGTCGTTCGTTCGTTCGCAATTGCTTTCAAGTTCTTCCTTTGTGTACATGTAAGGCAATGAGATGGTTCATTCTCCTCTGAGTCATAGTACTCCTTAAATAAGTTTGTGCAAAGCTGAAAATCTTCTTTCACTGGTGGCATTTGCTGCTGGAATCACTAAAGTATAATGACGAGAGTTACAATTTCAGAATAGATCGCTCACATTGCTGGTTTTAGCTCACGTAGATAACCAAATATGTCTGATAGTTTGATTGTACCACTGCCAACATTTTTCTAGCTAGTCTCTGTAGCTGAGGAAACTGGTTTGAGTTAAGCTTTGTCTGCCAAACGGAAGACAGGTTTTGTCGCGCGCGTCGCGGCCCAATTATAATTACTATCTTTAGCACACATATTAAGAAATCGTGTTTGTTTAACCGGTTAACCACTGTCTTTCTCACCTTGAGGCAGACGAAATATTGACCAGCATGATCGGTTTATCACTTAATATTATTAATCTTTGATCGTCGCAAAATAGGTCATTAAAAGAGGTCTAGAAGGAAACGTGAGAAAATGGCCCTGCAAAAATCATATTTGGCTGAAAACGTGGGCGGGCTAAAACCATTTTGGACGACGGCCTCGGTGAAAGGACTATCATTTGAATATTAACGCATAAACTGTTACAGTAATAATTGTGTTTATACTTCACTTTCAGTATATATTTGGTAGGTGAAAATATTTATAGCTTTGAAATCTAAGTCTTAGTATATGATACTATTTATGACATATTCGTTACTAGAACATGGTAAGTTTGATATTTGATTCCAGTGCAATAACTTTGCACTATGATAAAAAATGACAGTATAATAAATGTCTATTATCCTTTTTCTCATAAAAGTGCATTGATTAGATAATCATTAAGTAATTACGTCATATTTTGCTAAAGTATCTACATGCATTAGAAACATTTTCATTTTGTATTATACGTTACAAAAACAACATGCAGCGTTACACAAGCATATAATCATTATCATTTTTTTGGGCTACCCGCTTTTTTGGTTTAGGTTTTTAGATATACCCATATCTATGAAATACACCTTTTGGTCGCGTGTCTGCTTGGACTTTTTATAAAATGTGTACTTGGATAAGATGATATGTACAAGTAACGTACATTTTAAAGGTCAATTTGATTGGTTCTATATGTGCACATTCAGTGTGGTGTATACAAAAAGTATTCGTATGATGTTCAAAATACTTTGGATTTTCTTGGTTCAGATATTGATCTTTAAGTTACTGTTGCTAATGAGGCAAAATAAAATGGGATATTTTTTCTTATATCAGATTCTCAAATGCACCTACATGTACTTATTGAAAATGCGTGACCAGTCGTGGTAAAATTGAATCCTAATGTTACATTTTATTTGAGAATTATTCCATATTATTTCCTTTGCTATCACATGAGTGCTATCAGAGTAATTAATTTTGCATCACCCGGATAAAACATCCCGCAGAAACATATTTTCCTTTGTATTCTGATTTTATACTTAATCATACTTTATCAAAATTGTTTTAAGATGATTTCAAAAGAAACTTTGATCACTTTAAATTGATGTTGCCGTTGGTATATCATGAAAATAATGGCTGATATATGATAGATGCAAGTACACTTATACCACCCTTACCAACTTTAGCACGAAATATCTCGTGATGTGCAAGGTCTACACTGATGTAGGTGGTATAAAATAGTTATACCATGTTTGTCCACCTGTACGTAAGATAACCCACTCGCTAAAGCTCGTGGATTATCTCCACGTACAGGCGGACAACCCATGGTATAACTATTACTTATATCATGATAATTATAGTTGAGACAAGATGCTAAAAGCAGAAGGAATAACTATGTACCCATTGCAATTTCCACATTATCCACATCACCCATACAAATACTTTAATTTGTCAAAATAAAATTAAGTTCACTAAAAAAACTAAAACAAAAAAAACAACAACAAAAAACAACAACGTTGTTCCCCTAATGATATTTTATATATTTTTCAGATTTCCATAATAAAAAGATGACTGATGAATGGTCAGAGCTAGCTAATGTGACGCTCACACAAGCGGATCATACAGCTTCAACAACGTTTCCAAGTTATGTATGGGAAACCGACGAAGTTAATTATTTAGAACACTTCTGGCAGAAGTATGGAGAAATTCATGGATATATTGCTGTTGTTGTGTGTACGTTTGGTGCGATAGCAAACATTTTGAATATTATTGTTTTGACCAGGAAACATATGATATCTCCAGCAAACTTTATTCTCACAGCACTGGCAATATCGGATTTTCTGTTAATGCTTTCATACTTGATTTACGCAGCTTATTTTTTCGTAATTAAAAATCCTAGATTTGATAACACTCACTCGATTGAATGGATGTACTTTATCATGATACATCACTATTTTACCATTACATGTCACAATTTGTCAGCGTGGTTTACAGTCACACTAGCTGTGTTTAGATATATATTTGTGTGTCGGGGTATAGTTGCGTGTCGACAAACCAGCAAACGACGCGCTAAATTGGCTGTTATTATAGTTGCAGTTGGGACCGTTTTGCTTTGCATTCCAAACTACTTCCTGTACAAAGTAGTTCACGTAAGTCAATTTTATGAAGAAATGAGAGGCTACTGGGTTATAGATTCAGATTTTGTAGAGGAACATCCTGTCTATAAGGTTGTTATGATGTGGTTGTTCGGGTTTTTTATGAAAATAGTTCCATGTTTTATCTTAACATCGCTTAGCATATTGATGATTATCAAAATAAAGCGCGGAATCCGCCAGAGAATTCGTATTTTAAACCAAGTACAGTCTGAAGAGCATAACGTGAATCTTGAACATAACAGGACGACATACATGCTTTTGAGTGTCGTCATCTTGTTTGTGATAACTGAATTTCCCCAGGGAGTTCTAAATATGATAGCTGGATTGAATGTCAATTTCTTTGAGGAAGTGTATGTCAACCTCGGTGATCTGATGGACCTGCTTGTTCTCATCAATAGTGCTGTTAACTTTATCTTGTATTGTGGAATGAGCCAGCAGTTCCGCGATACATTCCGTTCTTTGTATATGAGAGGATGTAATAGACGTTTACAAAACACGCATTGTCATAAAAGCAGCTCCACCAAGCTGAGTTATATTTGAACACAGTTGCAAGAAAACCTGTTCCCAGCAGGCAATTGACTTCAAAATAACGTCGTATCGACGTCGTTGCGACGTCATGACAAAACAACGTCACATCGACGTTGACACGACGTTTTTTAAGGCTGTGTGCCTGCTAGAGGTTTTGTTTTATGCGAACAACCAATGCGCAGATAGCCCTACGCATCATCTCTGTCTAATCACTACCTCTGATTTTCGTTCTCTGTAATGCATTTTTTTATATGTGACACACCCAAATTTATTATAGTTAGTCTATGTAGCTGAGCAATCTGGTTTGAACCTGACCTGGTCGTAAACCCTGAAGATAGATTTTTCTCCTCACGAGGCCCATTTAAAATAACACATTGTTTGGCCAGTATAAGAATCGTTCTTTTGCACTACCAAAATATTTGCCATGCAGACTCAACAAAGCATTCGCTCCTTGCAGACACAAAGAGGGGCGTAAGACAACCTGAATATATCGATTCGTAAGTTTGTGAATTAGAAGAGGCAAAGTAGCTTAGAGATGATACCAGTTTTGGGACCCGTTCATCGCGATTTTTCAACTGTAAAAACTAAATTAGTCATATATCCGTTATATTTGGATATGCCATTATTTACAATTTTGTATTCGAAAGACAGATGTACTTTTCAAATGCTTTAAGCTTCCAACGTTATATTGGTTACCTTAACTTCATAAAAGTAAAGAGGAAGGCAAAGATCAGGAATCGATACAATCAAGTACCACACGTTTTGGAAAATGACAAAACACAAGAAAACACAACACACAAGAGGTCAGCCCTTTTCCATCAGGTGATCACACGGTTGCAAGGAATAGACACGACAGCATAATAAAGACAAGCATGAAACATAAATAACAAAAAGGATCTACAAAAGAAGCACCGCATTGGAACGGTCAGTAAAAAACATTCAGATGGCTTAAACATGTTTAACGGTACCACCCTCACCCTTAACGCTGATGTGGATCAAGACACATAGATGTTTGGTTCGCATGGAATACCCCTAACTTATCGATGCATCATCTCCTAGAACATACAAATCAAGATATAAAAAGAAGACAAAGGCATCTTGTAGACCATATTAATTAATTAATTAATTTATTTATACAATATTTAAAGAGGTGTACACTTTTAGCTAATTTTAGCTAGTTTTATTGCTAATTCTTGTTCTAATACTACAACTGAGTTGTCTATACTTTTAACCTCTTACCTCACTGCACTTAAAAACCATGTTATAAAATATTATGAAAATGTTTATGAGAAGAATGGTAAAAATCTGTTTTGGTATATTTAATATTCTGCTGAGTATCTAAAGGTTTTCTAGCATCTAGTTTCACGATGGAGAGTCACGTGACTTTAGAATATTAAAAAATGGCGGATTATTGTCTAAACACCTCGATTCAGGTAAGACTTTCTTTGATATTTCCGTTAATACTGATCAGATTGGCATGGGGTGTAAAGCAGATACCACAGGAAAATAAAAGTAAAATGTCTATCTTTAGCGACTTTCAGACAAAGATATGGTTAAAAAGTTATTGACGAGCAACAGAATTTTTCTGTTGCTCGTCAATAACTTTTTAACCTAATCTTTGTCCGAAAGCATGTTGATGTCTTTTTTTGCGGGGTATCTGCTTCAAATCCCATGCAAATATGACCAGTATTAACGGAAATATCAAGAAAGTCTAACCTGAATCGATGTTTTTTTCAATGGTATCCGCCATTGTTGTTGTTTTGAAGTAGTGTGATTCTCCGCCGTGTATGTTGTCAACATAATTGAGCCGCGACATGTGACTTCCAACAATGTGGCATTTTTACAAGTATAGACTCAGATGAGCCTGTGCAGCCTCCTTTTAACCTTAAAAAATCCAAATGCTGTTCAGTCAGTAGCTTAACAGTCATAGAATATAAAGCGACTACCAAATGCTCTGATTAGACTGCGCATATGCGCAGGCTGGTCTGAGCCTTTGCGAGTCGCACATACCACATTGTTGGAAAGCTCATGTTGTGGCTCAGTATTATGATTATTTACCATAAGTACTACATTGCATCATGCTATGATCAAAGAAACACTAACCAAATTAAATGAACATACTTTTAACAGTGAAGGTTCGCTTTGTTTGGTTTGTAATGAGAAACGCGTTCTTTCACCTTCTGAACAACCGTAAAGATATAAACGACCTCGTACAGTCTTAATGAAGGTTTGTCCACAAAAATGGCCTGATAACAGGTTCAAAGAAAATAATACTTTTCCACTGGAAATGGTAGTTTGTTCAACCCTCGAAATAACATCGACATGGCTTTTTACATTGGTAAAATACTGAATAAAAATATGGGTTATTATGAGTTCTGCAGGCATGCATCATACCCCGTGATGAAATATTTTCAATGCAAAGATAAAATTATAAATCCAGGGCCATAACTCAGTTGAAATTTATAAAATAGTAAATGCAATTGTTTCAACTTAGATCTTATATTCACCAAAGTTTTTTTTTCAAAATTTCATCCAATTTTCACTATTTAAACTGAAAATATAGAAAAAATTCATTTTCATATAGATCAAGGGCACTAACTTTCTTCAAAAATCATGAAAAATGAAGTGTTAATATCCAAGCATAGATATATGTATGGGATAACACAAACACGCATCAAAATCCTTCATTTGTTCAAAAGATATTGAGCAAAATGCAACTATGAACATTGACTAAGGGCAATTTGACAAAACTTACCCATCTGCAATTCCACAAAACTCGTCCCAAAATGCTCAAGATCTATACACCAAGAACAATTTTTTAATATATTGTTTCCAAAATCACTCTTTCTTAATATCAACTCTTACACAAAAGTTAAAAAAAATTGGTCACAAAATGCTCAAGATAGAGAGGGAAAACAAAGCGCTGACATGCAGGCAGACAATTTTAACATCAATAAAGGGTCAAAACTCAATTCAATGAAAGTAACCCGTCTTCAATTCCAAATTACTCTTTCCCAATATCAACTCTATTACAAAGCTTGAAGAAAATTGGTGAAAATTCTCGAGGTAGAAAGACACTTTTTTTGTGGATCATTTGTGTTTTTGTGCCTTGTGTTTCTCATGCTTAAAAATTGCGTCGTTTTATTGCTGCCTTGTGTTCACCTGCTGGGAAAGGGCTGACCTCTTGGCTCTTGTTGGTGATGTTTATTGTATTTTGTTACTTTCCCATGTGGTATCTTGGGTCAGGTGTGGTACTTGATTGTATCATTTTCTGATCTTTGCCGTTTTTTTTTTTTTTTTTTTTTTTTTTTTTTTACTTTAAATGCAAATTTTGTATGGAGGGTTTAACATAATACTACACACTTTTTAAAGTGGCGGGTATCAAACACCATTTCTGTTATTCAACACATAGGAAATAGAAAATGTTTATTGAAATATACCCCCTCGATCAAATCCTTTTGTATACAATTGTAGTTTTGCATGCCAGATATCATATACTTGTAAACGGCATGCTTGATCAAGGTGGTGAAAAGGCTGTCAAAACATCCTAAACAAATTATGATAAAAGCATATCAAGTCATTAATCTCTATTAATTATGTGTTATCTGTAGATTGATATAAAGTATATGTACAGTATGTAGTTATGATATACCTCGGCGAACAGGCCAGCCTGATTGAAAAGCACTTTATTACAGATAACGTTCAAATTTTATGGACAAACATTCTTACTTACCAAAACAATGAACTATTACAGACCCTAATTTTATGCAAGCACAGCACGTTCTTCTCAAGTTTCAGGCTACTAACATTTACATTATAGTTCACTGTATTTAGATGAAACCTGACAAAGCATTGGCTTCTACTCCAAATATGGTCACAAAAAGCCCCATCCTCTTAAACTTAATATCATGATATTTTCCAAATGTTTTTATTAGGTGCACTGAATACCAGTGGCAAGTTCAATAATGCGAGCGCTCTCGAGCGCTCGTTGTACTGGTGTCAGGCTTTACACATTATGAATAAAGATAGGTACCAATCAACGAGCGCTCGGCGAGCACTCGCATTATTGAACTCGCCTCAGGAGTATATAATCGTTATAAAGGTAAGAAAGAGGGCAAAGATCAGGAATCGATACATTCAAGCATCACAGGCTACCAATGGAAAGGTAGCAACTTCACAATCACACTGGTAAATGTATACGTCGATTTGCTGGTATTTACACGTATTGCCGGTACTTCATAGACCGGAAGTGGTAGATATTGGCGTTGATATTATATAGAAACACATGCCGTATACCAAATGGTACGGAAGCCTATATGTGACATTGTGTTTTGTGTTATGTCCTTTTGATTTCAGCGTTTTGACTATTTACTTTTGTATGTTGAGTTCTCTGTTTGTGTACAATGTTGCACATTTTAAACGGCGCAATTCACGAGGTAGAGCCAAGATGGAGAACACACGAGGAAAGAAAGACGAGAGTATAAGTATTTTAATTCATCCGCTTTAATGTTAGTTTATATATATACTTTTGAAATCTATGCAGCCGGTAACTATCACAGTCAAAAAGTCTACCGGAGGCTTTCGGTTTGATTATGCTTCATACTGGGTTCTCACTGTGAAAGTAGTCACACACACACACACACACACACACACACACACACACACACACACACACACACACACACACACACACACACACACACTATTCAATATAATACAGTTTGAATCACTATAATAGTCCGGTCCATTTATATCGACCCATTTAAATTGTTACAGAAAGAGCTACGTGCATTAAGGGGCTTTTTTGGCCCCCCTATGAGGCTAAAATATAAAAATGGTTTTTTACCAATTTGTTCATATTAGTTTATTAGAACAATAACCAAAGTGTAAAAGCCTCAAATTACTTTTACTTTTACCGTTGCTATGGTAACAAAAATGGCTGCCAAAATAGGCTGCAAATAGGAAATTGACCATTTTGATGCAAAATGGAGAGGTTTGACAGAGCAATTAACATAGAACACAAGCAAATACCAAAAAGATATTTTAACAAAAGATGAGACTTACCACGGCACATAACATAATAAAAGGAGTTTTTGGTATTTAGCTGTGCTGATATCTAATTATTAAAAAGTCGGTCTCCCAAAGCCTTAAATTTGGTCCAAAATGGCAATTTCTCTGTTTTAAGCTCATTTTGGTGGCCATTTTTGTTACCATAGCAACAGTAAATTTTGAATAAATGCCAAAATTTTACACTTCAGTTATTCTTCTAATAAACCAATAAATTGAAATTGGTGAAAAGCAATTTTCAGTTTTTGGCTCTAGAGGGGTCCAAAATAGCCCCTTAATGTACGTACCCCTTTATTCTGAGATTTTATTCTGTAGGTCTGGATCTGATACAGTGCAATAGAAAATAAGATGGCATTAAAGGCAAAACGTATCTATCTATCTATCTATCTATCTATCTATCTATCTATCTATCTTGAGGTTATCTGTCTGTCAGTCTGTCATCCAGTATAAATGTTGTTTTCAAACGTCACACCCACTGTCATATAAATTTATTGGGTTTATCTACCTTTCTGTCTGCCTAAATGAATTTTTCTACCGTCTACCCAATATCCACAACCCCTCCCCCTGCCTACAAAAATAAAAAAAGATACTTGAGTTTATTCACCTGCCTGTCTGTCTTTCCGCCTGTCAGTCTGTCTGTTTTTTCTGTATAAGAAAACAAGTAAGTATTACACGGAAATTCTGCAATCACTATGATGAAGAGAACAGTACACAGACAGTCACACGACAGCAAGAAAGCATTCAAAGTTAATCTGTTAATCAGTTTTCTGGCTCTTTTCCTCAGCAAAATGACTGCAAAACTAATGTGTAAAATCACTACGAACTTCACCACATAATTAGAAGACAATACAATACCCCTACACACAATGGGAGAAACAAGGAATAATCAATTAACAACAACATAATCAATGCCTTAGAACAGGCAGTGGTCGAGATCACCAGGGAGGGGCTCTTCATCCTAGATTACGCTATTGTACATAAAGCTGTTTTCCATTGCCTACCCCATACCCACCCACCACCCTATAAGTTTCTTGGGGTTATCTACATGTCTGTCTGTCTGTCTTATGTTGTGGCGTGAACAGACAATCGTTATATTGCTATATGTGTACTTGTATACTTTTTTTAATTGATTTGACTTTTATCTTTGGCCCTTTTACTTCATCTTTTGTGTTTTGTCTTTTGTGTTTTAAAATTTGTCTTCAGAAAGGGTTCTTTCCTTTATTGTCTTTTGCGTTTTAACTTTCAGCTTTTTACTTTTGACTTTTGTGTTTTAACTTTTGTATATTGTATTTTGGCTTTGGGTTTTCGCATGCTAGTTCTATGATAAAATTTTAAGGCATCTCAGTACCCTTCAAATTTTGGCAGCAGACAAACATTAAGACAGACAGACAGACAGACAATTGATAGCGTATCGGATATGGGAAGGCGGTGGAAATAGATTGATAGATAGATACGTTTTGCATTTAATGCCATCTAATTGTTGATTGCACTGTATTCGACCTACATAATAAATACTCAGAATAAATAATTTGTTACTATTAAAATGGGTCAAACTGTCATGTACAGAATTGTCCTAGATCTAATTGAATACTTACACAGATAGCCTGGTTGAAGGGAAAACCTACAGTAGACTTTTTGGACTGAGATATTTACCGGCTGCATCGATTTCATAAGTAAAACAAACGTTACACAGGATGCATTAAAATACTTGTACTTTTGTCTTTCTTCCCTTTATTATTTCCATCTTGTTTCTACCCCTATGAATTGTGCTGTTTAAAATGATGCACAGCATCATACACAAAACATACATATGTATGCAAATTCATATATGAGCCACGTCGTTAGAAAACCTGCATTTTGAAATGTGAGAACAAAAAGGCACTGAATAGATGTGTCCTAACATGCTGGTAAACACAATTTTTAAAGTTTAATATCTTATTTCAAGACCCTAACACACCTCGCCTAAAACGTGATATATCAAACAATAATTAACAGCTTTGAAAGTGCGAGGAAGACGCGCGCTAGCTGACGTCATTTGTTACTGCAAAATGACGTCAGTCATGGCGTTAGACGGTGTAACGTCGTTTTTACGCTGGAAAGACGTAACTTATACATGTAAATATATGCGACACAATCCAACTATTGGCGGGATTTCCTCAGTGCAATGGTGGAAAGTCGGGAGAAGCTGAAGACTTCAAATGTATTTTCGTCGTTTAATGTGTATTAAAATCAAAATAGATCAGGGCCATGAATTACAATGCCTCCTTAAAGTTAAGCAAGACTTAAGTTAAGTATTGATATTTCAACATGCTATATTAAATGCTTAATAAATTGCCTGAATCGATGTGGTATTTGTGGTCAAAGATATCATTGTGATCTTCAGAAAAATTAAAACTATTTTGATTTTAATCAGTATTAAACGTTATTTTTCGCATCCTGAAAAGTCAATTCTTAACTTAAGTCTTCCTTAACTCTAAGTAGGCATTGTTATTCCGGGCCCAGCTCTATAGCGTGAATTGTTGAATAATAATTTACTGTTTGTCGGTCAATTGTAGGAAGATAAATCATTCGTGCTATGCGCTCATGATTTGATCTTCTTTACTACTGACCTCCAAACGGTGAATTAATACTCAACAATTCACTGCTAGAGCTGATCTTTTCTTCATTATAGCAAGCTTTTGTAGCTTAGAAAGTCAATTCGAGTCCAAAATAGAAAGTTGGAAATTCAAAATTCGAAAACGAGATGTCTAGCGATAAGGCTAATTGTCACTGTTTCAATGCTTTATCAGTTCCCAGTGGATGCACAGCTGATCTGTGCCTTTGTTTTCTGCATGTGTAAAAAGGCAATTCAATTTGTATTTGACCTCTCTTTGATCTGTTCATTTTTCTATATAAACATTTATTTATCTATAGCTACACAGCCAAGTTTGTGTTAGGCCTGTTAGAAATCCGCAAAGGAAGGTTTTCTCATGTTGAGGCGCATATGTCAAATATTATACAAGGTAACTTCTCATATTTGGCGTGAAAAGTACTGGTCACAATTTACACAATTTCCTTTTACTTTACAAGGATAAAAAAATAATGCAGGAACACTGAACGACTAACGAAACCTGGCACTAACGACTAACTTGTAAAGAACACGTCCTAAGGCAAAAAGTAAAAAGTTTATTTTAATAAAAGAGTATCAAATGTGATTTTTATTTTAATGCATATCACCATTAAACTTCCGTGAAATATCTGCTCGTCATGCTGAACTGGCTAGCACATTAAACCAGTGACCTTGACCTATATTTTACAAGCTCCAATGGCTGGTATTTTTATATTTGTATGTCAACCCTTGTGCTCTCATCAACCGAAATGCCTTACACTATCCAACATTTATAAGGCATTATGCATCCTCTCAACATCTTGAGGCAGCACGCATCTTAATCCGATGACTTCTACATAAATTTCAAGCTACATTGACATTGCCATTTATATGTCAACCTTCAAGATCTCGTTAAATATTGTGTCTACAATCACCAAAGCGTGCATAAGGCAAAATCCTGTGTTGGTTTGGAGACATTGACCTAAACTGAAACCAAGTTCTAATTGGTCAACACCTTGACCCATGACCTATATCTAATGCTTTATTAATAAAGGCTTAATGACTTTGTCTCTCTTCGCCCAACAGATGCAGCACTAACTCCGTGAAATTCTTGTTCTTTGTCAAAACACTGCCCCCCCCCCCCCCATTTCATATATGCTTATTACTTTGTTGTGGCTGTGTAGCCAAAGTACATCTCGTCAAAGTCAGAATGCAAAAACATTTCTACCAATCTATCTATGTTTCTCTTAATTTAAATTAAAATCACTCGTTGATCTCATAAAAATTGCAAGTAATGTAGATTGAAAATTGAAGAAATCTGTATTAACCTAATTCAGAATGAAGATTTCATTCATCTAAATAAACAAATATTTATTTACTTGGAAATTAAGCAAAGCAATGTCAGGAACGGATACAATTAGATTCTAAAACCTACCCATAAAACCACAAGGTAAAAGAATCACAACGAGATTGATGGGAGTAAACAAAGGACATATAATGAACCGAGTAAGCAGCTATTTTCCAAACAGGTGGTAATTCTGAATTCGAATGCAACTGGATAAAAATTGCAGCTTAAATAGGAAAGTTATATGATAGCACTGAACAGCAAGTAACCACAACAAAACATCAACTTGGAATTGTCAGTAATACGTTACTAGTGGATTTAAGTTAACTTTACGATGGTTCAGTCATAATCCTCACTTTCGATGTGATTTTTAAACACGTATTTGAATGGCCCACGTAGAGGTTTCCAACTCATCAATAAATCAACACTGGCAACAAAGGAATCATAGGTAAAACCATGGTGGTTCAAGGATATGAAGAGTTAACAGAAAAACGCTTACTCTGACATTTCACATCGCTACTGTAACACTGGAGGAAATGAAAGCCAAAAGTTGAATCCTGGTGAGCCAACACACAGAGTACGTGTAACGGTTAATTTGTGCGACAACTATTTCTAATTTCATATGTTAAGCAAATACAAGTTTTAAAAATAAAATTATTTAGGATTACATTTCGTTGCTCTTCTATGGATGATGTAAAAGCCTCAAAGTGTTATGTATCTGGCATTTGTATGCAATGCAAATTAGGAAAGGAGTCAAAGTTCTGGAATCGCTACAATCAAGTACCACACCTGACCGTGGATACCATATGGGAAAATGACAATTACACTAAAACATTAGATACAGGAAAGCCAAGAAGTCAGCTATTTCCTAGCAGGTGACCACAAGGCTGCCTGACACAGACAACACAATATAGCAAAGACAAACACATAAAAAAGATCCACAAAAGAAATACCACCTTGGAATGGTCAGTAAGAAAATTACTGGAGGGCTTAGTTTCACGGTACCAACCTCACCCTTAATTCTGATGTGGATCAAGACACATATAAGTTTGGTTTCGCATGAAAGATCCCTAACTTATCCATGAATCGTCTCCAAGTACATATAAATCAAGATATAAAAAGGTGATAAAACGAAGATATACAAAAGTATATACAACTGAATGTCGTAGCAAAAGAAATCAAACAGTTAAACCCTGATGGGCCTGACAGCAGACACAGCATCAGGCCCAAACCCTCTCATTTATAGATAAGTCTTTTATTTGGAACTGGCAAAGCAAACCTCTTAATTTCCTACCACCACTGTCATCATATTAAGCAAATCTACTGCTGATGAAATTAGTTAATAGAACTTGTGTTCACGGGTACATGTATATAAAGCAAAACGTGAGTGTTTCAGATTTTTTTTTCTGTAGGTCTAAGTCCAATGAACAAATTCATTGACGTTTCAAAATCATTTCTTGGGTTTTATAAGGCTCAATATCACCAGAAATTCATTTAAACACGTCTTCTTACTATACATTTCTTTACATGTTGGTACATCAACTTGATCTACCAGTGTTTCAAACTCAATGTGACCATTGAGTATAGTATATAAGGCTATCCTTCATGTATATCAACATTTTATCTGCGCTCTTATTGAATCGAGATTCCAGTTTTACACAAGCTAAGAAGTCACCATGTGAGCTAAACACTCTTTGTGTTTTAACAAAGGCGGCAACTAGGGCACATATTTGGCCAGTAAAATATACTCCTCAAAATAATTAAAGGACCAAGATTTTAGAATGCGAGTATAATTAGCTCAAACATTTAAATTCTGTAAAACTTGGCCCAAAGCTTTCTATTCTTTCCGCCCATTAGTCAAGAATCATTATTACTGAATTCCATGCCCAATTCTGCCATTACTGTGTCTCAAATGCACATACCCTCAAAAACACACTTTCAAAAGGCAGTGGGTGGGGTAAAGAAATTCTTCTGTGGTCATTCGAGAAGAATGAAAGTGACATAAAATTAAACTTTGTTTTAAGCAGTTCAACTTACATGCAAAAATTTTCTTCAAACAGTTTCAATATACTGGGAATCAAGCATTTTCTCCTCTAACAATGGAGTTTTGATATTGTTTTGTTTTCTGAAAACAATGCCTGTACTTGGCCATCAAGAATCAGATTTTCAATCGTCATTCTTTGCCTTTGAGTGTTAGAAAGATGTCCTGGCGAATTGTTTAAAAATTGTCACAGACAAACGCCAAAACCAGTTGTCTAAACCAATAGTCTGGCCATAACGCCACAGCCAAAAGGGGTAATTTTCTCTCACAGGTAGAGGTGGATGGTATCGACGGGATTGAAACACTATACAGGCATGTGAAAACAGAGATTTCAGCATCTAAAAGCATTTTTCATTCATTTCATACAGTTCTGTGGTCCAAAGATCACACACAAAAAATGACATTCCAATGCATTTAAGTCACGTTTTAAAACGACAAAAAAATGCTTGTTAGTAACATTTTCTACCTTTTCTTTTTTGTCGTTTCACTTGGCAACGGGGTGTCAAAGATGTCCGAAAAATTCAGGCTAGATCGTAAAATTGGTTTTCAAAATACGTTCTACACAAAATGCATCAATGTTATAATTGATTGCATTGGTCCTTCAATTATTTTGAGGAGTATATATCTAAGTAAGAAAGACGGCAAATATTAGGAAACGATACAATCAAGTACCACACCTGACCCAGGATACCTTATGGGAAAGTGATAAAAACACAATTAAACATCACAAACAAGAGCCAAGAGATCAGCCCTTTCCCAGCAGGTGACCACACAGCAGCAATAAACAAACGTGAAAGCATGATAAACACACGACATAAATAACACAAATGATCCACAGAAGAAATATCGCCTGGGAAAGGTCAGTAAAATATTTTACTTGAGGGCTTAAACCAATTTGACGGCACCAACCTCACCCTTAGTTCAGATGTGGATCAAAGTAAGTAAGGATGCAAAGATCAGGAATCGATACAATCAAGTACCACATCTGACCCAGAATACCAATGTGAAAGTGACAAACTCACAGTTAGACACCACAAACGAGAGCAAAGAGGTCAGTCCTTTCCCAGCAGGTGACCACAAGGCACATATAAACAGACGCGCACAAAGGCTTAGCAAACACAATACAGAAAAAACATAAAAGATCCACAAAAGAAGACACATATTTGTTTCCACCCCCAGTAGCCTTGGCTGCTGTCCGTTCTGAGGTGGCGATTCTGTTTTGATGATTCATTGTTTGCTGTGGCTCCCATTGTGTTGGGTCTTTGTTTTATAGTTTACTTCTTATTGTCCTTTCTAGTTTGTTGTTGGTTGCTTTACTTTAATTATGTTGTCGTGTGGCTGTCAGTGTTCTTTGTATCTTCCCCTCTGGTGTCATGTGTTAGTATGTAGTCTATGCTTGTGGCATTTCTTGGTCATACTCATCTGTTTTGGGCGCTTCTATATCTAGTTCTGCTTAATGGGATCAATAAAACAGAGTCGGAACCATTCAACATAAAATGGGGTTAGTTTCTTGAAATTATCCTGTATCTCTCGGGTCCTTAAAACGTGTATCAAGCAATGTAATAACTGGCGCCTCAGCGTTTCCCGCCATGTCTCTATTGCTGATTGGAAACAGTTTCCGATCATGAAGATGTAAATCCAACAACTGAGTCTGCAGCTGTGTGTCTAAAAAGGGCTGCAGAAGCACACTTCAATGTGCCTAGGTCATAACGTAGATCATCTGGTGCTATCTAGAATAGTTCAAAATAGCTAAATATGAGATGGGTTCTGAATGCTGAAATCGCTGTCGTGATTTTGTTTTTTGATGTTTGTGTGTGTGTGTGTGTGTGTGTGTGTGTGTGTGTGTGTGTGTGTGTGTGTGTGTGTGTGTGTGTGTGTGTGTGTGTGTGTTTAGGATACATATTAATTGTCTTCCACATAATGTAAATCAATGATACACAAACTTTATCATTTGTCAAAATAAACCAGAATTAATTGTACTCTACAGTAGTACCACGACCTCTAAGTAATGACCCTCGATTAATTCAATGCATTTACCGTTGAAGTCGCGCTTCAAAGCGTTTTGTGGAAGTATAGATTGGCCTTTCTTTTTATGAAAGTATGATGGAACACAATTAACAACTCCACACTAAGTATTAAATTGACCACATTAATCTTGCAGAGACATGGTTTTACCTGAAAATAAAAAAGATAAATTATGAATATTATTAATTATTAATAGTAAAACATCTTCGGATGCACAAATATATGTTTTTTTCTGTGTTGTGTTTTGCTGACTGGTTTCACATAATATACAGGCATTTAAACAACTATTAAAGTTGTTTTTTAAAGAACAACTGATTTGATATCAGTGAAACTACCAAATGTTAAGGTCTAATAGCTACAATTATTGCATTTTTATGGTAAAACCAAAGATCCCCAATAGGACACTCTGCGCTCACAAACAGTGATCGAGTACAATTTAGTTATTTCCAAAAAGACCGATACACTCATAGATAGGCAGATTAATCTATAGATGGATGGATAGATATATGCAGTAAATATACATGTTTGATTGATTTGATTATTTACGTCCCATCAACAATCTTTCAGTTAAACAGAGACGGGTCTTCCCTGGTTGAACCAGTACTAAGCTAGGATAAATGTGTCTTGCTCAAGGACCA
This sequence comes from Loripinus fragilis, assembly GCA_964019695.1. Lineage (NCBI taxonomy): Eukaryota > Metazoa > Mollusca > Bivalvia > Lucinida > Lucinidae > Loripinus > Loripinus fragilis. The sequence continues at coordinate 16,933,044 of OZ026520.1, forward strand.
CAGCGCAGTGACACCGGTGAGGCTAAAACCCGCATCCTCTCGGTCTCGAGTCAAGCACTCTACCACTGAACCACTGCGCTCTCTAAATATACATGTAGGTAAATAGATAGATAGATAGATAGATAGATAGATAGATAGATAGATAGATAGATAGATAGATAGATAGATAGATAGATAGATAGATAGATAGATAGATACGTTTTGCATTTCATGTCGTCTAATTTTCGAGTGCACATCATCAGACCTACAAAAAAATCTTAGAATAAATTTCCGTAACAATTTAAATTGGTCAAACTATTATAAGGGACCAAATTGTGTCGTATTGAATTGTCCTGGGTCTATTTGAATGCTTTCAGAGAGAGAGAGAGAGAGAGAGAGAGAGAGAGAGAGAGAGAGAGAGAGAGAGAGAGAGAGAGAGAGAACCCACTTTGTAACATGACCTGTATATTTTTTACTTTGTGATAGTTACCGGCTGCATGGATTTCAAATGTTAAATACCCCACTAGCATTACATGTACAATGAATGCATTAAAATACTTACAGCTTCGTTTTCGCCCATCTTTTCGTCTATATCTTGTCTCTACCTCGTGAATTGCGCCGTTTAAAATGAACAACATCGTACACAGAACACATAACAAGAAATTCAAAATACGAAAGTAAAAAGTTAAAACACTGAAATCAAAACGACATAAACACAAAACACAATGTCACATATAGGCTTCCGTAAAATGGACTATAGAATTAGATCATTTGAAGTATTCGGCATGCACGTGGCGATTTATGTAAGCATTTAGGAATAGATTCGAGTAACGATCCGACTGATCGGTACTCGAATCTATTCCTAAATGCTTACATAAATCGCCATGCACATACTGAATACTTCAAAATGATTGAAGTCTCTAGTCCCTTTGGCATATGGCATGTTTTTTTTCTATATACATGTAGTATCAACACCAATATCTATCACTTCCGGTCTTAAGTACCGGCAATACGCGTAAATACCAGCAAATCGACGTATACATTTACCAGTGTGACAATTAGACATCGCAAACGAGAGCCAAGAGGTCAGCCCTTTCCCAGCAGGTCACGACAAGGTATCAATCAACAGACGCACTTGAAAGCACAACAAAAGTAAGACAGAAATAACTTAAATGATCCACGAAATAAGCCAGGTTCTAGAATCTGTTTAGATTGGAGAGGTCCAAATGTGGTCATGTCAGAAAGTTGGTGACACTCGCCATTATCATTTGAAAACATATTTATAGGGCTTGACTTTAGATTAAATAGGCAAATTACAGGTATTTCAATAGGTACTTATTGGGCTCATCTTTTTGCAGCTTTGTTTTTGCTTTGTTATGAGAGATACTTCATGTTGCCTCTTTCTGACAAAACAAGCTGATGCAAATGAAGCACTTAATATTAATACTCCTTACTTTGAACAAATGGTTAGTCGTGTATATTCTGCAGTACTTCAGTTATAAAATTCAATTTCTTTTGACACTGAAGCTCTTTTTTGGACTTGGAGTTATCCATAACAAATATAACAGCCAACCAGATGATTACCCTTTTGAAATAGGTTTTTACCCATGTCTTGATGGATATGTTTCTCACTCGCTTTCATGGTGTATATATACCCAGAAAAACAATTGAAGGGTATTTGAATTCTTTTGACTTTATAGCATTTGAGACAACAATTTTCAAGCAAAGTAATTTTAAATCTGATAGAACTACCACATTTCAATTCAGCAAAATGCAAAATGAAATTTACGGGCCATTGGCTACGATACAGTACCACGCCAAATGTATCGACTCTCTCTACCCAATACTCACAAGCAATAACTTTAACGCTTATAATGTTTGCTAAAATCTTTACCTTGTCATTGCTTATGTTCTAATTCCGACCACAGACGAGTTTTTACTCCCATTTATTAGCCATTGGCCCTAATAATGAGACACCTTCCTCACAAAAATGCACGGATATGGTAAACCCAAGCCAATATGACAATAAAGTGGCAGTAAACACTGACAACAACTACAAAATTATGTGCTATACGTTTGAGCCAGCAATGATTTTGGAGCCAGTCATTATGGAATACAAGCGAAAAAAATGGTTTTCAATAATTTAAACGTTTGTGACTTTTCAGTATAGAGGGTTGCACCATTTGGATTTGTACGGTACTTAAACCAGTGAAGCATGACTAAAATCAAGCATCCATTTTGATTGCAGATATCTGGAACTATGAAATGCATGCATTATTAGTTTACTTTTAATTGTATTGAATGTAAGAGATGGAACTGAACCTAAATATCCTCCAATTGTTTTTCTGAGTATATTTCGCAGCGTATTTGGTTTTTAAGTGAGTGTTCTTATGTCAGTGACTTCCATAAATTAGCCTTTGACTGATCAATAACTTACTTAAACAAAGCTATCGCTATCATACACTTCGTAAAACATTTTTTAAATTCTAACACAGACACAAATAGTTGATTGTCAGAAACATTGTTGGTTTAAAAACTCTTCTGCAACAGGGCTTTCAGAACCAGTTATTAATTATTTACTTTATAAATTCAAAATAATCATTGGAACGCCTTATTTTCCTGATCAGTTCAAAAATATAATCAAACATTATAAAAAGTGGGATATAACATGGATGTCATGGATGTTATACCGCAGTATCAACCCAATGACGGTTTATAGTTATGGTTTACTCTTTACTTGCACGATAGTGGGTCAGTCATCAGATTCAATGACAGCACTGACCTAAAAAAATCCATCTAGGGGTTGATGCCAACTACTTGTCTTTAGCTGGGTCCACCGTGACCCAACTTGGGGTTGCTTTGATTGCCTGTGAGTTAATGAACATTTTCTTTGTTTCATCATAGTATTGTAATTTGATCTGATTGTTCCTCTGTGATGATGCATAAATTAGAAAATGTTCATGCGAGCTAAAAATTTTGGCCTCAGCTAATTCTGTTCTAAGGCGGTGATCTTATTATTGTTAAGTCATTGTTTGGCTTTGTTCCCATTGGGTGTAGGAGTTTTGGTTTGAGTTCTTGTTTTGTGGTACTTTCTAGTTTATCTTTCATTTCACTGAAGAAGAGAAGGCTAGTTAATTTATTTTAATTGTGTTGTGACTGTCTGTGTTCTGTGTGTCTCTTCCGCACAGTGAAGTGGGTTGGTCTGTTGTCTGTAATTGTGGCAATTCCTGGATGTACTCACTACACCTGCTTCTTCAAGATTGAACCGACAAAATGTTTTAAAAATAACGTCTTGAAATGCATTTGATGGTTCTGTTAACCTCATGCCTTATAGCTGTAAAACATGTTATCAAGTACTGTGAAAAGGTATTTGAGAGATCCAAAAAAAATCTTTTTTTGTCTACTAAAAATTCAGGTGATATTTTAGATAAACTTAAAGTAAAAGATTTTAATGCGACCAGTTTCTCTACTTATGAATTTTCTACTCTTTACACCACTTTACTTCATAATTCAATTAAAGATAAACTTCTGATATCTAAAGATTTGATTTAGAAATTTACTGACCGTTCCAAGGCGGTGCTTCATTTGTGCTTTTGTGCGCGTCCGTTTATTGATGCTTTGTGGTCACCTGCTGGGAAAGGGTTGACCTCTTGGCTCTCGTTTGTGATGTCTAATTGTGAAGTTGTCTCTTTCCCATTGGTATCCTGGGTCAGGTATGGTGCTTGATTGTATAAATTCCTGATATTTGCTCTCTTTCTTACTTTTAATGATGATCTTATTAATAGAACCTTCAATAGAGAAGGCTCACCTTATCTTGTATATAACGGCAGAAACGCATTTTTACTTCAGAAAAACCTAAAAAATATGATGCATGGTCTTGTCAAAATGAATGTGATGCGCTGATTTTTTTGTTGGACAACATTTTTATTCGATTTGGCACAAAATTGTATAGACAAGTAGTTGGGATTCCAATGGGCACTAATTGTGCTCCCCTGGTTGCCAATTTATTCCTGTTTTGTTATGAGAGGAACTTTATGATGATAAACAGGCTGATATTATTGATGCTTTTAACACTACTACCAGACATCTGGACGAAATTTTAAATATTAACAATGTATATTTTGCCAATATGGTAAGTAAAATATACTCTTCAGAGCTCCAACTTAATAAAGCTAATATCTCTGATACTGAAAATTGCGTTTTTAGACTTGCATTTGTCAATTTCTAATGATATTGTTTCTACCAAAATTTATTGCCAATTTCCCATTTTTAGATGACGATGTTCCTCGCTCTACATCCTATGGAGTCTATATCCCTCAACTCATTCGTTTTGCTAGAGCATCAAGCCATGTTGCTGACTTCTACACTTGCAAAAATTATTAACTTCTTAAACAAGGCTACCAGTATAATAAACTTCGCAAAGCCTTTTCTAAATTTTATAGACGACACTATGATTTGATATCTAAATTTCAAGTTGGACTTAAATCTCTTTTGCGCCAAGGACTTTCGGAACCTGAATTCTATGGTGACTTGGTTTATGATTTGAAAAAGATTGTTGGCTCTCATAATTTTTCAAAGCAGTTCATTAAAAAAAATCCCATTATAAAAAGATTGACTATAACATTAATGTATTGCAACAGACTGCATGCTTGGTGGTCAACCCAATCACGATTGGCAACTTTGCTTTCTTCTTTTATTGCACGCCGGTGGGCCGGACTTCAGACTCTATGGCGGTTCCAACTTAAAGACTTATCTATTAATAAGCGTGTAGGGGCCTTATGGGCCTAATGCTTTGGCTGTTGTCAGGCCAACCGGGGTTTACCTGTTGGATGTCTTTTGCTCTGGTATTCAGTTTTATGGACTTTTGAGTCCTTATCTTATCTTTTTATATCTTGATTTATATGTTTCTGGAGATGGTGTTTTGATAAGCTCTGGGTCTTTCATATCAAACATCTATGTGTCTTGATCCACATCTGAACTAAGAGTGAGGTTGGCACCGTGAAACCGGTTTAAGCCCTCCGGTAAAATATTTATACTGACCGTTCCAAGGCCATACTTCTTTTGTGGATTAATTGTGTTGCTTGTGTCTTGTGTTTCTCATGCTTTCGCGTTGTTCATTACTGCCTTGTGGTCACCTGCTGGGAATGGGCTGACCTCTTGACTCTTGTTGTAGATGTTTATTGTATTTTTGTTACTTTCCCAAGTGGAATCCTGGGTCAGGTGTGGTACTTGATTTTATTATATACCTTTTGAACTGTCTGTTTTCTGGCCATCTGATACAGAAAGCCGGATCAACGAACTGAGGTTTTCTGAATCCATATCACTATCCTTTAAAACGAGGCTAACGTCGGTTACCTGCATTTGCGGCGACGTTACGTAAAGTAAATTGCAAGCATGGAACCAGAGACGGAAAACATGTTGACGTGACGTCAAGAATCGTAATGTTATGGCAAACGTTCTCGCATTTTTTTGGGATTAAAGACCAATACAGGTTTTAAAATCAGACAGAATGTCAAAAAAGGCATATAATAAACATATTATCATAATAGTAACTTGTTCTGGCGTACAGTATCACGTCTCTAGGATGAGGCCATACCATTGGATCACCCTCGACGCTACGCGTCTCGGGTGATCCGATGGTATGACCTCATCCACTCGACGTGATACAGTACGCCAGATCAAGTTACTAGTATGATAATTTGTATGTATTGTTTCCTGATCTGTGCCGTCTTTCTTACTTTGCTGTTACAGTCATGGGAAATGTGGAAACTAGAAAAATGCACAGGTTTCATATAGTGTACATTTCACGCAGAAGTACAACTTTGCTCTGTGTTTGGTCATTGTTTTGCTATACAGAAAAACCTGTGTAAAACAGCCACTCTCAAAAATACCAATTATCGCTTAATGCAGGTCAAAAGCATTCTGCATTGCTTTCGACCTTCATTAAGCGAGCATTTGTCATTAAGATCTTTGCTGTGGCCGTTTTAAACAGGATGTACTGTGCTTTAATTAATTTCCTTATTAGTTTTGCAATCATCATGACGAGGAAGAGAGAGTTGGTTACTTTACTTTTATGTCTTCGTGATGTCTTGTGACTGTTAGCGTTCGGTGACTCTTTCTCGCGATGCCATGAGTTAGTCTACAGTGTGTGATTGTGGTATTTCCTGATCATACTTACTTACTTTGTAATATAATTTGATAACATATGAGCCGACCTGTGAGTCCCATTTCCTGAAAATATTCCATTAAAAGACTTTTAGGAGATGATGCATTGATAAGTTAAGGGTCTTTCATGCAAACCAAATATCTATGTGTCTTGATCCACATCTGAATTAAGGGTGAGGTTGGCGCCGTTAAACCGGTTTACAGCTGCATAGTCTGTAACTTTTGATCTTCTTATTTTAAAAATAAAGTTTTTATTTTTCAAGAACGCAGTAAAAATATTCAAATTCAGGTAAACATTTTACCATTTTCGTAAATCTTAACAAGTTATCACTATCAAAACAACTGCATTTCTGTTAAAATTCAACAGTCTATAATTATTGGAGGGACGCAAATAATTACCAACAAGAGAAAAATACACCTATTTGATAAGATAATTCACTTTTCTATGCAGTTTTCAGCTGTACTGAACATTTTATTGTGAACACATAGCTTAATTCTACTTTAACAAATGATTTAAAAAGAAAATATTTTTTTTTCGAAAAATGTTCATAGTTACAGAGTATGCAGCTTTAAGCCCTCCAGTAACATATTTTACTGACCGTTCCAAAGCGGTACTTCTTTTGTGTATCTTTTATGTTTTTTGTTCTGTCTTGTGTTTGCTATGTTTTTGTGCGCGTCTGTTTATATGTGCTTTGTGGTCACCTGCTGGGAAAGGGCTGACCTCTTGGCTCTCGTTTGTGGTGTCTATTGTGAGTTTGTCACTTTCCCATTGGTATCCTGGGTCAGGTGTGGTACTTGATTGTATCGATTCCTGATCTTTGCACCCTTACTTACTTTCTACAGAGAGGAGTGGCTAAAGATTTCTAGATTTTGCACAAGTCGATCTTCTCACCAAATAGTCCAGTCAATCTACCTTAGGACCTCAAACTAATTCCTTCAGAAGCCGTTTTGGCGTGAACATGTAGATAATTTATTACTTATAAACCCAAAAAAAAGTCGTCAGAAAAATATTCAGGCATTTTCGAATTATTAGAGTTTTAAACATGCCATTTTTGCGTTTTTTCGCCCTGGCAATTCAAGTACACCGTACAAAAGTTAAGTTAAGTGACGTAACACACCGTTGCTATCGGAAACGGTACAAAAGCGATGTCTGCTTGTGTTTTTTTTCCATATTCAAAATAATTAGAAAAGAGCCAGAAAAATGATTTAATTGACGATTTGTTGCAACAAACCACTGAAGTATGTTGGTAGGTATTCCTTTTAACAGTTGCCGACCTCAAAATATAAATTATAATATTTAAAAGTGACAAAACATATATTTCCCGCAATCGCTCGTCATGAACCTAATTTCGGAATGCCGTTTTTTAAAAGAATTTTTCATTTTCTGCATTTAAAAATTATTTTAATCACACCAGTAGTACATATTATTAAAAAGTAGACGTATGAAAAAAAAATTCTTAAAATTTATGATGTAAGAAAGGTGCTGTCCGAAAAAATAATCTATGGAAGCACATACGTGCCATAGGGAAGGAAATCTGATGTTTACGGGTCGCCGTTTTCGGTATGTTTCTAATCCATCTAAGATCGATGTCTACATTGCAAATTTGTCAGGTAATTAAACCTTAAATCAAATACTATGATAGTTTGTTTAGCCTTTTTGATAGTTTTTGACCTAATTGCTGGCAACCAATACCTTCAAAAGCACTGAGAGTGCGAAAGAGAAAGAGTGAGATACCGTTGAATATATTATCAGATATAAAAAAAGCATAGCTATGTACATTTTAATTCCATATACCTATGACGTTGATCATAGTTAAAAGCAAGTGAATGTCCACAGGAATTGCCACGATCGCAGTTTCATAAAGTAACGCACAACAAAACACAGAACAATTACAGAATCCCATAATGGGAGTAACAATCAACATCGAATCAACAACAACATCAGAACCACCGCCTTAAAACGGACAGCAGCCTAAGCCACTGGGGGGAGGGGGCTTAAATTCATTCTACTGGTAACAAATCTTCGCCCTAGATTCTACTGTTGTTGAAGCATAAAAAAATGTTACGCTCGCATATGGAGGCTTCCTAACTATTGCAATGTATCATCATGGAGAAACAATCTAATCAAATCAACATACTATGATGAAAAACAGAAAAGGGCTCACAACTCACAGATAGTCAGAGCTAAAGAAAAATCTCAAGTTGAGAATACAGATTAGCATCAGGCACCAACAAACCGATTAAAGCTTTACCTCAGAGACGTCAGAAAGTTAGTCATATAAAACTAAATTCACAAAACTATTTATTATGTTACAGGTTTATGCTGATTAAAGAGAGAGGTGTTGAGATGTTATAAACAAGCATGGAGTCTGGAAGCCCACCTGCTGACTTAACAAGGTAAATTATCTATGAGTCGTATGATAAGACAAGCTAAATCAGAACAGCTTGATACTTAGCTTTGGAAAGGAAAGTGGATATTAATGATATTGGTATTGACTTTGAATTTTTCATTTTATTTTGGAACTAATATCAAGAGCAGTTTCCAACCTTATATTTTACTACAATTTAACCCCAATACTAAGCATCCCCATTCTCCTTCTGATAACATAGCTTTTTCTGTGTACCACTTACAATGACAAAACACATACTATTTGCTCTTAAACTAACTCCTGGTGTCATATAAACCTTATTTTGTTTGAAAATACTGGGAAAATAGTGTTTTACAGTTATTGCATATTTCACATTATTTATAGCATACTGAAATTTGAAATCCATCCATTTTTCAGTCCTGATTATCCTATGTGTGCAATTTGTGAGACAGCAAACAATGAGCAGGTTGTAAAACTTTGAGAGAAAGGATGCCAAGGACTAAGAGAAGCTAGTAAAAGCAGGGGTAAATATATAGATGATAATTATGTACTTTTTATGTTAATAACCAAATATATTCCATTGAGTGCAGTGAAAAATCAGTTTCTCACGAGTGCAAAGCATGAGTAAAAATGCTGATTTTCACCCCAGGAGATGAAATATACTTGCTATTAATGGAAAAGTAAGAAAGAGGGCAAATATCAGGAATCGATACAACCAAGCACCACATCTGACCCAGGATATCAATGGGAAAGTGACAACTTCACAATTAGACATCACAAACGAGAGCCAAGAGGTCAGCCCTTTCCCAGCAGGTGAAAGTCAATTTTCTTTTTATTCTATACTGAAAGGAGAATTGACAGAAATCAAAACCTACATATACTTTACTAAGCAACATTGAAAAACATTATGTGTACGCAAAAATAGTAAGTGAGTATGTTGGTCAGGATATATGCAAGTTGTTGATTCTTGATTCGTCATTTGCAACTGCTCCCATTGAGTCTAGGAGTCCCTGGATATGTAATGTAATTTGTTTTACTTTTTGCCATTTTTGCTACAATCATGCTTAGGCATAGACAGTTGGTTGCTTTACTTTTATTGTGTTCTTATGGTCATTTGCGTGCCTGTGCTCTATGACTTTACCTCTGTGCTATCATGCTATATATTGGCATGTGATTGTAGAATTTTCTGGCCATACTTACTAGTTTTTAGTTTTATGATACATACCTGCTGCTTAATTATGCGTTTGGTTATTAATGATTCACATTATGGGACATTAATAAAAAATGATTTTTTTTCAAGTAAAGTAATAAAAAGGGCATTTATCAGGGAATCGAGATAATCAAGCACAACATCTGACCCAGGATACCAATGGTAAAGTGACAACTTCACAATTAGACGTCACAAACGAGAACCAAGAGGTCAGCCATTTCTCAACATGTGACCTCAAGGCATCAATAATCAACAGACATGCACAACACCATAACAAAAACAAGACAGAAAAAAAGAAAAGAAAAAAAGGAAAGTTCATATGATAATCATATTCTTATCCTATGATCATTTTATAGAATTTTATGAAATATGCTTGGTATTCTTTCATGAAGTTCATATTAAATGACTACTTAGGTAAGCACCCAATTATATGTATACAGACATTTACTTCTGTTGAATTACAGGTGAACAGCTTTCTTTGACACCTGGGATTGAAGTGCATAGTGAGGGCAGAAAAAAGTATTGTCATCCCAACAAGAAAAGGCCAGAAAAGGACCAATTTGTAGAGCCATTAATCAAATCACCAAAGACAAGAAGATCTTGCGACCATAAATTTGATTACCAAAGCAGCTGCCTTTTTTGTGGTACAAATGCCAAGGCGAATCATAGAAAAAGAGGCAAAGATGTTTTCCATATCAGAACTTTGCCAATTTTAAAATCTTTAAAGGATATATGTAAATCTAGAAATGATGAATGGGGTGATACAGTGCTTGGTCGCATTGAGTTTGCTCAAGATCTTCCTGCAGTAGAAGCCAGATACCACCAAACATGCAGCTCAAACTTTAGGTCTGGCTATCACATTCCAAATAAATACAAATCAGCCTCAAATGAAAGCAAAAAAGGTAGACCAACAAATGCAAGAAGTGAAGATGCCTTTGCAGAAATTATTTTATATTTTGAAGCAAATGAAAATAAGCAAATAACAGAGTCCAACCTAGTTGATAGAATGAAAGAGCTTACAGGGGATGATGCCTATAGTGAAAAAGAAACTCTTAGCACATTTTGATGACAGTATTTTCATAGCTGAATTAGATGGTAGAGCAGATGTTGTCACGTTTAAAAGTGCTGCCCATTCAATTTTACATTCTTTTTACAATAGACAAAAGAAATCAGATTGTGAATCAGAAAAGTCATCCATCATTAAAACTGCTGCCAAATTTATTTTGAGTGATATTAAAAGTATTGACACTAATAAGGAGGCCTATCCATCAGTTGATGGCATTATGTCTGTTGATTCAAACTTAAAGTGTATTCCAAGTAGCCTCCATGATTTTTTGAAACATATCATGGACAGTAAGAACTCGCGAATTAAAATTTTATCTCTTGCTCAGGCAATCATTCAGTCAACAATTAGCAGGAAAGTAATTGAACCATTACAGATTGGTCTTGGGGTATTGTGTCACCATCAGTTTGGATCTAGATTTCTTATAGACATTCTAAACAGCATGGGGTTTTGCTCTTCGTATCCAGAAGTCCAGAGGTTTGAATCAAGTGCTGCCATGACTCATGGAACTGATTTCTGCAAAACACCCGAACAGTTTCTACAGTTTGTAGGTGACAATGTTGATCATAATACGCGGTCTCTAGATGGTTATAATACCTTCCATGGAATGGGTATAAATGCAACATTAACACCAAAAGTTAAACAGACACGACACGTTCCAAGAATTCGTGCTACAAATGAAGACCTTATCAAAATTGGAAAAGTCAATATTGCATATAAAAACAGCCATCAAATGCAATGGAAATGGTGTGCTTTAAGAAATTAATAGAACCTGAGTTTGAAGTTCAGAGCTATGATGAGTGTGATTTTGTCTTGAAGATGGCTCGTCTGTTTCGCCCTTCAAGCCCAGGATGGTCAGGATATATGCAAATGATACAAGATGGTTCCTTTGCTGGCCAGTCTGATGTGGTATTCTTACCAATGATAGATCTAAATCCAAGTGACATGAACTGTGTCTATTCTACTTTGAAATTTGTTGTGAAGCAAGCAGATCGTGTAAGTAATGTACCAGTAGTAACATTTGACCAACCACTCTATTGGAAGGCAATGAATATTGTTTCAAATGAGATAGTGACCTAAAACCATTGATAGTCAGACTTGGGGCATTTCACACACAAATGAGCTTTCTAGGATCCATCGGTAAATTAATGGAGAACACTGGTTTAGGAGAATTATTATCAACTGTCTATGCCCCAAATACAGTTGGACATATGCTGAGTGGAAAAGCAGTTGGAAGGGCTCTTCGTGGCCATATGCTTGTATATGATTCATTAAATACACTGCTAATTGAAAAAGCATTTCCATTGATTGAACAAACCACACCAGAGGAGGCTGAAAATAGTGATAAGGATACAGACTATAATACACAAAGTTGTGAAAAAGAATCTGAAAGCTCAAATGCTGATTTTAAGTCAGTAGCAAAGTTATATGATAAACTTATATCTAAAGAAATTGGTCCAGAAGAACTAATTAACAACTCTGAAATTAAAAATTTGTGGCATGAACTTGACAACACAAAACTGTCTTTGGCTGATTGCAGGACCACCCAGCTATGGTTGTTGTATCTTGAGATGGTAGACATTTTGAAGAAATTCATTTCCGCTGAAAGGACTGGAAGCTGGGAAAGCCATTTAAGTACATTGTATGAGATGCTTCCTTTTTTTGCTGCAGCTGGTCATAATTTATATTTAAAATCAGGCTACATTTATTTGCAACAAATGCTTGAGTTGCCTACAACAAATCCAATTGTACACCAAGCTTTCATACAGGGTAACCATGTCATACGAAGAAGTAACAGATATTGGGCAGGCATTTCAAGCGATTTAGTAATTGAGCAGGTACTAATGAGAAGTGTCAAAGTTAGTGGTGGGTTGACAAGAGGACGGGGAATGACAGAAGTTGGAAGAGCATTGTGGGTACTTTCTATGCCAGCATGTGCAGACATCAGTTATGCCATGCAAGAGCTTACAGGAGAATTGTTTGTGAATTCAGATCAGCATAAAGAAGCGGCAGCTACCAGAATAGAAAGAGACGGCAAAGATCGAAATACCTTGCTTAATTTCCTAAGGGAACGCAACCCATTCAATAATGATGAACCTCAGTTAAGGAATATTGAGACTGGTGCTATTGGGGACAAAAATGTAAATGTCGACAAAGCAAAAGCTATAGGACAAACGATTATAAAAGGAATGGAAGGAAAGAAAGTTACAGATTTTAGCTTCAAAAGGTCAAGTCAAGTGCTAACACTCGGATCAAAGACAAGCCTAAAAGTTGGTAGTGATGAAATTAGTATAGATCCACAGATTCTTTTCCAGAGATCAATTGCTGTATCAGATGATAAACTTGATGATACTGAAGAAATTTTCAGAAATGAGCTGTCCAGTCAGCCATCCTCATTGTTTGATTCTTCAGGTCTATTACGTGAAGCCCAAAAGCCATCATTGGCAACAGCCATTAGGGAACATGGAGACTGCATTGAAAGTGATATATTGCCAGGAAATGTCAAATATGTATTAGATGGAGGATCCCTTTTACAACGTATGCCTTGGACACATGGCTCCTCATTCAGCCAGATTTGTGCAGACTATGCATGCCTTGTAAAGTGCAATTATGGATCTCCATATATTGTTTTTGATGGCTATCAAGGTGGTCCCTCTATCAAAGATGTAACACATGAAAGAAGATCAAAAGAAAATGTAGGAGTAGAAATAAAGTTTGATGGCAAAACCCCTTTCAGGACAAAAAAAGGAACTGTTTCTCACCAATCAAAAAAACAAACAGCTGTTCATTAATATGCTGGGGAATCATTTAATAGAAGAAGGTTGTCATGTAGTACATGCAGAAGGTGATGCTGATCTAATCATAGCTCAAACAGCTGTCAAATCTGCTGAGGAACATCAAACAGTTGTTGTAGGAGAAGACACAGATTTACTGGTATTGCTTTGCTTTTATGCAGATACCACACACCAGACAATTTTCTTCAGGTCAGACATAAGACCAGGAATGAAAAGAAAACCAACCTGGAATATATCCAAGACAAAACACATCATTGGATCTCACAACTGCATTTACCTGCCCTTTATTCACACCTTCAGTGGATGTGACACAACATCAAGAATTTATGGAATTGAAAAAGGCCTATTGTTAAAGAAAATATTGGAGGACCCAAAAGTTAAAGAAAATGCCAACTATTTTCTGAGAGATTCTACACATATCCAAATTGAACAAGCTGGTGAAGAAGTACTTATATCTCTATACAATGGAAACGCTGCTGAAGGTCTTAATCATTTGCGATACAGAAAGTTTGTGCATAAAGCTACAACGAGCAAGACCATAGTACATGTCCAATCTCTTCCACCAACAGCATCAGCAGCAAGAATGCATAGTTTTAGGACCAATTTGCAGGTGCAGACCTGGCTAGGCAATTAGTTAAATGCAACTGAATGGGGTTGGTGAAGGACTGATGATAGGTTTGTACCTATCAAAACTAATATACCTGCAGCACCAGAAAGATTACTAAGAATTGTGAAATGCAGTTGCAAGTCCCATTGCGACACTAAAAGATGTTCATGTCGCAAGCATGGCCTTCCTTGTTCTGAAGGTTGTTCGGAATGTAGGGGTATTAGCTGCAGCAACATAGAAATACTTGATGATGAAGAAGGAGATAGTGACTTAGAAGAAGAGTTGGATGTTTGAACTGATGCTTCAGATTCCAATCAATAATTTTAGTCATTTAGGGATGTTTTACTGAGTTGAACAAGTTCTTAGCACCAACTGTAAAGTATCTTGCTCAAAAACATGAAATCCTGCTGTTGACGGGACTCAAATTCGAGACCTTTTAATAATGAGTTCATCAAGCAACTACATGTGTACCTCCAAACGTTGGATATAGCATTTGTCTTTCTGCAATGGAAGCTAGCTGCAGTTTGCACCACTAAATTTTAACCATCAATTCAGAACATGCCATATATGAACATTACTTCTGTAGCTGGTTCAAACCCTAGATTTAATTGACACCTTCTTGCAACAGTGACACTAAACCAATGGTGATATCTTGCTAAGATGGAGAACTACAGACTCCTTGTGACTGATTTTGTTGATATGATCAATTACATCAATTTTTTGTGTTTCGAAGTACCAGCTTTAGGGGTATTTAGTTTTCAGATATTTCAAACCGAGTTTGGACAGATATTGATTTCACACCCCGCCCACTCAATTTTACCATCTAACAATCTATAGTCATAAATGGTAACATGCTTATGTATTTCTTTGTGTAAATATTGAGTCTGTTAATCTTTATGATGCAAATAATGAAATTATTTTGATAAATATGTTTTAAACACAAAATGTCTTTTTCACATACTCAGTTTATATGCTCGAAGTTATGCCCCCTGTTCCATTAGCCCCCTCCCCACACCTTAATAAATAGTAAAATTTCTGTAGAATTACACACTGTACATGCTAAGATTTACTCTATTGTAAACGTGACACTTACCATTAAAGGAACATTTAAAAAGACATATTTAAAAAAAAAAAGCAAACATATACTTTGTCGCAATTTTTCTCAATTTTCGGGGGTTTTGCCCCCCAAAAATGCATTTAGCAAATGTATTTGTTTTTAGTTTTCTTAAATATCTCTTAGGACATTGCCTTCAGTCATATATAGAGGAAATATTTATATGATGATGATATTGTGAAGGTATTTTGCGATTTATCTGATTGAACAAAGGAAAATATTTTTTCACATATTTTCTTAAAAGGCCCATCTTTGGCCCCCCAAAAAATGCGTTTTGCCTGCGAATATTTTTGAGGACTTTTTTTCTGGTCATCTATAGACCTTATATATATTGAAAATCCAAAAACCGCTTCTGAAGGAATTTGTTTGAGGTTGGGTCAAATTTTCAAGTAAATTGACTGGACTAAAACCAACCGTCACCATATCCAAGTAAAATTGCTATAGGTAAATTGACTATCTATTCATTGTCTCTTCTGTTTCCATCAAACGTTTGGAAAGAGTATTATTAGAAAACACAAGTTTCACATTTCCAGGAGGAGGTTATACTTACCCCACCCACTAGCTGGATTGGATAAAATCGCGTAGTAAATGTCGTTAATCAACACATTTACTTAACTGCTACTTCTACAGATATGTTAGATGATAGCTGCTTATCTCAACTTTCAATTATCTCAATACAATGTCAAAACTGATAGAAAACGAATACAAAACATTTTACGGCTAACGCCTCGACAATATTTTTTCTCATATTCACCAGCTGAAAAATCCCATAATTGTATAATATAGCATAATTCAATGATATTAGCATAAAGAAAGTAAGTCAGAGGGTAAATATCAGGGGATGGTGTAGCCAGAACGCAAAACATATATACGCACAACTATAAAAAATACTGAAACGAGCAGTGATACTCTTGAATTTTGTCCCTTTTCAAAATGGGGACTGCTTTTAAAAGACAGAATTAGCATTAGGCGTTATTCCTTGAATGTGTACAATTTTCAGTATGCGCGTGCGTACTTGCGTAATTGGCGGAACTCATATGGTGTACATCCACTTGCATTGCACTCCCCACCACCTTCGGCTTTCTGTGCCTTTGCTATAAGGGCGTTTCACATATGAGCCGCAACATGAGATTTCCAACAATGTGGTATGTGCGACCAGCAAAGGCTCAGACCAGCCTGCGCATATGCGCAGTCTGATCAGAGCCATTGCTTGCCGCTTGAATATTCTATGAGTGTAAAGCTACGAACTGAACACAATTTGGAGTTTCTATGCTTAACAGTAGGCTGCACAGGCTCGTCTGAGTCGACACTTGTCAAAATGCCACACTGTTGGGAATCACATGTCACGGCTCATATGCAGTGATGTATTTCAATTTGTTGCATTAATAGAACAATAAACATGAAGAATGAAACAGAGAATTGTACATCCCAGCGGACAACCAACGTCACTCTAGCACACTCTGTATAGGTCCAGAACAGCAGGGAATTATAACATAAAAGTTAGCATGTTTTCGTATCTTTCAACCGAAAAAGATGCTGTTAAAGTACAAAAAACACATGTTTTGAGTAAGAATTAAAAGTAATCCTAAGCAAACGTACGCTTATTTCTGGGACCTTTTTTGAGAGTTTGAAGGCTTGATTCTCGATTTAAAACTATAATCAATTGTATCATAAAATCTGAGCATTAAATAAGCATTGGCGCTAGAAAACGTTCCTTCCCCAACGCATGAGCATCGAAGACCCATATCAGCTTGTACATACAAACATGACTGACCAGAGACACCAATCTCATATTAATAATTCTACAAGTTTCTCTCGTGGGGGCTTTATGCGGCTTACGTCAATGTTCATAATAAATTCAGAGCTCCGACAAACATTAAACCTTGCATTAAACACTTGTATGAAAGCATAGGTCCAGTTAAATTTTATGCAAAAAGTTTGAGCGTACAATTGTAATTATTTTCTTACGTATGTCTTGGGTGCTCAAATGAACCGTCTCATTCAGACGGTTCTTTTGAGCACCCATAACATATATTTTGGTTGAGAAATAAGAATACTAATTTTCAGTTACGCACTCTTATCTGGAGGCCTGTCAGAAAGTAATAACTCTCTTTTAATGATTTTATCCATTGTTATGTTTTAACAATCAAAATTTCCAATGGTTTCAGAAAATGTAGCTAATACTCGTCGGTCGTATAACATGTAGAATCTTGTGATAATATTTTGGTAGAGAGTAATTAACAAAGTGGATGGTCTGAGACGAAGACGAACGTCTGAAATCATAGAGATATTCCTGTTCGGCATTTTGGCATGTTTTAATTGGAGATCTGGTTTATTCGTTTTTTTGCACCATCAATGATGTCAAATATTCAATTTATAATTTAGGGTGGAGGTAAACGGTTGTTCAGGGCGGCCAGAGTGTCCTTTAACCATTTTCTTCATAGGCTATTTTTAGATCATGACATCATTTACTATTTTTAGACAACATTGAAAAATTTCAAGAAAAAAATAAGTTAAGTTTTGAATCATTTTTAAATTATTATGGAAAATGAAGCATTGCTCTTTTTTAAAATATTATGCAAAATGGAGCATTTGCTCCAAAAGAGCAAATGCTCCATTTTCCATAATGTTTTCAATTACATGATATTTCAAAGGCGCCAAAATGCGTTGATATGGAGTAAAGGGTTAAGGAAGAGCCATGACTGATGAATTGAGGGAACTAGCCAATGTGACACTAGCACAAGCAATACACACATCGTCAACGTTTCCAACAACGTCTATTAGAAATGATGTGCACACCACGGAAGTGAATGTCTTACATGACTTCTATCAAAAGTACGGAGAAATTCATGGATATATTGCTATTGTTGTGTGTACATTTGGCACAATAGCAAACATTCTAATTATTATTGTGTTGACCAGGAAACATATGATATCTCCAGCAAACTTTATTCTCACAGCATTGGCAATGTCGGATTTTCTTATAATGCTGACATACTTGATTTTCGCAACATATTTCTTCATTCTAACAAAGCCTATAGCTGAATACGGTCACTCGATTGGTTGGATGTACTTTATTCTGATACACAATCATTTCATCATAACATGTCACAATTTGTCAACGTGGTTAACTGTGACACTAGCTGTGTTTCGATATATATTTGTGTGTCGTAGTACAGTTGCATGTCGCCATACCAGTATCCGACGGGCTAAAATAGCTGTCATTATAGTTGTCGTTGCTACAATTTTGATTTGCCTTCCAAACTATTTCTCATATAAAGTAACCAAATTAAGTGGAGTTAGTAAAGGAATGCAGGGCTATTGGGTATTTCATTCGGATTTTTTGCAGAAGCACATCGTCTACAAGGTTATGATGATGTGGGTATTCGGGGCTGTTATGAAAATAGTACCATGTATTTTCGTGACATTGCTTAGCTCACTGATTATTATCAAAATGAAGCGTGGTGTTAGATGGCGACTTCGTGTATTAAACCAAACACAAATTATATCACATGATGTTAATCGTGAACACAATCGGACGACTTATATGCTTTTGTCTGTGGTGATACTGTTTATTATAACAGAACTTCCTCAAGGGGTTATGGCTATGATAGCCGGTGTGAATGACTCTTTCTTTAATAATGTTTATTTCAACCTCGGTTATCTGATGAACCTACTTGTCCTGATCAACAGTGCTGTTAACTTTATCTTGTACTGTGGTATGAGTCGGAAGTTCCGAGATACTTTTCGTTCCCTATTTTTGAGTGGCTGTAAAATCCGCTTATAGAAACCACATAGGCTTGAAATGTTCTCTATTAGACTATGAAAACAGTACAGCTTGCTTATCAAATACCAACCTGTCTTCTTTTTCGTTTTGAGTAGCTACCATTAAATCTGCTACAATAAACAGGATCTATGGAGTTCCAGATGACAGCAAAGCAGGGACAATAAACGTCTAAACAAGCCCCCGAGGTTATAAAATATATTGAGTATGATCAGGAATTACCACAATCACAAACTGCAGACAAACCCATGGCATCGCGAGGAAGAGCTCGAGGAAGAAAACTTGTCTCAGGCTCAACACAACTGAGCAAAAACTTTCAATTGCTCATATAAGCTAAAATGCTGAAAAAGATAGGTGTTTCTTGCTTTCAAGCTCTCTTATGACGTATTTATCCTGCTTAAAAATGTTAAAATGACAACAAATGTTAAAGTTAGGAGGAAATTGAAAGGGGCATTTATAACTGTTTAAGGGTATACACATTCATTTGTAGTTATTTATTAAGCAGTATTTCTTTCTGTCAGTAGTTTGTTATTATACCCGCTTTTTTCTTTAGAAAAAAAGGGTATATTAATTTCGTGTCAAAGTCGGTCCGTCGTCCGTCCGTCCGTCCGTCTGTCCGTCCGTCCGTCCGTCTGTCCGTCTGTCCGTCCGTGCGTACGTCCGTCCGTCACGTTTCTTGTAAATGTATCTCCTCCTAAACCGTTAGAGGTAGCAACTTCAAACTTTGTAGGTGAATAGGTCACATGATGAAGAGGGAACTGGGCGACATTTCGTGTGACCTTGATCCCAAGGTCAAGGTCAAAGGTCAAATATTGTATTTTCTTGTAATTGAATCTCCTTAACGGTTAGACGTAGCAACTTCAAACTTTGTAGCTGAATAGGTCACATGATGTAGGGGGTACTGGGCAACATTTTGTGTGACCTTGACCCCAAGGTCAAGGTCAAAGGTCAAATATTGAATTTTCTTGTAAATGCATCTCCTCCTAAACCTTTTGATGTAGCAACTTCAAACTTTATAGCTGAAAAGGTCACATGATGTTAATTTACTGGGCAACATTTTGTGTGACCTTGACCCCAAGGTCAAGGTCAAAGATCAAATAATGTATTTTCTTGTAAATGTATCTCCTCCTAAACGGTTAGACCTAGCAACTTCAAACTTTGTAGCTGGATAGGTCACATGATGTAGAGGGTACTGGGCAACATTTTGTGTGACCTTGACCCCAAGGTCAAGGTCAAAGGTCAAATATTGAATTTTCTTGTAAATGCTTCTCCTTCTAAAGCTTTTGACGTAGTAACTTCAAACTCTGTTGGTGCAAAGGTCACATGATTTAGAGGGCACTGGGCAACATTTAGTGTGACCTTGACCTGAAGGTCAACGTCAAATAATGTACTTTCTTGTAAATGCATCTTCTCCTAAGCTGTTGGACGTAGAAACTTCAAACTTTGCAGGTGCAAAGGTCATATGATTCGGAGGGCACTAGAAAACATTTGGTGTGACCTTGACCCATAGGACAAGGTCATATAGTGTATTTTTTGTAAATGCTTCTTCTCCTTAACCATTGGACATAGCAACTTTAAACTTTACAGGTGCATAGGTCATATTATGTTGAAGGTACTGAGCAGCATTTTGTGTGACCTTGACCCCAAGGTAAAGGCTTTAGGTCAAAAAGCGGGTATTTGCGATGGTGTACCATCGACTTCTGCTCTAGTATTTAAGTTGTTTTAAAAGAAATATTTGTTTGTGTAAAGAAATTTATTTTACCGGCCGAATATTTGCCCTAGATTCTGCAGTTGTTAAAACTATAAAAAATGTTAAGCTCAAACGGAGGTTTTCTAACTTATGCAATGCATAATCATGACGCAATCAACTCAAAAAATGATGAAACAAATTGATATTTCCGTTTTTAGTTTTAAATCTTTTAGTTTAGTGCTGGGAATGGCTAAAGAATTGGTATGGAAGTAGCTGGTCACTATCTACAGTAGCAAAACCATATTTATTTACATTTTGTATTAAGTCGTTTTTATACTGCAGGGAACTTGTCATTTTATTTGTTTCATTTCATGTGCGTCCCCTAGATAACTTATAACTGGAAGAGAACTTCTATTTTATTGAAATGCATGGTGACTCAGATTTCGCATTATGAGAATTAATGCAATTAATTAAGGGGCTATATCTTTCAAAAGCTCTTATTTGCATGAATTTTTTCCTGTATAAACAAAAATTGCTTTTTTTCAAGGAGACGAATATCTTTTGTCACATTGTTGTATGAACAATTTTTACATCTCACCTAGATCACTTTACGCCCCAACATACAGCTTTTCAGCAATCGGCAGCATGCTTACCAGTCTTTTTAGAGTCACTTCCTGGTTTATTACCGTTTGCAATATTGTGACACGCTGGGTGAACTTTAGAGAAAACCATTTGCATGAACATGAACTACAATTATCTGACTACAATATTAGATGTATTTTGACCCAAATATATGTATTTCTGGTATTATTTACATTTTTTTTTTATTTTGACCCTGAAAAGTTCTAAGCAAAACTTGCAACTTAATATTTTCTACCAGAAATTTGTACATTTGGGCGAAAAAACTTCTGAGTATTGTAGTCGGAAAATTGTAGTTCATGTTCATGCAACTGTACAAGCATATAGCCACAACACAAAGGAATGGGAGATATGAAAGATAACCTGTTTCAATATACATGCACGTACTCTGCTTTTCGAAGGATTAATTTCTGAACAGATCTGTTTAATATATACTTTAAGTTGGCTTACATTTCTAAATCCAGAGATACATTGACCAGGCAGTATTGTAATTTGTAAAATGTCTCAAAACATATATTGTGTTGAACTGCTACAAAAGTCTGTTTAGAAGAAAACGAGCAATAACTCAGTGTAGAAGATCGCTGATAAATATATCAAGAAAGATAGATTTAAAGTGGTACTTAATTCTGGCCTATCTTCGATGGACAATATCCAGACTACAGAGGAGTTAAGAGCACTACCCATTCAGTCAAAAACTCAACCAAAAGATTTTTTCAGTCAATATTTCAAAGTAAGCATTACCTTGGCGTAATGATCGTAATTCTATCGAGCCAGTGACAAAAGATATATATTTCACAATAAATAGAAATGCCACCTTCCTATCGTAGAGCAATATCCAGACTGGTGTTGGTGACCTGAAATGAACTCTGCTTCAAGTTCTTTAGATTAAGAAAACTGCTACTAGCTTGTAAGATGTGGCAGCATAGAGTGGCAATTCCTCTGCACAAACTTGAATTTATCATCTTAAATTCTCTATTTATGATGAGGAACAGTCAGCTGGGAGCCTGGGATGTGGTAGGACACAGAACAACAATTCAAATGTTGTTTCACTTTAATTATACCTGACTTTTTCAACATAATCAGACTAAATGAAAGTAATTGCAACACGTACTGTAAATAAAAAAAATATAAAAATAAATAAAATTCCAATGATTTACCTACATCAGCAAATGGCAGAGCGATTTCGCTATTTCGCGTGGGTTTTATTTTCGCAAAAGTTCGTGTTTGCGAAAATAAAACCCTCGTGTAAAGAGGCTTTTACAAGGTATGGGAAATTGACATGGGAGTCTGCCCACGCTTGGAATTCGATGATATTACGATGATTAATTGCCTGGGGTGTGACTTTTAATTTATGGTAGATTTGAGTTTAAGTTATGACGTCATGTATAATATTATTACCACACCTGAAGGTACCTGGTTATAAATATTTCCACATTAATTGGCATATCATGCAATAGACGCCAAAATGTTTTAGGAAATAACAATACCATTGATTAGTTGATACTATAAATGGCTTTGCTTTTAGGGTATTCATTTTTATGTCATGGTACCCCAATATTAAACTTTTATTTGTATTAAGTCAAATTTGGAATTCAAATTTAAGCATGTTTCGATCTTAGTCAAGATACCATTTCAACATTAAAACTGTCCATATATGTTAAAAATATTTTGACCAAATTTCATGAAAGTCAAGGACCAGTAACACATTTTTAAACTTGTTGTAAACGCAAGGTCCTAATTCATTGAAATGTAAAATATACAATAATAATGTTTCAGTGTAAAGCAATCTTTAATACTGACTTTGTTTGAATGACCATACTAGTATGTTTGTCGGTAGAAGTTGATATATTAGGTACTTTTCCCAATTATGGATTGGCGAAAAAATAACACTAAACTTTGATAGAAATGTCCACGATTCTTATACACAATAATTTTACCCAAAATGATACAGTACAGTGACAACTCTACTTAACACAACCACTTGTATTTTTCTAACGTTAGAACTATATTTAACCAATGTTACGCTTAACATGTAACATTATTAAGAATGTTAATTCATTTAGAAGAGAATTATTGCGAGTCAATTCATACAGGAGAAGAACCTCATATTCATGATATCATAATTGTAAGCTTCATTAAAAACCCATTTCACAGAAGTTACCCCCTGTCAAACCCATAGGTTAAAATAAACTATTTTGTTAACAGAAACTCTTGGCTGCCAATATATTACTTATTCAATGCTTAAATCATCTATGCTCATTCTGTTCTGTAAAACTGATGCTGATTTTCGTCAGTGAGCAACATTTATACTTTAGCTGGGTTTTATTCTAGGCATACAACTTCTCTCTGGATTTCATCTGCTCATGTTGAACACTGTTCTATGAAACCACTGACCAGTCTCTGTTTCACTTTATCCCAGTCACAGCACCAAAATTGTGGCTACTCTAGTTCAGTTGAGATGTAAAAGAAATGATTGGTCTTCTTGTCTTCACATGTTTATTGTTATGATATTATGTTTCTTCAACAATATTATGCCGGACATGAGGTATTGATACGCGATGTATTGGCCACATGGTGCCATGATATGGGGCCATGACCGAAGGCATTTCCGACCTTCAAATCATTTGAAATTGTCTACACATGTTATGTTTAAGAAAGGTGAAGGTAGATTGAAAGCAACGTACTTCTGTGAAGGTATTGATTCATTTCAACTAAATAATTAATTTTGGTAAAACTGACCTACAATCGTAAAAGGTAAGAAATGACAATGTTACAGGTTTTGAATTTTCATGAAAGTTTGCTCAGATCAGCATGATACATATGGCATGTATTTTGTGGTAAAATGACATCTTGACAAAGACTAGAACATTTCTTTGAACTTGAATGTGCATTTTTTTGTAATTTTTTGAGAAATAAAAGTTGAAATTTTATAATTACTTCGTCAGAATTTATCTAAATGGTTTTGTGATATAAATATAATGGCTGTGTTATTCTGGAGTCAATCTAGATGACAAATCTAGAAAATTGAAAAAACTATAGATTTAGGACATAGAAATTTAGAAACAGGTCACTTCAAAATGGAGTAAGTCAGGGTTGCCTCCTAAGCCTAAATTTTAACTATCTTATTCAATAAATATATTTTATAGTTTGTATATATTGAGTTATTAATATGCAAAGTTTAAAGAAATCCATGCGTGAGTACAGATGTAAGTACACATTTCTGAGTTAACGAAGCCATGATTATATTATCTAACATTCTTACTTGCAAAACTCGCGTCTGGATATAGACTTAGGAATGCCAGATCCAATTCCACAACCAAAGTCTAATCTAGCAAGGCCAGTCGTGTGTGAGAGGAGGTCCCTCATGGTAAGTTCTTGTATTCGGTAGTCATCAACAAACTCGTAGTCTGGCCCAAGAACATCGGTTACTTTTGCTGTTCAGTTTAATCTAAATAAAAGAATCAAGGCGGTTGTTGGAAAACTGAAAGCAAGAATGCGCCATTTCGAATAATTCTTTCCTTTGGTTACTAAGCCCTACCATAGGCAATTGAACCAATGACAAGAAAAATACTCAGTGGCATGTGTTTGTGTGTGTGTGGTGGTGTGTGTGGGGGGTGGGGTACTCTTAGTTTTTCTTGATACGTCGGCCCAACATCACTCCCACCCCCTGGGGGAAAAACGACACCATCAGCAAGAATTTGTTCCACTTGCACCATAAGTAACAATGTATGTACCAATATCAAGGATGGCTTGTAAAAAGCTCTCAGAAAAAACGGTTAGAAAAGTGGCTTATAAGCAAGAAGTTCAGGATATTAAACATCGAGTACTTTCCAGTTCAGTGATTTCAAAAGTACGTCTTGCGCATTTTTTTGCATTTTCCGTAGGATGCCAGCAATTGAAATAGTTTTGATTTAATGGTTTGCCGTACATTTGTCAGCATATATATGAATGTCCGATCGTAGACTTTAATCCATGGCCCTGCCTCCATATGGCCGTAGTTGTGCTGCGACGTTAACACACACACGCACACGCACGCACGTACACACGCCTCATTTCCTTAACAAATGGACCAATTTATGTGATAATATATAACTGTTGTTGACTTCAATGAGGTTGACATAGACCGTCACCATATTTATTTACATCCGGTTTGATGAACTTGGGGCTTTGAAACATGCCACATTTTGCAGGTTTGTTACTATGTTTCATCTTTTTGATTGTATTATTGCTAGCCCTCTCACATGACATTAAAGTCAATCCTGGCCCTAGACCACCAACATTCCCCTGCGGAAGCTGTGGCAAAGCAGTAAGGAATGAGGGTCTGGATGGGGTATAATGATTAGTGAATAATGACCCTTTTTTATAATGAATAGTGAATAATGAGCCAAAAAAATAATGAATAGTGAATATTGAGGGCCTAGAAAATAATGAATAATCCTATTTTTTTAATGAATTGAAGAAAAAATTAATGAATAGTGAATGCCAACCTTTTTACGGTTAATGAATAATTGGTCTTATTTTAATGAATAACCCAAAATTTTAATGAGATGAATAATGGGCTAATTTTTTAATGAATAGTGAATACCAGACCGCCCCCATCCAGACCATCAGGAATGGTCAAAACAGTTTCATGGGTGTTCCTCAATTGTGGACTGCCTTATTTCAGCACTCAACTGTTTGATGACACGCTGTCAACCCTCCACGCCTCAAATAGCTTTGAGTCACTGGATCCAACTCATTGCCCAGTGACTTAGAGCCCTTTGAGATCAAATGATCAACAAAACAAATGTACAGGCAATGCTCCACATAAATTGAAAATTTAAAATGTTAATTTTCTGTCAGTGGTAAACAAAATTGATGACCTTCACTGCATTGGCACACAGTCCTGGTTGTTCCCTGATATAAAGGATAGTGAAATATTCCCACAAGGTTATACTCCAAATACAGCAGATAGAACCACAAAAACTACTCGTAGCGGATATGTTCATATACAAATTTACTGAAACAGGGTTATCGATATCATGTTTTTGTTAGTTGTTGACACTTTGATATGTTCGGAGCAACCTCAGCTCAGGTTCGGAATGGGAAATAACATGGGTCAAGTTAGAGGTTGTGGGTACACAACCATTGTATCTCGCTGCCTTTTTTAAGCCCAAGGGGGGTGATCAGGATAGCCTAGATGGGCTCAGGAACTCTCTTGATAGATTAATTGCTAAGAAGGGCAACATCATTGTTGTCGGTTATTTTAATCTTCCAAAATTCACATGGGTTGACTGCGAACCATCTGTCAGACCAGACTGTTCTTGTAGGTCAGTTTACGACAGTTTTGTGGACATACTTGATGACTATAACCTTGTTCAGATTGTGAAAGAAACAACTAGACATGAAAATGTATTGGATCTCATCCTGACATCAAACCCCACACTTGTGTCTAAGGTTGAATGCCTTCCAGGTCTCAGTGACCACGATATTGTTTTAGCGGAGGTGGCAATTTAAACCAGCCCAAACAAAGCAAAAACGTAGAAAAATCCACCTCTACAACAAAGCAGACTGGACCACCTTTCGGTCAAAACTGACAAACTACCATGCAAAGTTTTTATCTGAGCATCATGGGAAAGCTGTCGAACAACTCTGGTCAGACTTTACAGACAAACTTGATCAACTGACTGACCAATGCATCCCAACTAAGGTCATTAAAGGAAAACCATCCCTCCCTTGGATCTCCAGCGAGATCAAAAGACTGATACACAAAAGTAATAATACTATAAGTCCTATAGGAAAACAGGCAACTCCCAACTAAGAGAAAAGTATGTTTCTCTTAGACAAATAATCAGAAAGAAAACTAAGGAAAGCCATGAGGCATACCTAGAAGGACTGCTAGGAGTGGATGGACAAAATGATGGAACAGGTCAAGGGAACTTAAGAAACTCTTTCAGTATCTTAAAAAGTCCCGGACCGACCAACAGGGCATCCTCCCTCTGAAGCAGAATGGAAACCTGCACACAGAAACCAAAGAAAAGGCAAACATATTAAAACAGCAATTTCAGTCTGTGGTTACACCATTGGCCCCACTTTTATTACAAGAGCTTTCTCTTATGAAAGTACAAGACCTTGTGGATGACAAGGTCATAAGCCCTGGTGCCTTGCCCGAGGACCTGAGGAATTCAACACCCCTGATGCCAGATATCAAAATATTTGAAGCAGGAATATTGAACCTCCTGAAAAACCATATACCAAAAAGGCAGCAGGTCCAGACAGAATCAAACCTGTCATCCTTCAAGAACTTAGGGTGGAACTGGCTCTCATTATCAAAGTTCTTTTTGGACGCTCCCTTGAGTCCGGTGCTGTGTCACTTATCTGGAACTCAGCCAATGTCTCGCCTATATTCAAGAAAAGGGATAAATCAACTGCTGCCAATTACAGACCCATTTCCCTTACATGTATCTTGTGTAAGGTCAAGGAACACAGCATAGCCTCAAATTTGGTTAGACACCTTGACTCAAATGGATTGATGTATGACAGCATGGTTTCAGAGAGAGAGAGAGAGAGAGAGAGAGAGAGAGAGAGAGAGAGAGAGAGAGAGAGAAAGACGCTCCTGTGAGACACAGTTAGTATCACTCATTGAGGACCTTGCACGCAAGACCAGCCAGGGAAAACAGACCGATCTCATACTTTTAGATTTCTCCAAAGCATTTTATAAGGTAAACCACTCAAAACTTATCATGAAACTGCACTCCTACGGTATCAGAAGCGCAAACATGCGCTGGATACAAGCCTTCATTGGTAAACGTCGGCAGAAGGTAGTTGTTGAGGGCGAGGAATCGGACTCCGTCCCAGTCACATCCAGAGTCCCTCAGGGCTCTGTGCTGGGCCCGATCCTTTTCCTGGTCTACATCAATGACCGTCCCGATGACATTGTCTCACAGGTGCGTCTCTTTGCTGATGACACTGTCATTTACCTAACCCTAGAAAACCAAAGCGACATTGACAAACTACAGAGGGACCTTGACAAACTGCAGACATGGGAGGCTTGATGGGATATGGAGTTTAACCCTCCAAGTGCCAGGTCGTGAGAGTGACATCCTCCAGGACTCCTCTCCAGACGCAGTATATACTGCATGGACATGTGCTGGAGGCTGTCAGCAGCGCCAGGTACTTGGGGTGGATATCTCCAGCAACCTCAGCTGGAACACTCATGTGGACAGAATCACAGCCAACGCAAACAGGTCACTCGGATTTATAAAACGAAATATCAAAACTAAACTAAGTCCCCTCAAATCCGCGAAATGGCTTATCAATCCCTAGTTAGTCCCTAGCTGGAGTATGCTTCAGCAGTGTGGGACCCCCATACTAAAAGACCCATAAACTAGAAATGGTCCAAAGACGTGCAGCCCGGTGGACCTTAAGTGATAACGCCAGGACGACTAGTGTCACTTCATTGCAGTCTCAGTTGAACTGGCAGACCATTGAAGAGAGACGATCTATGGCCCGTCTCTGCCTCTTCTATAAAATTGTAAATGGCCTCGTGGCCGTGCCCCTTCCTGACTACATGCAGCCCACACATAGGACCTCCAGGTATTGTCACTCTATGACATTCCGTCAAATTCAAACTCGCAAGGACTACTATAAATACTCATTCTTTCCACTGACCATTGTCCAGTGGAATGCACTCCCAGCCAATGTCGCAGTTGCTCCAAGTCTTGAGACTTTCAAGGCAGCAGTTGGACAGCTGCAGCATCCCAAATCCTAGACAGTACACTGTATATTTTAATATGATTACAATAGCTTTAGACCCGCCAATTTTCATCAGTTTTAAGTACTGTCTTCATGATTTTTTTTACTGATCAATCCCAGAAAGTTGTTTTTATTCTTTCCTCTTTTCGATCCAGCTTTTTAACTTTTCAGCTTTACCCTGACTCACTACAAATCATTCGTCTTTTACTCTTTTTCACAACCCTGACGCGCAGTGCCTGCCAAAAATGCTCGCGAGGTCGTAGGCAGTACCAGAAGATAGATAGATAGATAGATAGATAGATAGATAGATAGATAGATAGGTAGGTAGGTAGGTAGGTAGGTAGGTAGGTAGGTAGGTAGGTAGGTAGGTAGGTAGGTAGATAGATAGATAGATAGATAGATAGATAGATAGATAGATAGATAGATAGATAGATAGATAGATAGATAGATAGATAGATAGATAGATAGATAGATAGATAGATAGATAGATACAATGTTGTAAATATGCACTTGAGACGAACGGAGAACAAAGCCTGTGCATCTGCGCTATCTCGTCAACGATTTTGTTGCTCGCATACAAAAAGTATGGAAATGATGAGGACTTCAGCCTTTAGACCAATAGCCTCACTTTGTAGCTGCGATATTAGTTTCAGAAAGTGACTTTACAAAAAGCTATAAATAGCATTATCTCCCTCTACCACCAGTGAAACGCCATTTAAATGGCGTTTCACTGGTGGGCCGATAATGGACCGCTTTGTATGCTTACGGGGACATGATTGGGCCAATACAATTCATATCCTTAACCTGATGCGCTTCTTTACTTCATAGCTTTGTGTCAATGTACATGTACTATTTTACCCATTTTCCGAGAGTACAATGCCAAGAAGCGTTGCAGTGAAAGATTTGGTAACGGATCCAATGTTAAACAGTGTGCTTTATACGTTGACTCTCTAGCGCGTTGATAGGTTTTCTTTTTCCAAACTCATATGCCACGATATCGTCACCTAAAAGAAAACAAATGTACATTGGAAGTGCTCCTACATGTATAACGCTCCATATCGTCAATAAACTATAAAAACGGTCGCCGGACTGCTTAGTACTCGAACAATGCTGTCAATGTAATAAACTTCGTAAATCATTTTCTAAATATGACCACAGTTACTCATATTTATATGTTGAAAAAAATTCTTCTGCAAACGGGCATGTTTTTGAAGCAGTATAACAAGCTAAAAACTTATTTTAAGTATATTTGACCTTGACCTTGACTCCAATGTCATATCCTTAGTTCAAGCCATTTGCTGTTATCTACACACCATAGGCAATTATTGTGCCAAATATGAACACCGTCCATAAAAATGAACGCGGAGTTAAGGTATTTGACATTAACCTTAGACCCCAAGGTCACATCCGTATTTTGAGACCATTGCTGTAATATATATACAATAGGCATTCTTTGTGCCAAATATAAACACCAAACATCCAAAATGAAAGAGGAGATTGTGTTACGAGCCCTTTTACAGAGTTTATGTATATTTGACCTTGAACTTTGACTGCAAGGTCCTATTGGTAAACTTAAACCTTCGGTGTAATCTACGCACCACAAGAAACGTTATATGACCTTGACCTATGATGTCTAGATCATAGCAGTGAACTGAAACATTTAACCAATTTAAGCTGAATGGAATTTCCTTAGTTTTTCCAATCTGGGGCTGTTGAGTGTAATAAGAGTTGGATTGAGTCAAATTTCAAAATAACGTAATCCACTGAGCCAATCGTGAATACCTTGATCAGGCGCCTAGTGTCTGATATGGGTCTTCGATCACTGGTTGCCCATGTACCATAAAACAGGACGCAAGGCTTATATTATATAGATTAAATTTGCCATTTTATTGGAACCAATTAATGCAATAATATGTCTCAGTTAAATTCTTTGCAATAGATGTTAGAACCAAACAATTTACCTTTCACGATTGACAATGTCATTCCAGGTACATGGTGGCATTTCACACTTTCTTGAACAAAGATAACAAGCTTGCGATTGAATTCAGCGGAGAACATCAATGCACGACAATGAACGAAGAATCCAAACAGGCACAGAAATTTTAAGACATCCATCTTTAATCAGTCTGATACTATTAAAACATTGTTAAAATAACAAGCAGTCATGAAGGCGACATATCGCATATTTCTGTATCCCGAGTCTCAAGCGCCAATCACAGCTGCAGCAGACGACAAATTTTGCAACATCTTTCTTAATTTTTGAAAAAAATAAGGTATGATATTTCTTGAGAATCGTCTGCCAGCAGACGATTCTCATGAAATATCATGTCTTATTTGTTATTTTTGAAAAAGCATCAAAATTTTAAATTGTCGTCTGCTGCAAATTATAGGTGGCGCCTTATGGGTTAAAGATGTACAATGTAAATAAACAACACTTCAACAGAATTTAACCATTTTTAGATCAACGGAATTTTCCATAGAGCTTCAATACAATAAAGTGAGGATGGTCCATTGTATATATTGAAGGGGACACAGGATATAATTTCAATAAAAAATTTCTTTCCCTGACGAATGATTTTGTCCCAGCAAACAGTGCCAAACCCGGTTGAAATGCCACAAGCGAATTTATGACATGATCATCAGTGTAAATCCAGTGTCACTACTTAGGAAAATGATCCCAGTGGTTGGTAGTTCTAATGGATCCAAATATGGGTACCGGGACTTTTAAGCCTTTTCAGTCCCCGTACTCATATTTAGATCAATTACTACTATCATTACTATTGTTGTGTGATTTGAAATTTATGAAACGAGCTTTCAAAAACTTCACATAAAATGACCACGTGTGTAAAATGCTCTTTACCATATGAGCAATTTACGCAGAACTTTAAAAGAGGGTAATTATTTCAAAATATAACATAACGCTACACTGAACGTCGCTATGTCGTTACATTTTGCCATTTGAGGAGCGCAGTAGCTCAGTGGTAGAGTGATAGACTTGGGATTGAAGGGTCGCTAGTTCGAGACTCACCTAAGGCAGTGTCTTGTGTCCTTGAGCAAAATACTTTGTCCTCTGCGTAGTGCTGGTTCAACCAAGGAAGACAGGAAAACGTCCCAAAATGACTGAAAAATTGTTGTATCAACACGGAAAAGTGCTATTAAATGTATAATAAGGCTCACTTTATCAATGCATTACGTGATATTATATATTATGACGTTCTTCTTGTTCCCACGGAGGCACTTCATCTAGCATAACAAGTACATTTTCAACACGACTTTTATTTTTCAAGAGCTCTCATTCTGACAATATTTTAACTGAACAATACGAAACCGTCATTCTGTCCACTTTTATTTAGCCATTTTAAAGAGGTGAAATATATTAGATTTTATTATAGTTTAAATGTGCCAGCACATGGAATTTTGGTACTTATCGCATATGTGCAAAGTTTAAACCTTTAGTTTAATATTTTTTGTACAATACATAAACATACTAATACTAGCATTAAAACATTATACAAAAGGGATTCGTAAAGAAATCAGTCGACTTATTCGAATCTGTATCCCTCACATGTTCAATAAGACAGAGCATGTACGCTAAAAAAATCACCATTGCCTTAAACGTCTCCTAAACACTTATACTGGCATATCATCCTGATTCAAAGGCTAAAATTTTATTCGAGTCTTCCTCTACATGCATACTTTGTGTATGAGAGCAGCGAAGGCTCTGGCGAATCTGCACAGTCGTCCGAGCCTTCGCTGCTCGCCAATGCGATAAGTACCGAAATATCGTGCATTCGCCCAAAGGCCTTTATGCATTATGAACTTTATTTTACTAATCGCCGACAATAAGCCCATTAAAATGCCCATGAAGGTCATTCAACTTCGGGGCTTTGCCTATACTAATTGGAAGTCAAGTTAAACTTAACGACATGTAAAACGTGACAAGTAAAATGAAAAGTGTCAAGAACGAGTGGATTTTGAAAGTAGAAAACTGTTTCCTTCCCACATCAATCCATTTTACCGTATGTTTCAAAAATTGACATTGGCAAACAAGGTAGACTCCGATAGGCATGCATTATGTGTTTTCGTACAATCACTGTCCACGGTAGCGAACATAATCTGACAATTGTGACTTAGAATCAGTTCTAGTTACTGCAGTTAATAAAAGATATAAATGATATAAATCCAGAACGGTTTATGGTTGATGAGTTTATATTAGCGAGTAACATACAATGCCCATCGTTTATCATATAGGTACATGATTCGATTCTGACCGAATGCACGACAGTTTTAAATTCTTTAGAGTTTAATAAAAGGGGGTGATGCGAGAAGACTTTGTCGTAGAGCTCCGTCTGGTCTTATTATGGCTTAATCAAATGAGCATGAAGATCTGTTTTGTTATGACGCAACTCTTTTTTGATGATTCAGTCATTTACGGGTATAAAAGCACCATGTTTGAGACGCCGAGATCACAATATCGACAACTTGCGATATCTTCCGACAGTGACTTCCGAGATGTTGCTCTTCATCGTGCTGACACTTGTGGCGACCGCCTACGCTAAGTGCATTGCACGTAAAATAGGCTAGCGCATAGAATATAAAAAAGCAGCTCACCAGAGACAGATTGCATGCTGGCTGGCTTGGCTTTTTTCGCATATGCGCAAAGCCATTCTTTAACACTCATGGGGGATATACTTCTAAATTTCGGTCTGAGTTATTATCTACATTCAAACTTGGTGCATGCGAGCTGCAAATACTTTTGAGCCTTGGCTGCCTGCCAAATGCTCTAAGTACAGTTATCATCCGAATCAATACCATTAAGAAATGAATTCGATTTTTGGAAGGTTCATGGAAGCAGTCAGGGCTTCACGTTAATTTTGCAAGAGACACGAAGTATTCATGGTTCTATGAAGGGCTTCACTTACTTTGCAAGAGACCCGAAGTATGCATGATTCCATGAACCTTCCAAATTTTGAATTTATTGCTTATATTTACATTTTGTAATAAATAACTAATATATAGAAATTATTTATAATTTAGGAGACAATTAACGGTTTTGTTGGAGTGCAAAACGGAAAAGCGGATCAGCCAGTGTGAACACGGACAGCCAATAGAGCAAACAAGAAGCTTTTTTGCACGTGCGACTCAGGTGTGGCTCGCTGTCAATCACACAACCAGTGTCACTTCTGGCGAAGTTGCAAAACTCTAAAGATTCATTAAAGGCTTGCTTTGGAAATGTAAATATTAGAACATATATACACTGAACAAAAGCTATAAGTGGCCACCTTACATTTTTTGCGACAGTTCAGAGAGTAAAAATCGCACTTACAAAATTTAAATTCTATAAAAAGCTAAGGCTTTGTCGAGTCTCTGTGAAAATTATGTCATTTTAAAATGACTGATAGATATTGCGCAGATAAAGTCGAGTAAAGGTACCTAATTTCAAAAAGTCACGCTTTTTAATGTGATGTAAAATATTGCTCAGATACGTTAAACATTTATATTTTAATTAATTTGCAGCTGTGATATGATATTAAAAAGAGTCGAAAGTTTTGTGACAATTTAACTCTCTTCTACAGTAACATGAAAACAGCCACTTAATTGCAGCAGCTTTTGCTTTAACCATGCAATTTGAATACACACTTTGAATTGCTCTGTACGCTTTATTATCTGCGGCACGGTATTGGCATTTTCAGCGATAGATTATTCATCATGAATAGGCGTCATTGTTCTACTTAAAATAAATAAAAAAAAATATCTTTTACATGTGCCATTTAAATGATCTTTAAAGTTCCACGTTAAAACCAGAAGAAACACCAGTTTTGAAAAATTATCGTTAGAAAATGCTGTAATCTGTTCGGTCAAACCTGTTCACATGAAATAAAACACATACAATGATTTTAGTTTGTGAAGATGATGATTTTCGAAAATTTCGGAAAATGCGGAAAATGTGCTAATTTAAAAAAAAATCATAAAAATTCTGTCATAAGCAAAAAAAATCAAGTATTTGGTGTTTTTCAAGTCGGCTAGAAGGGTTTGTAATCCCCTGTAATTCAATTCGAAAAAAACTGTAATCAGAACGCTTTTTTCTGAACCACAAAAAGGTGAAGCGATAGAAACTCTGCCAAAGCACTGCTTAACTTGAAATGCACATATTTGGGCAAAAAGTCATTATAATATCATTAGCGCTTAGTCAGAAAAATAAAATAGAAAAGTGGCCACTTATAACTTCGGTTTAGTGTATAACATATTTTAAAAGCAGTTAAATGTTGCACGAAGGTCAGTGGCAGTTCATCTGCGACTGGGTTTGGTGTAAAATTACATTTTTTTCATGTCTGGATCCACTGTATCCCAAATTTTATTCCAGTTAGTTGGTACTTTGAACTACAACGTTCTGAAATTTAGACATTTTCTCGCTTGTTCATGTAGGCCGTTCAAGGATAATAGGTGGATATGATGCCCAAAGAGGAACGTTTCCATATCAGGTGTCTCTTGTCTACCCGAGTGGGTTTCATTTTTGTGGCGGAGTTGTGATAGACCAGTATTGGGTGTTGACAGCGGCGCACTGTGTGGGAAGGTACGTACCAAATACTAGTTGCCTCCTTGAAACACATGCATTGTGGACATTCAGACCAACTATTAATTAGGTCGCAACGCGAAAAAACCTGTCTTCGGGGGTTTGCAAACAACACAGGCGCAGACCATCCTGCGCATCCGCGCAGTCTGATCTACGCCTTTGTTATCGTTTTTTGCAAAGTATCATATGTAAACTTGGTACAGGTGAAATTTCAACTTTCTAGCTAGTCTCTGTAGCTGGGGAGACTGGTTCGAAACTCGCTTTTTCGGAAACCTCGAAGACAGGTTTTCTCGCGACGAGGCCCAATTGTTTTTTTACTGGTGGCGACTTTCATCTTCTGCTGGAAATCTTTGCAAACAGTTTGGACCCAGATCTGGTCTCGAATTGGAGCGTTGAAAGCCACATTAGGCTGCATGTCAGCCAACAAAATGTGACGTAATTAATGGCGCCAAACTATTTCCGACACTATGTCTAGTAGGTACGCATCCAGCTTAGTGCGTAAGCAGCTCAGGTCTGAGATCTATGCGTAGTTCTGAGGTCACGGTGTGTATGATACCTAAGCATAGATCTCCTTTGAATATATTGACAAACATAATATATATATAGTTACGAGACGTTCTGGATTTGATTATGACGGGATGCTTTGCTGTTGTTGGTCAGGGAAGTCTTTTTCTACAGGCGAGTGTGCGTTCATTACTCACAGAATGTGACATCTTGTTTATAGATGAATATCCACCAACACAGAGGATCCCAGTCGCATGATACTTATATGGTCCTTTCAACAATCCTGCAAAGATTTTAACATTGCTGAATGCTCTTGGTAAGCTAATAGTATAACCAATGGTCGGCTGTCTGTCCTTTGTCCGTTGTAAACCCATTATTACATGTACATGATGTACAAGGATATCTCAGAGAACAGTCATCCAATCTTGATCAAATTATGTCACCTCGACCGAATATGATGACTGGAACGTTGAAAACCATATACCATACATACTTCTTATATACTGACCTACAGAAATAACCCGTCATATGTTTCAATGGTAATTTTGATTTTTTCATTCTGTACACCCTAATACTGATCGGATTCTGATGAAATAATGAGCATGTATAGCAAACTAATGTACTCAAGAAATCAAGTTTTAACTTTATCATGCACATGCTGAATACTGCGTTATGGGGACGTCAACGTCAAACTTTGAACGGTTATTTCTCGGTCAATAATGGGAATAATTTTCAATTTTCAACTGCAGCTGAAACAGTAGACACCAGAAAACGGTGCATCTAAAAAAGGCGACAAACGGTTAAATGTTGACGGAGGAAACCGATTTTACATATCAAAGGTTACGTTTTCAAATTAACGTCATCCTTGGTTCTCCACTGAGGACAATTTTTTAAAGCTTTAGGGCGGCAATTTGTTTTGCAAATTCCAAACAATACTTCCAACTTTGTTTACTATTTCTAAACACTCAAGCTTCTTGCACAATGTAAATTATCTGAAAATGTATGAACGTCAGAGTGACGTCGAACGTTGGTGACTTCAATTCTAAATGTCATTTGCATTGTTTGTCATGTCCTATGACCAAATTTTAAATCTTAACCAAACTAATAACGATCTTGGGACCAATCAAAAACTGTCAAAGTTTCTTTTGTAGTTGAGTATAGTATAAGGACTGTTTAGCATTATGGGCTAGACATTTTAATACTTTTCATTCTGGATACCGGTAACAGACACTATGGCAAACAGTGAAGACCCAGGAGAAGTGCCACATAAGGCGGCATTTAACCAGGGTCTACACTGTTTTAAAAACAATCTTCAAGGACAGAAATATCAATTTGTAGAGGATTTGTCGGATGTTTGACCGAATACCACTTAAAGTACAAAATGGACAATTCTATACTTATTGTATCAATATGTATGGGGGAATTCATCAGAATGAAAAGTGTTAAGTTAATGCTCACTGTTTTAATAAATGAGCCGCGACATGTGATATCCAACAATGTGGTATGTGCGACCAGCAAAGCCTCAGATCAGCCTGCGCATACGCGCAGTCTGATCAGAGCCTTTGCTAGTCGCTTGATCATTCTATGACACTTTAGCTACTGACCAAACAACGTTTGGAGTTTCTAAGCTTAAAAGGAGGCTACACAGGCTCGTCCGAGTCTACAATTGTCAAAATGCCACATTGTTGGAAATCACGTCTCAAATTCACATGAGCTTTATCTATTTCAGTGATCCTAGCCAATACCGAGTAGTCATTAACAAGCTACAACTTGTTGGAGACGAGCATGAGGAATGGTTACCAATTAAGCGGATAATCTCTGTATGTATACTTGTAATTAATCTTTTGCATGTTTGGTAATTTTTCAAACTCTCTTCGTCTTCTGCTGACTTTTTTTCAAAATTAAGTTTAAAAAAATCTGTCAAGAACTCTACCAGAGTTTCAAATGGTTTTGATCCAGATCAGAATCGACATTTTGTCTGTTCTGATCTGGGTCTGAACTGTTTGCAAAGGTTTTCAGCAGACGAGAAAAATCACCGCTAGCAAGAAAAAAAGTTTAGTTATACCGACGATACATTTCAGCCTATCCAGTGGCAAAATTGAGATGATATTCTCTTTATTTTGCTGTCATCTCTTTACTTATTTGATTCTTTGAGTGCCGATTTTCTAACAAGAGGGCCAAGATGACACTAATGAGTACCGCCTAATAACACCGCCTGAGCTTAAGGGAATCACTGTTCAAATTACTGACAACTGCCTTGGAAGTAAAGAGTTTCCAAGATTCCAAGTTTCCAAGCTACTCATGGTGTTAGTTAAATAGCCTGAGAGAATGAATAAATTTGAATTTTGGTCTTTTATATTTTTAACACTGATGGCGCATCAGTGTTAAAGAAAAAAATATAGAAGACCCACTGGTGTTAAAGATTAGTTTGCCTTATATGACCAGACTCTTTTTTAAATTTTATAAGCGGGAGGGTTGGGAATATCCCCAAGGGCATCCGCTGTTATTTTCAATGCAAGGTTTTATTAGAAGGACCAATAACACATATGGTTACATTTAACTGATGGGGGTTGGTACTATTAAGAAGATAAACCAAGATTCTATTTTAACCCAAGGTTAAAGAACCTCTGACACTTTGAAAGTGTTTGCGCCTATTTTTCAGACTGTTCCCAAAACTCCATATTGCTTAAGATATCATTCGTACCTTCTTGAATAAGACGTTTGATGTATTAGAAATGAATAAAAATATAATTCGGCAGGCAGATCCTTATGGTAAAACAGGAAATGCTACCAAAAGGGGTAGGGGTTGCGAAATTTGACTTGCCCAAAACATTTAGTAATCCTTTATTTTCATGCGTAGCGTTTTTAAACATCAACACTTGCTGGCTAAGTCACATTAGAATCCTGTTAAAGTCCGAAATCATAAGGATTATAATGATTAGTTGTTTTATTGTTGTTTTTGTTTACTTTTTTATCTAAGTTTATTTTAAAGATATTTTGAAGTGCAACTGTAGTCAATTCGACCTTGATCGCTTTTGTACTTGGTCAAATTAAATATTTTTCAGCAATATATTGTAACCATTCATCCTTGCTTAAAGTGCTTGTACATCTATTCAGGGTCATGTACACTTCCACAAAACGCTTCAAGGCGTGAATGTAACGGTAAATGAATGGAATGAATCAAAGGTCATTACTTAGAGGTCGTGGTAGAAGTAAACCTTGTATAGGCCAATTTTGACCTCAGACGGATCAAACATGTCAAAGGTCAGACGAGTCTACTTAGGAGCACGAGAAAGGTAAATAAGATTGTAACGGTTGTTTTCTCACCAAACACTGCTCATGCTATCGAAGTAACAAAATTTCCGATAAATATGTAACGAAATGCCCTATACAACATCTACAGGTTTAGTCGAGTGGTTATTGTGCTTTCAAAGATGCATA
Organism: Loripinus fragilis; assembly: GCA_964019695.1. Classification (NCBI taxonomy): domain Eukaryota; kingdom Metazoa; phylum Mollusca; class Bivalvia; order Lucinida; family Lucinidae; genus Loripinus; species Loripinus fragilis. Next base: position 16,972,712 of record OZ026520.1, read on the forward strand.
GTAATGAGGCTATTCTATTTTTCTTATAAACAGGTAAAGCATGATTTTTCACTACTACGCGCATATGCAATAATCTGTGGTAGGTTCAATATAACTGTAAACCGAGACTACCTGCACGCCCAAAATCAAGGTAAACTGGCCAGTGTTTGTTTACATCGATTCTCATCTATCTTTGAAAGTACAATAGACTGGCATATATTCCGTGGAAAGTTTCAGAGTTATAATGCCTGAATTCGAGTCCCAAAGATTTTGTTCTTTTTAGCTTATCTTTTTGCTCTTAGAGAAAACTTGAATTTTTCATGCTTTACGCGAAGGCTTTTTTTTCTATTTGGCGCGTGCTCAATTCATTTGCAAACAAATTTATTTGATTCGACACAAAGCAAACACCATACCGATGCAGTGTAGATGCAAGAGATCCATAGCTTTTGCAAACAGGAGAAGAAAAATGGGCTGACAATATCACTGAACCAGGCACAGGAAAGGACTTCAACCAAGGCATGAGTACCATTGGGCGGCTGATAAAGCGAGACCAGACTAAAGAGGAGAAACCTGAACGGTCTGAAACGAATGAGGGTCCGACTGGACGACTTTGAAATACGTTGAGCATGTTGTTGTTTTTTGTCAGTAGAGCGTGTATACTGGTAAAAGAAGCGTGTATACTGGTTAATTGCACGACGGTGGGTCAGACCTCAGACTCTATGACGGCTCTGACGTAAAGCTTTAATCGGTGGGTTGGTGCCTGATGCTTATCTATAGCTGGACCCACCGTGGCTCAACTTGAGGTTTTCTTTAGCTCTGACTATCTGTGAGTCATGAGGCCTTTTCTTTGTTTCATCATGGTGTGTTTATTTGATTAGAGTTTTTCTCTATGATGATACATTGATGTCCTCCATGCGAGCTGAACATTTCTTGTAATTCAACAACAGCAGAATCTATGGCTAAGATTTGGTACCAGTAAAATGCGTTTAAGCCCCACGGTGGCTTAGGCTTCTGTCCGTTCTAAGCCGGTGGTTGTGTTGTTGTTGACGTGTTGTTTATTGTTACTCCCATTGTGGGAGTCTGTAATTGTTCTATCTTTTGTTGTACGTTACTTTATGTCCATTCTAGTATTGCAATCATCTTGATGGGGAAAAGAGAGCTGGTTGCTTTGCTTAATTTGTCTTCCTGGTGTCTCGTGATGGTTGAGCGGCTCTTCCTCGAGGTGACACGGGGTTGTCTGCGTTTGTGATAGTAGTATTTCCTGATCACACTCACTTACTATTTTTGTGATAGAGGAAGAACATGAGCCAGTGGTGGGAAACCGACTACAGCTCCAATACTGACCCTGTCAGCGAGACGGAGGGCATATGAAACTAAATGTATCTGAAAGTTAATAAATTACGAAATAAAATACATACCATGATAAAAAAATATGATATAAAAAACTATAGCACACACACGCACGCACACGCGCACATTAAAAGTAAAAAAAAAATGCGTGACCGAGACTCGAACTCGCATTAATTTCATTCACCTTATAAAACAAACTTTAATGAAGTGCTGCTTACCTACTGAGCTACAGAGAACGCTGACTAACAGGCTGAAGGTAAACTATACAATGTATTATGTAAACACCTATGATACCGCTTTATAACGGTTTCTACCTGTTTCCCCTTTCACGTGCTGTAAATTCGAATAGTCTAATCTTTGATCCGTCTGAGTTCGAAATTGGCCTATAGATACAGTATATATACAAAATATCAGAATATAGAAAATGAAGATTTTCATATACCTTTAAAGAAAAATATGTTAAACAACTGCTCTCATTACAAGCGATTGAAATAAAACTAGCTCATGTTACTAAACAATAAAAGACTTCAACACTCGCAATAAATTGTTAACTCAGAAACTTCTAAAACAAGGCTATCAGTATCATAAATTTCGCAAAACCTTTTCTAAATTTTATAGACGATACTATATACTGGGTCGCGTAGCGCAGTCGGTAACGTGTCTGGCTACAGATGCGTGTCTGACTGCAGATCCAGGGGTCGCGAGTTCGATCCCAGCCCGGTCCCATACTTTCGTGGAGATTGATCATGAAATAATTTCTACGGTCATTCTCCTCCCTTCCGCTGATTCATTCAAGAAGGGTTGTTGTCAGTTACAAGCGAAAGTATGTGCACAAATTACTGGTTAACCGCTTGTTCAAGCCTGCCCAGGAAAAGGTGTGGTTAGGTGAACTGACCGTCCCGCAATGACAATAGCTGTTGACTTGGGACGTAAAGCAACAAAAACAAACAAACAAACAAACAAAAAATAGACAATACTATACTGAACGAAACTTCTAAACCGCCAGTTAACAAAACGCATTTTTTTCAATATAGCTCATTTATTATTAAACTATTTGAAATGATATTTGGCACAGTATATCTGGGCACATGTATCCGTCGATAGAACATAGCAAAGTTTGATTCAATAAGAATGTTCATTTATGCGTAACGATAGAGTACTAATACCGTTTTGCACGTGGCGCACGATACTAAATGTTTTTCACCTTGTGTATAGTCGTATTTTCATCGACAACTATCCGACAACTTTATTTTATCACAAAAATGCCAACGTTTGGGTTGTATGAGTATAAAGTAGAGGGGTCGGGCTGTGGGTTCAATCGAAAACGGGGCCTCGCTGAGACTGATTCATAATTTATCAAAAAGTTTGACATGCTTTGATAGAGCCGAAAGTTTACACCACAACCTGTCGTCCATTTTTCCTTTTTGCACTCGTATGACGAGAAAAATCGACAAAAACTGAGTATTACGTAATCCATAAAATGTCCTGTATAATCCACCATACTTTGATTCGGTGACGTACAAATGCTGCATTTGAACGTCGGAAGTGTCGAGATTGATGTGCAGTACACAGTTAATGGGTGACGGATGTTTCAATGATATTGTAGACAAAACATTCCATCACCATAAACACATTTCTTTGTTCTTTTAGGCCATATGGGCCTCCATAGGAGAACTAAATTGCATGGAAATTGTCATTTTGCTACTTTATTGCAAAATGAACACAATAGTATTCAATAATGTCCATTTACAGCATCAGAAAGTTTCAATAATATTGTGGACAAAAACATGTCATCTCCATAAAGCATTCTTGTGTTGGTTTATGTCATATGGGCTTCCATAGGAACATTCTGGATTACCTGAAAATTCCTACTTAATAAAAGCGAAACCCAAAAATGTTCATAAATGTCCATTTATAAGACCATAAAGTTGGTGTTTTTCACTTTAGGTCCCTGGTCGGTTTTAAGCGATGCGCTTAAATTTAGCGTTTGTGTGAAAATGAAATGCGATGGTGACTTTATACAGTCTATCAATTGAGCATTTCAATTTCAATTTATGAAAATGAAATTTTGACAGGTACTGTTTATTTGATTTTCCATATTGAGTGTAAATTGTAGCCATGTATGTTTCATATATGTTAAGATATATGAGAACATATCGAGTGGCGGTTTAGAAGTTTCGCTCAGTATATGATTTGATATCTAAATTTCAAATTGGACTAACTGTGAGTTTGTCACTTTCCCCTTGGTGTCCTGGGTCAGGTGTGGTACTTGAATGTATCGATTGCTGATCATTGCACCCTTACTTACTTAAATCTCTCTTGCGCCAAGGACTTTCGGAACCTGAATTCTATGATGACTTGGTGTATATATCACACCGGGTAGGCGGTAATCGAAAACGCTATCAACAATCGTCGAACGCGGCTCAAAAATCGATAGAAACAGTGTTTTCGATTGCCATTTGTCGCAAGTATGAGGCAAATGGCAATCAAAAACTCTGTTTCTAACGATTTTTGATATACGTTCCTCGATAGTATTGGCGTTTTCGATTGCCGCCTACCCAGTGTGTAAATTGAAGAAGATTGTTGGCTCTAATAATTTTTCAGCGCAGTTCATTAAAATTATTTCCCATTATAAAAAGATTGGCTATAACATTAATGTATTGTAGCAGACTGCATGATTGGTGGTCAACCCAATTACGGTTGGCACCTTTGCTTTCCTCTTTAATTGCACGCCGGTGGGTCGGACTTCAGACTCTATGACGGTTCTGACTTAAAGACTTATCTATATATGAGATGGTAGGGGCCTGATGCTTTGGCTGTTGTCAGGCCCACCGGGGTTTACCTGCTGGATTTCTTTTGCTCTGGTAGTCAATTTTATTTATTGTTGAGTCCTTATCTTTGCTTTAAACTCCTTTTTATATCTTGATTTATGTGTTCTGGAAGATGATGCATTGATAAGTTAGGGGTCTTTCATGCAAACCAAACATCTATATGTCTTGATCCACATCTGAACTAAGGGTGAGGTTGGCACCGTTAAACCGGTTTAAGCACTCCAGTAAAATATTTTTACTGACCGTTCCAAGGCGGTGCTTCTTTTGTGGATCATTTATGTTATTTGTTTCTTGTTTTGTTATGTTTTCATGCCGGTCTGTTTGTTGATGCCTTGTGGTCACCTGCTGGGAAAGGGCTGACCTCTTGGCTCTCGTTTGTGATGTCTACGAGTAATTGTGACGTTGTCACTTTCCCATCAGTATCCTGGGTAAGGTGTGGTGCTTGATTGTATCAATTCCTGATCTTTGCCCTCTTTCTTACTTTGTACTGGAGAATCTATGTCATCGCTTCCTTATTTTGTAGGAATTGCATTTTAATGGGGGGGGGGGGGGGGGGTTGGGCCCTGATTTTTGGACCACAGAATATGCCCCCTTGAACCAACACGCCACTTTCATATATTTGGATTTGGTATAATAGCTTTTGCTGGTTCACAGGGGGTTGGGGGACAATATCATATAAAACTTTTCTAATTGCTATATATTTTAAATGATTGTTTAATCCCAAAAATTACCTTAGAGCATTTGATATGGAAAACTTATTCCAAAAACATAAAGTACTCAAGGCAGGAACGCTAAATTGTTCATAAAAAGACAGTTGAATTTACAGAACACCATAGACATTTACTAACAGCAGGTGTCAATGATCCTTTAATCAAACTTGTCAGAGGAACACTAGATGTGTTCTAGACCTTTAGGTTTCAGATAAGATGATTTTTTTAAGGTTACCTCTGTATAATACGAGGGTCATTTGGAAAGTTCTTAGCATGGCATTACAACTCCACAATGCGTTGATAAAATGCTATCAAATAATATATTTTTGGAAACTAGAATTCAACGGCTACTTGATTGTTTTTTTTTTTGTCAAAAAGGACTTGGCGTGCAAAATGGGTAGGGTTTATATACTGGCGGAAATTATAAGCAAAATACTTGTAAAAAAGCGAATGAAAATTTGGGACCTTATTTGCGATCATGATTTGGCATATTAACGATTTAGTGTCAACTTATTTTTTATAATAATATATTACGCGATCACTGCTTGCACGACTACTACCTTTACATTCGGAAAATGTTGAGTAAAAGAGAAATGGTAAACTATCAAAAATGGGACTTTTTTCGAATTTTCTTTATACATTTACTATAAATTGTGTCACTAAAGGAGCACGAAAAATGCCTATTGAGTATATGTTTTGCTTTATTTGTTGCGAACAATGCATAAAAAGCATTTCCTCGCGCAAAAAGTATGGCTTGTTTAGTTCTGTATTCAAGAAAATTATTCCTAATAACACTACCCCTACTTTTCAAGAAGTGGGTGGGGTAACTTAGCCCCTCGTATTTTGTCGATGGCATAAGAGTTTCTCATGGTATCGCGTTAACCATCACAAAATTGATTGATTTCTACTCTCAAGGTGTTTTTACTTTTTTGTTTGCTATGGTTTTCAATTGAAATAAACCAGAACGTCAACTTATAGCTAAACTTACTCTGACCCATGGAAAGATTATACGAGTTATCTTCCCCTTGTTCTGGTTTTCAAAATTTATTTTGGTTTCAATACTAAGAGCATAAAGTGTGCTTAACAAAAATACCAACGCACAGCATTTTTAAACTACTGTTGGTTATGTATTTTCAAAATATGCGCATTGTGACATGCGATTCTTAGTCGAAAACTTTAGCGCACTGCTTTGCTTTCTAGACGGTTTCGGTATTGCTGTTCCAGTATTCAGTTATAAGAAACATCCATGTCGGTCAACAATTGTATAATGACCGTACCAGATTGTGGCCTACCAAATGGTACAAAATTATCTAATTTTATGAACACTTATTTTAATGTTCTGCACACTTTTCAAAAGGTAAAATGTTATATTTTCCACTGAAATTTTGCGTTTTCCAGTATACAAACAGTACATGTATTCACAATATTATTTTTTGTGTCTGCATTATAATATCCTCATGAAATTTATGCCATAACATAGAGGAAAGATAGATTGATACCAAACATGATAGGGTTTGTAAATCGGTTACTGAGATGTAAGACCGTGCTAAGAACTTTCCAAATGCCCCTCGTATAAGTCTATGTAAAACATGGGAAACAGAGGTTGGTTCAATTAGCCCCAGGGGTATATTTTGAACAAACTTGAAAAAGACCATTAGATGATGTTAAATCCTTATTACGTTATCATAGGAACATATATCGTTTATTCACCATCGCGTCACCATCGCTGACGCGATGGTGATATACGTTAGTAAACTTCCATTGGGCGCGTGTTCGATTCAGGCCTGTTCCATTAGCAAGTTGCGAAAATGGATCGGGTGTTAACTCCCCAGCAGCAGTGTCTTTTACTGTTCTTTCTCAGACTCCCCGTCGACCAAGTTACTTCCAAAATTCCACCACCGCGTGAGCGATGTTGATACACTTTGGATACCGCATTGCTTCTAAAAGCGAAAAGGCCTATCAGAGACCTTACCACTGAGCTGGAATCCCGATCAAACATGGACCCTATGGATATTCTAGAATAACTAGATGTAGATGGGTCAGTTTCAATATGCCCTCTAGACATTATGTGATTTTACTTCGATTGAGGAATACAATTGAATGACCTAATACATACTGCTGGGGAGGGGGTTAACTCTACCATTATTCAGTGTGTTCATGAGCAGAGTCTTACTGGAATATGCACATTTCCCGAGTTTTATTTGCTTCCAATGGATCACCTATGTACAAATCGTTAACTAAAACAAAAAAAATACTCAGAGCTTGAAGCACATGAAACACTGAAAAGAGTGGCGTCAGCGAATGCAATATTAAAACACTAAAAAAGTTCTTCTTTAAAGACATATGCGGCTATTTCCAATGCGCACCTTTCCCGCGTCTGCAAACGGGGAAAGTTGTCTGGGTCCTGTCTTTCGACCCTTAACGGATTCGGATCAACACAGCTTCCGATATTCTTATGTCATATCGGTGTTCCGACATTTTCTTCCAAAATAACTAATTAAATTGTGTTCGAAATATCTATTGACATCTTTTCAGAACTGATCGTCTCAGCACTAAAGACAGATAATGTAGCTCAGTCGAAATCAATCGACGTACACAATAACCCTGGTTACGAATACGATAGTGGCCGAGTCTATACTATTTCTATGGTTATTTACAGCGGCGCACGACCTGACCTCGTGGCCTAGTGGTTAGCGTGTCTGGCTACAAAGCCAGAGGACCAGGATCGATTCCCGGATGCGAACATATTTTCAGTGTGTTTTTTCCTTCTTTTTTAAAATTTCAATGCTAAATTACTTCATATACTATTAAAATGGCATCATCAAAACGAACGAAATGGTCATCCCGAACTTTTTATATTGAATTACGCATGAAACCTATGGGGGTGGGGTTAAATTTGGCCCTCTAGAAAGAGAATTAGTTCGGTGACCCCAGATTTTTATTCTTTTTTCTGAAAGGTATTATAATAGTCCATGAATTAAAAGTAAATTTTCAAGATTTTCAATATCAGATTTTTTAATACATGATTTATTCTAAAAACAAATTCCAGTTTTTGACGAATTGCCAAAATATATCATGCAGTATCTTGTCACAGCATGGGAAAACAAGTAAACATGCACATTTTCTTAAAAGTTTGAGGTCATTGGCAGTAATTTAAGTTAAAAGAAAGAAGCTGGCTGAAGATTACAACCGTTTTAGCTCGATAATTAGGACTAGTGTTATTATTTTATATTTCTAGAAAATTGGTCAAATGCTTTAAACTTCAATATGAGATTCTGAAAAAATAAGCACGGTGACATATCCTTTTTATTTCATAAATGGATAGCCCATGCATAAAAGAAACTGTATGCAAAGTATTGAAAATATTTCAATATGGGAAGTATTTAGTAGCATATGTCCTTAATAACTGTAAAACGCCATGCGATGGCTCTAAGCTTTTTTAAAGCTAACCTTGTATTCTCTATTGCAGCGGTGGTTAATTCCATTTACCCCATTCCCTAATAAAGAAGCATCCAAAGGACTGTTGAATTCTTCAGATCCACTCTACTCAAAAGCTTCTCACATTTTAATTCAATTATAACTCTAACTACAATGTAAGATGCTGATCAGTGTATTGAGTACTCCAATGTCGTAGCTGCAACCGATCTAAGACTAAGAAAGCCTTAACTTCTCTTGGAAATTCATTTTTTATCAACCAATTTATGTACAAACTGCATAAGCCTCTTTATTTACAAATTAAATATTTCCTCGTTTGTTCATATCAGAACAATATATACAAATACAGCTCTTCAAACAAGAAGCGCCATTATGTAAACTTACAATTTGTCCAACCTGTTCTAATTCCAGTTAAACACTCTAATTTTAATACTGATTTTTTTTAAATGAGGAAAAGTCAAGAATTAGCAAAGAGCTAATTATATCAGATATAGCTAATTTCATACCAAGTTTTTCCGACATGTTCCGATTAGCTCCAAGCTCTCCCGATTAGAAAAATATCTGGCCAATCAAAAAAATTTCCCAACAACGTGACGTATATTTAAATAAGCATTGCAGAAACCCAATGTCGACAAGTAAATATGTGCGAATTGATGTAGTTTTTACGGCAGCTTTAGCCCCCGTTCTATTATCGCTTTAGACCTACATTTTATGTAAATTATTCACCAATCAGAAGTATTCTTAAATTGTAATATTCATCAAACCAACTGGCAAAAGATGCTATCATTGGTTAATACGCAGAATGTCCATACAATCTTACCAAACATGCAACTAAACTTAAAACCTACATGTAAATGGAAGAGAACCAGTCTGTGCACTGAATGTATTAACGACCTAATCTCGAATATAGGTCAACCCCCGATGTATAGCATTTGTACATTGTTGTATTATCATTGTTTACATACCTTGCACACAGTAAAGAAGTGCATTATAAAATAATTAACACACTAAATCCGAAAGGACTTTACAGTAATGTCACACGATTTAAATAAAATATGTGTATCTTTTCCAAGTCCCATTCTGGACATGATTATAGTCTGTTACATATTTTTTGACAATAGTCTATTTGCATCTCTGTCGTGCTACTACGATGTAAATCCTGTGGTTGCATTATCAGGGCCCAATGGTGTTGTGCCCTCTAACGATAGGCATATCAGCCGTGGTTTACTTCTTTGCATTTTCAGGTAATTTCCCCTGTAAGTACAACAATCAATTTATGTTGGCTGGGGAAAGGATTGGGGTGAACGGAAAGTCATAATGTATGAGGGAACCCCCGCCAAATGTTTTTCAGTGTGTTGACTTAGTCATTTTAATGCAAATTGTGCAAAGGGGAGCCCCGCTCAACTTTGTTTAGGGTGGGTTTGCAGAATCATTTTTTAGCAGTTAATAGGAAATCTAGGCCTACTCTGCGCTTTCAAAATGCTAAGCTGTCATAATTTTCGTGGGTCAATGTGCCCTCCAAAAATTGTGCCCTCTACATTTTGCCCTAGAGGATACATGTTGTGTACCCTCAAAAATATGAGTAGCAGACCTGGTAATATTCAACATTGCGCAGTCTCATATAATACATCATGCAAGTTAACAGTACAGCTAAATTCAGATAAATATGATGTATTTTATGATTTGACAATATAGCTAACAACACTAAAAAATCGCAATTTTAGGCGTTTTCGCGCTAAAATTCCCAAATTCCAGGGGTATGCGTCATTGTCCCAAAATCGTGAATATAAACCATTCATTTCTAAAAATTAACAAAAACTTAACAAGTGTATTAAATTTGTTCCATGACAACGGCGTATAAAAATTAACCGCAAATTTGCACGTAACCTTTGGGTTCAGGCGATTGAGCTTGCCCTAGCCGGCATATGCATTTTCTTACAAAAACAGTGTAACTATCGGTAAAGTCTCTTCTATCAATTACGAGGAGTTAAATGGTCACATGCGCGGAGCCACAGGGGAAGGGGATAGAGGGTTCGCACCCCCTCCTGGAAAATCACAAGTTCTATGGGTTTCTAGAATTAGCATTTGAACCCCCACCCCCCTAGAAAAAGTTTGATCCAGCTGGAAAAGGTTGGGCCCTCCTGGAAAATGTATGTTAGACACCGTTTCCCCCCCCCCCCCCCCCCCCCCGAAACCTTGTAAAATTATAGTTTTCTTTGAAATAAACCATTAATAAGCCACTGTAAAACAGTAAAAGTTGAGGACAAAAAAGAAAAAAAAACGTTGTCAGAGCTGTTTTCTGGCAGTCGAGCCTGGACACCCCTTGCAAAAATCCTGGATCCGTGCATGAGTCAGCCAGCATCCAAACTTGGGCCACTATCGGCCTGCCAGCAAAACGTCATTCGGATGGCGTTTCAGTGGCCGGCCGATAATGGCCCAATTGTAGGTGCTTACTGGGTGTCGATCAGTTTTGAATCCTACATGTATTTATTCCTCGATCCTGGCTATGTTCTTTTCTGGTGTTCGGTTTGTTTCAGTGAACGTTTAATTTTTCATTAATTTATTGTCAACACCCCCCCCCCCCCCCCCGTTTTCTTAAAAACTTAGGACTTAAAACATGGTTCCCAAACTCTTGCTGATGAATGCCTAAATTGAAAAAAAAGGATCCAGATGCAAAGAGTTAGCTGTGCACAAAACCAAACAAAAGAGAGACAGAAACAGAACCACAACTTCGCTGGTTTTAGATTCCAGCATGCTAAGGGGTAGAAGGAAATTTCGTCTAAATCAGCGAATTTGGTTGCGTTAAAAGTGTCAGTATTTGAGAGCCACCGAATATCTTTTTTAAAGATATTTCTTGTTGGCTATATTAGGAATTTCTATCGTTAGATTGACTTGATAGCTCGATGCCACATTACCAATGATGTTTTTGACGATATTTTGAGTCATTCTTCAAATGGAGAAATGTTTACATAAACACAGACGCACGGACTCAGTCAGTAACACCGGTGCTGTGACGTACTAAATACTGACGTCATCGGCCTGTAAACAACTACGGGTGCTGTTTGAAAAACATAAAATTGGTTTTCGAGGTAATATAAACATACGAAGCTGCTCTAAGTGGCCTCTTACAACTAATCTTCACTTCGTATGCAATATATACACGCCTGTTTGCTTAAAAAACAGAATTTCTTTTGGTGTTGATGCTGGCCTCGAGCACATGGCTTCTCGGTCTCGTGGTAATGGACCAAATTTCGATTGGCTGAGAAAGTCATGTGATATAAGTACATGTGACTTGAGTCCCGATGGAAATCCGGAAAAGTACGGAAGACCTATGAAATCAGCTATAAACCTTACAATGCATCGATTTGGTGCGATTTTTGACGTTGAGATAAGGTTTTCTCTCGATGTAAACACATTTATGCTTACATGTTTTTTTGTTGTTTTTTTTATGTAGCATGAACGATATACTCAAGGTGCCGGAAATCTGGCAAATGACATTGCACTACTGGAGGTTGGCGAACCAATACCAAGCAACAACATCATCAGGATGGCAGAACAAAACGAGGAAGTTGATGGTTCCTTCTGTGTTATATCGGGTTGGGGATACACAAGTAAGTGTATTGAATAAATGAGCCGCGACATGTGATTTCCAACAATGTGGCATTTTGACAAGTGTCCACTCGGATGAGTCTGTGCAGCCTCCCTTTAAGCTTAGAAACTCAAAATGATGTTCAGTCAGTAGCTTAACAGTCATAAAATATTCAAGCGACTAGCAAAGGCTCTGATCAGACTGCGCGTATGCGCAGGCTGATCTGAGGCTTTGCTGGTCGCACATACCACATTGTTGTAAATATCATGTTGCGGCTCAAATAGAGAATACTAGGCGAATGTCTTTTGATATCAAGTTTACCAGGCAAGGATTCAAGAACACTTGTTAACATCGCTAGGCTTGCCGAGAGATTCAACATGCCTTCCAGAAGCCAAGCTTGGTTAACTTGATATCAAAAGACGCGAACCTGGTATTCTATTTATCAGTTTACAAGTTAGACAACTCTTCCTTCAAACTATCGACTATGACGTAATTATCGATTTTAGTGTCGAAATTGTGCAACTTCATGATGACCTGATAAGGTACATGCCGTGATATAGGCAACGTTTATCAGGTCATCGTGCATCAATGCAGTTAATATGAGAGGTAACTGATTAACAATTTTATAAGTGTCAGTGCACGGGATTTCACTACTTATACCATATTATACTATTATTGACTTCAATGAGGTAGACTTGAGGATTTATCAACCCGAAAAAATGATAATTCACAGAGGCCGCTAGACTGAGGTGAATATTACTTCTAAGAGTAGATAAATCCTTATGTATACCGAAATTGAAGTCAATAAATGTTTTGTTATATGGCTTCAATTTAAGAATGAAAATTTAGCTACTTTCACTTTTGTTGTTAAAGACATGTTCAACCTTAAATCTCAGACATCTAATAGTCTAATCAGTAGAACTGATAAGGTTGAACTAATTGCAACAGAATTTTTTCAGCAATCCTGCAACTGTTTGGGTTATCTTGAGCAACATACTAAAAGTTGAAAGTCCTATCTTGTGGGGAAGTATATATATTTTCGACTTAAAAATGATCACTTTTATGCTTAAAGTAGCCATTGAAGATTATTGTCTAGTCATTTGGACACTTCTTTTACAGTTGTTTTATGTCCTTTATGCTTTGATTATAGAATTTGATTCGATTATATGAGTATTACACATGATAAAAACCATATCAAACCATATCAAATGAGCCGAAATGTTAAAAATCAGGGGTTGAATTACCCCACCCACCATATTACAATTATATTAAGATTAGAAACATAATAGTTCTGTTTACTTTTCTATTACAACATATAAGTATTATTTTAACAGTGTTGAGGTTGTTGTGATTGGACTTAATGACCATACAGCATATCATATTGTATTACAGTTATATATGTTACTTACTTTCAAATGTATTAATATTTAATGCAGTACTATCTTTAGATCATAGACTGCCAAAAGACCTCTTAGGAATCACGTTTGTAGACTATTTTCTAAAACCACATTATACTAGTCACATAATAAAGTATATAAGCTCTTTAGCAGTCGAGGCGTTACCCTGCAATAGCACAATTCACTACGTTACCCTAAAATAATAGGAAATCCTATAGTGTTATTATATCAAATTATTCCTTATTCTTACATATCAATATTATCTTTTAATTCAAAGCAAATGATTAGCAATATGATTTTACCTAATTTAGACACCTGTTATTACAGTTATATACGTTACTTTCTATTAAATACAATATTTTAATGCAATAACAGCACTATATGAGTTTACACTACTAATTGGAGTGCCCAGTAATGAGAGAAATGATGAATATTGTATTATTTGACAAAACAAGTAACTTAAAATAAAACCCAACAAAGCATTACTGATAAAAATGAAGAAACTTGAACCTAAATCACATAAAACGCCATTTCAAATCAGAGTGTAAACTGCATTTTTATAAACTTCTTATACTTTATGATCAAATTATGTTTCTTAAATGCTTACATGATATCTTTTTATCTCTCTGAAACATTTGTGTTTCCTTCTTTTTGTATTTGTAATAGTTATACCATGGGTTGTCCGCCTGTAACTGGACATAATCCACGAGCTTTAGCGAGTGGATTATCTTACGTACAGGTGGACAAACATGGTATAACTATCTTATACCACCTACATCAGTGTAGACCTTGCACATCACGAGATATTCCATGCTAAAATTGGTAAAGGTGGTATAAGGAATGATATATACAAGTTATTTTTAACTGGATACAGCATAAGTTAAATGAAACATTGATATCAGACAATTGTAGTTGCCTTGTAAGCCACCAAAAACATATTAATTATAGCTTATCAGCTATCAACTATAACAACTATATTGATAATATTCAGGGACAAACGCGAACCCGAAACTCCTAAAATTAACATTGTCATTTCAAACAAAAACTGTTTTTAGCATATCCAGTTTGGTGATGAAAGAATACAAATTATTTTAGTAACATATACAAAAAGAGTGGTTACGAAAATGGTCACACTTATTATATGCTTTGTCTGGTTCTGCAATGTTGTGAAGCATTGCAACAGGACAGATTCTATTCTAAAGCTTCTTTTTGGTAATTCATTTGAAAGATCTAGGCTTATTATTTAGAAAATCTCTCTTGCATAGTAAGTATTTTATTGTAGCCATTGCAAAGTGAATGGACTCCAATAAATTATTGGTAGTTTTTATTTGCATTATTTCTATCAATTAGACTAAGTCTAAGGGTGACATTTTGTTCATATAAAATCATTTTGATATTTAGCATGTCAAATGAGAACATAATCATTCATACAAAAATTACATCCAATTCATCCTTTGCATGTTTCAAAGCAAACTAAATTGATTATAAATAGTAAACAAATAATAAATCAAATGAGCAAGCACATTTGATTTTGGTTCATAACCCAGTGTTCAGCAATGAAGGAGCAGGTGATCCTGTGAAAATGCATAGTTAGACACAACATAACCTTTGCTGCTCTTACACACAAAGTAAGTGTGTAGATGAAGACACGGGCCACATTTTAGAATGCTATCTCTGCTGCATCAGTATGGGTGATTAAAGATGCATTTGCCATGTGCGATAAGAACCCAAATCTCCTGTACTGCTCCAAATTTTCATTCGAGCTTGTATAAATTACATAAAAAGCGTTCAACATTATTTTTTCATCTAAAGATAACGAAATTCATACTTATGCTACTGTCAAAGAACAAATCAACATAGTATTGAATATCTGATATACTATATCATACACAAATAACACAAATGACAATAGAAACACTGCTAAGTATCAACCTCTGAGATTTATAAAAACCTTAATACAATGTACAAGTAAAAGAAATATGATTTCTTATGTTGATGATTGAACAAAAGGAAGCCTGGCAAATACGATATGTATATATACTTTCATTGTTCATGTGTACTTTCTAGACATTACATGTAAGTCTATCATTGGTGACAATGACTGTACTGAATTAAGGGCCCTCTTAATGCTAATGTTTGTTAGAACAGTTGATTTTTTGAGTGTGTCTATTAATCAATACCATACTTTCTAGACATTACATGTAAGTCTATCATTGGTGACAATGACTGTACTGAATTAAGGGCCCTCTTAATGCTAATGTTTGTTAGAACAGTTGATTTTTTGAGTGTGTCTATTAATCAATACCCTCAACATTTCTGGGCGCTTTTACATAATTTCCTATTTACGAGATGGTCACTCTTATTAGAGCCTTTGCTGCTCACATGTAGTGCATTTGTTTACTGTCTGAAGAAGGAAAACATTTCTGATACATATTACAGTAAAAACAAAACTGTGTTGATTTTGATTTTATTCCACTTATTCATTAAGTAAATACACTGGTGAGTTTCAATTCATTCTAATGTTTTATATTCATATAACGTTTTTTGATCAAGGATTCCATTGACAATATTCCTGCAATAATTGGGCCATACCACATTGTGTATAGTGGAAATTAGCATCAGCGATATAAACATTGTTTGCTAAATCTAAGTAAGATCTCATGACTGCACGTTTTTAAACATTTAACTTTTCCATCTAATAAAAGTAAACTGTTACTGACTATGTTTGTATAATGTGAACAACAGAAAACTGGGTACACGAAAAATATTTTTTAAATAACTTATTAGATTTCTTTCAATTAAGTTATTTTTTTTTCAGATAAATATTATAAAAATCTACATCCACACATATATAAGCTTTTCAGGCCAAATTATATACTGTCTTTAACAGTTCGGACAAACATAGGTTCTTATGATGATATATTCTATAAGGTTATATTTGTTACTATGATATACTTGACAGAAAATTGGAATGTTTTCTTCTACTGTAATGAAAGAACTATCCTTTTATTTGTTATGAGTTTTAAAATCTTTAGCTTTGGACAAATCAAAATAACATTGTATAGATAAAAAACGTCCAAAAATTTACTATTCACAAATGTAAATGTGTGTTGATATATCGACTTTAGTGTATAGATATAGTTTCTTGAGAATAACTGATAATTATTTTATGACGAACTGGTATCTTGTTATAAATTTAACACAAAAACTGTTTTGAAATGAAATAAAATACCATATGATCTATAAGATAAGGTATTTAGCAGTAAGTGTGTAATATATGTTACATATTTCCGTACAAGCAACAAAATACTACT
The DNA here is from genome assembly GCA_964019695.1 of Loripinus fragilis. NCBI lineage: Eukaryota > Metazoa > Mollusca > Bivalvia > Lucinida > Lucinidae > Loripinus > Loripinus fragilis. The sequence goes on from OZ026520.1 coordinate 16,989,317, forward strand.
TTACACCAGAAACGATGTTATGTATAGCTTTGCAATCGTATTAATCCATCAAATGTTTATATATGGGTTTTAAAAGTTAATGATACCATAACATGATAACTGTAAAAGTGAAAAGGTTCTTACAACATTCAACATTTAATTCGGGATCATCATATATTCAACAGCTTATAATTCTTAAAGTATTTATGATATAAACAAGTTGCTTGCAGTTTTGAAATAGTCAGTTAACTGTCGTTTAGGAATGTTGTATCTAAAACCCAAATACTCATTATAAAGCTTATCAAATGAAACTGTTGAACACATTTTAATGGTTTCATAAGGTGTAGTTGGAAATGTAACGTAAATGTCATAAATAACATAAAGGTGTGTTTCTGGTAGCAAACAATTTATTTTGATGCTTGTTTATGCCTCAAAGTAAGCTGTCGATAGTAACAAACGACTGTACGCATCTGCTGGACACCACCTGGATACCATTTCTTATTCAAATGTCGCAATTTTGTTTTAAAAGTAAAAAAACATGGGGTAGGGGTATAAAACGTATTCTCCTGAAAAACTGCTACAACAATTTGGCCATACAACATGTCAAGAAATGTTGTAGAAGGCTAGTCTTAACTAATAAAGTCAAACCTTTTCTGGCAGGAAAACTATGCCAATCAAATTTCAAATATTTAGCTCCTTGACTAGTAGTGAGTTTGATTGATAATCTGACTTTTAAATGTTTTGACAGCAATAGGGGAGTTTGAGCTTTAATTTTAATAAGAATACATACTTTCATAAAGATTATTATCTCCCTGTTACTGATTGTCAGTTACTGATAACAGTTCAGGGTGTTCACTAAGTATTGGTAAACCACTTGTGGAACAGAGCAATGATAACTGACCATCATTGTATGATTGAGAAAAAAAATTGTGAAAGCGACATCGTCCAATCACAACAATAACAATAACTACAACAACAACTGGTATATTTATTGTGAGAGTCACTATGGGTTATCAGTTTGTTATGAATGTTAGAATAATACTAATAAATTGAAATTATATGTAAACAGAACAATTGTGTTTCTAATTTTAATATATTGGTGGGTGGGGTAATTCAACCTCTGATTTTCAAGATTTCAGCTCATTTTATATGATTTCATATATGTTAAATAACATATTTATAATGTGAATTACTCATATAATCAAATAAAATTCTTTCATCATAGCATAAAGGACTTAAAACAACTGCAGAAGAAGTGACCCATTGAATAAAAATGATCCTAAATGACAACTTTAAGCATAAAGGTGATCATTCTAAGTCGAAAATATGAACACTTCCCCACAAGATAGGACTTGCAACTTTTAGTATGTGATCACAGGCATATTAATATAGCAAATAGAACTAATGGCATTTCTGTTGCAATTAGTTCAAGGTTAGCCTATTTTTGAAGCCCCACCGACTAGTCTATAAGGACTTTCTCACAAGTTTTAGCAACTGTTATCAAAATATTTTAATGTAGTGTTCTGCATTTTCAAATATATTACATTTTGTAATTCTTTTAATGGGGAATATAAAATGTTATCATAAAACTGTTTTACAGCTTGTTTATTCAAACAAAGATAAATAATCAAACAAAACAAAACAAAACTGTTGTAAAAAATTCGCGAAAGTTTTTTTTACCTGTGGGAGGTGAAACAGCAAATCATGTCAATTTCATGCAGCACATGCTAGTTTTACACTCATCATGCTTTTTTGCTCTTTAGAGGGTAATATTGCAGAAGTGTCAAAATATTAACTTCTGGAAACTAGTTCGAGCTGGTTTTCATGCAATATTAACTTGTGGACCGGTTTGACCAGTTTCCAGGTAGACATAGAGATTTATGAAGACAAATTAAGACAATCAGGAGACAGGATTATCTCCGGTCATATAACAATCTATTTTATGTTCAAAAATGCCTCAAACAGACGCCCATGCTGACGTATAAGCGAAGCATGACTAGCTCCAGTCTAAAGCGAAGCTAGAGGTCAAAACTTTGGTATTTGGTATGTGACTTCATATACCTCTGATAAACAGACGAGTGAATGACCGAGACTTTCGTAGTCATAGGGGGTCTGCCGATTGATCCTGGAGCCCAGATCTTATCACCAGAAATTGACAAAATATGACCACGGAACAAATCGTATCAGAACTTATTTCATCTCATATCCAAACGTGAAATTCCAGAACATTTTTAAGGCTTGTATAGGGGTTTTAGGGATACAGGATATTTGTCATTTTACTTCCAGGGATATAGGATACTATCCATTTTACTTCCAGGGATATAGGATACTGTGTTCAATATTTTCGTTACTTCAGGGATATTGAAAATTAAAGACAATTAATAATGGGATTATTTGTCAGTTTATAAGGGAAACTTGCCTGTTTACTTAAAGGGATATGGGATATTTGGTACCCCTCTATACAAGCCTCATCTTTAAGATCAGATGTGATTGGCCAATAGGTGTAAATGCTGCATAATTTATAGTATATAACTGCATACATGTATACCATACCTTAAAACGTTCTTTTGGACTGTATATCTGATGATATGCTTATCCCTAGTCAAATGCAATTCTGCACCTGTTCACCATTAAAATCTGTGTTTCATCTCAAATTAGAGCGTTGCAAGCTGCATAAAACCGCATGTCATCCAACGAAATATGACGTAATTAATGCTCTCAAACTATTTCGACATATTGTTGCAAATTTCTAATGCTATCCAATCAGACGTCGCATTATAATAGCATAAGAATATTGGTCTATCAATTTTAATACATGACGTTATATTACTCCTAGACACGATGTCATCCGTTAAAAATATAATATTTTGTGTGCTTAAAAGGACCGCACACAATGGCAAGATTCTTTTGAGTATTCACAAAATTCGTTTTGTTTCAGTGGTAAGAAAAATATTTATATGACTTCCTGCTCTTGAGGACAAAGGTAAAATTGGGTAACTTTGGACATCAGGTAAATTCAGACATACATTTGCAAACACTGGAAATCCAGAAGAGACGGCTCTTAGTGAGCCGTCTCATCAGGATTTTCATTGTTTGCTTAGAAGATTGATTTTTTTTATTCCAATAATTAAAATATGGCACGTTCAAATCGCTGTTCGAATTCAGCTGACCGTCCGAATTTACCCGACTTAACCCTAATCACTAATTGTATTAATTCATTTTGTTTGCAGCTACCAGTGATGATATAGGTTCCCAGAGTGCTGCAGATATTCTTCAATACGCCATTGGCAATGCTGTATCAAATGATCATTGCAGTATATACTGGGGCAACCATATAAATGATGGACACATCTGTTACTACCACGAATCACCTGGAGCAGGAGTGAGTGGAGCCTGCATGGTAAGTATTTCAAATCATTTACAAACCAACTCTCTGTCTGCTAGCCTCAAGTTTTGTTGTCTGTTGATAACATTTGCAAACACTTTGATTTAAACCATTTGACACTCTGATAGTGTCCCTGATTTCTTTTTGGGGAAAAAAAGAATTAAAGAAAGAAAGTAAGCAGACGATAACGAAATAATGAAAAATTACCCAGCATACATAAAGTTACGGACCTCGGACAGTCCTAATGATGAATTGTCCATAAATATGGCCAGATAAAAGTTTCAAAGAAAATGAAATTGGTCTGTGATTACAAATGTAGTTGGTTCAGCCCTCGAATTATCCGCAAAAGGATTTTACATTGGAAAAGTACTGATTAATATATAAGGGATGAAGTTCAACATATATGAAATTAAAGAAGTTTTTTGAGGTGCCGCTCCCCCCTTGTACAAGCTAATCTAATCATTTTGCATACAATTGTTCTAGTTTTACGTAACACACCATATAAAATTGGCATGGTTGGTTGAAAGGAGAAGGAGAGGCTGTCAAAATGCTCAAAGACAAATAATTATAAAAGCGTATTAGTCTATCATTTTGTTCAAACCTGTAGCTTATTCAGCCAAAACAAGTTAAGTTCACCAATTGCAGCCAATTTTTGTCCCACAATTTTTTTGGCTTAGATTTTCATTTATATGTTATTTTTTTACTTATTGGTATATGTCAATTAGATAATGATGTCTAAAATGTGCTCATCCACAAATTTCAATTCATTCAGCCTCACAAAGAGCACCACTGAATTTGAATGTGAATTACGTTACTGTGATGAAGTATACTTGTACATACCAAATTTCTTACAATACTGAAATATTTAGGAGCTTTTACAGCAAGCACTTCTACTTGGCTCTCTTGTTGATCAAATAAGCCTATTATGTAGAATATATTTCATGTTTTTGCTTCTCAGCATGGTCTCAGCAGGTTTGTTATGAATTGACAGTGGAATTCAACTTTAATTCTATGAGTACAGTTATTGTTTTAATTGTATCCATCAAAATTGAAGAGTTGACAAGAAACAAATTATTGGTTTTGGAACAGTAGGTGATGAATATTAAAAATTACATTCTTCTATGGTACTGAAAATAATAAATTGTATTCTTGTATAAAGAACATTGTGCCAGTAGATCGTTATTCACATACCTTACACTCTGGTCTTATTTCCTGCGTATAAACATATAATATTCTGCAAAATATCAGGTTCTAGTGTGTTGCCTATCACTTTTTACAACATCCTTTGCACATTGGAAGTAAGCTGTTGCATCTAGTTTCATTAATCTTGTTGGAAAACCACTTTAAAATATGATTATAGAAAAATTATTTTAGATATTCCATATATTTGAAAACTTTTTGTGGCTCACTACAAACTAAGACAATGCAGAACTAATAATTTAACTTCAATAAATGCCTTTTCATGTAAATATATTACAAAAAAAATCAAAGTTTTCATCATTCACAAAGATAGGTCCTTCTCAGAAAAATGGCAAAATGTTCATGGTAACGTAATTCACATAGCCAATTTGCTCAATTCAATTGAAGGTAAGGAGTTATAAATTCAAGTTAACTATTTTATCTATCATATAAACCATAGAAGCTATCAACATAGTAAGTCATGAGAACATTTTAGGTCACTGTGATCAGCTGGAATGGACCAGGATGCAAAAGCGAGAGTGCCAATTTCAAGTTTACGCATAAAATCGCCAATAAACCTCCTGTGGTAGCAGAAACTAGATAAAATGGTTTCAAAAAGAGAAAATATAATTTGAACAACAAGTCAGAAACTTATAATCACCGCCGATTTGTTACCTTTGGCCCTTTGATTGGACTAATCTTGGTTTTTTGCAGAATGTGAATTACGTTACCTACTTGTGAATTACGTTACCTATGTTTAATCCAGCTCATTCCAAAAACCATTCGAACAATCCCTTAGAGATTTACACTATTCGATTTTGTTTTTCAAACAGATAACTTTGCATATGTTGTGTTGATATAATGAGTATCTTTGTAAGTTACATGAACAAGGGAGTTGATGTACCCAGAGCAAATAGGTATATCCTTGTTAAAGTAAAATGACAACTGTATTATGGTTTAAATTGATCTTTATTAACTGGGACAGATTTGCCTTGATTAAAAACAAACGTTGTGTTTCAGCTAGTGTATGCATTTAGAGAGGTATTTTGATTTTGGTAAAATTGTAGTAACGTAATTCACAGTAACGTAATTCAAAAATTTATTTTTCCACTTATTTTTTTCTATGCAAACAACTTCTTGTAAAGTTCTTGTATGATTCGTTATATAGTTAGGTTATAGTTCTTACATTGGCGTCAATTGCAATATTTGTTCCTCTTCTTAAACAAATAATACACATAGGGTAACGTAATTCACAAAACTGCAGATTTTTTAGACGACCTTAGATATCTTTTCATCTGTGAAAAAATAACAAATGTTTCCCCAAATTCGTTTCTTTTGTCCATGTACATATCAATTCTCTTGACATAAAGATGTTTGGTGTGAGATTAACATGTATGGTTTGTAATTTGTTAGATGGTTAAATTGGTAACGTAATTCACATTAGATTGTGGGACATTGATCATCTACACTTCAAAAAAAATTGTTTTCACTTTTCAATTAAATGCTAGACATTAAATGAAAGGTTTATATGCTTATAACAACAACCATTTGAGCATAATTCATTCTTAAAATTACATACTATGACGATGGGACAGCATTTTTTGGCAATTTTGGGGGTACTTGCTGTTGATTAACGTCGTAAGGAATGACTATTGGCCATTTCCAATGCTTTTCTTTTACTTGATTGTTAAGACATAGCCTAAACTAAACTTATAAACCTTAAAGTGTTAGAAAATACATTGTTTACATGCTAAAATGGGGATGGGACACGAAAAAAGACCGAATTGGTGAACTTAACTCGTTTTGGCTGTATTATCCATTTACAATGACATGTATACAGTATGTCATTATCAAAAAATGTAGGATACCGGAAAGACTAAATCATTAAAAATAAGTGTCAAGATTTTCAATCTTGCTGCAACATTTATATTAAACATACATGGAGGAACTAAATTTGAAAATATGTGAAGTTTAACTCGACGAGTAATGGGTCATTTAAAAAATTTATGCCTGCTACTCTAGCTAAATTGTCAGTGCAGTCACAAAAGAAATTTTTATCATTGAATCAGTCTCTGATGAGATGTTCATTATCTTAATGAGGTGATCTACAACACTGGTCATAAACCTTATAAGACTCGAGTTTTATGCAATTTTGTTGTATTCTGTGTGAGAGAGAATTGTTTAAAGTAAACTTACACGAAAAAATTGTATTTTCAATGTGTGGTGTTTTTATGCACACAATTGTATTGATTTATATTCGAAATTATTTCTGTCAAAAGTTTAGTATTTCATTACTACATAGTCAGATATAAAAAGTAAGTACATTATAACAAAGGACTGTACGTATTTTGAATTATACTTGAATGTGACTGCACTGACATGACTGTGACTGTAATGGGACGTTTGTGACTGCACTGACATAATGTGCTCCACCTTGCGAAATAATAGAATTGAATAAAAGCATCATTATTTTAATAAAATAGCATGATACACACTGGAAACAGTCTCAACGGTGCCATCGAAAATGATTTCCGTTTTCAAAAATGGACACTTACCAAAGAATGTGCTTCAGCAAAGAGGCTGGAAGGAAAGAAACCAGAGAACCAATAACACTGACAACGCTCAACTGACACCTGGCATGCTGTATCGAATTTGAATGCTTTATAAGCATATATTAGCCCAATGGCAGTGCCAGACGAACGGATTGGTACATTTCTTTCGATGCCAACAAAAAACACTTGTCACCTAGCTACGCAAGACTCAAAAAATTCTCTTTTATGAATGATTTATTCACATTAACCCTAGAGATAAAATCTAAAAAGGGCCAAGATGTACCTATTTTCAACACAAGGTTATTGTCGTGACCATCTAGTCAAGCGTCTCAGTTGCCCGGAAAAAACAGGCAGGGAGGGCGAGTGCATTGAAAATTCTACTTAATCCTTGATATAACAACAGTACTTACAGTCTTAAACTCAAAGTGAGTAATGGTCAGTGCTGTCACACAACATGTCCGTGCTGTCACAACAGGGAACGTGATTGCACTGACCATGACAGCACTGACATTTACACATTTATTTGATTCTTGAAAGAAAGGATTTCTTCGAAGTTAACCAAATCATATGTCTACTTCAACCTGCCATTAACACAAATTTAAACGTAGCATTGGAAATGTACACCGCATCCAGAAACGTGTGAATATATTCGTGATTGCACTGACAGTAGTGGAAATGACACTCAGTTTTTGACACACTTGTGTGATATAAAATCTGTAAGATGTAAATAAGCCAAAAAGTGATCCTTTGTGTCCCCTCCAGGGGTCGTTGTCAACGAAATATTGTCATTTTTAAACTTTCAGAATAATGGGTTGCTCCACCCAAACCCCATTTTCTATAACTGCAACTGCACTGACAGATTCTCAAGGGACGGACGTAAACACATGATATGGCTCTGAAATAGTTTTTAATTACTGGCATACGTTATGGAAATTACTTCTATACAGTCAGATGTAGTAACCCATTAAATAATAAAAAAACAAATATTTGTTTCTGTAACAATTTATGGTAATGGAAACAAACCACCTTCAAGCTGGGACACGAGCAAATTCGGAAAAAGTATAATTACGTCAGCTACAGTTTTCAAACAACATCGTCCAGAACCTGACACAGTATAGTCTTCTTGTGGCACATGCCATCATTAAGTGTTATTGACTGAAAAGCTACAGAGAGGAGGTCGAGGATGTCAGTAAATCAGCAAGGACACAGATTCCTCCAGTTTTTGATAATGACCCGTATACACCTTAGTGAACAGGTTAGACTGACTGTAAAATAGAACAGGGTAGTTTTAACTTGTGTGTAAGACATTTACAGATAATGGCAAAAAGTTATGGACAACATACTTATTTACCAAAAACGATGAAATATTCTAGACCCAAATTCTATGCAAACGCAACATTTTCGTCTCAAGTTTTATGTTGCAAACATTATGTTTCCGTGTATTTAGGGGATACCAAACAAAACTTTGGCTTTTTGCAAAAAAAAAATGGTCACTAAAAATACCCCTGAGGACCTGAAATCAGTGTGCAATATTTTCCTAATATAGGTGCACTGAATGGCAGGTTTTAATTAAATCACAAAAATACAGTTGTCAATTATACGTAAGCCTAGCCACAGTTTGAGGCGCGGTTCTATAATAAATTTGTCAGGAGGGTTCAAAGATTTAGATATATTTTTTTTTTTGCTTAAGTCATCATATTTTACAGAGGGGAGATGTGGTCCACCTGATTTTCCAGGGGGTGGGGGGCACCGGACTCCCTGTCCCCCCATTGGATCCGCGCGTGTAGCAATCAGTGCTATCAAATTTAACTGCATATGTCTATCATCCTTAAGCACCTGGTAGCTTGGGTCAAGGCCCCGTGCAATTTCTTAATAATGAATAAATAACATTTTAATTTTCATAGGTTTCTCAACCTTATTTGTAATTTGGCTTGTTAAAAGAACAAATACTAAGATAACCTTGGGAAATAAATCATTGTCCTAGACTGGTATCAGGCCAGTAAATAGAAAAATAGAACATATATATGTGCACATGCATAATACGCCTCTTATCCTGAATACTTTTCACTGGCCATCTTATTTACTGCCTGTATTCTGAGTAATGAGGAAGCAATAAAGTATCATATATTTCTCTCTGTAGTAGTTATAGAAATTTCAATTAGATGTCTTAATACAGGGCCAGAAGACAGGTTATCACTGTCCTTGTAAATGGCTTACTGTAATTAATGAATTCTATAGATTTTATTTATTGATTTTTTTGTTTTTGATTTGAGCACAAACGTCAATGTAAAAGCTCTCACACTTCTACAATCACAGGATATCATCTGTTTTGAAATTTTCAACTGTATATAACATTTCAGGGAGATAGTGGTGGCCCAATGGTATGCGGTGGTGTTTTAGCTGGAGTAACATCTTGGGGCCAGGCAAGTTGTGGGCCTAATTACCCAAGTGTCTATACCCGAGTGGCGTATTTCCGAGACTGGATAGACTCAAAAATGAGCAACAGTGCTCCAGTACTGGCGTACAAAAGATAAAAATTATTGGATGATTAGAGAATAAAATCACAAGGTTTGATCTTAGACTATCTAGTTATCTTCACCAGGAAAACACTTACACAGTGTGTTGATTATTTGAAGCTTGTCAAGCATTTAAGTAATACAACAAGAAAAAGCAAGAGAGTACGATCAGGAAATACCACAATCGCACACTGCAGACCAACCCATAGGCATCGTGAGGAAGAGCCACAGAACACCTACAGTCACAAGCCCAGTGGCTCTGTGGTAGAGTACTTGACTCAAGACCATGTGGCTGCGGGCTCGAAGCTCACCGGGGTCACTGAGTTGTGTCCTTGAGCAAGAACATTAATCGTAGCTTAGTCTGGTTCTACCCAGGAAGACCCGTCTGTATATAACTGAAAGATTGTTGATTGGACGTAAAGAATCAAATCAACAAACAATCAAAACAAGACACCAGGAAGATTATTTAAGAGAAGCAACCAGTTCTCTCTTCCTGGTCTTAATCACTACAGAGATCGGTCTATGCCAGTCGTCTGTCGGTCAATATTTATTTTCTTTAAATGACATCTTCTCCTGAACCACTGGTCCTAATTTCTTATATCTTCACATGAATGTTCCCCATGATACTCTCTTTTTAAATTGCATAAATGGTACCACTCCACCGAACAGGGGGGCCGCTAGAGCTCCAGATAAGAAATCTTTAAAACCACATCTCATCCTGAACCGCTTACCCTAATTCAAAATAATTTCACAGAAATGTAACTCATAATACCCTCTACCTAGCTTGCATAAATGGCTCCGCTCCACTGAACAAAAGTTCTGTCAGAACTCCAGATAAAAATACCTTTAAACGGCATTTCCTCCTGAACCACTGGTCCAAATTCAAAATAAATCCACAGAATTGTTCCTATGATGCCTTCTACAAAAATTGCACAAATGGGTTTGTTCCGCTGAACAAAAGGGCCGCCAGCACTCTAGATAAGACATGTCTTTAAATGGCATCTCCTCCTGAACCACTGGTCCAAATTCAAATTGATTTCACAGAATTGTTTCTCATGTTGTACTCTACCAAATTGCACAAATGGTTTTGCTCCATTCATTAAACAAAGGAGCTGCCAGTGCACTAGATAAGAAATGCCTTTAGACAACATCTCCTCCCGAAACCGTGTTCCAAATACACAATAATTTAATAGAATTGTTCCTCATTATGCACTCTACCAAAATTTCACAAATAGTTCTACTCCATTGATCAAAGGGTCTGCCAGAGCTCTATATAAGAACTGTCTTTAATCGAAATCATTTCACTGAACCACCAAGTCCAAATTAAAAATATTAAAGGAATCTTGTAATGGAGACAAATTTTGCAATTGTGGCTGTCTTGTTTGTACAGTTTTTTCCCATGATTCTGGGAAGATTGATTTCCTCATACAGATAGCTACAATAAGGATGGGATAGCCCATTATATGTTATAAGGGATCACAGGTAGACATTCCTAATAAATGTGTACTTCAGTCTCTGAATATTGCATTTATCATAGCAAACAGTGCAGACCCTGATGAAATGCAGCAAACTACCAAACTACCCTTTCAGGGGTTTCCAGTATACAAAGGGTTTATTTCCCATTATCAGATGAGTTCAATTAAAAAAACTTCTTGTTTGAAACCAATAGACCTAGAGCCTTGATATTATGTTTGTAGCATCATCTTGTGAACCTTTACCAAGTTTGTTCAATTTATACCTCTGGCTTAAAATGGTCCCGTCGCAGATGTCACCTGTTTTATTTGTTGAGGTTCTACATCCTATTAATTCTGTCAATATAACCCATGTTAAGTCTTATTGGAACTGCTGATCTATCAAAATTCAATGCTGGACTTCAAAATAAATGTGAATGCTTGACCTTTTTGTTAGACAACATTTTTATTCGATTGGCAACAAACTGAATAGACAAGTAGTTGGGATTCCTATGGTCACTAGTTGTGCTCCCCTGGTTGCCGATTCATTCCTGTTTTGTTACGAGAGGGACTTTATGATGTCTCTTTCTGATGATAAGCAGGCTGATATTATTGATGCATTTAGCACTACATCCAGATATTTGGACAATATTTTTAACATTCATATCGTCTATTTTGACAATATGATTAGTCAAATATTCCCTTCAGAGCTCCAACTTAATAAAGCCAATAACTCTTAAAAAGAAGCTGAATTTTCAGACTTGCATTTGTCAATTTCTAATGATATTGTTCTACCAAAATTTATGATAAACGTGACGACTTTGATTTTGAAATTGTCAATTTCCAATTTTTAGATGGTGATGTTCCTCGCTCTACATCCTATGGGGTCTATATCTCTCAACTCATTCGTTTTGCTAGAGCATCTAGCTATGGTTCTGACTACAACACTCGAAATAAATTGTTAAATTAGAAACTTCATAAACAAGGTTATCGGTATCGTAAACTTTGCAAAACCTTTTCTAAATTTTAAAGACGACACTATGAATTGATATCTAAATTCCAAGTTGGACTTAAATCGCTCTTGCGCCAGGGACTTTCAGAACCTGAATTCTATGATGACTTGGTGTATAAATTAAAGAAGATTGTTGGCTCTAATAAATTTTAGCGCAGTATACAATGGACCATCTCAAGTATATTGTATCAAACCAGAAGGAAGAATTCATTAGTGCAAAAAGGGTTTAAATATAAGCAAGTTCACACAATAATCACAGGTGGTTTTGAGGGACCCTGTGTTAACGAAATGCCCTTCTCATACTTCATAGATAGGGGTACTTTAGTCTGAATTGCCTGCATATCCAGTGAAGTTACAATATTGGTGACCATATCTCTATGAAATGTCCCGTTTACAAGTACACCCAGGTTTCCAGAACTGTACTCATATGGTTCCACAAGCGTGAACAGAAACCTGTCCTTCTCCGAAGATGGGTGAAGAATTCCATGCAAGCGATTTTGGTCAAATAGCAAATGAGTTGTATTTGAATAGATTTTCATGTCCGGAAATAGATGGTTCCCGAACACACCCTCAAAGTCAGCAAGGTTATCCACGTGTATAGGTGTTTCCTGCGACGCTAGTCCTGATACGGTGGTATTACCGGGCACCATAGAAAAAGTGCAAGAAGTCGTTTCATTAAGCCAGGATTCAACCCCAAACAAATGATCCGTTATGTAGTAAAACGAAACCATATTGTGATCGCTGGATTTAACAGCATTCCCGGGCCCATTGACACTCGCAAAAAATCCAATATCCATATCCGGAAATGTCCACAACAGTGATATGTAGCATCCTACTCCACCACTGTGCCACACTCTACGGTATCCTGAATAAAAAAAAACAACAAAAAAAAAACATTAACATAAAACATGCGCGGATCCAGAGAGTTTTGTCAGAAGGGGAAGATACTCTGACAAGTTTTTAGAGTTGATGAGGGGAGAGAGGATCTAAATACCACTAAAAGCGGGCCATCTTCGGCCCGTCAGCGAAACGCCATTTAAATGAGGTTTTGCTGGCGGGCCGATGATGGTCCAACATTGAATGCTGGCAGCTTGGTATCTTTGTGATATTCCAAGGGATCTGGGCCAGTATTTCTAAGGAATCCTGTAGCTTTGTGATATTCCAGGTGGGGTCTGGACCTACGACCCCCCCTCCTCTCTTGATCCGCGCATGAAATTGTACTAACAATAGAAAAGTGCAATTGTCAAAGAAGGCAAAAGGAAAGAGCATGTACAATGTACAAGAAAATTAGTTCCGGATCATTCTGATTTGTTTGTTTTCTTAAGTATATTATCTGTTGATAACTGGGATTGATTAGCTCAGAGCTTGAATTGAAGACTGCATTTAAAACACTTTGGATCAGGCCTCGCCTGTCTTTCACCCTTTAGCTAAAAATATTGTTCGGCTCAATATGTTTTTTCCCCAGTTTTACATTAAGCAGCACTTGTTAGTAGGCATCAGTTGACAGTTTCAAATTTATGAGGGGACGATTTTTTGAGATATTCTGATTTATGGGTAGAATATGTCAGATGTGAGATTTATGTTTATAATAAATGAACAGTTTTGTTCTTGTAGATGAATTCGTCTACAAGTTGGAATAGAATACTAAACTTGGGTTCCATATACTAGTTTTGCATTAAGTAAAAGACATTGCCTTGGGAGCTGTTGTCAGCTGGTTTTCATGTGGAATAGAAGTATTCCGTTTTTAAAGAAATTTTGCAAAAAAAACCCAAAACAAATACGAATGGCTGAGTCCAGAAAATGCCTGACTAAAAGATCACAAACCTACATAATCACGAGGAAGAGACATAGAGCACAGACAGCCATAAAACAATAAGGACACAACCAAATTAAGCAACCATTTCTCTTTTCCTCAGCCAGATGATTGAAATAATTTAAGCCCCCTGGTGGCTTTGGCTCCTGTCCGTTCTGGGGCTTTGCGTCTGCTGTTATTTATTCATTGTGTCTTTGTTGTTGTTCACATTGTTTGCGGGGGTTTAGTGTTAGGTCCTTGTTTTGTTTTACAGTACTTTTGTCGTTTCAAGTTTTGTAATCAATTTGCTGGGGAAGAAAGAGCTGGTTGCATTATTTTGCTGTGTTCTGAATGTCATGTCGCTGTTATTGTTCTTTCATTTTTGGCTAATTGTGGCTTTTCCTGGTCATACTCACTTTTAGAAGGCACACTTAAGTACTACTTTATAAAATAAGGACCCAACACACACATCCCCACACACAATGGGGAAACAAATACAATGCATCAACAGCAACCTAGTCACTGCCTTAGAACGGACAACAGCCAAGGCGATCAGGGGGCTCAAATATATTCAACCAGCCAAGTTTGCATTTTGATGCATGTTAAGCAATTCAAAATAGCAAACATGTGGTGAAAGGCCAATTTTCTAACAATAAAAAGCATTACATAGAATCTAACATTCGTGCTCTTTTGTTATTAAATTTATTAAACTCGTTGCGAAAAAAAAAGATAAAATGCTCGGCAAGCTTCTCATTTTATCTCTTTTCCCCTACTCATTTAATAAATTCAATAAAACAATAGCACTCATGTAAGATCCTCTATGCATTTTACCTCTGTATTCTGAGACCTCCCATCCATAGCCATACCCTAGAGTGATGTCGCTGACAGGAAATGCTGGCTTCACCAGATCAAGAGCTGAGGGCTGGGCCGTCGTGACTCTATGGATATCGTCCATCAGCTTTGCATCTAGAAGCTGTACCCCAGATTCTGTTTTACCATGCTTGAGGTTAAACTTGATCCATTTTGTCATGTCAACAGCAGAGGACAGTATGGCGGCAGCAGGCTCTTCTGGGTGTACCCTAACATATACTAAACATTCAGTGTCAATACCTTAGCATGCCAATTGCTTGGTTTGACGATTAAACTACTCATGTAGAGCAAATTATACACATAATTGATAATGATTTGCCATTATTGGTAAGTACTGTCCTGCCAGCCAAGAGTGACACTGACGTCGTGTTCTGTTTACAAAGTTATCAGGGACTTCTAATCGATAGATTACTTGTGTATTAATCCTATCCACAAGTTAATGCTTTACGTAACAATTGTAATCAAAATAATACGTCGCTGTCACTCTTGGTTGGCACGACAGTACATAGCAAGTTTTACTAAGTTTAGTATCCTGAAAAAATTGTGTTGATTGCAAAACAGGTTATTATTGGCACGCATGATGATTAGATTATTTAAAAAATTGACCATTAAATATAGAGTATATTGCACAATTACCATTAATAGTCATTTTTCTATATAATCTTTACACTATACAAAATGTATAGAGTATATAGAACAATGACCATTATATGATCACTTTGCTATATAATCTATACACCATGCAGAATGTATAGAGAGTATATAGAATAATAACCATTAATGCCCAGCATTAATTATCACTTTTCTGTATAATCTATACACCTTGCAAAATGTATAGAGTATATCAAAAGTTGTAAATTACCATTAATTATCATGTTTAATATATGCTCTATATCATTAAGTTATATTGTATCCACAACCATACACACATCTAGCGCCCTTTTTTTCTGGGAATAGGCAAACAGTGCAGACCCAGATTGCGGCGTCTGATCAGTATCTCCACTATTTGCTTACATAATGTTCTATTAAGATTTGAAATAAAATGAATATATAATCCCTCCTAACAACACTTAAAAAAGAAATGAACTGGTTCTTTTGATACGTGTGGGACATTTCTCTCCGCTTAAATGGGTTAAAGCAAGGACAAAATTTGAAAGTATGATCTGCTGCTAGTTATATTTATAGAGGATCTTACATGAGTGCTCAAGTTTTATTGAATTTATATAACAAGTTGGGAAAAAGCGATAAAATGCGAGGCTTGCAGCAACGAGGAGCACGATTTTTAGATTCTATTTATCACATGACGTTAAAATTACTTAAAATTGCATTTTAGGCGTGAAAACATCAAGATTTTGACATCTTTTACGCAACGTTATAATGGACGTCATTACGTTACTTTACAAAATCTGTATTTAACGATAATAAGGGGTCACAGCAACAAGGTGCTTTAGTCCATTTTTCATTGTTTCGAGAAAAACGCGAAAAACATAATTGTTGGCAATTCTCAAAATATGTAGATTTTTCTTACAAAAATGGACAAAATATGTTTGAAATATTGAATTCAGGAGATTTTGCAATGATTTTACTGCTCAAAGTGATAAAAACTTGATTTTAGCGATTTCGTTTCTGCAACAAGGGACCTAAGTCCAAATTTAATAAAACTTAAAAATTGCTTGCAGAAAGTTTATGACAGTCCATCAATACTAAAAAATGCATGGTAGTGTGTAAAAAGCTTTTTTCTTACGAGTACAACAGCGAAAACCTGGATAAAACCATTGATTTACCTAAATACCATAAATATGAACAGATTTCAATGGCACAAAGGTCCTAGGTCCATAGTCTAGGTTTTATGTTGTATAAAATTAGTTTAGCGATTCCATTTGTCGAGAAATAATGTCTAGCAAGCAAAATGGTGCTATCTGAGGCTCGGTGTGTGATAATAATGATTATAAGGCAATAAAACTTTGAAATTAATCTGAAAAAAAAAGTTATGGAGTTAGGCCCTTTTATGCATAAACATCCAATTTTGGACTTAGCACCTTTGAAAAAAAGATATAATCCCATTTATTTCAATTTTTAATAGTAATTTAATGATCAAAGGGAGTTAATACGGTGCGGAAATGTTTTTTATACATGAAAAAGAGGCTAACTCAATTTTGACCAAAAGTGGACTAAAGCACCTTGTTGCTGTGACCTCTTCGATTTTATTGCGTTGTGTTATCATTATATCACTCCCAGACGCAAGGTCATATGATAAAATGTTAAAGGGATATTATAAAAAATAAATTTTATTTCTTACCCATATAGCTCAAATGTACCATTTTGGAACTGGTCATCTTTAAAGATAGTAGGCTTAGCTACACCAGGCCTTATTACATCAGCTGGTGACTTCAATATCGTTGTGCTGGTCATCCCAAGGGGTTGAAGCAGCTTGGTTGTCACAAGATTCTCCCAGGTATCATTGCCAAGCACTTCTGCCACGTGTCCCAGCATCATAAACATGTAGTTGTTGTAAATAAAACCATCACGGACCGGAAGTTCTTCAGGAAGGTATTTCATAAGTCTAAATAAATACAACTTGGATCAACATGAGGCCTTTCGCTCTGACTATATGTGAGTTATGAGCCTTTTTCTTTGTTTCACCATAATATAATACTGTAACACTTTTTTCGGCAATAGCAGTAAATCTAAAATGCCAAATTTAAATTCAATTGGAAATATATATTTAAATAAAAAACCCTAATCAAAACATTTTGAAGTTTGCATGCGTTTTCATAAATGCTGTGATAGGATGGCATTTTAACATTCTTAATATTTTAGACCAAATAATATTCCCCTCTAGTACCTTGAGCGAAACGGATCAATGACTATCAGTTGAGCATAAAGCCGTGTATATACTAATATAAGACAATTTATGATACTGCTTCAGTGGTTTTTAATGTAGCTACATATTGGCTTGCGTCGCCGTTTATCAGCCTAGTCAATAATGTTTCAGTTATTTCCAACTGTGTCACAAAAATGGTGACCCAAAAGAATACCATTATTCGTAGACCTATAAAAGCAGCTTGGATTGCACAATTTGATGCCTTCAACAAGATAATCGTCTGCTGTAATCTCTAATGGACATTTTATAGATGAGCAAATACTGGTATATCTATCCCAGGTGTATTGCACCGACAGTACAAAAATGGTTACTGAACTAACAAAAACTAAGTTATTTGTTTTAACAATGTATCAGAGCAGTAAAATTGATATCATTCTCCGCCAAAATTTAAATCTAGGTAGGGTTTTGCTATTTCTATGCGCACACAAACTTTCAGTGAAAAGTTACTTAAAAAACGAAAAACTGTGTTCCATTTGAGATGCAATACTGCAGTAGATTGTTTCTTTGTGATGACGTATTGCATAGGGTAGGAAACCTCCATGCGAGCTATAATAAAACATGTGTTAAAAAAAATAGCAGAATCCTGGGCGAAAATTTGGCGCCGGTAAAATGCATTTAACACCCCAATCCCTTCCCAGTAGCTTCCGCTGCTGTCCGTTTTAAGGCAGTGGCTCTGTTGTTGTTAATGTATTGTTTATTGCTGCTCTTACTGTGTTTGGGAGTTTTGTGTTTTGGTCCTCGTTTTGTTATGCACGCAGTAGTTACTGTCCTTTCTAGTTTTACAGCCATCTAACAGAGGAAGAGAGAGTTAGTTGCTTTACGGTAAAACCTGTCTTAAGCGGCCGCTCAAAAAATAAAACAAACAAACAATTGGCTTTCAAGATTGATGGTCGTTAAATGCAGGTCAAAAGTGTTGTAGAATGCTCCAAGAGAGCATTCTGCAATACTTTCGAACCTCATTAAGCTACCATTTGTCGTTAAGACGTTTGTTTTGTCAATTTTTGAGTGGCCGTTTTACACAGGTTTTACATACAGGTTATTATATGGCCGATGTGTACCTCTAGGTCATATTGGCACTGGAGTAGCCATATCGGCCAGAGGGCTTTAGCCCGAGGCCTGTTATGGCTATTCAGTGCCAATATGACCAAGAGGCACACCTCGGTCATAGTATAATGTACTTTAATTATATTCTTGCTGTCATGTGACTGTTCGTGTGCTGTATCTCTCCCTAATGGTTCATTGGGTTGGTCTGCAGTGTGTGATTGTGGCATTTCCAGGTCATAATCACTCACTTTTGCTGGTTCCTTTTTAAGTTTTAAATGTTAATAAGATAACAATGATCTTCTGACCTTTTTTAATCTGATCGTACTCACTTGAAATAGAGCCTTAGACAGTAGCCATTAATCTTAATTCAAGAATTTGAATGCATCTAAAAATCCTTCAAATTGAATCATGTACATTTATCTGAGCTTGAACGTTATATAACGTATAGACTTGCATGGTCATAAGAAAACAGTGGCTGCAGAACTCTGAATTATATTTGTTGTAAAATAACATCAGCAAACAGGGTGTTGATGATATATGTGCACATCACAAAGATCTATCAAATTTCTTTTCAACCAATATTTGGCATTATATGGTGGACGGTTAAGATTTTGTAAAACAGCTGTAAAACAAGTCATTATGAATTGTCATCCTGTAAACCACTTAATTTCGCGGCATCAAAATTTAGAGATTTTAAAAGACTGACATATTGGCGTATTTTAATTTTGGCGGTTTCTCAATTTAATACCCTTTGAAGTTATTTTCTTTTCTCATAGGAGCTACTTTAAAAGGAACGAATATGCTCCCTAACGAGAGCATATTCTTTCCTTTAATAGTAGCCCCTTTTAAGACGTTGTTTCCTCTGTGTTGAAATATACTCTACCACTTTGGAGTGGTAGAGTATGTTTCAACGCAGAGGAAATATATACTCAGCGTCAATGAAACGTTACCAGTATCGAAATTTCAATATTTCGGAAAGTATATAATACAGCTCTTTGGCTACTGTTACGTTCATGTTTCTGATCACCGACAAGCTGGTTTAGAGAGATAAAACAGTTACACGACTCCTGGAACTATGGTGCACGTGATGCACGTGCATTTTATGTTTTTTGCAGTTTTTAAGAATTTATAATCATCATTTTCAGAAGACAACATGCCAAAACTTGCCCTAGACATTTGCATTGAAAACGCCACCAAAATGGTTAAGGTTATCCCATTCAACGCGAAAAATGGGGATCAAACTTTAAAGTAGCATCAAAACTTTGCATTTTCCTATACAATGCAATGGGCACTATAGGGGTCCGTCAAGGAATGATTATAATGCATTCGGGTGTTATGGATACCGTTTTCCATAGTGGTAACGCATGGCACCCTATGCCATAAAATTGAGTGCTGACGTATCCGCAGTTCTTCGTTCAGAATGAACTAAATGTGGTCCTATGTTAAGTGTATGTGATTTACTGGTAACTTTTCACTGACGTTGAGTATACTAAGTGTGAGCGTCTATCTATTGCTTATTGTAACTGAATTCAAAACTGTATTTCGCGGTATCATATTTTGTCGATTTTTGTTTTTATCGCCAATAGTGCAAACAATGCATGTCAAATATAAGTGTTTTACAGCAACCATGTTAAAGTTCCCTCGTAATATTCGTATTTACTCACTGTTACTTGCCAAAGTTCCCTATCAGTAAAGAAACTCAAAAACAAAATGCTAGTCTTACTTGCAGAATTCACTCCTGGATATTGACGTTGGGATTCCCGCTGCGAGCCCTCCACCCATATCTAATCTAGAAAGACCAGTTCTGTGAGAGAGTAGATCCCGCATGGTTAGCTCCTTAGTTCTATAGTCGTCAACGAATTGGTACGCTGGACCAAGAATTCTGGTAACTTTTGTAGACCAATCATATCTATTTGGAGAAAACATTAGGGGTAAATATGTGAGTTTGCTCAAATGTACTATATCTGTTATAACTGAGCATTCGACGCAAATTAATAGATAGAAATTTTGATATCGATATCATTAGTATTATAAGCATTGAGTAGAAAAGTGGTGGCACAAAAACTAGAATTCACTCATACTTTCCATTTTTGATGAAGGCTGTTTATATTTAGCAAACTGATTGCTTTTGGTTTGTATATTAAAACGATGGTTTCAGGTCACCGATATGACCTTAAAGTCAAAGGTTAAGGTCACATATACGTAAAATCTGTCTATGGTTCGTAATGCGAACGCCTTTTTCATTTTTGGAGGAGGTTTTTTTTATTTGCTCAATGATGCTTTCCTGTATATATGGCGTGTATATTACAACAAAGGTCTCGGTATCTGTCTTAGGGCTCATAACGCGAAATCATCTTTCATTTTTGATGGGGGATGCTCATATTTAGCACAGTGATTGCTTATGGCGTGTATATTACAAGGGAGGTATAAGATTACAGATATGATCTTGGTGTCAGGGGTCAAGGTCACATGTACTTAAAACCTGTCTATGGCTCGTAATGATAACTCCTCTTTCAAATTTTGACCGAGTGTGTTCGTATTTGGCTCAATGATTGTCTATGGTGTTTAGATTACAACGGAAGATTCAGATCACTGTTATGACCTTGGAGTCAAAGGTCAAGGTTAAATATGCTTAAAATCTGTCCCACGGCTCGTAACGCATATTCCTCTTTCATTTTGTGATGGTGGGTTGTCATATTTACCACAATGACATACGACCGAATGTGTCCATCGTGTGTAAAACATGGCATACCAAACTTCTAGCAAGGCACCTACCTACACAGAGTAAATCGCGATTGTTTCCTAAATACTCATGCGTTTTGGGCGGCTGTTGACACCCCTTCACTACGCGAAGAGTCATTCAGCAAACATGCACGAAGCATGTTGTCTAAAAGTTACTCAGCAAACGTAGATATCCTTGAGCGGTTGCATGACATTCTCCGACTCTTCACTAACAGTCTCAAAAAAATTATTTTCATCCAAAATAAAACAAAGTACCTTTTAACGACTTCCAATGCCGAACCGGATGTCGATCCAATAATTGTTTTCGTTATTTAACCGGCGGTTAAGAATTCGATTGTTTGGTAGGCGTGTAATGGTGTGCAAATGACAAAAAAAACAAACGTTTCAGCTTACCGCTATTACCTTGGAATCGAAGGCACATGTCAAATATACATAAATTCTGGCTCGTAGTGAATAAAATAAAAATGTTTTCATATTAGGTATACTACATCTTAATGCTTTACTTGCCCGTTTTCTGTAAGCATGATGCCTAAAAGTGTTGCAGTAAACGACTTGGTGATAGATCCAATATCGAATAAACTGTTTCGATCTACGTCCTTGCCAGAATATATATCTTCTTTACCAAACCCGTGAGACCATATTTCATCACCTACAAGCGAACATAAAAATATGTGACATAATAACAATTGTATTAGGCAAAACTAGAAAAGGCACTAAAGTCTTGGTACTACATTTTATCAGTTACCTCTCATGTTAACTGCATTGTCGCAGGTTGCCTGAAAAACCTTGTCTATATCACGGCATGTGCCTTTATCAGGTCATAATGACGTCGCACTTTTTGTATGACGTCGCCAATGACACTGAATCGACACATTAAATAAAAGAAATACGTCATATTCGCTAGTGAAACAATGGGTAAACTGATAAATAGAATACCAAGTTCGCGTCTTTTGATATCAAGTTTTCCAGGCTCGGCTTTGAGAACGCATGTTGAATCGCTCGACAAGCCTCGCGATGTCAACAAGCGTTCTCAAAGCCTTTCCTGGTAAACTTGATATCAAAAGACACTCACCTAGTATTCTACATATACATACCCGATTAGAGATATTCGCCATCGATGCCGTTTGAAACGTGCTTTAAGCCACTTGATGATTATTTCCAGACAGATGAGCAACAAAACATTTTGGTACTACTAAAGAGTTACTAATAGTGATTATTAAATGCCTGTAGGTTTTCTTCTCAATGAAAGGACTTACCTTTACTACTGTTTAGCTTGAAGCTTAAGGAAGCATGAAACCTCCCCGGCTTTTATTATTTTAACGCTTACATATAACATTTCGCTTGCAAAAGCCTATACACTTGAACTATAGTAGTGGAGTAATGTTGAATGTGGAAGAAACATAATTGATTTGACTCATTTTCCTTTTGGGTGTTATGTATGACATTATGTAAGCACATATGTAGTTTCAATCCACCTGTGTTGACGAGACGGTTGAGAAATAAGGAGATTATTTTAGTAACCACCCGTCATCGCCACCACTTTGACTATATAAAGAGATTCTAATTAGGTATATGAAATGATCTTAATTATAGCACAAATTCACAAACGTTCTTGCATAAATGATACAAGACGTATATGAAAATTATAAATGATGCGAGGCGTATATGAAAATTATCATTCAATTCTTATTTATTCATTTTTTGAAAATACAAGTTTTGTTTGGAGGTTATGACGTCATGGCGGATTCCATTAAAGTAAAATGGTGATTAGATGGCATGATTTAGTCATTCCTACTTTGTATTGCATTACAAAGCATGTCGTGTAAACACTGCTATCACTCCTTAAATAAGAGAGGCATGCATGATTCCAAAACTCAGGACGACAAGTCATGGGGAATAGGACTTGTTCTATTTGCCATTACAAAGCCATGCCGGAATAGCTAATCAGCTTGTAGGTCACTGAGGTTAATGGCTTTTCAGTTAAAACAGGAGCAAGATAAAATAGATAACCCTTAACATGCCAGTATTTTGTCCTGAAAATGATGTCTGCTTCTTAATCTACTGCATATATTCAAGTGCACTTCAGACTAGATCTAATCATGGAAGCAAGCACTTTGAACCCTGACCAGGCAGTCTGATCTGGGTCCATATTGTTCGCCATAAAGACTACCTAAGAACATAAGCAGATGAGATAGCAGATGACAAAAAAAAGTCATGACTTGCGGGAATGTGTTTTAACACATTTTCTTAGCTTTAGCAATGAAATGATGTAGAGCATGATGAGCTAAAAATGACGAGACAGATTTAATCACTGTTGAAAGAAATCACACATGACATTGTAATGCCTCTAAACAGAAATATCATGCATGACAAAATCATGACGACTGAATCATGCCGTCTAAACACCCCTTAATACGAATAACTAAACGGCAAACGCATAAAATTCCTTCATTTAAGAAATGAAATCAATTTTTTGGAATGTTCTCTTCGGGTCTCTTGCTAAGAAAGTGATGAAGGGCTTCACGTTAACTTTGCAAGAGACCGAAAGCATTCACGATTCTATGAACAGATCAAAAATTGATTTAATTTTTTTATATTTACGTTTTATCATAAATATCTAAAATATAAAAATATTTTTGATCTAGGAATTAAAACAGTTTTTTTTATTTAAAATATATTCTTTTTAACGGCTTTGTCGGAGTGTAAAACGGAAAAGCGGAACAGCCAGCTTGAATATGGACAGCCAATGAAGCAAACAAGAGGCTTGTTTTGCACATGCGACTCAGGTGTGGCTCGCTGTCAATCACAACACCAGTAATGAGTTCGATGTTCGAAGCGTATTGCACGGGCAAGTGAGCTTGGCAGCTGTCAATCCAATTCGTGTAATTCATGAAGCCGCCTGTGAACGATTGCAAAAATCTAAAGATTCATTAAAGGATTGCTTCAAAAATGTAAATATTTCTTGATATTTTTTTTTTATAAAATTTGCAGAAATCTGATTTAAGTGACAAATTCTGTCTTTTACGTCGTAACATTATTTATTATTTGATGAGCATTTCCCTTTAACGTTCTACATGCAAATTACATTATTCTTACGAGTCTATATGTAGCTAAGCAGGCTGGTTAAAGCCACTATATGTACATATTCGTGAACTCTAAACCATGTTTTCTCGCGAAGAAACCCATATTACAGTAAATCCTGTGTAAAACGACCACTCTCAAAAAGACAAACAAATTGGGTTTCAATACCAATTATAGCTTATTGCAGGTCAAAAGTATTGCAGAATGCTCCAAGGGGAGCATTCTGCATTACTTTCGACCTTCATTAACCGATACTTGGTCATTTAGATCTTTGTTTTGTCTATTGTTGAGTGGCCGTTTTACACAGGTTTTACTGTATATTATTTGATCGGATTTAAAAAAGAAATACCTTTTACAACTGACAGTGCCATTCCAGGTATGTGATGACATTTCATGTTTTTCTCAATATATGAAACTAGTTTTCTTTCGAAGTCTGGCTGAAACACTGCTGCATTGCAAAGCGCGAAGAACGAAAACCACAACAAATATTTGAGCATCTCCATCAGTTAATGTTGTCTCTTCTCTAACTGACGTATATGTGGACGAAACATATTACACCACATTTTCGTGTATCCAAACGATCAAGAGTCGGATAATCTGAGCCACGACACGTGATTTCCAACAATGTGGCAGTTTGACATGTGTAGACTCCGACGATCCTGTGCAGCTGCTTTTTAAGCTTAGAAACTCCAAATGATGTTCAGTCAGAAGCTTAATACTCATAGAATATTCAAGCAACTAGCAAATGCTCTGGCCAGACTGCGCGTATGCGCAGGCTGGTCTGAGACTTTGCTGGTCGCACATACCACATTGTTGGAAATCTCATGTCGCGGCTCATTATTGTTTTTGGTGATAACAAATTATGTTGAGTCATCAAGACATTACAATTTGGTATTGTCCGATTTTATTAACCTGACACAGGTGCATAATTTCACGGTTAGTGCACAAGATATTTTTACCTTCCGTCGACTTTCGGCATTAACCGTAAGTTTTACGAGAATTTTGCAAGTACTAATGCAGATAATCAATTGTTTTGCACTGTACTACTGACTAGTCAAGCGGTTTTGGTACAGAGTTAACAACCAAAAGGTCCAGAGTTCGAGTCCACGTAATATTTGTTGTATTTTACCTCTTTATTTGATTTGTTTAACTTCATTATTATAGATGTACCACGACCTCTGAGTAATGTCTTTTGGATCATTATATTCAAAAGGTTTAAATGCGTAACGTATACACTGAGCCAGTCTGTCTGGAACATCTATGCGCTTCAAAATAGAATAGTATACGTAATAAAACGCCTGAAACCCCTATTTCTAGATCCGTATTTTCAATTTTGTAAATATAGTCACGCTTCAAGTTATTTGTTTATCTATACTTGCATGTGTTATTGTTATTTTTGTAGGCCCCTCAACGAGAACGTTTACCGTACGCTCGATATGTGAAGTTGAATCTCTGTGCTTTTGACATATTTTTTTAAAGTAATCGCAGATATTTAAAAAAAATCTGTTTTTGCCTTAGTTCCAAGACTTGCTGCATACTTTTCTTCAGGCGTTTTCCCACTGAACTTAAGTTCAAACAACTTGTATAGTGAATACATTTAACCATATATTTTGGCTATAATATGGAAAATATTTTTCAATAATCTCTGAAGATGTTTCGGACAGACTGGCTCATTTTACGCGTTACGCATCAACCTTTTTGAAAGAGACCGAGAGAATTTAAATTTAAGTCATCAGATGAATATTTTGATAAAGAGACTGTTAGAAAATTACTGATAAGCACAAACACATCAAAATCACAAGGGCAGGATGGCCTGCACCCCAAGTTGATTTATGAACTAGCAGAGGTGATCTGTGAACCATTGACTATAATTTTCAATAAATCATTTGAAACAGGAGTGGTGCCTGATGAATGGAAAAAAGGACAAATAACTGCATTGTTTAAAAAGGGAGACAAAAAACAAGCATCGAATTACCGACCGGTTAGCCTGACAAGTGTTGTTAGCAAAATATTTGAAAAATTAATCAGAGCCAGAATTGTAGATCATATGAAGAGTAACAATTTGTTTAGTAATAAGCAGTTTGGGTTCATAGGTGGCAGATCAACAAGTTTACAATTATTGACTGTATTAGATAACTGGACTAAAATATTAGATAAAGGGGGCACTATACATGCAGTTTATATGGACTTTATGAAGGCCTTTGATAAGGTTCCCCACCGTCGGCTCATTGTTAAATTAAAGGCATATGGAATTAGTGACAGAATGTGTAATTGGGTAGAGAACTTTTTATATGGAAGAAAACAGCGTGTTCAAGTGAATGGACGATTTTCTAAGTGGTCAAATGTAAGCAGCGGTATCCCGCAGGGCTCGGTACTAGGCCCTATATTGTTTGTGATTTACATAAATGACTTGCCGGACTCTGTTGTTTCAGATATTGCCCTTTATGCCGATGACACTAAAATATTTAAAGACATTCAGCTCGACTCAGATATTATTGTTGTGCAAAATGATCTATTTCGCTTACAAGATTGGTCAGATGACTGGTTGTTATTATTCCACCCAGATAAATGTACAGTTATAAGGATTAGTCTCCCCTGGAAACAGGACTATATAAATCCAGAACATTTCATGCGAAAATCGGATGGAACTTTAATCAAATTGGAGGTCAGTAACTGTGAAAAAGATGTTGGTGTTTATATTGATGAGCACTTAACATTCGAGACACACATTGTGACTAAAGTGGACAAAGCAAACAGTACAATGGGCCTTATTAGGAGATCTTTCACTTATCTTGATGAGGAAATGTTTGTATTACTATTTAAGGCACTTGTCCGCCCTCATTTGGAATACGCCCAGCCAGTGTGGAGCCCGTATTTAAAAAAGCATCAACAAATGATTGAAAATGTACAACGTCGATCAACCAAGTTAATCCCTGGTTTTAAGACATTATCTTATGAAGAACGCTTACAGAAATTGAAATTACCAACATTGAAGTATCGCAGATTAAAGGGGGATATGATCGAGGTTTATAAGATTTTACATGGAGTTTATGGTGAACGAGTCACATCAGAATTATTCAATATTAAGGATCAAGCACGAACGCGTGGTCATTCCTTAAGATTGACTAAACATAGATGCCGGTTGGATATGCGCAAAAACTTCTTCACTTCAAGAGTAGTTAACGTATGGAATTCATTAACGGAAAAAGTTGTATGTGCGCCGAGTGTTAATGCCTTCGAGAATCGCCTCGACAAGCTATGGTACAACCATCCGATGAAATTCAACCTCGACATAGAGTACAACCCAAACCCACATATGATGACACATGACCCTGGAAGTCAGAGATCTGCAGAAATACAGATGACAGATGATGAGCTGAACAGAGAGGCCGCTGGCCTGCGTTCAGAATCTACATAGGTAGGTAGGTAGGTAGGTAAGAATGATCCAAAAGTTCATACCTCAGAGGTCGTGGTACATCTACAATAAATGAAATTAAACGAATCGAATAAAGGTAAAACACACACACACACACACACACACACACACAAACAAGGACTCGAACTCACGACCTCTTGGTTGTAAACTATGTATCATAACCACTTGACTAGTCAGATGGACGGTACAAAACGTTTCATTATCTGCATAAGTAATTGCAAAATTCCTGTAAATTTTACGGTAAATACCGAAAGTCGACGGAAGGTAAAAATATCATGTGCACTAACCGTGAAATTATGCACCTGTGTCAGGTTAATAAAATCGGACAGTACATGTTACTTCAAAAATCTACCTGAAAAGGTAAGCTTAGAGTATAATGAAAAACAAAGCCAGGAAAATACTGGCTCCGGTTCAATCAGAGCTTATGAAGCAAACACTCAGAAATTTCCTGGACATATGGCTTTTAAAACATTATTTCCAACCGCAGCGATATTTTCTTGATGCAGAGCTGCCTCTGCAGCAGGAAAATAACGTTTCATTCAGCTCCAGAGCTTCCTCTGTGAAACAACGAAGCATGGTATCAGCCAAACGATAGCTACGTTATCTACGTAGGGTAAAGTCAGGGAATTTCGGACATCGGGTAAAATCGGACAAATATTTGCAGATGAAAAAACGAACTTATCAGGATTTTCACTGTTTGCTTTGTAAATCTATTTTTATTCCAATAATTAAAATATGAAACAAACAAGGTCGCTGTCCGAATTTACCTGATGTCCGAAGTTACCCGACTTCACCCTATATAGACTTCAGATATCTCATATAGACTTCAGATGTCTCATGTAAAACCTGATTAAATTGATGGTGTTGCTGTATTCAAGTACTGATATATGAAACAAAACAAAAATCAGACTTATGACTGAAAAATCCGAATTCAATGCATGAAATAGAAAAATATCTTTTAACTCCACATTGAAAAAGGATTAACAAGAGGTTGGATGGTAGCTAAATTAACAGAAATGAGCCGCGACATGAGATTTCCAAAAATGTGGCATTTTGACAAGTGTAGACACAGAAGAGCCTGTGCAGCCTCCTTTTAAGCTTAGAAACTTCAACTGATGTTCGGTCAGTAGCTTCACAGCCATAGAATATTCAAGCGACTAGCAAAGGCTCTGATCAGTCTGCGTGTATACGCAGGCTGGTCTGAGCGTTTGCTGATCGCTCAAACCATATTGTTGGAAATCTCATGTCGTGACTCAAATGTGCTCTAATCATTACAAGTACCTGTATGATTCCTTTGTGTTTTCATGAGTAAACTGCCACTAGCTTTGTTGTGCCAGTAACATTTATGTCTGCTTTTTTTCGATGTTTTCAATGTCCTGTTTTTCTTCCATGGAATAGATGAGTTTTCTCCAAAACATCTACATTTTCTAGAACTGCTTTGATAAAGGATTTAAAATTGTTGTCTTTGAATCACGATCAAATGGAAGAATGAAATTTTGCGCAAAACGCTTGTTCGTTGCCATATATTTTCCATACAATATTCGACTTGCACATCTGTTTGTTAGAGGTGTGATTATCATTAAAAGACACGTGTGTGGATAATTGTTCGAGAATTTTTTGTACCCAGCAAACACATAACGTCGAACATAACGTCGACGTCGATGCGACGTCATCATGTCGCATCGACATTTTAACGATTTGTGTCTATTGGGACACGGTTGGTATTGTCTCGAGAACAAAGCTTAGCAAATTGGATAATGATATCCGGGTGTTCCACAACTTATACCACCTACAAAGAGCCAAATATACATGGCATGTGAATCGTATTAGCAATACCATTATGATCCTAGTACATAGCCTTGAGGAACACTGACTTTTGTAATTCTCAATGATGATTCAACACCAAGGGGCACAGATCTTCGCAAGCCAAGGGTACTAAGTCCACTAAGTACCCTTGGCTTACGAAGATGGGGAGCACAACTCTCTGACTACATTTAAAGCAAACTCCCCAACAGTATCGTCCCCTAGCCAACCGCTAGGGGACGCCACTGTTGGGGAGTTTGCAGTTTCAACTAATTAAAGAACTTCCCAGAAATACCAGTTGCCCATAGTCTATTGATCGCTATGGCCCCCATGGCACGCTGGTGTGTCCTTGCGTATGATACGTCATATTCATTCCTTAGTACTGTTTCAATCAAGAAAATCATACCGACACGACTGAGAATTTGTTGCAGCAGCGTTTCCCCTGATGGGCCGATAGTCGCCTGAGACTTTTTCTAGTATAACCAATGAGTAAAGTATCGAACCACAGGATGGGTGTTAAGTAGTTCGTTCCCTTTTCACGTTGATAGTTAACCCAGTAAGTGCAGGCTGCAAAAATATGCATCTGTAAATACCGTTTCAAATTGCTCTATGCACTTGATATTTCATTAATGATAAGTTCCATAAGATTAAGAGAAATAATTGATGAACAAACTAATTGGTTGTGCGTATAACATTTATGATTGCTGTGAACTTCAGCATATATCATAAATAATTCACTAAAATCTGATAATTGAAAACCTCATTATCCGTCAAATTCTTATCTCTTTTCTAGCTAGCAGCGACTTTTGTCATCTGCTGATGAGTTTTGATATGCATATGGTCTAACTTTCATCATAGAAAGTTTGGAAATGTATTATTTCCAGCCTGTTTTCTGAGCTAGCTTCTCAGAGAGGCTGAGGCACATACAAAGTAAGGAAGAAGGCAAGGATCAGGAATCCATACACCTGACCCAGACACCATATTATATGGGAAAGTGACAAAATCACAAGAAAAGAGGCAAGAGGTCAGCCCTTTCCAAGCAGGTGACCACAAAGCTGCAAGGAACAGACAAGACAGTATGACACGAAACACAAATAACAAAATGGACCCTGTGTTTCATAATGTTATATATGCTTGGATCATATGATGATTAGATGGGGCACAGCTGAGTCACGTTTCTAGCATTGAGGTTGGAACTTGTTTCAGCAAAGGGTTTGAATCGTATTACATCAAGTTACGGCTATTTTTAGAACTGCTCCGCCCTATTGTAAAGCTGAGGCATCTCCAGTCACCTCACAGGCTTGGGATCATCGATATATAGTTGATCAATTTGTTATGATGAGTTCCAAGCCGAGAATTAGTGTTGATAAAATACCTTATGTTGTAGTTGAAATTAATAGTTTTGACTGTCCAGTCAATTCATTGAACATCCGCTTTTAACGTTGTTCAGGCGCCATATGACTTTAACAACAAGGTTATAGTCAGATCTCACCACCTACCTGACAGTACTTAGTGTCCTGTCTAGTTTTGCAATCATCTTGATGGGGAACAGAGAGCGGGTTGCTTTACTTTAATTGTCTTCCTAATGTATTGTGACTGTTGGTGGGTTGGTCTGCAGTGTGTGATAGTGGTATTTCCAGATCATATTCACTTACTTTTTTATGTATATTCAGGATGCACATATCATATCAAACCCTTATTTCGTTTCTAAAACATGGAATTCGCAAATCTTTTATTGTGATATGTGAAATATGTCGTGATATTTTATAAATAGTATGTTCATAATGCATATGACATATCAACACTGGCCCAAAATGAAAACTTTACACTTTATTTCTCTGAATAATTGTTTTGTTAGTATAAATGTTGTTGTAAGATTTACGCATGCTTATCTAGACTTCGTGGCAGATAACGATTATGCAATTTTTATTCAAACCCTAGGTCTATTCAAGTGTCAACGCCTTAAAAACGTGTTCCTTACGTTGCACGTGCTGAGGATCAGGTGGTTCATTAACAGCTTTAAAACCGACAAGAAAACATTTGCAGCTGAGTACTGATAATAAAAAACAATTTATTGTTACAAAACGCTTCCATTTAGTGACGGCACGTCTTTCAAAAGATCAAAGAAACCAAGTTATTGGCGTCCTCAAGCCGGGGTCTACGGTAAATGATATCGCGCATCATTTTGGCTGCTCTAGACAGACAATTCATTATCTTATGAACCGGTACAACAGAACTGGGTATGTTACAGTTCGTGCAAGACCTGATCGCGCACGTGTGACGACGTTACGTCCTTATCGCGTTAACACTTTAACTCACCCACGTAATCATTCTAAACGGCAACCATTAATGCTCGTCTTTACGGGGTGCATGCACAAAAGATAATTAGTCATTTCGTGCAAAATAACGGACATGACGTTTTCCAGCATGACAATGCAAAGCCTCACACAACACGTAAATAACAACACAATACCATGCTAAAAATAACGTCAACTTCTTGCATTGGCCTGCTTCATCTCCGGTCATGAACCCCATAGAACACGTATAGGATGAATGGATGCGTTATATTACTCCAATATGTACCTCTGTTAGCATTACATACGTATCCCTAACGTGCTCATACAACGTTACGTAAATTCAATGAGACGACGTATTCTGCTAAGCATTCGTAAAACTGGAGGTCACACTGGTTACTGATGATCTTTCTAACATCACTTAAAGCACGCAGTCAGTAATTTATTGTTTTCAAAATATGTGTGACTGGTTTATTTGTTTTTAGAAATTTTAATTTTGACCCCTCTGAACTGAATTATTCATTAAAATTATGCAATTTATGATTTTCATCTAATATTTTTTTCAGAGACACCGATAAGGCATTGAAGATTCGATGAACGACAAATTAACCCTAAAACTTAATTTATCATCAAAATATATACTATTGAATACTATGTAAAGTTTTCATTTTGGGTCAGTGTAAATAATCTGGAAAAACAGATCCTTCAGAAATAGAGAGAACCTGCAATATTAGAAAACAGCAGTCTCGGTTATATTGAGTCTATTCATGAGAACTAATGGAAAGTGCTCCAATTCTCACGCCCCCTAGCACCAGCTTAAGCCTTATTTTGCTTCTAAAAACACAAAATGCATCATGTTATAGAATAATAAGTCATGATATTTTATGTATACTCATAATGCACATGACATATCTGGCCTTATCTTATTTTGTTTCTAAAACATAAAATTCGCAAATCTTTCATCATGTTATGTGAAATAAGTCGAGGTATTTTATTTATATTTAAACGAAGTATTTTATTTATAAGAAAAGAATAATGACTGTGTAAATGTGAACAGAAGTTTCAGCTTCAAAAGAAGTTGAACATTATGGTAACCAAACATTTCTATATCATGAAAACGATATATTAAGCCCTGTAAATAATAAAAAGATCGAAAATGTCTCATCATGTTACGTTAAATAATTCGTGGAATTCTATGTATATTCACAATGCACATGGACTGTCGAAAATAGGGAGTATGATCAGGAAATACCACAATTACAAACCGCAGACAAACCCATGGCACCGTGCGGAAGGGCCACACAACCATCACGAGACACCAGGAAGACAAACTAAGCAAAGCAACCAACTCTCTTTTCCCCATCAGATGATGATTGCAAAACTAGAATGGACATAAAGTAACGTACAACAAAACATAGAACAATAACAGACTTCCACAAAGGGAGTAACAATAAACAAAAAGTCAACAACAGCAGAACCACCGCCCTAGAACGGACAGCATCCATAGCAACCAAGAATAAGGACTGTGTATAAGGGACAGAGTTTCGTCTTCAAAAATAAATTGACTATTATGGTAACCAAACATTTCTACATGTATATCATGCAAACGATATATTAAGCTTTTTTTGTTTTTAAAAAATATATAATAAAAAAAAAGATCGAAAATGTCATGTTATGTTAAATAAGTCGTGGTATTTTATGTATAATTCACAATGCACATGAAATATCAAGCCTTATATTGTTTTTTAAAAACAAAAAGTCGTAAAAGTCGTTTTTCCTTATAAGATAAGCCTAGCCCGGCGCTGGTATACACAAATTCCAGAAACACGACCAATACACTGGAGAATCTGATATAACGGTACTACCTCTCGACGACATTTAATATGTATATAGATTTGTTAATTTATTTATTGAGTGCTCTCTAATGCTCCAGCTGTCTGTTAATATCGTTTCAGATTCGATATTAAATGCATCAATTTTGTACAATGTGGACTTAATATGTGAAACAGATTGCGAGTTGTTAGACATAATTATATTTACTGTTGGCAGAAATTGAAGAAACTGTTCAACACTATATAGTTTTAATAGGAGAAAAAATGTGTTTAGACCACAAGGAAGTGGTACATAATACTTTAATGACTGAAGAAATCTTTCATCAAATATGAGGTTACAAGGTTCAATCCAAAACCAGGATATTGTATTTACCAGCGCAAAGAGTGCACATCCTGATGAGTGATTACGCGTCATGTTCTGTGGCCTCTCAACTGACTCTACACAGTCTGTCAAGTTATCTTTTTTGTGACTTTTCAATAAAAAAAAAACTTTCCAGTTCCAACAGCACTAAGGAGTGCAACATTTTTAATGCGTGTGCCTATCAGAATCATCAGTTACCATCATAACTCCTCATTCAAGGAGTAGACGCTAATATGCATTCAAATAATACATCTTACTGCAAAACAATGGTATGTTCCTTAATCAGTTAGTTAACTTGCAGATTTCAAATCTTCAAATTAAAAAAAACAAACGTTTATTGTTAATTGAGAAAAACATAGTACTACAATAGCGTATGAAAAAGTACAGTTGATAATCATGTGTAAACTTGTCATATTATGGCCACTGATATTGGCTCATAGCGCCAGCAGTTTTTTTCAACGAGGTTTGTTCGGGGGTTATTATCCACCGACCAGCTCAACAACAGACCTACCAGGAAAACAAATCACTAACAGTAGTTACATGGAGAAAAATAGTTCAGCTTGTAAGAATGAGGGCCTATCAACAAACGACGATAAAAGGTTTTGTTTCATAAATCAATCTACAGGAGAGGAAAAGAATAATGACTGGGGAAAAGTGAACAGAAGTTTCATCTTCAAAAAGAAGATGAACATTTATGGTAACCAAACATTTTTGGAGCCTGGTTACAAATACGTTTATCCAATCATACTTGGTATATGCTTATCAACTATGTTACTGTTTGTTCTTGTGTTGGTAAACCAGTTGATGAGAAGTTCGCGTATTGGTCAGGCGACATTATTAATCCTAATTGCCATAGCTATTGCTGATGGTCTTACGCTTGTTTTCAGTCTGTCCGAGATTGGTTGTCTCTACAACAAGACAAGTCAAAATTCAGGATATCTGCCACAAGGTGCGTGCAATACAATGTTTATATTAGAACGTTTATCAGCTGTTCCACATGCAGCGTCAGTCTGGTTCACCGTGGTTCTAGCCATACAAAGATACTTATGTGTGGCTAACCCATTTTCTGCAAGACATTCTGTAAACGTACGAGTGTCTCTGGTTTGCATAATCATTATATCTGTTTTCAGCGTACTATTACATAGTTTTAGATTCTTTGATACTGTATTTGTGAAAGTAATGGTACAGGACGTATCCTCAACTTATACAGTTATTCAAACTTGTCAGTCCAAGTATGTAGAATGGGTACAAAATCCTGTCTTGTATGAAACCATATTTGCTTGGACAAGAATAGCTACTTGCCAACTTATACCAAGTATTCTTATTATCGTTTTCGTCTGTTTCATGGTTAACTCTTTGATGAAAAATACCTTCATCTTAATAGAAATGAGGGTAGATAGTTCGCGACATCAGCGACAAAGGCGTCGGCTAAGTGTTATAGTTTCAGTGATAGCTCTAATTGCTGTTGTGGTTGAAGTATCTTCTGGTGTATTTCTCTCCTTGTATGCATGGGAAATAACAACTGGAACCGCTATCTTGTCCAAGCAAAGCTTTCAGCTTATTGCAATCGCATTTGACATTGTTCTTTATGTAAGCTATTTTGCAATATTTATTATTTACTGTCTTATGGCCAAGCAGATGAGAAAGATGCTTGTTTCGTTTTGTGCCCGATGTCGTGAAGCCAAGCAGAATGAGGTAATAACCAGTTCTTATGCATTATCTAGTTAGTCATTTTAAGGTTATGTAATAGTTATACCATGGGTTGTCTGCCTGTACGTGGAGATAATCCACGAGCTTTAGCGAGTGGATTATCTTACGTACATGTGGACAAACATGGTATAACTATTTTATACCACCTACATCAGTGTAGACCTTGCACATCACAAGATATTTCATGCTAAAATTGGTAAGGGTGGTATAAATTTACCTTTTTCACTCTCAACAAATAACTAAATGAGCATTTTGTATGAGTATTTAAAATAACTACTTTGATGGTACCAAAAAGGCAATTCATTTATTTCCAAGAGGAAATCAAATGTAATCATAACTTGAAAAATATCTGTCAGTTTTTTTAGTTTCAACAAATTTTGGTTAAATATATTTTTCTTTATCTCTTTTCTTGCCAGCAGCGACCTTTGTAGTCTGTTGATATAAAACTCAGGCCCTGTCCCATACTTTCGTGGAAAATGATCATAAAGTAATGTCTAGGGTCATTCTCCTCCCTTCCCCTGATTCAAGAAGGGTTGTTGTCAGTTATAAGAGAAAGTTTGTACACATAGTACTGGTTAACTGCTTCGTCAAGCTTGCCCAGGAAAAAGTGTGGTTAGGTGAACTGACTGTTCCAACATGACCATAGCTGTTGACTGGGACGTAAAGAATCAAACCAAACAAACTATAAAACTTTGCAAACAGTTTGAACCCAAATCAGGACCGACATACATAACGTTGGTCCTGATCTGGATCCAAACCATTTGATATTCTGATAGTGTTCCTGAAATAATCTTTGAAAAGGTTAATTGCGAAAAAGTCAGCAGACTCAACCTCTTCTACAACTGTATGCATTTGGTCACCAGTAAATAATTTTCTTTCCACAGTTTCCCTTAATGACTGTTTCAAAAGACCAACAAGTCGTTCGTAGAACCCATCCATCCATGGTGATAGTTACTATGGATGACACCTTAATGCCTTTATTTGAAAAGAAACTTTGTTCTTCCTCACTTGTTATCACGTTCTTCCATATCAGACGGAGGGTTTTATCAGCTACCTTGAATTGCATCGCATTTTCATTCACCATTTCACTAGACATTCCTCTGGTGGCAATATATCTTTGGAGACAAAACAAAAATGATGTTGTGGTCATATCTGAAACAATTCCAAGATATAGAGAACGTGTAACAAAACAAGTAAACAAGCAAATCCAAATTTTCTTTAAGATTCCAAAATCTTTCGTGTGTAGAGGACCAAGGTAATAAAGTCCTGTTCTACAAAACAGTGTCACCGCTGATACTCTTGTTTTCAGCAATGGAACCATCGGTGGCATTTTATAAGGGCCATCTTCTAATCGTTTGCACATTTTCTTAACACTTTTTTTAACTGCCACTCTTCCACGAATAATCCAGTATTTCAATCTGATGTTGCTCAGTGTCTGTGATAAAACGGAATGTAGTATCTTCACATTGGTGTCTTCTATCACTGAATTGTTTCAACATAACCTAATAAACGTTTCCTATGTCATGGCATGTTACCTTTATCAGGTCATGATGACGTTGCACTTTTTGAATGACGTCGCTAATGACGCTGAATCAACACAAAAATCAAAAATTACGTCATAATCGCTAGTTTGAAGTGTGTTCAACAATGGGTAAACTGATAGATAGAATACCAGGTTCGCGTCTTTTGATATCAAGTTTACCAGGCTTGGCTTTGAGAACGCATGTTGAATCGCTCGGCAAGCCTTGCGATGTCAACAAGTGTTCTCAAAGCCTTGCCTGGTAAACTTGATATCAAAAGACACTCACCTAGTATTCTCTATAGATCGTGGTGCCATTGGTTGGTGTGATATTTCCTGATCATACTCACTTACTTTTTTTAGTCTAATAATCTTAGAAAATGTACTTCTAAACGTGACTAAGTGAACTTCTTGCATATCTCCTTCTTCAAGCATCAACACATTGGCTAATTCTTCTGTTATATAGGTTCTTTGTGAACCGGAGTCCAGCAATACATGCATTTGCTCCATTTTAGTATTGCATGTGTTTTGAACTTCTGTGAGTGCTGTTTGCATTAAAACAGTTTCTCCTACAGAAAGACACGCGTTCCCATGCTGCACTGGTACAGACTCGACAACTTCTTTAGCTTCTTAAGCTACGTGAACACTCTTTTTCACAATTGTTTTCTCATACTTGGATGGACAGAGGCTCTGATGGTTAACACTAAATTCTCCACAATAAACACAACGCTTCGCTAATTTACAATCGCGCGTGTAGTGTCTCTTCTTTTAGCATTTCAAACAACTTCCTTTCAGTTTCTTTTTCGGTTGTCAATAAATTTGAACTTTCATCACTCATCACTTTATGATTATTATTACAATGTCTGTACGTGATTCCTTTTGGCTTTGATATTGATTGACCTTTTTGTTTTTCCTGAACTATAAGAGCAGAGTTTCTTATCTGTTATAGTTTTCAGTTATTACTTCAAATCTGGGTCAAAAACGTGTCACCACCCATTTTCGTCTTTTCACAGGCCACATCAGATTT
Source organism: Loripinus fragilis (assembly GCA_964019695.1). NCBI lineage: Eukaryota > Metazoa > Mollusca > Bivalvia > Lucinida > Lucinidae > Loripinus > Loripinus fragilis. The sequence goes on from OZ026520.1 coordinate 17,027,786, forward strand.
TTTTTCAATAATTCCTTCAGAAGTGTTACTGTTCTTTCCTTTTCAATACCTTTCAAAATTTCTATATTGTATGACACTACTAGGTAATTTTGCTTTTATGATTGACACAAACAAATCTTATTTAACACTTCATCATATATTCAACTATGTATCTCTTCATCCAGAATCACAGAAGCTTCTGTGATTTGCCTCTTTAAACCATTGCTATATCTAGTACATACACTTTTCAAATACGTTAATGCAGACGCTATATTGTACGTCTTATATGTCAAAACATATTTTAAATTTATGACCCTGCACACAACTATTGAAACTTCGTTGTAATTTCATTTTCGCTTTTAGTAAAGTTTCAAACGCTTATCTCCTGGGTTCTGGCGCCATATAATGCAGCAGAGAGTCATTACTTTCTCTTTCTGCCACATTGGAGTTTTGGAACACAAATTCCAGTTTTCATGGTTTTATTTTACTTTAGCACAAACAGCCTAGCTTTCCACTTTTTCCCTTTAAACGCTTTCATAAACTATATCCTATATTACAATTTTAGCTTACTTTAAGACAGTACATACTATGGTATTTAAACTCAGTTCAAGAGTCCAGCTTAAACTCAGTATGCATGCAAAACATGTAAAATGTGTGAGAGATGCACTGTTGGAGCAAAGACATAATAGAACAACTTTCCCGCCTAAAGCTTGCACTGGCGGAGCAAAGACATAGAGTGCCAATTTACATACTTCAAAAAGAATGTAAAATATTACCTTATCAAATGCTTGTGTTCATGACAATCCAATCTAGCGAACTCGGGTGTCCAACAAACTCGGAGGTAAACGTTGACTGGGGTCAGTATTTGTACATTTTTAATTTGATTCAAAGGTACATTTGTGCTTTGAGATATCGGTCACTCTACTAAGGAAATAATTTATGCCAAACATATATTTCATGCTGTCGCATTATTTTACCTTTATCCTTTAAATATAGATTTGATCTAGTTTGGCAAAATAATTTTGAATAAACAGAAAATATTGGATGGACATTGTACTTTATCAACAACCTGAATACACGGATTGATTCAAATTTTCACATCTCTACGCTGGTCCAACTGTCGATAGGGTCCCTTGCAGAGAAAACCTACACCAATAAACTAGTAAATGCCCTTTCAGACCTTTCACAAAAAGTGGTTATGAAATCCTTGAAAAAATGTTATACTGGGAATTCGAAGTGACTGTTTTCAAAATTCGGAGGCATTCTGCGAGCTTTTAATGTCAATAACGTTCCTGTTACGAGACATAAACTTACCAAGAGTTATGACTGGGGCGTAGACATACGTTCAGTTCTGATTATGTCAAGTAAGTTGGATGGACCTTTACCAATCTGACAGCAGCTATTTAGTTAAATGGCAGATTTTTAAATTTTGATAAGAGATACGATAAGCATGCTAAGATTGGTATGTTTATATTCATGCACCGACATCTGCACTATGCAAGCGGGTTTCTCCTGCTCTTGGAGAAGAAAAAACTGCTTACAGATTAAGGCAGTTGCTTTAAAAAAAATAGTACTATGATAATCATATCAACTGGAATACATTGCCCACAATTCAAATACAATCTGAACAAAATAAACAGTTAAATTATAATGTCACAATAGTTTTATATAAGATTCCACATTTGATTTATCTATGTTAAAGACATTTTACAACCAATGGGGAGGGTAGGGGGTGGTCCTCTAAAGTTTTGCGTCTACTTTTTACCCCCCAAAATTATCAGGTGAACCCATATTGTTTTAGCTCACCCCCTCCCCCTCCCACACCAAAATAATATTCCCATTCTGTGCCTTAACACTAAAACACCTAAAACTAGCCTGATTCAATTTAACTTGGTACAGACCTCCATTGCCCACGCATTTATTAAGTACATAGGCACATATTGTTAAACAGAACTCTTCTTGGAATTTATCAAGTACTGAACCACTAGTTTATTTTGGGGTCCTAATTTGCAGTCAGGTAGCTCATCTTGTTGAAAAGCACAGCTTAAGTAATATTTTAAGGCTGATTGACGACTATATGATTGTCAAAATGGATTATGCTGTTGACTGCTAAATACACATTAAAATACATGTTATAACTTGATATGTTTGTTATATAACTTTTATCTGACCTTATTCTGTTTGTATTAATTGTTCTGGTCTTCAATCCAGAAAAATTGCTGGAACGTTTGCCTTTATGTTTCGTTTCTTGACGTTACATCATCGTGTTTTCTGTTTCCGGTTCAACGCTTGAAATTTACTTTACACAGGGTCACCGCAAAAACAGGTAACCGACGTCAGCCTCGATTTAAAGCATAGTGATACATAATGAAAAAATACTCAGTTCGTTGATCCAGTTTTCTGTATCAGATGGCCAGAAAACAGACAGTTCAAAAATGTATCATTCATAGGTATATAATAAAGTCTGTAGAAAAACACTTGCGTGATGCGCTATTCATGCATGCATATCCCTACGCCATTACCAATCCATCTCCACCGTAGCACAAATCAATGCTGTGTTATGAAGAAGAGGAGCATGTGTCATATGAATGAGATTAACCTTAAATTCGATAAAATCGTTTATTTTTCTTCCAAATAGAAAGTTTTAGAATTCCAGAAATGATAGTCGATGGCTCTGACGTGTCCTTTCGACATACCTTTAAATATTGTACACTGGAACATAAAATGATTCCATTTTTTAGTAGAATCTGTGTTGAAGTTGGAAAAATGTCATTTATTTTATTACAAAACATTTTAAACTACCTTTAAAATCTATATCAACTAACAAAAGTTCACATTGTCTGATTTCTAACTTATGCTCTCAAAAACAAGACATAGAAAGTTTTACCCAATTGGTATATGTGACGAAGGACAATGGTTGATAGGCAGGATTATAAGTATCTATCATGAGTATGTGGGTGGGATAGAAAATCTGTCCCCAGGATCATCGATTGGCATCACGAGGGACAGATTTTTCTATTCAATCCTCACACAAATAATGGATTCTTTTTCCTGCTCACCATTTAATACCTCATATATTTTGGAAAAACTTTCAATTGACTTCCAGAAAATCCTAAATACGCTAAGATGCGACATGGTGACATAATTTTAACATTGCAATGACGTCACGGGTCGACGTGCGGCCAGCGTGGGACAGTTCGTTTTTTTATCTTTCCCAAGGACTGGTACGGGTGTGAGATAAATAGAATCCGTCATTGGTGTTCAGTGGGGACAGAAAAATCCCAACCCGAGGGCCCACCGTTCCAGTGGGAAACGAGGCTTGCCGAGTTTCCCACTGAACGGTGGACCCGAGGGTTGGGATTTTTCTGGAACCACTGAACACCAACGATCGATTCTTTTTCTCATATACCACGATCGTACGGTACAGTACTGTGTAATATCTGTTGGTGACGTCACTGAGGTCGATGTAAACAGTTAGTGACGCGCGCAGCACAAGTGACAAATCAACTTGAAACAGCGAGTAAACAGCGCATTAAACAATGAACAAATGGTTATTTCATCAAAATGGATTTACAAGAACTAGCTTATCAGCCACAGTAACTCGGGTAAGTTATTTTGTTGAGCGAAATGTGTGCTTGTTGTTGTTGTTGTTGTTGTTTTTACATCGTCAAGGCTCCCCGTCCCGGTGCATTGTCACGCATTGCCCAACAGGTTTTAAAAATAATATGTCAATCGCAATGCACTCAGCATATTCAAAGCATTGAGTAAAGGTTTAAGTAAAAATGCGCAGTTTTACTTTTAAACCAAGTTGAAGGCCGACTTAAATCGCTGAAAATTCAACATTGAACTTTTTCCTGACAGACAACAATTCAACTTTCGTTTTCGAAGGAATACAGTCATGCGCCAAATATGTTATCTCACATTTGCAACCAGCCGCGTGTGGCTTATCTCGTATTAGTTACGCTTATCTCACATGGGTAGCGATGTGGGACCGATTTTTCCGACAGCGAGCTTACATAGGGATCACTCGATCTTGTATGCGATGGTATGTGAGAAAGAATTTTTTTGCAAACCGGATAAGGATATCTGAGATTTTACCCTGTGATAGAATAATTCTCTTATCTTACCCATGCTATCTTACTCAGGCTGTCACGTGAAGGCTTCATACATTGGTTGTATTGAAACTCACGCATATGGCCGTCAAGTGACGTCATTGCATGTGAAATTGCATCTTAGCTTATTCAGGGACTTCTGGAAGCTTATTTAAGGATTGAAATTCATATGTTTAGCTTGCACTGGATGATGCAAAACATTGGCTGTTTTTAATGTCTGTGAAGCCCGTATTCATATTTTAGCTTGCACTGGATGATGCAAAGAGAAAACGAGACATGCATGCAAAAATAGAGATGTTTTAGAGAAAGAAGGGCTTCTCATAGACATTAAAAACAGCCAATGTTTTGCATCTTCCAGTGCAAGCTAAAAATACGAATTTCAATCCTTATTCACCAGCGCGTCAGCACTGGTGATATACGTTAGTAAACCTCCATTGGGCGCGTGTTCGATTCGGGCCTGTTCCATTAGCAAGTTGCGGAAATGGATGAGGTGTTAACTCCCGAACAGCAGTGTCTTTTACAGTTCTTTCTCAGACTTCCCGTCGACCAAGTTACTTCCGAAATTCCATCATTGCGTGAGCGATGTTGATATACTTTGGATACTGGATTGCTTCTAAAAGCGAAAAGGCCTATTAGAGACCTTACCACTGAGCGATAATCCCGATCAAACATGGGTCCTCGGATATTCTAGAGTAAATGTGACGAAATATCTAGATGTCGATGGGTCAGTTTCAATATGCCCCCTAGGCACTATGTGCATTGACTTCGATTGAGGAATGCGGTTTAATGACCTAATACATACTGCTTGGGAGGGGGTTAACTCAACAATTATTCGTTGTATTCATGAGCAGAGCCTTACTGGAATATGCATATTTCCTGTCTTTTATTTGCTTCCAATGGATCACCTATGTACAAATCGTTAACTAAAACAAAAAAATACTCAGAGATTGAAGCCCATGAAACACTGAAAAGAGTGGCTTCAGCAAATGCAATAATATAACACTATAAAAGTTATCATTTAATAACTGTAAAACGCGATGCGATGGTTCTAAGTTTTTTTAAAGCTAACCTTGTAGTTATATTTCATTTTTAGCGCATTTTCAAGATATTCAATACGTGCGATTTGGTCATTTCTTTCTTTTTTTTACAAGAAACAAGCATTTTAACGTATAAGAGTGTAGGTATTTTAAAGTAAAAACCAGTGGTGAGCAAGAAAAAGAATCCATTATTCGTGTGAGGGTAGGATAGAAAAATCCGTCCCTTGGGATCACCTTTGTCATCACTCGGCAAGCCTCGTGATGCCAAACGGTGATCATCGGGACGGATTTTTCTAGCCTACCCTCACTAAAGATTCTTATTATCTCACATGGGTACAAACAACAGAAATCCTGATGTGGTGTGCGAGAAACTGCGCATCTGACATTTTATTGGAAAAGTACATCCATATTCTGACCAATACACTCGAGAATCATTATCTATCAACGATATTTAATATCTACATAGATTTGTTATTTTATTTTTTGAGTAATTTCTAATGCCTACAGCCTTGTGTTAATATTATCAGATCCGGGATTCAGTGCATCAAGTACAGGCTTTGTTTGTGTAATACTTTGTGCTTTAGTAGACTGACTCTGTCAGCTTTTTCGTTTTCAGAAATTGAAGAAACGGTATAAAACTATTTTAGCTTTAATAGCTAAATTGAATCTGTATGGTGGACTGGACATGTTACCTTAAAGCTGCATAGTCTGTAACTTTTGATCTTCTAATTTTAAAAATAATGTTTTTTTTTTTCAAGAACACAGTAAAAATACTTAAATTCAGGTAAACATTTTACCATTTTCGTAAATCTTAACAAGTTATCACTATCAAAACAACTGCATTTATATTTAAATTCAACGGTCTATAATTATTGGAGGGACGCAAAAAATTACCAACAAGAGAAAAATACACCTATTTGATAAGATAATTCACTTTTCAATGCAGTTTTCAGCTGTACTGAACATTTTTACTGTGAAAACATAGCTTAACTCTACTTTTACAAATGATTCAAAACGAAAATAAAATTTTTCGAAAAATGTTCAAAGTTACAGAGTATGCAGCTTTAAAATTGTATTGACTGAAGAAATCGTTCATCAAATGAAATAACTTGCAATGTTCATTATTCTATTATATATTAAGAGAAGCAAAAAATTACAAGGTTTAATCGAATGACATTTTTGTACCTGGAGAGTATTTTTACCAGCGCAAACAGTTAACATCTTGATGAGAGATGAGATGCCGCATTCTCAGCTGGCTCTACACGACCTTGACCAATGTATCCGTTTACGATTTTCCGGTCAAAAAAGTATTAATAAATTATATTATTTCACCGTTCCAGCAGCACTTTGGAGTGATACAAGTTTGACTCTGGCGTCTGTCAAATAATCAGTTACGCGATCTGTACTCCCACAAAGAATATACACTAATCAGTATTTATTTATAAGCTTCTTCATGCAAAATGCAATTGGAAATTCCCTTAAACATTAAGTTAGTTAACTTGCAGATTTTAAGACTTCAACGGACGTTCATTGTAAATAGGGATTAGCATGCCACTAAAATAGCACAAGAATACCAGCCTACAGCTGATGATCATGAACAAACTAGTGTTGTTATGGTTTATGATATTGGCTTATAGCGCCAACAGTTTTGTTCTCCGAGGTATGTTACAGCCGAATGATGATGATGATGATTGGCTGATTGACACATATGATGACATTATATGGACCATCTCAACAACAGGCCTACCAGGAAAGCCAGTCACTACAGGCAGTTTCGGGAAGGTAAACAATTCGGTTTGTAAGAACGAGAGCCTATCAATAAAAACGTTTTCTTCAGTAAATCAATCTGCAGCTGAGGAAAAGAACGACAATGTAACAAATCGGGGAAGTTTTATCTTCAAAAAGAAGTTGAACATTTATGGTAACCAAACATTTCTAAAACCAGGTTACAAATACGCTTATCCAATCATAATTGGTATGCTTATCAACTATGTTACTGTTTGTTCTTGTGTTGGTAAACCAGTTGATGAGAAGTTCGAGTATGGGTCAAGCGACACTATTAATCCTAATTGCCATAGCTATTGCTGATGTTCTGACGCTTGTTTTCAGTCTGTCCGAGATTGGTTATCTCTACAACAAGACTAGTCAAAATTCAGGATATCTGCCACTAGGTGCGTGCAATACTATGTTTATGTTAGAACGTTTATCAGCTGTTCCAAATGCAGCGTCAGTCTGGTTCACCGTGGTTCTAGCCATTCAAAGATACTTATGTGTGGCTAACCCATTTTCTGCAAGACGTACTATAAACATACGAGTGTCTCTGGTTTGCATAGCCATTGTTTCTGTTTTCATTGTACTGCTACATAGTTTTAGGTTCTTTGACACTGTATTTGTGAAAGCAATGGTCCAGGACATATCCTCAGCTAATACGGCTATTGAAACTTGCCAGTCCAAGTATGCAGAATGGGTAAAAGATCCCGTCTTGTATGAAACCATATTTGTTTGGGTAAGAATAGCTATCGCCCAACTCATACCAAGTCTTCTGATTGTCATGTTCGTAATTTTAATGGTTAAATCTTTGACGAAAAGTGACTTCATCTTAAAGGAAACGAGGGTTGATAGTTCGCGATATCAGCGACAAAGGCGTCAGTTAAGTGTTGTAGTTTCAGTGATAGCTTTAATTGTTGTTGTGGTTGAAGTATCTTCTGGTGTATTTCTCTCCTTGTTTGCATGGGAAATAACAACTGGAACCGCTATCTTATCTAAGCAATCATTTCAGCTTGTCGCTATTGCTTTTGACATTTTTCTTTATGTAAGCTATTTTGCAATATTTATTAGTTACTGTCTTATGGCAAAGCAGATGAGAAAAATGCTCGTTTCGTTTTGTGTCGGGTGTCGTGAAGCCAGGCACAATGAGGTAATAACCAGTTCCTATATCGTATCTAGTTAGCCATTTGAGGAACTATACGTTAACAAATATACTGTTTATATCCTTCATATGATCATTTAAAATAAGTGTTTTGGTGGCACAAAGGAAAGGAACGGAAATTTAATCGTATTTTATAAAATACCTGTCAGTTTTTATAGTTTTAACAAATTTTAATTAAATAAGGGTCTTTCTATACAGGGTTAGGAATTTTAATCATATGTACAAAAACTGTTGTAGGCCGCAAGTGTGTATTGATCATGCCTTCATTAATTACTGGATTCTGGTTTACAGATGGTCAGTACTGGAAAAACAGGTAACCAGTTACCTCTCAATACCTGGAAATGATGGGTACTGATTACCTGCTTTTACATTACTAACCTCCTGTAGGCTGGGGCCTACCAATAATTAATGTAGATATGCCAATCTACTCACACATAAAGTGTTCATTCACAATTTATCATTAATGTAAAAAAAATATTTTAAAATAACACTTTTGAATTACTATTTCTTCTTTACCATAATATGCTGAATCGAACGTGTATCTATTTTGTTGTACTATGTACTCATTGTGTACTTTCTAGCAGCTCTGGTGCTTATACCAACTTTCGATGTGATTATTTGGAGAATTGTACAGTGAATCTTTTTGAAAATTTAATGGTTTTGATGCTGAAATGCTGCATTATGTACTCGATTTTTTTAACTTCATAATGATTAATCATCACTTTTAAGTAAGTGCATTAACTCTATCTTACACTATCTATATATATGGTACTGTACCTACAAGATAATTCTTATTATCAGCAAAATTAATACAGTGTTTCCTAATCCTGTATAGAAAGGCCCTGATTAAATGTAGTTGACGAATTTCTATAATCGTTTTGTACCATCCATATTGTCCTGCAAACGATATCACAATTTGGAATACACGTGTGTTTCTTTATGGGAAGAAAGGATTTCTATTTTCGCTTTGTACCATCAATACTCTCTTGTAAATTATACCAAAATTGAGAAAATTGATGAGACAAAATGAAAGTAATAGTACATTCTTCACATAAAGGAAAATACGTTTAACACTTTACCACACAGAGACACCTTTTAGCACTTTTGCAAACAGAGCAGACCCAGATCTGACAGCTCTTGTAAGAGCTGCCTGATCAGGGTCTACTCTGTTTGTTCATGGAAATATAATTAGATGTAATCTTACATTATTAAAAAGTGGACCTGACAAGTAATCATTTGTTCTATGTACAAACGTGAAAGTTTATTTATATAATTATTCCTTATGGATGGAGCTTAACATGACTATTCATGAAGGAACGAGTTAATCAACATTTGTATAACTTGTATTGATTTGGACAAATACCTTACTTTTGTTACGTATACATGTACGATAAATGCCTAAAAGTTTGTGCTTCAGTGTCTATAAAATATAGACCAGTCACCTGTTTTAATATTGAGACTCTCCTTTAACAAGTTATCAGTAGCAGTAATCTTGTAAATAGAAAACTCATTACTATATTGTAATATGTATATTAAACTTTTGTATAAGTTGCCACCTGAGTAGATTCAATTGGCAAGCAGGAAAAACACCAACTGTTCCAATAAAACTTGATATTTATGGATATGCACTGTTTTCAAAGCCAGGATATTTCCTGGTATAGCATGGTAGGGGTAAATAATAAGTAAGTATGATTTGGGACCACCAACACATTCTGCTCAATCCAGGTCCCGAGGTTATGAAACTTTTTTCATACTCAATTCAGCTGAGCACGAAATTTATCCTGCTCATAAATGTTAAAATGCCAACAATTGTGACATTTTAGCATTTATTAACATGATAAATACATCTGAGAGACTTAATACAAAAAATCTTCATTTTTCTGCATATTAGTTTTTTTATGAGCAATCGAAATTTCGTGCTGATTTGAGTTGAACAAGGTCTTTTTATATCCTCGAATTGTAATCTGCTCTTAACCACTGAAACGGGTAGATTCACTGATTAAGTCAAAAACACCTTTAAATGAACGCTTGTTTCATTTCTGCAATGTATCCGCTATAGACGATGAAATTTATCATTTTTTGTTTAATGTGTGTTTCTGCAATGCATTGGCTATAGAAGGTGATACTCACTTTTTGATCTAATGCAGCTTCTATAGCAACTTAATACACGAGTTGTTTAAAAATGTATAATTTATAAATATAAATTTCGAAGCCATTTCGGATTCTGAAAAACTGATCTTTTGAAATCTGACATTTGACAGTCTAAAATGGCCTCCGCATTAATGCAAATGAACAGGAGGCGTGGATCAACTGTGTTATATTATTATAGTCATTTTCTATAGTGGAAAAATAGATTGCTTGCAGGTAAAACCTATTTTGGTCTATAAAAAATTCAGGTGAAATTTTAGATAAACTTTAAGCTAGAGATTTAAATGTGACCAGTTTGTCTACTTATGATTTTCTACTCTTTACACTACTTTACCTCATAATTTAATTTAAGATAAACTTATTGAAAGAACCTTCCAGCGAGAAGGCTCTCCTTACCTTGCATGTAATGACATAGAAATATCGTGCATGGTCATGTCAAAATGTATGTGATGTGCTGACCTTTTTGTTGGACATTTTTATTCGATTTGGCTCCAAGCTGTATTAGACAAATAGTTGGGATTCCTATGCGCACTAATTGTGCTCCCCTGGTTGCCGATTAATTCCTATTTTGTTATGAGAGGGACTTAATGATGTCTCTTTCTGATGATAAGCAGGCTGATGTTATTAATGCTTTTAACACAACATCCAGATATTTAAACGATATTTTTACATTAATAATGATTATTTTGACAATATGGTAAGTCAAATATACCCAATTCAGAGCCTCAACTTAATAAAGCCAATACCTCTGATACCCAAGCCGCATTTTTAGACTTACACTTGTCGTTTTCTAATGATATTGTTGCTACCAAAATTTATGATAAACGTGACGACTTTGATTTTGAAATATTGCCAATTTCCCATTTTTAGATGGTGATGTTCCTCACTCTACTTCCTATGGAGTCTATATCTCTCAACTCATTCGTTTTGGTAGAGTATCTAGCTATTTTACTGACTTCAACACTCGCAATAAATTGTTAACTCTGAAACTTCTTAAACAAGGCTATCGGTATATAAACTTCGCAAATCATTTTCTCAACTTTATAGACGATACTATGATTTGATGTCTAAATTCCAATTCGGACTTATATCTCTCTTGCACCAAGGACTTTTGGAACCTGAATTCTATGGCGACTTGGTGTATAAATTGAGAAGATTGTTGGCTCTAATAATTTTTCAGCGCAGTTCATTAAAATAATTTCCCATTATAAAAAGATTGGCTATAACATTAATGTATTGCAAAAGACTGCATGCTTGGTGGTCAACCCAATCACGGTTGGCAACTTTGCTTTCCTCTTTAATTGCACGGCGGTGGGTCAAACTTCAGACTCTATGATGGTTCTGACTTAGAGACTTATTTATTGATGAGATGGTAGGGTCAGATGCTTTGGCTGTTTGTCGGGCCCACCGGGGTTTACCTGTTGGATTTCTTTTGCTCAGGTATTTAGTTTTATTTACTGGCGAGTCCTTATCTTTGCTTTATCTCCTTGTTATATCTTGATTTATATGTTCTGGGAGATGATGCATTGAGAAGTTAGGGGTCTTTCATGCAAACCAAATATCTATGTGTCTAGGTCCACATCTGAATTAAGGGTGAGGTTGGGGCTGTGAAACAGGTTTAAGCCCTCCAGTAAAATATTTTACTGACTGTTCCAAGGTGGTACTTCTTTTGTGGATCTTTTATGTTTTTTATGTCTTGGGAAAGGGCTGACCTCTTGGATCTCGTATGTGGTGTCTAACTGTGAGTTTGTCACTTTCCCATTGGTATCCTGGGTCAGGTTTGGTGCTTGTTTGTATCGATTCCTGATCTTTGCACCCTTACTTACTTTTAGTATTTCATTATTTTATTTTTTATCATCAATAACGATTGTATGCATGCACACAACACAAGTGCTTGAAGTTATAAACTTTGAGTGATTTTAGCCATAGAGAAGCGTATTACATGTATGTGCATTGAAACGATGAAAGTCCAACCATTTAAGGATATGAAAAACATGTAAGAAAAATGTCAAAATGGGGTTTCTATGAATTAATTTGGTCAAAATGATCATTTTTTTCATTGTCTGTTATTTTCTCAAAATTTTTGGATGGAATTGAAGAGAAGGTCCCTAATAGCATCGGACCGAGTAATAAATGAGCCGTGACATGTGATTTCCAACAATGTGGTATTTTGACAGCTGTAGACTCAGACAAGCCTGTGTAGCCCTTTTAAGCTTAGAAACTCCAAATGGTGTTCAGTCAGTAGCTTAACACTCATTGAATATTCAAGCGACTAGCAAAGGCTCTAATCAGACTGCGCGTATGCACAGGCTGGTCTGAGCCTTTGCTGGCTGCACATACTTCATTGTTGGAAATCTCATGTTGATGCTCAAATATACATAAATTCAAGCACCTGTGGCTCATAGCAGATTTTATGTATCATCTTAACTTTTAATATGTTGTAAATGGCTGGGTATAAATTTCAAATTGTATTAAATATACAAATGTATAAATATGTTTTCCTGTCCAAATCTTCGCCCTAGATACTGGAGTTGTTAAAACACAAAAATTTGTTTAGTTAGCGTAGAGGCTTCCTTACTAATGCAATGTATAGTCATAGAGAAACAATCAAATCAAATTATTTTATTTTGATTAAATCCGTTTTTTATTAAATTAGCAAATTTTGTAGAATATCATCATAAAAACATTCCTTTGAAATTTGGTTGAAATTATAACAGTTGTATAGGAGCTTCAATTTAAAGCAAATTGTTGATGACAGAGGACTCACAATGAATGCCCAGCATTGATTGATCCCAATTACTCATTTTGAGAATTCTGTGCTCAGGTAGGCTTGTTATTAACCCTTAAAGCACCAATCAAAAATGAAGCAGACGACAAATTTTGTGACATCTTTCCTAATTTTCGAAAGAAATAAGGTATGATATTTCATGAGAATCGTCTGCCAGCAGACGATTCTCATGAAATTTCATGACGTATTTGAAATTTTTGAAAAAGCGGCAAAATTTGAAATTGTCGCCTGCTGCAAATTGTAGGTGGCGCTTTATGGGTTAATACATTTGGCATTTCAGTGCCAATACAGCAGCAAGTATGCATTCTTTATCATAAGGAGATAGACAAACATGTTAAGATTCCATGAGTATCATTTATTTATCATTAACAATAGTTACATTTATATTCATTATGCAGGTGAATCAATTATGTTTATTGCACATAAATATTGGTGAATTTCTAACTTAACTGTTTTCATGCTGGGTAATTTTTCATGAATTTTTGTCATCTGCTTACTTCTTCAAAAAATTCTTTCAGGAACACTATCAGCGTGTAAGATGGTTTTGGATCAAGATCATGTCTAACATTCTGTCAGGCCTTGCTGTGGGTCCAAACTGTTTGCAAAGATTATCAGCAGATGACGAAATTCATCAGCAGAAGATAAGAAAAACATAACAATTACCCAGTATGCAAAGAGTTACCAGATATAAGCCTAGCACCCTTTTTGTGAGACATAGGCAAACAAGGCAGACCTGGACCAGACAATGCAGAAAAGGCATCTGATCAGGGACTCCAGTTTGCTTACAAAATTTTCTAATTAAACTTGATTGAAAATGAAAAATACAAACAAGCAACCCTTAAAAACGTAAATGGACTAGTCCAATTAATAAGAGTGGAAAATTCCATTGGCTTAAATGGGTTATCTGGAGATTCCTGTTATTGAAATTTCCTGCATTTCAATGACTATCAGAACCAATTAAGCTTTAATTTGAGGTGCCCAGGAAGACATGATGCACTGCGGACCGAAAGCCATATGGCATCAGAAAGTGAGTTTGACCAGGAAATGCTACAATTACGCACTGCATATTTATCCATGGCACCATAATAACGACTACATGACATCAATAAGACAATAGAAGTATTTAAAGTAACCAGCTCTTTCTTCCCCAGCGGGACGACTGCAACACTAGAAAGGACATAAAGCACTGCAAACAACACAAGGACCCAATACAACCCCAACAAACAATGGGAGCAAAAATAAACAACATAATAACCAGACCAGCAACAGCCCCTTGGGGCCATAGGCTTGACTTCTGTCATAAAAATGAAATAGTTGTTTTATTACGCAAACAGATGTGACTTGCAAAAGACACTGCCTGGGAACACTAAAGAAAGTAAACATATTTCGACAGTCTGACCTATTAAGTCAGCTGATGAGATTTTGGTTGCAATCTCAACAGCAAGCAGCAAGGCTCAGATAGGCACACAGACAGTCCGAGTCTTGCTAGAGACTTTTCCACCTGCATACAGAAAGTTTGGTCTCAGATGAAGGCTTCATCAAACATTTAGGTCCCTAGTCCCACTAGATAGCTGCATACACGTTTAAATAATGACTTGGTATATGTAACAAGTACAAAAGTTTCTTGACTGGCTCCAATATTTGTGATCATTTCTTTAGTCAAACTTTAAGGAACAGATCTGAGTTGCTTACTTTTTTTAAAAAGCCTCTGCAAAGTGCTCTAGCTATTACATCAACGAGTCAAAGTATAGGTGGTCAAGATTTTTTACTTTGTTTGGTGTCACACCTTTTGAAACCCAGAACAAACTAGATTTCAAACTGGTGCAGCTTAGAGAAGCACAATTAACAAATTACTCTTTGCATATAGCTGGTTGAAAAATAACAAAAATATCCCTTTGTCGACAATTAAAGAGGGCCTAGTCTGTTTATTTAAAATATATGTATGTTCATTATTTTGCTCTGATTGACTCATCAGATAGTGTACTACATTTTATCAGACATTGATCCTCATTATCAGCACTGCACAGGTGTTCAGTGTAGATCATGACCATCAGTTCCCACAAGCACCAGAAACATAGGTCCAGATAAGCAAAATTTTCATACGCAAAATTGTGTTTATTTTGTGATCCATTAGTCTAAACATATGTATTGGTGCTGATAAGAACCGTTTCATAGACGGTTCTTTGAGTACCCACAACATATGTTTGATGAAAAAATATATAAAAAAAATCCATTGCACTTTCTTATCTGAAGGTATTTTGGGAATTTGACCCATAAATGTCACGATTTTGTAAGTTTGATGTCTCTATAAACTGTGAAATTATCTCTCCCTAATTCTTCAGAATGGGGGTGGTGGTGGGGGTGGGGGAGGTGGGGGCGGAGGTGGAGGAGCACCACCCTCTGGAGCTGGCGGTGGGGGTGCTGGTGGTGCTGTGGTACCACTCGAAGCCTCTCCCGCTGAATTTCCACCTGAAAAAGATGATAATATTAAATAAAATGTAAACAATAAAAACTAAATTAAACACTAAAATTCACACTGCTTATAAACCATTATCATCTAAGAATTCACAAAGTATTTTATCTATTTCTGTTATCATAGTAAGTCAACAGCTATGTACATGTCTAGACGATCAGTTCACTAACCACAAGCTTGACTTAAAGTGGTTAACCAGTACTTCGTGCACATCCTTTCCCTTGTAACTGACAACAACCCTTCTTGAATAAGCAGAAGGAGGAGAATGACTTTAGAAATTAATTCATCAATCTACACAAAAGTATGGGACTGGGCCGGGATCAAACTCGCAACCCCTGCATCTGCAGTCAGACTTGCTACCGACTGGGACCAAAGTTTTGTGTGAATATTAATATAATATAAGCATACTAAGTGCAATCTGTATTAATTATGGTCTATCCACTCACAAACTTTCATAAACTAGCTCTAATACTTTTAAAGTTTATTCCTGGATCAAGATTTTGTAGGTATTTTACTTCTCATTGACCTTGTAGCAAAAGTTATAAAGAATGTGCAAAATTTCCTAATGGCCCTCTATTTAACTATCAAGTTTGGAGAAACTAGCTTGCATACTTTTCCCAATATCACATGATTGAGATATGTGCCATTGGTTGGACAGACAGTAGGATAGTAAACCTATAGTCTCCTATGATGATACCGATAGAAGATTAACAAAAGCTTGTCAGACAACAAAACAGTGTTAATTAAACAAAGGGTTCTTTAAGCAGGAAAGCACTGAAACCCAGTATAGAAAAGGTTTATGGAGCCTCAAACAATCCTAGCACTGTTTCTATTCTAGGTTATATACACAACATGAACTCTTCGGCTGCTAATCACAACTAAATATTGTCTGCTTTATTGTCTCCTAGTCCATTTAAAACGTCTCTGTAGCAAACAGTGTGGACCCAGATCAGACTGCTCCTCTAGGAACAGTCTGATCTGGGTTCACACTGTTTGTTTGAGTGGAAAAGTAGTCCTTGACATAAGCATTTACATGCAACAGACGACTTAAGCAGACAACATTTTCAGAAGCATTTCTTTGGTAGCAGGCAAAGATCTTAAGTTATTACATTGTATAACTAAGCAAGCAATCATAGTTAACTGAGTAAAACATGACCAAAAACACAGTCTAGAAAATATGTTAATCATGTTTGTTAAATAATGTTGTTTTCAGAATGATAAACTATGGAGGTTTTGGCCAATCTGAATACAAAATTGATTCAAAGAGTAGTGAAACCTTCTTTAAAAAACATGAAGAAGATTCTCATTAAGGCCTTGTTGAGCGTGAACCTGTCTGTTTAGGACAGTTAAATTAAAGACTAATTTCAGCCAGCTCAGTTTACAACAGGAAAAATTTCAATATTGTAGTTATTGGCTGTAACTAGAATAATGAGTTTTTTCCTGTCGAAAACTTAGCTATTATACTTTCCAGAAAGCAAAATTAATAATCAAGGTGCTAATCAGACTGATAGATGTGCAGGCGAAGCATTTGCTATTTGTATGTAACAATATCAAATTTTCAGTATCAATGCCAATTGATAGATGGTTTGATACAAAAAACTTAAAAATAATAGCACTGCAGCACTTTTCATGCACTAAAAATGCCAAGTTCTAAAGTTATTATAGTCAGGGCCCTTAGGGACAAAAAATAGGTCCCGTGCGAATTGTGTGCCGATTTATGGTGACCTATATCAAAACCTTTAATGGAGTCTTACCTTTGATTTAAAGGTGGTCACCCATCTCAAACTCGCGTCTGAGGCTAGTTATTACGTCATAAATATGGCGACCATAATGAGAAACTGCTCGTTAATAAAAGCTATGGTTTGTGTTAATATGGTCATATTTATCCAACACAAACTCTTTTTTAAACATAATATCAATTATTTTAGTCATATGATGGTTACATCAATGCTTTACCTGACTTTAAAAATGAATTATTTCTCGATAACTATATTTGCATGCAAAATACCGTAGAATTCCTATAAATACCCAGCTTATTGGGCCACCTTTAGACTGATGGCTGAGAATGTTATTGCTCCCCCTCGGGAATTTCGCAAACTTATCCTATCTAAAAGAAGATTTCAGGCTGCGTCTTTTGATAGATGTTTGCACTATGTTTGTCAGGGCGTTAGTCTCTGACAGCCTGTTACATATGTTACCATATTAAATTTAGAAAAGAAAGAAAATTAAAAGTTTGAGCTACAGAAAGAAGGCTAATTATTTAAATTACTCATATGGTCTGCATATTGACTACTTTAGCTACATACAAATTTTTTTGGAGCAAAATTACAGCTTCCTGTGGTGTAATGTGCGTTACTTTAATTAGATTACCCTTTAAACATGAAAATTGTGACCAATATCATTTACTTTTTAGCTGATATGTGCTTCCAAAATGTTTGATTATTTTATACTAACAAACTCATTTGGGCTAGAGAAATCCCAAAGTTCGCTTTTAAACTTTAAACATAGTGTCTTATACGAGCAATTTTAGAAAAAACCCAAAGGCTACACCCAATTTTAAGGAGCCGAATTAGGTAGGGATCATTTAAGTAAAAATATAGGAAAACATTTGCTGCTGTTGGATATCTTGCATATTTGGGATTGTCTTGCTCATATCATAAAGAATTATAGATTTTGCAGGTTAAACAACATGATTGAAGCACTTGCTAAAGGCTGTAACATATGTTACATGACATAATAAATGAGCAAGGACATTGACTTGATGTAAGAAATGATATTTCAGGAAAAAAAGAAAATATTTCGCATGTTTCCCTAGCTATGCCTAAATCTTAGGTATTGGTGATTATTAAGCCCCAGTACCTTTTTTACAGATGTTATGAATATTTGTTTTCAATATTTCTTAATATGAATAATTCTAAAATAAAGATACAGCCTAGAGGAACATAGGAAATAATCTTTTCACATTTAAATAGTACAATTTAGTAAATGTCTCTTTCTAATGTAATTATTCTAAACCAATCCTTATCCTAGTCATATACAATATTGATTATTGTTTCTGCTTCTCTGGAAAAATAATTGTCCTCCTCATATCATAAAAACAAGAATTATCATCAAACAAGATTTTGACCGCAAGCTGAGTAATGACCTGCTCAATCACAAACGCTTTTAGACATGCTCTATCGTATGTACCAATTCAAGGTGCATCGAATAGATGTTTGCACACTGTAAGCATGGGTGTTAGCCTGTATCAGATTGTTACATATGTTATTTTATTAATTTGAGAATAAGAAAATTGAAAGTTTGAGGTACAGAAAGAAGACATTAAAACTAGCTAATCAATGAACATTCTATGAGTCTGCAAATCACTGGAAGTCTTTACTACATATGACAGCTGTTTAACATTAATACGGCTACATGTTGTATTATGTGTGTTACATGAACTTAATTATAATTTAAAAGTGATAATTTTGGCTATAGTCATTTAGTTTAACGACTGCTCTGAGTTGGTTTCAGACCGTTTTAGATTAGGTTTAACAAACATATACTCAATTGACGAATACAAAACCAAAGTTTGCTTTTCTATCTTAAATATTTTGTCTTATATGAGCTAATGCACAACCCTACACCCAGTAGTAAATAATTGATTGTATCGATTCCTGATCTTTGCCGTCTTTCTTACTTTGCATTAGCCAGTCACCGATATTGTTCGACTCACTGCGTTGAGGTGGTGGCTGTTTTGGGAAAAAAAGCTGAATAGCACAAGCTACCACTTCCAAGAGCTGTGTTTCTCGAATGTGTCAAACGTGCGCAGTACTAGTGCATCATTTGGAAAACCTCACCTGTCATTTATCCTGATAAATCAATGCCTGACAATAATGGTTAGAAGCCGGACTGTGATAAATATTGTCCCGTTATGACGACATTGCCCATGTTTGGATCCAGAGGGGGATAGGGGGTCCGGACATCCCCCCTGGAAAATAGCAAGTACGCATATGGGTTTCTATAGAAATTAGCATTTGGACCCCCCCCTCCCCTGCTGGAAAAAGTTGGGACCCCCCCCCCCCCCCCCCCCCCCGGAAAATAATGGACCGCCTCTGGATCCTTGGTAAAGTATAAGTATAGTTTTCTCAGCAATAAAACCATTGGAACCCCTCTTTAAACTGTAAAATAAGCCTACAAGGACTAAATAAAACTGACACAAAATCCTGGATCTGCGCATGTTGCCTCCTGACGCAGCTGATAAAATGTGGTTGCAGCATGTCTGTATGCAAAGTATCTCGGTGTAAGTACAAAGCAAACCATTTATATTGTACTGATTTGTGTTGCTGTGGAGCAGAGAGGACTCATATAAAATATTGCCAGTGATCAATATGCTTATGACTTTTGAACAACTATTTTCATGTGGATTCAGATATTTCTTTAGCCGTATCAACAAGAATGCCTTATTGTCCGATTTTGACCTTTGAAGACGATTCTACCTAGTAGCATGCGAAAGATTAATCAGATTGTAACAGTTTTCTATTGCCCGTGTTATCAAAGTACAATGGGTAACTGGTAGAGGGGTTTATCCTTATTTCCATATCATGAACTACTAAGTAGACTCTTCTAACTTCTGATCCTTCAGTGGTCAAAATCGAACTATAATGAGTTTGGTTGATAGTGTATGCAAATGATTATTACTACTATCTTTTCTTTGGGTGTATGATAAGCAGCTACAGATAAACCAAAAGCTTTGAAGCGTGACTCTATTTACAATATTGATATATAGTTCTAGAAAAAAGGGTATCAGGCATTTATTTACTTTTACTATAAAAGCTTTGACATGTACATATTGTTCTAGCCGGACTGGCTCATTTTACGTATTCTGCATAAATAGAAATACCAAAAGGCCATTGGTCAGAGGTCGTAGTACATCTTATTTATATATAAATAAGAGATTATATTTACTCCGTTTATTATCAAAAACACTGTTTGTTTTTCATTCACTCTACTGTATTTTTATTCGTAAATCGTGACGGCATTTACCTCCCACCCTCGAACTGACTTCACCCTATCTGAATATATTTTGTATGTTACAATTTAAAAGAGTTTGCATTCAGTCATGATAAGGCTACCAATTCATTAAAGGAATATTTCCATGCGTTGGAAATGGACAAAATGCATATATATGTGGTATTAACATATAAGGCCTTATTTCAATGACGTCATATTTTTGTTCTGATGCGAAGACAATATGGGCGACATGTTAATTTTAATTATTTACCCCCTAAGATTAAATTTGGTGCATTTTGACTGAAACTGGCACACAAAATGCAAAAAAGTCCTGATCCGCATAGGCTACAATGGACATACCGTTTAAATTGCACTGATACAATATACGCTATTTTGATGACGTCATAATGACGTCCAGACTTGAAACCCAGATGGGTGACCAGGTGATTTTCATTAGTTATTCCCTAAAGTTTGATTTGGTATAGGTCACCATAAATCTGCATCAAAGTCGCACGGGAGTCCCGATCGCCCCTGACTATTAAGCAGGAAAATCTAAAGACATTGAGCAGGAATAAAATTCTGACATCAAACAAGGGCCAGGACTCAGATCTTGTCAACATAAATGCATATATAAAATTTGGTGAATTCTGTCAATTTGTTCTCAAGATATTGAGCTAAAATGTAATTCTGGCATAAATCAAGGGCCATAACTCTGGTACAAATGTGTGAAAATGATGTGTAACAATCCCAAGCTAGATCTTGTCAATATGATTGCATATATAAAATTTGGTGAAATTCTGTCAATTTGTTCTCAAGATATTGAGCAAAGACGAAGTTCTGGCGTAAATTAAGGGCCATAACTCTGGTACAAATGTGGGAAAAATGATGTTTAACAATCCCAAGCTAGATCTTGTCAATGTGAATGCATATATAAAATTTTGTGAAATAATGTCAATTTGTTCTCAAGATATTGAGCGGAAACAGAATTTTGGCGTAAATCAATGGCCATAACTCTGGTACAAATGTGGGAAAAATGATGTCTAACATTCCCAAGCTAGATCTTGTCAATATGAATGCATATATAAAATTTGGTGAAAATCTGTCGATTGGTTCTCAAGATATCTATGAGCGGAAACGACAGTGCAGACTCAAATCTTGATTTGTGAAAGTCCATGTCCTTCAGACTAGAAGCGCACAGCTAAAAGCTGTAGGACCACATTTACCCAATATGCTTGTAAAGAGAACAGTACTAAGACTGCTCTTAACCCTTTGTATACTAATGTATTCTTCCTTCTGGCTTGATACAACAAAGTTGGGATAGTCCATTGTACATATCTGGGGGTGTCAGGTTATAATTTAAAAAACTATAGTTTTCTTTTGTCTGAAGATCTTCTTTACCTTTACAAACAGTGTTGACCCTGATGAAATGCAGCATTAAGTACTCGTTCAGGGGTTTCCCCAAATACAAAGGGCTAAGGAAGCACCCTGTTAAGAATCTACATAGACTGCAATTCCTTCACTGTATACATTTTGCAAGTCTCATCAGGTTGTCACATTGACTTGTTCACATTTATTGATAGGTATGACGAGACATAGAGGTTTCAAAAAATATAGGGTAAATATGCTACCTTAGATACATGCAAGACTAACAGCATACTAACACAGATGTTTGAAATAGACCATGTACAGTGAAACCTGTGTAAAATGACCACCCTCATAAAGACCAAAAATTGTTTTTCAAGACCAAATATCTCTTAATGCAGATCAAAAGTATTGCAGAATGCTCCAAGGGGGGCATTCTGCAATACTTTTGACCTTCATTAAGCTACCATTGGTCAGTAAGATCTTTGTTTTGTCTATTTTTGAGTGGCTGTTTTACACAGGCTTTACTGTAGTGTTGTACATGTATAATAATTAAAGTAAATATGTGCATGAAAGATAAAGTAAAATAAACAAAGAAGCCTCTGAAGAGAGGAAAATTCATAGTTTCTGAGCAGCAACAACCAGGTTATAAAAAATTGTTCATGTTTATCACAGCTGAGCATGAAATTTCAACTGCTCAACGAAAGCAAAATACTGGAAAATATTAATTTTTTCTTGCTTAAGAACTTAGATGATATACACTTGCCCAAAGTTCTAAGCGGTCACATTAAAATCACCATGTATTTGTCCTGTTAACACGACATTTGGTTCTTCATTAATTTCACGTGAAACATCATGGAATGATTTTTTGTATGACATCTCTCAATACAATATGTCAAAACATGAAATTAAAACTAGTTAAACATGATTAAAAATTTTGTTAAAATTTTGGAATTGCTAGGTGACCGCTTAGAAGTTTGTGTGAGTGTATTTATCCTGCTAATAAATGTTAAAATACCAACACATTTTAATATTCATGAGCAGAATATATCACATGCTAAGTTGAGTTGAGCAGTGAAAAAGTTTTATTACCGCGGAACATGGTCTCTTTAAAAAGTATTTTCACAAGAAATGAGCAAAATTCTATTCTTTATAATAAAAAATTATCCACAAGTTTAAACATTTGTTTTGGGTGCTCAAAAG
Organism: Loripinus fragilis; assembly: GCA_964019695.1. NCBI lineage: Eukaryota > Metazoa > Mollusca > Bivalvia > Lucinida > Lucinidae > Loripinus > Loripinus fragilis. The sequence continues at coordinate 17,050,809 of OZ026520.1, forward strand.
AATGGTCTAAGGTGGTTCTTTTAAGTACTCACAACATATGCTTTGGTTGAGAAATAAGAAAATTTTTTTTCATTAGGCACCCTCATCTGAAGACCTGGTAACGGGCCACCTAGCGCAGTCGGTAATGTTTCTGACTGCAGATAAGTGTCTGACTGCAGATCCAGGGGTTGAGAGTTCGATCCCCCATACTAAAGATTGCCCAGGAAAAAAATTTGGTTAGGTGAACTGACTGTCTCAACATGACTATAGCTGTTGACTGGGAGGTAAAGAAGCAAACCAAACATACAAAAGACAAAATCTAAAGGCCTGATAAATGTGTTTGAATATCTGTAATAAATAGTTTAATATATTATGCCCCTCAAATTATTTCCAATAAAATCATAAGATTTATGGTCTACTATAGAGATACACTATCTGATCTAGCTCTTCATGATATAAGGCCAACTAAAAAATACCTGTGTCTAGGGTAACCTGACCCCACCCAAATTTACTTATGAGACCTCAACTTTTTTTCAGGTTTTCTGGAAAAAATATAATTTTATGCATTTTGAAAGGCGAAATGCCTTTAAAAATGCATAAAATTATATAATTTTTTCAAAGCAAAAAAATAATTTAAAAAATTATGTGTACCTTCCCTACCTAAAATTGTCAGGCCCATTACTCTAAACACACTTATTATTTTATTTGGCCTAACTGTAAGCCTAACACCTTTATCTGGGCAAAGCACAAAGTATACACAGTCTGTAAAGAATACACATTCTCTAACTTACACATTTTCCCCACTCTGGCTCAAGCTTATGTAAAGAGAATGAAATATAGCAAAGTATTTATTATATACTACTGTTAAATCATATAATGATTCAGATAAACAAACATTTTGAAAGTAAAATTGCAATTATTTTCTTATCCATTCTCAAACTAACCATCATTCTCATTGAAACAATTCTTATAAGTACCAACATTATATGTTTTGGTTTAGAAATAAAAACTATTTTTAGTATGACCTTTTATCTGGAGGTCATTTCATGCTATTTCAACCCATTTATGCTTGGTGTCCCAAGAATGGGAGAAAAGAAACCAGTGCAGATGAACATGAGACTTTTTTTTATTTTTTAACACAGGAAAATATTGATTAAATATAATACTGCCTATTGATTAGTGATATGCCTAATTTATTTCAGTAGTGAAAATATACTGCCAGTACTCTAAGTGCTTTGATTAATTATTTTTAGATGCTGGTAGCTTAATTTAGCTTCACCATATTGATACCCAGCTTCAAGTGGGCCTTAACTAATTTATTGGGAGAATAAGCAGCCAGTCAGTTCTGCCACTTTTTGGAATGCTGAGGAAATTGACACACAGAAAAGCTTTCTGATAATTTTTTAAAGTAATTTTCATAGATTTAATATGACATTTATTTCATTGACTGTAGCAAAAAATGTATATTTTATTAGTGGCTTCCCCACTCATGAAATATACATTTTTCCCTTCACACGATGAAATAAATTTCATTTTTCATTTAAAAAATGTGAATATCCTCTATAAAGATGGGGCATCTAATCAGGCCTACACTGTTTAGGTTTGTCAACAATTTTCAGCTGAAAATTACTATAGATAATGGAGTATACTAATAAAATATAGTATAAACAAGCAGGGTTGAAAGCTTCATTCAGCATACATGGGTTAAAGGTTTGGGTAATATAATGATATCCTAAAATCGAGAAAAAAGAGCTATCAATTAAATAACATAGTTAAAAATAGAATTTAGCTTGTAGTTTTCCATCCAAAAGAGAATGATAAAATACACATATTTGTTTTCCAAACTTTCTCGCCTCTTCTTCAGAGTTAAATGGATTTTTTTACATTTTTCACTACATAGAGGATCTTACATGAGTACTCATGGTTTAATGAATTTATTAAACATGTTGGCAAAAAGAGATAAAATGTGAGGCTTGCCAAGCATTTGATCTCTTTCGCAACAAATTCAATAAATTCAATAATACAGGAGCAATAATATTAGATTCTATTTATCATATGACCATGATGACATTAAAATTACTTAAAAATCACATTTTTGGCATGAAAGAGTAAAGGTTTTGCCACTTTAATATACATTAAAATGGAAGTAATTACGTAACGTTACTAAATCTGTAAACCTCTAGCAGTTTGTCAATTTTATTGCATGGTTTTATATCACCCCCAGACGCGACTTCATGTCATAAATTCCAATATGGCTACCAATTGTTTAGAAAGTCCAGCCGATGTTTCCACAACGCCGTGACATTATACAACTTTTGGTATGATGTTATAAACTTTGACAATGACTAGCAGAGACATTAAAGGTACAATAGATCTGCGTTTCACTTCTTTCTGAATCTATGGTAGAGTTCAGATGAGTGTGCATAAATGCGCAGACCTGATTTGCATAAATAATAAGATATTATGAGTCAGTACATTATAATTTGCTTCCTATCATACTGTTGAGTAACAAAGACTTAAGCGAGTCTGCCCCAATGCCCTGACCCGCCACAGCACTTGGTGCTCACATATATTTATGGGCCAGCATATGAGAATTTGGCATTCATTGCAATGATAGGTAACGGTGCCCAGACTTTGCTTATACTAAGGAACTGTGTGCTCTGGCGGGTCAGAGCATTTTTCTAGGCTTGCCTGAGCCTTTGTTGCTCAACAATGTGATAACATATTTTATCATATGACGTCGCGTCTGGGAGTGAAATAATGCCATGTATTAAAATCGATAAACCACTAGTGGTTTACAGATTTTCGGGAAACTTTATGAAATGACACTTTTAACGTCAGGCATATGGCAAAACCGGAACGTTTTCACGCCAAAAATATGGTTTGAAAATAATGTTAATGTCACATGATAAATAGAATCTAACACTCGTGCTCCTGTATTATTGAATTTATTAAACATGTTGTGAAAAAGAGATAAAATGCTCGTCAAGCATCATATTTGATCAGTTTTCCTCAGCTTGTTCAATAAATTCAATAAAACATGAGCACTCGTGTAAGATCCTCTATAAATCTATGGGAACCAGCGGGCTGGTCTTTGGTCTGTTATTGTGGTATTTCTCATCATACTCACTTGCTTATTTTTATCTCTACCCTGAGAGGGCCTTAATTATGGTTAAAAAAGTGTACAAAATTATTTAAGGTAAATATGGTATTAACTTTCTAAGATTTTTACATAGGTTCAGTTTACGTAATTTTTCTTGCATAACAATGTGATTGTTTTCTTAGTCATCAGTTTAAACATGTATTTTGGGTGCTCAAAAGTCCTGTCTCGTCAAAAGACTGTTCTTTTGAGTAAAAACAACATGTGTTTTGGTTGAGAAATTATAAATTTAATCTTCATTTACTCACTCATACCTGGAAGTCCATTTCATTTTAAAACAACAATGCTTTTACCATTGGAAACTCTTTCAGAGGCTGCAAAATCATTGTACTATAGAAGACAACATTTGGCATACTGAAAGAGTGTTGAAGAGATCTACATGTGCATCTAAAGTTTGATCAAGAGTGTTTCCTTAGCACCTGGGATATTGTACTAGAAGTATTATTACCTGTGCTTTCCTGGGAGCTTGTTTCTTTGGCAGTGTCAGCTGAAATAATATAATATCTGTATGTACTACACTCCTCCCCGATTTTAACCTGTTGACCTGCAACATTCCAGTTATAAGAATGTACTAACAATCAGAGTGAAAACATTGTAGATCCTAATCAGATAGCTTCATCAGAAGCCAGCTGATCTCATCAATTGAGTCCCTTTCCATAAAAGGAAGGAGTGAATTCTTTCCCTTAAGAACAGTCCCGTATGGTTGGAAAAACCTGGTTTCCATATTAAATGATTTCACTTGAATGTTTACAATTTCCATTAAGGATGCAAGTAACTATGCAATAGGAGCTAAGCCTATGATGGTTATGCTCCTTGGCCATATCTAATCATGTCTTATGTGTCTCAACCATTTTCTTCATGAATATTCATGCTAAGCTCCACCAATTATGAATATTTATATGTATAAATTTTCAAGTTTGTACATGAAACAAAGAAATTACTTGTCAGGTCCTCTAGCGTAGGATCATATTTAATCATATTTCCATAAGCAAACAGAGTAGACGCTAATCAGGCAGCTCTTATAGAGCTGTCTGATCTGTGTCTGCTTTGTTTGCAAAGGGGTTAAAGGCGTCTCTATGAGGTTAAGGGTTAAGCTCTTATATGCAGTACATGATTTCAGAGAATATGGGACATGCCAATGGCCCTCTTATCTAAGAATATAGCTTCAAGACCCAGAAACAAACCCCGTACCTTTGTCTTTCTCTTCCTTCTCTTCAGCAGCAGTAAGATCAGCCCGGAAGAAAATTCTGGCACTGCTTAGTGAGTAAAATAACAGGTCAAACTCCTGAAGAAAAAAAAAACACTTAATGGTAAATGTTCTAAAATTTTAAACACATTTCTTTTTCTGTTCTTAAATAAAATGTTGGTTATCAGGGCTGGAAATCACAAAATGCATGTCAGAATAGCAAACAGGGAAGACCCTGATCAGACTGCTTCTGCAGCAGTCTGATCTGGGTCTTCACTGTTTGTCTAGACCTTTTTTGTAGCCAACTCAAGTTCAAAATTTTCCAACATTACCATAACTCTTATCATTCTGATGGATTATCCCATATAATAAGTAAGGAATTGACCTTTTCTATTTTAAAGGGCTGAAGGTCAAATTTCTTAAAAATGATGTAATTCTGTCCCTGAACATTGTTTTTATCTTAGCAAACAGTCCAGACTCTGATGAAATGTCACCTTAGGCGAATTCATGAGAATTTGTTTTCAAATATTTTCAAAAGTATTCAAAAATATACTTAAATTTTTCTTGAATTTGTTTCAATGTTGTCTAAAAACAGAAAATGATGTCATGATCTAAAAATAGCCTATGGAGTAAAGGGTTAAAAAATAAGAGTTGTAAGGGTTTACCTGTATGCAGTTGTCAATTCTCTTCACGGACAACGACATAGTCTGTGATAGTTTCTCGTCTGAACTGCTTCTGGCTCCCTGCTGCTGCTGTTGGATTTGTTGCTGGAAACCAGAGAAATAGACACAATAATAGGAAATGCTTTTTTGCAATACACAACATTAAAGTAGTCAAATGTGTGTCTAAAACCTATACTGTTATATCATGTACATATTTCAATATTTACAAGCAATTTGCTGGTATGTTAGCCTAAAGCACAAACCATTGATGAAAGATTTTAGTATTTAGGAAAGAGTTTGATGTCATATTTCCATGCAAACAGGACTTGACTGTAGCAGATATTTTTTATGGCAAACTAAAGGTTTGAACAAATTTGATTAGAGTTTATGAGTTTTTGTTTGTTTGTTTGATTTGATTCTTTACGTCCCAGTCAACAATCTTTCAGTTATATTGGGGCGGGTCTTCCTGGGTCGAACCAGTACTAAGCAAAGATTAATGCGTCTTGCTCGAGGACACAACACAGTGACGCCGGTGAGGCTCGAACCCGCAGCCCTTCGGTCTCGAGTCAAGCACTCTACCACTGAGCCACTGCGCTCCCATTTTAGTATTTAGGAAAGAGTTTGATGTCATATTTCCATGCCAACAGCGCTTGACTGTAGCAGATATGTTTTATGGCAAACTAAGGTTTTAATAAATTTAACGAGAGTTTATGAGATTGATTAAGATAGTCCATCAATGAATTATTAATAAGAACCTACTTTTTCTTTCCTGTACCTATCTCTAACAGACTGGAACCAGTGTAGGGAATCAAACTCGTGGTACTGATCCAACAACTTGAGGATATAGGCCACACCTGCAAGATATAGAGGACCTTACATGAGTGATCATGTCTTATAGAATTTAATAAACGAGTTGAGGAAAAGAGATAAAATGCGAGGCTTGCCGAGTATTTTATCTCTTTTTCGCGACAAGTTTAATAAATTAAATAATACAGGAGCACTAATGTTAGATTTTATTTCTCACATGACATTATAATTACTTAAAATCACATTTTTGGCATGAATACCTTAAGATTTTGCCATCTTTTACGTAGCGTTATAGTGACGTAATTAAGTAACTATACAAAATCTGTAAACCACTAGTGGTTTATCGATTTTATTGCATGGTGTTATATCACTTCCAGACGCGACGTCATGTGATAAAAACATTATAAATGGACCTCATCAAGAGAAAATCTGACATTTATGCATGCGAACAACAAAATCACAGACACGAGCCTGTGCATCTCCGCATTCTGAAGATCACCTGATATTCCCATGGGTGAAAGTTCAAATTTTCCAAAATCCTGAACGTTCAAAACTCTGATCTTAAAACTTGCAATATGGCCACTAAGTATTCACAATTTGAAGCTTAAACAGTCAATTGTCTCCAGACAGACTGAATATAAATCAGAGAACCTATAATAATCTGCTGAATTCAGCATTTTGAGGCTGACTTTCTCAGCCTCAAAATCCTGAATTCAGGAATAATCCTGAAAACTTTCACCCATGTATTCGCTCTCTGGAAAGTTTTAAAACAGCTACACTTGCTACATGCAAAAATATCAAATTTCTAGCTAATCTCTGTAGCTTAGCAGGCTGGATTGAGTCTTATTTGGTCACAAACCCTGAAGAGAGGTTTTCTCACAACGCAGCCCAAATAATCATGTTTCCTGTTGTCAAACTCTCCCAGTTTCAGCTCTGACTGTTCCAAATTAGATGATTGGCAGGACTTTAGTTTAGAGTGTGTAACAGAAAAATAATTTTCTTATTTCTCAACCAAAACATATGTTGAGATGGTTCTTTTAAGCACCCAAAACATAAGCTAAAACAATGAGTAAGAAAATGTTTACAATTTTACGCTGAAAATGTTTGTTGATCAAAACCTGTGGATTGGGCTACATCTGTTTAGCAAACGATTTTATCATTAGTGCTTTAGAAGATAATACTTAACCCTTGATGCACCAATGGATTCTTTCTTCTAGTTTGATATAATAAACTTGGGATGGTCTATTCTATATCGAGGGTCACAGGTTATAATTTCCAAATAAAATTGTATTTCTTTTTTGATGATTGCTTTTGTCTTAGCAAACAGTGTAGACCCTGATGTAATTGGGTAGTTGAATATTGATATTCATCTAGTTCTTCATTGTTTGCTAAAGTATGTATTTAGGAGTTACTTGTATACAAGGGGTAAAAGATTCTAAAGTATAAAAATTAAAACATGCTTATTTTTTATTTTGTAGCATATTGTATTTTCTTTATTTTTTGGCATACTTTGTCTATTGTATTATAGACAGTTGATTCTTTGTACAGTATCAATATTGCAAATTTATAATAATATGTTAAAAAGAATGAATTGGGCACATGCTTCATGGTAGCTACATCTCTATTTTGTTTTTCTGTCAAAAACATAACATCTCCTTGGCTGTAAGTTCAGATTTAAATGCATATTCCAACTAAACTGACATGGAAATAGACTGAATTTACAATAAAATCATTAACAATTAACAAAGCATCATTTGATTTAATTTTGATTGATTAAAATTTCTGAAAGCCAATGTTGAATTAGTGAATATGAATATTAACTGTCTGTCATAGAAAATGGTCAAATTAAACAAATAGTAACAGACTTTACACAAATAAAACATTGCAAGTTATAGTTATGTATGGGCTTAACACCACATTCAACAATTTTTCAGCAATATCATATAAGCTATATTATTCTGATGAACCATATTTGTACATAAGAGAGGTATTCAGAATACAATCTATCTTACTTCTTAACAAAAAATATGTTGTACGTTATTAGAGATTCATTGAACTGCATCCAATGAGCAACATGCAAATGTTTTAATGGAAAACTTTATAGAAATCCTAGTCCATTAAGGATGCGCAACCGAAAATTATTTCTTATTTATCAACCTAACATACATTGTGGGTACTCAAAAGAACCGTCTAAATGAGAAGGTTCTTTTGAGCACCCAAAACACATGTTTAACCTGATAATGTTGGCATTTTAACATTTATAAGCAGAATAAATTTCCTGCTCAGCTGAGTTGAGAATGAAAAAAAAATTCATAACCTTGGGGCCAGGTTTTCTAATCAGCACCTTTGTCATTCACTCATGGCAAAGTGTAACATCTAAACTTGTTTCATGTCAAATTTCAATTTCATAGGTAGTCTTTATAGCTGAGCAACTTGGAAACCCGTAAGACATGTTTTTTCATGATTGAGGCATCATTCAGTGAGAAAAGCATCTTGTCTAGGACTGTTTAAATCCAAGAGAATCAGTGCCAATAATTGACACAAGATGCTTTTATAGGTATGAGAGTATTTTACCTCATCAGTGAAGTACCTACCCATAGCAAAGCCATCATCAGTGAAAGCAGCTCCTACTTTGTTCTTTCTGTTCATCTTCTCTTTACAGGATATAGAATGCTCAACAAAATTCACCGTCTGTAATATCATACAGTAAAACCTGTCTTAAGGGGTCACTCAAAAAGAAGACCAAAAATTGGTTCTCAAGACAGCTAATCCCTTAATGTTGGTCAAAAGTATTGCAGAATCCTCCAAGAGAGCATTCTGCAATACTTTGACCTTCATTAAGCTACCATTTGTCTTTAATACCTTTGTTTTATCTGTTTTTGAGTGACTGCTTAAGACAGGTTTAACTGTAGTTATTAAACTATAAGACTAAGTGGTCTCCCCTTCTATGTAAGTCAGTCATTAAGACTGGTCTTCTCTTTAAAAAATCTTGATCCGTAAAGTCTAGATCTTACAGTCTTATAAGATATATCTAGATGTTTTCATTATTTTAGAAGAAAACATTCTGACAAACAAATATGGATCTAGAAATTTGGAATTGTTTAGGAAGGGGAAATCTCTGTCTTATACCCAGCAGGCACATGACATCATAACAACGTTGTATCGACGTTGATGTGACGTCATGATGTCACATTGACGTTGATATGATGTGGTTTTAAGGTTGTGTGCCTGCTGGGTAGTTAATAATAAATATGTACATGTGAATAATTTGAACAAAAAACAGTTGCTTATTTGGTACAGTGAGATGAGAAAGCATTTAGTTTTTTCTATGCATCTGTTTATAATCTTACTAATATATACAAAAAGTTAACTTGACCACACAGTTTCTTAGCAGCTGAAGCTGATTGCATGGAACCTATGATAAACCTTAAAGACCTATATTTCAGTATATAAGAGGTCATTAGCGAATTAACTGATAATGGAAAGGCAAAATCAATTTCTATATCTCACTGAACTAAAGAGGTTCCAAGAGGGAACTTACCTGTATAATCATATTTTATAAAATTAAGAGTCATAATTAGTGGTACAACTATATTGAGTAGATATTTAGGACTTTAATAACACACCTTTAAGACTTACCAGAGGAGGAAGAATTACAAAAAAGTTACGTAAATGCATGTTTTTGGGATTCCTGAACTCTGGAGAAAATACATCCACCAACATCTAGATAGGAAACAAAACAATTCATCTGTTATTTTACAATTGAGAAAAATATAACAGATTACAGGTTTGGGCCAGCACAAGATTTTGGTACTTATACCATATGGGCCTCGATGCGAGAAAACCTGTCTTCAGGGTTTTCCCAGAAAGTGAGGTTTAAACCAGCCTGCTCAGCTACAGAGACTAGCTAGAAAATTTAGCTCCTAGCAAGTCTAGATATGATACTTGCCAATAAGCGAATATCAAAGGCGCTGATCAGACTGCGTGGGATGCGCATGCTGGTCTGCGCCTTTGCTGTTTGCAAATCCCAAAGACAGGTTTTGTCATGTCGTGGCCCATATAATATGGACAGAAGCACCTTTTAACTCTTTCCTTGATAGCGGTGACTTTTGTTGTGTGTTGATAACCTTTGCAAACAGTTTTGACCCAAATCAGAACCGACATAACCTTGGTCCTGATCTGGATCGAAACTGTTTGATACTATAATAGTATTCCTGAAAGAATATTTTGAGAAGTTAATTTTGAAAAAAATCAGCAGATGAAAAATTACCCAGCAAGCAAAGAGTTAAACACCAATGCTAACGTATACAGCTTGGCTCTAGGTCTAAATCTGTATCTACGTCCATGCTTTGTGTTTGCAAGCAGTGAAGACTCTGGCTAGTCAAGGAATTAGAGCAAGCTGCCCTGCAGCTTGGTTACTCGATCATGCGATATTTAAAGTACCAAAATCACATGTGTTGGCTCAATTTGATCATTGTGATGTGTTATTACATAACTCATTTATTGTGGAAAACATTGTGTGGTTGTTGATATCTTTTATTATTATAAATATATTTTATTTTTTATCAGTAAAGAAGAAAAATGACTTGCATCTTACATGAAAATCATTTGCTTTCTTTTCCATCTACGATGATAAACAAAAGTCTAGAGTATTTGGTATAAATAACCACGGCCCACTTATTTATTCAGTCCGATGAGGGAAATTGTAGAATATTAAGGTTGGTCCAAAAATAATTGGACAGACCATCCTGATCAAGCAGTATGGACCCAGATCAGGGAATTCAAGTGTCTACACAGCTTGCCATTCTGAGCAACTGTTTTTGTTCCATTTCAGACGATATACAGCATTTCTTTTTTTGAAGGTAGGAATGGTGGGGTGGTTTAATAACATTTTTTTGTCATATAACATGAAAGCTATGAATATGTTTCTTGCTTCTTTCTTTAATTTGATTTATAACATCCCAGTCAACAATCTTTCAGGGATGTCAGGTCGGATCTTCCTGGGTTGAACCAGTACTAAGCAAGGATTTATGTGTCTTGCTCAAGGACACAAGGCAGTGAAGCCGGTGAGGCTGGAACCCTCGGCCCTTTAGTCTCAAGTCAAGCAATCTACCACTGAGCTCCCATGAATATGTTTCTTGGCAGGCATCTCCAAAGGGGTTAAACAGTGGTTAGTGCACTTATACTTTCATCAGTAACTGACAACTTCCCAACTGGAATTGCGAGGAGGGAATATAATCCTTCCGAAAGTCTCAGCCCAGAGCATGCTTCAAACTCAAGACCCCATTTGGTATCCAAAAAAGTTGTTTCTCCAATCAGAATGACTACTAATTCCTCTATGACTAACAAATACAGAGCAGTCCCTTCATAACACACCTCATTATAACACAGATTTTGATATAACACAGTCATCTTGTGTCTCCTGATTATTTTAACATGGAATTTTACAAAAGAATTATAGGAAAATGACAATGAAATGGTCATTTTCCTATAAATCCTTTGTAAAATTGTCCCTTTTTATTTATAACATGGTCTATTCCAATGAACACTAAACATATGGTTCGAAAGGGACTGCAATGAAACAAATTCAATTACTAATTTCAGCAAAAGGTCAAAACTCCTAATTTTGATAAAAAAAACCTTTGCTATTGATCCAGTAGCAAAACTAAATGCATACATTGCAATTCACTTTCTGACATTTCTATTCAGAATCATACACATTGGTTGAGAAGTAAAAATTAATTCAGAAATACCCCTATTTACTGATCTACCAAACGCTTTGAAGCGTGATTCTATTTACAATATCGATGTGTTGTTCTAGAAAAAAGGGTTTCAGGCATTTATTTTAAAGCTTTGGCATACACATATGTTCCATCCAGACTGGCTCATTTTACGCATTCTGCATCAATCGTTTGAAATAGAAAGACCCAAAGGTCATTGGTCAGAGGTCGTGGTACATCTTTACCTTGAGGTCTGCCTTACCTTGAAGTATTCTGTTCCTTCAGCAAAATTCTTTGCCAAGTTGCCAATGACATTGTCGAGATTTCTGGAAAACAGAAGAAAAGAATGTAACACAACATCCCTCTGCAGCATCTTTTGGTAAGATAAGAGTGCCTATTGGAAAATTATTTTCTTTATTTTTCATCCAAAACATATGTTGTGGGTACTCAAAAATACCTTCTCGTTGAGGTGGTTCTCTTGAGCACCCAAAACAAATGTTTAAATTGAGGGGTAAGAAAATGATTACAATTTTACGCTTATAAAATTCCCTTATCCAGTTCTATGGTACTTATTGAGTATGTGCAAAAGCCCCTATTTGAACACCCATGCTGATGTATACAGCGGGCTAGAGGTCTAAATTTTGATCTGAGACTTCATTAACATGCATACTTTGTGTTTTCGAGCTGCTAAGGCTCTGGTGAGTCTGCATATTTGTACAGGCTTAACTGAGCCTAGCCTGCATACTGATGTGACAAGTACAGTACCGAATTCCCATGTGATGTCCCATATGTTATGGGTAATACTGGTAACATCTGAAAAAGACACTTTAACCCATTACTCTATTGACTTATTTCAGAACATTGCATAATTTTTCTATAAATACCTCAAATTTTCAAATATTTTCCCAAAAATAGTTTTCACATTTCAATAGTTTTGAAATATTATGGAAAATGGAACATTTGCTCCTCAGAGCAAATGTTCCATTTTTCATAATATTTTAAAATAAATCTTACATTTCAAAGGTGTCCCAAGGCGCTTGTGTGGAGTAAATAGTTAAATAAGCTCCCCCAAAAATATTTTCACAAAAAAAAAGCAAAATACAGCTAATTCTCCAAAAGCCTATCAGCCCAAAGTTAACATCTTTAGTTATCAGCAGTTTCAGGTGAAATGAAAAAAGTCAATAAGCAATGCTTATTAGATACCCCCCGCACAGTAAGAGTCAGTGAAAAAACTTGGCAAGTTATAGTTCGAACAAGAAGACCTTAGTTTTGATAAGAAGATTTCAGTAGAATCTGTGCAAACAAAAATTATAAACTCCTTCATGCATATGTTCAATGTGTCTACATTGTATCCGCAAAGTATCAAATTGCTCCATCAAAAGCTGTAGTAGAAGTTGATCGGCCCATAAAGGCACTATCCATGCATATACAAACACCTTATTAGGGAAAAATTGTCTAAGTTCTCACAACTGTCATTTTGTCAAAAATTATCTTTTCTGAACTAAACTCCTTCATGCATATGTTCAGTGTGTCTACATTGTATAGGAAAAGTATCAAATTGTTCCATCGAAAGCTGTGGTAGGAGTTAATTGGCCCGTATATGGCCTATAATAGCATAAGCACAAAGCACTATATTAAAAGCCATTTAGAACTACAAAGGGAAATAACTCTAATAGAATTGGCCCCTAGCCCTTACTTTTTTGTCTCAAGTATTTGTCTTGCATATATGAACATGTTTGCAAGGTTTGATGAAAATCCAGCAATGACTCTTCGAGTTATTAAGGAAAAAGCACTATATTAAAAGCCATTTAGAACTACAAAGGGAAATAACTCTAATAGAATTGGCCCCTAGCCCTTACTTTTTTGTCTAAAGTATTTGTCTTGCATATATGAACATGTTTGCAAGGTTTGATGAAAATCCAGCGATGACTCTTCGAGTTATTAAGGAAACAAAGCGTTACGGACGGACGGACGCACGGACGGACGGATGGACGGACGGACAACGTGAAAACAGTATACCCCCTACAAACAAAGTTTGCGGGGGGTATAATGAGTTTGTTTGTAAATAACATTTCAGCAAAAATCAGTTACTTTTATTACATGTATTTCCTATAATAATACTTTTTGGGTGCCTAGTGCTTGAAAGTACTCCAAACATTTATTCCCTATCAAAAGATGTGTTGAGGGTTTATAAATAAATTCATTCATGTCGAAGATAATAAAAAAGAACTGTGTTGGTTTTGGGTAATTTAAAGAGTCTCATCCAGACCCTCAGCAAGTCTATATACTGATAAGAAATGGTTCTTTTAATCATCCACAGCAAATCTTTTGAAAGATTTTTAATTGGGGAAAATACTAAAATATTCCATATGTTATTTTCCAATATATGGTAAATTTAAAATGCATTTAAGCCCCCCGGTGGCTTAGGCTGCTGTCCGTTCTAAGGCAGTGGTTCTGTTGTTGTTGACTTTTTGTTTATTGTTACTCTCATTGTGGGAGTCTGTAATTGTTCTATGTTTTGTTGTACATTACTTTATGTTCATTCTAGTATTGCAATCATCTTGATGGGGAAGAGATAGCTGGTTGCTTTGCTTAATTTGTCTTCCTTGGTATCGTGATGGTTGAGCGGCTCTTCCTCGTGATGCCACAGGGTTGTCTGCGGTTTGTAATTGTGGTATTTCCTGATCATACTCACTTACTATTTTTACTATGACTGAAGCAGCTACTTTGAGTTTACCCAATTTGTCATCTTGCTGTCATATGGCTGTTACTGTTATTTGTCTCTTCCTTGCAGTGTCGTGGGTTGGTCTGCAGTGTGTGGTTGTGGCATTTCAAAATCATACTACTTCCTTTTTGATATACAGTAAAACCTGTGTAAAACGGCCGCTCTTCAAAAGACTGAAAATTGGTTTTCAAGACCAATTATTGCTTAATACTTTTGACCATCATTAAGCTACCATTTGTCAATAAGATCTTTGTTTAGTCAATTTTTGAGTGGACATTTTACACAGCTTTTACTATACTGAAAGTAAGTAAGGGTGCAAAGATCAGGAATCGATACAATCAAGTACCACACCTGACCCAGGATACCAATGAGAAAGTGACAAACTCATAGTTTGACACCACATATGAGAGCCAAGAGGTCAGCCCTTTCCCAGCAGGTGGCCACAAGGCACATATAAACAGAGGCGCACAAAGGCAAGACAAACACAAGACAGAAAAAAACATAAAAGATCCACAAAAGAAGTATCGCCTTGGAACGGTCAGTAAGATATTTTACTGGAGGGCTTAAACCAGTTTCACGGCGCCAACTGTATGACTTACTTGGAAGCGGTCTGACACTCTACAGAGAGCCCCTCTTCCTTACAGAGCTCCTCAAAGTTGACAATATCTTCCAAATCAGGTATAAATCTGATAGCATTACTACAGCAGTGAAGTCCTCCTGATCGGATCATTCGAATATAGCCCATTGCATTACCTGAAAGAAATTGACATATTTGGTCAAAATGATATTTGTCAAGGATGAAGCCAGAAAGATATAAATGCACATCAAAGGGAGACTGGGACTACTCATAAAAGAAAACTTTTGCTCCCAGAGAAAGTATTTTCTTACATTTAAGCGTAGTCCTTAATGATATGGAGAAAATACTCCTTCACTATGTTTTGCTCACTTTTTAAAGTGGCAGAGTATAAAAATCCTGAAGTTAACCCATAAAGCGCCACCTACAATTCGCACCAGACAACAATTTCAAATTTTGCAGCCTTTTCAAAAATAACAAATAAGGCATGATATTTCATGTAAATCGTCTGCAAGTAAATCAGACGATTATCATGAAATATCATACCTTATTTTTTTCCAAAATTGGGAAAGATGTCGTAAAATTTGTCGTCTGCTGTAGTCGTGATTGGCACTTAAACAATATTGATGGGATAGCCAAATTGAGGAGAAAGATGGTATGAAACATTATGTTTACATCAAATCTGTTCTCCATTGTGTGAATGAAAGATACATGACACTATTACCTATTTGTGTGATGAGCTCTCTGAATTGGTCCAAGAAGCTAAGCCCATCTGGTGTGGTCCCCAACTTTCTAATTGCCTTGTTGAACTTGTCAGCTCTTTCATAAGGATACTGAAAAGGATGAAATTTACATTTACCAATGCTAAAGTAAGTAGATATATCCCCTTTTATCAGTTACCCCTAATATTAACTGAATAGTTTCAACATAACCTAATAAACGTTTCCTATCTCACAGCATGTTACCTTTATCAGGTCATGATGACTTTGCACTTTTTGAATGACGTGGCTAATGACACTGCATCAACACAAAAATCAAAAATTACGTTATAATCACTAGTTTGAAGAGTGTGCAACAATGGGTAAACTGATAAATAGAATACCAGGTTCGCGTCTTTTGATATCAAGTTTACCAGGGCCAGGCTCGGCTTTGAGAATGCATGTTGAATCGCTCGGCAAGCATCGCGATGTCAACAAGCATTCTCAAAGCCTTGCCTGGTAAACTTGATATCAAAAGTCACTCACCTAGTATTCTCTATTTATAAAGTATGAAAGTCAAGATCAGCTGATCAACCTGTCAATTCATTGAAATAAACATCATCATGCAAATGGGCGCATCGCAAATGCACACTTTTTGCAAATAGCGATGATATCTTTTGCACAATTTTTGTTATTTCAAATGTGCACTGTTTTCACACCCCAATCAGGATCAATCAGTGATTAGATAATTTTGCTGACTATCTACTGGAGAACTATGTAACATTTCACTCAAAGTTTACTCCAGACATTTGAGTTGTTATTCCCTCAGAAGAGAAGAGAACTAATAATAGCACAGAAATGTTTCATGCTTACTTTAATAAACAGTTCTATGCATCTCATCCAACCATTTTCATATTTAACGAGTTGTATCTAGCTGTTACGACTTTCAAATACCTTAATTATCCCTAATTAATTTTTAATGTAATGTGAAAAAGGTGCGCAAATATTATGCAGAATTGTGCGCAAATGAAAAAATCAAAGTGCGTAAAAGAAAAGTGCTGGATATATGTTGCACTCTTTTTTCGCAACCCTTATCTGCAGCAATTAGTGATAAGTGACCATGAAATGATGACCTATATATATATATATATATATATATATATATATATATATATATATATAAATATATATATATATATATATATATATATATATATATATATATATATATATATATATATATATATATATATATATATACACAGTCTTTTCTTTCTTCTTATGACATATACTCACAATACAATACGTTTTTGATCTTACACATGTTTGGCAGTCACTTTTATATTTGCGTTTAAACAAAGAACATCAATTTTAAAATTGCCAGAAAAAAATCGAGGCGAAAATGTATAACTTTTCCTATTAAAGTGCTATAAACAAGTCATTGAGAAATGCAAGCGATACACGAGTCCAAGACTGGTTATAAGAGTTCAAAGTTTCTGTTACTACTTCAGTATATTCAAATTTTTGGTACTATACATGCTATAACAACCATGATATTAGTAAGTCTGACTGAAATAAATCACGTGTATCATGTTCCTATTGTCCTCTATCCATTCATCAATTCCAATGAAGGACATAGCTCAAATACTTTTGAATATATTCCAGGATCCAGAGTTTGAATGGTATTTAAACCATTTTTGATACCATAGCAACCTCAATTGTTGTCACACAGAAATGTTATATAATATGCATTCAATCCACAAAATCCTCAATCCACATTTAAAGTTTCATAAGCCCAGCTTATATGCTGGTTGAATTATCATAGGATCCAGGTTTTATCCCAGTAATTTCTAGGTAATTGTTACCATGGTGACCATGATTTGTGTTTTACCAACAAAAACTAATTGTGCATTAAGTTAATTATATTATGTATTGACTGTCCTGTATGCACTCACAAATGAACATGGACTAAGTTAAAAAAGATGAAATTGGGGTTCTTCTGAAAAAAGAGTATTTCCTTTAAATCAAATGATAATATAATTTGATAAGAAAAAGCCATGACATGTGATTTCCAACAATGTGGCATTTTGACAAGTGTAGACTCAGACGAGCCTGTGCAGCCTCCTTTTAAGCTTAGAAACTCCAAATGATGTTCAGTCGGTAGAATTACACACATAGAATACTCAAGCCACTAGCAAAGGCTCTTATCAAACTGCGCATGTGTGCATCCTGATCTGCGGCTTTGCTGGTCGTAAATACCACACTGTTGGAAATTTCACATAGGGGCTCAATTATGTTGTGAGTAATTAACCATTTTCCTGCCATACAGGACATCTGTTGTCTACTCTCTCATCTGCTTCTGTAATTTGATAGCCTGTAATGCTACAACTATATGTACCCAAATCTTCGTAGTGTTTGCTTCCATGGTAAAGCAGACATATTGAGCTGACAAATTTTCAAGACAAAAATATTGGCAAAATAAGGGCCAAAAAGAACTTTTTCACTTTGTTTGTCTTCCGATCAACATCTTTTAACTCAAACTATTGATAATTCAGTGAAAACTCAGCTCACATGGAATAAGAATTAACAAAAAAAATGTGATTTCCTTAAAAGAATTTCCATTCATAGGTTGCGTTAAGCAACTATTTGAGCGACAATCGTAAATTTTCCTTATCTATCAGTTTAAACATGTTTTTGTACTCAAAAGAACCGTCTCAATGAGACGGTTCTTTTGAGTACCAACAACATGTTTTGAGAAATAAGAAAATAATTTCCAATTACACATGTTTAATGGAGGCCTGAT
The DNA here is from genome assembly GCA_964019695.1 of Loripinus fragilis. Lineage (NCBI taxonomy): Eukaryota > Metazoa > Mollusca > Bivalvia > Lucinida > Lucinidae > Loripinus > Loripinus fragilis. The sequence continues at coordinate 17,069,123 of OZ026520.1, forward strand.
ATGGAGTACGAGTTTAAAAAAGTTAACTGTTAAAACCAACTAGTCTAAGAGATGAAATGGTTACTTACCTTTTGATCTGTCTGCATGTGATTTTCTTTAAAGAATTTCCAGTCCTGTTAAAAAGAAAATAGACAAAACAACAAAAATAGATGACCCTGATATAATGTTTACCCCGCAATAATTCCTACTCAATGTTTTATTGTTTTTCGGCGATTTTGATTGGTCCATTGGTAAAATTAAATGGTTTTTACACTTCAATAAAACCCGTGCATATGAATATTTGATATCTGCCTTGATTTCACAGTGCTAATAACAAACTGTACATAAAACTTCGAATTTAAGAGACAAGTAGGGTACCCTATTGTTGTGTCCGAGATAAAAAACTATAGTTAAACATGTTGAAAGCTCATTTGAAAACCCTTACACCGTGTGAGGGTGCATCTTCAAAGCAACAGGAGGAACTCTAAGAAATGAACCCGATGACGTGGTTATGTGACGTCACTTAACACAAACAGTCACGTCATCGAAGAGAATTGGCATCAAAACAATGGCTACATCAATAACGAAATGTTTCAATACAGTTTGACAGCATGAAAACGAACTTTTTAGGTTAACGCTTAGGGCCTATTAGGCCTAATGTGGGGATTTTAGGCAGGGACTTGTGAAGGTAAACTTGTGCTTTTTAAAACCTGTCATTCCGTGGAAGGGCCTTAATCTAAATGCTCTTCAATGAGCCCAGCAAGCTAAAGAAATCAATTCCAAACTAAATGTTGTTTTTGAGCTCATGCTCATATACTCACTCCAAATAGAGTGCAATTTTAATCATTATTTAACATAACAAAGTTTTGAACTGACATAATTTTCAAGATGGCTGCCCCATCTTTCATAGACAGCAGTTACGAACTATTTTCCTTCAGTGGGCTTTTAAATTTGAAATGTTGTCAACAACCCTTTACAAATGTGCTGTTTTGTTCCAAAGTTGGAATTATAAGGAATGCAATTTAATTTTTTGGTTTTTCTCGATGTGTAAACTCCAGTGAATCACTCACAAATTTAACATAAAGCCCTTAGGGCTTTATTCAATTTGTGAAAGATTTGCCGGAGTTTACACATCGATAAAAACCAAAAAAAAAAATTTCATTCCTATAATAAAGGTAAATTAATATGTTCATCCATTTGTGTCTAAAATAATTAAATTTTAATTACACACTCTTATCTAAAGTCTGTTTGTTAAAAATTACATGTACATGTGTGCTCAGAGAAAAACTCAGATCAACCTGAGCATCAAAGAGTCAAGCCAGGCCTGAGATTATAAAACTGTGTTCATGCTCAACTCAAATGAGCATGCAATTTATTATCATAGTAATATCAAAATAAAAGCAAATGAAGCAACTTCTATGTTCAGATCAGAAGACAATACCATTTGTTCGGATCATTAATTAAAATATGCCAACAATTGTTGACATTTTAAAATCTATGGCACAAAAAAAGCACATTCTCATGTGAGTTGAGCATGAAAAAAGGTGTTTGACCCTTGTACCTGATATTTCACTATGCATGGGTAGCTAATTAAGGACTCATGATTTCTTCATGCAGATAGAGAAGACCGATCAGACTGGGCAAGTGCCCAGGCTGATCTGAGTCTTCTCTAGGCAAATAAGTCAATGTGTTGTTTTTGTCATGCCCTTGCTCATATATCTTTAAGTGAAGAGACTTACCTTAATGAGACGAGACTTGATGTGTTCATCATACATGAACTGTGAGAAAATGTAGAACTTCTTCCTTAGAAACTGGTATGTGAAGTTAACCTGTGAATATGGTAATAAAGTGAAAAGACTCACCTTAATGAGACGAGACTTGATGTGTTCATCATACATGAACTGTGAGAAAATGTAGAACTTCTTTCTCAGAAACTGGTATGTGAAGTTAACCTGTGAACATTGAAGGTATGGAAAATTATATCTACAAAACTTAAAAACATGCCACAGCAACCAGAATTCTGCTTGAACACCTGAAGTCTGCTTGAAATGGAAATTTATTTACAACTTCTTTTGAAAACATATGTTGTTTGTGGGTACTCAAAAACACCATCTCAATGGGACCAGAATTCTGTATGAAATGGAATTTTTTGAACAACTTCTTTTAAAAGCATATGTTGTGGGTACTCAAAAGAGCCGTCTCAATGAGGTGGCTCTTTTGAGCACCCAAAACAAATGTTTAAACTTAGCTTGTGGATAAGGAAAGGATAAGAAAAAAGGACCATCTAAGGACCATTCCCATGAAGTTTGGTGAAATTCTATCGAGTGGTTTAGTGAGAGATAACGTTTAAAGAAAAGTTGTGAATGACTGATAGAGAACAATGGACATTAGATATCAGAGGATCACAAACGTTAACATTGAGTCCATGGCTCAGGTGAGCTAAAATAGCAACGCATTATCCACATATAGGGATAAGGTCTACCAATTCAGTACAGCAATACAACAGCTGTTGCAATGTAGAAATAATCTGAGAAAAAATGGCCATGCATCAAGTATCAAAATATCATTTCTTAGCTCATAGTTATGTAGCTTTCAGATATCAAAATGATTGTTAACACAGGACAAATGAAAAAAGTCAATAAGCAATGCTTATTAGAAACCCCTCGCACAGTAAGAGTCATAGAAAAAACTTGTCAAGTTATAGTTCAAACCAGCAGACTTTAGTTTTGAAAAGAAGATTTCAGTATAATATGTGCAAACAAAAATTATAACACTCCTTCATGCATATGTTCAATGTGTCTACATTGTATCGGCAAAGTATCAAATTGCTCCATTAAAAGCTGTGGTAGAAGTTGATTGGCCTATTAAGGCACCATCTATGCATATACAAAAGCCCTATTAGGGAAATATTGTCTAAGTTCTCACAGCTGTCATTTTGTCAAAAATGATTTTTTCTAAACCAAACTCCTACATGCATATGTTCAATGTGTCTACATTGTATAGGAAAAGTATCAAATTGCTCCATCAAAAGCTGTGGTAGGAGTTGATCGGCCCATAAAGGCACCATCTATGCATATACAAAAGCAATATTAGGGAAAAATTATCTAAGTTCTCACAGCTGTCATTTTGTCAAAAATTATTTTTTCTGAACCAAACTCCTTCATGCATATGTTCAATGTGCTTACATTGTATCAGCAAAGTATCAAATTGCTCCATCAAAAGCTGTGGTAGGAGTTGATCGGCCCATAAAGGCACCATCTATGCATATACAAAAGCCCTATTAGGGAAATATTGTCTAAGTTCTCACAGCTGTCATTTTGTCAAAAATGATTTTTTCTAAACCAAACTCCTACATGCATATGTTCAATGTGTCTACATTGTATAGGAAAAGTATCAAATTGCTCCATCAAAAGCTGTGGTAGGAGTTGATCGGCCCATAAAGGCACCATCTATGCATATACAAAAGCCCTATTAGGGAAATATTGTCTAAGTTCTCACAGCTGTCATTTTGTCAAATTATTTTTTCTGAACCAAACTCCTTCATGCATATGTTCAATGTGCTTACATTGTATAGGAAAAGTATCAAATTGAAAAGTATCAAATTGTTCCATCAAAAGCTGTGGTAGGAGCTGATGGGCCCATGTATGGCCTATAACAGCATAAGCATAAAACCCTATATTAAAAGCCATTTAGAACTACAAAGGGAAATAACTCTGATAGAATTGGCCCCTAGCCCTTACTTTTTTGTCTAAAAAATTTGTCTAATATATATGAACATGTTTGCAAGGTTTAATGAAAATCCAGCAATGACTCTTCAAGATATTAAGGAAACAAAGCGTTACGGACGGACGGACGGACACACGGATGGACGCACAGACAACGTGAAAACAGTATACCCCCCTACAAACAAAGTTTGAGGGGGGTATAAAGATACACCTGTTTTCTGCCACAGAAAACCAAAAGTCTTGTCCAAACATGTTGATATGAATTGATATCTTTTTAAATTTCAAACAATTGGCTATATGATATGTACACATTTAATTTTGTTTACATTTTCAAAGCAAGCCTTTAATGAATCTTTAGAGTTTTGCAACCTTTCATAGCCTCATGAACAACACAAAATTTTATTGAGCGCTGCCAAGCTCATTTGCCTGTGCAATACGCTTCGAACATCGAATTCATTCGCCAGATGAGACACTAGAGTTGTGATTGACAGTGAGCAACACCTGAGTTGCATGTGCAAAAAAGCTTCTTGTTTGCTCCATTGGCTGCCTGTGTTCACACTGGCTGTTCTGCTTTTCCGTTTTGCACTCCACCAAAACCGTTAGTATGATTAAATATTAAATACAAAATTGTTTTATCTCCTAAATTATAATTGATTTCTGTATATTAGTTATTTATAATAAAATGTAAATATAAGCAATAAATTCAATTTTTGGAAAGTTCATGGAATCATGAACACTTCGGGTCTCTTGCAAAGTAACTTTGCAAGAGACCTGACGTATTCATGACTCCATGAACCCTGCAAAAATTGAATTCATTTCTTAAAACAAAATGAGGAAATATCCCTGAACACTGTGGTTAGAGTTATCAACTTACTGTGGTATTCATAATTACATTGCCATGTGTTCTAATAGAGTTGGCTATATGACAGATGTTGATTGTGGTTAGAGTTATCAACTTACTGTGGTATTCATAATTCCAGTGCCATGTGTTCTGATAGAGTTGGCTATATGGCGGATGTTGATTGTGATTAGAGTTATCAACTTACTGTGGTATTCATAATTCCAGTGCCATGTGTTCTGATAGAGTTGGCTATATGGCGGATGTTGATTGTGATTAGAGTTATCAACTTACTGTGGTATTCATAATTCCAGTGCCATGTGTTCTGATAGAGTTGGCTATATGGCGGATGTTGATTGTGATTAGAGTTATCAACTTACTGTGGTATTCATAATTCCAGTGCCATGTGTTCTAATAGAGTTGGCTATATGGCGGATGTTGATAGTGATTAGAGTTATCAACTTACTGTGGTATTCATAATTCCAGTGCCATGTGTTCTGATAGAGTTGGCTATATGGCGGATGTTGATAGTGATTAGAGTTATCAACTTACTGTGGTATTCATAATTCCAGTGCCATGTGTTCTGATAGAGTTGGCTATATGGCGGATGTTGATAGTGATTAGAGTTATCAACTTACTGTGGTATTCATAATCCCAGTGCCATGTGTTCTGATAGAGTTGGCTATATGACAGATGTTGATTGTGGTTAGAGTTATCAACTTACTGTGGTATTCTTAATTCCAGTGCCATGTGTTCTGATAGAGTTGGCTATATGGCGGATGTTGATTGTGATTAGAGTTATCAACTTACTGTGGTATTCATAATTCCAGTGCCATGTGTTCTGATAGAGTTGGCTATATGGCGGATGTTGATTGTGATTAGAGTTATCAACTTACTGTGGTATTCATAATTCCAGTGCCATGTGTTCTGATAGAGTTGGCTATATGGCGGATGTTGATTGTGATTAGAGTTATCAACTTACTGTGGTATTCATAATTCCAGTGCCATGTGTTCTGATAGAGTTGGCTATATGGCGGATGTTGATTGTGGTTAGAGTTATCAACTTACTGTGGTATTCATAATTCCAGTGCCATGTGTTCTGATAGAGTTGGCTATATGGCGGATGTTGATTGTGGTTAGAGTTATCAACTTACTGTGGTATTCATAATTCCAGTGCCATGTGTTCTTATGGAGTTGGCTATATGGCGGATGTTGATAGTGATTAGAGTTATCAACTTACTGTAATATTCATAATTCCAGTGCCATGTGTTCTGATAGAGTTGGCTATATGGCAGATGTTGATTGTGATTAGAGTTATCAACTTACTGTGGTATTCATAATCCCAGTGCCATGTGTTCTGATAGAGTTGGCTATATGGCGGATGTTGATTGTGATTAGAGTTATCAACTTACTGTGGTATTCATAATCCCAGTGCCATGTGTTCTGAAAGAGTTGGCTATATGGCGGATGTTGATTGTGGTTAGAGTTATCAACTTACTGTGGTATTCATAATTCCAGTGCCATGTGTTCTTATGGAGTTGGCTATATGGCGGATGTTGATTGTGATTAGAGTTATCAACTTACTGTGGTATTCATAATTCCAGTGCCATGTGTTCTTATGGAGTTGGCTATATGGCGGATGTTGATAGTGATTAGAGTTATCAACTTACTGTGGTATTCATAATTCCAGTGCCATGTGTTCTGATAGAGTTGGCTATATGGCGGATGTTGATTGTGATTAGAGTTATCAACTTACTGTGGTATTCATAATTCCAGTGCCATGTGTTCTGATAGAGTTGGCTATATGGCGGATGTTGATTGTGATTAGAGTTATCAACTTACTGTGGTATTCATAATTCCAGTGCCATGTGTTCTGATAGAGTTGGCTATATGGCGGATGTTGATAGTGATTAGAGTTATCAACTTACTGTGGTATTCATAATTCCAGTGCCATGTGTTCTGATAGAGTTGGCTATATGGCGGATGTTGATTGTGATTAGAGTTATCAACTTACTGTGGTATTCATAATTCCAGTGCCATGTGTTCTGATAGAGTTGGCTATATGGCGGATGTTGATAGTGATTAGAGTTATCAACTTACTGTGGTATTCATAATTCCAGTGCCATGTGTTCTGATAGAGTTGGCTATATGGCGGATGTTGATAGTGATTAGAGTTATCAACTTACTGTGGTATTCATAATTCCAGTGCCATGTGTTCTGATAGAGTTGGCTATATGGCGGATGTTGATTGTGATTAGAGTTATCAACTTACTGTGGTATTCATAATTCCAGTGCCATGTGTTCTTATGGAGTTGGCTATATGGCGGATGTTGATTGTGATTAGAGTTATCAACTTACTGTGGTATTCATAATTCCAGTGCCATGTGTTCTTATGGAGTTGGCTATATGACGGATGTTGATTGTGATTAGAGTTATCAACTTACTGTGGTATTCATAATTCCAGTGCCATGTGTTCTAATAGAGTTGGCTATATGGCGGATGTTGATTGTGATTAGAGTTATCAACTTACTGTGGTATTCATAATTCCAGTGCCATGTGTTCTGATAGAGTTGGCTATATGGCGGATGTTGATTGTGATTAGAGTTATCAACTTACTGTGGTATTCATAATTCCAGTGCCATGTGTTCTTATGGAGTTGGCTATATGGCGGATGTTGATTGTGATTAGAGTTATCAACTTACTGTGGTATTCATAATCCCAGTGCCATGTGTTCTTATAGAGTTGGCTATATGGCGGATGTTGATAGTGATTAGAGTTATCAACTTACTGTGGTATTCATAATTCCAGTGCCATGTGTTCTGATAGAGTTGGCTATATGGCGGATGTTGATTGTGATTAGAGTTATCAACTTACTGTGGTATTCATAATTCCAGTGCCATGTGTTCTGATAGAGTTGGCTATATGGCGGATGTTGATAGTGATTAGAGTTATCAACTTACTGTGGTATTCATAATTCCAGTGCCATGTGTTCTGATAGAGTTGGCTATATGGCGGATGTTGATAGTGATTAGAGTTATCAACTTACTGTGGTATTCATAATTCCAGTGCCATGTGTTCTGATAGAGTTGGCTATATGACGGATGTTGATTGTATTCAAATGCTTGTTATTACTGGACAGCTCTACAAATATCTGAAAGAAAAAAAATGAAATGCTTAATATGACATAAAGTTTAAGTGAAAATAAATTGAATTAGAGTGTCTCACAGAGGCACAATTAATGAGCAACACAACAAATATTTGGTAAAAAAATAGAAATTCAGGAAATCTTCCACTGTAAGGCACATAAGCTGGAAGAAACTCAGTAATGTTAAATTGTCTGTTATTTTTTTTTTTGGATTTAACAACCAAATATTTTAAGTACTGATATCATTATTATTGACATGGTTATAAATGAAATACATCAACTCTATAAAAGCACTGTGTGTACAACTTTTTTTCAGATTTTCTGAAAACAGAGGTGATACAGATAAGCTGGCTTCTGATGAAGCCAGCTAATCAGAATCACACTAGTTTTCATCAACACTATGAATTAATATAAATGATAAATTATACCACTAGACTGAATGGAAATCAGATGTTGATATTCCATACTTGCATAAATACCTATTTGTATAGCTGTTTTAACCCTTTGTCAAATAAACAAAAATCCATGTTCAAATCAGGAGATTCACCTGTTGTTTGAACATGTGTTTAAACTTGACAATACTTAAAATGATCCCTGAGTTATTTGCATGATGTTACATACGGAAAGATTTGACGACCAGACCGATCATTTTGCCGATGGTTTTGTTCGCAAAACATTGCGTATGTCTATGAGACTGGAACCATGTTATGAAAGTCAATACTTTAAAGCTGATGCCATTTTGTTTTGAGAAAAGGGATATTTTAATGGTAAGCAGTGTTTTCAGTGCAAAGGTTGGAATAAGGTAAAATATGCCAGAATAACGATCACACATGTTTGTTTCATTGCATTAACATTTGCCTGGTCCCTTGGGAGATGTTTGAACACTTGGCCTGTTGGCCCCGTGTTCAAATGGCTTCCTCAGGACTTGGCAAATGATAATGCTCAAAAAAATGTGATCCCTGTATTCTTACCTGATTATTGAGATTATACAGGTATCTTGAGACAAACACATGTATATTTCTCATGATCTCTAGCACATCCAGTCCCTGCTCTAAGGTCTGCCTAGGAAGATGTTCTCACCTGATTGTTGAGATTATACAGGTATCTTGAGACAAACACATGTATATTTCTCATGATCTCTAGCACATCCAGTCCCTGCTCTAAGGTCTGCCTAGGAAGATGTTCTCACCTGATTGTTGAGATTATACAGGTATCTTGAGACAAACACATGTATATTTCTCATGATCTCTAGCACATCCAGTCCCTGCTCTAAGGTCTGCCTAGGAAGATGTTCTCACCTGATTGTTGAGATTATACAGGTATCTTGAGACAAACACATGTATATTTCTCATGATCTCTAGCACATCCAGTCCCTGCTCCAAGGTCTGACTAGGAAGATGAGACTCTAAGAGAGACAGCTTGTATTTCTGTTCAGCCATATTCTTCATCTCCCCATAGGTTCTCCAGTCATGGAGGGCCACTGTTGTGAGGTTGTAGAATGTCTTGTTGAGGTAATGCTCCACATAGGCTGAAAATAAATTAGCATTGTTTTGGGGGGTTTCTTTTGAGGTACCTGTAACATCCAGGTTAATCCTTTGAATTTGTTTGTTAAATTTGATTCTTTACGTCCCATCAACAATCTTTCAGTTAAACAGGTGTGAACTAGTACTAAGGTAGGATAAATGTGTCTTGCTCTAAGACCACAACGCAGTGATGCTCATGAGGCTGGAACCTGCGGCCCCTCGGTTTCGAGTCAAGCACTCTACCACTGAGCCATTGCGCTCGCTGAACTCTTTGTTTACTAATAGATTCTTCCTTCTGATTTGATACAATAAGCTTGGGATAGTCCATTGTACATACCTACAAGTGTCAGGTTATAATTTTTTAAAAATTTTGTATTATTTTGTCTGAAGATCTTTTTTACCTTTACAAACAGTGTAGACCCTGATGAAATGCCGCATTATGCGGCATTTCATCTGGGTCTTCACTGTTTGTAAAAGTATCCGTTTAGGGGTTTCCATATACAAAGGGTTAACATCCCAGTGCTATGGTCATAACTTACTGGTCAGTTAGCCCTTAGAGTGCCACCTAAAATTTGCAGCAGACAACATTTTGGGGCTCCGTTAAAAAAACAAACAAGGCTAGAGATTTCAAAAATTGCCAGGTACACTTAAAATTGACATTTTGATATAACACAATTTTATAGATGTTTTAAAAATGCCAACAATTGTTTTTTTTTTTAATATTTATTAGCAAAATAAATGCAACATCTAGGTGTTCAAAGCATCAAAAATCTTCATTTTTCAGTATTTTAGGTTTTATGAGTAGTTGAAATGTCATGCTCAATCCAGTTGAGCATGAGAAGATTTATAACCTGGTCTGCTCCTTTCAAACTTTAAACTTTGCAGCATTTCTCTATTCAGGATGATTCTGACTATAGAAACAACTCACTTTTCACATTAATATATCTGTCAAACAATCTGATAGGTCTCAACTTGAGCAGCTGTGATAGGTCTTTCAAGCCAATCTTAAATGGATTACGATCATCCAGCTGGAGATGTAGATGGATCTGTAGACGTAGGTCTGTCTCTATTTCTCGACACAATGGATCTAGTAGATTCTGCAAGTTAAAGGAAACATTGAGAAATTTTAAAAGGTTCCATTTCACTATATATGAGGGTAGGTAGGCAATTTCTCTCCACCCCCCCCCCCCCCCACAAAGTTCCATATCTTAAAAATGGAGGACAAAATATCCCATGCCAATTTTGGCTACCCTGGACAAAACATCCCATACAGATTTGACACCCTGGACAAAACATCCCATGCCATTTCTGCCACCCTGAACAAAACATGCCACTTTCGGGTTAAGAATGTGTATTTAATAACAGGGTGCTCAATGAGCTGGTTCTCTTGAGCATCCAAAACAAATATTTAAACTGATGGATAAGAAAATATTGACAATTTTACACCCAATTTATGTTCTAGCTGAACCTATGGCCTTGGGTGGTCATCTATGGGATATGTATAAAACTCTGATGAGCAAGCTCATATCTATAGTAAAACCTGTCTTAAGCAACCATTAAAAAAAAGAAAAAAACAAAGAACTTAATGACAAATGGTAGCTTAATGCTGGTCAAAAGTATGGCAGAATGCTCCCCTGGAGCATTCTGCAATACTTTTCACCTGCATTAAGCAATAATCGGTCATGAAAACCAATTTTCGGTCTTCTTGTTAGTGGTTGCTTAAGACAGGTTTTACTGTATATTTGTCTTAACCTTTTCTTGACTGGAATCAGGGAATCCCTCAGTATTCAAGGGTTGAAAAGCCTAAAACTACACCTACCTCTTTAACTTGATCAAATATTTCCTTGTCAAAGCTGTCAAACAGATCTTGTGGTGACTTCAGATGTCTAATATAGGACATAGGTTGTATACAGTCTCTTAAGGCACCAAATATATACTGAAATATGTATAAAAATAATTTTAAACTCAGCAGCAAAATGAAAAAAAAACTAGTCAATCTTAATTCATAGCATAACCTTAGTTAAGATTTATTTCAAATAAATAAAAATAGTTTTTATATAAACTTTTTAGTTTGATTGGAAACAGCTTGCCTGACTGCAGACCCAGGGGTTGCAAGTTCCATCCCAACCCATACTTTCGTGGAGATTGATGATGAACTAACTTTCTGCGGCCATTCTCCTCCCTTCTGCTGATTCAAGAAGGGCTGTTGTCAGTTACAAGCGAAAGTATGTGCACGAAGTACTGGTTAGCCCCTTAGTCAAGCTTGACCAGGAAAAAAGTGTGGTTAGGTGAACTGACCGTCCCAACATGACCATAGCTGTTGACTGGGATGTTAAGCAGCAACCAAACAAACAACTCCATTTGTGATTTTCAAACATGTTTTACATGTAAAACAACTTACCTGGACTCTGTGAGTATCTGTGACATTTTCAAACATTTCTGACAAGGGAGATAACTTACCTGGACTCTGTGAGTATTTTTGACATTTTCAAACATTTCTGACAAGGGAGATAACTTACTTGGACTCTGTGAGTATCTGTGACATTTTCAAACATTTCCGACAGGTAGATTGGGATTATAACTCTGTGCCAGTAGATGAAACTGCAGTCACAGGCTCTTCTCACTCTAAAATGATAAATAATATTTTATGAAGTAGAGTGCAGTCCCTTTATAATGCTAAATTTGGGGTCCATAGGAATGGACCATGTTTTAAGTGAATCCTGTTATAAAGAAACAATTTTACAATGGAATTATAGGAAAATGACCATTTTATTGTCATTTTCCTATAATTCCTTTGTAAAATTCTATGGTAAAAACATTTGGGCTGATCTTTAAGAGCAAATTCTTGAAAAAAAAAAGCAAAGATGAAAGGCATGCAGATAAAGGATCCTAAAACTCAGATATTCTACCAGTGAACAAGATATGTTTGTAAAGAACATATATAATTAACCCTTTCCCTCATAGAGACCATTTTTGATGCTTTTGCAAACTGAGCAGACCTAGATCAGGCAGCTATTGTAAAAGCAGCTTGATCAGGGTCTACTTTGTTTGCTAATGGAAATATGATCCTACGTTTGTGGACCTGACAAGTAATTTCTTTGTTCTATATACCAACATGAAAGATTATTCAAAGTGGGTGGAGCCTAGCATTAATATTCATGAAGGGTAAAAGTAAAGCTATATTGATTTTCAAAAGAAATGAAATAGCAAGGTCATATATTTTGGTATACATGTATCAGAGAAGCTCTCACACAGGGTATATACTTTTTTTTTTTAAAAAAACAGAGCTCTAGGTCCAGTAGTTCAATGGCCTATGCTTAAACTTTGGTGCAGGTAAACAAAGACACGCACACACCAAAACAATATGGCCCTATTTTTAAATAACCAAGGCCTAAAATCATCATGTCAATGCATTATACCAGGCTTCAGGACAAATGATCTGACCGTCCCATATCACAAAAACACCCAGTGCATGACAACACTAACAAAATAGCATATACTAAGTGCATATATTTAACCCTTTCCTTCATGAATATTCATGCTATATCCACCCACTATGAATAATTATATAAATAAACTTTCATGTTGGTACATAGGACAAAGAAATTACTTTTCAGGTCCACTATACCTCTACCACAACCTCTAGGTAATGACCCTTGATTCATTCAATTCATTTAAGAAATGAATTCAATTTTTGGAATGTTCATGGAATCATGAATACTTTGGGTCTCTTGCAAAGTAAGTATCGACCAAAGGGCTTCACTTTATCTTTGCAAGAGACCTGAAGTATTCATGATTCCATGAACATTTATTGCTTATATTTACATTTTATTATAAATATTTAAAATATAAAAATTATTTTCAATTTAGGTTTGTACGTGCCACTCTGGTGTGGCTCTCTGTCAATCACAACACCAGTATCACTTCTGGCAAATGAGTTTGATGTTCGAAGCGTATTGCACGGGCATGTGAGCTTGGCAGCTGTCAATCAAGTTTGTGTAATTCATGAGGCTATGAACGGTTGCAAAAATCTAAAGATTCATTAAAAGATTGTTTCGAAAATGTAAATATTTACGGTTACAGTCATGCCTCAAAGCATTTTGTGGAAGTATAGTGTAGGATCATATACATCATATTTCCATAAGCAAATACAGCAAGAAGTGAGCAAAGCTCACATACCCCCGGCGGTAGCCATTAGAGGTTGTAACACTTTAAGAGAAAAGTCAAAATTGTCAAAGATTTCATAATCCTAAATCAAGCAGCTTCTGAGAAAACTGTCCATATGTGTTATATAGGAGTGACAGAAGGAAAAATTGAAATTTTGAAAAAAGAATGCAAAATGAGGATTAGCATCTTAATTTTCATTTACACAATACACTTTGCCTATCTGAAAGTGTACACAAAATTTCATAATCCTAAATCAAGTAGTTGCTGAGAAAATTCTGACAAAAAAGTCCATATGTGTTAGCAGGAAAAAATGAAAAAGGGCAAAATGAGCTTAAGCATCTTTATTTTCATTTACACAATACACTTAGCCTATCTGAAGGTGTACACAAAATTTGAAAACACTGGCTCCAATAGGAACCAAGAAATCTGTGACAGAAATTTTCATTGGAGAGAAAGAAAAATGAATAAATAAAGGAACTGATAAGCAATATGTGGCTGTTTTTTTGCTACACAATACAACTAATCACTATCAAGCTTTGTACCAATTTCAGAATCGTAACTCAAGTAGTTGCTGAGAAATCTGAGACAGAAAAAATGTCCATATGTATTATATAAGAGTGAAAGAAGGAAAAAATGAAAAATTGAAAAAAGAAGGCAAAATGAGGATTAGCATCTTAATTTCCATTTACACAGTACACTTTGCCCACCTGAAGGTGTACACAAAATTTTAAAACACCGGCTACAATAGGAGCTGAGAAATCTGGGACAGAAATTTCCATTGGAGAGAAAGAAAAATGAACAAATAAAAGGACTGATAAGCATTATGTGGCTGTTTTTTGTTACACAATACAACTCATCACTATCAAGATTTGTACCAATTTCAGAACCCTAACCCAAGTAGTTGCTGAGAAATCTTTGACAAAATAAAAAGTTTACAAACAAACAAACATAATTACAGAAAAGGCAAAAACTATATACCCCCTATATACTTCCTACCGGGGGTATAATCAGAGTAGACTCTGATCAGGCAGCTCTTACAAGAGTCTACTCTTACCCAGTAGGAAGTATATAGGGGGTATTACAAGAGCTGCCTGATCTGGGTCTACTCTGTTTACTAGAGTGTTAAAAGGCGTCTCTATGAGGTAAAAGGTTAAGTCATCCTTTAAATGTACATGTCCAGCTTTTGAGTGAGACTAAATGCCTATCCTTATGGGTTTTTTGCTTATGCACATAAGGCATATAAGGTAGTGCTATAATTTCTATGGGTATTCTTCTAGCTAGAAATTAAATTAACATTGTTGGAATCACAGGCTGACTCACTTTCATGCTGTTATAAATGCCAGCCCATAAGGCTAAGGTAGTGATATAATTTCTATGTGTATTCTAGCTAGAAATTGAATTAACATTGTTGGAATCACAGGCTGACTCTCTTTCATACTGCTATAAACCCCAGCCCATAAGGCTAAGGTAGTGCTATAATTTCTATGTGTATTCTAGCTAGAAATTGAATTTACATTGTTGGATTCACAGGCTGACTCTCTTTCATGCTGTTATAAATGCCAGCCAATAAGGCTAAGGTAGTGCTATAATTTCTATGTGTATTCTAGCAAGAAACTGAATTAACAATGTTGGAATCACAGGCTGTCTCTCTTTCATGCTGTTATAAATGCCAGCCCACAAGGCTAAGGTAGTGCTATAATTTCTATATGTATTCTAGCAAGAAACTGAATTAATATGTTGGAATCACAGGCTGACTCTCTTTCATGCTGCTATAAACCCCAGCCCATAAGGCTAAGGTAGTGATATAATTTCTATGTGTATTCTAGCTAGAAATTGAATTAACATTGTTGGCTTCACAGGCTGACTCTCTTTCATGCTGTTATAAATGCCAGCCCATAAGGCTAAGGTAGTGATATAATTTCTATGTGTATTCTAGCAAGAAATTGAATTAACATTGTTGGAATCATAGGCTGACTCTCTTTCATGCTGCTATAAATGCCAGCACATAAGGCTAAGGTAGTGATATAATTTCTATGTGTATTCTAGCAAGAAATTATATTAACATTGTTGGATTCACAGGCTGACTCTGTTAAAGTTTAGGTGTTACAAAAAGGGACATAAATCATATCTGACACAGTTACTTACCTTTGGTGTAATATGACGTCATTAACGTCATAGCAACGTTGGATTGTCTTGTAAATGTTACTGTCATGTCTACATGAAGTTCTAGTGCTTAAGTGTTGCTAATAAATATTATGTCAATGGCAGTTGGAGTTTATTATGGAATTTAACAAATGGTAGCAGAGCGAGGTTACAAAGATTCTTGGCATATGGAATAAATTATTTGGAGTTTGGTGAATCCTCAATGTGGGGGAAATTTTTCTACAGTGTAAAGAAGAGATCCTCAGTGTGGGGGAATATTACTACAGTGAACAGAAGAGATCCTCAGTGTGGGGGAATAGTTCTAGAGTGTAAAGAAGACATCCTCAGTGTGGGGGAATAGTTCTAGAGTGTAAAGAAGAGATCCTCAGTGTGGGGGAATAGTTCTAGAGTGTAAAGAAGAGATCCTCAGTGTGGGGGAATATTACTACAGTGAACAGAAGAGATCCTCAGTGTGGGGGAATAGTTCTAGAGTGTGAAGAAGAGATCCTCAGTGTGGGGGAATAGTTCTAGAGTGTAAAGAAGAGATCCTCAGTGTGGGGGAATAGTTCTAGAGTGTAAAGAAGAGATCCTCAGTGTGGGGGAATATTGAAAAGAGTGTAAAGAAGAATCCTCGGTGTGGGGGAACATTGTATAGAGTAAAGAAGAGATCATCAGTGAGGGATAACATTGTAAAGAGTGTGAAGAAGAATCCTCGGCGTGGGGGAACATTCTGTCTTGTGTCTACAAAAGAGATTTTCAGCGTTGAGGAACATTGTAAAGTTTTAGGAAGAAATTGCCAATGTGTGAAAAATTAAAGAGTTAAGTTTGGGTGTTCATTTAGTCAAAAGAAGACAACTTTGGTTCGCAGAAACAAAAAAAAGGAGCTGAAAAAGACTAGTAAGTGGATTTAAAGTTTCATTTTTGGTACATAACAGCATCAGAATGACCACAAAGATAAATCCCTCCTCATTTAACAGTGCAAAATCATATGAGAGGTATAAGCAAGAGCTACTAGCCTGGAGGGAAATAACCAAACTAAGTAAGAACAAACAGGGCATAGCAGTGGCCTTATCCTTGCCAGAAGATGATGAAAACAAAATTAAGGATAAGGTATTTGACCAGATAGCACTGGATGAATTGAAAGATGAAGATGGGCTGGATATTCTTATTACGTTTTTAGACAAACATCTGGGTAAAGATGACTTCGCGGTAGTATTGAAAAATTTGAAGACTTTGATGATTTTAAAAGAAAAGAAGGGCAGATAATCCAGGAATTCATAGCCATGTTTGATTGTAAGTACAGAAAAATAGAAAAGAAAGATATGTCGCTGCCTTCTGAGATTTTAGCCTCTAAACTTTTAAATAAAGCCAACATTACCAAGGAAGAAAAGCTACTGGTACTAACTGGCATGAACTTTGACAACAAAGCATATCTATTTGAGGAAGCTAAATCTTCCTTAAAGAAGTTCAAAGGAGATGACGTACATGCAAGAGATAATGAAAATGTAAGCATCAAGCTAGAGCCAGCATATTTAGCAGAAAATGAGGATATACTACTCGCAGCTGGCTATGTGAAAAACAATACATTCTATGACAGAAGGCAAAGAGAGGGTCAATGGGGATATGAAAAGGGAACCTCAGTTTCTCCAAGAAATATCAATTTCAAGAATTCTGGCAGGAAGATGAATCCACTGGGAAAAGATGGTAGAGCACTCACTTGTAAAGCATGTGGATCCTTCTGCCACATGTTACCTGAGTGTCCAGACAGTTGGGAGAATATGCAAAAACTGAATATTAGGGATGAAGACATGGTTTTTGAGACCAAGTATAATTAATTTATTAAGTGCATATCATTGGATAATCATAGATGTGTTAAACAGTTTTTTAAGAAAAATCAACCAGTAATTATTAGCTTAATTTATGTGTAACTTTTATATTAACATACTTTCAATTCAGTATTTGTAATATAATATTTCATTTAAACTTAAAGAGTTTTATTTCCTTCAACAAAGAAAACAAAAAGAAAAGAAAGTATAATTAATGTTAAAGTTTAGGTGTTACTCAAAGGGACATAAATCATATCTGACACAGTTACTTACCTTTGGTGTACTATGACGTCATCAACGTCATAGCAACGTTGGATTGTCTTGTAAATGTTACTGTCATGTCTACATGAAGTTCTAGTGCTTAAGTGTTGCTAATAAATATTATGTCAATGGCAGTTGGTGTTTATTATGGAATTTAACAGACTCTCTTTCATGCCGTTATAAATGCCAGCCCATAAGGCTAGGGTAGTGATATAATTTCTATGTGTATTCTAGCTAGAAATTGAATTAACATTGTTGGAATAATAGGCTGACTCTCTTTCATGCTGTTATAAACCGCAGCCCATAAGGCTAAGGTAGTGCTATAATTTCTTTGTGTATTCTAGCAAGAAACTGAATTAACAATGTTGGAATCATAGGCTGACTCTTTCATGCTATTATAAATGCCAGCCTATAAGGCTAAGTTAGTGCTATAATGTCTATGTGTAACCTAGCTAGAAATTGGATTAACATTGTTGGATTCATAGGCTGACTCTCTTTCATGCTGTTATAAATGCCAGCCCATAAGGCTAAGGTGGAGCTATAATTTCTATGTGTATTCTAGCTAGAAATTGAATTAACATTGTTGGATTCATAGGCTGGCTCTCTTTAATGCTGTTATAAATGCCAGCCCATAAGGCTAAGGTAGTACTATAATTTCTATGTGTATTCTAGCTAGAAATTGAATTAACATTGTTGGAATCACAGGCTGACTCTCTTTTATGCCATTATAAATGCCAGCTCATTAGGCTAAGGTAGTACTATTATTTCTATGTGTATTCTAGCTTGAAATCATATTAACATTGATGGAATCAAAGACTGACTCTTTCACGCTGTTATAAATGCCAGCCCATAAGGCTAAGGTAGTACTATAATTTCTATGTGTAGTCTAGCTAGAAATTGAATTAACATTGTTGAAATCACAGGCTGACTCTCTTTTATGCTGTTATAAATGCCAGCAGCTTGTACTGCAGAGCAGTTACTGTACAAGTGTATTATATACTGACAGACCTTAAAAATGCAACACTTGGATAGTAGCTTTAATTCGTGTCTCCTAAAAGAAGGTAAAACAATGATTTTGGTTGTATGTTATAGAGGGTTCATTTGTAAGTAACACTTAAAAAATGTGTCCAATTAAAATGAATTTAACATATTGAAAATGTAAACTTTTTAGATAGGGGTCAATTGTTTCATGTGACAAAATTTTATCAGTGAAAGAGTCCCTACTTATTTAAATTAAGAAACACAAGAAATCAAATTTGTGTCATGGACTTCCTTAGCCATCGAGAAATCACTCTGATATTAAATAATATTCATTTATATTCCATAGGGAACAATGTTTAACACATATGATAAATTTACTCTATTTCAATATTTCGGCCAAAGACCTTTTTCAAGAAAAAACATGCACTTTAGCATCAAGTACATAGTCTCTGTTCCACCATTTTGAATTTGTTTTTCTGATATTGTTTGGCAGGTCTGCGATACAGCCAATTTGCTTATTTGAAGTTTATCTGTTTGTACCCTTTCATTCAATGGCTTAAAATCTCCTCTACTTAAGAAATGCTCCAGTGACTTAATTTTATACAAAGCAGTAAAGTCATCAGGTTTAGTTGTACAATTAAAACTAAAGTGTTTGCTGATGAAACCGACTCATGATGACATCATGGAAGCAAAGAAAGTTTGCAGTCAAGTATATTTTGGAAGATATATAGGGAAGTAAGTGTTGTATAATTAAAGTCCGTCAGTATATAGCTAAACCCCTAAATACGTACTTCTCTCTTAGCTCACAAATGGCATCTAGTTTCCTCAAGTTGTCATGCAACAATGCTAGCTCGTCTTCTTTGAAGGTTTTCTACAATAGAAACAGTACTTATACACATACAGGAGGAGTATAATTTCCCAATCCATAAACCCTTTGGTTTCTAATCAATTTTCCATCTCCTTGGATACCAAGCCTGGGATGTACTTCAGTCTCTGAAGATTGTCTTTATCATAGCAAACATTGCAGACCCAGATGAAACATTATGTGGCATTTCATCTGGGTCTGCATTGTTTGCTAATATACCTGGGTTAGGGGTTACCTGTATAGGACGTGTTAAAGGTGTAACACAATGTCCCTTAACATGCATTTCATATGTTAGACATATGTAAAGCAAGCATTTTGAAGCAAGCCTGACTAGGGTAAAGTCAGGTAACTTCGGACAAGAGGTGAATTCGGACAGCGACCTTGTTTGTTTCATATTTAAATAATTGGAATAAAGAAATACATTAACTAAGCAGACAGTGAAAATCCTAATGAGACGGCTCATAAGGAGCTGTCTCATCTGGATTTCCACTATTTGCAAATGTATGTCAGAATTTACCTGATGTCCAAAGTTACTTGACTTTACCCTATAAGGGGATTGTATTCAATGAAATTACCAACTTTTCAAGGTCAATCTTAGACTTAAACAAAGCATTATTCATTTTAGTTCAAAGGTGCACAAACAATGTAATGTAAAATGTCCCTTGATAGTTAATATGCTAATATTTACATTTCCATTGCAAGTCTTTAAATGAACCTTTACATTTGAGATGTTGTTCATAGCTTCATGAACGGATCTGTTTAAGCCACGCCAACACATGCGCTGTTTGGGCGGACCAACCTCAACGCCATCCAATAACCTTGTTTGTTTACTGACGTTTGTCTGACGTCGAGGGTGTATCCTCATGACGTTAAACGCGGGAATTGGGCATTTTGGCTGTTCCCCACCCTCTGTTATGTCTAGTATCATTTTAAATATCCAGAAAATCAGCCAAGTTATATGAAACTTGAAAATTGATACTTGACAGACAATATAAAATATAAATATAACTAATAAATTCGAATTTTTGTCTATTCATGAGATCATGAACATTTCGGATCTCTTGCAAAGTTAATGTGAAGCCCAAAGGGCTTCACTTACTTTGCATGAGACCCGAAGTGTTCATGATCTCATGAACAGACATAAAATCGAATTTATTTCTTAAATGACTCCTTATGAACTCAAATATAGGCTGCTAATAGGTCATAAATGGTATGTCAATGAGAGTAGACATAGCCTGTCTCAACATGACTTATGATGTTAATGGAATGATAAACATAAAACAAGCACTAATATACTGAAAGCAATAACTAATTTGGTTTAAAAGTAAAACACATACCATTTTGGTTCCAACAGCCAGTGCTAGTTTGGCCACAAGCCTCCTTTCTTTGGTACATGATCCAGCTAGAGCAGTCTCAGCTAACACAAGGGCAGATAACACATCTAGTCTCCTCTCACTGTAACGCTTGTCAGATATTATTCTTTTCTGAAATTAATGAAGAAAAATTAAGATTCAATAGACACGCATAGCCCGATAAACAATTTTATTAGTGTGAAGCATAAATGAGAAGCTATTATAATCTGCCTTGTAGTATGGTCGATGCTTTTTTCTTTGATCTTTGCTGATGTTTAAATCAGACACCCTAGAATAACGACAAAGGAGGAGCTTAAAACCGTACTCTAACTTCCAATTTTATTGAAACAGCGATGTAGGCGGGAACTTCCTAAACAGCTACAAATTAACCCGTAGGTAAATGTAATATGATTGACAGCTTAGGCCGGATGCAGGGAGGAGCGAATGTATTTCGTCAAGTGTCAGTAACACGGATTTATTTGCGCCTGCGCCATGCTACAAGCTAAATAAAGGATTCTTCCTCGGCTTTCTGTTTAAACCGCGAGGTGGGCTACGCCCACCTCGCGGTTTAAACAAGAAAGCCTTGGAAAAGTATCCTTTATTTATTACTTATTAAGCAGGTTGACTATAGAAAATCAGCCTCAGAATTCTGAATTCAGGAATAATCTTGATTTTTTTTTTACCCAGGATGACAGATTTTTGCACAAAACATATGAGCTTTTGAATTCATTTTCAGACTCCGAAAAAGCCCCCCGCATAATTCTCTATTGTAATAGTGAAAAGGAGCAATAGTGCATATTGAAGCTTGTTATTGTGACAATAAGTGTGAACAGATGGAGCTGCCAATTTGGCATACATTGCACAAAACCAATATTCCAACTTGTCGAAGATATTGTTGAAAGTAATGTATAGATGGAATTTCAAAGGTACTGGGTGACAGATGTCTTAATTATAGTAGCCACAAGTGTAAATTATTTACATAGACAGGCAAGTCATTTGGTGCCCATCTTAATAACAAAAACCCAAATTTTGAACAAAACCCAAATTCTGACTTGGGTGAGAGATTGATAAAAGTAAGGCATACATGAAATTGGGAAGAAATCAGGAGACAAATGACTTAGTTATTATAGTGTCCACAAAAGGAGATGGACAGTTGGAATACATTCGTTGATGGGGCTCTAACAAAAGATCAGAAACATGAGAAGGCAGCCAAAGAAATAATAGCAGTATCAAGTAAGTGTGCAGATAATAAAGTGATATCAGCATTATTGTTCCTTGACTTTTATTGTACTTTTTAATCATTTGTTATATATAATAGTCAATTATACAATTTTCATGGCACTTTATACGATTGTCTGATAGGACCAAAATGGTGAGTTCCCCAATTGATTTAGCCTACCTTAGCATTAGCTATAGAGTTGATCACTTGAAAGCTAATTCTCTGCATGATGTGGTGGACATATTCTGCTATCAACATTGTCTTTCTGTGGAATGTGTGTTCTATTGCCTGAAGATACACATGTATAAATGAGTCTGTCAGATCAAATGTTTTTCCAACCATTATTAAACAATGAAGGCCCTAATCGGGATTGTGCATTGCATCAGTTAAAAAGCTATATCACACATACAACCCTTTGAAAAAAACCTTCAACACATTGTGATATCAATTGTGCCGTGACATGTGATTTCCAACAATTTGGCATTTTGACATGAATAGACTCAAACGAGCCTGTGTAGCCTCCTGTTAAGCTTAGAAACTACAAATTCTGTTCGGTCAGTAGCTTAACAGTCATAGAATATTCAAGCGACCAACAAAGGCTCTGATCAGACTGCGCAGGCTGGTCTGAGCCTTTGCTGGTCGCACATACCACATTGTTGGAAATCTTATGCTGCCGCTCAATTGTGACTTATTTAAGCTTGATGCAGCTTATGCACTCAACAACAGTGTAACATATATGGTGTTTATCTGTTTCATATTTTGTTTACTTAGTTTCTCTTGACCCAGATATTGGAGATATTGATGGTAAATAAGTTGATGTAAACAAGGTGTTTATTTGATTATAAGATTTTTCTAGAAGGATGACTAATCATCTAGAAATTAAAAATGCATTGTCATGGAAGGTTCTTGAACCTGGGGAAAAGTCCAGATCTTTCTAGAATTTTCTTTTCCATGCCAATAGAAGCTTTGAGTAGGTTCTGGAATTCAGTGGAATCATCCAGCAGAATGTAGAACTTTCCAGAATGTTCTATATTTAGCAAATGATATCATAGTTGTTTCCTGAGTGTTCTACAACTTTCTTAAACAGTATATATAAGAGTACATTTTATATAAGTGCATCTTTAGAAATAATTTCACCATTTAAAAGTCTAAACCTTTTGTGCTGGAATTCTATATTGGAATACTTAGTGCTTAACTTATTCATTCTGGATTACTTTGAATTATTCAGTTTTGGATTCAGACTTAGTGTTCATTTGGAATTAACTTCAACATCTGGGGATCAGAAACTGCTGTAAAGCTTGTGTTGATAAATATTCTGAGGGACAGTTTGGACATACAAGGTATTGTAAATTAGACTTTCTTTGATTGAATAACTATTTTCCATTGCTTATTGTAAAAGATAATTTTGTTTTTAATAAATTTTGTTAAATTTTAAAAGTGCTTTTCGCTGACTTTCCAAATAGCAAATTTTGGTTTCCTGAATTTGTTTCTAGTTACGCCTGGCACGTAACAACAGTGATACATGCTTGAAAGCCTTGTCACTTGTCAGCATCACATGTGTAAAATGAGCATATTTTCTAGTAAATGTGATGGGTACCAGTATCTCTTGGTCTGTGGCCAATATGCTTTAAATGCAAAATATTTCCTATATACCCCCTTTTCTGGAGTCCTAGTTGAAGTTTACCAAAGAAATTCAAGCAGATTACCCGTTTTCCCGCCATTCACAACAATTTTTCTCTGCTCTCTCATTTAATTATATACTATGGTAGTCTATATTGCAAACAATATGGACCCAGATCAGACTGCTCCCTGAGCAGTCTGATCAGGGTTCATAGTGTTTGCTTCCATGGTAAAAGTAGTCTGGAGTGTATTTGATTATAATATGCAGCAGATGTAATAAGCAGACAGCATTTTCAGGATAAATGAAAAAAGTCAATAAGCAATGCTTATTAGATACCCCCCGCACAGTAAGGTTCAGTGAAAAAACTTGGCAAGTGATAGTTCAAACCAGCAGACCCTAGTTTTGAAAAAAAAGATTTCAGTAGAATCTGTGAAAACAAGATTTAAGTAGAAACTGTGCAAATGATCTTAAAGCTTGCAATCTGGAACATTTGTAAAGATCAAATACACAAAATTATTCACACCTGAAAGCTCTATATGTCAAAGCTTATACCGAAAAAATAGTCTAGTTCTCATGGATGTCATTTTATCAAATATTATTTTTTCCAAACCAAACTCCTTCATGCATATGTTCAATGTGTCTATATTGTAAAGGCAACATGTCAAACTGCTCAATCAAAAACTGTGGTAGGAGTTGATCTGCCTATGAAGGCACCATCAATGCATATACAAAAGCCTTGTTAGGAGAAAATTGTCTAAGTTCTAACCGCTGTCATCTTGTCAGAAATTATTATTTCAAAATCAAACTCCTTCATGCATATGTTCAATATGTCTACATTGTAGTGGCAAAGCATCAAATTGCTCCATCAAAAGCTGTGGTAGGAGTTGATCGGCCCATAAAGGCACTATCCATGCATATACAAAAGCCATATAAGTGAAAAATTGTCTAAGTTCTCACAGCTGTCATTTTGCCAAAAATTATTTTTTCTGAACCAAACTCCTTCATGCATATGTTCAATGTGTTAATATTGAATGGGCAAATTATCAAATTGCTCCATCAAAAGCTGTGGTAGAAGTTGATTGGCCCATGAAGGCACCATCTATGCATATACAAAAGCCTTGTTAGGGGAAAATTGTCTAAGTTTTCACAGCTGTCATTTTGTCAAAAATTATTTTTTCTGAACCAAACTCCTTCATGCATATGTTCAATGTGTTAGCATTGTATAGGCAAAGTATCAAATTGTTCCATCAAAAGCTGTGGTAGGAGTTGATCGGCACATGAAGGCACCATCTATGCATATACAAAAGCCTTATTAGGTAAAAATTGTCTAAGTTTTCACAGCTGTCATATTGTCAAAAATTATTTTTTTTGAACCAAAACCCTTCATGCATATGTTCAATGTGTTAAAATTGTATAGGCAAAGTATCAAATTGTTCCATCAAAAGCTGTGGTAGGAGTTGATCGGCCCGTGTATGGCCCAAAATAGCATAAGCATAAAACCCTATACAAAAAGCCATTTAGAACTACAAAGGGAAATAACTCTAATAGAATTGGCCCCTAGCCCTTACTTTTTTGTTTAAAGTATTTGTCTTGCATATATGAACATGTTTGCAAGGTTTGATGAAAATCCAGCCATGACTCTTCAAGATATTAAGGAAACAAAGCGTTACGGACGGACGGACGCACAGACGGACGCACGCACGGACGGACAACATGAAAACAGTAAAGCGTTACGGACGGATGGACGGACGCACAGACGGACGCACGGACGGACAACATGGGGGGGGGGGGGCGATAAAAATAATGGCAGGATAAGGGTTAAGGCCAAGAAAATGATTGAGTTTTATCACATAATGTCGCATTTGAGAGTGATAAAATGCCATGCAATAAAATTGATAAAACACTATAGTATAGCTAGTGATTTACAGATTTAGTAACGTTACGTAATGATGTCCATTAGAACATTAAATAAAAGATGGCAAAATCTTTGAGTTTTCACGCCAAAAATGTGATCTTTAAGTAATTTTAATGTCTTGTGATAAATGGAATCTAATATTTGTGCTCCTGTATTATTGAATTTATTAAACTTGTTGCAAAAAAAAAGAGATGAATGCTTGGCAAGCCTTGCATTTTATCTCTTTTCAGCAACTCAATAAATTTTATAAAACATGAGCACTCATGTTAGATCCTTTCTATATAATTTCCTACCTTGAGTAGATCAATTAATTTACATAATGCTAACACAGCTGTTTTGGTCATTGATTTCTGGATGGCACTTTAGATGAGAAGTAATTCTGATAAACCACCTTGTCTAGAGTTCTACCAAAGAAACTCAAGTTGAGAGTTTATTTCTTACCTTAAGTAGTTCAATTAGTTTACATAATGCTAACACCGCTGTTTTGGTCATTGGTTTCTGCATGGCCACATGAAGGTTCATCACAGTTCTTACTAAATGCTGGATGTTCTGGGCATAAAGCAGTCCCTGAAAAAAAGGTGATAAATACATAAGTATTTTAAAACTTTTTATCATATGACGTAATATCTGGGTGTAATATAATACCATGTAATAAAATTAATAAACTACTGTATAGCTTTGCATATTTAATAACATAATGTTGACACATGTAACGCGTATCCATTGTCACACAGTTCGATAATAACCGGTAAACTGAGGGACAAACTATAACGGGAAGAAACAGTGTAGTGAATGACATAACAGTGTCACATACATATAACAAAATCTTAGCATTTTCACACAAACAACCCAACAAAGTAATTTTAATGTCATATGATAAATTGAATCGAACATTTGTGCTCTTGTACAAGAGAAGTTCAATATGTACTAAAAACAGTCCCATAAATCCAAATCTTTTATATTTACAGGCATTATAATTACTTTTATAAAAATATCTGCTTCTTGGCTATGTAATTGTAAAATTGCAGTTGTCCAGCCCCTTTCCTAATTCACACAAGCCGCTTTCAAGATAGGGTACTGAAATACACTGTGATATAAACTGCAGCAGTGCTTTCAAAAACAGAAAACTATGTGAGCTAAGGACATTTACTGCCTGTTACTTTGTGTGGTGAATATCTATATATTGGTGATTAATAAATGCTAAAATCTTTGATAATGCTTTATACTCTACAAAAAATAAGATCCCACAATTTGGCATAATTAGAATCCTCCGAAATACCACATTCTCGGGCGTTCAGTACAAAGTCGTTTTTACTTGAACAATTACATTGCAAAAATGTATACAAAAATCGCTTGTAACATTTCTTCTGATCGCTAGGGTGTTTGTTTGCAAGTAATACAGCCATTTTTGAAATTTCTGTATTTGTTTTCACTCATTAAGTACATCTTAAAACGCCATTTGATTATGAAAATCACTTAAAAGTATGCAATCCCTGGCTTACACTGTAATGCATCACACAAAACACGCTGTTCATCGGTGTTTGCATTCATATGCATTATTTGGACATTGTGACACATATTGACATGTAAATAATCTGGCTGGCCAATTTCAGGCTATAAAATTATATGAAACGAAAATCGCATACCACTCAGATGAGATGCCCTTAGATATTGGTTTCAGTTGAACTGGTACATGTACGTTGCCTTTACATATATCATCATAATCGGATTTTTGATAAATGTGCAGGTGCAGGGGCATCATCCACATCAGTGGGCCCCTTTCCAGGTAACTGGCTAGCTGCACGCATATTCAAACTTCGATACAATGAAAATTGTCCTTTCCTGATCCAAAGCCAAAATGCTAATTTTTAAGAACCATCCAAATTTTAGTGTTACATCTTTTGTTTTGAATTACATCAACATAAGAGGTGGTAACGTAATAAAACCATCACAAAAGAAATAGGTACCGATGCAATGTTGACAGTGTTTTAGCAGGTAAAGGGGAAATGAGTCCGAAATTAATGGATATGCCATTCATGCTTGTAAAATGTTTGCTTTAGAAAAAACAGCATACTTTCCTTACTTTGTTAAAATGCTACTTTGCAATCTGGAGGAAAATATATACAGTGCATATGTGTGTGATTTTTTAAAAGTCTGTAACTTGATAAGTAAGAAAGATAAAATAATGTTTTATGCACCATTTGAAACTATGAAATATCTCTGACCTGTATGAAGCCAAGAGATCTAGCATTAAGGTCCTCCATGAGAGTCTTTCCTCTGGCTAGATTAGACTCCATCTCCACCATCCAAGCTGACACTGTGGCATGGAAGGCTTGCACATCTCTGTAGAATTAAACAAAAATATTCAATGAAGTAGAGTGGTAGGGGAACAGTCCCTGATCAGTGGATCAGCTGATATTCATAATTTATCACTGAGTTCACAGGTTTGAATCATGCAGTAGTTTTAGCTACAAGGGATTGGTCTGACCAGAATATTGACCTATTTTTTGTTATTATAATAGGGATCATACATGTTTTTTTCAATCATTGACATTTGCACAGTCCTGAGGAGGCTGCTTGACCATAAGACCTTGTGGCTGTGTGTTCAAACATCTTTCAAAGGACCTGGCATTTTAAATTTAATGCAATGAATCAAACATATCTGATGTAATTCTTGCATTTTACTTTATTCAATTTACTTCGTGTCAGCTTGCAAACTCTGGAATATTATGACATCATAACAGCCTTGAGCATCAGCGGCAAATTATCATTCCAGGATGCAGCTCTTTTCTGTTTTATATCAAGCAAACATTTTAGGGTGTGTTTAAAGTTAAAACCCATGGTGTGAATCTCATGATACAAACAAAGAGTTGTGTCCATTTGACATATCTTAAAATCAGCTATGTGCACGTATTTAGACAAGAATTCCATTAAAGAAATAATTTGTTGGTATTCAAAACCCTAGATAAGAAGTATTAACGTTAAGTTTATTTTTCAATGAAAACATGTATATGTTGTGGGCACTCATTGGAAGCATTGCTTCATGAAAAGGTAAAAAATATATTGCCATTTTTTAATTGCAGAAAGCTCCTTACCTAGTGCTGTGATACTTTAACCCTTTGTATATAGTGGAAAGAGAGAAGATAACAATAATTTATTTTAATGAATGGCGAGAAAAAGTCTTAATTTTCTTTTCAGATGCTTTCAATCTACAAACCCAAGCAAACAAATTTTATTTCACATGCTGCTCCCCCTGCATATGGACTTGAGATTGCAAGAAAACCAGATTTTGTTGCATGTAAACAGCAAAGGTACAGACTGGCCTGTGCAGTCTGATCAGCCCCAAGAACATGAGATTTCCAATAATGTGGTATGTTCGACCAGCAAAGGCTCAGATCAGCCTGCGCATTTGCTAGTTGCTTGAATATTCTATGACTGTCAGGCTACTGACCAAACATCGTTTAGAGTTTCTAAGCTTGAAAGGAGGCTGCACAGGCTGATCTGAGTCTACACATGTCAAAATGCCACATTGTTGGAAATCACATATCACGGCTCATATAATATTATGTTATTCATTTTCTGGAAAGTATAATAGCTAAACTTGCTACATGCAATATTTCAATTACAAACAACTTTTTGTGGCTTTTCCTTGGGTAGAAACCAGTACTGGGCCGGGAGGGTTTATGATTTGTGTGTTTATTATATGACGGGAACTCCCGAAGGCTCAACCGAAAGTGGTTTTATGGAGAAGCCAGGAATCGAACCTGCGACCCCTGGTTTACAGGGCATAGCGCTTATCCACTACACCACGGGGGCATGGGTGAAAGTTCAAAATTTCTAAAATCCTGAACTTTTAACAATCAAATTTAAAAACTTGCAGTATGCTTATAAATATTAACAATTTCAAGTCTAAATGGTCAAACTGATACTAAATCAAGGAAGCCGTAAGAATCTGCCTTATTCAGGATTTTGCGGCTGACTTTCTGTGGAAAGTCAGCCTCAAAATCCTGAATTCAGGAATAATCCTGAAAGCTTTCACCCGTGCAATTATCCAGCTAGTCTTTGTAGTTGACCAGCTCCCGAGGGTGTAAAACTTTGTGCATGCTCAACTCAACTGAGCATGTACTTTCAACAGCTCATGAAAGCTAAAATGCTAGGAAATAAAGACTATCTTCAGCTTTCAAACTCTCAGTTGTTGTACTTATCATGTTAATAAATGCTACATTAATGTGCATGATTAATTTCATGCGCAATTGAGGTGAACATGAAAAAAAAGTTTTTTTTTACCTCTGGCCAGGCTGGTTTAAGCCTAAGTCAACTAGAAACATTATGCCCCCAACCCTTTGCTTATCAAGAAGGGTTCATAAGTTTTCAATGCCCAAATTTACAAAGGGCAATTACTTAAACAATAAAATAACTTTTTTTTAGAAAAAAAAAATCACCAGGCAATCTACTTATCATCTTCAACCAACTGACTATGTTTGAAGCTCCTAGCTACAATAATTTTTGAGATATCTTGATGACAAATTTTCAATGACCAAATTTGCAAAGGGCAATTACTTGAAAAAAATATATATTTTTTTCTCTTTTTAATTTTCACAAGGTTATCTACTCATTATCTTCTATCAGCTGACCAAGTTTGAAGCTACTTGCTGTAAGAGTTTTTGAGATATCTTGATTACAAGTTTTCAATGCCAAAAATTTGCAAAGGGCAGTAACTAAAAAAAATAATATAATTTTTTTTTAAATTTTCACCAGATTATCTACTCATTATCCACTATTACCTGACCAAGTTTGAAGCTGATAGCAGTTATAGATTTTGAGATATCATATTTTCTCTATGTCCAAATTTGCAAAGGGCAATAACTCAAAAAATAATATAACTTTTTTTAAATTTTCACCAGGCTATCTACTCATTATGCTCTATTAGCTGACCAAGTTTGAAACCCATAGCTGTTATAGTTTTTGAGATATCTTGATTAAAAAATTTCATTATGACCCTTTAAAAGGGGAATAACTCCACAAAAGGGGATAATACAGGCTTAAAAAAATATGTGTCAATTATTTTTTGATGAGGAATCCATATATGAAATTTCAAAAATGTATCTTAATAAATTTTGTAACGGACACACGGATGGACGCACGCACACAAGCACGGACAAGCTGAAAGCAATATGCCCTTCAACTTTTCCAAAGTTGGGGGCATAATTTTTCCAAAGTTAGGGGCATAAAAACACTGAAAACAGGTTTTCTTGTATCTAGACCCCTATGATGATAGCCAACAACAGCTCTTTTTGATATATAGATGGCTCATGCATAACTACAATGTAAAATAACATGACATAAAATAACATAATTCTGTCCATGTCTGTCAATATTCCACCACCATACAACCAAAAATTTATACCTACATGTATTAGCCCTTTATATACAAATGGATTCTTCCTTCTGGTTTGATACAATAAACTTGGGAAGGTCTATGCCATTATATTGAGGTCACATTTGTTATAATTATCAAATAATATTGCATTATTTTCTCTGAAGATCATTTTTATCTTAACAACCAGTGCAGACCGTCTGATGAAATGCCACCTTATGCAGCATTTCATCAAAGTCTTCACTGTTTGCCAAGGAACATAATTGAGCCGCAACATGAGATTTCCAATAATGTGGTATGTGCCACAAGCAAAGCCTCAAATCAGCCTGTGCATACATGCAGTCTGATCAGAGCCATTGCTAGTCGATTGAATGTTCTACGATTGTTAAGCTACTGGCCCAACATCACTTGGAGTTTATAAGCTTAAAAGGAGGCTGCACAGGCTTGTTGGAGTCTACACCTGTAAAAATGCCACATTGTTGGAAATAAAATGTCGCCGCTAATATATATATTTACCGGTATCCAGAATGAAAAGGGTTAAGAAACAGACAAATACAAATGAAAAAAGTCAATAAGCAATGCTTATTAGATACCCCCCCGCACAGTAAGAGTCAGTGAAAAAACTTGGCAAGTTATAGTTCGAACAAGAAGACCTAAGTTTTGATAAGAAGATTTCAGTAGAATCTGTGCAAACAAAAATTATAAACTCCTTCATGCATATGTTCAATGTGTCTACATTGTATCCGCAAAGTATCAAATTGCTCCATCAAAAGCTGTAGTAGGAGTTGATCGGCCCATAAAGGCACTATCCATGCATATACAAAAGCCATATAAGGGAATAATTGTCTAAGTTCTCACAGTTGTCATTTTGTCAAAATTATTTTTTGTGAACCAAACTCCTTCATGCATATGTTCAATGTCTCTGCATTGTATCGGCAAAGTATAAAATTGTTCCATCAAAAGCTGTAGTAGGAGTTGATCAGCCCATGAAGGCACCATCTATGCATATACAAAAGCCTAATAAGGGAAAAATTGTCTAAGTTCTCACAGCTGTCATTTCGTCAAAAATTATTTTTCTGAACAAAACTCCTTCATGCATATGTTCAATGTGTTTAAATTGTATAGGAAAAGTCTCAAATTGTTCCATCAAAAGCTGTGGTAGGAGTTGATCGGCCCATGAAGGCACCATCTATGCATATACAAAAGCCTTATTAGGGAGAATTGTCTAAGTTCTCACAGCTGTCATTTTGTAAAAAAATATTTTTTCAAAACCAAACTTCTTCATGCATATGTTAAATGTGTCTACATTGTATAGGCAAAGTATCAAATTGCTCCATAAAAAGCTGTGGTAGGAGTTGATCGGCCCATAAAGGCACTGTCTATGCATATACAAACACCTTATTAGGGAAAAATTGTCTAAGTTCTCACAGCTGTCATTTTGTCAAAAATTATCTTTTCTGAACTAAACTCCTTCATGCATATGTTCAATGTGTCTACATTGTATAGGAAAAGTATCAAATTGTTCCATCGAAAGCTGTGGTAGGAGTTGATTGGCCCGTATACGGCCTATAATAGCATAAGCACAAAGCACTATATTAAAAGCCATTTAGAACTACAAAGGGAAATAACTCTAATAAAATTGGCCCCTAGCCCTTACTTTTTTGTCTCAAGTATTTGTCTTGCATATATGAACATGTTTGCAAGGTTTGATGAAAATCCAGCAATGACTCTTCGAGTTATTAAGGAAACAAAGCGTTACGGACGGACGGACGGACAGACGCACGGATGGACGCACGGACGGACGCACGCACGGACAACGTGAAAACAGTATACCCCCTACAAACAAAGTTTGCGGGG
This sequence comes from Loripinus fragilis, assembly GCA_964019695.1. Classification (NCBI taxonomy): domain Eukaryota; kingdom Metazoa; phylum Mollusca; class Bivalvia; order Lucinida; family Lucinidae; genus Loripinus; species Loripinus fragilis. The sequence goes on from OZ026520.1 coordinate 17,101,916, forward strand.
GGTATAAAAGAACGTAAAGTTTCGAAAAGAAAGCCACTTTTAACTTGTGATTTGGAAAAGAACATGTATATACAGCATGCAGATATTTTCTGAAATTGACCATACAATAACAGCTGATCTGACTATTGTAGATCATTCGCGGATCCAGAAAGTTTTGTCAGAGGGGATTCAACAATGATACTTTTTTTTTAGTTGACGAGGGGAGAGAGGATCCGAATACCATTAAAAACGGGCCATCATTGGTCCACCATCAAAACACCATTTAAATGACATGTGGCTGATGAACGATGGAGGCCTATCATTGAATACTGTTTTAGTAGCTTTGTAATTTACCATGGGATCCAGACCAGTATTGATAAAGAACCCTATAGCTTTGAGATTTTCCAGAGTGGGGGGGGGGGTCTGGAACCCCTGTCCCCCCCCCTGGATCTGTGCATGATAATGGATGGAACACTGACTGACCAGAACTCAATTTATTTAGAAATCAGTCTGGATTACTGACTGGTATTTATATCTATCTATATTAACTCTTCGGCTGATAATCGTGACTAAATATCATCTGCTGTATAGTCGCTAGTCCATTTAAATGTCTTTGTAGCAAACAGTGTGAAACCAGATCAGATTGCTCCTCTAAGAGCAGTCTGATTTTGTTTGATTAGATTCATTATATCATAGTCAACAATTTTTCATTTATGTCAGGATGGGTCTTCCTGGGTTGAACCAGTACTAAGCAAGGATAATGTGTCTTGCTCAAGGACACAACACAGTGCTCCCATTGAGGCTAGAACCCGCAACCCTATGATGTTGATTCAAGCACTCTACCACTGAACCACCACCCTCTTCAGGAGCAGTTTAATCCAGGTCTACACTACTTGTCTATGTCGAATTTAGTCATTAACGTAGCATTTATATGCAGCAAACTTCTTCAGCAGACAAATTTTCAGATGCATATTTTTGTATCAGGCTCAGATTTAATACACGCCTTGATGTAAGAAAGCCTGTCTTTGGAATTTCCAACATCATTTGACTCAAACGAGTCTGCTCAGCTACAGAGACTAGCTAGATAATTGAAATTTCGCTTGTGGCAAGTGAAGCCATAATACTTTCCATACAGAGAATAACAAAGGCACTGATCAGTCTGCCTGGATGTGCAGGCTGGTCTGCACATATGTTGTTCACATACAACAGTCAGGTTTTCTCATGTTGAGGCCCATTGAATTCAAAAGTTTACTTCTTCTAAGTATTATTTGAATAGTCATCTGCGCATAGGGCATTAGTAAGTGAAACAAAAGTGTAATAGTGTATAATGAAAGTTCAAAAGAGAAGATGAGCAAAGATGATAGGGTTAGTTGGTGTAGAGAGAGGGCTTTAAAACCAGGATGCCTCATTGAAGGAGTGGTTCATCATAATGACAATTGGTTTAACATCCCAGTCAACAGCTTTGGCCATGTCAAGATGGTCAGTTGACCTGTAACCACACTGTTCTTACTTGGCTAACTTAGACTAAAAGGTTAACCCATACTCAGTGCACATACTTTTTACCCATTATTTTAAACATATGTTTTGGGTGCTCAAAAGAACAGTCTCATCGAGACGATTCTTTTGAGCCCCCACAACATATGCTTTGGTTGAAAAATAAGAAAATTATTATTGTTACGCACTCTTAAATAAAGGCCTGATTATATGCCTAAGATGTAAAGGTCTAAAATGTTAATCTAAACTAACCTAAGCTTATATAAACCTATTTCCTTACCTCGTTTTGAGTAAGATGTAAATCATTTTTACTTACTGTTTATATGTTTTGATATTTGAGCCGTGATGTGAGATTTTCAACAATGTGGCAGTTTGACATGAATAGACTCAGATGAGCCTGTGCAGCCTCCTTTTCAGCTTAGATACTCCAAATGATGTTTGGTCAGTAGCTTAACAATTGTAGAATATTCAATCAATTTGCAAAGGCTATGAACAGACTGCATGTATGCGCAGGCTGATCTGGGCCTTTGCTTGTCACACATACCACATTGTTGGAAATCTCATGCTGCGTCTAATTTCATTTCGCATTTGACATGATAATGTCACATTGGCTCCTTGACTTCAGTTATAAAATGCATTATGTAAAAATACAATATGTTCCTAATTATTTGTACAACACTTGAATTTCCATACTATTAAAAAAAAGTGCAGACTATGATGAAATGCCACATTCTGTGTGATATTCACTATTTGCCAAAATACTCTTTTTTGGACCAGTATAGAAAGAGTAAATTTAGTCCTAACTTTTCAACAAGTCAATTTGACTAGCTGGGACCATTTTTATTTTGTTGGAATATCTTATACATAAAGATACAACAAGAATAAAATTGCCAATTTTGCATTTTAAGAGGTTGCGGGTCAAAATTTCTAGTAAATGATACATTTCTGAGTGTTTTTATTTTTAAAAGCAATTGGACAGAGCCTTATGAAATGCCACCCTATGCAGCAATCCATTTGGGTGGTACCACTGTTTGCCTAGGAAACTATCTACCAGTAAACAGAATTAAAAGGAATTTATTTACCACAAGGCAAACCATCTACACCATAATAAGCTACTACCTGACCCTGAGGTTATAAAACTTTTTTCATGCTCAACTCAACTGAGCACAAAATTTCAACTGCTCATAAAAACTAAAATACCAACAAATGATGAAGTTTCTTGCTTTAAGTCTCTCAGATGTTGTATTTATCATGCTAATGAAAGTAAAAATGCCAACATTGTTGGCATTTTAACATTCATGAGCAGGATCAATTTTGTGCTCAGCTGAGTTGAGCATGGTAAAGTTTTATAACCTTGGGGCCAGGTCGTTTGTAAATAAAGCAACACAACAGTTCTGACAAAATCTGCCTTTGGTGAATGCTACCAACAAAGGTGTTGATCAGCCTGCACATCTTAACAGTCTGATCAGCACCATTGTTATTTGCTTCTGTTTTTGTTGGTGCTTTATGTCCCAGGAAACAATGTGTCAATCATGTCGAGACAATATCCTGTCTTCCTGGGATGAACCAGTACTAAGCAGAGGATAAAGTGTCTTGCTTAAGGACACAATGTAGTGCCTCCGATGAGTCTTAAACCAGTGAAAATTCAATTTCAAGTCTTAAGCTCTATCCCCGAGTAACCTTACTTTTTGTTTGCTATTTAGATACTACAGTAAAACCTGTGTAAACGGCCACTGAAAAATAGACAAAACAAAGATCTTAATGACAATGGTCGCTTAATGAAGGTCGAAAGTATTGCAGAATGCTCCCCTTGGAGCATTCTGCAATACTTTTGACCTGCATTAAGTGATAATTAGTCTGGAAAATCAATTTTCACTCTTTTTGAAAGTGGCCATTTTACACAGGTTTTACTGTATCATATATTTGCTGTATCCAAATTTCAAATAAACTGTCTAGTCTATGAACCGGTAGCTGAACCAGCTAGTTGGTGTATTATCTGATGGCTAACATGGAACACAGATTTTCTTATGTGGCTGAGATGGAGCTGGTTGATCTTTAAATCTTGAGATGCTTCCAAATCTAGTCTTCTCATATTTTCATAGACATTTTAACTACTACAGTAAAACCTGTCTTAAGCAGCCACTCAAAAAAGAAAAAAAAACTAAGTTTTCAAGACTGATAATCACCTTATGTAGGTGAAAATTATTGCGGAATTCTCCCAAGGAGCATTCTGTAGTGCCTTTGACCTTCATTAAGCTACCTTTTGTCTCTAAGACCTTTGTTTTGTCTATTTTTTTGTGGCTGCTTAAGACAGGTTTTACTGTAGTGTCTTCTGCTGGTAACCTTTGCAAACATTTTGGATCCAAACTGTTTGACACTCTGACAGTATTCCTGAAAGATTATTTTGGAAAAAAATGATACTGAAAAAAATCAGCAGAGTCTGACGACAAAACAGCATGCAAAATACCCAGTAGGCAAAAAGTTAACTATTTGTCATACATGTATATGTCTGGTTAGTAACAGAAAAGAAACCACCACAAAATAGGCCTATCCAGCTGAATCTCTGCATCCAATACTGAAGCAGAGTCTATTCAGCAGAATAGAAGTTAAAACAGGCAAACACAATAACTACATATGCTAAGAAACAACAAACAGTTTACCTAGGGGTGTGGAAAAACCTTGTCTGACTATTCAAACATGGTCCAATTTTCAAGACCAGTAAGAATTTATTATTATAAACTCATATGTTGAAAAGAAAACCAGTGTGCTTCCTGATTGGCTAGCTTCTTCAGAAGCAAGGTGATCTGGTTCTATATTTTTTCAATAGAGTATACATCTGGATTCAAATTGTTTTCAAAAGAGTCTATATATGGCTTTAGCAAAGTAAGAAAAATTTTATGCATTAACTGTTCTATGAGTAGTTTATTTTGGTAAAGTACATTATACACTAAAACCTGTCTTAAGCAGCCACTCAAAAGACCAAAATTTAGTTTTCAAGACCATTTATATCTTCTAATGCAGGTCAAAAGTATTGCAGAATGCTCCACAGGAGCATTCTGCAATACTTTCGACCTGCATTAAGCTACCACTGGTCTTTAATACCTTTGTTTTGTCTATTTTTGAGTGGCCGCTTCAGACAGGTTTTAATGTAGTCATTTACTTGTCCCTGGGCAAGTATCAAATTTTGCTTTTTCGACATCCCTGCTTTACAATAAACACTTTACCCAAATATATGTACAATGTACTTACTTTGTCCTGGAAAAAGGTGGTGAGACAACAAGAAAAACATGGTGAGACAATGATTAGATAGGCAAAATCATTTGATAATTCAGAGGGTGCCATGGTTAAAATACATGGGATAAATTAACTATGACCAAACTTTTAAAAAATGACCACAAAATAAAAATACATTGCACCTTATGGATCAACTTGAGATACAAATAGAGAATCTTACATGAGTGCTCATGTATTACTGATTTTATTTAAAGAGTTGGGGAAAAGAGATAAAATGCAAGGCTTGCCAAGCATTTTATCTCTTGTTCACAACGAGTTTAATAAATTCAATAATACAGGCGCGGGAATGTTAGATTATATTTATATGACATTAAGATTACTTTGAAATCTCATTTCTGCCATAAAAACGTTATAAATAATTTTGTCAATATGTACACAATGTTGTTATGGGCGTCAGAACGTTTCCCGAAACATTGGTAGAAAAGTTGTTGTGTGGCTGGTGTAAAGGAAGGAATGGTGAATTTATCACTATAGTGCAGTCCCTTTATTAACTAGACTGGCTCAGGTCCTCAAACAGTTTTTCTATCAATATATCATTTCATATACTGGTAGCTATAGTCTAATTCTGTTGGAAATATCAGACAGAAGAGGCAAGCATTTGTTGATAAGAAAAAAATCGTTGTGATTGCAAATTCATATTGATATTGTTATGTCAAACTATGACAATGTTTCAGACTGTAGCCAGTCTACTTAATAACCACCTTGTTATAACACAGATTAGGATATAGCACGGTCATGTTGTGGCTCCCATATTTTTTACAAAGGAATTATTCCATGGTCATTTTCCTATAATTCTTTTGTAAAATTGTCCTTTATAACACAATCCCCTTATAACACAGTTCATTCCCATGATCCCCAAATATAGCATTGTAAAGGGACTGCAAATGTATAACTTACATGTTTTTGCATTTGGAAAAAATGATGCTGGTACATGCATTAAAATTATAGATTATTTCTTTGTTTTTATCAATAGCTTTCCAAGTCTTTTTTGTAATCATATGATCTTTGCTAAATGAGTGATATTTAAGAAATAGATCAGCTCCACCAGTGAATTGTTGAGTAATAATTCACTGTTTGGAGGTAAGTTGTAAAGAAGATCAAATCACGAGCGTGCAGCGCGAGTGATTTATCTTTGTACAACTGACCGACAAACAGTGAATTATTACTCAACAATTCACGCACTGGAGCTGATCTATTTCGATTCTAACACACAATAAAGGATGAAAACATATTGGAAGCCTTCAGCTTCTTACAACTTTCCGCCATTGCACTGAAGAACTCCCGTCAATACTTAGACTACGTCGCACACGTTTACATGTAATTGTAAAGTCTTTCAAGCACAAAAACGATGTTACACCGTCTAACGCCATGAATGACGTCATTTTCCAGTGACGTCAGCTATCACACACTTTAGCAGTGAATTATTGTCCGATATATCACAGTTTGTTACCGTTGGCTCTATAGGCGAGGTGTGTTAGAATTAAGAAATAGATCAGCTCTAGCAGTGGATTGTTGAGTAATGATTCACTGTTTGGAGGTCAGTTGTAAAGAAGATCAAATCACGAGCCCGCAGCGCGAGTGATTTATCTTCGTACAACTGACCAACAAACAGTGAATTATTACTCAACAATTCAAGCACTGGAGCTGATCTATTTTGATTTTAACACACAATAAACGACGAAAACACATCTGAAGTCTTCAGCTTCTTCCAGCTTTCCCCCATTGCACTGAAGAACTCCCGCCAATTCTTAGACTATGTCGTTTACGTTTACATGTAAATGTAACGTCTATCAAGCATAAAAATGATGTTACACCGTCTAACGCCATGAATGACGTCATTTTCCAGTGACGTCAGCTATCACACACTTTAGCTGTGAATTATTGTCCGATATATCACAGTTTGTTACCGTTCGCTCTATAGGGGAGGTGTGTTAGAATGCATTACATTTTATACTATGATGTTACATCTGGGAGTGTATTAAGGGGGACAGCAACCCTAATGATAAGTATGTTTTATCAAACAGAGCTCTATGAACCATGAATTTTGATACCAGTATCATCAAAATCGGTTGAAAAATGGGCAAGTTATTCCTGATCAATATTTACTCAGGGTTCATCCAGGCAAGTTTGAGTAAATTTCAAGGACTTTTCAAGGACTTCTAAAAGCCTCTCCTGCAGTTCTCAAGGACTAAATATTTATGAAAAATACTGATTTAAGTCTTAGAATTGTACTTCAGAAATGCTAGACTGAGATACTAGAAAATTAGTATAAAAGTGTTGTGCCTTTATTTGATGCAGCATATGCTGCACCAAATAAAGGCACACTAATTTTATACTGATTTAGATCCATATCAACAGTGCAAGTCCTACAGAAAATAGTAGAATTCAAGGACTTTTCAAGGCATTCAAGTGATTTTCCAGTACTTTTCAAGGCATATTAAATTTCCAAGTAATTTTCAAGAAAGTCCTCTAAATTCAAGTACTTTTCAAGCCTGTGCGAACCTTATTACTACATTCATCAAATGATAATATGAAGCAAAGCAGGAAAGTGTTTATCATTGGAAGAATGTTATCTACTTGATCCAGTTCATGAGATTTTGGCACATATAGCAATGGACGCAGACTAGCATGAGCATATGCACATTTTTTTGCAGAGCTTTTGCTGTTTGCATACACAAAGAATGGAAGTAGAGGAAGGCTCAGACTAATAACTAATCCTCTTGTCCCACTAGATAGCTGTGCATGCACATTTAAAGGGTGATTTTATGCATATCCAATAAATACAGTGCACTCCCTTAATAATGCTTTGGTTGGGGTCCATAGAAATGAACCGTGTTATGAGTGAACTGTGTTATAAAGGGACAATTTTACAAAGGAATTATAGGAAAATGACATTAAAGGGACAATTTTACAAAGAAATTATAGGCAAATGACAATTTTATTATCATTTTCCTATAATTCCTTTGTAAAATTCCACGGTAAAAAAATTTTTGGAAGCCACAACATGACCAGGTCATATCTAAATCTGTGCTATAACGAGCTGCGTTATAAAGGGATTGCACTAAACCAAGATCTCATGAGCTGGCTCATTTCATATGTACAGATAATTCTAACACACCTCCCCTATAGAGCCAATGCTAAAAAAACATAATATATCAAACAATAATGTCACAGTTTTGAAAGCATATGGAAAGCGCTCACAAGCTGACATCAATTGTTACTGCAAAATGACATCAGTCGTGGCATTAGACGGTGTAACGTCGTTTTTATGCTTGAAAGATGTTACAAATACATGCAAACGTATGCGATGCAGTCCAACTATTGGAAGGATTTCTTCAGTGCAAGGGCAGAAAGTTGGAAGAAGCTGAAGACTTCAAATGTGTTTTCGTCGTTTATTGTGTATTAGAACCGAAATAAATTAGCTCTAGTGGGTTAAGCAAAACTTTTTATTGTGAAATTTCAATTATTTTTCTATACAACTGTCTTTATTCTTTATGCACTAATGGATTCTTCCTTCTGGTTTGATACAATAAACTTCAAATTATCCATGTTATAATTTCCAAATAAAAATGTGCTTCTTTCTCTGAATAATATTATGTTTTTTTCTAAGCAAGCAGTGTAGATCCAGATGAAATGCCTCATAATGCGGCATTTCATCAGGGATCTTGTGCGCATTTAGCATATAAAGGGTTAAAGGTCATGAAAGAGCCATCTAAATGAGATGTTCCTTTTGAATTTTTACAACATATATTTTGGTTGAGAAAAAGGAAAATTTATGTTACTTGGTTCAAAACCCTGCTTATCTGAAGGCCTGTGCTTAGATAAAAATGCAAACCAACCTTGTTAACATTTGTGTCTTCTGCTGCAACCATGTATCTCTAGACTGCTTCACTGCCATTTGTGCTTTCTTGTCCAGTGACTTGGCCATATGGGGTAACTTTTCCAGGAGAAAATTGTTTGGGAACCAGACTACGTTTCCTAGGAGATGTATTGCTGGAACCTGGATACATATTAGTAAGAAGTTAGAAACTAATGAGCATTTTGTGAGCAGGTGAGACTTATACCTGAGGGCCTGGGTCCGAGGTGATACTCAACTCAACTGAGCATGAAAATTCAACTGCTCATAAAAACTAAAAATGTTGAAAAATAGAGACTTTTCTTGCTTTCAAACTCTCAGATGTTTTATTTATCATGCTAATAAATTATAAAATGCCAACAATTGTTGGCATTTTAACATTTATGAGCATGATAAAGTTTATGCTCATTTGAGTTGAGCACAAAAAATGTTTTATAACCCCGGGACCAGGATTGGGGATCTGAAAATTGCTAGTCATAAAAATTTTGGCCACTTAATCGATTACAATAAAATATTTGCCCAATCGATAAAATTCACCTGTTAATCAGAAAAACCTATAATCACCATCTTCACTCAATCATTGAATATTTGAATGTGTTTAATCTGTAATTCGTCATTAAATTTAGGCAGAAAATTGTTGAGTTTTAGACCAAAAAAATCACTAAACATTATTTTTTGGACTAAAAACACTAAATTAAATCAATATAAAATATACCCAACAAAAAAAGAAACGCACCACTGCGATTTTCCCATTAAGATCTCCTTTTAATACAAACATGTTAATTGTCATGAAATATTCATTTCTGATCAAATCTTACTAAAACTTGAGTGTGACGTAGATGAGTATCTGTACTTTCCCTGTGTAGGCTTAAAACACATCAAGGCGGATGGTAAACGAGTTTTGGAAAGCGTTAATTCAATGCTACTGTCTGCATTAAATTCCAAGTATGTTTTACATTTGCAAAGTATGAAAACGATATGTTGTCGTTATGTGAGACAACCAATGTGTTTATTGATGCTTTTTTGTAATTCCAAAATCCATTTACATCAGTTAGGACCGTTTAAATTGATTAAAGCAATGTTGAAATCTTTAAATGTTTTGTAAGATTTATCTCCAGTGTGGAATCATTATCCAAAGGGTAGTCAAAATACATGGGCTACCAAGCGTTCAATTATCGCGTATGATGAATTTAAAGATAGTATTTGCAAAGAATAAGTGTCTGGGTACAATTTGGTCGACTGAGATGGTTCTAATTGCTTGAACTTATCCAGCAAGAGAGTATTATAAAAACGCTGATTTCCTGTGACTTTACAATTTGACCCCCACTTTGTTCATGACCAGTTTTCTTTAACACAATTCCGACGACAGATTGCAAAAGACGTGTGACGCAGCAGTACCTGACATACCTTTGCACTGATAAAAACTAAACTGGCCTATCACTTGTGATCTTCCTGAAAGTTGAACAGTTCTAAGTGGTGCGTTTCTTTTTTTGTCGGGTATATGTCCAAAAATTACTAACCGATATACCCCATCCAGGCCCTCATATCTGCCTGCCTGCTAAGCTAAGAATGAAAATATTTAGAAAATATAGCAATAACACTTTATTCTTACTTTATAAACGTCACAGGGTATTATCATATGAACTCACCTTCTTATATATATCCCACAATGACTTAAAGACTTTCTTATCTGTGACTCTGAAGAGCTGGAAGTGAAGGACGTATAACCCACACAAACCAACAAACTTGAACCGATGATCTATCTCATTGCTCTCCCCTGTAAATAATTAAAAGGAGTCAAAACATGAGACAGTGGTACGAGCCTCATTGCGAGAAAATTGTCCAGGTTTTTTTGAACAGATCATACTCAAACCAGCCTGCTCAGCTACAAAAAAAGTAGCTAGAATATTGAAATTATGTATGAAGCATTTTTAGATGTCATACTTTGTATGAAGTGAATAACACAGGTGCTGATCAGAGTCTGATCTGCACCTTTGTTGTTCACATGCATCAGTCATAGTCTTGTGTCGCGGTTCATATGTGTTATTTGTTTGTTTGATTTGCTTCTTTACATCCCAGCCAACAATTTTTCAGTTATGTTGGGTTGGGTTTTCCTGGGTTGAACCAGTACTAAGCAAGGATTAATGTGTCATGTAAAAGGACACAGCGCAGTGATGCCTGTGAGGCTCGAGCCCGAGAGCCCTCGGTCTTGAGTCAAGCACTTTACCACTGAGCCACTGCACTCCCTCCATATGTGTTAGGTCATTCTTTGATTGTGCATGCATAGCTATGCATCAGGGCAAGAGGTCAATGGCTACATTAATACCAATTCTTCATATAGACCTCCACGTGAGAAAACCTGTCTTCAGTGTTTGCGAACAACAAAGGCACAGACCAGCCTGCATGGATGTGCAGTCTGATCAGCGCTTTTCTTATTCGCTTATTGGAAAGTATTATATCTAAACTTGCTACAAGCAAATTTTCAATTTTCTAGCGAGTCTCTGTAGCTGAGGAGACTCGTTTGAGTCTCACTTTATCAGAAACCCCGAAGACAGGTTTTGTCGCATCATGGCCCAGATTAAGGCTCTGGCGAAACTGCACACTTGGACAGGCTGGTCTGAGCATTCACTGATAGCCTATGCAATAAGTTCTAATATTCCATTGTGCTAGCTCAAAAATACAAGTTGTTCTAAATGACTTGAATGCTGATAACCTGAATTACCTATTTAAACCATTTAAGTTGAATGGAATTTCCCACTCTTCTTAATTGGACCAGATCATTTCAGTTTTTAGGGTTTTTAAGTGGAATTTTTCATTTTTATTCAAATTATAAAAGAATATTCTGTGAGCAAACAGTGGAGAACCTGATCGGACGCCACATTTTGTGGTGTCTGATCTGGTTTTGCACTGTTTGCAGATGTCCCAAAAAAGGACACTAGGGGTATATAGCTTAATTTAAACTAAAATTTTATTGCAGTCAGAAATTATGTTTAAACTCTTTACCTGTCACTGTTGTCTGCAGATAACCTTTGCAAACAGTTTGGACCCAGATCAGGCCCATCCAAACTGTTGGACACTTTGATAATATTTCTGAAATAATTTTTTAAGAAGTTCATTTTGAAAAACTTCAGGAGACGACAAAAGACAAAGAACATTACTCAGCATGTAAAGAGTTAAAGGCTTATTTTAAAACTGTGAAGACTGTAAGACAAACCAAAGATAAGAGATCAATTATGCTAAAATACTAATACCTCATCAATGATTTAGATATAGACCAGTGATTTTGAGCGTGTGTTCAGATAGGCAATGACATTACTATGGCGAAACTCAAGACAGGTTTGCTGAAGACAACAGAGGAGGTGTGCGGCACAACAAAGCCCCACCGATGGCGACGTGAAACTTGGTGGTGGAATAAGGAAGTAGATGATGCCATCACAGCCAAGCCCCAAGCCTTCAAAGCATGGAAGGCTGGCAAATGCACACTAGCATCATATAACACTGCCAAGCGCATCTCCAGACGTGTGGTGCACTATGCACGCCACAAAGCAGAGGGCATTGACCACAAGTCATCTGATATCTTCCGCCTCGCCAACCAGATGAGGAAAGAGAATGTTGATGTTGTAGACGACAAGCCAGTGAAGAATGACACTGGGGAAATGTCAATGAGTGAAAGGGCAAAGCAGAATGCGTGGGCTGAACATTATGAAAGGCTTCTCAACGTTGAATTTGACTGGGACCCTGATCGCCTGTCCAATGGACCTCCGTTAGAAGGCCCGCCTATCCCAATCACTATTGACATGGTGAAGAAGGCCATCTAAAAGATGAAGTCGGGCAAAGCTGTATGTCCATCAGGCATAGCGGTGGAGATGATCAAGGCAGCAAGTGATACAGGTGCCAACATGATCCGAGATCTTGCTTCTGCGATTATCCTTGATGGCAAGGTCCCAACTGACTGGGAGTAAAGTTTCATTGTCTGCCTTTACAAGGGCAAGGGTGATGCTTTGGATAGAGGCACCTATCCAGGCCTCAAGCTGACTGAGCAGGCCATGAAGATCTTAGAGAGGATTGTCGATGGTCTCATAAGACAGGTGGTGTCTATTGACGACTACCAGTTTGGCTTTGTCCCAGGAAGAGGCACTACAGATGCAATCTTTGTGGTCCGACAGCTGCAGGAGAAATACCTAGCAGTGAACAAAAGGCTTTATATGGCCTCGGTGGACCTAGAGAAAGCATTTGACCGTGTCCCTCTGAAGGTTATCTGGTGGGCCCTGAGAAAGCTAGGCGTTGAGGAATGGATTGTGCGGTTAGTCCAGGGAATGTATGCTAATGCACGGAGCCGGGTTCATGTTGGCGAGGGCTTCAGCAAAGAGTTTGAGGTGAAGGTCAGGGTCCATCAGGGATCCTTACTCAGTCCCTTGCTCTTCGTCATTGTGCTGGAGGCTTTGTCACGTGCGTTTCGGGATGGTGTTCCCTGGGAGGACCTATATGCAGATGATCTTGTCAACATTGCTGACTCCCTATACTAGAGGAATGTGTCAGGAGGCTCTTGATATGGAAAGAAGCCATGGCGAAGAAGGGATTGAGGGTAAATGCAGGAAAGACAAAGGTCATGATCTGTGGTACAGGCCTGGACCTCTTGCAGAGTTCAGGCGAATACCCATGCACTGTCTGTCGTACAAGAGTAGGCAACAACAGCATCTACTGCAATGGCTGCAAACTATGGGTGCATAAGAAATGCAGTGGGCTACAACGACTGACACCAAATCCTGATTATAGGTGTGCACGGTGCATGGGAAATGCTTGCCCTATTGACGGCAGACAACAGACTGAAGTCCAGGTTGGACCTGATAAGCTTGAGGTGGTAGCTTACTTCTGCTACCTAGGTGACATGCTTTCTGCTGGTGGAGGCTGTGAAATGGCGGTCACTACTCGTGTGAAAACCGCCTGGAAGAAGTTCAGGGAGCTACTACCAGTTCTCACATCCCGCCACCTCTTTTACAAGACCCATGGCCATGTGTACAGCTCTTGCGTGCGGAGTGCCATGCTCCATGCCAGTGAAACTTGGCCACTTACCAAGACAAACCTGCAGCGCTTGCAACGCAATGATAGGGCCATGATCAGACAGATCTGCAGTATCAAGCCAGAGGATGTGGCCAGGGTAAGGTCAAGTGAGCTACTGGCAAAGCTTCAGCTTGAGGACCTCGACTTCATCTTGAGAGAGAGAGAAGGATTCGCTGGTTTGGGCATGTGGAGCGTTAGAGTGGTGCAATCAGAACAGCATATGATATGCAGATTGACAGCAAGCGGGGGGCAGGGAGGCCCAAGCAAACATAGAAGAAACTGACAGAGAAAGACTGCCGTGAGTGGAAGCTCACCACAGTTGACCCTCAAGAAAGGAGCACCTGGAGATCAGGTGTGAGATCTGCTATGAGTGCAGCTAGCCAGTTACCTGTAAAGGAGCCCACTGATGTGGATGATGCCCCTGCACCATCACGTTAATCAAAAATCCGATTATGATGATGATGAGTTAAAGTCTGTACGCCAAAAATGGACGGCTATTCTATGCACTACAACTTTTGATCATTGGGAAACTACAATTTGCATGCCTAGTTTCAACCCACGGAAATGACCGACCACACGAATGCTTGCTCGCAAATTTAATTCGGAAATCGGAAAATCGCGAAATAAAGATCATGCAAAAATTTCGGAATCTACAGTATATCACTGTATATATTGATATGTACACCCTGTTACAATCTATACAAAGCAACCTTTATTTGGTAATTCCATTTTTTCCCCATCAAAATCCAAAATTGAACATTTAATGAGCCACAATACCTAGTTAAACGATTTATCAAAATGTAAAATTTTCCACCTGACCCTCAAACTGCACAAAATGAAAATGGTGATGAGGTATTTGAACCATAAAACATAGAGAGAATCTTACAAATATAGAAAAGAAATGGTATAATATAGATATAGGCCAGCCTGAGATTACACAAAAGATTAAAGTCACTATGTAAACATGCATTCTCGAGGAACTGCACATGTAATTTTTTTTTTTTAAATTTGAAGAAATATCTTCCGAGAATTTGTAGCTGCAGAGACACATCGGTCATCAATCGGAACTGCCACTGCCAATTTCCCCAAATTCTGTGGAATAAGACCACAGATGTACATTGAGGATCTACTTCGATAACGTGGGTGATAATGTGACACTGATGTTATATAAAGTGACACTGACATCACAGAAACCATGTTAACAAAATAACAAGTGTGATTGTAGCAAAACAAATGGTTATAAATGAAGTATATGTTTTTTTCAATAAAATATGGCTATAGCGATATTTTATTGAAAAATACTTAAACTTCATTTATTCTGCTGATTAAACTTTTCGAATAATCAGAATAGTCGATTTTAATAGAGCTGAACCCACATGCTACAGAACTAATTTTCCATACGCCAGTTCTAGCTAACAAAATGGAGCTTTTAGGTAAAAAGTACTACACATAAAGCTCCTTATATACACCCAAGGCATGATTCGATTCTCGAATTGTGATGAACTTTCCCGAATCATTGGTCATCTATGCAATACACAGCAAAATCTCTTACTCTGTCCCATATAGCTCCTCCCAACTCTTTCTAAAACTATAATATAGTGAAACTGTCATCCATAATACATTTTAATGTTAAAAACTAGAAATGTAGTTGAATGTGTGTGTTTTTTTTTAAAAAAAAAGACATCAAAATGGTAAAGTAGGAAAAAGGAGCAAACCATAGGATTACATGAAAGCCTGCAGACATGCTAACTGAATAACATGATAAATACAACATCTGAGAATTTGAAAACAAGAAAAGTCCTTATTTTTCAGCAGTTTAGTTTTTATGAGCAGTTGAAGTATCATACTTAGTTGACTTGAGCATGATAAAAGTTTTATAACTTGGGGCCAGGCCTCCTTCAAAGTCCATTAGGCCTTGAGCTGGCTATAGACCCCCTCCCCCCCACAGGGGGAATTTTGTACACTATGATTTTCTGAAACTACATTATATAAGACACAAAATGAAATATGTTAGCCTTCTGAGAGTGGCAGCGTGTAACATCACGTTATATACGTTACCCCCAAAAAATAGCATCAAACGTCCATGATATGTCTCAACCATGACATATTCGTACATATTTGCATGCTAACACAGGTTTATGAACTTCTTATAACACAGTTAAATATTTTTTGTATTAATTTTATAAATGTCTTGAGTTATTACCGTTGTATACGTTACTTAGTGTTTCCTTCGTTATTTCCGAGTATCGGTATGGTATTTATTGACTATACATGTATTACATCTGTCACAGAATATAGTAAATCTATAAGACTGCTACTTAAATGATTTGAATATCTATATTATGGTCGCTTACACTATTTTTCAGGTCCATGTTATGTATGTTACCTTCAAAATAGCATTAAACATTTAAGTTAATGTCTCTAACAAGCCCTGTTTATACTTATTTGCATGCTTGCACAGGTTTATGTACTTCTTTTAACAAGGTTTACCTATTTTAAGTATTCATTTAATAAATGCCTTGAGCTTTAACTGTTATGGGTGCTACAAAATGATACATAAGTTATTCTGAGTATCTGTGTAGCAGTTGTTGACTATACATGTATAAAGTATGTCAGAGAATTTAGAAAATTTATAAGGCTGAAATAAATTGAAGTTCCTTATTAATTTATGGTGACTTAAACTAATAATATAATGTGATCTATCAGCCTTCGCTGTTTGCTCACATAAACAGTATAGATACCAAGCATTCAAATCGTAAGTTCTGAAAGACAGTCACTGTGAAACAGCTCAGTTCTGGGCAAGGTATATGGATATGATTCAGATGGTCTTGACACTGATAAGGGCTACAAGGAAAACAACTTTGAATTGCATGTCATCTCTTTCTGTATGCCTTGTTCCCAATATTCATTGCAAACGATCACAACAACTACGCACAATGTGTACCTGTGTAACTGATTACACTCATAAATCTGTCTGATACACATCCCAGATGCAAAGAACTTCTCGAACAAAATGGGTTTAGTGTGTCACAACCTTTGGTTCTTTGCTTGAGAAATGATTTTGACATAACTATCAGGCAAACAATAAAGAGGTATTATAGGCTTCAGCAACTAGAACTACGCATCGTACTACAGATGGAATGGTGTATTACTCATCACATCAGAGCTCAATATTTTGAAACAACTCTTCAATGCACTGAAATGAAATTTTCAATCTGCTCAGATGCAAAGTAGAACGAGTACTAGAGGCAGTTTCAGGCTTCACCAATCCTTTTAGCTCTAGTTTTAAAGACAATGAACTGTACTTTTTGTCTTTCTGTTTGCCTGCTAAGCCTGGCATAGCTAAGGATCTTATTGATGCTGATGACATTGGCAGGAAGGCTGTTGCAGACTTCATTGACTCACTTTAAATTTAAAAAAATTGTTTTTCACAACCCCATAAAATGCTACAAGCTAATAAAGTTTTGATGCTTGCAAGGTCAAGCAAGAAGAAATTGTCCAATTTACAAAACGTAAACAGCCAGATGAGAGCTTAAAGGAGCGTTTTTGGTAAGCATGACCTTCTTTCTATTGGATGTTACAGTAATGTTGACCTTGAGTTGACACTGCCATTCCTTCCCGGACCTGTACCATGGTCACTATCAACTCCTGATAGAATTTCCACTAAAACTGACAAGTCCAAACTTCCGCATGGCTTGCAATCACACATTGAACCAACATTAGATTGGCCATGTAGTGCTGCACATAACGTTGATGTTAATGCCGTAACTACAGAGCATTATAGCTTTTCCTGTCACTTTCATGGATCTGATGGCACCAGTATTCAACCAGGCACCAAAGGCAGGGCATGTTGGTTTTTTCACTGGTACATATATACAATGTATAAGCAGCAGTCTATAAAGTCTTACAAACTTTCTTGCAGAGGATTACCTGTGTGTTTTGTTCAACAATGGTGTATGCAACAAAAGGTGCACCTTCTGAATGTCAACAACATTGGCCAGAATATGGGGGAAGATATCTACAGTAATACACTGTTTAACAGATTGTGACACTACTAATGTGCTGATGTGTTAGTACCACGGAAAGGTTATTTCTATCAAACTGATAGAGAACCCCTCTCCCACTAGTTCATCAACATTCTAAGCAAGGTAGGAAATCAATAAAGAATTGCTCTGGGCACTCATCAGTGATATGAAGCCCTAACATGTGCTATTTATGTAATTGTGAATAAGCTGCAGTACGACATAGATCTGAAAAAAGTACCAAAGCAATACACATATGCTGACTGTTTCAAACGGTATGAACATGAGCTGTTTTTCTGTCCTTAAGATGTACATACAAAGATTGAACTATCAAGTCTTTCCCATGTAAACAAGAGAGGCTTTCCAGATATGGACAAAATGTGTGGAAAATAAATGGGATGGAAATCGAGTACCTCTGGGTGAAAGAAAACTTAATTGTACCCTAACAAAAGAGCCACAGAATTATATTTCACATTTTGTGTGATATGGGTTACCATGTTCAAAACTCAACAACTCAAACCTTATAAAAGATAATATATGCAGTTTCCAAAAGGTACATAAACATTCTTTAATACAAAATGAGTTCGTAAGCAAATTCACATTAAAAAAATATCAAACTATATTAGTTTCATAAATCATTTATATAGGAATAATGAGAAAAGTAACCTACGTAACACTTTGGGGTGCATATTTGTTTTCAAAGGTCCATATCTGTGATGCAAAAATAGCTTACTTGGATGATATAGCCAATTTGGAAATCTTACCTTATCGTTTGAACTTTTCAGACGTCATGTCATTTACTAAAATTATCAAAGATGTTGATGGGTAATATATATAAATGGCTAATACAAGGTAATGGTGCCATTATTAGAGTGCTAGCATATTGCAAAATCCTTGCAAGATGAATCTGATAGAGGATTAATAAGTTGTATAAGTTGCCAGCATGCAAATAAGTACAAGCAGGTCGTGTTGGAGACCATATTTTGAATGTTTGATGGTATTCAGAGAGTAACGTATGTAACCTGGGCTGTGAAATAGTGTAAGACACCATAATAAGGAACTTTAATTCATTTGAATAGCAGCCTTATAGATTTACTATATTCACTGACGGATGTAATACATGTATAGTCAATAACTGCCATACTGATACTTGGAAATAACATATGAAACACTAAGTAACATATACAACGGCAAAGACTCAAGACATTTATAAAATAAATGCTAAAATTATGTAACTGTGCTATAAGAAATTCTTAAACCTGTGCCAGACTTCAAAAAGAGTGTGAATATGTCATGTTGGAGACGTTATAAGGAAAATTTAATGTTATTTTGTGGGTAAAGTACGTAACATGATGTTACCCGCTAATGCTGCCACTCTCAGAAGGCTAACATATTTCATTTTGTGGCTTATATAATGTAGTATCTGGAAACCATAGTGTACAAAATTCCCCCTGGGGGGAAGTGGGGTCTATAGCCAGCGCAAGGCCTGGAGAATTACATTTTACATTTTTCTGCGATATGGGGGCACCATGTTCAACATCTAATAACTCAAAAAGTATATAAGATAGAAACGTAATGCTTGCAGTTTTGAAAAGGTAAATAAAAAACCTTTAATATAATACCAAATTAATGAACATAAACAAGTTTCAACAAAATTAAAGACAAACTATATTAGATGCATTTATCATTTAAAAGGGGGTTCAATGTAAAAATGTAACATACACTACATCGAGGGTGACTATATTTGTTTTCAAATGTCATTATCTGTGGCCCAGTAATAGCTTATTTAGAAAATATAACCAATTTGGAAATCCTACCTTATCTTTTGCACTTTTCTGAAGTCTTAAAAAGAATTTTAATTATCAAATATTTTGTAGGGTAACGTATGTAACAGGCTGTTACAGTTTTACGCTGCCATTGTCAGAGGGCTAACATGTTGCAAAATCCTTGCAAGACATTGGGCTTCAAGAAAAATATGGTCTACAAAATTCCCCCTGGGGGGGAGGTAAACCATATCCAGCCAGTGGCCTACATGTAGCTCATGCATATTTAAAGAATGATATCACGGTATGCCATAAGTAAGTTTTTCATGTGCCGCCTCAAACATGTTAAACCCACCTCTGATTGTTACAGACTGAAAGGAGATAATCACCTATTTATACAGATTCCAAAAGATTATTAACCAGAGTTCAGCAGAACAAAAAAAGATGGACTCACTGATGGAACATACTCATGCCAATTCCATGAAAACCAGACCAGATGTTCAGACTTATGTGTAGACAGCATGCTTTTACTCAAACTTACCCAGTAAAAATCCTGTTCCTGCAATGTATCCAATTTATTTAACCTTTTGTGCTACAGGAACTTATTTTGACCTCAGAAAAAACAAACTGTCAGAGTTTTTTGCAACCCTCTTCAATTGCCTTTTTCCATTACAAAAAGGTAGCATTCTATTTTTTAAACCTAAAAGTACAACCTGATAGGAAAATCTATACTAGGGAAAATATTTAAGTGAACCCCCAAATTCAAGTAGAAAGAAGCAAAACTTCAATGGCATAAGGAATGTTTATACGCAAAGGGGATCAGTATTTGGCATTGATACATGCACAACAGCCGGGCATGCTAGCAATTATGCAACAGATTATCTCCCATGGTATCCATCGCCATTCCTCTTGTCATGCCCAGCCAAGCTGCTGCAAATAGTTGCAGTGCCTGGGTCAGTTGGGCATCCGTCAACCTAAGACATCCCAAATGTGCTTAATTGGTGACATATCGGGGGGATTTGGCTTCTAACTCTTATAGCTTGCTGTCTAAGAAAGATTTGAAGACAAGGTTAGGCCAAACCAGATAAGCATATCTACTAAAAGATTACTAAAACATATTGTCAAGTGGCTGAAAGCTCACTAAAAGGTAGGCACCAAAAATTTGCAAAAATTTATCTATATGTTCACATATTGCTACAATTTTGAGCGTTACAAGTTACAATCCAGGCCTTTGGGCAAATGAGATTTTAATTCAAAAGAAGTTGTGTGTTATGTTTAATGATGATTTGCACATTATGACAGAAACCCAATCTGAAACTACCCCCTCCACAACCCACCTAAATAATCAATTGTTAAAAATTCCCTATTTGGAAAATTTATGCATAATAATTTTTATTACACCTCTAAAAATGGAAGAGCGCCATCTGAGATACACCATCTTAAATATACTTAAGACCAAAAGTAACTTTACACTGTTATTATATATACCTTTTCTGGGTATTGGTGAGTGGTATTTTAAATGTTTTTAATTCATATTAAAGTTCAATCAATTATTCATATGACCTTTTACATTTCATGTTGTTGCTGTCACAAGTGCAACCACAATGCCCTAATGAAAGAGGCAAGGGGGCAAAACAAACTTGTCAAAAACGCATCACTTTTGATGTGTTACTGTAGCTTTGCAATTGGACACTTTTTAATTTTAAAGATCAGTCTGAAAGACAGGCTATTGAATTGTTGTTTCAAGTTCAAATCAGCCTGGATCACCCTTCGAGTAACACAAATTAGAGTTGTGCTTTTACGTACATACCCCTTTTTTGAACTTTACAATGCTTTCAATGGAATTTCCCATAAGAAATTGTTTGCCGTTTTTCTTCCAAACCGATGGGAATTTTTATTTGATTATCTCGTCATATACTCAGGGCAGAAGTCCCAACAAATTGCTGGTAAAAAATCCAAATGCCATCTGAGATAAAGCTTTTAGCAGGGACTAAAATTTACTATTGTTTTAATTCAAAGGGAGATAATTTCAAAGAGAACCAACTTTAAAAGGCTGCCAAAAACAAACTATACGTCAAACACAGAATGTCTTGCAGTATTTTTAATGTGAAATCGATAGTCCTTAAAACCCCGTGTTCAAATCCTAGGTATACTATGGATTTTGTTAGGAAATGCTGATTTTGTGGTTTTAATGAAAGCACAGATAACTCGAAAGAAGATTAATTTACCTGAGTTGTTTTTCGTGAATTCTGTCAGAGCAGAAACCAGCAACTCATTGCAGTATTTAATTTGGTTAAACTCACAACAGTAAAGATATATTCGATAGTTCAAAGTGTAAAGTTACTTTTGGCTTTAAGTATATTTACAGCAAATTCTTCAACCAACCAAAACCCAGATAAGAGTATTAAAATTACAGGATTATTCATTGCTCCAAGAAAACAAAATTATTGTTGTGGGTTCTCAAAAGTATTGTCTTGTCAATGTGTTGAAAAATAATTGTCATGGAAATACTGTGACGGATATAATTCCATTGGAAATCATAATACTTGTTTTCATGGAAAAATACTAGAGATGGGCCAACACACTAGATTATTGCAGGCATGTAAAACCACTTTCAAAACATGTACATTGTACATACATATACCTAGTGGGGCTAAAAGCCTAATATTTGGACTGAGCCTCAATCTACTATATAGTATTCTTGGTGACAAATTCACCTTTATTGAAAGGCTTCATACTGGCCACCAATCCATTAGAATACTCACTTCATGACCTTTGTAAACTCACCTATTCTAAGTTCTAACTCAGTTGTATATTCTCGTATATTGACAGCAAACTCCTCCATGAAGGTTGTGTTCTTGGTTACAAATACAGCTTGACTGTCAAACGGCTGCTCAACACAATTCTGTGAATCAAACACATTAAAATACTGTTTACAAGCTGTTTCATAAGGAACTCATCAGGTACAGATAATATTGGACCTTTGAATATTAACCCATTCTTGACCAATTAATTCTCTCATCCAGTATACACAGAGTAAAGTTTGGCAGGTTCAACATGTACTTTGAGCGGTCACAGGTAGGAATTTTGATATAAAGGTGCATTTTTATGGGGTTGTTTAATCTTAGCAAGTAGTTCAAACCCAGATAAGATGCCTCACTGTGGCATCTCATCTGAGACTCCACTGTTTATACATGTTTTCTGTAAACAAGTTTGAATTTTTCAATAAAATCTGAATTTACTACCTTATTTGTTTAGCTAAAATACAAGATGTTTCCCTTTAAAAATTACCACAACAGTTACTATTTAAATCAGCCATGTTTATCCCTTTGCATTCTGATGGAGTATACTATATAATTGATATAATTAGTATGGAATAGTCCAGTTTGTAATTTAATGGGTTGCCCAGTAAAAATTTCTATAAAATGCTGTATTTATGTCCCTGAAGATTGTTTTTATTTTAGCAAACAGCACTGACCCTGATGAAATGCCGCTAATCCACTGGGTTTTAGTGTTTGCCAAAGTACCTGTTTACCAGTATGCAGAATGAAATGAATTGATTTATAAGATGGAATCTGCTTTACAAACAATCTGAAACATTTAAAAGAGCCTTGTAAGATGGATCTAGATTCTTTATCACTGTTTTGGACAATAAAAAACAATCTTAAAGCAAAAAAAATGGTATACATTACACATTTTTCTCTCAAAACTTTAAGAAAGTTCATATTTTTCAATGAGGAAAGGGGTGAATACTAAGCCCTAAATCACTTGACCTTTGCGAGAGTATCTGATAGATGCTAGGTTTCCCTGTTAAAATCAGGTTTGATTCAATTTAGCTTAATAACACATAGATATGAGCCATGTGGTTTGCACAAGCAGGAAAGAGCTTATCTGCACCTTTATTTTTTGGTGTACGGAAAATATAATATCAAAAATTCAACATTTTTTTTCAAGATCCTGACTCTGTAGCTGAACAGGTAGGTGAAGGCCATACCTAGTAGACTGGGTCCAGACCTTAAAACAATTTTTCATCATTGTGTCATATCATATACTTCCAGCCAGTCTAACTCTGATAGCAAAGTTAGACTGGCTACAAGTATATGGTATGACACATTGATGAAAAAAAATTGTTTTAAGGACTTATTTAAAACAGAGCCATCAGAGTTAGACTGGCTACAAGTATATTATTGACACATTGATGCAAAATTGTTTTAAGGACTGGCACCAGTCTACATACCTGGTTACAAACCAAAAAGTCAAGATTTTTTTAATATTTGTTTGGTCCATCCTATGAAATGATTAGAGAGTAATCAAGGTAGATGCTCTAAAATTTAGAACAATAGTTGCCCATCAAAACGGCCATGACAAACAGTGCAGACCCAGATCAGACTGCTTCTGAAGAAGCAGTCTGATCTTGGTCTTCCCTGTTTGCTATTCTGACAAAAATTTGTTGATTCCAGCCCTGATAACCACTATTTTATTTGAGAAGAAAAAGTGGTCTGAAATTCTTTAACATTTACCGAAGAAGTTAATTAAATTTCATCCTTCCTGCACTAGGAGTAAATTTTCACTTTACCTGAAAAATCATTCCATCAAGCAGTTGTCCTTCTAAGTTCATCATTAGCTTTTCAAAGGGGCGTAATTTCTCTTCTGTAGTATTAAACTTGGTTGGATCATGGCGAACAGACTTCAACATTCTGTAACATTGGTAATTTATTTTTAAATAATATTGTCTATGGGAACAAAAAGCATACATATAATAAATGCTGAAATTTATTTTACTTGCTTTATACGATACAGAGGTGCTAGCCAACTGGACACATGACTGGGGTTTAGCTATGAAATTGTGAGTATATTTATAAGCTCCATGCTTTGATTTTCTATTACAGTGATGGGAGTGCAGTGGCTCAGTGGTAGAGTGCTTGACTCGAGACCGAGAAGTCGCAGGTACAAGCTCACCGGCGTCACTGCGTTGTGGTCCTTGAGCAAGACACATTTAACCTAGCTTAGTACTGGTTCAAGCCAGGAAGACCCGTCCCTGTTTAACTGAAAGATTGTTGATGGGACGTAAAGAATCAAATCAAACAAAATCTATTACAGTGTATGTATACATTCAATGTGGAAACTTAAAAGAATCATCTATGTGAGATAAAAAGGAACTTAATTTCTGAAATAACCCTTCTAGAATCAATTGCATTGTAATTTAATTTTTTCATAGGATGGAATGCCACTTGCAACACTCTAACTTGAAAGGGAACAAAGATTTAAGCAGCAAATAAGTGCATAACTTGATAAGTGAATAAGAACAGGATAATCATATTCAAAATGTTCAGTTTGGGAGGTATATTTAAGAAATGAATTCAATTTTTGGAATGTTTATGGAATCATGAATACTTCGGGTCTCTTGCAAAGTAAGTGAAGCCCTTCGTTAACTTTGCAAGAGACCCGAAGTATTCATGATTCCATAAACATTCCAAAAATTGAGTTTATTGCTTATATTTACATTTTATTATAAATATCTAAAATATAAAAAAGTATTTTCAATTTAGGAATTAAAGCAGTTTTCATTGGTATCCTGGGTCAGGTGTGGTACTTGATTGTATCGATTCTTGAATTTTGCACCCTTACTAACTTTTGTTTTTAAAATATAATCATATTAATGATTTAATCGGAGTGTAAAATGGAAAAGTGGAACAGCCAGCATGAACACAGACAGCCAATGGAGCAAATAAGAGGCTTCCTGGGTTAGGTGTGGTGCTTGATTGTATCAATTCCTGATCTTTGCCCTCTTTATTACTTTGTTTTGCATGTGCGACTCAGGTGCAGCTCGCTGTCAATCACAACACCATTATCACTTCTGGCAAATGAGTTTGATGTTCAAATAAGAGGCTTCCTGGGTTAGGTGTGGTGCTTGATTGTATCAATTCCTGATCTTTGCCCTCTTTATTACTTTGTTTTGCATGTGCGACTCAGGTGCAGCTCGCTGTCAATCACAACACCATTATCACTTCTGGCAAATGAGTTTGATGTTCGAAGGGTATTGCACGGGCAAGTAAGCTTGGCAGCTGTCAATCAAAGAGTAATTCACTAGGCTATGAACGGTTGCAAAAAATCTAAAGATTAATTAAAGAATTGCTTCGAAAATGTAAATATTTTTAGATAAAGTTGACTGGTGAAAAAAAGAAACCTGTTGGTTTAAAATTAGGGATTAACTGAATTCAGAATTTTCGTTTGGAAGGTATATCATCAGACATTGAATTCAATTATCCCCTAATTTTAAGCCAACAGGTTTCTTTTTTCCCTCCAGTCAACTGTATTTATCCGTGGGATCTTGCAAAAGCTTAACATATCCTAGTGTAAGCAATAATCATGCATATATCGCTTGTTGGCATATTTGCTACATTCATTCACATCAAACAAAAAATACTGGCATATTCTCGCCTTTATTCATGTAAATCCTCGCCACATAACTAATGATAAGATGAGAAAACCTCTTTTCCTGTGCTCCAACGGCCTCGAAAATACCAGACGAAAATGGCAACTTGCTGTCTACGTCATCAATAATCACAAACTTCTCAAAAAACCCAGTTTTATGGGAAGCAAGACGTTTAAAAAGTTGGATCAACATAAACAAGATTATCTTATAAATTTTACAGGTAATGTATAGTTATAAATACTGCAGAACTAATAGTTGATTTGATTCACCGCAACTCAAAGGTGGGACTATTGTTGTTTATTCATTGTTTGTTGTTTGTGGGTTCTTATGTTCAGTTCTTGGTTAAATGTTGGTTCCAGGTATCCTTTCTAGTTTAGCAATCCTCTTGCTGAATGCTAGCTGTAATATTGATATGATTTGATCTGTTCCCAAATAATTAAAAATTTAAATAATGGAGATTCAGCTGAGCCAAAGTATTATGTAAAAATACACATTTTCTCTCATATTTACACAACAACTAAGGCAGGCATGGCGGTCTATATTTTTTTTACCACCAAAGCTAACCATGTGATAGTCATAGGAATTTGAAGTTGGGATGACAGCCAACGCAGCAGACAAAATGTCAACGAACTGGGATAAATGATAAAATGTTTATTTGCCACCTAATTTCTACAAACTTTTGGGTATAGAAAAATATGACTATATAACACTTTCTGAAATTGCACACTAATTTTATTGGTAGACTCGTCATTTTCCACATGATGAAGGTGAGTGGAAGTAGAGTGCTAAAAGTCCCGAAACATGTGTGATGTCACAAGTTTATGTGTAGACAGCAGGGGAGACAGAAAAACAATACTGTGTGATTATTGTGTAGCGTGAAAAAGCATACTCAGAGGATATATGAACTACAAAGCCACTGATCAGATCCATTCAGTCTGATAATCGTCATTGCTAAATGCTGCTAATCTATTATAATACCTATACATGTACTTGTTACATCCAAATTCTCAAGATTATACCTATTCACTGCAGCTAATTTGAGTCCTGGTTTGAGTATTACCTGGTGTCAAACCCCCTAAAACATAAATCTAGTGGCATGACTCTTTGCAATAAGTGGATGGTAAAGTAATCATCATGATTGCTTTTACCATCCACCTATTGTATATTAAGTATACAATGGTCATGGAAAGTAATATAATGACAAATATTTTGGTAAAGTAGAATTATACTACATGGGTGGAAGTTCAAAATTTTCAAAATCCTGAACTTTGGAAACTGCAGTCTTAAAACTTGCAGCATGCCCACTAAATATTCACAATTTGAAGTTTAAATAGTCAATTGTTCTTAGACAGACTGAAAATAAATCAGAGAAGCTATTATGAACTCCCTACTTAAGCATTTTGAGGCTGACTTTCTGTGGAAAGTCAGCCTCAAAATCCTGAATTCAGGAATAATCCTGAAAATTTTCACCCATGATAATATACCTTTTATAGAGAGTCCAGTGATCCACCAGGGTGCCATGATTCTCAATTAATTCATCCAATGTTATCAAGACCCCTAAAACATCCCCAAGATGTTCAAATACCACCTGAAATTATGAAACAGATATACATATCAGACCGGTTTCTGTAAAAAAATTAATTAACCTTTTGCCTACTGGGTAATTTTTCCTGACTTTTTTTGTTGTCTGTCAATATATTTTTTCAAATTCAACTTTTTCGAAAAATCGCTTCAGGAATACCATCAGAGTGTCAAACAGTGTGGATCCAGATCAGACCCGACATTTTGTCGGGCCTGATCTGGGTCCAAACTGTTTGCCAAGGTTATCAACAGACGACACTAGTAGGCAAAGAGTTAATCAACATTTACCATATTTACCCACGATATTTGGACAGATAAACCTGAGCAAACAGTGTAAACCCAGATCAAAGTACTCAAGGAGCAGTATGATCAAGGTTTCTCTGTTTGCATTTTCATTACTATTTGAAACATGTTATATTAAAGGTCTATGATAAGTATAGCAAAGAGTTTAGGTGTGCATATATTTTTAGGGTAAGTACTTAATGGGAACTGTCCATGATCAATACGAAATTCCATAATGTCTTATTTCTCATTTATGCTTTGCATACCCTAAAAGGGACCATATTCCTAAATAAGACCCTTTTTATAAATATTTTTGGTAACATAAATGGCAGTTAATGGGAAATGAGGTGGCTTAGATAAAGGATGTCTAATACATTTAGCAGAACCTATGCTTAATAGTCATGCACAATCAAACTCAACCTCAGTTAGCTATAGCATAAGATTGATGCAGACATAGCTTGCATATTCTAATTTCGTTATGAGGCCTGTCTGACTTTTGAGCAAGTAAATACACAACAATCAATGACCTTATCATATCCAGGAATTAGATGACCTCCAGGTAATATAATAGCAGAATTGTTGTATAACATTTAAAAGTGTATTTACTACATGGGTCAGGTCAATTGGTCAGTTGCAAGTGAAAGGATGTAAAATATTGTGTTAACACTTTGAAATTGAACAAGCATATAGGGTAAAGTCAGGTAAATTCGGACATCAGGTAAATTCGGACACACATTTGTAAACAGTGGAAATCCAGATGAGACGGCATAAGGAGCCGTCTAATCAGGTTTTTCACTGTTTACTTAGTTAATTTATTTTTATGCCAATAACTGAACTATGAAACAAACAAGGTGGCTGTCTGAATTTAGCAGTCTGTCCGAATATACCTGACTGTACCCTTTATAGGCTATCCTTCCACCCCACCACCATTTGTTGAGGTGCCAATAGACATTACCAAACCACATCCAGAATACCTCTCAAAAGTAATCTGATTGTGTATAACTGACCAACGCAACAACATCTTGGCATGTAACATAATTCCACAAACAAAATCACACATGTTTAATCTCCCACAATTAATCAGAGGTTAACCTTACAGTTAATGGATGGATGCATACCTGTTTAAAGTAGGTGTGTTTTTCCGAACAGTGAATTGGAAGCATCTCAATGAAAAGCTTCCATTGAATTTCAATAATTTGTTTTTGCGGAAGTAAGAAAAATAGTTGTGTGGGTACAAGGGTCCAGATAAACAAAACTTTGAATGTAAAATTATGATTACAGTAAAACCTGCGTAAAGCAGCCACTCAAAAATAGACAAAACAAAGGTCTTAATGACAAACGGTAGCTTAATGAAGGTCAAAAGTATTGCAGAATGCTCCCTTGGAGCATTCTGCAATACGCTTGACCTGCATTAAGCAATAATTGGTCTTGAAAACCAATTTGTGATCTTTTTGAGAGTGGCCGTTTTACACAGGTTTTACTGTATTTTTTGATCCATCAATTTTAACATTTGTTTTTGGTGCTCAAAAGAACCCTCTCCTCTCATTTTGCTAGTTTTAAGATGTATGACAATTTCACAATGTAAATTAATGTTGATATTTTCCATTTTGAGATTTGTTTTTCTTAAAAACTCCCACAACAAAATGTATGCAGCAAAGCTATCATAAGCAATATACATTGTTGTTTTTTTGTGTTTGTTTTGTATTGTTTGTTTGTTTTTTTAAAATCTTATTAATTCTACTTGAATTTGTTTCCAAATTCAACCTCTTCTGCAACATGTCTTCGGAGCCTGAATTTTATGGCCACCTTAAGGCTAGGGTAGAGATGAAAATTTATAAAGGATTTCACAGGATAAACAAAATTTTTGAGCGTAAAATTGTAAATATTTTCTTACCCATCAGTTTTAACATATGTTTTGGGTGCTCAAAAGAACGGTGTCATTGAGACGGTTCTTTTGAGAACCCAGTACATATGTTTTGGTTGAGAAATAAGAAAATTGGTTTTTCGATACGCACTCTTAACTCAAGTCCTGGGTTTTAATATATATTGCCAAGGTGGCCATCTTGGTTATTTGAAATGGACTTTTCAAAAAACCTTGCTCACTTAGGCAGCAGATGACACCAGCAGATTAGTTTTTGGACCTTATTTTTTGGTAGTGAATTTAGGGTTATTAACTCTTTCCTTGTTGAGCCATTTTGTATGCTTTCTTTGTTGTCAACTGATTTTTTTCAAAATTAACTTTGTAGAAAACTTCTTTCAGGAATACTATCACTATCAGAGTGTCAATTAATTTGGTCCCAGAGCAGGGCCCATGTTTAGTCGGCCCTGATCTGGGACCAAACTGTTTGCAAAGGTTATCAGCAGACAACAAAAGTTGCCACTACCAAGGAACTAATTAAAAGCTAGAGATTTGGTCTACAAGGTCAACCTGATAATTACCTGAAAGTGGACATCTGTAACATCTATCAGCTTTGGTCCAGCTCTGAAAACATGATACAATCCAATGCTTCTAAAGATGAAACACAGTAAAACCTGTGTAAAAAGGACACTCAAAAATTGACAAAACAAAGATCTTAATGACAAATGGTAGCTTAATGAAGGTCAAAAGTATTGCAGAATGCTCCCCTTGGAGCATTCTGCAATACTTTTGACCTGCATTAAGCGATAAACGGACTTGAAAACCATTTTTTTGTCTTTTTGAGAGTGGTCTTTTTTATACAGGTTTTACTATACAAGTTTCCAGAACAGAAATAGTGCACATTATTGCAGCATGAACTTAATAGGAGCTTAATGACATGAATGACAGAAGAGGCGGAGCTATATATTCCTAATTTACCTTAATCCTATTATGTTTTCCCTGCTTTAAGTAGCCAAGGTTTAGATAAACAAAATATTTCTGTGTAAAATTGTAAATATTTTTATTATCCATAATTTTTAGCATATGTTTTGGGTGCTCAAAAGAACCGTCTCATTGAGACGGTTCTTTTGAGCACCCATAACATATGTTTTGGTTGAGAAATAAAAAAAAATATTTTTCTGTTACGAACTCTTAACTAAAGGCCTGAAGTAGCCAAAGAAGAGACATTTGAACAGCAATGTCAGTGGTATTTGTAGTTTAAACTGAGCCCTGCATCTGAAAAAGTGTGCTTATAAAACAATTAATGAGGTTGTCCGTATGTTAAAGCTATTTATTATACATTGAAAAAACATACTTTAAGCAAACATGCGCAGCTATACCAAGAGGCAAGATGTCTAGGTTCTATTTAAACTTCCATCAACACTATTCCTCTTTTTCTAGGAAGGATAGTCTTGAAAATTTTACTAATTTTATTTTTATGAAATTTGTGTGACATCAAGTCTTATCTCATATTAAAAAAAGATTGGCTTTTCAGTTAATAAAAGAGTGTTTGACAAACCAACCCACTCTTCCCTTTTATGGCAATGTCATGGTAACAAGATAAAAAGTTTTCCCTACCTTGAGAGAGAATAGAGACTAGAAAACTGCATAATGACATTTTTCACCACCTCATAACACCGAGCAACAAAACATGACAGCTCCTACAATAAACAAGACCAGACTATACAAAATTGTATAGCAACCAAACCACAAGTTTACTGAGAAAGGCAAAAAATATTAAACCATGACCCTATCTTGTTCAATGAATACCTCAGTTTTTAAACTATTTTTCAATTACATTGTAGAGTAAGACCTCATTTTATCGCCCCCTTTTTAACCGCCAAACTTGTTTAGCATCATTGTTTTCCAATGTCCTAATTTCCACTATGTAAAATTCCCTTGTTAAAGCTCCAACCTCGCTTACCACCATCTGTCACTAACATACAATTTTAATCACAAATTCCTGTGTGATCAGCTGACCAAAGGGGTGTCACTGACTAATCTATTAACCACCGTTTAAAGCAGAGTATATAGTGATGCAATAATTACAGATTACCATTGATGAATTGGTAAGTTTTAAATCAGGTACTAAGTAAAACTGAGATGTTTTCATCTTTGTTTAGTCGGAAAAAAAAATCTGGTCGGTTTGTTATGTTGTCTGAATTGTATACGCAGCAAAGTATTGCCGATTTTTTCATTGCAAAATAAGACTTGCTGATCAATCACAGAACAGTATGTGATATCTTAACTAAGGAGGACCCATGTGACTATGATGATACAAAGCCATCTCCAAGAAATTGCCACAACATTCTCATATGGAATGTGCTTTGCATCTGGTTTTCGAATGCACATAAATATAAATGTACATTTAAACAGACCTAACAGCATGCAAAGACTTAAATCTATCACAGCCCAGGACAAGATGGCATCCATATTGCTACAGTTGACTATATCTAGAAACATATTAACTTGGGATGCAATGGCACTGGTCAAAATATGCAAGCTTCTGTGCATGTAAAATTGGTTCTTATCAATCTTTTGGTGCTCAGAAGATGCACCTCATTGCAATGTTTCATTTGAGTACCCACAACAGGGACTAAGCTAGGGGGCAACTAAGGTGAAATGGTCGCCCTAGGGGCCAAAATTTCATCCTAAATGGGACCCAAGGAGAAGTGGGGGTCTCCCTAAAAAAAATTTATTTTTTTAGACTCTTTTTCATTCTGTCAACACAAACGCAAGCTGTGGTGACAATCTACTACCACTGCATCATATTTCTCCTTCCATTTAATGGCGATAGTATATGTAATAGCTAACTTGCTTCTAAGCTGACAGAAAATGCTGTAACTTTACGCTATATCTTCTCCCTATCTGACTGTCACTTCTCCCTTATTTTCCTCGAGGGAGAATTTACTTCTCACTACTGTCAGGGCCCAGCTTGAACCCTGCGTGACAACATATGTTTTATTTAAGAACATTAAATTTTACTTAGGCACTCTCATTTGGAGACCTGTTGAAGTCAGATAGGAAGGTGTATTCCTGAATTAGTTCCTTATTATCTATCAGACCATATGTTGTAGGTTATCCTTACCATAGTGGTATAAGTCATTTTAATATTTCCATCAATTTCTTTAAATGCCTAAAGACCATCCAAGTTTAATTGCATCAAACTGGATGGAATAAAAGGACTAATATATATCATGTATATGAATGATTGGTTCAAATATTAATATTTTTATTTATAAGTAAAATATGATGTTTATGAATCAAAGGGGCTCTTGCATGGTATGGGAAATTAACATGGGAGTCTGCCCGCGCTTGGATTTTGAAAATTTATGTTATTTAATTGTCTGGGATATAACTTTAATATCTATGGTGCGTTTGAGTTTTTATGCAATTCCATTGCTAATTTATGACGTCATGAATGATATCACTATAATACCTTAGGGTACCCAGTTATAATCATTTCTAAAGTAAATGACATATCATGTAACGGGCGGAGAAATGTTTTATTAAATAGCTATATCATTGATAAGTTTGCTGTTACTTAAAATGGCTTTGTATGTATTAGGATATTGGGTGGGCATTCATTTTTATAGCATGGTATCCCAATTTTCGACTGTGTATTTTGTATTCAGTCAAATTTAGAATTACAGGTTGGGGTCTTTGTCAAGATACCATTTCAACATATAAACTATCCATATATATTAAAAATATGTAGACCAAATTTCATGAAATTCAAGGACCGGTAACATATTTTTTTAACTTGATGTAAACACATGGCCCTAATTCATCCAAATGTAAAAAATATACAATAATTATGTTTCAGTGTAAAACATACTTGAATACTTGCTTAGTTTGAATCATCATGCTAGTATGTTTATTCGTAGAAGTTGATATGTTCAGTGCTTTTCCGTATTATGGATTGGAAAAATAAAAATAAATATTCTTTGATATTAAGTGCCACGATTCTTATTTAATGAAGTGCTTACACAATAATATAAGCCAAAATGATACAATAAGTTGACACCTGTACTTAACACATCTAGTTTCTAACATTAAAACTACATCTAGACAATGTTACATTTAATATGTAACATTATTAAGAATTTTAATTCATACAGAAGAGAAACCTTATGACAAGTCAGTTCATACAGGAGAAGAACCTTATATCTATGATTTTATAATTGTAAGTCTCATTAATAAACCTGCTTCACAAAAATAAACCCCTGTCAAACCTATTGGTTAAAATTAACCATTTTGGTCACAGATAACTCTTGTCTTCAAAGGTATTGCTAATTTAATGCTTAAATCTTCTCTGTTCATTCTGTTTTGTGAGACTGATGCTGATTTCCATCAAATAGAAACATTTATACTTTAGCTGGCTGTATATTCCAGGCATACAGTTTTGTTTCTGGACCTCACTTTTTCCAGTAGAACACTATTTTGATACCTTTGATAAGACTCCGTTACACATTATCCTGGTCATGGCACCAAATTGCGGTTCCTCTAGTTCAGTTGGGATGTAAAGGAAATATTTAGTCTTCTTGTTTTCACATGTTTATTGTTAGGATATAATGTTTCTTAAACAATACCATGCAGGACTTGAGGAAGTGATACACATTGTCTTGGCCCCATAGTGACATGACACAGGGCCATGACCTTCGGAATTTCTGACCATTAAATCATTTAAAATTGTCTAAACATGTCTTCCTTTAAGAAAAGTGGAAGTAGATTAAAAAAACAACCTCCTTATGTCGAGTTATTGATTCATTTGAACTAAATAATTAATTTTGCTAAAACTGACCTATACCCATAAGAGGTAGGAAATGACAAAGTTACCTGTTTTGGATTTTCATGATATTTGGCTCAGATCAGCAGTATATATATGGCATGTTTTTGTGATAATATGATATCTTGACAAAGACTAGAACATATCCATCTTTCGAATTGAATGTTGAATGTTTTGTAAATTTTTGAAAAAAATATTGAAATTTTACAATCACTTCTTCTGAAAACGTAAACCATAATTTATCCGAATGGTTTCGAACTTTCAAGGTATTAAAATAATGTCTATGGTATTTTGGATTCAATCTAGATGACAAATCATAGAAATAAACAAAACTATAGATTTAGGACATGGAAATTTAGAGACAGGTACCACCTCAAAGGTGGAGTACGTCAGGGTTGCTTCCTAAGCCTTATTCTTAACTATCTAATTTGATAAATACATTTTCACAGCTCGTATATAATGAGTTATTAATATATGCAAAGTTTGAAGAAAATCCATGCGTGGGCACAGATGAAAGTACCCCTTTTGACCAGAAAGCATTTTTGAATACCATTGAGTCAGCCCATTATTATAAGATTGTTTGTACTTACTGCATATAAAAACAGTGAAAGCTCAGGATAACCTGTGCAAACATGCATTATTGACAGAGCCTTCACTGCTTGCACACACAGATAAGGAATGACCTTGAAGATGGAGGCCACAGTTTAGGCCTCCAGGTTCACCAGTTAGCTGTGTGTGAATGTTTACAGTGTGCCAACATGTATGTGATAAGTAACAAAATCAAATATATTGTAACAACTAAAATCAGTAAAAGTTGGATTTTTAAAAATAAAGATTTCATATGGTTATATCATCATTTTGTGTTAACTACTAGCCATTGTCTTCTTTAAAACCCTTTCAACATTACAGACCTGAGATATAGGTCTGAGCAAACAGTGTAGATCCAGATGAGATGGCACTGTCTGAATGCTCATTTTGCTTTTTTTCTTAATCTCAATCTCAATTATTGCAGTTTTCTTTTCAGGATATGTCTTACATGTACACACCTTTTTAACACAATGGACTCATTTACAATTTAACCCATAATTTACAGCAGACGACAATTTCAAATTTAGCTGCTTTTTCAAAAATAACAAATACACCGATCCTACAACCAGAAAGCATTTTCAGATGACATAACTACCTCTCCTGGAAGCATTAATCTGACTAACAGTTTTACTTATTTAACAGCAATTTTACCCCAAAGCATCAAGGAATTCGGTTAGTTTAAAGGGCTTGCCCAGAAACGGTTAAGTGGTTTAGTTGAAGTGTAAGAATAAATTTTCTCAGAAAATGAATATTACTATAAAAAATATTCATCGGCAAGGATATTGTATTCACTCAGGGTCTTCACTGTTCCCAATGCGATTAATGAAATGTGTCACTGCGTAATACAATGTATGATAAAAACATTTGTGGGAAAGAAATAATGATACTAGGTACTCTGCCAAACAGTAAAGACCCTGATGAAATGCTGCATAATGTGGCATTTATAATTAAGGTCTTCATGGTTAGCAAAGACAAAATTCCCCTCACAGAAAGATATACATGTACAAGCTTACATGAAAATGATAGCATGTGACCCCCCTCATTACATGCAATGGACAATTCCAAGTATACTGTTTCAAACCAGAAGGAAGGATCCATTTGGTACACACTGCACTGTTCCAGAAGAAAGCTGTGTATTTGTTCTGTATGAAGGTGTATGTGATCAGTGTACTACTGTACATTTTATACAGATTTCATAGAGATAATACACCGGATCATATTTCTTAACACTTATCCTGCTATCATTTTGTCAAGAAAATGTCATCTGCTTATGAAGTCTGTTGCATATACAATGTATTTAAATGCACTACAGACTAATTTATCAAGGGTGCATACACTACATGTATCAATTCTTGATCGGACGGCAATTGATTTTTATTTGTTTGTTTGTTTTTGTTGCTTTACGTCCCATGTCAACAGCTATGGTCATTGCGGGACTGTCAGTTCACTTAACCACACTTTTTCCTGGGCAGGCTTGAGCAAGTGGTTAACCAGTAATTTGTGCACATACTTTAGCTTGTAACTGACAACAACCCTTCTTGAATAAATCAGCGGAAGGGAGGAGAATGACCGTAGAAATTATTTCATGATCAATCTCCACGAAAGTATGGTACCGGGCCGGGAAATTGATTTTTATGCGATGGGCATTTGTAAAATTTTTAGCATCATGGCATCATAACTACAAAATGCTATAAAATAATACATTTTTGGAAACTAGAATTCAACTGCTACTTGATGGTTTATTTTTCGTCGGTTTAGGACATGGCCTGCACGTGCAGCGCATGCTCAAAATGAGTAGGAATTTATATGCTGGCGCAAATTTTAAACAAAATATTGGGAAAAAACGAAGGGAAATTGGGCACCTTATTTACGATCATAATATGACTAGTTAACGATTTGGTGCAAACTTATTTTTATTAAAATATATTATGCATTCACTGCTTGCACTACTTACATCTTTACATTTGGAAAATGTTGACTAATAAAGAAATGTTAGACTTGCCAAACGGGACTTTTTTTCGATTTTTCTTTATACTTTTAACATAAATTGTGCCACTGCAGGAGCATGAAACAAGCCTTTTGAGTACCGGTATATGTGTTGCTTTGTTTGCAGCAAACAATGCATAAAAATAATTTCATTGTGCAATAAATAAAGTTAGACACATTATGTTCAAGAAAAAATCTTTGAAATAACCAAGAAAAAAATTATGAACAGTTCAAGAACACATTATGTTTATGAAATGTCTCTGAAATAACCAAGAACAAATGTAAGAACACATTATATTCAAGAAAAGTCTTTGAAATAGTCAAGAACAAATATAAGAACAGTTCAAGAACACATTATATTCATGAAAAGTCTTTCAAATAGTCAAGAATACATTTAAGAACAGTTCAAGAACACATTATATTCATGAAAAGTCTTTAAAATCGTCAAGAATATGTTTAAGAACAGTTCAAGAAGACCAGAGTCAACGCATAAAAATGTTCATAAAAATGTTCAAGAGCAGTTTATGAAAAATTCAAGAACATCACAAATTCTTTAAAAGTTCTTGAACTGTTCCCAATTTATGTTCTTGAACGGTTCAAGTACAATTGTTCTTGAAAAGTTCAAGAATTCTAGCTAAATTTCATGAACTGTTCTTGAACTGCTCTTGAGTTTAGAACTTTATTTTACAGTAGTGGAGGAATCTGATCAGACTGAATGCACAGCCTGTTCCGAGTCTTTAATGAGAGCAAATGGAAAATGTAGCTATTGCTGTGATATTCTTCAACATCACTTTTTTTCAAAATTTTCTTTCGGGAATAACATAAGAATGTCAAAAAGCTTGGCTTTAGATCAGGTAGGATATTCTGTCGGACCTTATTTGTGTCCAAGTTATGTGCAAAGATTACCAACTAGCCAGCAGACGACAAAACTCCAAATTAGCAGGATATAATAACTCTTTGCCAACTGGAAATTTAGCATGCTTTTTGTCGCCTGCTGATTTTTTTTTATCAAAATCAGCTTTTTTGAAAAATTCTTTCAGGAATACAATTAGCGTCAAACAGCTAGGATCCAGATCAGGCCCAACATTTTATCAGCCCGGATCTGGGACCAAACTGTTTGCAAATGTAGTCAGCAGATTACATTTTCCTTTTTGTTGGGCCTGATCTAGGTCCAAATTGTTTGCAAATGTAATCAGCAGACAACATTTTGTCGGGCCTGATCTGTATCCAAACTGTTTGCTAACGTGATCAGCAGAAGACTGGTCTGGGTCCAAACTGCTTGCAAATGAGATAAGCAGATGACATTTTGTCGGGCCTGATCTGGGTCAAAATTGTTTGCAAATATAATCAGCAGACGACATTTTGTCTGGCCTGAATTGGATCCAAATTGTTTGCAAATGTAATCAGCAGCCGACATTTTGTCGGTCCTGATCTGTGTCAAAACTGTTTACAAATTTAATCAGCAGACAACATTTTGTCGGTCTTGATCTGGGTCAAAACTGTTTGCAAATTTAATCAGCAGACAACATTTTGTCGGGCCTGATCTAGGTCCAAACTGTTTGCAAATTTAATCAGCAGGCAACATTTTGTCGGGCCTGATCTAGGTCCAAACTGTTTGCAAATTTAATCAGCAGACGATACAAGAAAGCAAAGAGTTCTTATGTAGTCTCTTCAGTACAAAGATCAAAAGACAGCCCCTTTAAAAGTAAGGCTCTGAAACTCTGAAATTTAATAGCCAAGCTTGATGGTTCAAGATGATTGATAACAGACCAGCTACCATGGCATGGTAGCACCAATACCTTTAGATGATCGGCTGAAACAAGGCATGAAATTTCATGAGAATCATCTGCCAGCAGACAATTCTCATGAAATATCATTCCTTATTTCTTTCAAAAATTAGGAAAGATGTCACAAAATTTGTCGTCTGCTGCAGTCATGATTGGAGCTATAAGGGTTAAAGTGGCAGATCTTACCTCAGAAACTCGGGTGAAAAGGTGAAAAAGTTAGCCAAAAGATATGAGGAAAAATGTTGTGTTTATTTCAGTCTTGATTGTACCTGAAACAATGTTATCATCCTGCCTATCTGTATCTGTGCTTCTCCCTCTTGTAGCCCTTCTTCAGGCTCTGAAACAATTCTTTACGTATATAAAACAATATGAGCCGCGGCATGAGATTTCCAACAATTTGACATTTTGAGAAGTGTAGACTCGGACGAGCCTGTGCAACCTCCTGTGAAGCTTAGAAACTCCAAATTGTTTTCAGTCAGTAGCTTAACACTTAAAGAATAATCAAGCGACTAGCAAAGGCTCTGATCAGACTGTGCGTATGCGCAGGCTGGTCTGAGGCTTTGCTGGTCACACATACCACATTGTTGGAAATCTCATGCGTCGGCTCATTTTATGTATATAAAACAATATTTACATCTCGAAGCAATCCTTTACAGAATCTTTAGATTTCTGCAAACGTTCATAGCCTCATGAATTACACAGATTTGATTGACAGCTGCCAAGCTCACTTGCCCCTGAAATACACTCCAAACATGGAACTCATTCGGCATAAGTGATACTGGTGTTTTATTGACAGCGAGCCACACCCGAGTCTCACATGCAAAACAAGCTGCTTGTTTGCTCCATTGGCTGTCCGTGTTCACGCTGGCTGTTCCACTTTTCAATTTTACACTCCGAATAAACCGTTAATATGATTATATTTAAATACTGTACAAAACTGTTTTAACTCCTAAATTAAAAATAATTTTTATATTTTAGATATTTATAATAAAATGTAAATATAAGCAAAAATTCAATTTTGTTTATGGAATCATGAATACTTCGGGTCTCTTGCAAAGTTAACATGAAGCCCGAAGGGACCCCCCTTCTGAAGAAACAGTCTGATCTGGGTCTGCACTGTTTGTCTAGGCAAGAGGTGTTTGAAATTTTAGAACATTTATGGTAGTAAAAGATACAACGCTCTTGTTTCCCCTTACTCGACTAACTCATAATAATATGTTATCTTTAAATTTCATTCATTTCAAAATCTTATTTCTATACGATAAATGTTCTAACATTTCGATCACTCTAAAATTACGAACAACTAAAATTATCGCCAAAAATAATTTTCAGAATATCCTAAAAAATCAAACACTGACCTTTTTTGGAAAAGCGAATTTCTAAAATTACGAAAACAAGTTATTTTCGGCAGAAAATCGATGTCCGTTTATGAACAACATTTGGAAGGTTCCATTCTACTTGAATGGGTAATCTGGCACATGATGTTCTTTTTCGCATGCCGAGCGCAAGACTATACTTTTTGTCTGCTAATTGTGCGATACATGCTTTCAGATAAGATCAAAGGCAAGAGCACATTAAAAGCACGGACTTTTCTACATGAACATGACAAAGTTCATGTATGTTATTGGTTTAGGCTGTCTATGCATCTATCGTCGGAAAACAGTGCAGGCTCAAATATTTTTAAAACCCTTCATTGGCGAAATGTTTACCTATAAGAAGCATTCGAACCATTAGAATTCTTCAGCAATGGTCATTAACATGGTCACTGACATTAAACAGACCTGCCTCGGGCAAGGATTAGGAGTTACATTTACCGCGAGAAAACGCCAATCTAAGCTTATGCTCACCATGAAGGACTTAGGTCATACGCTGTCTGGTCGTCAAAATTGAACATTTGCAAGTAACAGTAGATGTTACTACTTTAAAAATGAACACATGCAAACCACAGCGTTTAACAACTGACTGAATTTGCTAAGTTAGTTTGCTCATACAAACTTATATACAAAAGGGCCTTTTTCCAAGTTGTGGTTTGAGTCGTGAGACACAAAAATAATCCATTCAACATAAAAGCGGTTATGCTTGACATATCAAAGCCATCAATGCTGAATTGAGAATGCAGACTTGCGCAGGCTCGTCTGAGTCTTTGTCGCATGTTGTAAGTACCAAAATATCATGAATTTATGTCCGTCGACAGTTTAATTTCAATCGAGCCGGTTCACACGTACTGCATGCATGCGCAGATCCAGAACATTTTGGCAGAGGGGGTAGTGAGAGAGGACCGAAATGCCACTAAAAATGGACCACCATCGGCCCATCAGTGAAACGCAATTGAAATGGCGCTTTGCTGGCGTGTCAATGGCCTACCATTGAATGCTGGCTTGGTAGCTTTGTGATTTTTAGGGGATTCGGATCAATATTGCTAGAATACCCTATACTTTTGTGATTTTTCAAGGGGGGGGGGGGGGGGGTCAGGACCCCCTGTCCCCCCCCCTCTGGATCCGCCCATTGCATGCATCTGAAAGAAGGTGCTTGTCTGAAATGTTCCGTGATCATCGGACGCAAAGTCGGACTACATTATAACTCTTGGTATGCTTGTTTGCCCCTGATCAGGCACATCGGACGATCTTCTGGATCCAAACTGTTTGCAAACTTTGATAGCAGGTCGTAAAATTAGAGAGAGAGAGACTGCACGGTGTTTGCACATGAATCTTTTGTTTTGGTTTGGTTTCTTAGAATATCGAAACACAATGTTTGGGGTCAGTCAATCAATCTTGTTACAACTGCTTCTGATGAGAACCCAAAACCCAAACTTATCGTGCGCATCGGCTTTTGTACGGCAAAGTTGGACATTCCACAGTATTAACGCTTTGTGTACTTTCTACACATTTTTAAATTGACGAAACATTCTATCCTGAATACCATTCGGGTCTGATCTGGATCCAAACCACGTTTGCAAATGTAAAAAGAGAGAGAGAGAGAGTGGTGCTGGCACGTCAAAGTAAACATTGTATCGGCAGATCGACAAGTAGAGAGAGAGAGAGAGAGATGTCTGTGTGTGTACTTTTTGAATTTCGTTAGTTTGTTTTTTTTACTCTGGGAACTGGTCTACGTATTTCAAAGTTTTGTGTCGATCTTTGAAAAAGAAAAAACCCTGATCGTACGAGATGTCTAGCGGTTTCAATTCTTGAGTACAATCTCGGACCCAAAATTACTGGGTCCGAGGTACAATATTAACTGGAATTCGAAGTCGGCAGAGCGACCGAAAGCGTTTTGGTTTTTTGAAAGAAGAACGAAAAGTGTAGTGATTCATTGGTAGTCCGAGACGAGTGAGCATAGGAGACCGGGCGGCTTATCGAATAGTTTAAAACAGTGGACTTTTATGACTTGTACGTAAATTGAGTGACATTATATGCATGTGCCTGGCTCTCGACTTGGTGAATACCGCACGCGCTGGACATTTTACTGACTCAGTCCGTATGAACTGAGCGGCTGTTTTAATAAGATTAAAGAAAGAAAAAAAGAGGAGATAGCACAGAATCATATCGCCGTGTTTTCAACACGTTTCTACCATATTCTGACATGCATATATGCCTTTTTTTTCTCGTGATAAAGCCCACATTCTAAAATTTCGAACACTAGCATTTTTTCACAAAAGTAATTTCTAAAATTACGAACATCGGAAAAAGTAATTATTTTTTTTAGTGTTTGCAATTTTAGAACATTTACCGTAAAATGTATACTATTGAATGCTAACACTAAAATATCCTTAGAAGCACATGTTAAAGGTAAACATTTTCTTTCCATAAAAAATAATTATATAGACATTATTATATAATTATGCTCATTTACTTGAGACAGGATAGTACAACAAAAAATGTCAAAAAAGCCATTGTACCCAATATAGCACCATTGATCCTTAATATTCTGAACTAAAGTTTCTATCCTGGGGGTCTCAAGTGCAAAAAATACTGGTCAGAACAGTAAAAAGCAAAGAAATGACCAGGCAGTGCCAGAAAGAGCAGTCTGATCTGATCTGTACTGTTTATCTAGGCCTTTTCAGGGCTCACCCTGCCATTAGCCATTGTGGCCATTTGCTACTAAAAATGTAGAGTGTCTACAAATATAAGTCATTGGCTAAAAGTACAGTCTAAGAGGTTCAAAAATTACATTTTTGCTAAAAAGTGTATTTTGATAAGCTTTTGAATTTTAAAATATTGCTTTTATTATTCCTTCACACTTTATTATTTTGCCATATTTTAGTCTTTGGATGATGGATTTTTTCAAAGCCATCAGAGTGTCAAACAGTTTGGATCCAGATCAGGCCTGACATTTTGTCGGGCCTGATCTTGGTCCAAACTATTTGCAAAGGTTATCAGCAGACAACAAAACTCGCCCCTAGGGGACAAAGAGTTAAATACAAAACAACTTGTTGATACCACATTCTGGCTAAAACCTTGGCTAAAGTTAATTTCATTTGGCTCCAACTTTTCCCATTTGGCTAAAGTGTTGGCTACAACAAATTCTGAACCAGGGTGAGCCCTGCTTTTCTTTGAACTAAATGTACGAAAACCTCATCTTATTTACCCTAAATTTTCGCACAGATAGGCCAAATAAAAAGTGTAAAAAATGTAAACCCAGACAGACTGCTACAAAGGAAGTAGTCTGATCAGGGTTTACACTGTTTGCCATTCCACCAATATCTTTTAGATGGGTGACACGCTTCATCAGGTTGTAAATTAAACCTCATGTGATTTTTATAATAAATATGATGTGGGTGGTGCCCAAATATTCGATGTAAACAGTGTGATTCAATAGACTAAACTATCAGATTTGTTGATAGAAGTACCTACCTCCCTCGCCATAATACATGAGAGCATTATAAAACTTAGTCTCTGCCTCATGTTTCAATGCCTGTAGTTCTCCACATAGTGATGCCAGAACAGTGATGATCTTGTTCAAGATCTTGTTGTCAGTCTTGATAAGCTGTAACATTGTAGTCTGTTCATAGGGAAGAAACTGAAAAATAGAGAAATGTGCTAAAATTGAAGACTATTGAAGCATGGTACTTTAATCATAGATCAAGGTAGGTAAACATTTCGAGCACAAAATTGTGATTATTTCTTTATCCAACAGTTAAAACATGTGTTTTGGGTGCTCAAAAGAATCATCACATTGAGATGTTCTTTTGAGTACCTGTAACATATGTATTGGCCGGAAATAAGAAAAATAATTTTTGATTACCAACTTTTATCTTTAGGCCTGGTGCATGTCAATGAGGGCTGATACATATATTAATTATCATATATGCATTAAGTCATTGTTTAAAAATGACTATATGGCTTTCTAAATTTGTAGTTTCAGCTTCAGATATTAATCTTCATGTAATTTCGCACTTGATGCGAGTGAGCAGACTGTTACAGTGATGGTATTGGTGGTACTGCACATTCATGCTGCCTTGCCTAAGTATTCATGGCTCACATTTGTGAAAAGTTACCATTCTCTGTGGCCATTTCAACTGGTTCTACACTGTTTGTTTATGTACATCCGTTTACAGATTTCCTTTCATAGATCAGCTAAAGAATGGCTGAATGGAGGATAAGAAGACCCCTTCTCTAATGAAAAGTTAAAAAATGTATATTTTACAAACATTAGAGCTGCTTATAAGATAATGATTATAGATGTCCATAAATCTGGAA
Organism: Loripinus fragilis; assembly: GCA_964019695.1. NCBI lineage: Eukaryota > Metazoa > Mollusca > Bivalvia > Lucinida > Lucinidae > Loripinus > Loripinus fragilis. Next base: position 17,146,427 of record OZ026520.1, read on the forward strand.
ACTTCATCTTCATTTGGGACTAACTAAAAATAAAAGTAACAGGACTGTTTTAATTAGTATATTGATATAAATAGCTAGAAAACAAATAACTCAAATGCACTCGGAGGGCAATGAATGGAATATATAACCCCTTGTATAATGGTGATTCCTAAATGGGTACTTTACCAGTGAAGACCCAGAAGAAACGCTATTTCAAGAGGGTTTTCACTTTTCACAGAGATAGATACACATTTTTTTTGGGAAATTATTGATGTGAACCCTAAATATATGAGCCATGTCATGAGATTTCCAACAATGTGGTGTGTGTGACCAGCAAAAGCTCAGATCAGCCTGGGCATATGCGCAGTCTGATCAGAGCCATTGCTAGTCGCTTGAATATTCTATGAATGTTAAGCTACTGACTGAACATCATTTTCAGTTTCTAAGCTTAAAAGGAGGCTGCACAGGCTCATCTGAGTCTACACATGTCAAAATGCCACATTGTTGGCAATCAAATGTTGCGGCTCAATTATACAATTATGGACCATCCAAAGTTTTATTGTATCAAACCAGAGGGAAGAATCCATTTGTACATAAATGGTCAAAATCTCATATAAAACTACCTGTAAGGAAATGGGGTCGAGAGTCATATCCCAGGAATCACCAACAGACTCTCCTAAAGCATCTTCTATATCTTTGAGCTGAGAGGCGTATTCTTCAAGAAAACTACCAAACTTCTTCAACTGTAGTTCACCAACAATTTCTGAAGAAAACAAGATGTGCAACCATATGCATAGGAAAATTGTCTACGGCGATTGCAATAAATAAGCCTAGTTTTCGATTTTGATGTTTAAAATTTGCCAGCATAAAACTAGCCATTTAATATGCTTTCATGATTTAGAATGAACGAAAGTCATTTGTTTGTGTTTGTTTTCTGTTTGACTCGCTAAAGACAATCCGGGAATAGTTTATTCTGCTGGTTTGTACTGAAACCACTGATATTTCAATGTATGTCTTGTAGTTAGGAAGCCTCATTTGGAATGTTTGCCATTTCTGACGTTATCGTATACTTTACAGTTTATTAATGTACCATTTATTTTTCAATAAGTCTCTTTTGTTTGTAGTCGCAATTTCAGTCTGTCAAAAAAGCTAGAAGCTTGACAATAAGCTCTCAAACTTATATCAGTTTTTCTTCTTTGATTATACTATCGATTGACTGTAAGTCAGATCTGAGCGTATTTCTGCTTGTAACAAGCATCTGATAATCGTTGCCTATAATTTACTTTAATCACATTGTCCACACATCAGTAATCCTGTCAATCATTGTTCACACTTCGCTTCAGCTTACACATCATCCAATTGGTCAACACAGACCTACAACAGGTACCTTCTGCGGCTCGATAAGCATAGTGAGGTAGATTTAAAGTGTTTTTGATCTGCTGGTGTGTATTTGTCTGTCAGCTATTGAATTTTAACATATACAGATTTTTTTAAAAAAAACATGCGTATGGAGGACTCCTGTGTAGTGAAATTATGCGTCCCCAGGAAAAACTAAACAGTTTGCGTGCAAGTATGTGTATAATTCTGCATTTTGGAGGGCTCTGGTAAGGGCTCCAGCTTTGAATGCAACCTCCCATGTACTCTTAAGAATAGATCTATGGCCAGATTTACATATATGATGGCTCCGCGAGCCAAAGTTGATTACATCAAGTTGTGTATTTTGCTAAAAGAGATTTGTACCAGGAAACTAATTTGGACACCCCTGAAAGTGATTTAGAAAAACATTCAGGACAAATTCGTAATAATGAAATGATGCGATGTGAGACATGATCTATATAGAAAATGTTATATGGGATTGAAATAACTAACTGAGTGAGCCATCGTCAAATTTGTCAAACTCCCATCCTCCAGGACTGTCAGTCGCCATTTTGAACTGCCCTAATATCACGTGATCTGTCATTGTCACATGATCCAAGAACGGGTAGCCCTAAATGCGTAAATGACTCTTTATGGCGAAAAGTTTTTTTGGAACACTGTGTTTCCGTTTTAAACCCGTAACTGCTACGAAAAAGACCTGTAACTCAATCTTTCACAGTTAGAGGAATTACTAAAACGTTTTTTTATATTTATACATCAATCCTGTGGAAACATTACAAACCTCCGCAAAACCATCCGCATGACAAACCACACCGGAAAGCGGCTCTCCCCATACAAACTAGCACACTTACCCCCGGGACTTACCCCCACCTCGCCTGCCCACATCCTCTCCACCAAGACATCGACAACCTTTAACAGACTATGCTTATATGCATAAATACCATATCTTGTCCACTGGCCCAAATATATCGGTCCCAAATACTTTTACATGCATACATACATACATGCACGCACGCACGCACGCACGCACGCACACACACACACACACACACACACGCACACGCACACGCACATGCACACAATCCCGCAACCACATATTGAAGCATGTGTTTGTATCATTTATATTATTCAATTTCTATACATGTGCCAGTACATGAGATTTCGGTTCTAGCCACAGACGAGCCTAGCTGCACATCTTCAGAGTACCACCAGAATATTTGCTGCTCGCATACATTCAGTATGGATGTAGATGAAGACTCAGAACAAATTTTAGACCTCTAGCTCCTCTGGATACATCAGCATGGGCATTTAAGGGAGGCTTAAAATTGAGCATATGAGATAAGTACCAAAGTATTGTGTACTGTCTCAAGTATATACTGTTTGGCATTGAGTTATGTGTTGTTGGTGTGTATGGTGGGGCAAAGAGTGATTTGAACCAGAGACGCTGGTTTTGGTGGTGGTTTGGTAGTGATTTCGGTATGGTTTTGGGTGTTTCCACGGACTCATTGAGATAGTATTTTGGTATCATTATTGAAAATTGCAGCTGATTAATTTATGATCTGCGGAAATGATAAATATATAGAATCAAATGAATCAATATTGTATCGCATCGTAGAGCATACACGGTAACACTTCTCTCATAAACATACATGAAGACCCAGGTCATACTTTAGACCTTTAATCACTCTGGATATGCAAGAATGCGTGCTGTACGGAGGCATTTGTGCATACGTGATGAGTATGAAATTCTCGTGTTTAGGTCAAATTGTGCTTGCTTGTTGTTGCTCTTTCCTTCAAATCACAAAACGGACATACATGCCTTGCCTTATGATATTGTAGACTCATCGCCCTGTCGCGCTAGCCAAACGATAAAAAACCACTTGCATCTCTTCTGACAAGACCATGCTAATGCGCAGACTCTCTGAATTTTTTTAAGTGCTCACTGTAAATGTTGTTGATGCGAACAGCGATGGTTCAAAGAGCTTACAACATAAGTAGTATTTTTTGCTTAACGCGATCCAATAAGAATAAGACGTGACAGTAACGGTTCTGTTTGAACTGGGCTTATACACAGACTCTCCTGATACGTCAATGTTGCAATACATCAGTATGTTTTCGCTTCATGCGACTGAATAAAAAAAGAACAGTGATGGGCTGCGCCTCTGCAAATACTCTCCTGAACTTGCATTGTTACATCAGTACTTTTTCACTTCATGCGAATGAGTAGATTGAAGCGATCAGTGAAAACTCTATTGAAATCGTGCCCATGCGCAGGTTCAGCTGAATTAGCTTCACATTTTCATTTGAAGGGGCCACATTTTGTACACAGGAATGACAAACTCTATCATGTAAAACATTTTAGTATGCGAAGTTCGTGTTATAATAACATAACGTATTACCAATTGAGTGATGATTGTATATTGCATGTCACACGATAGCATAATTAATTCAATAATAGTAAGTGAGTATGATCAGGAAATACCACAATCACAAACTTCAGACAACCCCTTGGCACTGCGAGGAAGAGCCACTTAACCATCACGAGACACCAGGAAGACAAATTAAGCAAAGCAACCAGCTCTCTCTTCCCCATCAAGATGATTGCAATACTAGAACAGACATAAAGTAGCATACAACAAAACATAGAACAATTACAGACTCCCACAATGGGAGTTACAATAAACAAAAAGTCAACAACAACAGAACCATCGCCTTAGAACGGACAGCAGCCTAAGCCACCGGGGGGCTTAAATGCATTTTACTGGTACCAAATCTTCGCCATATATTCTGCTGTTGTTGAAATACAAGAAATGTTCAGCTCGCATGGAGGCCATCTAACTAATGCAATGCATCATCATGGAGAAACACTCTAATCAAATTAACACACCGTGATGAAACAAAGAAAAGGGCTCAAGACTCACAGATAGTCAGAGCTAAAGAAAACCTCAAGTTGAGCCAGGGTGGGTCCAGCTACAGATAAGCATCAGGCACCAACCCACCGATTAAAGCTTTACGTCAGAGTCGTCATAGAGTCTGAGGCCTGACCCACCGCCGTGCAATTAAAGAGGAAACCATAGCTATAAACCGTGATTGGGTTTAAAACTAGGCATGCAGACTGTCGCATGATATCCAAGTTATATCCAACCCTTATATAACGTTTTACTATCTTTTTGAATTGATCACTAAAATTAGGTTTTCCAACAATACGTTTGAATTTATAAACTAAATCACCATAAAATATAGGTTCTGATATGCCTTGTTGCAGAAGAGTTTTTAACCCAATATTGTATTTAACAATTAACTCTAAGTGTCTGTGGTAGAATTTAGAAAATGCTTTTCAAATTTTATGATATCTATAACCTTGTTTTAATATCTTAGCAGTTAAAAATAAGTTTCTGTTGTTGAAGTCATCAACATTAGAACACACTCTCGCAAAACGAATAAGCTGAGAACAAGGCCGTTGTCGGCGGTCCGGCCGGTCCGGCTATACACTTTTTTGCCCGAAATGGTTTTAGCCGGACCACATTTTGGCCAAATATGTTTTTGCAGGGCCGTTTTCTCACGTTTCTTCTAGACCTTCTTTAATGGAATCGAGACAGTTCATCGACAAGACAATTCGCCGACACCTATTTTGAAGACAGTTCACCGACAGAATTGAAGACAGTTCGTCGACACATTTGAAGACAGTTCGTCGACAAATTAAAATGAGATTCTTATGTTTGAGAACGAATTTATTTTGTACAAAAAATGATATGATGCCGTTAAAATGTCAAAAACAAAGTAATTTACTGTAATTGCGGGATTGTTCGGCACTAATTGGATTTTATCTGAACTGTCCTTGCACGTTGTTATTACATGAACGATGGCTTGTGACTGTTAATCATAGCTGGTTATTGTAAATTAGCAAATACTTGTGTACGTTGTATGTTTATTTAATCTGTAGATGTCTGTAATAGGCAGAGAATTTCTGAATAATTTTGCAACTTAGTTTGACCTGACAAGTGGAACAACTGTATGTACCATATAGGACATGGCATATATATGCTTGTTTAAATTTCAATGATATGGAGCCATCAATATAGAGCCGAAGCCGCATTTTAATATTCAAAAAAAAATTAGTGGATACTGTGTGTCATGCATGACTTTGTATAATTGAATACAGCAGTTTCAGGAATTTTCACCGTTGGACAGGAGACATAAAACAATGAAGTCAGTTAGAATATTTACATATTTAATTATATTATTTCTTCAATGTGATTTTTTCATATTGGACGAGACACAAAAATAGCACATAAAACAAAAAACAATGATCAATGACATGTGATTTCCAACAATGTGGCATTTTGACAAGCGCAGACACAGACGAGCCCGCGCAGCCTCCCCTTTAAGCTTAGTAACACTGAATGATGTTGAATCAGTAGCTTATCACTCGTTCTAGCGACAAGCAAAGGTCCTGATCAGACTGGACATGTGCGCAATCTTATCTGATGCTTTGCTGGTCGCACATACCACACTGTTGGGAATCTCATCTTGTGGCTCAATTATTATGAAGCACTTGATATTGTAACGCAACGTATGTTAAGATAATCTCAAAAAGATTACGACAGTGTATCATGCGATATAGCCTATGTACTGTCGGAAACAGTTTGATTTTATACCTCACATTTCGTTGCATGGTGAGACGAAACTGCATAAATGCATTAGAATGGGGATAACCATATTCAAACTTGGCATACGGTTGGATATAATGTCGGAAATGAAATGTTTGAATATAGTTTTCCCCTAATTAATATATACAGATTAAATTCTTAGCATATCTAGGGATGGCTTGCCCGAAAAACGAGGCGTGGCATCAGGTTCTGCGCTATTTGCCACGTTAAACACATTCTTGGTAAGGGTGGACCACATAAAATAATACATGAACCAGGGTCTTGAGCAGATAATACCATCACAAAATTAGATCAGATACGGATTTCCTTTCCGCACACGATTTTGTACTTCAGCGGATCCAGAGGCAGAGGTGGTCGAACTTTGACAACGTTTTTGTCACTATAAGCGGGCCATCATCGGCCCGCCAGCGAAACGCCATATAAATGGTGTTTCGCTGGCGAGCCGATGGTGCATCAACATTGAATACTGGCTTGGTAGCTTAGTACTGCTCAGAAACTCTATATTTTCCGGACCCCCTGTCCCCCCTCTGGATCCGCTCATGTTGTATGCGTATCTTCAAACTAACTTCAGAACTAGAATACTGCTTTTCTAGTCAAATTTGTACGCAAATGCGTTTTTTGTATATTGTAGCTACGCCTCAGAATTACTATTATGTGAGCTTCTTAACTGTAAATAGCGGCGACTTGTATGTCGTGTGCTGATAACCTTTGCAAACAGATAGACGTCGGCTTTGATCTGGATCCAAATATAAGTAAAACTCGAAAAAATATATATATATATATATATATACACACTATCTTTGGACCTTTTATGACACATAGTTGGAACTATTGACAGACAGTATCTGCAAATGAATGAACTCTACTTTGATTTTTCAGTATTTTGAACTACAGGGGATTTAAAACTTAGTTCATGCTCAAATGTGACTCACCTGAGCATGAAATTTCAACTGCCATAAAACTCATGTTTTCATCCTGCGTATAAATTAGTTGAAATGCCAAGTATTGTTTAGCATTACAGAATTTATGAGCCTGATGAATTTCATGTTCAATTGATGTAAGCATGACCAAATGTCTCAGATGTATATCGTCTTTGGTAAACCATAACATAATAGGACTGCGACGCGAGAAAACCTGTCATCGGGGTTTATACAAAGTAACGTTTATTAATTAGTGACCACTCAATCATTAGACCTAATTGCTATTACTCACTCTGATATTCTAAATTTGATGATAATGGAGTTAGACTTAATCAGAAATAAAATTGTTTCTTTTTTTCTTTCTCTTTTTTGTTGTCATGTTTGTCTTCTAAGTACAGTTAAACACGAATATTACACTGTTATCTGAAAGTCGGACGGATAATGTTTGCTGGAAATTTTGTTGTATTATAGGGAATATATATGCATCGGTAAGTATTTAACTTGTAAGCATTTTCCTCTTCATGCTTCTTTCCTCATGTATGTTCATATAAATTTGTATCTTTCATTTCCTCGTGACTGTTCAAAGATACTCAAATCTTTCATATCTTGTAAATGTTGTAGAAATAAAGTCTATCCGCGGTTGTACGGCATCAGAAGCTTTGTGTCCGTTTCTCCTAAAAATCAATCACATGTATAGTTCCCTAAATTATTTACTTACGAAGAAAAGTGTCATAAGCATTGTTTATACCGATTGATATATAAAAATAAATCGTTTTTCAAATCCTTGAATACGAATAAATTTGTCGACGAACTGTCTTCAAATGTGTCGACGAACTGTCTTCAAATGTGTCGACGAACTGTCTTCAAAATAGGTGTCGGCGAATTGTCTTGTCGGTGAACTGTCTTGCACCCTCTTTAATGATCTATTTTTCGTTGATCAAAGATTAATAATTAAATGATAACTGAAGCGTGCGCTGGTCAATATTTCGGCTGCCTCAGGGTGTGAAAGACAGTGGTTAAACAAACACAACTAAGAAAATGACACCTGTTTTAAGACAGTAATTATAATGGAGCCGCGATGAGACAAAAACTATCTTCAGGGTGTTCGACAAAGCCAGGCTCAAACCAGTCTCCTCAGCTACAAAGACTAGCTAGAGAATTAAAATTTCGCTCATAATAATTCTAAATATAATACTTTACCATAAGCGTATAACAAAGGAGCTGATCAGACTGCGCGGATGCGCAGGCTGGTCTGCGCCTTTGTTGTTTGCGAACCCCCGAAGACAGGCTTTCTCACGTCGAGGCGCAATTAAAGGATTATCCTTTGAAGGGAGTTTTTAATTATAGTCAATACGACCGATCTCTATGATCTGTGAAGGAACAGAAAAAATATACACTTGAAGGGTTTTCGCTTTGTGCTTTACAGGCACAATACCCTCATCGTCTGCTCAGCGAAGACGGATAATCAGACAGCTTAAAGGCACAGCCTGATTTTAGACTTCTCTTGGCGCACAACTATTATACAGAATCATGCATATAGGCAAAAATACATGTAGTTAAACGTGAAATTGTGAATATTTTCTCATCAATCAGTTTGAACATTCGTTTTGAGTGCGCACAACAACCGTCTCATGGAGACGGTTCTTTTGTGTGCCCACAGCTTAACTTTCGGTTGAAAATTTAGCATTTGTTTTGGGTTCTTACAAAAAACGCCTTAATGAGACTGTATTTTTGAGTACCCATGACATATGTTTTGATTGAGAAATAGGGAAAATATCTTTTATTACACACTCTTATCTCAGAGGCCTGAGAACGCTGTGCCCTGGTTAATATGTATATACTGTTACATGTACGTAAATCAATGAAAAGAATTAAAATAAAGACAAAAAAGAAAAAAAAGAAAAAAAAATAGATAAAAAATAAGATTAAAAGAAAATGAACAAAACAAAACAAACAAATAAAAAAAAAACAACTACAGCGATGATATCTGTATCAGATTTAACTGTTACTTTAAATTTTGAAGAATCAGTTAACTTTTATGCCACCGCCTTATGAGATCCATCGAGGGGTCGAAATAGTTGTTGATATTTTGGTAGTTGTGGGAGGGGGTGGCAGTCGAAAGAGGCTGTGGTAGGCATTTGAAAAATAGCTATAATGCCTGTAAAATAAGCTGAGGTTCACAAGCGAAAATGGTCTCAAAGTGAAACAGAGAACAGAGTCGCTTCATTAGTCATCTTGAATTACAAAATTTTCTTGGGGGAGGTCCCCCAAACCCCCCTTATGTCCCCTCATTCTCTCCCCCCTCGTGCCATCCGCACTCGATGAACACCAACGGTGTTCAATGGCCGTACCACTTTCTAAAAGCCGACGACGGCCCTGGAGAAATATATACACCATAGGAAGGAGAGCGTGGAACATCTCCATCGAGAAAGGGGAAATTTACTATTTCAAAATTAAAATTATCCCGTTTATCATAAATTTTAGAAGAAACTATGCCATTTGTTATTGACAAGTTCAAGTCCAAAAACGGAGCTTCAGTATCAGACGAATTCGCCTTATTTAACTGAAGTTCAGTGGGATATATCTGATCTACCATTTGTTCAAAATAAGGATTATCAATATTAAGTAAGTCATCTAAATATCTGGAGGTTGAGTTAAAAGCGTCAATAATATCAGTTTGATTATTGTCAGACAGAAACAACATAAAGTCTCTCTCATAACAAAACAAAAACAAACCTGCAACAAGAGGAGCACAATTAGTACCCATTGGAATACCTACAATTTGTCTATATAATTTCGAGCCAAATCTTATAAATATATTGTCCAAAAGATAATGGAGCGCATCACATATTTTCTGACATGACCATAATTTATATCGTTTAGGTTGTTCAGAAGTAAAAAAGGCATTTTTATCATTACAAGCCAAATAAAGTGAGCCCTCTCTGTTAAATGTTTGTTCAATTAATTCTGTTAGTTTTTCTTTGATTAGATTATGAGGCAATGTAGTATAGAGAGTAGAGAAATCATATGTAGACAAACCAGATGCTAGAAAACCTCTAGACTTCAATTTATTAAGAATTTCACCTGAATTTTTAATAGACCAAAATAAATTTTTACCATTTCTTTCATAAACAGTTGTGCAATATTAAATGACATGGTTTTTAATCGCAGTGAGGCAAGAAGTCAAAAGAATAGACAACTCAGTAGTTGACAATAAGTATGGAAAAGTCCTTTTTTGATTTAAAGGGATTGCCAACCAAACTAAATGTAAAATGGTGTTTTTCTGTCCTTGGAAAGGTTCATTTTTAAATTGAAGGGATTGCCAACCAAACTTAATATCAATGGTGTTTTCTGTCCTTCGATAGCAAACAGTGTGTACCCTGATTAAATGCCGCCTTATCATCTGGGTCTTCACTGTTTGCCAAAGTACCTGTTTACCAGTATCCAACATAAAAACGGTTTGAAGTGTTACAGATAAAGGTTTAAGAAAAAAGAAAAAAAAAACAAGGTATGCTCAAATTAGTTTGCCTTAAAATGCCAGCTGATCGAGATATACTCTAGTGGAATCTCGAGATTATAACAAAACAGACAAAACTCATGCTCCTACTCCTCCTGCTCCTCCTCCTGCTTCTCCTCCCCTTACTACTACTGCTGCTGCTACTGCTACTACTACTACTACTACTACTACTACTACTAAATGATACTAATACTTATACTACTACTACTAATAATAATAATAATAACAAAACAAAACAAAAAATATAATACATGATACAGGCGGAACATCTCCGCTCGAACACAAACTGTTGTTCTCGAAAATGAAAAGTCTGGAACAGTGCCTGTACATGTGGCATATGCATGGTGTCCATCAGGGTTTGGTCCTAGGCCGCCCAATACTTTTTTTAAAAACTATTAATGACCTATCAGACAGGACCAGATCAAAGATACAGTTGTTCGCTGATGACACATTACAGACATCTAATCTGCAGTTTCCAATCTGCAAGTCAGCAGGTACTGGACCGTCTTCATGAGTGGGAACTTCAATGGAACATGGAGTTCAATCTAAGTAAGTGCCCTGTCATACATGTCACACGTGCTAGATTCCCAGTCCTTAGTGATTACCTGCTGCATGGACAGATCCTTGAATCAGTTGGAGGCTCCAAGTACTTGGGCGTGGAAATCAGTGACAATGTGACAATCTTTCGTTACATAACTACACCCAGAAGATATGCACATCAGCAAGCCTGTCCCTGGGATTCATAAAGCGATACATTAGGACGAAATCCCCAGCCAAATGGCATACAAGACTCTGGTGCGCCCATTAGTAGAAAACTCTTAATCTGTTTGGAGTCCCTAGGCCCAAAGCAGCATTTACAAAATTGAAATGATCCAACGTAGGGCGGCTAGGTGGGCACTTGACAACTATACCAGACAGAAATGTTGACCCATCTAGGCTGGCGTTCTCTAGAACAGAGAAGAAATGGTTCCCTGGCGTTGCTTATTTTATAAGATCATTCATGGATTAGTAGCTGTAAATCTACCATCGTAAGTTGAGCATCTAACCAGGTTTTCACAAAAGAACTCTCAACCATTGGTTTATCGCCAGATCCATACGAGAGTATACTACTACAAATACTCGTTCTACCCCCTCGCAATCGTGCAATGGAATAGTCTGCCGTCCAAAATCGCATTCAAGACTGCCCACTTTTGAGCTCTTTAAAAGGGCAGTATGCATGAACCGCAAACCAATGCCATAAATGCCAGTGTACTGTTTTTCTTTTTTTCTTTCACTGTCAGCTTGTCTTCTGACTCTTAACACTTTAACCCTATCATATTTTATAAAATATACTAACAACTCTTATGGAAACGTTTTATTCTTATTCCTGTAATTCTTTTACTAACATGTATTGACGCCCACTTGCACATAATCCCCCGCGAGAGGATATAGCTATAGATAATAATGACTATCAATAATGTATGAGCAGCGACATTTTACGCATAATAGAACCACATACATGTAACTGTACCAGTATATATAAATGGTTAAGCGATTCAGCAATTGCAGACAGGTCGGATCTTCCACCTAGTTTGATGCAATGGAATTATATACAACAAGCCTGTCATTGTGCATATCAAGGCGTAACAGGAAATAATTTCCAAATAAAGATATACTCCAATCCATGAAGACTGTTTTATCTTAGCAAAAGTAAAAGAGTGGAATCAGGAAATGCCACAATCATAGACTGCAGACCAACCTACGGCACCTTGAGGAAGAGCACAAACTGAACCAATTGTGTGTTTGCAAGACGTTTAACTCCGAAAAAATGGGGGTCAGGCCTTATAGACTCAATTAGTCAATTGCAACACTGACATAAAACTTTCATCGATGGGTCAGTGCGTGATGTTTGTCTATGCTTTGAATAATCAAGATCAGAGCTGTGGTTCTCTAGGATGCTTGCTTTTCTGAAGACCATATGTAGTCAAGTGTCTGTCACGAGAAGGGGCCGTATCCCCAATATATAGTGAGTTCTCTTTGGGTGCAATAAGCTGAACTACTGTGTGATGATGATCTTGATGAGTTAATTTACAAAACAGTTGATTGGTCTGCAATTATCTGTAAATATCAAAATATAACTACAAGGTATACATGTATTGATGCATTGATGTAAACATAACCAATGGTGATATGCAGTGAACTTAGTGTAGATACCTCTTAATCTGGCACAGATGTCCAAACTGAACAGCCTTGTCCGCCTGGCATATGGGAACAGCATAGGCACTGATCAGACTACACCACAGTGCAGGCTGATCAGGGTCTAAGCCTTTCGCATATGAATGGAACTGCATTAAGTTACATATTATTGAGATCTTAATACAAGGTAAAATAAAAATGAAGCTAATGAGTAAAACAATTGTGATCTATCTATCTATCTATCTATCTATCTATCTATCTATCTATCTATCTACCTATCTATCTATCTATCTATCTATCTATCTATCTATCTATCTATCTATCTATCTATCTATCTATCTATCTATCTATCTATCTATCTATCTATCTATCTATTTATCTATCTATTTATTTATCTTCTGTTACTCCTTAACCTCATAAGAGGACGACAGGAGAATATTCCGTATACCAAGTGCTTAAGGGGGTTGGTTGAGATTAAAGATAAGCAAAGTGTGTGGGATGAGTTTGAACTGTGCGAAAAGAGTGTTAATACAGTTAAAAGATAAAAGCAGAATCTGGTGATTAGGGGGATACATGCCCCACCTGGCAAACACCATGACTAAGGGGGGGGGGGGGGTAGGGAGCAAGACAGTGCAGGTTGGGAGGGCGTTCCAATGTACGATTGTTCGGGGGGAAAAGCTGTATCTATAATAGTTAGTAGAGGTTGGGATCTGTTTGTGTGCCAGAGGCTGGATGAATTTAGAATCCCTTCGATTTGGTATTAAGTATGCGTATGCAGTGATAGCAACAAGGTCATAGGTGACCTTATACATTATGGCAAGTCGACTATCTATGCGTCTCTGGTCTAGAGTACGCCAGTTGAGGTTTCCAAGCATTGTGGTTACGCTAGAGGTTTGCCGGTAGTCACGAGTAGCCCACCGGACAGCCCTGCGTTGATTATATTCAAGTTTGTATATGTCAGTAGCAGTGTGTGGGGACCATACAGTAGAAGCATATTCCAACTGTGGCCGGATGGGAGTTTTATATGCTGTTGACTTTAAGTTTTGATTATGTACCTTGATGTTCCTCTTTAGGAACCCTAGTGTTTGGTTAGCTTTTTTTGGTGACGTTGTCTATGTGAGTTCCCCAGTTTAGGTCGTCCGATATGGTGATCCCTAGGTATTTGGCAGTAGATACACTTTCTAGTTCCGTATTGTGAAGGGAATATATGGAGGGTATGGGAGTCTTCAACCTGGTAACATGTGACACCTGACATTTTGAGGGGTTATGCTCATGTCCCATGCCTCTTCCCATTTCTCCAGTTTGTAGGGGTCTTCTTGCAAGATGTTTGTTTCCGATATGTTGCTGATGCAAAGGTACATGGCAGTGTCATCTGCGAAAAGTCTGACTCTTGACCTTACATGCTCAGGTAGGTTATTTATGTATGCAAGAAATAAGATGGGTCTTAGAACAGAGCCCTGATATATTATGCTCTGGCCAAATGACGTTACTTTATGAATCATTTAATAGATTTAGTAATAATTCTACTAGCCTGCAAATATTAAAATATAAATACAAGGTAAACATGTATCGATACATTGATGTAAACATAATCAATGATGGTATGCAGTGAACTGATTAATCATGCATAACATGCACATAAAATTGGTGAGTTTCTTGGATAGAAAAGGCACACAATATATGAATTGTGTTACACCAGACTAGGTATGAGGACGATATGTGATATAGGCATACATGGGAATATTATATGGGAGAACACTATCCAAATTTGATAAAAGTAAGTAAGGTTGCAAAGATCAGGAATCGATACAATCAAGTACCACATCTGACCCAGGATAACCTCTAATATACTTTGATACTATTTCGACCTATGACACGTGGACCAGTGATTTACATGTGCACGAGGGTAGAGCTCATAACTGTTCTTTACACGCCATTTGATCGACGCACTATTCATGGCATAGAGTATTTTGTTTTGGTCATTCTTGACGATATAAACCTCTTAACTGTAGCCTCTACAAAGCGTATCAATCTCGAACCCGGACTCAAATGTAATTTGTGACAATATGGTCTTCAGAAAGGAATGCATCCTTTTAAACTTGGGTCAACCAAACTTACAAAAAGGAGTTAACATGTTTATGTTTATCCTTCACTTTATACTTTTAAAACCTCTGTCTAAATTTAATTTTTTTTCTTTCTTATAGACGCTGCACTATTCTGGCTAGAATGTCCTTGAACCCGCATGATAGATAGTAAGACCTACTAGACTCGTAAAAATGGAACTACGCGAAAAGTATTCCTTTACGCGCTTTAGGATAACCGTCCAATTGATTTCAACCAATCAGTGACCGTTTTACAAACAGAACGTGGTTGACCGGCAACACTGTAAACAAAGAGCCACGTTTAATTGTTCATCACAAAAAGCAAAATTTTCGAAAATACTGACATAAGAAAATTTGCCTAACCCCATATTTTGCTGTAAGGTATGTATGAATTTAATCTCCGATGCAATATTAAAGGAAAGTAAAATAATTTCCCTTGAAAATGCAATTTAGAGTAGGCCTAGATGGCAGCTAGGTTATGGAATTCATGTTTGGACAAACCAAGATCAAGAGCCACTAAACACCATTCCTGCAATCCTGTGCAAACTTGTGTAAAACAGCCACTCAAAAATAGCCAAACAAAGATCTTAATGACAAATGGTGGCTTGATGAAGGTTGAAAGTATTGCAGAATGCTCCCCTGTGAGCGTTGAAAGTATTGCTGGAGCATTCTGCAATACTTTTGACCTGCATTAAGCGATTATTGGTCTTGAAAACCAATTTTGGGTATTTTTAAGAGTGGCTGTTTTACACAAGTTTTACTGTATTCACCTTCAATAACGATCCTTTGCGACCTGTTACCTTGGAAGGCTCGGATCCAGGACAGTGCATTTCCGCTGATCCTCTGCTGGTGGAGCTTCCAGATGAGCTTTGAGTGGTTAACTTTGTCAAAGGCCTTCGAGAAGTCCAGCAGTATCAGATCAGTTTGTTTGCCTACACTTGTATTTCTTGCAAGGTCCTCGAACAACATGGTAAGCTGAGTATCACATGACCTTTTTTCTCTGAAGCCGTGTTGAAGATCATACAACAGGTCATGCTTGTCAAAGTGCTTTATCAGATGTGATGCCATTATATGTTCAAGAACCTTGCAGAGAATACAGGTGAGGGAGATCGGTCTGTAATTTGCGGCCAATGTTTTATCACCTTTTTTGAAGATGGGGCTGACTTGGGATCCATACACTAACGAAGAAACACTCCAGTTTGAAAAAATTCAAAGAAGGGCGGCACGCTGGACAACCAGTAATTACGATTACAGGTCAAGCGTTACATCTATACTTGACTAACTCAGTTGGAGAACCCTTGAGCAAAGACGCGCGGATGCCCGCCTTTGTCTCTTCTACAAGGTGGTCCGTGGAATTGTGGCAGTACCCCTCCCAGATTACGTCCAGCCTACACGTTGAGTGTCCCGTAACTGTCACTCAATGACATTTCGTCAGATCCATACAAACAGGAACTATTATAAGTACTCATTCTTTCCACTGGCTATAGTCCAGTGGTATGCCCTGCCAGAGTCTCACTCTGTTGTTAGTTTGCAAGACCTTGAAGCCTTCAAGGTCGCTGTGAGCAAACTGCAACACTGAAGACCCTAGATCCTGACACTGTTGTTTTTAACCTGATTTTAATCTCATCCTCACTGTTTTTAACCTATCATCATTTATTCCCCTTAACTATCATGCTTTTATTATTTTTCTTTTCTACTAACATTGCTCGACAGCGCGCAACTGCCTAAAATGTCCACGAGGGCGTATCGGTATGGCAGAATATGAAGATAGATAGATAGATACAAGTTGTCAGTTCAGGCCCCAAGCTTATAAAACTTTTTTCATGCTCAACTCAACTGAGCACAAAATTTAAACTGCTTATGAAAACTAAAATAATGACAAATAAAGCAGTTCCTTGCTTTAAGTCTCAAAGATGTTGTATTTATCATGTTAATAAATGTTGAAATGCCAACAATTGTTGGCATTTTAACATTTATGAGCAAGATGAATTCTGTGCTCACCTGAGTTGAGTATGAAAAAAGTTTTACAACCTTGGGGCCAGACTCATTAACCCTTCTGATTTGTTTTCTAGTTTTAGACATGTCACAGACCCAGCCTACTAGTATGAAAAGAGCTAAAGAGTGGAGCCCAGAGGCAGAAGAAGCTTACAGATTTCAAACAGCAGGTTACAGAGATGAAATAGAATACAGACAGCTCAAACAAAATACAGAGGTATTGTTATGCAATAGATGGTAAAGCTCATCATAATTAATTGGCAATGTTTCTTGACAACCAGGCGAACAATATCGGACTATTTTTTAAGATATATTGTTGTTCTTGTCATTTCCTGTATTTGTCTGAATCAGGGTATAGAAAGAAAACAATACTCATCACGATTGTAAAAGCAAAGGAATTACCATATTCTGTATAATAAGTGCATTGTATTCATTACTTTTTCAAAATTCTGTACTCTCTTTTGAAAGCAATGTAGAGTAATGATACAGATCAGCTGACTACTGATGAAGCCAGCTGATCAGGATCCACACTGTGTTTTTTTATCTACTTATGAATTCATATAAATAATGAAATTACTCCCTTGGATTAAGTTCATATATAGTGAACAATCTATAGGGTCTCATTGTGTGTTTATAAGAATATGATGTGTGCTAATAAGGTTGAATATGGTATAATATAAATTTCCCATCAAGTAGATAATATCTGATCAACATCAAACTGATATGAGCCGCAACATGAGATTTCCAACAATGTGGTATGTGCAACCAGCAAAGCCTCAGATCAGCCTGTGCATATGCACAGTCTGATCAGAGCCTTTGCTAGTCGCTTGAATATTCTATGACTGTTCAGCTACTGACTGAATATCATTTGGAGTTCCTAAGCTTGAAAGGAGACTATACAGGCTCGTCTGAGTGTACACTTGTCAAAATGCCTCATTGGAAATCACATGTCGTAATTATACCCCGCCACACTTTAGTGGCGAGGTATTATGTTATACCCTTCGGTGTCTGTCCATCCGTCCATCCGTCCGTGCTCACCATTTCCGATCGATAACTTGAGTATTTATTCACGGAATTTTTTCATACATATTGTTATCGGCGATGAGTGCTATGGTATTGTTAATGGGCAAAATCCGTCCATTTTTAACGGAGTTACTGCCCTTTTTCGTATTGGAAAAATGGTTTCTGGCCTGTTATTCCTTTACGGTTCATGATATCTGAATGAAACTTCACAGATATGTTGCACATCAGAGGTTACATATTGTGACTTAAGACCGTCACTCTGACCTTCCAAGTTTGTGAGTTATCTGCCCTTGATAGGTCTGAAAAAAGGTTTTTGACCTATTGTTCCTTTACTATATGGAATATCTGAATATAACTTCACAGATATGTTTCACATCAAAGGTAACATATTGTGACTAAGAACCGTCACTCTTACCTTTCCCGTTTGTGAGTTATCCGCCCTTGATTGAATTAAAAAATGTTTTTTTACCCGTAGTTCCTTTACTATGTGGAATATTTAAATGAAACTTTACAGATATGTTTCACATCAAAGGTTATATACTGTGACAAAGAACCATCACTCTTACCTTTCCAGTTCATGAGTTATCTGCCCTTGATTGATCTGAAAAATGGTTTTTGACCTGTAGTTCATTTACTATATGGAATATCTGAATGAAACTTCACAGATATGTTGACCATCAAAGGTTACATATTGTGGGTAAGGATCGTCACTCTTACCTTTCCAGATTGTGAGTTATCCACCCTTGATTGATCTGAGAATTGGTTTTTGACCTGTAGTTCATTTCATCCGTCCGTGCTCATGACCATCAAAGGTTACATATTGTAGGTAAGGATCGTCACTCTAACCTTTCCAAATTGTGAGTTATCCAACCTTGATTGATCTGAGAATTGGTTTTTGACCTGTAGTTCATTTCATCCGTCCGTGCTCACTGTTTCCGATCGATAACTTGAGTATTTATGCACAGAATTTTTTCGAATTTTGCATACATATTGTTATTGGGGATGAGTGGTATGGGATTGTTAATGGGCAAAATCCGACCATTTTCGATGGAGTTACTGCCCTTTCTCCCTTTAAAAAATGGTTTCTGGCCTGTTTTTCTTTTACTGTTTATGATATCTGAATGAAACTTCACAGATATGTTGAACAGCAAAGGTTGCATATTACAACGAAGAACCGTCACTCTTACCTTTCCAGTTCATGAGTTATCTGCCCTTGATTAATCTTGTCTATCTCAGTTCTGTTGCTATTTAGGCATTATATATCTCACAAAATAACTTTTGGTGCCCCCAGCAGTGGCGGGGTATTATGCAGTGCTTGCGGTGCTTTTATTTAGCTAAGTGGTCTAAACTTGTATTTTCAATTTTTCAGATTGACAGATGGCCTCACAATGGTTATGTGAAGAAACTTCAAAGAAAAGGTGATGGCTACTGGTATTATTACAATAAAACAAGAGAACTCCTTGATAAAGATATAGGAAAATGCAAGCTTTATGCATATTAATTGAAATTGTTACTGACTAATTTTGTTTTTACTTTCAAAGAAAGAAAAAATATATAACCAATTCAGTGTTTCACTTTGAAAATTTTAATGTGTGGTTTATAAACCAAGCAGAATAATGTGGCATTGCAGCTTTTTATGTTACATATAAATCACATTAATATAAAGGGGAAAGTCTGAGTCTGATTGTCCATTTCAGAAAATGGGATCACAAGCCAATTATTATTTTTCAGGAATGGACAAACACAAGGAATTTCTCCAGCATATAAAACACCTCAACAAAATATAATATGATTTAATACAATAAACTCCTTGCATGCTGGGTATTTTTTATGACCTTTTGTGTGTGCTGTTCTTTTTCAAAAATATTCTTTCAGGAATATCAATCAGAGTATCAAACAGTTTGGATCCAGATCAGACCAAAGGTTTTGTAAGGCCTCATCTGGGTCCAAACTGTTTGCAATATTGTCAGCAGACTACACTAGCAGGCAAAGAGTTAAGGACACTATACTCACTTTTTGTGCACAAACAGATAAAACATATACTAGCCTCGGTGCAAGAAAACCTGTCATTGGGGTTTCCGTCAAAGCTAGACTCAAACCACTCTCCTCAGCTTCAGAGACTAGCTAGAATATTGAAATTTCGCTTGAAGCAAGTTTAGATATGATACTTTATAGTAAGCAAATAACAAAGGCGCTGATCATTCTGCCCGGATGCGCAGGCTGGTCTGCACCTTTGTTGTTCGCAAACCCCAAAAGACGGTTTTGTCGGGACGAGGCCCATATGAGCCAGCTCAGGAGATTGATTACTCAGACCAAAACCTTGAATCATGAATTAACTCACTAGTGGATAGCAGTGTGTGCATGTTCTAAGAATGGCATTGCACATGGGTGATGTTATTACCAATTGTAACTGGCTGGTTTAAAATTGAAATTGTCTCTTTTTACAAATACTCTGACTAGTCATGTATATATCTGCTCAGAGTCTTAACTGTTTGTTGTTAGAAGCTAGCATAAATATATCATTGCATATGGGCCTTGACACCAGGCCCCTAGGTTATAAAACTTTTTTCATGCTCAACTCAACTGAACTGAGCATGAAATTTCAACTGCACATAAAAACTAAAATACCAACAAATAAAAACAAATTCTTGCTTTAAGTGGCTCAGATGTTGTATTTATCATGCTGATAATTGTTAAAAGGCATTTAACATTTATGAGCAAGATAAATTTTGTGCTCAGCTGAGTTGAGCATGAAAATAGTTTTATAACCTTGGACCAGAAAACCTGTCTTTGCTATAGTGATTTGTGATCAGGTAAGGCTCAAACCAGCCTGCTCAGCTACAGAGATTAGCTAGAATATTGAAATTATTGCAAGAGGCAAGTTAAGATATTGTACTGAGTAGGAAGTGAATAATAAAGGCGCTGATAAGACTGTGCAGATGCGCAAAAATCAGGTTTTCTCATGAAGGCTCATATAACCCTTTGTATGCGGAAAACCCCTTAAACGAGTACTTTTACAAACAGTGAAGACCCAGATGAAATGCCGCATAATGCGACATTTCACCAGGGTATACACTGTTTGCTAAGGTAAGGAAGATCTTCAGACAAAAATGTATTTTTTTTAACCTGACACCCCTAGATATATACAATAGACCATCCCAAGTTTATAGTATCAAACCAGAAGGAAGAATACATTAGAATACAAAGGGTTAATTCATCAATTCTATTAGCCCAAGATTATAAGGTGGGATATACCCATGCAGATTACTAAATTTTTTCATTCTTCAAGAAAACATATGAGCGACCACATGAGATTTCCAACAATTTGATATGTGCGAACAGCAAAGGCTCAGACCAGCCTGGGCATACGCGCAGTCTGATCAGAGCCTTTGCTAGTCACTTGAATATTCTTTGACTGTTAAGCTACTGAGTATACATCATTTGGAGTTTCTAAGCTCAAAAGGAGGCTGCACAGACTCGTCTGAGTCTACACTTGTCAAAATGCCACATTGTTGAAAATCACATGTTGCGGCTCATATGTTGTGGGTGCTCATTGGAAGTGTCTCAATGAGCACCACAAGAAATTTTTTCCTTGAGAAATAGGAAAAATATTGCCATGCAGTTCTAATTTGAACAAAAAAAAATCCCACCAAGGGCTATATGGGCCTGGAAGCGAGAAAACCTGTCTTCGGGGTTTCCGACAAAGTGAGATTCAAACCAGTCTCCTCAACTACAGAGACTAGCTAGAAAGTTAAAATTTCACTTGAAGCAAGTCTAGATATGATAATTTCCAATTAGCAAATAATAAAGGCGCTGATCAGGCTGCATGTATGAGCAGGCTGGTCTGCGCCTTTGTTGTTCGCAAACCCCCGAAGACAGGTTCTCTTGCCTCTAATCCCTTATATTATAACCTGCTTCATAATTTCATACAGTTACAACTCTGAGCAGACAGTGAGACTGAATGGATCAAAATTAAGGCTTATAGAAATATATAGCCTTCATTGTTTACTCATTTATCAGTAGTATAGATTCACTACACATTTTGTTCTTTACCATTCAGTATAGCCAAAACTCTATAGAGTTTCAATCTTTCTGTATGTTATGGATTGATTAAACACCTTTTTGAGTTACAACATTAAATGTGAACATTTGAAATGTAAGAATTATCATTTTAATCTGTGAAGACCAAGATAGCTTTTTATCAGTTACCTCCTAAATTAATTGCATTGTTTCATGTTGACCTGATAAACGTTGCCTATCTGATAGCATGTGCCTTTATCAGGTCATCATGGCATTGCACTTTTTGAATGATGTCGTCAATGATGTTCAATCGACACGAAAATCCACATTTACATATCAATTACTAGTTTGAAGAGTGAACCATGTAAACTGATAAAAAGAATACCAGGTTCGCGTCTTTTGATATCAAGTTTTATCAGGCTCGGCTTCGAGACTGCATGTTGAATTCTACAAGCATTCTCAAAGCCTTGCCTAGTAAAGATTTTACACCATCTGTGCAGTTTTGACAGAGCCTTTGCTGTTTGCACCCACTAACTATTGGAAATATAGATGGTGGACTAGATAAAAAGACTAAACATCTAGTCCCACTCCGTAGCTGCACATGCAGATTCAAAGATTGGTATAATGCTTTGAGATAGTGCAGTTTTCTTGTGAATTGGCTCATGTTAAGAAAAATAGAACATACATTGTATTTTTTAATTTGCATGAAGGCTTGTTTGAGACTTGAGACTGATCGTTTGGATGTACAGTAAAACTTGTGTAAAACGACCTCTCAATATTAGACAAAACAAAAGTCTTAATGACAAATGGTAGCTTAATGAAGGTCAAAAGTATTGCAGAATGCTCCATTAAGTGATAAATGGTCATGAAAACCAATTTTCGGTCTTTTCTAGAGTAGTTGTCTTACACAGGTTTTACTGTACATACAAGGTTCTAATAGTGTTTGATATATGAATCTCATTGTGGTAAATCTGACTATGGCCATTGTGTAGTCTAATCAGCTACACAGAGCAGCTAGTTTTGAATGGAACAGGTGGAACTATTATAATATATCTGCTGGGCAGCATCATGTACATTCAGGTTAGGGCACAATACAGTTCACTTATACCATCTTTAAGTTTGTGGGTTCACTAATGTATGTCAGAGTTTTTTTATGGTGATTGTTGTAATTTAATTTATATGTTGTTTTATATATTTTCCTGCCATAAATGTTTCATGTACATATCTCTTGTATTTTTATTATCACTGTCCACTTAGTAGCATAGTGTTTATTCTAGGATTTGAAACCGGAGGGGATTTTTATTTATCAAAAAAGTATTATACTTGAATTTAAATGTTTTTCTTCTTTGGCTTTATGAAAAATAGGGGGGGGGGGGATCTTAGCATAGAATAAACACTGGTAGCCCCTTAGCATTGAATTTCATAAATACACATGAGACAGAATTTGTGAAGTTATCCCTTTGAGCTAGGGTTAATTAAACACAAAGGGAGATGGTATCAAAGAGTCACATTCTCAAATGAAAAGGTAATTGCCGTCTGATCAGAGCCTTTGCTAGTCGCTTGAATATTCTATGACTGTTAAGTTACTGGACTGAACACCATTTGGAGTTCTTAGCTTAAAGGGGACTGCACAGGCTTGCTGAGTCTACACATGTCGAAATGCCACATTGATGGAAATCACATGTCACGGCTTAATTATGTTACATAACAAGGTTAAATGAGCTGAAAATAGATTCTCTGAATGAAAACTTTATAAATCTTATTGTATGAAAACATAAGAGCCTTGATGTTTGGTCTGTAGTATTATCTAGTGGAGCTCTACCAAGTTTGCTAAAATTATGGCTCTGGGGCTAGAGATGGCCCTGACCAGTAAGTAAGGGTGCAAAGATCAGGAATCGATACAATCAAGTACCACACCTGACCCAGGATACCAATGGGAAAGTGACAAACTCACAGCAGACACCAAACGAAAGCCAAGAGGTCAGCCCTTTCCCAGCAGGTGACCACAAAGCACATATAAACAGACGCGCACAAAGACATAGCAAACACAAGACAGAACAAAAACATAAAAGATCCACAAAAGAAGTACCGCCTTGGAACGGTTAGTAAAATATTTTACTGGAGGGCTTATTTAAAGTAAAACTTTCTTTGACACATTTAAATAGAGAAAACATAAAAGAATCTGCTTGTCTGAAACACATAGCAAATATCAAGGCTTTGTGCCTTGTGAGCATTAACTAGTGGCCCTCCACCAAATAGGTTGAAATTTCTGCCCAGGAACAAAAATAAATGACCCCGCCCCGGGGTCACATGTTTTTATTGGTTATGAAAAGGTAATTACCCCCCCCCCCCCCCCCCCCCCCACCACCACAACCATCAAATTTAGAGAAAGTGTCACAAAATGCAAGAAATAAATGGACATGTTTTTTAATAGACTTGGAAAATGAATAAAAGGACTAGATGGCCTATATAGGCTGATTAAAGTTTGTGGTATCAGTACATACAAAAAGATAAAAGGGTATGCTTCTATATTTCATAAAAGTCTAATAAATTGTCTAATTTAGATGACTTCACCTTCGAATGACTGGCCGCTTTAATCCAGGGTTGTGGAAATAGCAAAATTTGAAACTTGTCCAGGGACAAGAAAATGACCATAATGTACGTGTCCAAAGAAAGTTTTACTTGTCAAAGACGGATATTAAACATAGTTGTGTCTTTACTGTGCTGTGTCATATAATATTGAAACGCAACATGCGATTTCCAACAATGTGGTATGTGCAACCAGCAAAGCCTCAGATCATCCTGCACATACGTGCCATCTGATCAGAGCCTTTGATAGTCGCTTGAATATTCTATGACTGTTAAGTTACTGACTGAACACCATTTGGAGTTCTTAGCTTAAAGGGGACTGCACAGGCTTGCTGAGTCTACATATGTCGAAATGCCACATTGTTGGAAATCACATGTCACGGCTCAATTATGTTACATAACAAGGTTAAATGAGCTGAAAATAGATTCTCTGAATGAAAACTTTATAAATCTTTTTGTATGAAACCAAAAGAGCCTTGATGTTTGGTATGTAGTATTATCTAGTGGAGCTCTACCAAGTTTGCTAAAATTATGGCTCTGGGGCTAGAGATGGCCCTGACCAGGGCACATTTACATAGGCAAAACATAAAAGAATCTGATTGTCTGAAACACATAGCAAATATCAAGGCTTTGTGCTTTGTGAGCATTAACTAGTGGCCCTCCACCAAGTATGTTGAACTTTCTGCCCAGGAACCAAAATAAATGGCCTTGCCCTGGGGTCACATGTTTTTATTGGTTCATATAGAGAGAAAAATCTTTTTCTCTGAAATCACAAGGCATGGAGCCTTGATATTTGATATGTAGCATCGCTTTAGTTTGTTCAAAATAAGGCCATTGGGCAAAAAATGGTGCTGCTCTGGGAGTCACATTTTTTACATGGACTTAATTAGGGAATGGTTTGAAACCACAAGGCCTAGAGCCATGGAAATTTGTATGTAGCATTACCCAGTGGTCCGCATTAAAATACATGTATTTCACAAATTATGACCCACCCTTCATGTATGACTTGATTATATAGGAAACTCTTTCTAAAGCAGTTGCCATTTACTGCCTTGTAGCTTAATTCCTACAACAATTTATACAGAGTGAACACTTTATATGCCTTTATAAATTACTTTTAACATAACTCAGGTGAGCGACTCTGACAGGGCTACTTGGCTCTTTTGTAGAACTTATGTCCTTAACAAATGACAGTGGCTTCTGGTCTGAGCAAGAAATTTGCTCATTTTATGAAAAATACAATTTTCATGCTGGTGTGTGTTTTAAGCAAGAAAAAAGTTTATTACCAAGGGCGTAGTAGCGGATATGTTTGAATTTTTCATACCACATTCACATTTTATGCCCCTGCCATGATGACTGGGTCATAAAAGTGTTACCTCTGTCCATATGTACATTCCAGTGATGTTCGTTTTCTAAATCACAATATTAAGTACCTAAATGTCTTTCTCCAGTTTGATAATCAATGGCCCATATTGTCAGATGCCTAAACTAAAATAGTTATTACCTTTTGTTGTTGAAATTATGCTAATTTTGTCAATGTCCATTTTTAGTGCAATTTTGATCACATCTATATGTAATTTTCTCATAATGTTGAGTATAAAAAATATCTTCTCTGAGCTAAATATTGGTCTATATCGCCATGTACATTCAGGAGTTAATGCCCTTTGTGAATGTACATCAATTTTGACATATTTGATCTCAAAGTCCAGTTATCACAACTTTATGAAACATGCTATTAAGTTTAGTACCAAAAGACCTCATGGATTTCGATAATTTACAATTATTGACTTAAATGAGGTGGACATGAGAATTTTCTCCCTGAAAAAGTGAATACCAATTTTAAAGGTAGATAAATCCTTATGTCAACTGAAATTAAAGTTAATAACTGTTTTGTTCTATGACTTTTCAACTGTGATTGGAAATGTTCTGCTTTCACTTTTGTAACTAGATTTGTATTGTTGAAGGATTTTCTCTAAAGCTTTAGCATCTGTTTTTAGAATATGTAACATAGTATTTTGCATTACTTCTCTGAATGCAGAATGTAAATCATAAAACACCTTTTTTATAATTTTTATTCAAAATTTAATAAAAATGAACAAACAAAACAAAACTGTTGGTAAAATTCATCAAAAGTCTTAAATGTACCTGTTGGGACATATCAATTTCATGCACCCCAAGTAATTTCATACTTGTCATGTTATTTTTAGCTCTCTATAGAGGGTGATATAAGAAAAAATGTCGAAAATAACAACCTCTTGAAACTAGTTTGAGCTGGCTTTCATTCTATATCACCCTGTAGGTCAGTTTAGACCAGTTTTCAGGTAGACATAGAGATTTTTGAAGACTAATTGTGCCAATCAGGAGACATGATCCTATCCAGTCATATAACAGTGATCCATATCGCCTTTATTGCCTTTTATTTGAGAAAAATGACAACGTATATGATATTCGGTCTCTAAATCGTATAACTTTGATCATAATTTTATGTTAATTGGTCACAATGTTCAGTACCAGATGCACTGAGTTCCATAATAGGTTTCTTAGAAATGCTTTATGTTGAAACGTTGTATTTCCTCTGCTTTATGATGCAAAACGGACTCCAAATTAGCTCTGTAAATTTGAAACATTTTTAAAACTATAACTATGGAATACCTGGTAATTTCTACATAAAATTCTGACAAGATTACCAATTAACAGACATTTTAAAACTATTTTGTGCCACCTGAGTGGTGACCGAGGGAAACTAAAGGTTACCAGGAGGTCGAAATCAGACATGTATGCTTCATTCACTTTTATTTGTTAATCAACATAGCCATATTATGACAAAAACAGTTTGACATCGCCCAACCCTTAAGTCCACCCAAGAGATCACTGGCCTTAAAAACTAAAATCGTGCTTGACTTGTTTCATACCTCTTGTCTTCTGTTTGCATGCAAAATTACTGTTAAAATATTGACAACTTATTTAGTTATGGGCAATTCAAATATTCGACATTTGACCCCCGCCTAAGAGGGTCAGGGGGTGGGATAAAATGGCATTGTTATGCTTATCTACAGGTAATGGGCAATCATGGCGCATAGTGAGAGTTCGTTTGATATAATGTGAAGTTCCTCACACAAAAAGCCAATATAGCTTTTGCAATATAATCATCCTATATATAAACAGGAAACTCCTGGGGCGGGGGAAATTGGCCCCTGCATGTAGCAATTTTGGCCCCAGGGGCATAACTTGAACAAACTTGGTAGAGGCCTACAAGATTATACCACATACCAAATATCAATGCTCTAGGACTTGTGGTTAGATTTTTTCATGTTTCCCCTAAATAAGCCTTTGTAAAACATCTGAGCCCGGGGCATGGCCATATTTGGTCCCATGGGCATACTTTGAACAAACTTGATAGAAGTCCACTAGGTGATGCTACATATCAAATGTCAAGGCTCTAGGCCTTGCGGTTTCAGGGATGACGATTTTTCATGTTTTTTCCAAAAAAGCCTATGTGACCCATGCAGCGGGGCCATTTTTGGCCCCAGTGGCATAATTTGAACAAACTTGGCAGAGGTCCACTAGATGATGCTGCATACAAAATGTCAAGGCTCCAGGCTTTGTAGTTTCAAACAAGAATATTTTTTCATGTTTTCCCTATATAAGCCTTTGTAAAACATGTGACCCCCGGGACTGGGCCATTTTTGCCCCAGGGGCATAATTTGAACAAACTTGGTATAGGTCCACTAGGTGATGCTACATACAAAATGTCAAGGCTCCAGGCCTTGTAGTTTCAAAGAAGAAGATTTTTTCATAAGCCTATGTAAAACACGCGACCCCAAGGCCTGGGTCATTTTTGCTCCTCAGGGGCATAATTTGAACAAACTTGGTAGAGGTCCACTAGATGATGCTACATACCAAATATCAAAGCTCTAGGCCTTGTGGTTTCAGACAAGAAAATTTTCATCTCGAAAATCTCTTATTAGACCATGTGACCTAGATTTGCAACGGCCCGAAACGAAGGCCACATAAGAATCATTCCTGCCAAGTTCGGTCAAAATCCAGCCAATAGTTTAGGAGGAGATGTCCTTTGAAGCAATTTTTGATGACACACGTCCAATGATCACAAGAGGTATATATGGGAAACCAAATAGGCACACGGGCCAAAACCCGACGCTAAGTAGAATTTAACCCTTACAGGAGCAGTCTGATTTGAGTCCACGCTCTTTGCTTCTATTAGTATACTTAAACTAGTCACATAGGCAATTTTTTGCAGCAGAAGACTTCAGCAAAGGACATTGTGTGTGGGCTATTTAGGGTTAAAATGATTTGGCAAAAAAGGCCAATGGGTAATCTACAAAAATAGCTAAAATTAATTGGATCAGGCTAGTTTCTCGTATTAGAAACTATAAATATCTTATAAAATTAAAACAATTTGTCAGAAATGGTAACTAAGCATGCTAAGTGACCCTCTTCATACAAAACTAAAACAAAGAGCCATCAAAACATAGCTGCCAGGGGACGTCGTTTAACACTATAACGAATTGAGTGGACGTTCTCTTAACGACGTTGCAAAGTCCGACGAATGTGATCAAACGAACTGAAAGCGAATTAGAAAGAAACCCAGAACGAGTTCATATCGTATGAGCAACGACAAAGTAACGAACAACAGTTGATGAGAGGCAGTCAACGAACGCTTAACGTGTTGTGCGTACCCTCCGAGTGCGCTCTGCGAGTAGTTTGCGTATCCGAACCGATCAAGTGCCGTGCAGTTATATCAGCGAGAAATCAATCATTGTTCTTTCGTTTTTACTCCAAACTAGTTTTGGCTGTGCTGCATTTTTCCAGGAGCATTTTGTAAACAATCAAAGACCATATATAGTATATGGGCTGTAGACATGTGACTTACGTACAAAAGCGACCAGAATGACATTCAAGCCAGTGAACGTTCGAGAGGCTAACTATTGCACAAGTCTGTCCCAGATGTAATCTATTGTTTTATGATTTTTGGGCACATTTACAAAACATTACATTCGACAAAACCCAGATTTGTACACTTTCTTGTAGTTGATTTCCAGTCGAACAGTTCTGGACTTCTTTTTGCTTACACAAGAGAATAATTTGGTTGGACGAATACTACCGTTGAGGTAAAGTACCGTTGCTGCAATGCAAACGACCAAACCGTTCGAATTGCGTTCAGTAGGGGAGACCGGGGCTGGTTGATGCAGGGGCAGGTTGATGCAGTGGGAATAAAATAACTATTGGGCTATGTATGTCGTCAGAAATGGCGAAATATAGTTGCCCTTCACTACCGCCATCTTCTCCTGAAGTTTTGCGGGTTTCGAACCGAACCATCAATGCGATTTTGGCGAAGAAAATTCGTTTTAAGAGCATGAAAGTAAATTCTTAGGTATATTACAGTTTTTCGTTTAGCGCACATTTGTTTCTAGCTGACCGAGTTTTATTTATGCATAATGGTAGAGAGATTCTTCATCTTCAACGCCACATGCTCCTTTAAAGGAAAACATTGTGTATAAGTTGTCTACCTCGACTTATGTCACATGGGGTATAGCTGGGGCAAGTTGATGCATTAAGCATGGGGCAAGTTGATGCAGTGCATCAACCAGCCCCATTGTGGTTCTAGACAAAGATATACAGAATATATATTCATTTTTGTTGAATATGGCGTTTATCTCATAGTGTGAAGTGGAAAATATTTATATTTCATGTTAAAATATAAAATATGCATTGTACTATATCCATATTTTTCTGTATTTCACTACTGTGCACTGTGGGATGACTGGCTAATAAGGATTTCAAAATTTCGTGATTTTTGCACAATGTAATTTCATGATCGTTAGTCTTGATTCAGGATCTACCACCAAAGACATGGTGGGACCTGTTTCAGGGCGTGTTTCTTTACTCTGTTAAGGTAGGTCATAGATTAATTTATTTAGTTTCCATTTCCTAGATAATAACAAAATTATATAGATTATGTGTCAGAACAGTTATTGTAATGGTGATTGAAGTTGGTAATGCCGTTTAAATGGCAATTTCTTCGCGGGGGAGGGGGGTGTACTAAAAATGCATTTTTCTCCGAAAGTTAACTCAATTATTTGGACTACAACATCTGAATTCAATAATCAATCATTTCTGCAACGTATGCAGCTAATCATTCTCATGTCTGTACAACATCCTGTTCCAATATTCTGTTTAAAAGACAACACGCATTGTTTATGCTGTCACAACTGTTGACTAAGCTTGCTATAACTGATGAAGGATGCAGTAACAACTGACGAAGGAATTTAAAACTAGTTGACACAACTTTTGATTTATGCATCATAAGATAGTGTAACTGCTTCCATTCGCTGTGCTAGCATATACGTTTGCATATAATTCTATCAGTACTTCTTGAACTTCCAAGAAGGTTTTGCATTTTTAACATACACTACGACATTTATTTCTTCTATTCAAATTATATATTATGAAAGAATAAGATATATTGAGAGTGCAACGTTGTGTTTTCTTTTTTTTTCTTTTTTATGCTCGAGCATTCACAGGTATCCCCGGTTGTGGATGCACCACATTCTCCTCGAAAAAAAAAAAACCCTTAGAGGCTGCCAAAAAGACTGGTAAAATAGCTGCTTTCTCTATGCACAGCAACGAATTTGGCAGGAGATATTTTTATTATTGCCAGCCCCCCAAACCCCTGTTTAGGAGCGTGGTGGCTCAGTGGTATGGTATTAGAAATGAGATCGAACGGTAGCAGCGAGGCACTGCATTGAGTCCTTGAGCAAGACACTTGATCTTTGTCTTAGTGCTGGTATAAAGTAGCCACTGGTTTCGTCTGTGAGGGTTCATAATAATTGTGAATTGCCTGTGGGTATTTACAATATTTGTGAATACTTGGTTTGGGAAGGACGCAGGTGTTCAGCCAGGTGCGGTGTTGACATCTGTGATTGACATGTTTATGTTTTTATAGGGAATTCTGACACCAGTTTGTTATTGTTTCTCAAATGTCATATTTATTAGCCTGTCAATTCTGATGGCATGTTTTAACACTTTCAAAAGGTCATGATGACAGATGTTACTTAGTTTAGTAAAATTACATAAGCCCAATAAATAGATTGTGTCAATTCTGACATTGATTGGCAGGATTGCGCAATACACTTAATCATATGACCTTTGGGGAATTGCGCAACTGGTGTGACTATGAGTCACTTTTGTATCTTCTGATTGGTTGATATAAATGGAAGCTTACCTATGTAGAGGGCGCTATATAGTAAACTTGAAATATGATTGGTTAGTGATGATGTCATTAGGTGGCGCTGTGGTCAGCTTCTATCACGTGACTTCATGGTATATAAGATGAAACCCAGTGGCAGAGCTTCAGATTTCGGAACTTTGGGTTATAGATAGTTTCTTGAAGTATTTAGTTGGACTTAAGAAGATTTAATAAAATTATAAAATTGTGAAAGTTGTTACTGAAATTTTACAAGACTTAGAAATTCTAAAGAGACTTTTAAAACACAACGAGAACTTGAAGATTAGAATCAACTACTACCTTACATCTGGGACGTTTTTGGTGCCTACTAGACCAGGATTTCGAACTTTGTTTTCGTGGACACATTGTGAAGAACAGAGAAGAACAGGAACAGTTAGTGAACAGATTGTGATTGAAGATATAGTTAACTAGTGATTGGTGGATTTTTCTTGACAAGGTAGGACTTGTCATTTTATTCTTATTTAAGTAACAGTCAGCTAACCACATTTGAAATTATTTTATCATGGAACCTGAGAATGACACAGGTGTTGAAGGTGTGTTTCAATATTTGGCTAGGGAAATGGCCAATGTCTCATCTGCATTAAACGCACAGGGCGTCTCTCAAATTGTGCAATGTTTTGATGGCAATCCTAAAAATTTTCGTGATTGGGTTAAACAGATTGAAAAGTATTGTAAATTAACTGGTTTGCCTGAAGCTAGGAAGAGATTGATTGCATATCAATCTAGTAAGGGGGCTGTTAGCGGATTTATCAATAGGTACATGGAAGCTTTCCCACAGAGTACATGGGCTGAATTAAAAACAGAATTAGCAAATAAATTTTCTGATGTTACTGATAGCAGATATGCACTTAGTCTGCTTAGATCCATTAGGCAAAAACCTGGGGAAAACATTCAATTATATGCTGAACGTATATTGAGTTTGGCTGAAGAAGCATTCGTAGGTCAAGGTGGGGATGTTGTTGAGCGACAACTGATCGATACGTTTGTGGACGGCTTGGTTGGCAATGATGCATTAAAAATGAAAATTTTGCGTGATAATCCAGATACCTTGCAGGGGGCAATTGCTACTGCTACAAAAGAACAAAATTTAAGGGCCAGAGCAAATTTATCATCACATTATCATTCTCCTTATAAATCGGACAGAAAAGAAGAACCTATGGAAATTGATCATTATAGACCTTTAAGGTGTTTCAAATGTAAGAAAACAGGTCATTCATCTAAAACATGTAGGAATGTACACATATTAAATGATGCAAAGCGTAAAAACCCAAATATCATATGCTGGGGCTGTGGCCAAGAAGGTCACATACTGCGATTATGTAAACAAGATAGTTATGGACAGACTGAAAGACCTAGGACAGGTCAAGAATTCAGACGGACACAGCAGGAAAACTAGATAGCTCCTTGCATGTTGAGGCCGATGCAAGGGGTAGAAATAAAAGAATGTCAGAAAATATTCCAACTTATAAAATAACTTTGGCGGGGAGTCCAAATTCTTGTGTAATTAAAATTGGTAAAACTAAATTTAGGTCTCTTGTTGATACAGGAGCTGAGGTTTCTTTAATGCATCGTAGGGTTTATCATTCACTGTTAGTAAAACCTAAACTGCAATTTAAGAGGATAAATTTATCTGGTGTAAGTGGTGGTGCTTTGAAAATAGATGGTTGTATAAATTTGAAGTTTACCATTGGGGGTATTGAAATGCAACATATGTTCTATGTGGTTAAAGACATGAGTAGAAATTTGATTTTGGGTACAGACTGGTTACGTCAGCATGGAGTCCGGATATATTATGATTTAGGTTGTATGAGAATTGAGAATAAGAGATATGTTAACCTTGAGGAGGATATCCATGTTTCGTCAGTAGCTAGGATTAAGTATAACACGGTGTTAAAACCACATTCTGCAACTATATGTTATGCAAAGGTCAGACCGAATCCAGATCTTCCGGTCAGGGTTGATTATCAGATTTCTGCAGTAGAGAAAGGCTTCACTTGTAGAGAACCAGGGTTAGAAGTAGTTGATTCTGTTAGTAGATTAGGAAAAGATAGAAGTATCCCTATATTAGTGACCAATAGTACTGGTAAATTTATTAGAATCAGAAGGCATGGGCCTATAGCAAAAGTTGAACAGTTGACAGGTCAGGGGTTAGCAGAGGTTTACTCTGTAATTAAGGGTCAGAAGTTTGACTCTACGATGGATTTGAAGGATTTACATGTAGCTGATAAGTATAGAGATAACATAGAACCCCTTATTTTAAGAAATTCTGATTAATTTGCTAGTAAGGATACTGAACTTGGACATACAGACACTGTCAGAATGAAAATTGATACAGGGAGTGCTGATCCGATTAAATTAAGACCTTATCGGACACCTCTAAATAACAGGAAAATAATTGATGAAACTATTGATGAGATGCTCGACGCAAAAGTTATTAGAAGATCTAGATCACCCTGGAGTTTTCCAGTTGTGATTGTTGATAAAAAGGACGGTTCAAAAAGATTTTGCGTTGATTTTAGGAAGTTGAATCAGGTGACAAAGAAAAATTCTTACCCTCTCCCTGTAATTGATGACATTTTGGCTTTGCTGGGAAAGGCAAAATATTTTACTTCCCTTGATTTAAAGAGTGGGTATTGGCAGGTCTTGATGAATGAATCAGACAAGGAAAAGACAGCCTTTGCTTGTCATCGGGGTCTTTTCGAGTTCAATGTCATGCCGTTTGGTCTTTCGAATGCTCCTGCAGTTTTTCAGGAGTTGATGTCGGTGGTTTTGCAAGGTCTTGGTGATTTTGCTATTGCATATCTTGATGATATATTGGTTTTTAGTCCGACTTTGGGGGATCATTTACAGCATTTGGATACAATCTTTGATAGGTTGCGGAAGCATGACTTGAAACTAAAGTTGAAGAAATGTAATTTCTTGGAGTCTGAGACAAATTATCTTGGTTTCATTATTGGCAAAGATGGAATCAAACCTGATCCTAAGAAGGTGGAGGCTATAAGATCTCTCCCTATTCCCACTTGTGTTAGAGAGGTTAGGTCGTTCATTGGCATGAGTTCCTACTATCGTAGATTCATTCCGAACTTTTCAGAAATAGCTGAACCTATCATTGCTTTGACAAAGAAATATGCACATTACAAATGGTCTGCAAAGCATGATGAGGCTTTTCAGTATTTGAAGGATAGTCTCTCGGTTGTTCCATTGTTGGCTTACCCAGATACAAACAAACCGTACACACTGTACACAGATGCCAGTGGAACATGTATTGGTGCTTGTCTCACACAGTCATGTGATGTGGCAGAGGACATTATACCAAATGTATCCAACGAGAAGCCTATTTACTATCTTTCACATAAGTTGAGTAAGACACAGTGCAAATGGTCTACTGTTGAGAAGGAGGCATATGCTATCCATTTTGCCTTACAGAAATTGGACCATTATTTACATGGTGCACAGTTTGTCATTAAGACTGACCACAAACCTCTTAAATATCTGCTTGAGTCACCTATGCAGAACAAGAAGATACAGTTATGGGCATTGAGCATGGCTGGTTACAATTGTACAATTGAGTACATAGCAGGCACAACTAACACCTGTGCTGACCTGCTCTCAAGAAGACCAGATGAGCCAGGTCGCTGTCAAGAAGAAAACTTGACAGAGGAGTTGGATCTAGATGTGAATGACAATACTTTCCAAGTTGATGTCATTAACTCCAACGAATTTGAACCAAAGAAATTCGCAAGCTGTGATGTCCCTTTTGATGATTCTTTGGTTAAACCAGATGATTGCTTGCCTGGACTTGACATGATTAGTGAACAAAATAAGGATGATGAGCTTCTGGAGCTCAAGACAATACTTGTGCATGGAGAACCTAGTAAAGAGGTACAACGTAGATATCTTGTAGTAGATAATGTAGTGTATTATTTGACTGACCCTGATGGTGATACTGTTTTGAGGTTGTATGTTCCCAAACATCTTAGAGCTCTTGTTGTTAAGCAGTATCATGATGATTATGGGCATATGGGTGTGCAAAAGACTTTTGATTGTATTAGGCAGAAGTATTTTTGGCCAAATTTGTTTAAAGAGTTGTATCAGTATGTTTCTAGTTGTACAGTTTGTCAGGCTAGATCTTTGCAGAAGATAAGACAGCCTTTGCAGGAAACAGACATACCGCCCTATCCAATGGCAAAACTTTCGCTTGATTTGTCAGGACCCTATCCTAAAACAATGTCTGGCAATAAGTACATCATTGCTTTTGTGGATTGGTTCAGTGGCTGGCCTGAGGCTTTTGCAGTTCCTGATAAGACTGCTGATACTGTTGCACATCTGTTGATTGAGGAAATATTTCCAAGATTTGGATGTCCCTTGCAAATTGTAACTGATAATGGGTCGGAAAATGTAAATAAGGTTGTACAAGAAACAATGAGGTCACTGAATATACACCATGTTCAAACTAGTGTGTATCATCCTCAGAGCAATGCAAAGGTGGAAAGATTTCATAGGACACTTCATGATGTTCTTTCAAAGAAACTGTCTGAGAATCAGCAGACATGGGATTTATTTTTGAATCAGGCTTTGGCTGCTATTCGGTTCAACATCAGTGTTTCTTCCAAGTTTTCACCTTTCTTCTTGCTGTACAACAGAGATGTTGTTTTGCCGGTTGATAATCTAATGAAACCTCGCCGGAAATATCAAGGGGAAGAACTCCATCAGATAGCCCTTCAAGAACAACATAAATCATTTACATTAGTCAGAAAACATTTGAAGAAAGCTAAGAAAACACAGGCCAAATACGCTGATAGAGGAACAAAGAAGATCGAGTTCCAAGTTAATGATACTGTCTACTATAAGAATAATCAGAGAAAAGGCAAGCTTGATTGTAAATGGAAACCCTATTATCGCATCATTGAAAAGACTGGACAAGCATCCTATGTCATCAAGAACCAGCTAGATGGATCTACCAGTAGAGTCCATGCAGAAATGCTAAGAGCTGCCAATATTGATGAATGGGTTATTCCAACGTCCACTGATGGAAGGCCATTACGCAAAACAGCGTATGTCATTCCACCTGAAGATTCTTCAGATGAAGAATCCAGTGATACAGACCAAGAGGGTCCATATGAAAAGCTCGCCAAGAAATATCAGAAGGAAAGAGATGATTCAGACGAAGAAGACAACATTCCATTGATGGAATTAGCAAAGCGTCTGAAAGCTAGGGATGCCATGAAACAGGAAGAAAATGAGGAATCAAATAGGGATTCTAGTGTAGATGAATCTAGGGGTAGTGTAGAACGATCAATTGATTTTGACCCTGAGGTAGATTCTGGTTCTGAGACTGAGTCCTATTTTGATGCTGACGATGCAATGTCCGTAGATGGGGTTGATATATGTACATTAAGTAACCTTGAACTTGGGGACAAAGCATCACCAGAAAATGATAGTAAAAATTAAGTTAACAGTGATAAGTAAACAAGAACACCACACAATTGTTTACAGGGATATTTGACATTCTATAAATGTTAAGGCTTCAAGGATAATAAGCAATTTGTATATGTGGCTTTAATTTTAAAGTCTTCAAGTTAATTTACTTGCAAATTGTTTAAGTAGGTGGTATTTCCTACCAATTTATGGATTTTATTTTTGTGTGTATTTTCAGGTTGTAACCGCAGTTGCAACATGGGTCACACATTCTCAACCATCTTTGCATTAATCGGCTGCACCTCATGTTTAGTGGTACATGAAAATGTAGTTTTTCATAAAACTAATGAAGTATCTTTAAACCATGCGCGTTGGTTAGTGACATTCATTCATGATTTAAGACCTTTTGAAGTATTTATAAATAAAATAAGCAAAGACTTAGAATCTTCAAATGAAATAATGCTGACTTTGACAGAGTGGTATAGACAGCATAACTCTACGACATATCATTCTACTTTTAAAAGCTTGAATGATGAAATAGGTTTATTGAACGATACATATAAGACAGTTAAAGATAATTTTGTAGACTATCAAACATTACAATCAGATCACGAGAGATCTAAGCGTTCTTTACTGCCAATTGTAGGTCAGGCAATGAGTCTATTATTTGGAACAGTCTCTGACTTAGATTTAGAGATGATTCAAAGGTCCGTACATGACCTTGCCACGAATCAGGAAAGTATTATTCATAATCTAGAACAAAGTATGACACTATTGAACCTGTCTAGGATTCAGATAGCTGAAAATCGTCGAGCTATTATGGATTTAGTTGAGTGTGTTATGAACCTTGACGATAAAATTAAAGAATTGGCAACTTATACAACTACACACTTTGTAAGACTAGAACAATTCGTGAACACATATTTTCAATTCAAACTAATACTTGAAGAAATAAGACAGTCAACACAAAATGCTTTCATTTATATAGAGAATCTTCGAACTGAGTTGAATATGCTATCTTTGAGTCATTTATCACCTAGTACAATTTCGCCTAAGAATTTAAGAGCATTACTTTTGGATGTTAAAGACAAATTACCTGTATCTATGCAACTTCCAGCAGATCCTGAAAGCAATATTTGGTATTTTTATAACACTTTGACATGTACAGCATATTTAGATGGACATAAAATATTAATTGTTCTTACAATCCCTTTGTTGGATCGCAAGGAAATTTACGAAATTTATAAAATTCATAATTTACCCTTACCTAAAAATCAAAAGTTGACTTCGGAGACTAAAACTTTAAATGCAGTTGCTAAATATGATATTTCTGCTGAAGCATTGATAATTAATGAAGACAGGACGAAATATACTTTGTTGTCTGGAAAAGATTATTATGCATGTAACAACAGGTACATGCCATTTTGTAATCCAAAAAGTCCAATTTATCAAATTAATTTGAGTAAGTCTTGTGTAATTGCTTTGTTTTTAAAGAATAAGGAGAATGTCCAACGCGATTGTAAAAGTATGGTTTATTTGAACTCTAGATTGCCCATTGCGGAGTATGTACACTCAGGTGTTTGGATTGTTGCGACTTCAGATGTTATGAAATTTACCATTGTTTGCCAAGATCGGTCCGGCATGCAGGGTGAAGTTGTTGTGCATCCACCCCTGGGTGTGATAAGATTAAATATGACTTGTGGGGCTGCAAATGATTATTTGAGTTTACCCCCCTATTATGAGAAAAAGGTTAGAGGTCATATTTGGGATGCTTGGGGTTCATTGCTTAAATTGAGAAATATAACACACTTTTCTCTTTGGGAAAATTTTACATCTAATTTCCCTAATTTGACTACAATTGAGATTTCAAGTGACTTAATGAATTTAAGAGAGATTGCCATGCCTGCTTTTATTGATTATGTGCACAATTATAGGAAGGTAGATGAGCACGGTGGGTCAATTTCTAATTGGTCATTTGTTGTGATGATTTTTGGCACATGTGTCTTCATTTTGATACTGATTTTCATGTATAAGAAATGCTTTCATGAGAAAGTGAAAGTCTATTTTGGTGAGAGGTTAGCTGATTGTTGTGGTAATAAGAATGTTGTGACGAGTTCCTTGTCAGTTGTTGAGAATGGGTTGGTGTCGTCGGAGCATGACGAGATTGTTAGGCGCAAATCGGGAAGGCAACCTACTTCCGCACCAGACCAGAAGGAAGTGAAGGTGTTATTGGCTTCGCTGGAAAATATGAAGAAATAAGTTGTGTTTGAAAGAGAGAGATGGCCATGAATAACTTAGAGAAACTTTGACTTAAAGTGTACACAAAACTTTACTATGAGTCCATGGTAGTGCCATGGTGAAGATATGAAGAGATAAAGATATGTAAATAGTTATTGATAATGTGTGTAAGTCCAGTCATTTAATATGGAGTTTGGTGGCTGGTTAAGATAAAACTATACTACTATGATGTGTACAAAAATATGCACTGTAAAGACTGATAAGAAGGACGTATATGACTTTGAGATGTATAAGAAGGAATACAGTAAGGGACCTTTTCACCTCAAGTATCATCGAGTTTATATGAAACATAATGACCTTTAAAATCCAACCAGTTTCCAAAGTGATGACAGATAACAGGTCAAATCAAGATTTTGTTGACAGCTTTGAAATGGTGACCTTTAAATGTCAAACAATTAATGACATTTACACATAGTGACCTTTTGTAAACAACAGCTAATAAACTTTGGATTTTATACATTGGAGACATACCAGTCAGTTATTCTAAAGAAGTAAATTAACATTGTACAGTTATGGATAAGCTGTATAACATTCAGCAACTAAAAGAGTGTTTTGGACAGCAAACAAAATTCTATATACTGGATATCAGCAAAGCAATTAAACTTTTGGAAGAAATTGAACAGAGTTTAGACGACACCTTAATTTGGAAATTTCAAGCAGAGAACAATATTCATTTGAAATATACTCCTATGGAGGAACCAACTGAATGTAACAGACAGGAGGATAACAACTTTGTATTTTACCATGGAACTGGGGAGCAGGATGATCCAATACAGATAGACTAGCCGCGGAGGAGTGAAGATGAACCTTATTGTATATTGACTGTAGTACTTGATGGACAGAGAATAGGATTATTATATGTGTGGTGCATGTTTTTGATTTTGTATATGAGATTTTATGCAAAGTGGGGTCTTCAAAGCAATTGTCTGCTTTGTGGTCTGATCAACCATTTTGTAGGCATTGGGCTGTTTCATGATGTGCTCCATTGGAAAAGCTTGGCATGCATATGTCTATCTCTGCAATCTGTAGGGAGGCATGTATATGTTAACTTGACGGGAAGATGCAGTGGAGTGACAATTGACCCTATTGTGCATGAGATTCGTAATGTGTATATATGATTAGTTAAGATTTGACATTGTGTTGTGAATTCACTTGGGATTTATTGGATTGTAAATTTGCTTGTGGCGTCTGTGTGCTCTTGAGAGTTTGGGACAGTTGCACACTCAATGGGGTGGCCAACCATTGAGTGGACACAAGGTTCTCTGGAGTGCGCTGTCACATGCGGATGTTTGTTGTAAATAGTACTTTGATGATGCATATGTATTGATTATGTTTAGTAGTTATAGGATGATTTGTGCATGCTAGTATTTTATTTATGTTGCGGTATGTATGTGAGTGAGTGTGAGAGTGTGTGTGGATGTTATTTGTATATATGGTGTATGAGAGGTGAGCTTGGAGAGTTTCACTTAATTGAAAAATTAAGTCAAACTCTTAAGGTTTGGGCGTGTATAAAGTAGCCACTGGTTTCGTCTGTGAGGGTTCATAATAATTGTGAATTGCCTGTGGGTATTTACAATATTTGTGAATACTTGGTTTGGGAAGGACGCAGGTGTTCAGCCAGGTGCGGTGTTGACATCTGTGATTGACATGTTTATGTTTTTATAGGGAATTCTGACACCAGTTTGTTATTGTTTCTCAAATGTCATATTTATTAGCCTGTCAATTCTGATGGCATGTTTTAACACTTTCAAAAGGTCATGATGACAGATGTTACTTAGTTTAGTAAAATTACATAAGCCCAATAAATAGATTGTGTCAATTCTGACATTGATTGGCAGGATTGCGCAATACACTTAATCATATGACCTTTGGGGAATTGCGCAACTGGTGTGACTATGAGTCACTTTTGTATCTTCTGATTGGTTGATATAAATGGAAGCTTACCTATGTAGAGGGCGCTATATAGTAAACTTGAAATATGATTGGTTAGTGATGATGTCATTAGGTGGCGCTGTGGTCAGCTTCTATCACGTGACTTCATGGTATATAAGATGAAACCCAGTGGCAGAGCTTCAGATTTCGGAACTTTGGGTTATAGATAGTTTCTTGAAGTATTTAGTTGGACTTAAGAAGATTTAATAAAATTATAAAATTGTGAAAGTTGTTACTGAAATTTTACAAGACTTAGAAATTCTAAAGAGACTTTTAAAACACAACGAG
This sequence comes from Loripinus fragilis, assembly GCA_964019695.1. NCBI lineage: Eukaryota > Metazoa > Mollusca > Bivalvia > Lucinida > Lucinidae > Loripinus > Loripinus fragilis. The sequence continues at coordinate 17,187,997 of OZ026520.1, forward strand.
AACTTGAAGATTAGAATCAACTACTACCTTACACTGGTTAAAGCCAGTAAGACAGAAAATCGTACCTATATGACTGAAAAATTGATAACTGGGACATAAAGCAACAAAAAAGTATACACACATTTTTCAGTCATGTCGAGACGGATCTGCCTGGGTTGAACCAGTGCTAAACAGCTCAAGGACATAATATAGTGCCTTCACCGATGGTGAGGTTTGGACTAGCAGCCATTCGATCCACAGTCAAACATTCTACCAACTGAGCTACTGTGCTCTGCAAAAGGAGGGGTTCTCATGACTTGAGTCATCTATATTGAAACATTCATAACATATTTCATTTTTGCTGGAAGTTTTATGAAATATTTAACCTTTTAAAGACAGAAACCACTAAAGGGGTACGTTGGCAAACAGTGAAGACTCAAATGAAATGTCGTATGTGCATTATCAGGGTGTGCACTGTTTGCTTAGAATACGTGTTCTTCTCTCAAATGATGACATCAACATGAGCTCAATTATATTTATCTCACCTAATAAATTTAAATCAGTGGTATGGAAATCAAAAATAAATAAATAATTTAATCACTGTCCATAATTGAGGCCTTCACATGGGTTTTTGGGAAAATGGCATTTATTTCTGGGGAACTGGGGAACAAATGCCACCTTTTGAGGGGAACAAAGGCATTATTGGGAACAGGGAACATAACAATGTTTTTTCTTCTTCTATTTTTAAGAACATGGGTACAAGCTAATTTATTTCAGGAGAAAAAGGGATAAGCACAAGCATAACTTAAAAACATGAGGCTGCAATTTTATTATTTACCATATATATATAGAAGCTTCAAAGCTGAAACGCATCCTGTCCCTCCATCATGGCATTGCATTTTATAACATGGATATAATACGGATGTATTGTGGGCCAGTACAAGAGATTATGCTACTTATCGCACCTTTTAAATATATGTGCTGGCGTATTTAGCGGTGGAAGGAGTCCATACTTTGGTCTGAGCCTTCCTCTACTTGCATACTTCATGTATGCGAAAAGCAAAGGCTCTGGTGAGACTTTGTTTATGTGCAGACTCACCTGAGCCTTCGCTGCTGGTTGATACGTTAAGTACTAACTGTTAATTTGAGCATACCGAACTGTCAATTCATTTAGAATCATTCAATGATGAATGTGCACTCGTGAAAGAAGCCCAGGACGCATATCTGTTGAGTCAGGAATCAAAACTAACGCGGGTTAACTTGCAGCTGAATTGGTGTCCTTCAAAATCGATCACCCCCGTTTTAAAACGGATACCTTTTCAATATATTGAACTTAAAACAATCATGGATTTTCTAGGGCACACTAAAAGCTGGTCAGACTAAGATATGCAATAACAACTATCCCGCTGACATTCTCAGGGTTTGTGAAATAAAGGATTTGATCTGGGTGATGCGTTTTCAATGTCCTTAAGTCTATTGTACAATCAGTTGCGTGGTCAAGTAGACTAACACAAGAGAAAAATGCATCAACCTGCCCCAAGCGTTGCATCAACATGCCCCACTACTGGGACAGGTTGATGCACTCGACCTATCAGCGAAATCGATTTAAATGGACGGAAAATATAACGAAATTTAAGGAATTCTTTTTTGTTTTGAATAGAGAAATGATAGAGCTTTTAGCACATACAAAAATTATCACATTTGGTCATTCCGTTCACGAGGTATCCCGAAAGACTAAAAAATGCATCAACCAGCCCCGGTCTCCCCTAAAAAGCCGTTAAGTTAACGCAATGCGGACGCGCAAACCGTTCGCATTGCGTCTATTGAACGAACCCACTGCATATGAACAGGTCGTTGGCACACGACGAACTTTTTTGTGCAAGCACAAATCTTCGACGTACTGTGCGAACAACAACGAACTGAAAACGCCCACTAACCGTTGGGCTAACGAACTTACGTCTATCAGCGTGTGTCAACGAATGTCAAAATATCCCCAAACGCAGAGCGAACGCTGAGCCAATTCCTTTTCTTAAAATAGTGGGGCTAAGTTATCTTTGAATCATCTTTGAAACCCACTGAATCAAAGTAATTTGGCAGAAATAATCATTATACAATTAAGGTGACCTACGGTAATATCATAAACAAAGTTGATCCAAAAAAACTTGGTCGCCAGAATCAGCGCTTTTAATTTCAACCCTTGTACCTGAACAAGCCTCGCATTTTATCTCTTTTCACAACTTATAATAAATGAGCACTCGTTCGTCCCTTCTGCGCGAGTTTGACATTAAACTATCTTCTACTTCTTCGACAACAAAGAAAATAAAAAAAAATGGCGCAAATAAGCCACGCGTTTTGGCATTACATGTGCAGCGCAACAGTGCTACGTAACGCAACGTGAGTTATGACGTCACTTTAAACGTCACATATGCGCATCCGTTTGTGAACGTTCGAAACGTCAAACTGTACGGGAAGGTATTATCAAGCTCTATTAGGTAAGTTATTTTATTAGTAGGTAAATGAATTGAATATATCCATTTTTAATGAAAACATTTATTTTCGGAGCAGGGCTTTACTTAGACCTCGATCATAACCCTTAGAATAGAAAAGGGTGGGCCTATATTTACTTTTCTAGAAAATAAAAGTAATCATAGGCCTACTTTACACACACACACACACACACACACACACACACACACACACACACACACACACACACACACATGATGCGAATATAACCACAGGGGCTTGAAGTCATAATTTTTGAGTGATTCTAGGCCTAGGGAAGTGTGATACATACTTAAAAATGTCGAAAGGTCGACTTTTTAAAGAATTGATAAAAGGTCAAATCGAGTATATAAGAAAAATGACAAGGGAGGGCATAGAAATCTGTCAGATCACGTTGAAGCAGATTTTCTGCTGTAACCTATGTAATAGATCGAGATCTCTTGGTAATCAACATGTTTTAGCTATTCCACAGGAGCTTGAAGTTCTATCCTTAAATCGCTTCTAAACCCTTAAACCGAAAATCTCATAATGTCATTACGTAGTGACATTGTGAGCTTTTGGTTATGAGGCTATAGGGGTAATTTAAGAACAGAACTACAAGCTCCTGTGGCTATTCCCTTAATATTTTGACCAACGCGTACCATTTGGAAAGAGAAATTCACGAAAAACCTGAAATAAACACTTGTCGAGTGCAATCGCGGGAGTTTGCCATCTTGTTTACATACTTTGATTGTGGATATAACTTGTTGCAGAAAGAAACATGCTGAAAACTCAAAACATATCTATCTATCTATTTATCTATTTATCTAATGTTATTCGTATGGTAGAAAAAATTCTGAAAACCTATTTAAAAAAAAAATGTATCATAAATTGAAAAGCTTAGTTTTATGTCGGGATATAGTACATGGGACTTGGGCTCCTCGATAAGAGCTGTTTTTCAGTGATTTTGTATGTATACTCACCGGATGTACCCGGCAAAAACTAAATGTTATTACACATTTCGCTTATAAAAGAATGTATTGCGTGTATTTTCTTTTACGATGAATGGATTTTCGTGTTATTTTGAGATCTAGAACAACTTTAAGGATTTTGTTTTTTGGTGACCCCGTGTGCTTTCAGGATGGAACCTGCCCAGATAGCTGACCACAGGAGGGTTGTGGCCCTAGCGATAGATGAGAGTACGCATGCTGAAAATGCCCTCAGGTGTAAGTATTTGTACGGACCAGCTCTAGAGATTTTGGTACTCATCGTACACTGTAAAAAGTACGTGTAAGTTAACACCAAAAAGAGGTGACAGCTATGCTGCCACCTTTTTTTGGTGTAAACTTACACTTAGGTTCCTACTAAAACTTGAGGCCAACATCATTTCTCCAGTGAAAATTGTTAAATGTTTCTACCTACAATTGTTGTAGTTCTCCAGATCAATAGGAGATAGTTTTGAAGAAATTGAAAGGTTAGACCAAGACCAACTTGGCAGTTCAGCTGCCATCTAACGCACCTATGAATACACACAGTCTCATCGGAGGTGACCTAAAAGTAAACGAATGCGAAGGTCGAATATAAGTTAGAGAATCTTATCATACATGAGTGCTCATGTTTAATTGAATTTATTAAATGAGCTGGGGAAAAGGTAAATTTCGAGACTTGCCGAGCATTTTATTTCTTTTTTGCAACGATTTTGATAAGTTCATTAATACAAGAGCACACATGTTAGATTCTATTACATTAAGCTTACTTGGAAGTCTTTTTTTCCGACGCAAAAACGTTATAAGTTTGTCATTATGTACACAACATTGTTATCAGTTATGAGCACTTTCACTAACTGAGCATAGCCGACTGAAATGATGCTCAGCAAAGCCTCGTCCATCAAAAAGGCTGTTACATGTGCCAGTGGTTAGATAATGTTGACATGCATTTGCATACAAAATTTGATCCAAATATACCATGTGGTTCAAGAGTTTATGAGCATTTTCATTTAGCATGGACGGAATGACTATCTCACATAGTGATTGTAGTGCTGGCCCAAGTGTCGTGCAATTATTCGGTATAACACCACGGGTGCTTTGTTGTAGGACAGTTTTATGTATCTCCCGCTACATTAATATACACTTTAGCAAGCCTATTCGAAAGTGGTAGTTATCACAAAAGCGACCAATGGAAGCTCATTCGAATCGGCGCATGATCTCGTCAAGGTCATCGCGAACTATACAATTAGACATGCATTAAACATACCATTATTTCATATATCGTAGAAACTCCGATGTTTGACATAAAGCAGATACACGTTTGTGAAAAAGTAATGTCTTATAAGGCTTGTGGCATCACAATATCACGTAACAGCTGAGCTGCCACCCCTTTTGGTGTAAACTTGCTTTCCTACTGGCATAACATTTCACCATTTCGACATGTTATATTTGTAGTTGTTTTCCGAATCAATACAATCAAACAGAACACATTTTTAAGCCTTGAAGGCCGGTACCAATTCAGTCTCGAGAATTCAGCAACCACCTTTGGATGTAAAGTAAGTAACTTACACCTATATTTTACAGTGTTATACTCGTGGATTATCTTGTCGCACAGCCAAATAATCCAATAATTTTGATTGTTTTTTTAATATACGTGTGCAATCTACGTGTGTAACCTACGTGTACGAGTGTCATTTTGTAGAAATCAAGGCACGAACTATATATATATATATGCGTAAATATTGAAAGAATCATGAATGCAAATGTTATGATGATACTTGCCATCCTGTGGTCTTCGGCTAAGCCCATGCTATTACATGGGACATACTGAATGTAACACTTAAAACACCTTATGTGGTAAACTCTGACTTTGCTATTGCAATATTATGCAAAAAAGTGCATTGGCTTCTTTTACGAAGCGCATTCTTCCCCCTGGCTCTCTTCATGCCTCCTACAACCCCATGTTACGCGAATAATATATAGTTGTTTGATTTGGAGGTGTATTGTCACAGTGTGAATCACTATAAGTTTATGTTTTTCCCTTTTCAGTCTACTTGGATCAACTACGTCGAGATGACGATTACTTGTTACTGATTCACTGCCCAGAGATGTATGAACTGAGTAATGCTAGTAAGTGCCTTCCTTAGAGTATAATAATAATTGGCCGCATCGCGACAAAACCTGTTTTCGGGGTTTTCGACAAAGTGGTATTCAAATTAGCCTGCTCAGCTACAGAGACAAGCTAGAACATTGAAATGTCGCTTGTAGAATGTCTAGACATTATACTTTCCGTTTAGCGAACAACAAAGGCGCTGATCAGACTGCGCGTATGCGCTGGCTGGTCTGCGCCTTTGTTGTTCGCAAACCCCCGAATACAAGTTTTCTCGCGTCGAGGCCAATTATAACAATCGTTTATGAACTAATTGTCTCCCGACTTTCAGTCAAAAGAGAATGTTAAATTGGGTTCGCTCATCTGTTCGCCCGTCCTCCCTTCCGTCTGTCGATAGATGCTTTGTTTGTTTGTTTGTTTGTTTGGTTTGGTTCTTAACGACGCATCAACCCTTGTGGGTCATTAGCGTCAGACGGTATTAAACTAAACATGATGAAGATGGAAAAAGTAAAAATTTATAAGATAAAATAAAAGGAAAGATGACGATGAGTTTGTATAATGATAATTAGTTGCAATACGATTGTTGACAGGAGAGACCACGTACAATATCTGACAGTTTCAAAGAGCTATTCAGATAACCGTACATGTTCATTAACTGAACAGAATACAACATTAAAAAATCTGTAGTATGGTCTGATACAAATGAGCGCCGATCTGACAAAAGGGTCCTTCGGGCATAATTGCAGTTTTTGTGTAATCAAAAATTCAAAAAACGTCTAAATTTTCAAGATTTTGCATGTTCTTACAATAGAGTCAAATTGCTTCTAACATGTAATACAATCAAAGGCGCAAACAATTCTGATAAAATTAAGTGATACGTATAATGTATGTTGCCATAGCAACAGCTGTGCATATGGACTACACACTTCCTTTAAAACAGGGTACCTCATTTCAAATGCTTTTGTAAACACGGGATGTGCTTATGTGAGCTATTTATGCAGTCTATGCAATTGCATATACATCAAATTTACAGAAACATGGAGCATTCTTGAAATATTGCTCCTAGCGTCTTTGTATTAGCGTCATAAGAAAACACAATGGTGTTGACGTCAGAATGTCATTAACAACATTAAGTGACGTCGTGTTTAAAACGCATCATCTATACTTGTTTAAACGCTCATATCTTCGTTATTTGTAAAGATAATCTCTTCAAATTTTCTGTAATTGTTTGCAACAGCTAGATCTTTCTTTCTCTGTTAATATCTTACATTTGACTTTTATTGCCAGAAGGACCCTTTTGTCAGATCTTGGCTCAAATGTAAAACAAAATATGATTTTAAAAATAGCAATTAGATTTTGTTAAAAAGATTTATTTGTCTTAAAAATGTCATAATACTATCAATATGTATATATTGAAATAATTCTTTCATGTTATCAACATGGAAGCAATTATTTCTTACTTGTGCAAAATCGCCACATTCCAAAAGGAAGTGACTTACAGTGAATGGTGCGTCGCAACCAACACATTGTGGTTGCTCTTCACCTAGTAGTAAGTATGAATGAGTGACTCTTGTATGACCTAAGCGGAGTCGAGCTAAAACTACTTCTTCTCTTCTAATGTTTCGAACAACTGATTGATATTCACCAATAGTTGGTTTGATGTCAAGAAGTTTATTACCAATGCTGTTATTCCAAGAAGTTTGCCATTCTTCCAAGATATATTTATTGATAGATGGCTTAAAATTGGAAAATGGAATTTTAAAAGAAGTTGGTTCTAATGAAAGCGATGTTTTTGCTTGCTTATCTACCATCTCATTCCCTTGGATACCTATATGACTAGGAATCCAACAGAGAGCAATTTCTTTATAAGCTAAAAGCTCATGACATTTTTCTAAAAGTTTCTGAATCTGTGGATTCTTTGAACTGGTATGGTTCATTGCTTTCAATACAGAAAGCGAGTCAGAAAATATAATAAATTTATTATTTGAACATGTGATTTGGGTGCTCAAGGGGACCGTCTCATTGAGACTGTTCTTTTGAGTACCCACTCCATATGTTTTGGATGAGAAATAAAGAGGAATATATTCCAATAAGCACTCTTATCTGGAGGCCTGGCTGTTTATTTGCTTAAACTTTTAATTAATTTCTTACCCATTAATTCAAACATGTGTTTTGGGTGCTCAAGGGGACCGTCTCATTGAGACGGTTCTTTTGAGGACCCACACCACATGTTTTGTATTGCTATTCATAGATCCAGATAAGTAAATTTTATTTGCGTAAACTTTTAATTGTTTTCTTACCCATTAGTTTGAGCGTGTGTTTTGGGTGCTTAAGGGGACCGTCTCATTGAGACGGTTCTTTTGAGTACCCACACCATATGTTTTGGATGAGAAATAAAGTAAATAATATTCCAATACGCACTCTTATCTGGAGGTCTGGCTGTTTTATTTGCGTAAACTTTTAATTAATTTCTTACCCATTAATTTAAACATATGTTTTGGGTGCTGAAGGGGACCGTCTCATTGAGACGGTTCTTTTGAGTACCCACACCATATGTTTTGTATTGCTATTCATAGACCCAGATCCAGATAAGGAAATTTTATTTGCGTAAACTTTTAATTTTCTTACCCATCAATTTGAATATGTGTTTTGGGTGCTCAGGGGGACCGTCTCATTGAGACGGTTCTTTTGAGTACACACACCATATATTTTTTTTTTTTGGATGAGAAATAAAGAAAATAATATTCCAATACACACTCTTATCTGGAGGCCTGGCTATTCTCATCAAAAGTGGTGTTTAATTGCTTGGTTTGCTTCAAGTAGACATGAATACCCACTGAGGAGATTATGCTGATTTTCGTAATCATATTTTAAACTTTCCTCAAATGTTTATTTGTTAATATGTTTTGACTTGTACCCCGGATAGGGGTTTTGGTCAATGAATAAAACTCTCAAACTCTCTATTGTTAGCATCACAAATGCTAATGAAATCTAAAGCTAGATCAATTGCTTTAGCTTCAGCAGTGAAAATTGATGAATCGTCAGGTATACGTTGCATATTACTAAGGTTGTCTGATATAACAGCACAACCAACCTTTGAGTCTTCCTTTGACCCATCAGTATAAATTTGTTGGTAATTCTTATAACGACTTTGCATTTTTCTGAAATCATCTTTAATATGTGTGGATTTGATTCAGATTTTTGCCCGGAATGTAAATAAAAAAGTATTTCAGGTGGTTTCATACACCAAGTTGGAATATTTGGTGTAAAATGTTTTTCAATATTTTGTGGTTTGATATTGGCAGATTCTAAAAGTGGTGAAATTCGGATGCCAAATGATTTAATAGCGTTAGGTTTTTGTTCATATAAATTAACATAATTTGGTGGGAATGTAACTTCATGAGCAGGATTTGATGGGTTAGCAGCAAGTCTTATAGCATATTGCAAAGAGAGTTTCTCTCTTCGTGAATATAGTGATGGTTCATCTGCTTCCACATAGAGACTAGCAACAGGAGAAGTTCTAAAAGCCCCTAAAGCTAATCTAAGTCCTTGGTTATGTATAGGATCAAGCATTTGAAGATATGATTTTCGTGCAGAGCCATATATAATACAGCCATAGTCTAATTTTGACCGGACTAGAGACCAATACAGCTTTAGAAGTGTAGTTCGGTCTGCACCCCAAGAAGTATGGGAAAGCACTTTTAAAAGATTCAATGCTTTTAAACATTTAGCTTTGATATATTTAATATGGGGTATAAAACTGAGTTTTCTATCAAATAAAATGCCAAGGAATTTAGATTCCTCAACAACTGGAATAGGTGATCCATATAAATGTAAAACCGGATCATCATGTTGCTTGCGCAACTGACAGAAATGTACACACTGTGTTTTTGATTTGGAAAACTTAAAGCCATTGCTTGTTGCCCAACTTTCAATCTTATTCAAATTTTGTTGTAGTTTATGTTCAATTGTCGCCATGCTTTTCGAGCGATAACAGATACAGAAGTCGTCAACGTATAATGGGCAATCAGTAAGATTACATAAACATTTCACAATATCATTAATTTTGATACTAAAAAGTGTTGTAGATAGAACGCCCCCTTGAGGTACACCTTGCTCCTGGTCATAATAGTCAGACAGAGAGGAGCCAACTCGGACGTGCATGGTGCAGTCTGCAAGGAAGTTTTCAATGAATGTAGGAAGTCTACCTCTTAATCCTAGTTTGTGGATATCTTTTAAAATGCCATATCTCCACGTGGTATCATAAGCTTTTTCCAAATCAAAAAACACAGCAACTACATGTTCCTTTTTAATAAAGGCATCACGTATGAAGGTTTCCAATCTAACTAAATTATCAGTTGTACTGTGGTCAGATCTGAAACCAGACTGGAACCGTGATATATGATTATTGGATTCTAAAAACCAAGTAAGTCTTTTATATATCATTCTTTTAAGTGTTTTACATAGACAACTTGTTAAAGCTATAGGTCTATAATTATTAGGTTCCGCAGGATCTTTCCCAGGTTTGGGAATTGGGATTATGGTTGCTAAGGTCCAATCTCTTGGAAATTTACCAATAGTCCAAATGTAATTAAATATATTCAAAAGAGTTTCAAGAGAAGTATCTGGGAGATGTTTAAGCATTTGATAGTGGATCTCATCCGGACCCGTGGCTGAGTCATGTGATAGTTGAATAGCTTCAACTAATTTATCTAAATTAAAATCTTTGTTATAAATTTCATTATTTTGTGATTTAAAATTCAATTTAACTTTCTCTTGTTCGGTTTTAATCTTTCTGAAGGATTCAGAGTAATTGAATGATGATGAATTGTGACAAAAAGTTTCTCCTAAAGTGTCAGCAATGTCTGTTTTTGAAGTTGCTTTGCTGTCAGTACCCACCATGTTTAGATGTGTGTAACTGGGGGATTCGTTTTTTCCAGAGATTTTTCTTATTATATCCCAAACCTTTTTAATAGGTGTTTTATGATTGATTTTTGAAACATAAGATCTCCATGACTTACGCTTCGAAAGTTTAATAGTTCTACGGGCTTTAGCTCTAAATACTTTGATGTCATTGAAATTGTTGGTATTTGGAGGTCTTTTGAATTTAGATAAAGCTTGTTTGCGTTGTTTAATTGCTTCTTTACAGTCATCATTGTACCATGGATTACTTTTAGTTGGATTTGTCGATGTTTGTGGAATACATTCTTTAGATATTTCAATAAGCGAAGAGGTAAAATCAGTTATAGGATCAGAAGATTCTTTGAAGTTTTCTGGTATCAATTTACCAGTGCACAGAGTATTAAATAGATCCCAGTTGGCTCTATTTAATTTCCACTTTGGATTGTGGTCCTCAGTGGAAAAAGTGTTCTGTTCAATGATAAAAGGGAAGTGATCACTATTGTGTTGGTCTTCACATACAGACCAATTATAATCAAGAAACGGTGATGGATGACAGATGGAAAGATCAATAGATGGAAAAGACTTTGTACTTGGAGAATGATAAGTGTAAGACTTATCATTCATAATACATATGTCATTCTTTGTAATAAAATTTTCGATAAGTTCGCCTCTGGAATCATTATTTTGACCACCCCAGAGGATATTGTGACCATTGAAGTCACCTAATAAGATATACGGAGAAGGAAGTTGTTGCAGTAAATTGTCCAAGTGTTGGGAGTTAAGAGAAAAGGATGGAGGAATATATACAGAACATATGGTTATTTCTCTGTCTAGAGTGACAGAAACAGCAGGTGCTTGTAGTTCTGTTTGTAAATCAATCTTTCTTTGAGGAAAAGATGATTTTACAAATATTGAGGCACCACCAGAGGGCCTCAGACAATCAGTATGAACATAGTAATATATATTAAAACCTCGTAATGGGATGTTATCATCTGGTTTAAGAAATGTCTCTTGAAAACAAAATACAGATGGATTATATTTGGAAATCAATAGACATACTTCATTATAATTAGGTTTCAAACCTCGACAATTCCATTGAATAATTTTATGTTTAAAATCCATACTTGAAAATAATATTAAAAGAGGTACTAAAATAATGGTTAGATTGAAACCCTCCATTATTGAGTTACTGGTAATCTTGGCAGTGTGCCTTTAGGGAGGTGATCACTGGAGGATGGCTCTGTGAAAACCACAGAATCATCTTCCATTTCATTCTCTTCATCATTTTTACTAAACACAGAATATGGATTCTTTTGAGATTTTGCTGATTTTCCAGCTTCTCTTTATCTTTCTGTGCTTTTTCTTTGAGAAAGATCTGTTTTCTTTCTTCTTTTTGTTGTTTTTTTTAATTTATCTTTCTCTTCCTTTCTCTTCTTCTCCTCATCCTTCTTTATCATTTCTAAGGTCCCCGCCTTAAGGGCTGGCCCAGGAGAGGAGTTACTTTTTCCTGGATGAGGAGATGAGTAACTTTTTCCTTGTGTACCATCTTTTGTTTTCTCTGTTGTTTGCTGTTGTAAGTATTCAGTAAAGCTGTCGTCTGTTTGTGTACTTTTGTTGTCAGTTTGTGTAGATTTGTTGCAAGTGCCAGGTTTTACTGCACTTGCATAGGTTTTTGCTCCGTTAAATTGTTCATACTGTTTTCGTGCTTCTGGGAATGAAATGTTGTGTTCACATTTAATTTTTAATATTTGCTTCTCTTTTTCCCACTGTGGGCATTCTTTAGAGTTTGCAGGGTGGTCACCTGATCAGTTGACACATTTGGCAGGTTTATCACACTGGCCAGATGCGCAATGTTCAGGTTGAGCACAATTGCAGCATACAGGGGGTCTACTACACTTGTTTTCATGGTGACCGAACACTTGACAATTGTAACATTGAAGTGGATTCGGTATGTAGACATCTACTTTGACTTGAATAAATCCTATTTTTACAACTGTTGGTAAGATTGGTGTATTTAAGGTTAAAACAAATGTGTTGGTTGGTTTTAATATACCATCACGACGAACAGTGATTCTGCGAACATCTGTAACTCCCTGTTCTCCCATGAACTCAATGATATGTTCGGGAGTCACTTTGCTCAAGGCAGGACAGCAAACAATACCATTGGATGTGTTCAGTGACGAATGGGGTGTTACAGAGCACTTAAGGTTACAGAAAGTCTTCATCTGTAGAAGAGTTTTCTCGTGTGATTCTTTTGCACATTGAATAATTAGTCACCAGATCTTAATGTTTTAATGCTCTTTGGTTCTCCTGTCAAACTCATAATTGTTTTATGCACGAGAAACGGAGACAGGGAAGAAATGGTCTCTACCTGGTCTGAATGTATTAATAAAAATCTAGGTACATAAGGTTTTTGTTGAGGTAGACGAACTTGACGAACTTGATTTAGTTGGTTGAGACGCTGGGTACGAGTTTTCAGAGTCAGTATCTGAATTTGCTATGTGACGTTTATTTTGCTTTTTGTTTAGCCATGTAGTTTAGTTTTAAGATTCATCCTCCATGCTCTCCACCCACCGTGGAGCCCAACAAGGGAGCACTTTAATGGAGTGGATTTCTGACCTCCAGTGCTAGAGTTACATAGAAGGTATACTTGCACAAATAGAATCTGCACAATTGACTCATTAAGCCACTGCCTTCCAGGATTATTTTATAAAAGAAAGAAAGTATAAGATAATGGACACATGGTTGGCATCAGAACGATACTATAGAACGAAGATATAAGAAATATTTTTTTTACATTTTCAGAATCCTGGGGCTCAGCATGACAAAGCCGATTAGAAACACTTGGCCGTGTTTCCACCTCAGTCTACCCCGTCAAAGAGGCCAAAGAGACGTGTTGAGTCATACAGAATTTATAAACGTCCATATTCTGCATGCTCTCAGTCTTCCAGGCCATCCCCTTTGAGTTACGAGAAAGCCACCCACGGCAAACTGGTGGGTCCTACTCTTAGCACTCCCAGAGGAGACAAGTATTACAATCAATATTGTCCCCTGTGTGAAGTGTGCCCCAGAGAACGCGGCAAGGTGGTAGGGAGTCTCCAGGGTGTCGATAGATGAAATGAATGGATACTTTGTGAGTGCAACTCCTCGGACTTTATGAAACTTTGCAGGTGTTTTGTTCATGGTATGAGGATGCCTTTGTGGTTTTGACATTATTTTTGCACTAATTTACGTCATTTCGTTCAACTTGTGGATTTTGTCAATTTTCGGTATCACATTCTTATCCCAAGTGGGGGGGGGGGGGGTACTCTAATTTTTTTCTGCATACGTACGCTCGGACCCAGTTTCTACCGTTCACACAAAAAAAAATCAGAAATTTCAAGCATTCCAAAAAAATATTTGAAATTTTTGCAACCCAACAAAATAACCCGATTCTGTATATTTATCTTAAGAAAAGACCCTAAAATACATAGAAATAACCCCTAAAACTAGTCCAATTTTGGGATGACACAAAAAAATATCCACACGATTTTCACATCCAAAAAAAATATTCATTTTTCTGAAAACCCCCAAAAATATTGAAATTCCAAAATTTGACCCCAAAAAAATGGACCGAGCCTACGTATGTATGAAAATATCAGAGTACCCCCCCCCACCCCCCCTGGGATTCTTTTATTTATAAACACAGTGAGTGCCTTGTGAGCGCAACTCCTATTACGGTTTTGGAAAGCCTCTTTTCCTGATAAATTCAAAAAGATAACCAAACGTTACAAAAGTGGGATATGTAACAGTCTGCATGGCTGGTCACGGTTAATAACTATACTGAACCACACTTCTAACGCAAAATCAAACAGAACCTTTAATATTTCATATATTGTTTGAAATTTGTTTCATCAATTGCTACAATTTTATCAAAATTAAAACGCTTATTTATGAAAATGAAAGTAGAACTTCATCTTTCAATCGTTCCCTTTAAATCATAACCTGATTGGGCGAATGTCTGCCATAACCCCCGATCGGAACAATGATATCGACAAGACCCGGTATATTAATCAAAGTTACATTCCTGAAACATTTTGCGTTGGGAGTGTGGGTCAGTATATTATATATAGTTTCCCTTTTAATTGCACGACGATGGGTCATGCTTTAAAGACTCCATGCCAACCCTAACCTAAAACTTTCATCGGTGGGATGGTGTCTGATGCTTGTCTCTGGCTGGGCCCACAGTTTTTTAAGTTGGAGTGTCTTTATTTTAGGGGCATTTTTTGTTTCGTAATTACCATACCACACCGTATAATCGACTGTTTTGACGACAGTTTACTGTTTCGACGACAGATGCGGCTAGATTTTGCAGGGGAAGGGCATGTGAAGATTTGTTGTTTGCTAAAATCAACAAACGACTCTTTGGGCCCCTGCTGATGACGGAGAAGATACTTTATGTTTGGCGATACTGCAGCAGCATAGCTCTCGTTTGTGGTGTCTAACTGTGCGTTTGTCACTTTCCCATTGGTATCCTGGGTCAGGTGTGGTACTTGATTGTATCGATTCCTGATCTTTGCACCCTTACTTACTCTATTTCATGGACAAATAAGCTTTTTGTCAGCTTGTCAAAACCTGCGTTTCAAGAAAATTGTATAAAACAGCTTTCTGCTCCAGCTGAACGTCTACGAAACAAAATATATTATAATTACTAAGTCACACTAAAACTACAATTATTCATGGCAGTTCTGTAAAGTTTGGATACAAAGGTCCGTTTAATAAACGAACTGGGTATCCATGACAAGGTGTCTGAAAAATTGATATCTCAGCCGACGGATCACTTCTTAAACGGATGTAGTCGACGACAGATGAGTGATTTCAAAGGATAACATCGGCGACAGATCTTCTTATCTGTTTCATCTTGACAAAAACGTATTCTGACTTGTTTTTGTAGGCAAATTTGTCGTGAAAATTATCGATTTCCCCTTATTTACCTGTGTAAGACGCCTGACAAAGCTGCTTTGGTTAAATATCGATATTTCATTGATTCACTCTAATGTACGTCACTGGTCCGGTTTCTATTACTTTAAGATCACAAGAAAAATGTATACGCGACCATGGTGGCCTTTGGTTCATAGCCTTGTATAGACCATTAATGGCGAGGTTGCTTTGGGCTAATAATTTATTCCAACCGCTTTATGTCATTTCCTATTAAAATGAAAAGCTGCATCAACAGCCTCTAAGTCGACTCAGTATATAATGTCTGTGTTAAGTGCAGTATTGCAGAATCAAACATTCACCTACTGATATACTTTAATTTAGTCCTTTCTTGTCGTTTAACTCATTTTCGACTTAGTGGATTGCATGTTTTAGTTCTATACTGTGAATATCTACAGGTTCATTGACGTGACTCCGGTTTGCAGAGGAGTGAAGTGCCAAAATACGCTAACTTTTGCAAAAGCAAAATAAAGAAAGGGTAAACTCTATGTGTTTGGATTGACAAATGCAGTATGAGTGTAACTTAAATCTTTATTTAGGGCCACATACTATTTAATGTCTTTTAAATGGCTTTATAAACAGAAAAAAACAAGGGAAATTACGACTTTCGATGGAACAGAAAAGCACAGAACTTATTAGCTCTCATGATGTTTAATTTGCTACATAAACACTGTCTTTAAATAACAACATTTGCACAGAAAAGCCATTCATAATGACATTTTGTAAACAGTTAAGAGTAGTTTTCAGCAACTATAACCAAACCTGGCTTCGGGGCTATAAAAAATATTTTTATGCTCAACTCAGCTCAGCATAAAAATTCATATGTAGAAAGTAAAAATAAAACATAAAAGTAACGATTTTTCCCGCTAAAGCAACTCAGATGTTGTATGTATCCTGCTTATACATGTTAAAATGCCAACAATTGTCGGTATTTTAAATGAATGAGCAGAATACATTTCATGAGTTGAGCATGAAAACCTTTTATAGCCCTGAGTCCTGGTTCAGTATTAAGAAACACATAGAATAGGTATTTTTATTTCATACTCATTTCCCAAAAATAGTAAGTGAGTATGATCAGGAAATACCACTTTCACTAACCGCAGACAACCCCATGGCATCGCGAAGAAGAGGCACTCAACCATCACGAGACACCAGGAAGACAAATTAAGCAAAGCAACAGCTCTCTCTTCCCTATCAAGATGATTGCAATACTAGAATGGACATAAAGAACCGTACAACAAAACATAGAACAATTGCAGACTCCCACAAAGGGAGTAACAATAAATAAAAAGTCAACAACAACAGAACCACCGCCTTAGAACCGACAGCAACCTAAGCCACCGGGGTGGGGGGGGGGCTTAAATGCATTTTACTGGTACCAAATCTTCGCCTTAGATTCTGCTGTTGTTGAACTTCAAGAAATGTTCAACTCGCATGGAGGCCATCTAACTAATGCAATGTATCATCATGGAGAAACACTCTAATCAAATTAACACACCATGATGAAACAAAGAAAAGGGCTCATGACTCACAGATAGTCAGAGCTAAAGAAAATATCAAGTTGAGCCACGGTGGGTCTAACTACAGATAAGCATCAGACATCAACCCACCGATTAAAGCTTTACTTCAGAGCCGTTATAGAGTTTGAGGCCTGACCCACCGGCGTGCAATTAAAGAGGATACATTAGCTATGAACCGTGATTAGGTTTAAAAATGAGGCATGCATACTTTTGCAGTGAGAGACAGAGACCAGTTCTCATATATATTTTTGACCCATTGCCGCTGATAAACATTATATTGAAATGAGAGTGCTGGCTTAATTCCAAAAGCACTTGGATTTCATTTCCCATTTACAAAGGTATAGAAATCCAAAGTTTTTTTTTTAAAAAATATATGGCTATCAGGTTCAAGGTAAACTCTTTGCCCTTTGTTCGCACCATCTCATTTGAAAATGTATCAACAGAATCTCTTTGGATAATCTGCTGCTGTACACAAAAAATGATAAGAGGTAGACAAATCAAGACATCAAGCCACACTGTATAGTCATGATAGTTAGGTGACACTGATAAGTGATGTATTATACCTCTGCAAATAGCGGTGTATGTCCATCCCCCAGGTGTCTCTCCATCCACCCATCAGCAATTTGTCTTGACTTTTTTTCAAACCTTTGCATACATAATGTTGGCCATAACTTCAATACCATGCGATGCTTTTATCAAAATATAATATTATGACACCGATTATAGTGATGTCAATGATTATACCTCCCTGAATAGCTGTGTCTGTATGTCCACCAGGTTCCTGTCCGTCCACCCACCATCAATTTGTCTTGACTATTTTGCAAAAATTTACATACGTATGGTTGGTCATAACCTAACATTAGTTTCTTTTTGTTATCAAGCGATGCTTTTTAGAAAATATATTATCATGACACTGATTAAATTGTGATGTATTATACCTCCGCCGATAGCAGTGTCTGTCCATCCACCTATCAGCACTTTGTTTTCACTAATTTTCAAACCTTTGCATACATATGGTAGGCCATAACCAAACCTTAGTTTCTTTTTATATCATGCGATGCTTTTATTAAATCATATATCACCTAACTTATTATATATTGATGTATCATACCTCTGCCAATAGCAGTGTCTGTCCGTCCATCCATCAGCACTTCGTCTTCACTATTTTTCAAACCTTTGCATACATATGGTTGGCCTTAACCAAACCTTAGTTTCTTTTTGATATCATGCAATGCTTTTATTAAATCATATTATCACGAAACTGATTATGTAGTGATGTATTAATACCTCCAGAAATAGCAGTGTCTTTCTATCCACCCATCAGCACTTCGTCTTCACTAATTTTCAAACCTTTACATACATATGGTTTGCCCTAACCAAACCTTAGTTTCTTTTTGATATCATGCGATGCTTTTATTAAAATTAATTATCGCGACTCTGATTATATAATGATGTATTATACCTCCAGAAATATTGATGTCTGTCCATCCACCCGTCAGTTATTTGTCTTCACTATTTTTCAAGCTTTTGCATACATATGATTGGCCATCACAAAACCTCAGATTTCTGTTTAACATCATGAAATACTTTTTAAAAATATATTATCGTATTTATAGCTGTGATGATTCAGCTTTAGTTATATATATTAAGTATCAGAACTTCTAACTCAAACTAGTGATCACTTATATATAAGGCGTAATTAATTTGTGATTTCCCCACATATTTACAGGTGCTGGTGTTGCGCAGAGATTACTGAAAGAAAAATCTGAACAAGTAAAGACCCTTGAAAATAAGTTCATGAAACTCCTACAGGACTCTGGAGCAAATGTAAGTCGAACGTTCTTTAAAACAGCAGAAAAAAGAGTAACAATAGAATCATCGCAATAGACTTAGGAGTCGCTTAGCTTAAATATAATATTATGCAACTTGCAAAACACATTGATTCTGTTGTAACCAAAATACTTAAATGAATTAGCTTGCTCATGGTGTCTCAAGTGGTGTTTTTTTTAGCTCTGGTTGCCTGTGGTTTATAAACTTTTTTCATTTTTTCATTACAGTTTGTTGATATTTGATTTGAATGTTTCACTATGAGGGTGCATTGAATAACTTAGAAAGCCTCTATGCGCGTAAATATTTGCACAACAGTAGAATTTAGGGCTAAGATTTGGGCCAGTAAAATGTATTTAAGTCAAAAGGTGAATGTGCCTGCTTCCCATTCTAAGGGGCCGATCATGTTGCTGTTAGTTCATTTTTGCTTCCATTGCATGCTCGCCCCCTACCCAGAAAAATCTCAAAGCCATAGGGTTTCTTAGCAATACTGATTCGGATTCCAAGTATTACAAAGCTACCTGGGCAGCATTCAATGTTGGGCATTCATCAGCCCACCAGCGAAACTCCTTTTGCTTTTAGTGTTATTTTGATCCTTTCTCTCCTCATCAGCTAAAACTTAAAAGTCAGAGTTGGACCCCTTCTGACAAAACTTCTGGATCCATGCATGCATTGTGCTCGTTTGTGAGAAAGTTCTTTGTATCGTTTTTAGATTGGCAACCATCTAGTGAAGGAAGAGAGATTACTAATTGCTTTGATTATTGTATTCTTGATCTGTGTGTGTGTGTGTGTGTGTGTGTGTGTGTGTGTGTGTTCATCTACAAACCTTGTTTGACTATCAGCTCAGTGGTGATGATAGAATATAGTAAATAACAATACTACGGTATCAATTGCCTTGTCAGAACAAGAGAAGTTTAGTGGTCTACATTATATTTCTATTCTTGATGTTATTCATTTTAGAAAATTCTTTCTAAAACACACAAGCTATGAGATATAAACCCAATCAGATGGAGAGCAAGGCACATCTCATTCGAGATAAAGGAACATTTACAATTTCGAAAATCACCATTTATCATATATTGCTAGATGGAACCATGTCATTTGATATAGTTAGGTTCAAAAGGGATGTTTTGGTATAAAAATGCTAAACAGTTATTTAACTGAAGTCAAGTATAATATATGAATAATATATGAGGCGTATTATTGATAAAACTATTTCTGCCTTTTAGAGAAAAGATAGATTTGTGGTTGTGAAAAATAGACTTGTGTTGGGATCTATCTTTTCTCTCAAAGATTGGTATCAACGTCAACGATCCACTATTGCAACTTATGGCAATTGAATAACGGTATATGCTTTTGTGTACTGTAAATAAAAAGTTTGCGTATCCTGTATCACTTTGTGATTTTCTGTTTGTATCTTGAAGAAAACTTCAAGAACTTGACAGCTTGAATTAAACGATTTTTATTTGTATTGCTAAAATACATTTACATAAATACAGTTGTACAATGATATGAACACTAAATAGCATACAAACGGTATTCAGACGGAAGTCTTCCAACTTATATTAATCTGTATCTCATTCAAGTCTAAGATTTGCTCGTAGAACTTTATGATTTGGTATAATAGCAATTATAAATACTAATAACATATGAAAACATGTGTCTTTGCTCAAATATTCTATGTACAAAATCTCTGTAAAAAGAAATGTTTTAGATTTGCTTCTTTTGTCTGATTGCTCCATGGGGATTGGAGTAGTTGGCACTATGCAATGTGTAGTTAATCAACAGGAGAGGGTGGTGATTTGTCTTACTTCACAGTTAAAGGCTATTTAAGAATGTTTTGACATCAATACTGTACCTGAAATCGTTTGAATTTTAAAATATAGTCATGAACAATGTCAATGATTTGTTTATTAATAGCTTCTGATAACTCTTGATTGCCAAATAAAAGTGTTTTGAGTTAGCTTGGACTTTATCGTACTTTGTCAAATATGATCAAACCTAGTGCATTCTAGTAGGTAGTGCCTTGCAGTTTCCACACCGACACATTCACATAAAAGACTTGCTACAATATTTTTGAGGTAGAGAGGATGATTAAGAGAGCTACACTATGTTCTAAGTCGTGACGATATATGTGGCCAAGACGCTTCCTTCCTTATAGTATGTAGGAGGCATATTTAAGTCAGCATTGAGTTTATATTTAAATGTAGAGAGACTGTTTGAGGTTTAGATTTCTTGTGGGAGATCATTCCAGTCTCGTATTACTGATTGTAAAAATGATTTGTAATACAATTGTGTAATTTAATGCATTTTTTGTAGGCTTGTGGAGTTGTGAAAATTATAAGTTGTGTTATTCCCTACAGTAGGTGGGATACGGAAGGATAGGTATTCAGGACATAAATCGTTTTGCATCTTGTAAAACAGAAGAAGTTTATGTTTCTTCCTTCTTGAAGATAGTTTTTCCCAATCAGATTCTCTTAATAAATTTTCAATTGATACTAGTTTTGATGTTTATTCCATATTGTGCACAATTGTCTCATACTACATCTGCACATTTCAGTAGTGGTCTTATGAATGATATGATTATCACCTAAAGTGAATTGCTGTCTGGTTGGAAATTTAGTTTGCGCATAACATTGATACAGCTCCAAGCCTTTGTTTAAATATAGTCTAGATGCTCATGCCATGAAAGGTCATTTGACAAGATAAGACCCACGTGTTTGTGATTTGTCACTTCATTGATTAATTGGTGATTCATGAAGATTGAAGGATAAACAGGTTTATTAATCTTTTGAGAAAATAGAACACATTCAGTTTTATTTGGGTTAAAGTGACAAGCCATTTGGATGCCCATTCATGTATTGCAGTGAGATCAGAATTAAGGAGAGTAGATGGCATGATTGGTTTTCCACTACAACATAAAGTTTTGTGTCGTCAGTAAATAGTCTTATTGAAGAGTTTTAAATACGTTGTATAATATCGTTGATGTATATAAGGATACAAGGGGACCTAATATAGAGCCTTGAGGTACACCTGCTTTTATAGAAGTCCAATGTGAAGAGCCACATCGCAAGACTACTCTCTGTTTTTGATATTTCAAGTAGTCTTTAAACAACATGAGGAGAGATCCTGTCATTCCAACTGTTTGGAGTTTTACAAAAAATCTTTATGCCAAACCCTGTCAAAGGCTTTACTTATATCGCAAAAGACAGCATGGAATTCTTTGCATTTATTTAGAGCTTTACAAAAGGTATTATAGATATCTACAAGTTGATTGACTGTAGAATCACCAGGAATGCAACCAGACTGAAGGGAAATTAAGACGCCACGATCACGAAGAAATAGAAAATATTTTTAGCTTAAAAGTGAAATAGGCATATAATTAGCTGCATCTGATGGATCGTTCTTCTTATGAATTGCTGTGACGTTTGCTTCCTTCCATATGCTTGGAACTTTGCCCTGAGAGAAAGAAGCATTAAAAAGATTGCAAAGACGGAGCTGATCCAACGTCCTGCAGAACTCTGCCAGCTTAAGAAATGATATTGGTTTGTTTGGTGATACGAATGCTAACTCGTATGCAATACACTTGGCTCAAAGGGTATGGTTGTCCTTCTTGCACATTATCCCTATAAATTCATTCAAAGTATATAAAAAGTCATGCATGAATGAAATAACACTGGCACTTTGTTCTGTGTTTGGAACAGATGAACTGATATTTGGTTTAAAAGCTAATTACTGGCTAGATGGGTTCATCTGTGAAATGACGTCTGGTTTCTATTCAAGCAGAGTCCTTATAATTGCGCAAAATCAGTATAATAAGTAGAGTTGACTTAATATCTAATCTTTTGAATTGTGCAGGTGACACCTGGTATATGTCGCTACTTATATGGTCAGTATCAATTGCAACTTATGCAAAATATGATTATCATCATTGTAGATATAATTAAAGAGGTGATGGACAAATGTTAGCCGGACAGAGAGGGGTGTGGGCAGGGGGTCCGGGCCCCAAGTGGCTATAGGTTTCCTTAGAAAAATTGGACCCTTTGTGTTGTCAGGACCCCAGATGACGTAATTTTCTGGACCTTTGCATGCAAATGATGGTGCACCACCATTTGCAAGTTTGTTTCATTACTGTAAAACTTTGACTAAATTTGATACAGATCAACACATTGGCTTCTATCGAGATATGGATTCAAATGTGTGAAGAGAACAATTAAAATGGGGTTCAGAGCTAGCTTGTGCATCGTCAGCGCAGTTGCAAAGCAGATGAGTAACTCCCAAAAATTGTATGAGATGCGAGGTAAAATATGTTCAAAAAGCTTTCATTGCTAAAATTCCTAAGCTGGAAATTACCCTAAGTCTTCCATTTGAGTCGTAGCCAAAAGTCAGCTACTCTCCATACAGTGTTGTTTACCTTGCCACGTATGTTTAAGTGAAAGGTACAAATGCTTATTAACATATTATATTTCCTACAGTCTTACTTTATCAAAACTTTGCAAAAAGTATTCCTTCACAATCTGGTAACATCCTGCGTATGTATATTAGTTTTAAATATTATCATAGTTGAATAATTTGTTAAAACATACCAATATTTGCTACCTGACACTTTGCGGCTAAGAATTCTTTGGTATAAAAGGGTTCAGAAGGATTTTTGTGTGTTTTGGTAGGGATTTGCTAGTCTTGCCATATATGCTAGTAATTCCCCAGTCAGTATACAGTCCCAAGTCACTATTAGCACACCAGCATACATTTGAATAACATTTTGCTGGTGGGTCGATGGTGGCCCATTTTACCTGCTTGTACTGGTCACAACTATAAGGATGGATGGGTGGTAGCGGCGATAATGAGCAAGACAATGACCTCTTGGGTTCAATAACCTCATTAGTCTAGTGGTAACAGAGCCTCTGGGCTGCATCTATATCACTATATGTGCTGATTTCCAAGTGGTCGTCAGTACATAACAAAGACGTAGAAGTTGCTATAGAATGTTTCACTTTTCCAGTTTCTACCTTGTGGAGTCATGGGTTGGTCTACGGTCTGTGATTGTGGTATTTCCTGGTCATACTCACTTTTTAAAGTTGTTTCGCCTCCTTATAACTTAAAAAGTTTCTATAGTTTATACGCAACAGGGAGCTTAGGCTTTTTCAAGGTCAGGGAAGTATCAGGGAATTTCAAGATGTTTCAGCGAAATTTAAATTTTTGACAGAATATTGAGAATTGTCAGGGAATATAGCAACTCCACGAATAAAGACAGACATTTGGAACAAATGTTTTCCCTCTTTGTAGACGTATTGTTTTTATTAAATTAAAAAAAAAGTGAAAACACATTATACCCGCTTTTGTTTTCATGCCAAATAACCACTGTACTCAAACAACGCAGTCAAGCCGGTTGGTTGAAGTCGATGGGGACACAAAATATTCCATTTAAGTGTACCCGGCTGTTAAGAAAGCTGCTCTTTTTGTCAATAGTTTACTTCTGAAAATGTTCTTCGCTGATTGTCACTTATGAAATTATCATATATCCAGCTGTGTATCTGCTTTACCAGATTTATATGAGTTAAGTTATAGTCGATACAGCGCCTGAGTTATGCCAAAAAATGTGATTTATTTTCCTGAAAAAAGCATGAATGGCATTTGTGTTTATCTTCTGGAATTTATGCTTACTTTAGATAAAATGTAAAATATTAGTACTTAAATGTGCAAAAGTCCGAAATCTTAGGATAGATTTACATGAGTTAAGCTCTAGCAGTACAGCGCCTGAGCCATGCCAAAAAGTGATTTTTCCTGAAAAAGGGACTAAATACATTTTTGTTTATGATCTGGAATGTATGCTTACTTTATATAAAATGCTAAATATAACTAGGCAAAGCATTTTGAAAGTTATTCAAGCTTTTCATACTGTACGCATAGTACTGTATATCGGGTGTTCTGGCCAAGTGATTGGGGGCCCACTTCGAGTCGAACTAAAGTTCCTACTGTAGTTATTACGTAATAGGTGCACGTGCACGTTTACATCCGAACGGCTACAGTTGGAACTTTAGTTGGTTGCCAAGTAAACCGAGTGAATAGACTTTCATGCCCCCTTTCAATTCTTCATTACAGACAAAAATGATATTCATATACTGCACAGCCAACTCTAATTAACAAATACGAATAAGTAGGACCTCGAATAGAGCACAGCGAGTATTTATTTTCAAAAACAAATTATTTTGAGGCTACTGACAGATCTTGAACTCATGTTGTTCGATAGGGCTAGAGGAGGGAACCAGACAATCTACTAGAGTAACGGTGCTCTGACCCACCGTTGATCTCTAGTAGGACTATAGTAGCGACTATCGATGTTCGAATCAAACTTTAGTTACTATAGTAGGAACTATATTTCGATTCGAAGTGCGCCTGGGTCGTCGACTGCATACAAATGGATTATATTTATGCCCATTGACTACTGCTACAATGCCATTGACTTCTCAAATTTTGCATACAGCTATAAAATGGCGTGCACCTTCGCAAACAATAAACAGAAATATGCAAAACTTTATATTCCTTCACTTGTTTGTATTATACATTATGTGATGTCATTAAACCATAACCAAATGACTTTAATAGTGCACTTATCAGTCTGTTAACACATTTTAGACACATAGCATCCCACTGGCTGGCCGGAAATTGGCTGGTACTCAGCTCGATTTAGAATTCTAAGGCTCCAATTGAGCCAGAATGGACTACAATACCTAAGTGATAATTCCAAATGAAAACATCATCTTGAAATTAATAGTTGTAAAATTAAATGCTCATAGAAAGGATCACACGAAACCAAAACTGTATATTTGGTGCCCTCGTTGACTGCAACCCAGCCGTTTTGACTGCGCTGTTCGAGTACAGTGGTTCTCTAGCGTGTTTAAGGTGCCTGAAAAATACACATGAAAATGATGTCTGCTTAAGTCTTCTGCCGCATGTATTTGCTGACCATGTTGACTAATACAAGTATAGAGGTAAACAGTGTGGACCTAGATCAGACTCCCCCTACAAGAACAGTCTGATCTGGGTCTACACTGTTTGTTGGAGACGCTTCTAAAGCATTTCAGCAGACGAGAAAATGGACAACATTTGCTATGATTTACGCTTTAATAACGGTAAAATTTTATAATTGGCAGGTTCCAGGAAAAGTACGGCTCGCCCAAGGCAAACCTGGCCATGTCATCTGTAAAATAGCTGAAGAAGAGAAAGCAGCGCTGATTGTGTGTGGAACCAGAGGACAGGGAACCATCCGTCGCACCATCATGGGTTCCGTTAGCGACTATATTGTCCACCATTCCCCTGTGCCAGTCCTAGTTTGCCGATACAAACATTGAACATAATTAACCCATATAAGCCTAGCGTCCTTTTTGGGGCATAGGCAAACAGTGCAGACCCTGACCAGACGGCGCAGAATGCGGCGTCTTATTAGGGTTTCCTCTGTTTGCTTGCAGAATGTTCTAAAAATGAAAAAAATACCATTCAACATCCCTTAAAACAGAAATGGACTGTTGCAGTTGATAACGGTGGGAAAGATGATCTGTGTTTCTCTCATATCCTTTTCTTGTCATTCGTGAAACATGTACGCTCTTTCATCTGCTTATGCTTATGGTAGCCTTTATTGCAAACACTTTGATCTCTGATCTGATCAGGGATCAAAGTGTTTGTTTCTAGAGTAAAAACATTCTGGAGTGCATTTGAAAATATGCAGCAGACGTTATAAGCAGACGGAATATTTTCTGGACAGAAATAATGGCAGAATAAGGGCTTAGACAAAAATTTAAGAAATGATTGAGCTTGTAGATGCTCTTACAGAAGATACAGGTACCCGGATGTGAATATTATACAGTCAATCCAGTTCTTAAAATTTAGGTTCTCACAAACTTCTCTGTATTATCGTGGTCTCCATTGGAAACGGTATTGGAAGTGTTTATGATACATGTATAAGATGAAACCCACTAGCATTAGGTTATGAATTTGGCCCATCATAGGCTAATAAATGAGTGTTATATGCTGCCTATATCCTTCCATACTGATCCAAACTGTAAATGATTTGTTTAGGTATAACATATAAAGGCCTTAAGTATACACATTTGGCGATTTGCTGAAAAACCAACAATAGAACTGTTTATGCTAACTTTAAAATAATAAAAATATATATCCATAAAAGCCGAAAATAGACTGATGTTACATAGATTTTTTAAAAAAACAACAACAACAAACAAACTGGTTTTACTAGTCATGTACCCAAATTTCATGTTCTGGCCCATACGAGTATATTTAAAGACACCATTGTAGTGACACTTGTATTGACAGTTGGTGCCCAGTCCTAGTGCATAATGATGATATTTATGTGGCCTTTGTTAACTGCTGACAGCATTTGGAAATAATGACAAACATCTGAGCATCTCTCATTTCAGTATGCTGCTGAAGGTTACAAATATGGAATATACAAATATGAAAGTTTGGAACTTATCGCATATATGCAGGCAGCAAAGTCAAAGTTGTAGTCTCGTCAGGGTTTCAGCTGCATGCACATACACTATAGGGAACTTGATGAATGCACATGCCAAAGTCTTTGCCTTTACTCCCACTAGATACATGTAATTGTTTGTGCATTTAAAAATGACTTAACGCTTTTCTGGTATTAATGAAACTGACCGATTAAGTCTCAACATCGTGCATTAATGTTGGCAGTTAACATTGGAAAATTTTCATGCAAACACTATATTAAGTGAAACCCTCCAAAACATGAGTACATTTACAGCTTTTCTCCAGATGTTTCAAAGGCTTTTAACCATTTTCGTTCTGATGGACTTTCCAAATACATTGATAAAATAAGTATGGGATATTCCATTATGTGTTTAAAGAGGTTACAGGTCAACATTTCTAAATTAGTATGTATTTATGTCCATAAAGATTGTTTTGTCTTAGTAAACAGTGCAGGCCCTGATGTAATGCCGCCTTATCATCTGGGTCTTCACTGTTTACCAAAGTATCTGTTAATGCCAAAGGAATATTTGGTTTTCCATTACAAACGCTAGAAATTCGAATGTTTCCTCAAACATATAGCATATAAAATGTACAGTAAATATGCAAACCAGAAAAAATTAATTTAATGATAATTTATGTTAGAGTTATTGCCAAATATGTATACATGTTTACATTTTAAATAAAACAGCATTACATGATCTTTTTTCTTGGTATCATACATTCATTTATATATTAGAACGGTTTAATAGGAAACCAGTTGTTATAAAAGCTTCAATCAAAATGAAGCAAAATCTTTGTGTCACCAAGTACAGTAGAGGAAGATAGCTCCAAAATAAACCTTTTATAAAAATCGATTCTGCATATTATTTGGCATTTTTCTGTGTATCCGTACAAGGGTATACCATAGCAGTGGCCAGCTTGTTTTATCTGATATTCAATAAAATCAACATTCAAGTCCCTTTTTGTTCTGGTGGATTTTCCTAATCATATTGATACAATACGTTTGGGAAAGTCTATTTTGTGTTTTAAAGGGCCACCAGTAGAAAGAGCTACTTACATCAAGTGGCTATTTTGCCCCCTCCCCCGGCCAAAAGATAAAATGTGCTTTTCACCAATTTCTCCTTATTGGTCTATTATAACAATAGCCCCAGTGTATTAGCCTGGTATTTATTTGACTTTTGTCGTTGCTATGGTAACAAAAATGGTCGCAAAAATAGGATGAAATGGAACGTGACAATTTTGGAACAAATTTGATACTTTTGACAGAGAAATAAGCGTAAAGCACAAGATATCTTAACAGATGATAAGAATCATCACGGAAAACATCATATTATAAGGCTTTTCGGCATTTAGCTGTGCTGACATCTATTTTATTAAATCGGGTCTCCCAAAGCCTCAAATTTGGTCGAGAAAGTCAATTTCTCTATTTTCTGCCTCTTTTAGCGGCTATATTTTGCTATAATATCAACGGTAGAGGTTAAATAAATACAACCTACAGTTGGGTAATTCCTCTAATAAATCAATCAGAAGAAATTGGTGGAAAGCAACTTCCAGTTTTTGGCTTCAGACGGGGCCAAAATATCCCCATAATGCACATAGCCCTTTCTAAATGATAATTCATTTCTGTCATGAAAATTTGTTTTTATTTTTGTAAACAGTACAAACACTGTTCGCCAACATACCTGTTTACTGGCATCCAGAATGAAAAGGGGTAATGTATATATGAGCCGTGGCATGAGATTTCCAACAATGTGGTATGTGTGACCAGCAAAGCCTCAGATCAGCCTGCGCATATGCGCAGTCTGACCAGAGCCTTTGCAAGTCCCTTGAATATGTTATGAGCGTTTAGCTACTGACTGAACAATATTTGGAGTTTCTAAGCTTAAAAGGAGGCTGCAGAGGCTCGTCAGAGTCTACACATGTCAAAATACCACATTGTTTGAAATCACATGTCATGGCTCATAGTACTATTGCCTGACAGAACTAGCCACATTAGCTGTCTAATCAGCAACGTGACACCAGCCATTTCTGTTCACAGTCTTCACTTTTCCCTAAAATGGAGGCTAAACAATTGTCGTTTCTTCATGCAAATGGTACTAATCAGATGAGGCAAATAAATTTAGGTTTCGCCATGAACACGTTCATATATAAGGTATTGATGAAAGTACCTTTAGCGAAGAAATTGGTTGACTATTGAAGACTAAACTATCGTAACTACGAGGGGCATTTGAAATGTTCTTAGCTCCACAATGCGTTGATAAAATATTATCAAATAATACATTTTTGGAAACTAGAATTCAACGGCTACTTGAATGTTTAATTTCTGTCTAAAAGGACTCGGCGTGCATCGCATGCTAAAAATGAGAATGGTTTATACACTGGCTGAATTTTTAATTAAACAAAATAATTGTTAAAAAACGAAGGAAAATTGGGGACCTTATTTACGGTTATGGTTTGACAAATTAATAATTTGATGCAAACTTAATTTTTATTAAAATATATTATGCGATTACTGCTTACACCTTTACAATCGGAAAATGTTGACTAATAGAGAAATGGTAAACTTTCAAAAATTTGTCGTTTTTTAGCTTTTTCCTTAGACTTTTACTATAAATTGTGTCACTACAGGAGCACGAAAAATGCCTATTGAGTATATGTTTTGCTTTATTTGTAGCGAACAATACATAAAAATCATTTCGTCGCGCAAAAAGTGGGGCTTGTTTAGTTCTGTAAACATAGAGGAAGGAAGGTATTCAAGAAAATTATTCCATATAACACTACCCCTACTTGGGGTAACTAAATCCCTCAAAATGTGTCGATGACATTAGAACTTCTCATGGTATTGCGTTAACCACACAAAATCGATTGATTTCAACTCTCAAGGCATTTTCACTTTTTTGTTTGGCACCTTTTTCAGTTCGTCAACTCATAGCTAAACTTACTCTGCCACATGGGAATGTTATAAGAATTATCTTTCCTTTGTTCTGGTTTTACAAAATTGCTTTTGGTTTCAATACAAAGAGCATAAAATGTGCTTGACAATAAATGCCAAAGCACTGCATTTTTAAACTACTGTCGGTTATATATTTTCAAAATATGTGAATTGTTATATGCGATTTTAAGTCGAAAATAGTGCATTGCTTTTCATTCTAGACGGTTTTGGTATTGCTGTTCCAGTATTTAGTTATTACAAGCATCCAACTCGGTAATCAATTGTATAACAACTGTACCAGATTATGGCCTACCAAATGGTACAAAATCATCTAATTTCATGAACTATTTTTAATGTTCTGCACACTTTTTAAAAGGTAAAATGTTATATTTCCCACTGCAATTTTTGCGTTTTCCAGTATACAAACAGTACATGAATTCACAAATCTATTTTTATGTCTGCTTAAATATATCCTCATGAAATTTGTGTCATAAACATAGAGGAAGGTTAGTTCTTTAAAATAGAGCATTTTAAATGATACCTAACATGATAGGGTTTTTTAATCGGTTACTGAGATAAAAGATCATGCTAAGAACTTTCCAAATGGCCTTCGTACAATAAAAATGTGTCTTAAACTATATATGTGTGGTGTCTCTTTCTCAGGGCGCCATTGGTGGTCTGTGATTTGTGATTGTGGCATTTCCTAGTAATTCCCACTTGTTTTATATAAAACACAGGAAAGTTTGATTGGTAAGGAGTCGACCATTGTAGTTTTCGTGACATTTTTTTTTACATAAGAATGATAAAATAGATGATACTTTGGAATTGTACATGTCTGTATATGTATAAAATTGGATTAATAAATTAAAGTAATCAATGACAAATTGATATAAATAGCTATCCAACCTACATTTTTTTCGATAAGTATTTACTGAGTATAAAATAGCTTAATCATTCACTTTACAGTTTTGTTACTGATACGTGTACGCAATTGCAAAAGTCATAA
The DNA here is from genome assembly GCA_964019695.1 of Loripinus fragilis. NCBI lineage: Eukaryota > Metazoa > Mollusca > Bivalvia > Lucinida > Lucinidae > Loripinus > Loripinus fragilis. The sequence goes on from OZ026520.1 coordinate 17,219,228, forward strand.
ACACGCTTAATATTTGTTCAAGTTCTTTGGGAAATTTTCTTGAAAATTTCAATTATGAAATGTAAAACATGCAGTAATTCTGTCTAATTTATAACTGTAAACGTAACAAAATCAATAAGCAAATCTCATTAATCAGTTCATGTATCTGGTGTACTCATGCAGTAATTGGGAGCATACCATAATGACGGTAATATATTGTAAGCTTCGAAAAGACTCCCCTCCCAAAGGTGAAAGTTTGAATACTTTGATCTTCTAAAATTGCTTTACATCTATGCAAAATGACATATGTTAGCCATTTGTCAGTTCGCTTTATATTTTCTACCAAGGGTCGGTCAAAATAGCTGAGCCCTACCTCATAACATTGAAGTCATGTTAAATGAGCGTATATTGTGGTGATATTTTATTGAAGCTATAATTATTATGTCATCTATTCAATCACCTAATTTATTACTGCTGGTAGGCTTTTTGTACCGGTTTCTAGGCAACAAGACTATGACCTGTCAAAGGGATGCGTTCGCGCTGTAATACTTCGAAATCTAAGCCTTGCTATGGAAATAATAATGTTTAAGTAAGGCTTTATTCACTGTCATTTGATATCTATTTCATGTACCTATTCCGTGTCACAGAAAATAAACCAACTGACCCCATATTATAGATGCTGTGGTAGTTTGAAGTCAGAAGTTATAAAGATTCTAGCATGCCACAAATTTTATAATTTACTCCACCCACATTCATATTATCACAATGTTGATAGAAAACATAAGATGTTTGCCTAACAATGCTTTTAACAGTACGTACTGCGTACACAAACAAACCCTCAGGCATATTAAGTTCCGTGTTTCAAATTCACGATTCTATTTCCATGGCAACACAATCCTCATGTATTTGAACATTTGTGGAATTTTGACTTCTTTTATTGTTAGCAACGCATATAATCAGTGTTCACCTAAACATTAACAAACCAAGTCTAATGAAAAGACAATATGATATATGTTATTCAAACAAATGTCAATATGTCTTTCACAAAATTATCAAGCACACAAGCGTTATTTAGACAGACTGTATATTTCTAGTAACCAAGATCGTGAACACATCAACCTGACTAACAATCTTCAGTCGCCTAGCAACCATAATAGAAGATTCATTAAGGTCCTTCTTTAGGGCCAAAACATAATGACATATTATACCTATAGAACATAATCGCTTTTCACTTTTCATGTATACAATACAAAACTAAAATGTTATGAGGTAGGGCTCGGTTATTTTTGACTGACCCTCGTTTGTTATTTTAGCAAATTTATCAAAATTCAGATGCTATATCAAAACCATCCATCATTTTCTTAGTTTATGATTTTATTAACCTATAACCGTGGGCAAAATAAAACAATGTTGTTGTTTTCATTCTCAAAAGCTCAAAATTATACTACTTTACAAAAAAGCAAATGCGCAGTGATATAGAATCTAAATTAGAACTGATAAATTGTTTTAAGCAAAACTGAAAATTTGATATCTATCAAGCAAACAGAAATCAGGCCTGTTGTTGTTGATTTACTGTTTATTGTTGCTATCGATGTTTGTGTTTTTGTTACTTACTGTCCTTTCTAGTTTTGCAATCATGTCGCTGAAAAAGAAAGAGCAGACCTAGCTCTAGGTTATATAACTTGAGTTCATTATCAAACTCAAAATAAAGGGCAATGATTGGCTGCTTGCGGACACGTGCCGCAAGCAGCCAATCATTGCGCTTTATTTGAGTCTGAGACTGTGCTCAGGTTTTATAACCTCGGGGCCTGGATGCTTAACTTTTTGTGTTCTTGCTGTCGTGTGACTGTTAGTGTTTTAGTGTTCTGTCTTTAATGCAATATACGTTACATGTATAGGTAAGCAATTAGCAAAGCTATATTTTGTTTTAAACATATTTTATTCATTCTCCATAATACAGCATGCAAAGCACAATAAAATATCAAGGCATGTAAATGAAAAGGATCTGACTGTAAGCTTAAGCTTATATGAGTCATATCGTGAAAGGTGGTATGATGTTCGAAACAATAAGGGGTTTGGAATGATAAAACAAACTCAACAAAAAAAGTTAAGGAAATCGTTCTTGCACACGGGATAAGGATAGCATATCTGAGATTTACCCTGGGTTAGAAAATCTTATCTTACCCAATCTGTCACGTGAGGGCTACATACATTGGTTGTATTGAAACTCACGCAAAGGGTCGTCAAGTGTCGTCATTGTTATGTTAAAGTGACGTCATCATGCACAATTGCATAAAAGCGTATTCAGGGACTTCTGGAAGCTTATTTTAAAATAAAAAATCTATTATTCGTGTGAGGGTAGGATAGAAAAATCCGCCCCTCCAGTAGGAACGCAAAGAGCGTATTTTGAGTTAAAGTATTTTAAAATTGTAAAAATGCGCGACGCAAAATATTCCCTCAAAATGGCGGCCGAAAAATGGCGCCAAATATTCCCTTTTTTAAACGCTCTTTATTCTTAATTTGTAATTAATGACAGTGTATTCTCGCTATATATTTAGATTTAAGAAATAGATCAGCTCCAGCAGTGAATTGTTGAGTAATAATTCACTGTTTGGAGGTCAGTTGTAAAGGAGATCAAATCACGAGCGCGCAGCGCGAGTGATTTATCTTCGCACAACTGACCGACAAACAGTGAATTATTACTCAACAATTCACGCAATGGAGCTGATCTATTTCGATTCTAACACACAATAAACGACGAAAACACATTCGAAGTCTTCAGCTTCTTCCAACTTTCCGCCATTGCACTGAAGAACTCCCGCCAATATTTAGACTACGTCGCATACGTTTACATGTAATTTTAACGTCTTTCAAGCGTAAAAACGACGTTACACCGTCTAATGCCATGAATTACGTCATTTTCCAGTGACGTCAACTATCACACACTTTTGCAGTGAATTATTGTCCGATATATCACAGTTTGTTACCGTTGGCTCTATAGGCGAGGTGTGTTAGAATCTGCAACCTTTAATCGCTAATTTCCTTTTTTGAAAGTGTTTGATGATATATTGCTTTGCAACGAAATCAAGCTCTGAAATGCACAACCGTCAGGCGCTTAAAAACAGAAATGAAATATAAGCTCTGGCATATAATGGAACGTTTTTTGTCTCCAGAACCGATTTTGATGAAATAAATTAAAACATATTCACCTTTGCCCCGTCCATCTTTCAGCTGAGTATAAACGCGGGACAAAGCTCTTAAATGACGTAGTCACTAGTCAAAGTTGTCCCATATTTACGTCACAATATTACGAGTAAACGTGTTGTAATCGATATGTTTTATCTATAAAAATGTGATTCTAAAGGAATAATGCCAATACATATTCTTCTGTAAAATGGCGAAGAACTGTGATGTTCAAATACCTTATCTCTTGGGCCTCAGAGGTGCATCCTAGGTATGCAGATTTCATTTTTAATTCGTTTCGCTCGCCTGAAAATGGGCTTTCCCGTTACTTTGAAATGAGAAATCTTAAATGTTCCCCTCTTCCCGGGCTGCCGATTCTTCCCCTTTCGACTTTATTCTTTAGTCTTTAAATGTCATGCATGTGCATATCCAGAGGGAGGGGGGGGGGGGGGGTAGGGGGTCCGGACTCCATACCTGGTAAATCACAAGTTCTATCAAATTCTATAGAAATTAGCATTTGGACCCCCCCCCTCGTAAATAGTTGGACCCCTCCCCGCATCCCCGGAAAATTTTGGACTAAAAACCCCCAAAACAAACATAAAAAATCAAGGCTGTTTTCTCGCTGTTGGGCTTGGACCCCCCCCCCCCCCCCTCTGACAAAAAAATCTGGATCTGCGCATGCATTGACCATTCAACAGCTCACCCCCCGGGCTCACCCAATGTCAGAAGGAACTATATGGTTATGTTTGTACCTTGGCTGAATTATCCACTAACCATCGAGGCCCTCACGGGGGGGGAGGGGGGGGGGGAGGCTGAAATAAACTTGCTTGTTCCCCAAAAATCGAAAATTTGTTTTCCTGAGTTCTATGTTCCCCAACATTTTCTTTGTTTGCTTGTTCCCCTCAAAAGTTGCACTTACCTCCTTTGTTCCCTTGAAATAAATGCCCCTTTACCCTGTTTCCAAAAACCCATGGAAGGCCTCACCAACTACTAACCTACACCCCACCTTCAATCCTCCTCTGGCTCTTATGTTTTCTTTTTTTCCTAGCTGTTCCCCAATATTCTTTATTTTTGCAGGGATAATCCTGGATGGGCCTAATCCATTTTGTGAGAAAGTTTTATTGCTTTTAGAAAATGGACTTTACTTTTGGCTTGGCCCCATATAAATTTCTATTCAAATTTCATGTGAATTTTGTTCTAATGTGGATATTAACTTAAGGACTCTTGGGCCCATCAAATTTTGCAAAGGGCCCTTAAAATTTTTAAAAGGCCCATTGAAATTTTGAAATTTGCATGTTTTTGAATGGGATATATGGGTCATTGGCCCATTTAAAGGGCCCATCATCATTTTGGGCAAGGATTATCTCTGTTTTTGTTTACTAAACTTTATCTTTTTGTGGGTAATTTTGGTAAGGGTGTGCGAGCTAGTATTTTCAGACCAACCCCAATCCGAATCATATACAAAAATATCCCTTCATATACTTAATTTCACAGAAAGTTGACCCATTCATAAACTCCCCCCCCCCCCAAGTAAATTTTATAAAAAGCCTAATAGCAGAGCTCACATTTTATTTAGGTGTACAAAACTAAGAAAATGGGAGCCAGTATACCCCTTATTTCAGAGTCAGTGGGAACTTTGCTATTAAATATGAAATTGAAATACAATTTATTGATATAAGCATCCCATTATGACCCAGACCCCAATTAATACATTATTAATATTGAATCATACAATATTCAACCTTCAAACTAGACCTAACCCTAAATAAGAGAAAAATGTTTTTGCTTTATTTTTATTTCATTTTATTTTTTTAAAAATGAGGTGCTTGGGGCTTGGAACAAAGCCAACTTTAGAAAGAAAACATAACTATTTCTTGGGGAAAGGGAAGCAGGCTAATGTATGCAGGTAAACATTATGTAACATATCACAAACCCCACTGGCTGGGCCTCATTAATATCATTTTTTTAAGCATAGACTTAGATTGCTTTCAATCTGGATAAAAAGTGAAAGAGGTTTAAGTATGTATTCCAAGTTGCAGCATACCAACCACTATATACATGTAATAAGCAGACATCTTCTTATTATAAACCAAAAATGATAAAGGATTCAAAATAAGAATTTTTAACTGTCTTACAGGAATCTTAGTCAGACTCCCAAACATTAATTGGCTTGAACTTCAAAAACTGGATGACAGTATAATTAAACACTGGTTTCAAATTTTAGAGAGATTTTATCAGCTGTTAACTGATCTGATGATTGTATACACAGAATAAAGTTCCTGTAAAATTTACAGTTAATCAGAATGAAGCCAGCTGGTCTGGAACACCAATTTCCCTCATTTTTGAAATAGTTGCTTCATTTGTACAAAAGTATGCTTATTATGAAGAATATGGTAGTGGTACTTTATACCTTAAGCTACTATAGCCCCCCTCCCCACAGCATCTATCACCAATATTTATAAAAGACTTCAGGCCCCAAGATAAGAGTGGGTAACTGAAATTTATTTTCTTATTTCTCAACCAAAATTGTTTAACATATGTTGTGGGTACTCAAAAGAACCGTCTCGATGAGACGGTTCTTTTGAGCACACAAAACACATGTTTAAACTGATGGATAACTGGCCCTTTGAGAGTATTAGATGTCAAAATAACTTGTTTACTTTCAATTACTGCAAATTGCAGAATAAGTCTGTTATATCAGTATTAAGTCTGTTTTGTTATTTTTTTCAATGATCTGTTGGTTTTACAAAGTGCTTATGAGATTCAGAGACCCCCAAAATTGGTCATAGGAATCAAAAACTGATGCCAACTAGTTATGGTCTCAAATTTGAGAAAGATCTAACCAGCTTTAACCTTTTACACCTTTGAAATATCATGTATTTGAAAATATTATGGAAAATGGAGCATTTGCTTTTTTGGAGCAAATGCTCCATTTTCCATTATATTTTCAAATTCATGACTAATTAGCTTCAATTTTCTTGAATTTTTTCAATGTTGTCAAAAATAGAAAATAATGTCATGATCTAAATATAGCCTATGAAGTAAAGGATTAAGATGATAAAAGAGTAAACTGAGTTTGTTTTTGTCCAAAAAAAAGTGTGTGTAACACATATTTTGAGTTAAACCAAACTCTAGGAAGAATATATTTGTAGATTTTTTTTTCATTTAGGAGGTCTTTTACAATAAAAACATCTATTTAAATGAATGTAAGTATGTTTATTATGAAGAATATGGTACTTTATACCCCAAGCTACTATAGCATTCCCTCCCCAAAGCACATATCCCCAAGATAAGACTATTAATGTGTGATTGATTCATTTCTTAATCAAACATATATTGTGGGTACTCAAAAGAACCGTCTCAAAGAGCACCCTAAACACAGTGTCATGTGTTTATATGATATTTGGATCATATAACTTTTGTATTTGTTGGGGTCAGGTAAACACTAAAATATGATTAGGGCATGGGTATTCATCCTATTTAAAGAATCAGGCAGTAACTTGGACCAGAAAATTCTTTGTCTTGCAATGTAAATCTGTCTAGAGTATGTATAGTGATACAGATGTAATTGTTTTCTTGATATTTCTGATAAACTAAACAGGATTCTTTGGCACATTTTAAATACCAATTTTGAGTCATGTTCCCAGTTGCAAAAAAGTATGTTTTTTTCCAATATTAAGGAGAATATTCCCAATTTAAGAAACAGAAAAAATGTCACTATTTTGTGACAATGTACCCAAATGAATAGTACCTGTTAAATTCTTAATGTTGAAATGTTCTTATTAGCTAAGTTTTGTTTGATTTGATTATGATATATTGTGTGAGTTTTTCCCCAATTTGTATAAACTAAGTGAAAAATTCCCAATTCTGGGGATTGGGTCATGTTCCTTAAATAGAGAGAAAACAACCCTGGGTCACTTTTAATAATAGGGACTGTAACAACGTTGTAGCTTACACATAACCTGTTCTGAAAATAAAATCAAATATGTTTTGGTATACTACTTTCATGTCGATTCAACGTCTGTGTTATTTGGGGTGGGGGGTCCATCACTGAAGCCCTCCCAGGGGTTGGGGTACAGGGGGAAAAGAGCATTCATCTCAGGGTAACAGAAGAACAAAAGGCCCAATTAATTTTGAGGGGAAGGGGAACAGGGAAAATATGGGGAACAAGGGAACAGGTACCATCTTCCCTCCCTGGGAGGGCCTCATCAGTAGTTTGTAAAGTATTTTAAAATAAGTGCATAATTGGGTGTAAAATGGACTATCCCAAGTTTTATTAACCCCCATAGAAACAATCTGCGGGTTATATTTGAATAGTGCAAGACATTTCCTGATTGTAAGCAAGATTATTGAAAATCAATAAGACAACAGGAACGGCTTTCTATACCGTGTGCACTAAAAAAAGATTGCTTACGTCATTTATTTATCGATGTTGTCGTCATTAACCAGACGGTCAGGAAAGATAACGTTGTCATTGATTGAGAATATTAGTGAAACATGAATTTATCCGAGGTAAATAAGGCCTAGATATCCAATATATTAGATCTATATTTTCATTTGAATTTTAATACATTTATTATGGTCTAGATTGGTTTTGCGCGATATGAACTGGCTTTGCCAGTCGCACCCAATCCTCGTTTTCCGCCATCTTGGAAGTTTGACCGTTTGAAGACCATATGACCTCTCGAAGATAATGGAACGAATTTTGTCTCCAGAACGAATTTCTATAAAAATTGGCACATTGGTAGTTGAAACCCTATATTTTTTCATGACATATATGCCACAGCGGGACCAAGTCGAAAAAATGAGAAATTTGATATCAAACGTGAACCATTTTTTTACAGTCACATCCATCTTGCAAGTTTTCCGTTTCGCCCATCTCGTTGTTTAAGAGCGTTGTCGTAGATTAAAAATCATACGCTATGGGAAAACTTGAACAAACGACAAACACAAGTGGCCAATTTTTAACAGAATAAGATTTGGGACAGTCGTGCAATAAGCGGTTAAATTTCGGGTGTCGTTCCTCGCTTCGCTGAGAAAGCCGAAAAATTCGAACGTTTTTGTTGCTATGCATGTTTGATAATATTCATACGCCTTCACTACGCGTCCCGACTGCTCGGGATCACCGTTAGTCATCACTCGGAAAGCCTCATGATGCCAAACGGTGCTCCTCGGGACAGCTTATTCTATCCTCACACTCATGATAGATCCTTATATTTTATCCCAGGGTATAATCTCAGATATCCGTATCCGGTGTGTAAGAAATTATCTACTACTTTCATTTCCCAAAGGACCGTAACCACAATAATACACAAACATAGTTATGGTTCATGCAGCAAGCATAATTAGTCATGGTATTTGTTTTTTTAAAGTTTCATGGAAATATCTCAAAGAGTATTCAAGCTACAAAGTGGGTATAAGTACATTACATTCAATTATTTTCAAAGGGCTATAACTCCAAAAGTAAGTAAACTAGAGTTACGCCCGTCGTCTTCATGAAAACATCTCAAACGATTTTATATACTAACGGGCAAAAGAAACGCTACATATAAAATGGCGATAAATTACTAAGAAGGGAAAAAATAGTGACAGCATTAAAATATATGCATGTACATGTATATTAGCCAACATACCTGGTAAACAAAATCCACAAATTAAAATAAGCCCGAGGCTTGACTTAAGATTCCTGTCATGGTAAGCTTGAACGTGCAGCTCGTGTTTGTGAGCCACATGCAATACATGACAAAAATTTCGGTAGCGTTTCTTTTGCCCGTCAGTATAGTTACACGGTGGGTACAAATACTTTTCAGATGCCATAGTGACTGCTATTTCGTACCTTATTAGGCTAGTAAATGGATGTCTTGGTATTTCTTTAGTGCTTATTTAATGCTTCAAATACAGTGCTTCACGTACGCACACACAGTCTAGCAGAGAGAGAGAGAGAGAGAGAGCAGTTAAAAAAATCAATACTGATAAAAAGGAAAACATGTGACACAATGATAAAACTACAGTATAAATGACGAAAAACAAAGTCAACGTTATAAATAGTGTTTTCGCTTCACCTTGTGAACAAATATCTAATATACTCGCGTCACAGCGGAGATTACAATTTATGCATTTATAGCTCATATCAACGTACAGTACTCTAGAGTGAATGTCGCTTAGAGTAGAACTGGAATAGTTTATTTCGAATGTTACAGAATGGCACAGTCCGTGGTGTCGGAGAACAAGAGGGTGGTTGCTATAGCGATAGATGAGAGCGAACATGCGGAAAACGCCCTCAAATGTAAGTCATTGTTTTATGTTCAGTTTTTCTTTCATAAAATAACAGTATATATACCTTGTCTGTTGAAAAGGGCGCGTTTGATCAGTTAAAATACATGTTTATTGCTAAATCGATTTGTGTTTTTTCTAAAACACATTGTAGATCCAGATCAGACTGCTCCTAGCAGTCTGATCTGGGTCTACATGTGTGTTAGTAAACGTAGATGATTTCAAAATTCACTAAATAATTCTCAGAGGATAGGGGAAAACCTCTGAGGGGAAACGCACATGGCTTACTTGTGTATTATTATCGTTAGAAAGTAATGAAACGTGACATCAATGTTCGCTGAGGCATGCGCAGAACTGCTAAAACTATTTCGACAGAAAATCCTGGAATCTCTTGGTTGGCTGGAAAAGGAATTTCACATCCCAGACTATAATCATGATATTATTCCTAGACATTTGCAGCAAACGCGCGCGTGTGTATGTTGGATTTTGGGTGGGGTAGTGTGGTCTACATGTTTTGTACGGGGTCCCATTCACATAATGGATACATCTACATAAAACAGAAATGTTATACTCGTTTATAATACAACAGCTGTATTGTTTACGATTGAATTTCATTGTTAAACACCTCAGCGTTAGTGTTAAATAATACCGACTTTATACGGTAATGTATCCGTAATACTGTCTTCTAGTAGCAACGAATATACCTATTTATGAAAGAACGATACAATATATTGCTAAATAGCATTTCAATCAGAGAGGATTTGTTATTGTTTTTGTTTTCTTCAAAAGTATACATATTGTCCCAAAAATTGATTTTCCAACAAAGGTACTGTGCTGTGTCCTTAAGTAAGGCACTTAATCTGTTCTACCGAGGAAATGTCACGACATGCTTGAAAATTGTTGACTGGGACGTAAAACATCAAGTCAAATTGGGAACAGTGAAACAAATTTAGCCTACATCAATTAACGCTTTGCCTAATGGGACATTTTACATTTTCTCTGTCGTCTGCTGATTATTTTTTTTAAAATCAACTTTTTTGACGGATTCTTTCAGGAATACCATCAGAGTGTCAAACAGCTTGTATCCAGGGCCTGATCTGGGTTTCAGACTGTTTGCTTAGGTAATCGGCAGACGACACTATAGTAGATAAAGAGTTAAAGAGAAGACGCTGATCAACAGTGCTCATTTGCAGTCAGACACTGTTTAGTTTCTTATCTGCATATACTTACAGATAAATACACTATCAGTTTGGGTGAAAATATGTTTTTATGAAAGTGTCCTAGATTCGGGACGCAACTTTACGGTCCATATACGGCTATAAAGTGCTGATAAAATTGTTTGAAGGGCAAAAACGTGCCTAGTTTCGTTTTCAAACTCAATATCAACGAAACTCAGACAAAAAGGTACTTAGCCTGTTCATACTGTCCATATTGGAACATTCCCAAACAGTGTAGATCCAGAAAACATGCCACGAAAAGCAGCATATCATCAGGATTTGCACTGTTTGGCAGAACAAAAGAGTTTTCTCCGCATTCAGAACAATTCAATAAATATATTGGTGAATTTTTTTAGGATTATTCCTCAATCAAGGCTAATGAGGAGTTCGATTTTTTGAAATTCAGGATGTTCGAAGTAGTTTGGAACTTCCACCCAGCAACCCCAAGGATAATTAATAAATACTACTCCACTGTACTTAAAGCTGATGAAAGATCTTATTAGGCATAAAGTGTTTCACCGTTACGGTCTAGATAAAAAAACAACAACAAAAAAAACAACAACAAAAAAAAAAAACACAAAAACACACACACGGAATATTTTTCTTATCCATCAGTTTTAACATTTGTTTAGGGTGTTCAAAAGAACCGTCTCATTGGGGCGGTTTTTGTAGTACCCTCAACATATATGTTTTGGTTGAGAAATATTTTTTTTAATACTCAGCCACTCAATCCATCATGGCGTATTGCGAATTGCGAAAGGTCAGGAGCGCAGGGCTACTAAGGCTACATTACTTTACTAGTATTAGTTAAAGTACTTTTGCGTGACACAGCCAATTATAAACATCGCTGATTGATAGGGGACATTCACCCATCATATTTATTACAAAGGATCATTGAGCAAGTACATGATATTTTGTCACGGATCGTATTGTTTAGCAACAAAGGCTCACGCGAATATGCGCAAATGCGCAGACTTGCCAAAGCATTCGCCGCTCGACGCACAATGTATAGGTTGTAACTGAGTAAGCATACTTTAAGTGAGATAAGTACCAAAATCTTAAGTGTAACGTAGTTGATTCTTCAAGTTGTGGTTTTCAGTTCTCTTTAGAATTTTTAAGTTATAATTTGTAGCAACAAGTTTTTATAACTTTAAATTTATCGAAACTTTTAACTTATCATAAACCCAAAGTTTCACACTGGGCTTCACCTTATACACTATAAAGTCACGTGATGGTAGCTGACAACAGCGCTATCTAATGGCAGCATCATTAACCAATCATATTTCGACTTATCAGTAAAGCGCCCTCTGCATATATGCAAGCTTCCGTACAGCTTTTGAGCAATCAGCAGCATGGTTATCAGTCTTTTTAGAGTTACTATCTGGTTTGATACCGTTTGCAATATTGTGACAAGCTGGGTGAACTTTAGAAAAAATTAAACGGTTGCATAAACATGAGCTCCGACTACAATATTTAGAAGTATTTTCGCCCAAATGTACAAATTTCTGGTAGAAAAATATATATTTACAATTTTTGCTTATGAACTTTTCAAGGTCAAATTGAAAATTTGTAAATAATACCAGAAATACTTAATATTTGGGTGAAAATACTTCTAAACATTGCAGTCAGATAATTGTAGAATATGTTCATGCAAATGTTTTCTCTAAAGTTCACCCAGTGTGTCACAATTTTGCAAACGGTTTCAAACCAGGAAGTAACTCTAAAAAGACTGATAAGCATGCTGCGAATTGCTCAAAAGCTGTATGTTGGGGCGTAAAGTGATCTATGTGAGATTTATAAATTGTTCATGCAACAATGTGGCCAAATGTATCATGAATGAAGGCTGAATCATGTGTAATGAACATTAAAAGTTGACACCTTTAAATATGTTCTTAAAAGGGTATCCTTTGGAAGCAAAGACTGCACCAAAGAACTGAAACTAGAGTGTGCATATTTCCTGGGCCAGACTAGCTAGTTTCTGCCATTTAAGCTTCATCAGTGACCCTCTAATAGTTTCAAGTTCCACAATGAAACCCATGATCCCAAAGGACAAGAAAATAAAATCTACACTAAAGTGAAGGGCTAGGAGACGTTCTACTGGTTTGAATAAGGCTAACCTCCGCTCTGTGACAGGTCTTCTCATGGCAGGGCTAATGTACATGTTTTAAAAAAGTTAAAGAAGTGTAAATAGTTAAAGAACTTAAATCTTACCGTCTCTTACAATTTTTTTAGAGTGACAGATGCATATGTACTCATGTGTTTTATATGTAAAATATGTTTTACTGTATACACTGGTGAGGCAAAAATTACGATACTTACTTACATAATTAACATGCTAATCATATGATGAACACCTGCAGCTAAACTAAAGCAAGCATTCACAAATATTGTAAATTACCGCCAATGAATTCAAATGCACTGTGAATCCTCTTAGGTGAAGCTTACTATTTCATACAAGTGCTTGCCTATTTTGTTTTTAGATTACTAGCTGCCGCTGTGCTGTGTGTATTTGGCATTTAGTCGATGACTATAGTCCAGTCCGAGAGATGAAAAAGTCTCAATCTCTGCTGCCTCGAGTTTAGTAGTAGGTTCTCTCTATTTAAAAGGTCTGCTGCTTTAGAATAGTATATCAATATATACTCACTAGTTTCATAGAAGACAGAGAACATATGAGTGTTTATTGCAAGTATGACGATATATTTATACACTTAACAAAATATAACGAACACCAAATTTGGTTGCAGCTTAGCTTCCACTGGGTTTGGTGATACCGTTTTACTGCTTAGGAATCTATTTTCTGTTCGACTGAGAATACAGTATAACCTGTGTTAACGATCACTCAAAAATATCCAAAACAAAGATCTTAATGACGACTGGTTGCTTAATGAAGGGCGAATGTATTGCAAAATGCTCCCCTTGGAGCATTCTGCAATACTTTGACCTGCATTATTTTTGTTTTGTGACGATGAGCTGTATATGCTTAAGTCTTATAAAGATCTGTTCTGTTCTGTTCAATTAGCGATAATTGGTCTTGAAAACCCATTTAGGTCTTTTTGAGAGTGGTCGTTTTACACCGGGTTTTACTGTAACTAATCCCGTTGTGTACCGCGAATAGGTGCGGATGTGTACTGCAGATAGCAAATTCATTAGAAAAATGTGTACTGCGAATAGTTATGAGTTGTTACCCACTATGAAGTAAAACTACAATTTTGGGATATTTTCTTTTAATTGCAAAATGTGATCAGGTTAATGATAAAACAGACTGTCTGCCAAAAGAAGGCAAACTGTCAAATTATAGAAGCAAATGCTATAGGCTTCCTTTCTAACATGTAAAACATCCATTGAATAACATCATATAACTTAATGCATGAGCTGGTGTAGTTGCCGTCTGTCCGCCTGTCTGTCCATTCACATGTCTATCATCTAGATTAAAGGTATTTGTCTGTCTCTAAGGGTGCAATGTAGGCAAACTTTTGTGGTTATTTTTTCGTGTTGAATTTATTTAATGTTTTTGACAATTACGACTAGCCAATTTTGTCTGTTCTCTCATGTGCTTATTTTCTTAGGTAGCCTATATTGCAAACAATACGGACCCAAATTAGACTGATCCCTAAGGAGCAATCCGATCAGAGTTCAAAGTGTTTGCTTTCATGAAAAAATAGTCTGAAGTACATTTGAATATAGCAGTAGATAACACTTTCAGGCCCAAAAATAAAGGCGGGGTAGCATATATTTACTTTGTTTTTGCTATATTTGGCCTACTTATTTGACACTGCTAAATGAGTAGATATTTGGGTTGTGCCCTTTGATAGAAGATGAGAAGCTACAGGGTTTGTTTATTATTTATAAAAAGGAAATAAAACAATAAAATAAAATAAACCAGACAAGGGTGGTGTTATAAACCGAGCCTGACAGGTGTTTTAACAGCACCCGAGGGGTCTAGCAAATGTTAATAAATACTTGACCGCTATTATGCATAAATTCATATTGTTGATTGAAAGCTTTGGAAAAACGAATCGAAATGTTGAATTTCTGTAGTATAATAATGGCGCACAAAATCATGAAAGATGCATAGATTCGAAAAACGACATTCCAGAGTAACTAGAATTGTCAGAGAATCTGACTATAGTCCGGCTGCAGCGCTTTTTATGCTGTTAAAAGGCCATGTTCTAAAGATATTGAGCAGAAACTAAATTCTGACATCAATCAAGGGTTATAGCTCTGTTACAAATAAGTAAAATATGGAAGATAGCAATCCCAACATATATTCTATAAATATATATATACATTTACAAAGGGGTACGTGCATTAAGAGGCTATTTTGGCCCCCCTATGAGGTCAAAAAATTAAAAAGTTGCTCTTCACAAGTTTCTTCTTATTAGTTTATTAGAACAAAAGCCAAAGTGTAAAGGTCTCGTATTGATTCGACTTTTACGGTTGCTATGATAACAAAATGGCCACCAAAATAGGCTAAAAATAGGAAAATGACAATTTTTGAGCAAATTGGAGACATGTAACAGAGGAATTAATATAGAGCACAAGCAAATACCAAAAAAATATTTGAAAAGATGATGAGAATTATCACGGCACACAATATACTAAAAGTTTTTTTTGTATTTGCTTGTTCTGATATCTAATTCTTAAAAAATCGGTCTCCAAAAGCCTCAGATTTGGCCTAAAACGGCATTTTCTCTATTTTAAGCCTATTTCGTCTGCCATTTTGGTTACCATAGCAACCGGTAAAAGTAAAATAAATGCCAGAATTTTACACTTAGGCTATTCTTCTAATAAACCAATAAGGTGAAATTGGTGAAAAGCAACTTTCAGTTTATGACTCTAGAGGAGGCCAAAATAGCCCCTTAATGCACGTATCCCTTTAGTGAAATTCTATCCATTTGTCCTCAAGATATTAAGCAGAAACAAAATTCTGTTGCCAATCAAGGGCCATAACTTTGTTACAAAATTGTGAAAGATAAAAGGTTAAAATCCAATTGACACAAATCTTGTCAATATAAATGCATTTATAAAGTTTGGTCAAATTCCGAGGCTGTCCATTTGTTCTAACGATACTGAGCGGAAATGAAATAAATCAAGGGCCATAACTCTGTTACAAATCAGTCATAAGACTAGATCTTGTCAATATGAATGAATATATAAAATTTAGATTTAATCTGCCCGTTTTTTCTCAAGGTATTAAGCGGAAACAAAAATCTGGCATAAATCAAGGGCCATAACTCTAGTAAAAATGTTCTAAAAATCATGTGAAGCTATCCCAACCTAGATCTTATCAATATAAATGCATATATATAACATTTTGTGAAAATCTGTCAATTTGTTCTCAAGATATTGAGCGAATACAAATTTTTGACATAACTAACGGGCCATTATTCTGGTACAAATGCGCGACAAATGACGCATAAGTATCCCAAGCTAGATATTATCAATATGAATGCATATATAAAATTTAGTGAAAATCTGTCAAGTTTTTCTAAAGATATTGAGCGGAAACGAAATTCTGGCGTAAATCAAGAGCCATTACTCTGGTACAAATGTCCAAAAAATGACGTGTAAAATCCCAATCTAGATCATGTCGAAATATAGGTCAGTATCAATGCACATACACGATTTGGGTAAATTCTATAAGATATCTCAAGATATTGAGTGGAAACGAAATGATGGCAGACAGATAGAATGATGGAATGACAGACATCCCAAATCTTATATAGCCCCACTTTACTGACGTCACTTCTTGTGACGTCCCTAGAATGTGTATATGTTAAGTCCAAAAGCGGTGAATCAATAGCATGTGAATTACCTTGATAATACGCTGGTTAAAAATCACTGTTAATAGCAGGTGACACACATTTTTTCACTAATGTGGGATATAATAGGTGTCCCATAGTAAAAGTCCAAATGGGACTGATAAGGTATTTGCAACAGTGGTACATGGACCCATGTGGGAAAACCCATATGGGTTGCATGTGGGACCCATTTGTGTCATTATGGGCAACACATAAAGGTTATATGGTCCTTAATGCGAGAAAACCTGTCTTCAGAGGGTTGTGAACAACAAAGGCACAGACCAACCTGCGCTTCTGCTTTGTCTGATCAGCCCCTTTGTTGTTCGCTTTTTGTATATTATCATAGCTAAACTGGCTACAGATGTAACCAGTACTGGGCAGGTGGGAAGGGGGGGGGGTTGTGGTTTTATTTTCGGGATCAACCAAAGGCTCAAGCAGCAGTGGTTCTGGTAATGTGAGTGTAAACAATTTAATGCGTCCTATGTGGGTTCTACATGGGCTTAAATTCCCATGTGGAACCCACATGGGAATTACGCTCAGATAGAGCCCACATGTGATCCATTTGGCCTTGTGTGCTGGGGGTATTTTTCTACTTCTTTAGGCATCAGTCAACAGCCATGCCGGGATGGATCTTCTTGGGTTAAACCAGCACTAGACAGATGATAAGTGTTTTTCTCAAGAAAACAACACAGTGCCTCAGGTGAGGCTCAAACCTGCGACCCCTCAATCTCAAGTCAAGCACTCTACCTCTAAGCAACTGCGCCTCCCCCCCCCCCCCCCCATGTAATTCTCATGGTTTACATATTAATTGAAATGAAACCCAATGCTAAAAAAACAAAGTTTCATTTATTTTTCTAGTGTCAGTCATGAAATAATCGCCAATCTCATTAAACGCTGCTTCTATTCGCGGTACACTATTTTAACTAATTGCAGTACACGAGTTTTATCATCAACAACTATTCGCCGTATACCACAGTTATTTTGTTTCAATAGATTCCAATTAAAAATAATCAAATCAAGACCACAGATAAAACTGAGATGGTGCAAATTGCATATAGAAATAGGGAATTAACTTCTTACCCGAAGATAAACCATGTATTTGTTATTTCAAAGGCTGTTTTTACGGCAGGAGCACTTTCCAGCCAATACCAAGCAGCGATAACTTCGTGTAAACAAAGCTATGTCGACACACAGATTACAATAAAGATACACAACATTGAAATAAATCCCTTGGCAATCAATCTTGATGTCAGTGGTTGCTCGGGAGCAAATAATAAAGCTCAAAGGTAAAAACTCACCACCCGCCATGCCGTTTTTCTCTACTTTCGATTCAGTGGTACGCTATTTCCGGTTTCGATGATAGACGGTGTATATGTTTGCCTCAAGTTTATTTCGAACGAATCCAAGCATTGGCTACTAAAAGAGATGGAAGAGCAGCTGTAACACTTACATTGATTTTATTGTGTATAGTCTATAGAATTAATGTCACTAAATTGTGAACCATGTCATGAGAAAACATGTTTACAGGTTATGAGCAACAAATGCGCAGACCAGCCTGTTGATCAGCGCACGTTTCTGCATTTATCCAGAAAGTATAATGGATATACAGTCAAACCTCTTTATAACGTCACTCTTTATAACAGAATATTCACTATCTGGCATAAATTTGCAGGGAACGGATCTGTTTCCATTAAAATCCCTCTTTATAACAGAATATTCACTTAACGACACCAACAGCAAGTTCTGAGAACAAATATACATTTTCTATTGAAAATAAATTCATTATAACTGAATTTCTAACATGTGTCAGGGCAAAGTATTTTGCATGAACAGGTTTATGTCACATTTGTTAAGAGGGAACTTTGTGAATTTTGATGCAATATGAAATTGAACTGATGTATACATTTTGAACAATAGTATCTTAAAATTATTTGTATACTATGTATACATTCGGTCCAATAGTATTTGAAATCATTTGTATACTATTTCTCTAACTAAGATGTGGAAACCTAGTTCTGCTCAGCATTTCGTTATAACAGCAAATTCACTTAAACTTCAAAGGTAGCTTGGAACAAACATGGTCGTTATAAAGAGGGTTGACTGTATACGTGTAAAGTTTTTTTGAAACTTTAGATAGTCTTTATAGCGGAGCAGTCTGGTTTCAGTCTTAGCTGATTGCAAATTCCGATTACGTTGCTTTAACTTAATACTACTTAACTAAGCATGTAACTATAGTAGCAGCAGTTGATTTGGACCCTGCACAGATTTAGCCTACTCCAGATCTGTAACGTTTGGTGAGGTCTTCCTTGAAATTAAAAATGAGATGGAACTGATGTTAAGATTATCCGCGATAACTGTCATTATAGATTGCATGTCTGTAGTTGGAATTAATATTACCTTAATAAGATCCCATGAGACCATGGTGAAAGAATTTCCATGTTCTATGATACGCCAAATGCCCGAAACGAAACTTTAATCGATGTCCCCTTTGCCCATTGCTCGTTAGTAAGGTCAATGAAATACTAAATGGGCATCGTTACAAGAACAACATATTTTGTTGCATGTGAAAAGCAAAGGCACAGACCAACCTGCACATCAGCGCAGTCTGATCAGCAACTTTGGCAATCGCTACCTTAAAAGTATAATAGCCAAACTTTGATATTTAAACTTCTGTTATGTTATGTTATGATATTCTAACTAGTCTCTGTATCTACTAGGTCGCAAACCAAACACAGGCCCCGAGGTTATAAAGCTTTTTTCATGCTCAACTCAGCTGAGTACGAAATTTATCCTGCTCATAAATGTAACATTTATAAGCGTGATAAATACAACATCTGAGAGACTTCAGTTCAATTGTCAGTTTTTTTTAGTTTTTATGAGCATTTGAAATTTCGTGCTCAGTTGAGTTGAGCCACGACGAGGCTCAAATTGTCATTGTTCTAAAACGTCACAGATTGAATTCGCCATTGATATATCATTCATATAGTTACATAGTCAGGGAAGGCAGTAACTTGAGGGGCCATTTTGGTACGTGCGTGAAGCTTTGCCTCTCAAAATAAATCCCGATCACATACCTGGACCCAGTAAGCATGTAAAGGCGGGCCACGATCGGCCCGCTAGTGTTGGGTCAATGGTGGCTCAAGCTAGGTTGTACGCTGGAAGGTAACCGGAAATAATAATTAAAAAAGCACAATAAATGATTAAAATATTACCCCCCCCCCCCCCCAAAAAAAAAAAAAAAAAAAAAAAACAAAACTGGATAGTGTAATATAGTACATTTCCTCATAAGTAAGCGAGCAACTCCCTTGTTTTTGAGCCCAGAATTTATCAGTTAGAGTCCCAGGAATGGATTTCTCCAATACAAAACAATCAAGAGAGATAACGATCAATGGCTGAACTAACATTTTCCTGCTGCTAAGGTATATAATTATTTTTCTAGTTTATAATTTAGTTACGGTCTGTAACAAAGTGCCCTTCAAAATTTGGTAATAAAAACCCTATGATCAGTTTTCGTATCGCGCCCTGTTACAAAGATGCCATATAATGAGTCAATAAAATCGTTTAAGACAGTTGAGCCAGCACACGAGATTTGGGTAATTATCGCACATGCGCAAATGTCTCTTATAAACGTCCGTGCAGACTTATTCAGAGGAGCTAGAGGTCTTGTATTTGGCATGAGTCTTCATCTACAGCCATACTTTGCATTTGCAAGCAACGAAGGCTCTGGCGAGTCTGTGCATATGCACAGACTCGCCTGAGCCTTCATTGCTTGGTGATGCGATATGTACCAAGATCCAGTGTGCTGGCTCTTTTTTATTATTAACCCTTAAAGCGCCAATCACGACTGCAGCAGACGACAAATTTTGCGACATCTTTCCCAATTTTCGACAAAAATAAGGTATGGTATTACATGAGAATCGACGATTCTCATGAAATATCATGCCTTTTTGGTTATTTTTGAAGAAGCGGCAAAATTTGAAATTGTCGTCTGCTGCAAATTATAGGTGGCGCTTTAAGGGTTAAACAGAGGGTTGGTAATAGAGTTTGTAATCTGTTACATGGATACTGGGGAGGGCGAAATCGGCATTTAGGTGAAGATTATTACCAGCCTGCATGAGCGCAGGTTGATGAGGGTCTTCGATATTCGCTTTGTACATTCGCCATGTCTGCACATTGATCACGCAAAAGTATGTAAAACCGTGGCCATCCGCTGAGTCTGTGACATCATTGCTCCCCGTATAACGCGCAGTTGGTTTTCCATTGTATTGGCACGAAAATAGACATCCTTGAAAATCAATATGATATTGATAAGTTATAAAATAATTGAGCCATAACATGCCAAAAGGATGATCAGAAAGGGTTGTTGGATCTTACACTACTAGTAGCGAAACCCACGAGCACGTGCAGTCTAGCAGTCTTGTGTTTCAGCATGCGTACACTAGTAAACTTTCTGCACATTATAAACGTTAATAGCCATGAGCAAATACACAGACCAAATACAAAGGCGGATTATGGTCTGCTTAGGTCGCACATTGTTTGCCTTGCAGTCATGCAGTCATGCAGTTGTTACGCAGTAATGTACCAAATGGCACAATTTCCTTTTCAAACGCCATCTGGTCGAATCTTAGAAACATGTTCATATGGCGCTATCGTTTAAGCACATGACAGTTATAGAAGTCTCATCATGGAACGATTATTTTGTTGTAAAGTTCCAGCTTTGGGCAGCCAAAAAACATGCTGTGTACACAATCGAATCCAATGATTTAAAACATGGCATAGCCTACTGGAAAACATAGGAATAGAGTTGATACACACAATGCATCAACATAGCCGTCTTGCAACAAAACAGGGAATGGAAAAAAAATCCTACAACAGCCATAGAATGGACAGCAGGTAGAGACGTCGGTGGTTGGGTGGGTGGGGGCGTGGAGTGCTAAATTTCATAATTATATTTAACTGATAACGTTTAGACCCTAGTCTCTGTTGTTGTTATCGTTATTTAAACACACAACTTGCTAAGTCATGACCATGTCAATTTCCTTCCAGTTTAAATATTTGGCTAGAAAACCTTTCATTTATTAGTTTGCTTTTAAAAGAAAAATGTTTCACGTCAATACACATGTAAATGCCCAGTTTCATAAATTTTCAAGAGGCGTTTTAGTGGGTCATATGCATTTATTGAATACAAGTTTGGGTGTGGGGTACACGTTTTATGATATTAACCCGTAAAACGCCAATAAAAATGCATCTGAAAATATCTTCTGCTGAAGTCGTCTGCTGCAAATATTAACCAAACATTACTGACGAATTTAAGTATAGAAGAAAACAGCGTGGACCCAGATCAAACTGCTCCAAATGGAGCTGTCTGATCAGGGTCCACACTGTTTGTCATAGAGGCTTTTTAATCATTTCAGCAGACGAGAAAAGCACACGCGGAGCCATTGCATGAGATTTCCAACAATGTGGTATGTGCGACCAGCAAAGCCTCAGATCAGCCTGCGCATATGCGCAGTCTGATCAGAGCCTTTGCTAGTCGCTTGAGTATTCTGTGATTGTTATGCAACTGACTGAACACCATTTGGAGTTTCTAAGCTTAAAAGGAGGCTGCAGAGGCTCGCCCGAGTCTAGACATGTCAAAATACCACATTTTTGGAAGTCACATGCACTGGCTCATATTATTATCTGAGAGAGGTTAGCTTTTTTAACGTTCAAGGCATGGGCACAACGTTTTTTATCAAACCAGAGCCTTCGCTGCTTGCTTACTCCAGTCAATGATGTAGATGAAGACCCAGACCAAGCTTTTGACATCGAGCCCGGCTTGAATGTCAGTACTGATGATATATATATGCACGTTTAAAGGAGGCTGGGAAAGTCAAAGTCCGATAAAATGCGACATCGTCTGCCCTTTACTACTTTCCCATGCAATTAGCTCAACACTCACATTATCCTTGCGCAGAAATTACGAGACCATGCAGGGTTTGGCTGTCTCTATTGTTTTAATTCTTGGGTACAATTTCTAACAATAAAGGGACGTTGAAAATTTACGATCATTATTCCATTTACTCGCGATACAAACAGCGCTTTATTGTTCTATCCATTACCGGAGTACCCTGGTTTAATAGGCAGTTAATATAGATGCAGACACATTTCAACCTTACCACTGCGAAAATATCAATATAAAGCATTCGCACTGTCTCACCAGAGTATTCTGTATTCAAATGTACAAAAATATGTTGAATATTCATAGCATCACTTAAACCTTTGAGGAACAGAAACCCCAAAACGGAAACTTGTGCAAGCAGTGAAAACCCTGATGAAATGCCACATGCGGATACTTTGGCAAACAGTGAATACCCAGAATAAATGCCACCAGGATCTGTACGGCTTGCTACGACAAAATCGATCTTCAGAGAAAGAAATACAATTTTTGTTTTGAAAATTACATTCTTATATAATTCATCATCCTGACATTACTGTATGTAGCTATTAAGATTATGGAAAATTCTATAGGTCTAAAAGGGTTAAATACTGCATTATTACAGACCATGAGTGCCTTTTACTCAGGAACAGATACATTCTTAGCACAGGTTTAGATAAACAAAAAAAATAGCGTAAAATTGTAAAACAGTTCTTACCTAAAATTTTTAGCATTTGTTTTGGTGCCCATAAGAACCGTCTCAATGAGACGATTCTTTTGAGTACCCGCAACATATGTTTTGGTTGAGAAATAAGACAATTACTTTCTGTTGATCATTCTTAAGTAAGAAAGGGTCCAAAGATTAGGAATCGACACAATCAAGTACCACGCCTGACCCAGGATACAAAATGGGAAAGTGACAAAATCACAGTTATACACCACAAACGAAAGCCAAGAGGTCAGCCCTTTCCCAGCAGGTGACCACAAGGCACAAATAAACAGACGCACACAAAGGCACAACAAACACAAGACGGAAAAAACAAAAACGATCCATAAAAGAAGTACCGCCTTGGAAAGGTCAGTAAAATATTTTACTGGTCACGGCGCCAACCTCACCACTTAATTCGGGTGTGAATCAAGAAACATAGATACTTGGTTTGCATGAAAGGCCTGTAACTGTATTACAATTTTGTCCTTTTTTTAAAAAAAAAAAAAACATATGTTTTAGATACGAATGTTTTGTCTGACCCTGTTTTGTCTCATCCTTTTCCATTTTGGTGTGTCTACCAACACGAGTCTGTACATATGTCGTGCTGGTGATCTTTATATCTGATAAGTAACATTTTCGTATGTAATGGCTTGCGTTTTTATTTATTACTTCTTGACACGAAAAAACATATTTAAATTTTTAAAAAAGGTTCTGCTTGATGAAGCGATTCCAATCAACGCCAGGTAATTATTTCTTCGACGAAAAAAGAAATGGGCGCAAGTGTGCTGCTGTTTTGGTTGTTGTTGTATAACAGACATATCCATGTAAACAATACTACGCTAATTACAACGAGAAGTCCGACCAGACTGCTCAATTGGCTCTTTGTGCTTGGATCTCTTGGCTGTCCATCTTTGACAGATATTGTTATTTAAAATCAATTCTATGCATTTCACGTGGCGAGGACATCTTTTGATGAATGATATGCGGATAATGACTGTTTTGAAAGGAAATGAAAAGTATAGAAAATATCAGCTGCTGCTATCTAACTACAGAGCTGCAGCATGCCACGTAGGCCCGCAATCTGTCAATAATTCTCTGCAGCAGACAGAAAAAAAATGCAGTGCACAGTCGCATTGTAGGTGTTGTCACCGAGGTACATGCTTTCATGATATTATGCGCGACGGTTTAACCCTTAAAGGATCAATCACGATTGCAGTAGACCACAAATCTTGCGACATCTTTTCTAATTTTAGAAAAAAATAAGGTATGATATTTCATGAATTATCATGCCTTACTTGTTATTTTGAAAAACAGCAGCACACTTTGAAATTGTCGTCTGCTGCAAATTATAGGTGGTGCTTTATGGGTTAGGCACTCGATATTTCAATGCAAAAAAAATAAAAAAAAAATAAAAACAATGAAAACTGAAACCATTTCATTAGGATTAAAAGATATGTAGCTGTTTTGGTGCTATGAAGCTGTTTATACCAGCTACTTAAACATAGCTTGGTGTGTATAATGATAAACCGGAGCACAGTGGCTCGATGGTAGGGTGCTTTCCTTGATTTTGAGGGGCCAATGGTTCCGCGAGCCTCACCAGAGACACTATGTGGTATACTTGAGCAAGACACTTTATCCTCTCAACCAAGGAAACGTCGATCTCGATAGGATCAGAAAATCAATGACTATATATATATATATGGCGTAAATGATCAACAGAAACATCAAAAGCCAGGATATTTCTGTGCTAGCGCCTTTTTTTTACTATTTACCATAAATATTTAACCGATTTTCCTTAAACTTAGCATTGGGGTGATTTTTGGACACAACGTAGTTGATTCTTCTTCTAAGTTCGTGATTGTGTTTTTCTGTCTCTTCACAATATTGCTAAGTTATGATTCCAGCAGCAAGTTTTATTATTTTATAATTCATTAAAGCTTCTGACTAAATAACTTCTAAAAGCTAATCAAAATCCCAAACTTCCAAAATATAACACTCGTACACTGGACTTCACCTTATATACTATAGTGTCATGATAGAAGCTGACAACAGCGCCACTTAATGTGATCATCTTTTACCAATCATATTTTAAGTAGTCAGTAAAGCTCTCTCTACATACGTAATTTTCCATTTATATTAACCAATAAAACGATAGAAAAGTGACTGATATTCACACCAATTGCGCTATTCCCCAAAGGTCATGTGACTGAATGTATTGCAACTTCCTGGCAATCAATGTCAAACATGACATGATATATTTATTTGGCTGATGCAATATTACTAGATACTGTAACATTTATCAACGTGACATTCCAAAAATGTTAAAACATCTCATAAAAATAATTACAAACTGGTATCATAATTCCCTAACAAAGAAAGAAAGGTGGCAAAGATCAGGAATCGATACAATCAATTACCACACCTGACCCAGGATACCAAATGGGAAAGTGACAAAGACACAGTTAAACATCACAAACGAGAGCCAAGAGGTCAGCCCTTTCCCAGCATGTGACCACAAAGCAGCAATGAACAGACGTGAAAGCATGAACTTTCACAAGTGTCAACTGCAGCCATGCGTCGAACACCTGCAACTAAATCAAGCATTCACAAATATTGTAATTCCGAGAGGGGAATTCAACATTGTGATTCCTCTCAGGTGAAGCCTGCTATCTTACAGGGGAGGAGAGGTTTGGGCTCATTGTATAAGTTGTTACAATGGTGTGTCCGTGATTGGCGTTAATATAGCAATTATGATCCATAATCCTTTCAATTTGCATGTATTGCTAGACGCCTGAAATGAGTATCTAACCAGCTGTTTCTTGGTTAAATGAGGTCACATATACTGACGAATATGCAGTGTCAACTGAATTGGCAACACTGGCGTTAAAATGGCTTCAAGCATTCTCGAACAGTGCAAACCAGCACTAGCAGCCAGTTGCCAACTCATGTAATCTTCAACTTAATCGCCAACTGGCAATAAAAACTGTTATGAGCATTCGCGGACAGACCAAATTCAGTTTCGAATCAGAAACTGAATGGGCAATTAGCGTTAAAACCCGTTATGTAAGCATTTGGGAACAGTGCAATTTTTAGTATACCTTGGCAGAAGGCTCCGGGGGAGCTTATAGGATAGGATTCTAACTGGCGTCATTGCGTCCGTGGATCTGTCCATCCGTCCACACTTTCAACCATTAATATCTCTGAGACAAGCAGGCTGATTGAAATTGTATTTCATCTAGAGCATCATTGGGGTGGGGAAAAGGCTATCAGAACTCTGGTTTCCATTGCAACAGATAGCTCTCATAGGGTTATAAGAGGAAAATCTTGTGAGCACTCTAGCTACTTCTTTTTGATTGGATTTTTTTTTATTCTTGCAGGTAACGAGTACACCCATAACATTTCAGACGGGTTCAAAAATCATGAAGATCCATCCAGGGACTGCAAAGTTAGCTGCTCTTGAGCGTCTGGAAAAATCCCCATAGTCCAATAATGGAAGAAATGTTGTGAGTACTTTACAGCCTTTGGTTTTGGATGTATATTCATTATTCTTGTAGATAACAAGGACAGCTATAAAACTTTGGATGAGTTTGAATTTCTGCTAGATCCCATCACCAACTACTGATTTAGCTGTCATTGAGCGTCTGAAAAATCAATGTTTAATGTTGGTAGCACTCTTACTCATTCATTTGTAATTGGATTGTCTTCATTCTTGCAGATAAAAAGGACAGCTATAAAATCTTGGATGGGTATGAAATTCGGCAAGATTGAATCAGGGTGCGGGGCGTTAGCTACCCTTGAACGTCTTGAAAATGTCCATAGACTAATAATGGGAAAATGTTGTGAGCACTCTAGTGCGTTCATTTTTTATTGGATCGTCATCATTCTTGCATTAACAAGGGCAACCATAAAAGCTTGGATGAGTTTGAAATTCTGCCAGATTCCATCACCACCTACTGAGTTAGCTGCCCTGTGAATAAAACCAATGTATAATGTTGTGAGCACTCTAGCGCCTTCATTTGTGATTGGACCCTCTTCATTCTTATTGGTAACAAGGATAACCATAAAATCCAAGATAGGTTTGAAATTCGGCAGGATCGGATCAGGGTCTGCGGAGTTAGCTGCTTTTGAACATCTGGAAACATTCCCATATATTAATAATAAGAGAAATGTTTTGACCACTTTAGGGCCCTCATTTTTAATGGATCTTCCTCTTTCTTGCAGATAACAAGGGCAACAATAAAACTTTGTATGGCTTAGAATGTCGATAAGATCCCATCAAGGACTACGGAGTTAGCTGCCTTAAAGCGTCTTAAGGATTGGTGTATTCTGTTGTGACAACACTAGCGCTTTGATATTTTGATTTGATCTTCATTCTTGCAGGTAATGAGGGGTAATGAGGACAACCAAAAAAGCTTGAATTAGATTGAATTTCAACCAGATTCGAACTAGGACTACGGAGTTATAATGCCATTGACTATCTGGATATATCCATATAGACTTAAAATGGGATAAATGTTGTGACCACTCTAGTGCTTTCGTTTTAGAATGATTCTTTCTCATTCTGCAACCATTAAAGCTCGACAACAACCCATCACCGACTACAGAGTTAGCTGCCCTTTAGCGTCTGAAAATCGATGTTCAAAGTTGTGACCACCATATCGCTTCATTTTTGATTGGGTCTTTTTCATTCTTGCAGGTAATGAGGACAACCATAAAAGCTTGAATGAGATGAATTGTCGCCCAGCTCTCACTTTGGACTGTGGAGTTAGCTGCCATTGAGCGTCTGGAATAATCAACATAGACTTACAATGGGATAAATGCTGTTGCCACTCTAGCACCTTCATTTTTAATTTGACCTTCTTCATTCTTCTCGGTAACAAGGACATGCATAAAAGTTTGGATGAGTTTGAATTTCCATCTGATCCCACCACTTAACATGGTGTTAGATGCCATTGAGAGTCTGAAAAATATAGTTTCCCCAGGTTGTCACAGCCATTTTAATTCAGATCTTTTTCATACTTGCAGATAGCCAGAATGGGCATAATATTTTGTGTTTGAATTTAGGCCTGATCGCTGTTTCAAGTTATGATTTACCTGCATTTGAGTATTGTATAAATTTTCCTTTTTAAAGGAGGGCTTGCCTAGTTGAAAAACATCATGTGCACCTTGTTGGGAACACCTCCAAATTTTGGTTATTGTTTACACTGCACTAAAACCACGTCGTAGACTAACATTAACAATAGTTATTGAGTCGGTAGGTAAGATACTCTTTTGGAAAAAGAAAAACACAAACAGTTATCTAAAGCTGCACCTAGCACTGTACACTGAAGTACTTTAAAACGCAGAAAATGAAATTAATAAAATTTCCTTATTTTCAATGTATCAATTTTTTTAGTTTTGGCAACAATGGACATCAACACGTCAGAAAAACATGTTTTTAATTTCATGCCAAAATAATAAATAATGTTAGGACAACAGTCTATTGAATAGCAATACCCTTAGATTCAAAAGTTGCAAATTGAAATTTGTCTAGGAATCAGACGTGATTTTAAGTAATTGTTAAAAAATATTTTTATTAAAAACCTGGATACAAATTACCCTCGAAGCCCTATTATTTGTCTGGAACTGATGATAGCCAGCCAGAACGGATATCGTCAATGCAAATATCGTTGATACACTTGACGTAAGATACCGTCTTAACGTCAGGTCGTCATTTTTGGTAAACCAGACCTGCCTCAATATTTAACTGTCCCTGTAGCCTGATAACGATCTCTGAGGGGCTGTATAGTTGATCGCCTTTCCCAAAGGCCTATAACTTTTCAAATAGTCATTTCATGTTTCCCATAAAAACATATTCCTAATTTGTTGCTAGTCTATAGGCTAATGCTAAGTTCTGATAATCATACAACTCTACTGCAGACAATTA
Organism: Loripinus fragilis; assembly: GCA_964019695.1. NCBI lineage: Eukaryota > Metazoa > Mollusca > Bivalvia > Lucinida > Lucinidae > Loripinus > Loripinus fragilis. Next base: position 17,248,233 of record OZ026520.1, read on the forward strand.
CATTTATAGAGTAATGAAAATAACCATTTGGAAAAGAACGAAATATTATTACAATATTTTACATGTATTAATGACCAATTTTATTATCAGACTGGTAGCAATTCTATATAGATTACTGATGGAAATTATAATGGCCCACTTCGAATAGAAGTTTAGTTCATACTATAGTAATTAAAGTTCAATTCGAACATCGATAGTCGCTACTATAATGACGTCATGAACCTACTAAAGATCAACGGTGGGTCAGAGCACCGTTACTCTAGTAGCTTATCTGGTTCCCTCCTCTAGACCTATCTAGCAAGATGGGTTGAAAATCTATCAATAGCGTCAAAATGATTTTATTTTACAAAATAAATCGTTGATGTGTTCTATTGGCGGTCCCTCTTATTCGTAATTGTTAATTGGAGTAGTCTGTGCAGTTTATGCACCCCCTTTTGTCTATGATGAAGAATTGAGGCGGGACTTACAGGGCTATTCACTTTGTTTACTTGACAACTAATTAAAAGGGAGCAACTGTAGCCATTCAGGTGTAAACGTACGCACGCATCTATTACGTAAGATCTTTAGTAGGAACTTTAGTTCTATTCAAAGTGGGCCAATATCATTCCAATTGTGCCAGATGGTTCATATTTGGTCAATCGTGGCATGATTAATAAAGTTATAAAAATAAATCTGCAGTGTTTTTATACATGCGTATGTACAAGCTACATGTCAAATTGACCCAGAAGTGTATGCAACACGCCATGATCCCAAAATATATCCTCACACCAAATTTAGGATTCCTACCTCAAATTATATACAGATATGCTCTGAGCTCAACCTTGCTAGAGCAGAAACCAGAGGTCAAGGTCACAGTGACCTGGAGACATTTGGTGACTCTCCAGGGTCCAAGATGTATCTACATACCAAATATGGAATGCTACCATAAATAAAATAGGCAATCTGCTGTGGGTGCATTTTTTCAAGAACTGACTCCTGAGATCAAGGTCACAGTGGATGAAAACAGTGAGCGACATTCCATGACCACAACATATATCCAAAAATTGAATTTGGGGGTTAATATGGCATATAATATGAGACATGCGCTTACAGGGTTCGCACAGACCTGGAAAAATTTGGCCTTGGTCCTGGAAAAAAGTGCCTTTTGTCCTGGAATTGTCCTGCAATTTTGTCAAATCATCCTTGAAAATATGAATTAGTCTTTGAAAAATATAAAAATACAACTATTCCTTTCAGATTTATGGGATGCGCTAAAAAACTGTGTGAAAACCGCAAAAAAACTGAATGAAAATCGCTAGATACACGTCAAAGAGCGAGGTGCAACTCGTATTCTATTCTATTCAATTTGTGCGGTAGTCCCGGTTTTTATCACCAGTGTCAGAATCAAAGAAATGGAGTGCGCCTATTCATTTCGCCGCTTCTGACTGAAAAGTGCACTTTAAAACGTTGTGTTTTACAAAATTGGGAAGAAATTGAGTCCTTGAAAAATGAAAAAGTCCTGGAATAGTCCTGGAAAAGTCCTGGACTTTTGTTTTCCCATTTCCCATTTCTGTACGAACCCTGTCTTTAGTTGCTGTCGGTGAGTTGTCTTGTTGTTGAACTGTTTTGTTCCCATAACCACGACCGTTATGCTAACAGTTTGTTTATATAAATAGACAAAACAGGTAGAGGGTATCACTATTCCGACAGAAATGCTTGCGGCGAGAGCGCCGCAAGCAAAAATATGGTGTCTCCAAACATTATGCTGGCTTTCAGGTGAGCGATCCTTTCCCATTGGGCTTGTTGTTGTTTCGAGTCGACAACTGGCGCCAAAACGGCTATAAGCAATCTGGAACAGTGAAACTGTGTTTGGAAAAGGCATCTGAGTCGGCTGAGGCTAAAAACGGCTTAAAGCATTCCGGAACAGTATAAACTTGTTTCCAATTGGCAACTGGCATTAAAACGGTTATACGCATTCTGGAACAATGCAAACTTTGCTTTGAATTGGCAACTAAATCGACGGCAATTGGCGTTTGAAACGGTTATAAATATTCTGGAACAGTGCAAACTGTGTTTCAAATCGGGAACTGGCATTAATAACGGCTTCTGGAACAGTTAACGTTTTTCCAAATTGTCAACTGAATCGACAACTGGCGTTTAAACGGCTATAAGCATTCTGGAATAGTGAAACTGTGTTTGGAATTGCCAATTGAATAGGCAATCAGTTATCGGTTGCCAATTTGGATTTTTTTTTATAGAATCGGCAATTGAATTGGCAAATGCAGAACTTTAAAAACGGCTTTTAGCATTTTTGAACAGTGCAAACTTTGTTTCGACTCGTGAACTGAAGTTGCCACTTGCTAATTTGGATTTTTTAACCATCAACTGAATTGGCAACTGGTGACTGCAGTTAATATTCTGGAACAGTGTAAGCTTTGTTTTCAGCAATTGGTAACCAGATTCCATTTGCCTATTCGTATTTTTTTGTGTTGAATCGTCAACTGAATTGGCAACTGACGCTAAAACGACTAATATCATTCTTGAAATGTGCAAACTATTTTTCAAATCGTCAACTGAATTGACAACTGCCGATTCGGATTTTTTTCGAATCGTGAACTGAATGGCGTTAAAATAACCTAAAAATTTTCGAACAGTGCAAACTTGTTTCAAATTAGCAACTGAATCGACAACTAGCAGCTAGTTGCCAACACCGATTTTGTCAAATCGTCAACTGAATCATCAACAGGCATTAAAAACGGCTATGAGCATTCTTAAACGGCGCAAACTTTGTTTAGAACCTGCAACTGAATCTGCAGCGAGTTGCCAGATGCTGATTCGTATTTGTTTAATTGAATCGTTAATTTAATTGGCAACTGGCGTTGAAATAATAAGAAGCATTCTTGAACAGTGTAATATTTGTTTTGAATCAGCAACTGGCAATTGTCAACTGGCTGCTAGTTTTATGTTCGTACACTGTAAAAGCTACGATAAAGTTAACACTGAAACATATGGAAGCTTAGCGGCTACATCTTTTGGTGAACACGTGCACATTCTATCCTACTACAATAGAATGAGATCAATACAATCTAACAGAACATAGCCTTTAAAGTCGCTGAAAAGGTTACACAAAGACCTGGCCTCAAGGTTATAAAACTTGAGTACAGTCTTAGACTCAAAATAAAGCACAATGATTGGCTGCTAGCGGACACATGTCCGCAAGCAGCCAATCATTGCGCTTTATTTTGAGTTTGAGAATGAACTTAAGCTTTATAACGTCGAGGCCAGATGTTATTAAGTTGCCAATAGACATTGTGCCATGTGATAAGAAGACTTATCACATATGTTTAACAAATTCTTTAGACCAGGCGTATACAGCAACCCGAATGCCTAGTAAGTAAGAAGGCAAATATCAGGAATCGATACAATTGGGAACCACACCTGAACCAGGAAACCACATTGGAAAGTGACAAAACACAATAAAACATCACATACAAGAGAGCCAAGAGGCCAGCCCTTTCCCAGCAGGTAACCACAAGGCTACAAACAACAGACAAGAAAACATGACAAACACGAAAAATAAATAACAAAAATGATTCACAAAAGAAGGTATTTTTCTGAATCAATATAATTGAACCGTGGCATGGGATTTCCAACAATATGGTATGTGCGACCAGCAAAGCCTCATATCAGCCTGCGCATATGCGCAGTCTGATCAGAGCCTTATCTAGTCGCTTGAGTATCCTATGAGTGTTAAGCTACTGACTGAACATCATTTGGAGTTTCTAAGCCTAAAAGAAGGCTACACAGGCTCGTCTGAATCTACACTTGTCAAAATACCACATTGTCGGAAATCACGTGTCACGGCTCATATCTATTGTGCGAGCTGAGACTCTGTGGATCCGCACTCTCCTGAGTGTCCACTGAGTGCTTACAGATCCATCATGTACTGGAGTTTCGGGATTTTGTTGATCAATTTGAATAATTCAAACTTCGATGCGAACACCTGGACTAGTTTTTTTATCCAGCTGCCTGTATAGTTTAACAGGGGTCTATTTCAGCTTTTAGATCGAACTTTCGTGCCCTAATTTTAATCTTATTACACTTTCTGATTTATGATTTTAGTATGTTGAGTCAGGGCATTGAATTACCTACCCAGCTGTCATAAGTACTTTTTTCAGTTAGCGGATCAAATTAGAAGTCATTATTAGTTCACCTGAGCCATTGGCTCATGGTGAGCTATTGTGGTCATTGGATGTCCGTCGTCCGTCGTGTGTCGTCCGTCGTGCATTGTAAACAATTGCTTCTCCTAATAAACTACTAGCTGGATTTTTACCAAACTTGGCAGGAATCATTCTGATATGGCCCTCGTTAATAATTGTTCAAATAGTTATGGTCCATTGCATATCTAGGTCACCCAGGCTAAAATTGATTTTCGAGATGAAAACTAAAATAATCTTTTGTCTAAAACCACAAGGCCTAAAGCCTTGCTATTTGGTATGTAGCATCATCTAGCAAACCTCTACGAAGCTTGTTCAAATTATGCCCCTAGGGCCAAAAATGTGCCCCCCGTGGGTCACATTTTTTACGTAGGCTGTTATAGGGAAGTATGAAAACTTCTTCTTGTCTGAAATCACAAGGCATAGAGCATTGATATTTGGTATGTAGCATTGCCTAGTAGACCTCTACCAAGTGTGCACAAATTATGCCCATGGGGTCAGAAATTGGCCCGTCGGGATGTCACATGTTTTACATAGGCTTATATATGGAAAACATGTAAAAATCTTCTTGTCTGAAACCACAAGGCCTGGAGCCTTGATATTTGGTATGTAGCATCACCAAGAAAACCTCTACCATATTTGTTCAAATTATGTCCCTGGTGCCGAAAATGGCACTTCCCGAGGTTCACATGATCTACATAGGCGTATATAAGGAAAACATGAAAAATCTACTTGTTTGAAACCACTAGGCATAAGGCCTTGATATTTGGTATGTAGCATCATCTGCTGGACTTCTACAAAGATTTTTTTTTAAATTATACCCCTGGTGCCTAATGGCATGTAGCATCACCTAGTGGACATCTGCCATGTTTATCCAAATTATGCTCCTGTGGCTAAACATGGGCGCGCTGCAGGGGTAACACAGGCCTATATAAAATCAACTGTTTTCAGAATATGGTCATGGTGTATATCGAATTAAAGGGAATGAAGCATATCAACGGGGAGCATTCTGCATTACTTTTGACCTGCAACAAGCGAGTATCCATCTTGAAAACCATTTTTTGTAGCTGCAAGACAGGTTTTACTGCATTTAAGTATTTTTTTTTATTCCAAAGTAACATAATACATTTTAAAAACCTTTGATAACAAAGTGTGATCATTTTTCCTCGCGATAGTTAATGGTTTTCATTCTTGTTTTTAAAGATTGTGATATGCGAATATACATTTAATCAGCTATAGAAATAAACAATCTGGAAAAACAGATCCTTTAGACATAGAGAGAACCTACAATATAAGGAAACAGCAGACTCGGTTTTATTGAGTCTGTTCATGAGAACAAATGGAAAGTGCAACATTTCTCACGCCCCCTAGCACAGGCTTAAGCGGTATTCTGCTTTCCGCCAGAACCCAATATTCCTGAAGGACCAGAATATGAAAAAAAATATCAACACTACATCGATGTACGGGGAGAAACCTATTTCTGTTAATAAGGTTGAGCTTAGCAATTGATTTACCTGTCAACAAGTTATGTTTGTGTCCGTTACGCCAGGCAAAAACCTTCACTTAACCAAATTAGTTTCGTAAAACTCATCAACGTAAAACATTCAGTATATAATCTAGCCTTAATATTTCCTAATAGTGAAGAACTCTCAGCAACTCAATTCCTAAGCATCTGCTTATAGAGGCCAACACGCGTAATAATCAAACAACTCGTCGCTTCAGTGCTATAGTGTTCTAAGTGACATTTTGGTCAAAAATGAGTTATGCATACCGTCGGAAAGGGGATCAAATATTGTATCTACTGGTGAATGTTGCATTTGCCTATCTCCTCCCAGTTGGCTTAAAATCGCTGTGCTTTTCTGTTCTATCTACAAAAAGACAATTTCGTTCAGTGCTATAGTGTTCTAAGTGATTTTCATCCAATGGCCAATGGTGATTATGTCACGTGACTGGGTGAATTCAGTGTCATACTGTTCTATCTACCGAAAATTACTTCCCTTGGAGAAAATGCTAAAATTACAGGTACCTCCCTTATCTAAACTTAAATTTCCTAAATTGAAGCGGTTTGTCTGTGTTATGACGAACTAATGGCTATATCGGCTACTTTTAGGTCCGAATAATCCACTCAGCCAAAAATATTATGCAAATTGATCCATGGACAGATAATAAGCTGTTGAAACAGATTACCTCCCTTACACATATTTAAACTGCTTTAATTGGAGTAATGTGTCGATGTAATTACAAATCAATGGTTAAATCTGCTAGTTTAAGATCCAAATAATCAGTCCAGCCTAAAATATTATACAAATTGACCCCTTTGACTGAAAAATTATTTATAGAAACAGATTACCTCCCTTACGTAAATTTTAATGGCATAATCCGTGCAGTATGTTACTATTATGCCAACCAAATGACTTAATATGTTACTTTTATGTACAAATAATCATTTCTGTGCAGACTAGTATATGAATTGGCTCCATAAACAGAGTAATAAGATGTAGGAACATATAGAAAAACTATAGCACTGAACGCAGAAGGCGATTTTAGGGCATAATGTTCTATCTGCAAACTGTAAAATGCCCATAAATTCCATATTACTGTAAAACTTCCTTCAAACCAAGGTCATTTACACTGTATGTACATGTTTAACCCTCTGGTATGATTCAAAGGTCTGTGATAAACGAGGCATAAAATTTCAGGATGCTAAAATTTTCAAACTCATTTTTCTCAAAACTTCTGCAATGGTAGATAGAACACTATAGCACTGAAGCGACGAACTGATAATTTACAATTAACAAGTTGGTTGCCAAGGACATCTTGTAAACCAGAGTCATTCATTTTAACCAGGAGCCACAAGCAAAGGTAAAGGTTATTCGATATGCAATTAAGGCAGAGTTCAGTGGCGGATCCAGAGGGGCTCGAACCCCCTCCCCGCCCCCAGTTTTAACATATCCTATGAAAATGAAAATAATTTGGTATCAGTGAGACCAAATTATTTCACTTTCATGGGATATTTAAAAAAGGAGATAAAATCAGCAAAGCGAACCCCACACCTTTATACAAATGAACCCCCTTTTCAGAAATCCTGGATCCGTCCCTGGAGTAAAATCACCTTAACCTAATAATCTAGAGGTGAACACCTCAATAGCATCGACTTGATTATTGCCAGATAGAGACAAAATGAATTCTCTCTGCTAACAAAACAAAGTCAAATCTGCAACAAGAGGAACACCAATATATTCCATTGGAAAACCAACTATTTGTCTATACAATTTAGAACCAAATTATTATAAATATGTTTTCTAACTGACACAAGTGAGTGCGTCAGCAACTTGCAGACAAGATCACAAATTATAATATTTCGGTCGTTCAAAAGTGAATAAGTACGTCTCTCATTACAAGCCAAATAATGCGAACCCTATCTATTAAATTTGTGTTCAATTACTAGAAACTAGAAAACCATTATACTTAAATTTATTTAAAAAATCACTATACTTTTGGATAGACAAAATACTTGTACCATTCATCTTATAAACTTGTTCACAATATTTTATAACATAACTGATAATCTAATAGGGACAAGGAATTAAAAGTATAGACAGCTTAGTATTCTGAGATTCCTGATATGATTTAGTAGTCCTCAATGTGAAATGAGACTTGTCCCCTTTTTGTATCACAATTTGTATTTACTAGGATATGATACATCAATTCGTGCGAACCAAACATGTTTTGTCTTGATCAACATCAGCAATAAGGGTGAGCTTGGTACCATAAAATTAGTTTAAGCCCTCCAGTAAGTACTTTTTATTGGCCGTTCCAAGGCGGTGCTTTTTGTTTGGATCCTTTTATCTATTATGGCTGTCTTGTCTGTCCATTTCAGCCTTGTGGTCATCTGCTGGGAAATGGCTGTTTTCTTGTGTTTTTGTCACTTTTCGATGTAGTGTCCTCGGTCGGATGTGGTGCTTGATTGTATCGATTCCTGATATTTGCCTTCTTCCTTACTTTGTCTTTGGCTGGGCCCACCGTGGCTGAATTTGAGGGTTTCTTTAGCTCTGACTATTTGTGAGTCATCAGCCATTTGTTTGTTTCATCATAGTGTAGTAATTTGATTAGACTGAAACTCTGTGATGATGCTTTGCATTAGTTAGGAAGCCTCTATGCGAACTAAACAGGTTTGTGTTTTAACAGCAACGGGATCTATGGCGATGATTAAGCACCAGTAAAATATATTTATGTTTTGGCTGCTGTCCGTTCTAGGGCGGTGGTTCTGTTGTTGTTGATTCATTATCAAATGTACCTCACATTGTTTGTTGGGGTTCTGTGTTTAGTCCTTGTTTTGTCATGCATTAGTTAGTGTCCTTTCTAGTTTTGCAGTTTTGCAATCATCTTGACGAGGCAGCGAGAACTAGTTGCTTTGATTTAGTTGTTATCCTGAGGTCTTGTGACTGTTAGTGTTCTTCCTCGCGGTGCCGCGTGTTTGTCTGCAGTATGTGATTGTGGTATTGCCTGATCATACTCACTTGCTTCAAGAAATCACTTTTAAGAGCCAACATTTTGGCGTAGTATGCGTATTTTTACTTGTTGTTCTTGTCATAACCGCCTGCTACGAAAAACATATCTGAAAATGCCGTCTGCTGAAGTCGTCTGCTGAATATAAATGCCTTCATCAAGGACTAATTCCGGCTTACAGACAACCAATATGGACCCTGACCCGGCTGTTCCTAGGAGAACAGTCTGATCTGGGTCCACACTATTTGCTACAGAGATGTTTTAAATGACCAGCAGACGACATGCAGCAGACGGCATTTAGTCGTGATGCTGAAGCAAAAATGTGTGAACGTTTCAATTGTATTTTCTGTCGACTACTGTATTAATTCAATGGGATTCCCCACTATTATCAATTGGACCAGTCTATTTTCGTTTTAAGGGTTGGAAGGTGGTATTTTTAACTTTTATTAAATCAAATAGAACATTATGTAAGCAAACAGTGGAGAACCCGATCAGGCGATGTCTGATCTGGGTCTGCATCGTTTGCCTACGTCCCACAAAAAGGACGCTAGGCTTAAACGATTTAATAAACAGTGTAAACCCCGATGCGTCATACGGCATTTCATCTCGTTCTTCACTGTTTGTAAAAGTATCCGTTTAAAGATTTCCAGTGTACAAAAGGATAAGCCCGCTTTAAACATTTCAATCAGGAGATCTGAAGGACGAATATATTAAAAGAAATAATATACATATTGGTCAGGATTTTCACTGTTTTGTATTGGTTTTTATTTGAAAATGAATAAAAAGGAATACAGCCCTAAAATTTGAAATGTTAAGTAGGGAAACCCCATCTTCCATAACTGGGTAAGGTTACATAGTGATAAATACAACCAAGTAACATTTTAATAGTCCCGTACCGGATAGGTGGCAATCGAAAAAGTTAATACTATCGACGAACGTAGCTCGAAAATCGTTAGAAACAGAGCACAACTGTCGAAAACACTGTTTCTAACGATAGCGACAAATGACAATCGAAAACTCTGTTTCGGCAATCGAAAACTCTGTTTATAACTATTTTTGATCCCCGTTTGTCGATTGTTAAGAGCGTTTTCGATTGCCGCCTATCCGGTGTGGAGATGCGATGGGGGCTTAAAAGAATAGTTCCAATATAATGATTATTTTAAAGAACCCTCTTCATATGTCCTTTAGAAAATGATTCGGAAAATAATAACATACAATTATGTAGTCATTTTCCGTTCTTTTCCAGGGTACTTGAATCACGTTCGACGTGCTGGTGACATGGTCGTCTTTATTCACTGCCCAGAAATATATGACTTAAAAGAAGCACGTAAGTATACAGGCCTACTGCATAGGGCAAAACAATTTAGCGTAAAATTGCGATTTTTTCTTCTTATCCATCAGTTTAAGCATGTGTTTTGACGGTTCTTTTGAGTACCCAGAACATATGTTTTGGTTGAGAAATAAGAAAAAAAATCAGATAAGCATTCGCTACTGGGTAATTGTGCATGTTTTTGTTGTTTGCTGATACATGTATTTTTCAAGATCAACATTTTTGAAAAGGTTCTTTCAGGAATACCACCAGGGTGTTCAACAGTTTGGATCCAGATCAGGCAGACTTTTGGTCGGGCCTGATCTGGGCTCAAACTGCTTGCAAAGGTTGTCAGCAGACGACACTAGAAGTCAGAGTTTCGTGACGCCTAATTTATCGAGAGAAGCCACGAATGAGATATACATTTTTCACTTCACGATTTGAAATACATGCATATTCATGACAAAATTTGAATTGTTTTTTGTTTATTTTATACCACTAAAGATATTTAGAGAAAAAAAGCTGCCAAAATTGGGAACGGGTGGTTATTTGGCCATACAAATATGCATGAAAACAAAAGCGGATGTACTGTGTTTTCACAATGTATAGTTGACTGTTTGGTCTAAAAAATGCAGAGTAAAAACATGTGAAAGAAAGGTTTTTCATGTCTAATGTTTTGTCCCTCTCTTCTTTCTTCCCCGTTTTCATATTTGTTTCATCATGCTTCTTCCCGTCAAGCGCGCAGTCCACGTTAAAGTGTAGGATCGTATTGTTTAGAAAGTCAAAGTCTTCAGAGTCACAAGTGGTAACACCACCATCACCAACAACATCATCAGAAAGAACAATAAAAAACTGCAAAAACTTGTCATTCGAGATCCCCAAATAATGCATTGGCGTACATGTAGCTCCCATTACGTACTTACGCACGTGCGTACTAAAAATGATAACATTCAAGAGAGGCCACCTAATGTGGCAAAAGCGATTTCCATGCCGTTTATTTTAAGGAACAACTCTTAAAGGAAAGAATTCTCTCCTTTTTGGAGCAAATTCTTTCCTTTAAGAGAAGTTCTCATTATGAAAAAGGACGCAATTGAAGAGAATCACTGTTTGATACAGAAGTCTCCCTATGATGTGAGTAACTTTTTTTTAACTCTTGCTACGCCATTGTAATTGGTTTAAAGAGACTAGATCTGTAACTATGAAAATTTTTCGAAAAAAAAAATATTTTCTTTTTAAATCATTTGTAAAAATAGAATTAAGTTATGTTTTCACAATAAATATGTTCAGCTGAAAGCAGCATGGAACAGTAAATTATCTAATAAAAACGGGTGATTTTTTTCTTGTTAGGAATTATTTACGTCCCTCCAGTAATTCTAGACAGTTGATTTTTAACATAAATGCTGTTGTTTTGATAGATATAATTTGTTGAAAGTTATGAAAATGGTAAAATGTTTACCTGAATTTGAGTATTTTTACTGTTTTCTTGAAAAATAGAAACATTATTTCCAAAATTAGAATATCAAAAGTTACAGACTATGCAGCTTAAAGGGGTGGTATGAACTTTATTCTAAGCTGAGTTTAATAAACTGGACCTTGGACTGAAACCCCTCACATATGTCGACATATTTTCAGATCTAGCCGAGAGACAGATTAAAGAGAGGCAACATCAAGCATCCAAACTAGAAGAAAAGTTTCTGAGACTACTCGAAGAATCGGGAACACAGGTATTATGATAACGTCACAACAGATACAAATAATCAGGGGTGGATCCAGGATTTCTGGAAAGGGGTTCATAAATATAAAGCACGGCCATCAGGTGTACACTTTATCACTGTGCAAGTCCGTCTGCCCGTTCACTTTGCTTTTCACGAATTCCTTCTGGCACCGGACGTTCACTACGGGTCGTGCATATTACAGCCAGTTGATTTTATCATGGAAGTAAATACTACACACCCGGTTCCCGATCAGACTGCTCCCATGGAAGCAGTCTGATCGGGTCCATATTGTTTGCAATAATAGGCTACATAAGAACATTAGCAGATGAAATGAGCAGACGGAAAAAGAAGTGATGTGCGGGAAGGGTTTATATACATGTAACTAAAGTGTTGGACCCAGCTAAAGTGTAAGTCACCAGTACATGTAGCGTTTTTCGTTTGTTTTGGTGTCATTGGCAGCATCGACTCATTCTATCATGAACAATTTATCGACTCATTCTGGTATGAGCATTGATGCATATTCGAGATCTTATAAGACTTTTTTTCTGTATTTGTCTATCCCACACCGGACATACGGCTGAACGACGCTGATACGAACCAATGTTTGCCACTTTAACAATACTTTTAGGTCCTCTGACTGCTGCTCTATTTTTGCTATTTTTCAGTGTGTTTTGTTTTTCAGACTAAATATTGCTTGACATTTTACTAATCGCTTGCCAGCAGGTGACTGGCGTGGGATACTAAGTCTTATTTGGCTTACTAAAGTCAACGATTTTCTTTGTTAACCCATAAAGCGCCACTTATAATTTGCAAAAGACGACAATTTCAAATTTTGCTGCTTTTTCAAAAAATAATAAATAAGGCATGGTGTTACATGAGAATCGTCTGCACAGGCGATACTCATGAATTATCATACCTTATTTTTTGAAAATTATGAAAGATGTCGCAAAATTTGTCGCTTGTTGAAGTCGTGATTGACACTTTAAGGGTTAACTATTTGTTGCGACTGCAGTAGATGACAAATTGTGTGCCTGTTTCTGGACTTTCAGGCTATATGATAAGGCTTATCATTTCATATAAATCGCCTGCCGACAGACGGTTCACATGAATCATAATAAATCAAGTTAATATACCAGGAAATTCCTCAATCACACACCGCAGATCCACGACACCATGAAGAAGAGGCACAGAACACTAACAGTCACATTTCACTACCACCCGCGTATTTGTACTTATCAAATTCTCGTTGAATACGCAGGTGATACGCACTGTATTTTCAACGCGAATTCCAAATAGCCAGTCCAAGCTCGTTACCGATAACGCGTTGAACTGCAGTGTAACGCATTAACCTGTCTACCAATCGATTTACATAAAATGTAGCTGGTCTATCAACGCGAATCAACGTGCAGCATCGCGAATCAACGCATTCCGCATTGAAATGCAATTCAAATTGTACGCGCATACAACGTTTAGGAAATGCGCACGAAACGCGAATTTGCAGTACAAATACGCAAGCGTTAGTGTACATGAAAAGGATTTTAAGTAAAACGAATAGCCAGCTCTCTTCCCCAGGCCTTTAGGCTTTCACAAGAATCAATAATATTTGAATCTTCTCGAACCAAAACTCTTTACCTACCAGTGGCATCTTTTGTACGCTGCTTATAGCCTTTGTTAACAGTTTGGGCCCAGATGAAGCCCGATATTAGGTTAAACTGTTTGACACTCGGATGGTATTCCTGAAAGATATTTTTTTGAAAAAGTAAATTTTGAAAGCAATCTGCAGACCGGACTTCAAACATGAAAAATGTCCTACCATGCAAATACAGTGAAAACTTTTTATAGTGACATTCTTTAAAACAGCTTAAATTTAAATTTATTACAACAGAAACTCAGTTTAACGTCAAATTATTTGGGGACAGACAGTGTCGTTGTAAAGAGGGTTGAATGTAGTTAAATTTGAAAATGTATTCTCGATGCAAATAGGAACTGCTTAAAATTCCATATAACTATCTATTATTTTCAGGTAGAGGGAAAAGTTCGGACCAGCTCGGGTAAACCCGGAGAAGTCGTCTGCAGGGTAGCGCAAGAAGAAAAAGCCACCATTATAGTATGTGGGACCCGCGGACAGGGGAAGATTAGGAGAACCCTTATTGGGTCCGTCAGTGATTATATAGTACATCATTCCTGTGTGCCGGTGCTTGTATGTCGACCAAAACACTAGGATCACAAACTTGAAACAATTTTTGCCAAATAGTTTGTTTGAGAAAATGCAAGTCCTTGACTTTGTAAAATAGTCAATAATATGAACTCATTTGAACTCACCCAGTTACCATGACAACTCAGAACTTCATTATTTCCCCCACAATGCCATTCAGATTCATGCGCGGATCCTGAAATTTTTGTCAGAGGGGGTCCAACTTTGACTTTTTTACGTTTTTATTTTACTTAAGTAGCTCACCTGAGCCGAAAGCTCAATGTGAGATATTGTGATCGGTCATCGTCCGTCGTGCGTCCGTCCATCCGTTTGTAAACTTTTTCTTTAAACGACATCTACTGAACATCTGTTCCAAATTTAAAATAACTTCATGTGAAGGTTCCCCATAGTGCCCTCTACCAAAATTGCATAAATGGTTTTGCTCCACCGAACACAAGGACCGCCAGAGCTCCAGATAAGAAATCTTTTAAATGACATCTCCTCCTGAACCACTTGTCCATATTTATAATTATTTCACAGAATTGTTCCTTATGACGCCTTCTACCAAAATTGCACAAATGGTTTCACTCCACTCAACAAAGGGGCTGCTTGAGCTCTAGTTAAGAAATGTCTTTTAATGACATTTTCTCCTGCACCACTGGTTCAAATTCAAAATAATTTCACAGAATTGTTCCTCATGATGGCTTCTACCAAAATCGCACAAACAGGTTCGCTCAGCTTAATACAGGGTTCGCCAAAGCTCTAGATGAAGAATGTCTTTAAATGAAATCTCCTGAACCACTGGTCCAAAATCAAAATAATTTCAAAGAAATGGTCCTCATGTTTCCCTCTATCAAAATTGATCAGAAGATTCAGCTGGGCTGAACAACATGGCTACCACAGCTAAATACAGAAATGTCTTTAAACCATATCATATCTCCTTAGCAACAGGCCAAAACATCATCTACTCATGTGCCAGGACTCAGGTGAGCGATCCAGGGCCCTAGGGCCCTCTTGCTTTATTTTATTTTTTTAGTTGATGAGAGAGTCCAAATATTACTATAAGCGGACCATTGTCGGCCCACCAGCGAAACGCCATTTACTTGGCGTTTCGCTGGCGTGCCGATGATGGCCCAAAATTGAATGCTGGCTTGGTAGCTTTGTGATTTTTCAGGGAATCCGGACCAGTTTTGCTTAGAAACAATATATTTTGTGATACCCCCCCCCCCCCCTGGTCCTGACCCCCTCTGGATCCGCGCATGAGATTTGAGCACGTACATGACAAAATCAAATTGACACGTCGAGAGAACGATGAGCGTAAAATTGTGAATATTTTCTCAACCATTAGTTGAACCATAAGTTTTGGATGCTTAAAAGAACAATCTCATTGAGTCGCTTCTTTTGAGTACCCACAACATATGTTTTGGTTGAGAAACAAGAAACTTATCTAGGCCCTGAATTAGTGTAACCATTGGGTGCCTAGCGAGGCCTCTGATCGGACTTGGTCGATGCCCAGTAAGATCTGATTCTTTGTTAAGCAAAAGGGTCTGTCTTTTGGTTTTGCTGTGCGGTGGTTCATTCTCAATGGCACGTGGCAAATTTATTTGAGATGCATCACTATTAGGATTAACGATGGATCTTAAAGTGTGCCAAGTTCATTGAGCGCTCGCTTTTTCTCAAGCAAATGCGTTTTGTCGGAGCATTTAATCATGTAATAGTGTTTTATGAGAATAAAATATTCCGAGCTAGTATTTAACATGTCTAACAAACCATTAATGCATTATCCATATAGCGCCTAAAACTTAACCCATATATAAGCATAGCATCATTTTTAAAGGACATAGGCCAACAGTGCAGACCCAGGTCAGACGCCGCAATATACGGCGTCTAACATGGTATTTATTTGCCTAAAGAATGTTTTATAAAAAACGAAGGAAATTTATATAAAAATGCCACCAAATACTGCTAAAATTGGAAATAGACCCATCCAATTGATAAGGGTAATAAAGTGTATTCGCCTTGAATGGATTAGTACATAATACGGGCCAGACTATGACACAATGCTATTCATTGCATAAATGCGCAAGTCTTTCTTTATAGACACGTACAGTGTAAAATGTAAGTTTACAACAAAAGAGGTCGCAGCTGAGCTGCCTCCCCTTTTGGTGTATTAAACTTACTTTCCAAGTAAAACGACTTAATGCCAACATTTCTTTAGTGATAGATGTAAAACATTTGCCCTGTTATTATTGTAGTTCATTTTCGGGTCAATACAAATAGACAGAACATATATTTTAAAGCAATGGAAATGTTACACCAACATCAGTGGCAGCTCAGCTGCCTCCAAATTGGGTGTCAAGTTACATTTACTTTTACAGTGTACCTATGAGCAGTGAATGCGCTAGCGAGAATGCCCTAACTCGTCTCAGCCATCCCTTGTCAGTACCAAAATCTCATAAAAGTGATACTATAATCGCATACAGTCTTTTTATTAAAACACATACAGTAAAATCTGTGTAAAATGGTCACCCAAAGACAGACAAAACAAAGATCTTAATGACAAATGGTAGCTTAATAAAGGGTGAAAGTAATGCAGAATACGTTTGACCTGCATTAAGCGATAATTGGTCTTGAAAACCAATTTTGATCTTTTTGAAAGTGGCCGTTTAACATATGTTTTACTGTACCTTTGCAGCTGGTCAGTGGGGCTTAATTTCCTAGTTTTTGCCTGAGATCAGCGAAGGCTTTGCGTGCTTGTAGGAGAACGCAGGCACGTCTGAGTCATTGCGTGTGATAAATAACATTTCCTGTTCTGAATCACAAAGAATGTATAAAGATATAATATCATTTTTTGTTTAAGTTGTGATAACTGTAGAATATATATTTCTGCTGATCTCATGGGTGCAAGGTTTCAGTATTATTTCCTGAATTCAGGATTTTATGCTGACTTTTCCTCAAAATTCTGAAGACAGACTACATTAATATGACACTGGAGGTAGTCACAAACAATTTAGGCCTATATTTACTTGTATGAGATTTTAATACTTATTGCACATGCGTGAAGTTGTATGCTGGGTCGTTCATGCTGTTATTGTTGTCTGCTGACTTTTTCAAAATTATTCTTTTTAAAAAATCATTTTATCACACCATAAGCGTGTCATGCGGCTTGGATCCAGATCAAGGCCGATATTCTATAGGCCCTTATCTGGGTCCAAACTGTTTGCAAAGGTTATTAGTAGACTGCAAGAAACGTTATTTTTGAGCTTAGCCTTCTTAATATACACCCATGTATTTTGTGTGTGCTAGCACTGAGGGTTTTAGCGAAACTGCGCAATGACGCAGGCTCACCTGAGCCATCGTAGCTCGTATTTGCGATACGCGTGATAATATCCTATGTTGGCCAATATTTGAGACTGTTTAGAGACAATGTCAGATTTCATGGACTCTCAGGGGAGCCTTGTTCGCGACATATCAGTGACCGTCTGGCTCTAATCATGTTATCATGGTAAGAATTGTTTTTGGAATTCAACTCCAGACGTCAGTTAAGCAGATACCAATGTCATACCTTAGCCATGTTCCCGCCGGTCTTGACATATGTCGTCTGCTCTCTCATTTGCTTTTTTCTAAGATAGCCTGTCATCCAATATGGACCCAGGTAGACTACTCCCTTGAGTCCCTTAGTAGCAACATGTTGTTTGCTTCCATGATATAATCTTGTCTGAAGTGCACTTGAATATAAAGCAGACGTAAAAAGCAGATGACATTTTCAGGACAAAAAAGGGTCAAACAATAAAAAAAAAAGTGGGGAATGCATTTATAAACATTGGAGTGTGTGTTTTGTATAAACATACAACTTATATTTCCATAAGAAACATTTGCGTTTGGTCCGATTGAAATTACTTCCAAAATAACTCAACTGTATTCTTTGAGAGACAAGTAAAGATTATTTTACGTGTATTGCAGACTTTACACATGTTACATGTAAAAGTTCTATATATAATGCATAAAAAAGAGAAAATAAAAATATGTATTATTAGGCTGTATTGTTTTCTTTTTCTACCCTTCTTATTCTTATTTTCTTGGACAAAATGCCAATCTTGGGGCTCCCAAACTGTGCATTTACCGCCATCTGCACTACGCCATTGTTGGGTTCAAATAAAAGAAAATATCTCTGTGATACCTTTTTATTTTGGCGCCTATATTCTTCCATTGCAAAATACAAAAAATCATGCAATCCGTTATAATCACCTTTAGGTGGTGAGGGCTTTTAAGTAACAACGTCGCTGAATGTTTTCTTACTTACTCAATTGTTATGGTTCGTGTCAAGAGCTGAACTCGTGTTATTTGACTACGACGACGTTTCAATGTTACAATACCTTTTTTCTCTTGGTCTGTGTTCTGTGATTGTGGCATTTTCTGGTCATACTCACTTGATGATTTGTCTGTCTGAGTTTTTGCCAGTTCCGCTAATCGGTTGATTTGATGTTTCCATATGAACGTATTTCAAACGGAGAAAACGTTCACATATTCTCTAAGGGCTTTGCTACTCCAGGCGGAATTTTGTTGACCATTGTTTTCTTAAGTTGTATCATCTACCGAGCTTTTTGAAACATGCATCTGCCGGGCTTTTTGAAACATGTTAGCCCTCTGGCGGTTGGGGTGCTTGAGTGCTTCAGCATGTTAATTACGTTACCCCTTAATCTAAAAGAATGTATTTGTTTGTTTGTTTTGTTGCTTTTCGTCCCAAGTCAACAGCTATGGTCATGGCGGGACGGTCAGTTCACCTAACCACACTTTTTCCTGCGCAAGCTAGAACTAGCGGTTAACCAGTAATTCATGCACATACTTTCGCTTGTAACTGACAACAACCCTTCTTGAATGATTCAGCGGAAGGGAGGAGTATGACCGTAGAAATTATTTGACGGTCAGTTCACCTAACCACACTTTTTCCTGGGCAAGCTAGAACTAGCGGTTAACCAGTAATTCGTGCACATACTTTCGCTTGTAACTGACAACAACCCTTCTTGAATGATTCAGCGGAAGGGAGGAGTATGACCGTAGAAATTATTTTATGATCAATCTCCACGAAAGTATGGGACCGGGCCGGGATCGAACTCGCGACCCCTGGATTTCCAGTCAGCCACGCATCTATAGCCAGACATGTTACCGACAGCGCTTCGCGGCCCGGTTGAAAAAAATATAATTAAGGCTGTGAAGGTAATACTTGAACATTTCAAATTGGCAAAACAGTCCTGTAAAATGCAAAAACGGTTCGTTCCCTGCAGATATTAATGTTTTTCGAAGTTATTTAGACACTTTATGGTGTCATTTACGTTACATTTTAACTACACCTTATAAAATATATTTGTTTTCTAGTGTCTCTTATTTTTGGTACAATGGTTTCGTCTGTGATCTGTTAATGTGTGGAACATTCAAATCCTACTTTTTCATAACAGTTTTGGTTCATTGGTTTTTGAAATATGACAGTTTTTACCTAGGCGAAATGTGAGTTATGTCGTAGATTTCTCTGTCTAGTTTATAAAGGCCTTGCTTAAAAAGTATGCACATTGCAGTACACCTTGTTCTCGAGGCCTTGTTACGGACAGAAAAAAGCAACAAAAAACTATGAGGATCCGGATGATATTATTTTCACCATAAACGTCTACGTGTTTAAATGTACTTGCTTATTAGTACTGGAATCTAAGAGTCATCGCGGGAAAACCTGTCTTCGGGGTTTCCGACCATGTCATGCTCAAACCAGCCTGCTCAGCTCCAGACACTAACTGGAATCTTGAAATTTTGCGTGTTACATGTTTAGCTACCGTACTGTCAAACGAGCGAATAACCATGAAAGGCGCTGGTTAGACTACGCAAATGCGCAGGCTGGTCTGCGCCTTTGTAAAATCCGGTTTAGATGCGTCGAGGTCCATATTATTAAAACATAAGACTCAAAGTATTTATGACTTTAAGTTGCTTCTAGGCGTCGCATTAGCGAGGAACTAGACAGAACATGTCAAGTTCTGTGCAGTTTTCTATATTAGAGCTTTGTCATACTCGTAAGCATGACTTAGCGGTATTTTTCGTATCCTCATTCTTCAAAGAGAGAGAGAGAGAGAGAGAGAGAAAGAGAGAAAGAGATTCGCTTTACAATATACAAAATACTAGGCCAAAAAAGAAACGCCGCATACAATAATTAAAAATAATGTGTGTTTAATGAGAGAGACAAAATTTCATCATCTGTCTATGTTTTGCTATTTAATCTTCTGCACATTTTCCCCATTGATTTATTGAGGTGAGTCAATCAAAACCAGTGTTCTGGCCCATTTTCCATTTTCCTGTTTTTCACGTGCACACTCAGTCCATTCAGATTTACATGTGTACTAACTACTGAAATCTCTAATCGAACATCCCGAACGCCTAAAAACATTTAAAACATTTGGAATTTAAGACTACACATTGCTAATTTACGGTGACAAAATTGGCACATGTGGAACGTGAAAGCGCAATAGGAATGTTAAAAGCTAACCTGACGCCATTAATAGTAGCCAAACGATTTCGGTGCCATGTTAGGACGGTTGGACGTCTTAAGAATCGTTTCCAACAAATTTGGACATCGTCACACCGTCCGCGTCCAGGACATCGATATGCTTCGCCGCGACGTCAGGATCGAGCCACCCAGACGTCTCATTTGTGTAATCGATTTTATCTGGAGTCAGTCACAGCTAGGACACCCCAAGGAACTCATAATCCAAAAATCAGGGCATAAACTGTGAGAAATCATTTCAAGAGATTTGTTTAAGGCACCCACCTCCCAACGTTTGACTGAACTTAACTTTGGTGCAGTATTTACGTCAAATTAAGGAACCCGCGGTAGTACCAACGTGAATTAAGAAACTGGCAAAGAGCATTCTCTAGCACCATTTTGCTCTAAGTTTTCTAATTACTGCATGTTTTTTTAATGAAATACATAATTGGCACAGTAAGCACTTTTCATATACTACCCAAACTTTGATAAGGATCACTTTTTATCCATCAAAATTTGCATTGTAAATGTAAAAATTCATGGCCAAGTTTGCACTCCGTATCATGCACATTGTCTTGAGCAGCAACTCGCATGCATTGCAGTACACACGAAAGTAAACACTTTGCACACCGTGCAAATTAACCCATGCACCCTCAAAATCTTGCGTAACACTGCATTCCAGTTGGCACATCAAAATTGTCATTTAAGAAATAGATTCGCGCCCGCAGTGATTTGTTGCTTAATATATCACTGGCTGGAGGTCAGTCGTTAAAGTGGATAAATCATGAGCGCGAAGCGCGAATGATTTATAAACTTAAGACTGACCGACAGACAGTGATATATTAAGCAACAAATCACTGCCAGCGCGAATCTATTTCGATTCTAACACACAAAAAGATTGAAAATATGAACGATTCCCTCAGATTCTATACAGATTTCGCCATCATGAACAGAGCATTAGAGTTTCCCGCAAAACTTTTTTGGACTGAAACACGTATTTTTACCTACGTTTTTGACGCCCATTAGTTGTAAATACGACGTTACGCCGTCTAAGTATGATGTACGTGATAGATGACGTCATTAAAAATCAAACTGGCGGCTGAATGACGTCACGTCAGTACGTGCAGTGATTAATCAACCAATAAATCACTGAGTTTAACCATTGGCTATATAGGCGAGGTGTGTTAGAATTTTCATTTTCTAACCATGAAAGGATTTAATTTGATTCCTGACCCTTACAATGCCTCGGGAACAGTTTAGAAATCGTTTAAGTCCAGAGGAAATGAATCGTGGTGTCAGAATGTTAGAATCTGGCGTTATGCAACGTCGTGTTGCTGGGATTCTTAATGTGTCACAGAGTGTGATATCCGAATGTGGATTCGTCATCTAACCCACGGAGATCCTTCACAGACATGGCGGAGGACGCGACAGGGCAACAACTCAACGTCATGACCGTTTTTATTGATTCAGTCCCGACGCCAACGGTTTCAGAACGCTGCATCCTTGAATAACGTGTTCAGGAACGGAAATGGGGTGCGCATTTCTACACAAACAGTGAGAAACAGACTCCATGAGTTCGGACTGAATGCCAGGAGATCCGCTATACACATTCCCTTGACGAGACAACACGTGCAGGACAGGTTAGACTTTTCCAGAACTCACGCCAGATGAGCTATTCCTGACTTGACGCCAGTGCTTTTCACTGATGAGTCCAGATTCTGTCTCAATTTTACTAATAGACGACAGTTGATGTGGAGAATGTCCAAAGAGAGATTTGATGAATTGAACGTGGCAGAACATGACCGTTATTACAAAGGCTCAGTTATGGTTTGGACAGGCATTGGCGTCAATGGAAACACTGACTTGTACGTTATTGAAAACGGAACATTGACAGCATTGAGGTATTGCAATGAGATCCTCGATCAGTTTGTGAGGCCATATGCGGATGCTATTGGTCCAGAATTTATTCTGATGGACGATTATGCCCATCCCTACCGTGCACACGTCACTAACGCCTATCTGGAACATGAAACAATGGTTCATATGGACTGACCTGTTCGATCACCGGACCTGAATCCAATTGAGCATGCATGGGACATTCTTCAACGTGCGATTTCAGCCAGACCTGTGCAACCCAGGACTTTACAGAAACTCAAGGATGCATTGGTTGCTGAATGGAGGCTGATTCCACAAAACCGGACACAGACTATGATTACGAGCATGCGCAGGAGATGTCGTGCCGTAATTGATGCCCGTGGACGTCATACACGTTATTAGGCAAGTTTTACACCACGAATTTGAAACAATGTGAAAATTCAGTCTTCTTGAATCACCTGTATTACGTCGAATTTTGGGGGTGCCCAGACGTTCGCTGTAGCCACGCATGGATGCGTTGACATTTGACGTTATAATTACATGAATTTTTGAATGATATATTTTCTATCATTATGTTTTAATTTGAGATTCAATTAAATCGTTTGTAAAAGTTTTATGTTGCATTAAAAACGTGATCCCTATCAAACTTTGAGTAGTATAAATAGCGGCGTTTCTTTTGGGCCTAGTATAGTTACATCAAAAGGTGAGGTGCTGTATATAATCACTGGTCAGCACAAAATATGCTAATTTATATTTAAAAACACTTTTTGTGTCTTTTCCATGGGTAGTAGTAACCAGTACTGGGCCGGAAGGGTTTATAATAAGCACCACTCGACGTCTGAAGCATATATACAAAGTAATCTGACTCCTTTGCCATTCCATGTCTTCTGACTTATTATATCATGATTGAGGATTAAATCTTCCACACCTCGCTAAGAAATTCTGTACTTTTAAGAATAATGTTTCGTTCTCATGACCTGTACCATGTTGAGTGCCATATAAGAGATTCTTTAAGGAGTATTCATGAAGATTGTCAGGGAGATAACTTCTTGTAGCTACATATGCGGGCAAATGAAAAATAGGTAATATGCACTTTCAAAACCTCCACCGTGCTGACAGGAAGGGCGTTCAACTATACTTTTTGCGATACAAGTATGCATTTAAAGCACTGAATTGCATTCGCAGTCTAGTGTGTAGGATTTGGCCTAAGCGCGATCCTACATGAAAGTAACATGGAGACAGAAGCTTATTTCTGATTAAATATCCTTTAAATGCTAAAACAGAAGTCATCTCCCTTGTCTCATTTGGAAGGCTGTTCCATGCTTTAATGGTAGATGCAAAGAAAGAGTCTGAAATAAGTTAGAATTTAATCTGGAGCTGTGAATATGATCTGCATTCCTGAGAGCAAGTTGTTTGTTTGGCCGACAATAAGGGTGATAAGATCTGAAAGATAGGATGGAGCTAGGCCATGCATAATGTTGTAGATTGTGGTAGGTTTATGCTTATTTCTCCTACTTTGGAGTGATTCCCAACCAAGTTCCATAAATAATCTGTCAGTGCTGCACAATTTTGTCGCTCCTGTGACATACATGAACAGGGTGTAGTAGCTTTTTTGATTATCCCTAACAACATCGCTATATTCCAAGAGAGGACGTATGTATGCAAAGTACATTTTTCCAAAGATTTTCTTGAAACCCTAAATTTGAGACCTCTTAACAAGTTTAGCCTTAGCTAGGATTTTCTGAGATAGATTTGACATAATCGTCACAGTTACCAGACTTAGAAAAAGACTCAGGTGCTTATGAGAAGAAGTGTTCTTAATCATTGTACCGTTCATAAAGAGGGGAGGATGGAATACAGGATTGCGCTTGCGCGAGATTATTATAGACAGTGTTTTAAGGGGATTACCAGTGACACGCCATGCAGCAGCCCAGTCAGAGATAGTTTAGCAGTTGCGCTGAATTAAAGGGCCAGTCCACAACGATATGCAAACTTGTATCATCAGCCAAAAAGCGCATAGAACATTCAATATGTTTGACTCTGTCATTGATGTAAATGAGAAATACAAGAGGGCCAAGAATCGATCCTTGTGGGACACCAGCCAAAATATGTACCCAGTCGGGTGCCTGACTATTAAAAACAGCACGTGCATACACTTAGATAAATAACTGGCAAACCAATACACAATACGATTTGAACACCCCATGCAGCGCAATTTGTAAAGTATCCCCTTGTGCCAGACTCTGTTGAAGGCCTTACTAATATCGCAAAATACTGCTCTTATTTCTTTAACTTTGTCTACAGCTTCACAAATGGTATGATATGTATGGAGTAATTGATCGATGGTTGAGTCGCCTTCCCTGAATCCAGACTGTAAGGGTGTTAAGAGTTGTTTTGTAACCATATAGTTGTATAGGTGTTTATGCACACAGCGTTCCATCGTTTTACCAACAATATTGAAAAGTGATATCAGTCGGTAATTAATAGGTAGTGATTTGTCTTTCTTTTTGTAAATCAGAGTAACGTTAGCATCTCTCCATTACGAGGGGAAGTATTCTGTTCATGGTAGTGGTTGAAAATAATTGTATATGGGTAAGCAAGAATATGACAACCTTCTTTCAGTAAACGAGGGATAATTGAGTCTGGATCTTATGCTTTTGCGCTTTTTTTACGGGCAGTCTAATCAGGACATGTTGTTGTTGATTCGTTGTTGATTGTTACTCCCATTGTGGGATTCGGTGGGTTGGGGCCTGATGCTTATCTGTAGCTGGACCCACCGTGGCTAAACTTGAGGTTTTCTTTTGCTCTGACTATCTGTGAGTCATGAGCCCTTTTCTTTGTTTCATCATGGTGTGTTAATCTGATTAGAGTGTTTCCCCATGACGATACATTGCATCAGTTAGATGGCCTCTCTTCCAGCTGAACATTTCTCCTACTTCAACAACAGCAGAATCTAGGGCGAAGATTTGGTACCAGTAAAAATGCATGTAAGCCCCCTGGTGGCTTAGGCTGCTGTCCGTTCTAAGGCGGTGGTTCTGTTGTTGTTGACTTTTTGTTTATTGTTACTCCCATTGTGGGAGTCTGTAATTGTTCTATGTTTTGTTGTGCGTTAATTTATGTCCATTCTAGCATTGCAATCATCTTGATGGGGAAGAGAGAGCTGCTTGCTTTGCTTAATTTGCCTTCCTGGTGTCTCGTGATGGTTGAGCGGCTCTTCCTCGCGGTGCCACGGGGTTGTCTGCAGTTTGTGATTGTGGTATTTCCTGATCATACTCACTTACTATTTCTGTAATAGTTCTATGTTTTGTTGTCCGTTACTTTGTGTCCATTCTAGCTTTGCAATCATCTCGATTGGGAAGAGAGAGCTGAGTGCTTTGCTATGTTTGTCTTCCTGGTGTCTCGTGATTGTTGTGTGGCTCTTCATCACGATACCACAGGTTTGTCTGTGTTATTTCTTGACCATACTCACTTAATATTTTTGTATCGTTTGCTTACATACCACATACTAAAAAAAAGTCTGGAATGCGTTAGAAAATATGCACTAGACGCAATTTTCAGGAAATGCAATAATCACAAACCACAGCTTTCTCGGTATTATAGCAAAGATGTTATGGTTTCTTGCAGAAATTAGCCTGTGCAAAATAAAAATACATCAGGAGATCAGGACGAATTAAACCCCCTAGCTCTACCCAGTTTAAATGTCGCGTATGTCAAAGGCATTATGATGAAGACCTTTAGTAGACAATAACTATAAAATAACGCATTGGACAGAAAATTATAAAATATATTATAATAATAACAATCAAGTTTTAGGAAAGAAAAAGCTAACAAATGGCTTTGGATTATTTGGAGATTGTTAAATTATTTCTACATACCGATGTTAAAGAAAAGTACATATTTATGTTACGTTCGACACATATTCTCACTTTGTCCTGATTCCCAATTGAAAGGTAGTAGTTGATTCTTATCTTCAAGTTCGCGTTGTGTTTTTCAAAGTCTCTTTAGAATTTCTAAGTATTGTAAATTTTACCAACAACTTTCACAATTTTATAATTTTATTAAATCTTCTTAAGTCCAACTAAAATACTTCTAGAAACTATCTACAACCCAAAGTTCCAAAATCTCTAAAGTCTAACCAAAGTCTAAAGCTCTGCGACTGGGTTTCATCTTATATACCATGAAGTCACGTGATAGAAGCTGACCACAGCGCCACCTAATGACATCATCACTAACCAATCATATTTCAAGTTTACTATAAAGCGCCCTCTACATAGGTAAGCTTCTATTTATATCAACCAATCAAAAGATACAATGGTGACTTATAGTCACACCAGTTGCGCAATTCCCTAAAGGTCATATGATTAAATGTATTGCACAATCCTGCCAATCAATGTCAGATTTGACATGATCTATTTATAAGGCTTATGTAATTTTACTAAACTAAGTAACATCCGTCATCATGACCTTTTGAAAGTGTTAAAACATCCCATCAGAATTGACAGGCTAATAAATATGACATTTGAGAAACAATAACAAACTGGTGTCAGAAATTCCTATAAAAACATAAACATGTCAAACACAGATGTCCACACCGCACCTGGCTGAACACCTTAGTCCTACCCAAACCAAGCATTAAAAAATATTGTAAATACCTACAGGCAATTCACAATTATTATGAACCCTCACAGACGATCCAGTGACTATTTTATACAATTCGGGAATTGAACCATGCAGAGTAAGAATTCTCGCTCTGTCCACTAAAGTAGGACTTCACACTTTGCGCAGAGTGATTCCAGAATTGTCCAGATTCCTACTTTGCACAGAACATATTCTTACATATCATTATTATCTTGTCATTGAAATGAAATGACAAGCAGTATCAGTTTCACACATTTAGGCACCTTTTATGACTGTTATATATGTTACATTTCTTTAAATACATTATTTTAGTGCAATATTAGCATTATATTAGGTTTAACTGCTAGAGGATGTAAATAATTGCCATTTGAGGGCTCAATTAAATGAGAGAAACAATAAATATTGTCTTTATCAACATAATATATAAGTAGAATAAAACTCTGACAAAAGCATTTGAGATAAAAAGGAAGAAACTTGAACTAAAACACATAAAGTGTCATTTCAATTAAGAGTGTTTTATCGAATATGTTAACTTCACATACAGAAATGCTTATTTCAATGATCAAATTATTTTTCTTAGATACTTAAATAATACACGTATCCCTACTTTTGCTACTGTCAAAGAACGAATTTGAGGTATAGTTTTATTATTTGGTATACTATATCATACAAACATGAAACACATATAGAGATACACTGCAATATCAGCATCTGATATTTACAGCTGCTTTCCAAATTTTCTCTAGGCCACGATTTTTGTCATAATTATTTACATACCCTATGTACTTAAGATTTAATTTTGCAATGAACTTAAAGGTGCATATCATTATTTGTTCTATGTTCTATTAAAGCACATGTATAGCACTGTAACAACAAAGCATTTTATCTTGAAACTGGTTTCATTTTCAGCAAAAATCTGGCATGTCATCTAACACTTAGTAACACCACCATTATTTGTAATGACAGCTTTGATTCTTTATGGCATAGCCGAAAGTATGACTTCTAGGTCATCTGAATTCAAGATGCACCAAATTTGATAGTAATTTCTAAAAATGTCTGTCTTTTATATTTGACATCCGACTAACGTGACGCTTAACAATGCTGCAGTCAGTATCTATGGGGGTCAGATCTACACTGTAAGGTGGCAACTCAAAACAATCACCACCCTGGTCCCTGATGAATGTGTGAATATTCTAAAGAGATATTGCAAGGTGCGTTATCTTGTTGAATGCTTGGGACATAGTGCATTCATATTGGAGTTTTATATCGCTTTTGATATTATCCTGATATGCCTTACTGGTGATTGTTTCATTAACAAGCTATAGTTGAGAGCCCACAATGAATGTTACTAGATAGTCCCCTCAATACGACTCCGGTGGATTTTTACCTGATGTAATGTGAATAAATTTGTTTGTGTTTCAGACGCCAGATGGGAATAGGTTTCAAAAGAAATAGGTTTAAAGGGTGGATTCATCTGGAAAGATGACATTTTACCAATTTTAAGACAATTTCAAACCCCCTTGGCCCATTTAACTGTTTGGCAGTACTGTACTTTCCTTTTGGTCTTTCTCCTTATAATTGGGCTCCTACTATATAACATCAAATTTGAACACCCAAATGCACTTAAAATATCTTTTTAAAGTAATTATGTAAAATTATAACATTTGTGCAACCTGCTAGTGCACATACACCAAAGTCAATCAAGTAAGCCATTGTTGATACACTCTATAGCTTCAATTCTTAAAGTGTTTAACGATGCTCCATATACATGACTTAATAGATTACCACCCCAGTTTTCTTTGCTGCTCTCCTTATTATCCCATAGTTCGAAATAAAGTTTTGATAAGCAACTTTGATTTGCTAAAATATAATCAACTTTTTAAAAGTTTAAACTTGATACAAAACATCTGCAAAAACAAGCCATAGTTTTACTCACTATAACTATATATGTCGTCTATACAGGAGCATTAATAATTAATTTCTCAAACAAAGCACAAGTTTATAACAAACACTCAAACACGTTTAGGGTATGTAAACAATTATGACAAAAATCGATATCTATAAAAATTTTGGAAAGCAGCTGTATATCTTTTTTAATATGAAAGAAATGATTTTTTTTAGATGATTGAGTAAAAAGACCCATGGAAATCAGAAATGCATATATACTTATCAACAAAAGCATTTATACTTTGTTAACATTGGATGTAAATCTAGTATGGTTACACTGTTGATAGTGACTAAGGTAGCCTAATTAGTAGTACTAATTTTGTCAGAACAGTCAACTTTTTTGTATGTGTCCTGAATCCAATCCCTGGTTTGTTTAGAACTCATTCTATCAGTTTAATATTCATATAACGCTTTGCTATTTAGGATTCCTGCAATAATTTGGTCATGCTACATTCTGAAAAGTGGACATTAGCATCAGCTGTTTTAGCTTTAATTTTTAAAACTAAGTAATACATCATGACAGCACTGTTTTAAATATTTTACTTTTCTATCCCAAATGCTAAAAGAACACTTTTATAGCTCCAATTTGAAAAAGTGCGGCCTATATTGGAATTGTTTTCTGTCATTCTGTCCATCATTATGTCCATCTGTTACGACATAAAGCTGGTCAGGAAGGAAGAGGGGAAATCTTATTGGAAAATTCCTTTATGCGATGACGATGCTACCAGGGAAAAATAATGCACACAACTAGCAAAAACTTTTCAGTACTTTATGTACTAAGAAAACATCAACAACACATTAATATACAATGCCTACCTACGCTGTTATTTCTGACTAATTGACCATCCTATACTAGGGCAAGTTGCCACTCCAAGATCATTTCAATTAGAATCAATCTTGGAGTGCCCTGCTCTAGATGTACGTCAACTAGTCAGAAATAAACGACGTAAAGAATATGATTAACATATAACTCAAGTTCTCATAGAAAAAAAATTGGGCCCTTTAATATTTCAGTTCTCGTATCGACGAGAAATCTCGGGATTATACGCGTCCCGCGAACACTATAACTGTTGATATTTCACGCGTCTCGCGAACACTATGTCTTCTTAGCCGCACGTTGTCTACTTCAGACCATTGGCGCTGAGATGATCGAACCTAAACTTTGGTCGTCACTGGTTTCACATAGAATTTCTTGCGCCTAATATTGATCGTCGTTCTAGACGTCAAGATTAGTATAAGTGGTTCTTCCTATACAACGGTCCCTGATCATATCCCCACGTTGGGATGTCAGATTCACTTATAACAATTCAAGCCGGTGGGCTCCCAACTCGGGCCATTCTACGTGGTTGGATGTAACAATTGGGCCTGATCCACGCTGGTCGTGGCCTGAGGGGGACAGCTAATAAGTGCCCTAAGGTATCAATCATTTGGCTCACCAACATTCAGCCTCCAACGTAGGAGGGGACACAAGAGACGATTCTGCAAAAAACAATCTACTTTAAGAATCTCAGAATCACTCTGCTGCGTCAATAATGGAGTTGTTCGTTTGAAGTTCACAAAAAAGAAATAATTTCAGTGGTCTTACTCTTTTAAATTACAGCCTAACCCTATAAGCCCGCGATTAGCCATCACCTGTGGGTGTATGGCTAACGGCTCCCATGCGGTTAGGATGGATCTGCTCTTCTAAATATCCACACTCAAAATTATATAATAGAGAAGTATTTTTAGTGACTGGCCTATGTCAGCGCTAAACAATTCCTCTTATGCCAAACGAACAAACCCATACGTAACAAAATTTCCAATACACTGTCGTAACGTCACCCTGGTTGAGACGCTATCGCAGCCGAAACATCAAGATCCCGTGGCCCTTTTTCCTTTCAAGGTCACGTTATCTAGATAGTTTCGAGGTTTACAATTACTGATACTAATTCTCTTAAAATTCCAGGAAAAGGTTGAACAGTGTGGTGCCGACGTAACGTTTGGACGTTTACGTCGGACATCACCCTGCCCACGCGCTAATTTCGTACATGTATAACGTATCAGTTGTAAACAACGAATTATGACCACTCGGCAAACATATTTACATCAATATTGAGAGATTACATTCTGCTGTTTTATGTGTGTAAAACCGTACAATATTTTTTTTACATTTACTTTGGTGTAACAAATATTTTTACATTTACTTTGGTGTAACAAATATTTTTACATTTACTTTGGTGTAACAAATATTATTACATTTACTTTGGTGTAACAAATATTTTTACATTTACTTTGGTGTAACAATTTTTTTTACATTTACTTTGGTGTAACATTACACCTACCTAATCTCTAAACATACATGTCAGCTATCACCTTATTTATGTAAGTGTGTTGTAGTGTATGCACCTAACCCTTATTCTTATATGTGTCAGATATAACTCGAGGTGACACGTACAGGTCGCTACAGAAAGTCGACTATCACTGGCAGTTAAATCGTCTTTCAAACAACGCCATATAAAATCACAACGACTTAAAATCTGGCTGCTAAAATTGTTTTCCACCTTTCGGTCCCTGGTAAATCTTTCAGCATACCATTATAGTTTTATGTGCAGGCCCGACATGGCCTGTGACTAATTTTGTCCGAAATAACCCGACGAGTCCATCCTGACAGCTTTTTCTATAGCCGCAAGAATGGTCCCAGCAGATTTTTAGGCATTACGCATGTGCGTAGCTTCATATGCAAGTGCATAACAATCGCCATTTTCACCGAAAAAAACGGGACGTTATTGATAACACCCGAAAGAACTCATACACGGAATGCTGGCCGATTCAACAGACGACAAAATAGAAAACGAGTGACTTATTATTTCAATACAATGTGACATGCTAGAGACATCGCGATTCAATGCAATAACATGAATCGCCATCGCCCTGTAATGTACAATTTCAACACAGTAAAAATATATATAACTTCACTTCCTCTTATAATAATGAATAGCGTCTCTATATCGAACCTTTCAACGGTATGTTTAAAATGTCCCCTAACAAGAATGGGAAATTCCATCCTTTATATATTGAAAAATGCACAAGATTTCCAAGATATTCAAGAAAAGTAACGAAATCGTGCAAGCGTTGATATTACACAATGAATTCCATCTCAGACAAACCGACCTTTTATTGGGACTATTAGTAGAAAAGGTACCGTATCATGGTTCGAATAGGTGACCAGGTGCATACCTAAACCTTTGCGTATTTGTGCGTATACGCAACCATCACTGATTCTGTTGTTCCATCTATTCTGCATCGTAACACCATCATAATTCCGTTTCCACTCAATAACTTGAGAACAAAATGATAAGATTTTACCATTTGCATTTCAAGCTCGAGATTGTTAGACGTCATTTTTCTCACATTAGTACCAGAGTTATGACCCTTGATTTACTTCAAAATTTCAAATTGACACAATTTCATCAATTTTTGTATATGCATTTATATTGACAAGAGCTAGCTTGGAATTGTTAAATATCATTTTTCACACATTTATACTCTAGTAATGGCCCTTGATTTACACAAGAATTTTGTTTCTGCTTAATATCTTGAGAACAAATTGACAGAATTTTACCATTTTTTTATATATGTATTCAAAATGACAAAAACTAGCTTGTAATTGTTACCTGCCATTTTTGCTTGTTTCTGTCACGGGGTCATTTCTATAGGGGTTATTTGGACACTGGTAAAGAAAGCAAGATATACATCTGCCGGTGACTTCTTTTATTGCCATGATGATCTTAATTTGGTATCTGCAATATACAGTTACATTTAATAAATATACATGCCAAACATGTATAGAAGTGAAGCCTAAATTCAATGTCTTCACTTAATTGCTTTACAGCTATTAAACGCACCATGGACATATGATATTATTATATAATGCATACAACACCTAGTGCCTGTGCGTAACTGAACTCAGCTGACGTTGGAGCCAGCTGAAGTCAACTTCAACAAAGAACAGGCGTGCAAGAACAGACCTTATTAAAACACGCATAAATCAATCCCTTTATATACCAGTATAGACCTATACTCACCTGCAATATACAGTTACATATAATTAATATACATGCCAAACATATAAAGAAGTGAAGCTTACAATAAATGTCTTCACTATCAAAGGCTAAACATATCTGCAACCAAGCATATCAAATACCTATGTAGATATACTTACACACCTAAGTGATCGTTAGTAACACAAATAAGTACTAAAACACGCCATGTAATCACTTTAGTAAGGACAAACAGGGATGGGACAGTAAGGGATGGTCATAAAACATAACAAAACACTGTATATTTTCTATGCTTTTTTCAAACTATGACATACTTCCCTGGTTTATAAAATGTAGTCCTCGACAATACAATAATTAAAATGTAGACCTGTTGTGAATGATCAATGTGTCCGTATGCGTAATTATCATAAGATGAAGGCGATCGCTATTGACAGCCGGCTGTCAGCAGCGAATTCGCTATTGACAACCTGCTGTCAGCAGCGAATTCGCTATTGACAGTCAGCAAAATTGATGATACAATATATTTAATTTGGAGTCTGATACACAGATAACTTAATGTTTTGCTTTAAAGCACTTTAAAATATAATTGAGATATAATTTCAAATGCACAGAAGATACTTAATTATTATTATCTGGGGGCAAGAGTTGCCTTGGGGCAAGGGTTGGTGGGGACATTACACTGATTGTTGCTCTACCCTATCTTGGACTCGGTATACTGGGTCTGAGACCCTATGCAAAGATATAATACTGTGGGTATGTTACACACGGTGTTGACACTCTACCCTATAGGGGGTCATGCTACCTAAGGAGTTGACATTAAACAGTATTGTCGTGTTTTTTTTACCCTGAAGTTCAAAGGTAGTGACCTATGCTAATTTTATCTCAAACCTGTTATCGATAGTTTTCGCCAAATATAC
This sequence comes from Loripinus fragilis, assembly GCA_964019695.1. NCBI lineage: Eukaryota > Metazoa > Mollusca > Bivalvia > Lucinida > Lucinidae > Loripinus > Loripinus fragilis. Next base: position 17,282,096 of record OZ026520.1, read on the forward strand.
AGGAATAAATTAGGTTTTCTGAAATTCAATGTATCATAACAGTAGTAATATGACTACATTGTCCGCTGTGGTTTAGTATGACTCTTATTATAGAGAAGGCAAGTTCGAATCTCGCAATGAATTTTTATTGTTTCCTCAATTAAAAAGTTTCTATGTACTGACATGACAGAAAACTCTAGAACAGCATGAAAATGCTTAATTTTGTGCAATTGTGTATATGTTCACATGGTTACATGTGTAGTCGCTAGTAAATCGAGACTGTTTCGCCTAAGAGCCAAGATTGGTTGTCCGACATTCTTGATTTACTAGCAACTGCAGTGTAATCCTGTGTACATTAAAAAACAAAACAAAAACATCATTTTCTCACTTTCCTGTTTTTAGCGCATACAAACCTTTCTTACAGGAAAAAAAGAAATGCTCCTCCTAAGATTCGAACTTACCTGCTATACGCTACGAGTCTTGCGCCTAACCCACTACACCACATCAGATGATGTTGTCGAACTGCTACTTATATCAGACATTTAATTTCAAATAACCTAATTAGTTCCGTATATTCGGCGAAAACTACCGATAAAAGATCCGAGATAAAACTAGCATATGCCACGCCCCTTGAACTTCAGGGTCAAAAAAAAATTTTAATAGGACATTACACTGGATGATGAAACTCTACCTGAGGTGGGGACATTACACTGGCTGTCAACACTCTACCCTGATTCAGTGTTCACTGTTCAGTCTAGAGGGGGCCATGGGACCATTGGTCCACTTTTTAAAGTCATCTGAGCCAGAGGCTCACATGTAAGCTATTAGTATACCAAATGCCTCCATTGTCTGTCCATCCATTGGTCGTCTGTAAACATTTTCAAATATTTTCTATTCGGGATGTGGACCTTACCAAATTAGCAAAAATGATGATCCTATGTTGACATTGACCCCCCACCCCCATCCCCAGTGGTGGTACTCTGAGATTTTCATATATACATAGGCTCTGACCCTTTTTGGGGATTTAAAATTTCGAATTTCAATATTTTTGGGGGCTTTAGAAAAAGAATATTTTTGGGGTATGAAGAAAAAATGATGACTGATATGTAAAATATCATTACATACAAACCAGGACAGGCTATATTTTCCTCTGGTTTATAACACCAACATCATTAAACATCATTAAACTAATTATTTGGTTTTCTGTAAATCAAGATACCCCCAGGATACTAAATTAGAGGCCTCTGGGGCCCTCATTTAAAATAAATAAATGTAATTTGTAATACATATTTTAAAATAGATACATGTATTAGAAACAAAATATTAATGTATAAGTGCTTTACATGTATCCATAAATATCAATACTGGCTGTCAAAAGCTAAAAAAAAGGATGACATGGGTAGGGCTGCCATGTTTACGAAATTTGGTAAACGTTTAACTTTACACGAGTTAAATAACTGAAACTATACCGGTTACACGGAACTTCCAGATTTGGTTTTTTTCATTATGCAGATCGGTAAAATCGCTGATATTTTCCTTGAAAAACTTGTACCTTGTGCGAATATTCGAAATTGTTTGGTTGGGTGTTGTGATAGAACTCATTTCAAGTAATTGGAAAGTGGTTGCAACATGTGTAGACTGGTATATTACAGACATTTTCTTCAGTTGCAAGTGTGTAGTTAATGAGTTGACACACACAAGACAAAACTGCCAAACATCACGTATACATCGATACACACGCCGACAGGAAGTAAGCAAAAAAAATTTTAAGCCATACATGCGTCTCCACCAAAAATTAAGACATGCCTTCACATAACTGTTAAAAATGCAGGAATATAATTGCTCCAAGCAGTGACTTAGTGAGACGATATTCAGGACATTTTTATGGTCTGTTGAGCCACTGTCTGCGCAGGCCCAATACGCAAAGAATTTGAAAAAATGCTCCCTATCATAAGATACTGTCAGTTGAGCATGTCCGCCGTAATTCTAATTGCGGAAGATACTTTATCAAACAGAACCGAATCTGAGAAAACAAACAAACTGATTGATGATCCAGAGCGGGATGTTCATTAGAAAATGCTATTCACAAACCACGACGCTGGCCACCCCAGGCCACATAGTAAAGTTCGTGTAAACGGTAGGCCAATTTTGTAAAAGTTTATTGCAAAAACACGAAACAGTACCGTTTACACGTGTAAACGTGACAGCCCTAGACATGGGTTAAAAGCCTACTTTGAGCTAGGAACTTGATATTTGTTTAATAGTTTCAATTTAGATGAATGTAAGATACATAAGTAGCTTCTGTATCAGTGCAATACATGTTAAGACCTAGGTTGTCATCCATAAATATAACTGGCTGTCAGCAGCGATTTCCCTGGTGACAGCCGGCTGGCAATAGAGAAATCGCTGGTGACAGCCGACTGTCAATAGCCACTGAATATCTTGTGACAGCCGGCTGTCAATAGCCATTGCCTAAGATGAAATATAATGGACGTTGGATGGCTAAATAAATGATAAAAACAGAAGAAAGATAAAAAAAACAATCCTAATGAGAAAACTGATTTGGCAACTTTGCTTTCCTCTTTATTTGCACGCCGATGGGTCGAACTTCAGACTCTATGACGGTTCTGCCTTTAAGACTTATCTTTTGATGAGATAGTAGGGGTCTGATGCTTTGGCTGTTTGTTGGGCCCACCAGGGTTTACCTGTTGGACGTCTTTTGCTCCGGTATCCATTTTTATTTACTGTTGAGTCCTTATTTTTGCTTTATCTCCTTGCTATATCTTGATTTATATGTTCTAGGAGATGATGCATTGATAAGTTAGGGGTCTTTGATATTATAGGAGGTAGGCACTATGTCATGTGGATATTCCAAATTGGAAATGCATTATAGTAGTACAAACAACTCAGATAGGATAAAAGTGTTAAAAAAATAAGACATCACCAGACAATTATGACTAAAAGATTATTTACAGTGGTAAAATGAGATTTCTGCAGCCTCTCATGGCATATAAGCACATGGTTGACTCTGCTAATGTATCTGGATCAAATGGGACCCTTTACTTGGTCCACTGCCCTGATGTAAGCCATCCAGGAGGCTTCCTTGCACGCTGTGGTCTGCGTGATTGCTGTTTTCTCGGATGCAATGCTGGTTTTCCAGGGACTCTACGCATTTGGATTCTACATTTGTTCAAAGATGACTTCCCACCATCAGACTGTTCAGAATCCGCAGTTTCACTGGAGTCTGAATCTGTGTCTGAAGGAGAGTCGCTGAACAAATGACTGGACTGTAATGTTCCAGAGTCCATAGAAGCTGTTGTGTCTAGAAGGGGTTCAGATGGCAAGCATGTGAATGGTAGAATGGTAGCAGCAGGTTTCGATGTTAGGTCTTAATATGACCCTTACCATCTTCTTGGTGGATTCTGTAAACTGAGATGTCCTCTATAGGGACTTCTAATACAGTGTATTGAGTTTCTCTCCCTCTGTCTAGCATATGCTGCTCTCTCATTTGCAACTGATGCCTTCTTTGTTTCAATTCTTCCTCTTTCATTCTCTACATAGCTGGTTCTTTCATGTACTTCATCTCTCTTAAGCTGCTCCTCTCCATCTTTTTCATCATCAGAGATAGCCAAAGCTAAGTTATACTCCTCTTCTTCAAAGACAAATTGATTCTTCCATGATGTTTAAGTGGGGTATGTGGTATATCTTCTCATTGCTTTGTGTCCTCCTCCTTATCAGATTCTTCCTCTTGTTGTTCATCTTCATCTGTCAGTAGGACTCCTTGGTCCTCAAGCTGACTTCCTGGTAACCTCTTTCTTAAGGCACCTTCTGCTTCTTCTTTGCTCCTCCTTTTTGCAATTCTTTGCTTCCCCTCTTTCTCTATTCTCCTTTCTACTTCTTTCACAAGATCCAGACTTTGGATTCTTTCTTCCCTGGGATTTGATGTAGCCATTCTACCTAAACTTTCCTGAAACACAACTACTCTGAAAATAAATGTGTTGTCTGAAAAGAAAAGTGGCTCTGCAATTTATAATCCTGAAAAACAAATACTCTGAAAATCTGCTCTTGGGTGTTTATTTACCAAAAAGCAAGTATTCTGAAAAGCAAATATTCTGCAAGGAAAATTGCTCTGAACAGTAAATAATCTGAAAGAAAATTGCTCTGAACAGAAATCTTCTGAAAAGAAAAGTGCTTTGAAAAACAACAATTCTGAAAAGAAAAATGATTTGAAAAGCAGAATATATTTAAGATTCTTGCTAGTTGAACAAATACAGGTTGTGCTCTATAATGCCAATTATTCAAATTGGACTTACAAACTTTCAGATAGTATTTCGAAAATCAATATATAAGAATATGCTAATTAGACCAATGTGGGTCATACACTGGTATGACGATTATTTAAATTGGGCTTACAAACTAATATGGGTTGTGCACTATTATGCCAATTATTTTTATTGGGCTTACAAACTAATATGGGTTGTGCACTATTATGCCAATTATTTATATTGGGCTTACAGACCTGCAGACTGTACTTTGAAAAAAAAACCCACAATATATAAGAATATGCATATTAAACCAATGTGGGTTTACAAATCAATATGGGTCTTGCACTATTATGCCAATTATTTTAATTGGACTTACAACCCACTAAGTGGTTATCCTTTATTTAAAGAGACTAAGTCTGTATCTATGAACATTTTTTTCGAAAAAAATATTTTCTTTTTTTTAAATCATTTGTAAAAATAAATTTAAGTTATATTTTCACAATAAATATGGTCAGTACAGCTGAAAACTGCAGGGAAAAGTGAATTATCTTATTAAAAGAGGTGTTTTTCTCTTATTGGTAATTATTACGTCCCTCTGATAATTTTAGATAGTTGATTTTTAACATAAATGCTGTTGTTTTGATAGTGTTATTTTGTTAAGATAAACGAAAATGGTGAAATGTTTACCTGAATTTGAATATTTTTACTGTATTCTTGAAAAATAGAAACTTTATTTCAAAAATTAGAAGATCAAAAGTTACAGACTATGCCGCTTTAATGTATGCAAATAAGTGTCTACCCAGTTTTGATTTTCACAGTCAAGACAATGACTGCAGGCTGCTGCTGCTTACCGTACCAATATGAATAGTATGGTAAAATAGCCCGAGCCGACCCTAAGATTATTTATATTACATGTACTTTCAGCAACAGAAGGTAACTTTCACCTGATGGACACCAAATATAGAACCGATCAAGTATAAGCAGACTATGCCATATTCTCACATGAAGTTCTAGTATTTAAATACAACTGAAATTAGTGGCTCATGCAAAACATTAATTATGCGAAAACAACTCTAATAAATCCCGCGGTCGGTTTTGCAAATATGGAAATATTTATAATAAGTCAGAAGAAAAAATACTCACTCAGTTACATATAATAAATATACATGCCAAACTTGTATAGAAATGAAGCCTAAATTCAATGTCTTCACTATCAAAGGCTAAATATATCTGCAATCAAGCATATCGAATACCTATGCAGATATACTTACATACTTTAGTGATCGTTAGTAACACAAATTAGTACTAAACACCTCATGAAATCAAACAGGGATGGGACAGTAAGAGATGGCCATAAAACATAGCAAAACACTATATATTTTCTATGCTTTATTTCAACCTATGACATTTCTAAGATAGTTATGGACTTGGTTTATCTCTTGATTTTGTTTCTGCTCAATACTAGTATCTTTAGAACTTGGCCTTATCATAGCATAAAATCGCTGCAGTGGGGCTATAGTCAGATATCCGACAATTCTAGTTAAATCTATTTTACAATAACTTGAGTGTCACTTAGTCAAATTTGGTCTAACCTTATTCGGGCTGATAAAGTCTTCTAAATTTAAATTGGTATCGTAAGTAACAACTGAGCTGTTTCTTTGGATATGATCCTATCACATGCGATTATTGTCATGTAAAACCCATCATTACCATTTATTTTTTCCCATTTTCATGGCAATATTTGTTCTTTGTATATCATTCTCTTATAAAATTTACATTGCTTAAGCAAATGATCAGAAATACTATATGTTAATTTTATTATTTTTATTCATTAAACAGTGAAAGCTATGCTGAAGATAACATAAATTCCGTTTTAAAGCTAAAAATAAAGTTAGTGTCACCATCTGCATATGCAAGTAAGATGTCAGTATAACATTTGCTTTGGACACAAACCTTCCCCTTTCTTTAATTGATAAGATATCATCATTTCTATTGAAGTTTACAGGATGCGGATCGGTTTGCATTATAGTCGACATGCTAAAGTTAAAGACATAGCTCATCTTAAATTTTGGAACTTATTATAGTCTTATCAATTCTTTTTATAGGTGGTATAGAGTGACACCCTGGCCCGTCGTCTTCATCTCACAACGAATCAATATCGTATTTATCCGCAACTTAACATATACTTAAAGACAAAAGTAACTTTACACTTTGAACTACTGAATATATCTTTACTGTTTTTACTTTATCCAAATTAAATATTGCAATGAGTTGCTGGTACCCTCCCTAAATCTAATTCATAAAAAACAACTAAGGTAAATTGATCTTCTTTCGAGTTATCTGTGCTTTCATTAAAAGCAAAAAATCAGCATTTCCTAACAAAATCCAAAGTAAACCTAGGATTTTATCACGCTATTTTAAGGGACATCGATTGCCCATTAAAAATACTGCAAGACATTTGGTCTCTGACGTATAGTTTGTTTTTGGTAGCATCTTAAAGTTGGTTCACTTTGAAATTATCTCCCTTTGAATTAAAACAATAGTAAACTTTAGTCCCTGCTAAAAGCTTTATCTCAGATGACATTTGGATTTTTTTATCAGCGAGTTGTTGGGACTTCTGCCTTGAGTATGTGACAAGATAATCTGAAAAAAATTCCCATCGGTTTGGAAGAAAAACGGCAAACAATTTTTATGGGAAATTCCATTGAAAGCACTGTAAAGTTCACAAAAGCTGGTATGTACGTAAAAACACAACTCTAATTTGTGTCACTCGAAGGGTGATCCGGGCTGATTTGAACTTTAAACAACAATACAATAGCCTGTCTTTCAGACTGGTTCTTTAAAATAAAAAGATGTCCAATCGCAAAGCTACAGTAACACCTCCAAAGTGATGCACTTTGGAAAAATTTATTTTGCCCCCTTGCTTCTTTCATTGGGGCAATTTGGTTGCATTTATGACAGTAAAAACATGAATTTCAACTGTCATATGAATAATTGATTGAAGTTTAATATGAATTAAACACATTTAAAATACCACTTACCAATACCCAGAAACACAGTATGTAAACTGAAATAAACATCCTGTACCGTTCCTCCGCTAGCTCACGCCTTATAAACATGAATAACAGCACTCGTGCGTAACCAGTAGTCGGAAAATGCGTGTATTTAGGTACATGTACACGTTTCGATTTATATTGTTAGCGATACAGACAATACCCATTCGAACAAGGTAAGAAAAGCCATTTTATCTATTTTATTCCGCTTTATTCCATGATTTTAACGGTTTCCTCCTTTGCATTTTGCTTTGTTAAAAAAACGACTTGCTCACAATCAGAGCCGTTCTGTGTCGAAAACGAGCATAAATGCCAGATTGCACGGTTTTAGTGCAATTGGCAATCACATGTATACATGATTACATGGTTGTAACTGTAACAGTTACTTAGATCTATGGAAAAAATGAATTTTAATAGGTGGGCCCTCGCAATTACAGCTGTACCAACAACTCTCACATCACGATTTCCGACAACTGGTTACGCACGAGTGCTGTAATTCATAATGTATAAGGCGTGAGCTAGGAGGAACGGGTACAGGATGTTTATTTCAGTTTACATACTGTGAGAAAAGGTATATATAATAACAGTGTAAAGTTACTTTTGGCTTTAAGTATATCATTGAAGATGAATTTACAATTGTACACTATAGTGTCCAGAGTATTGCGAATAAAATGGATTTGATACAATCGAAACTGTGTAATTTTGACGTTATTTGTATAACTGAGAGTTGGTTAGACGCTTGAACTTCAGATGATGATATTAAAATTGAAAATCTTAAACTGTTTAGAAGAGACAGGCCAGGTGATCATCATGGTGGAATTTGTGTTTATGTTTGTAACAACGTTTCCTCAAAACGAAGTCACGATCTTGAGGTACCAAATATTGAGTGCCTCTGGGTAGAAATTTCTATCAAAACAAAATACAACTCATAGCAACGTTTTACAGACCTCCTAACTCAACAAATGCAATATTATCATCTATAGAAGGTTCAAAATGACTTGCTTTTGAAGCCAATATCTCCAATATTTGGATAACCTCGATATTATGAAAGACAAATAAAGCCGAAAAGTAAGAGATTTATGTCAGCGGTTGACTGTTATATACCAAAATGTTTGTCATACCCTGAAGTTAATGAATCGGCCAGGATACAGTGGTCATTGTTGGTGCGGGCTGATAAATCCAAGATGGTGTCCAAGATGGCAGAATTGTTGTTATAAAAAATTGCATCTAACATTTGATGACAATTTGTCTATCGCTTCCAAGATATGACACTATATATTAGCATATGTACAAAAACGTATATTTAAATAGGTTTCAGCGTAGTCTCATATAAAGGGCTATAACTCGAAAAGTGTATTGTATTTTCCTTTTAAGATGTATGTTTTCTCTTAGTCATTCCGCCTAGCGCACCATTCAAGACTTGTAAAGTCTGACAGCTTAATAAAATGATATAGATAGAGAGACAGATCAGGCCAGACGTTCTGTCGAGTATGATCGCTGATCATAGTCAAAATTGTTGGCAAATGATATATTTTTTTAAGAGAAATCACCGATTTATGGTACAACGATCAAACTTAAACTCATTTTTACAGTTATAGATTACTAGACCTCATCGACCCCAACACAGCTTCCAAATGATCTCATTTAGGCCGTTCATATTGACATATTTACATTTTCAAAGCAATCTTCTAATGAATCTTTAGATTTTTACAATCGTTCATAACCTCATGAATTACACACATTTGATTGACAGCTGGCAAGCTCACTTGCTCGTGCAATACGCTTCGAACATCGATCTCATTCGCCAGAAGTGACACTGGTGTTGTGATTGACAGCGAGCCACACCCGAGTCGCACGTGCAAAACAAACCTCATGTTTGCTCCATTGGCTGTCCGTGTTCAAGCTGGCTGTTCCGCTTTTCAATTTTACACTCCGACTAAACCGTTAATACGATAATATTTTAAATAAAAAACTGTTTTAATACCCAAATCAAAAATAATTTTTATAATTTAGATATTTATAGTAACATGTAAATATAAGCAATAAATCAAGTTTGGAATCATGAATACTTCGGGTCTCTTGCAAAGTTATGAAGGGCTTCACGTTAACTTTGCAAGAGACCCGAAGTATTCATGATTCCATGAACATTCCAAAAATTAAATTCATTTCTTAAATAAACTCGCGAGATTTTCAAGAACGCGTCGCATTTGCTCTTGCGAAACATGCTCGTCTGAGTCTTGACTCGGACGGACATGTACATCCGCACACTGGTTCGCCAGATTCACGCACTGACAAAGCAGGGCTTAGATGAAGGCCCGAATAAAGTTAATACCGCTTAACCCTCTAGATAGCTGTGCATGCGATATTAATCACATTTTGTCATGTCAGGGGATAGAAATCATTGCTAAACATTCGAACAAGTATGTAAGGGTTATCTGTTATGGTATTGGATCTTAAGAAACTGTATGAAAAGAAACAATTCGACCAAAATAACACCGGATCGGATTTCAAAAATCGATTCATTTAATAGTTGTTTTCAAAATTCAAACTTTTTGGCACAACAAAAAACTCTTTCAAAATAAAAAAATGTCAATGTATCCACTCTAGGCCAAGCGTAACAGATCGCATTTTTGTCGTAATTCGACCGAATTTTCGTAGGAATATTCGGAATTGCTCGTCTTTTTTTCTCTCACAGACTTGGCAAACGTTTTTCATTGAGACAATGGAAGTTGAAGAGGAACAACGAGTTGAACAAGTTCAGATATCGGAACGTAAACGGACTGTGGCCTTAGCTGTGGATGGGAGTGCGCACTCTGAGCATGCCTTTCAATGTGAGTAATAATTCTATTTTTCTCATCTCTTCTCCGTGCGTAGTGTGTGGCGCTTTTGATATTGATAATCTCCAAGCCTCAGATAAGAGGCATTCGAAAACACGATAATTCGAGACTTATCGCTTCTGCGTATTTATAAATGCGCACTAATGTACTTTAGCTATCTAGTGGGCATATATGTCTAGAATTTTGCGTGTGAATTCTCTGACGGAACTGTGCGTTACACATATGGGCCTTCACTATTCGCATACTCTATGCGATAAGTGCCAAAATCTAATCTTTTTTGGCACCAAAAGGCATTTAAAAAAAAATATCAACATTTTTAGGGTTGTCTAAAACTTTGGATATATTTTGTTTTTCTCCACGAAAACATTTTTATCGTACACCAAAATCGTCTCGCGGGGCTGATTTCACTGATTATAAAGAAACACTGTTCAACTCTAGATCAAAGGGTTATCCAATCTACATTATGTTGTTTGGATAGCCCTTTGATCTAGAGTGATGCCCATTGTTCTAGACATTCTAACCTTGAAAATATTTTTTTTTCTCATTTCACCATGCATATAAACATTTATGTTGTGGAGATCATATGTTTTTTTCTAGCAATCTGTATCATACTTTGTCCGCCTGTACGTGGTGATACTCCTCGAGCATTAGCAGTGGATTATCTCCCGCGTACAGGCGGACAAATCATGATATAACTATTTTATACCACCTAGATCAGTGTAGACCTGCACATTACTATAGATAGCCCAGGTTAAAATTGGTAAGGGTGGTATAATATCACTTATCTCTAGTTCCTCCTCTTATCTAGAGCGATGGAATCTTCAATGGAATTATCTGTTTTTCTCAGAAGCACACGTGTAGTGCAACATGCTTTATACGATATAGATTTATGTAGCAGCTTGGTTTATGTATGTGGAATGTCTCAGTACATGTATACATATGTTGCCGGAATTAATTGATTTCAACAGATATCCAGATAAAGAGTTACGATTTACGCCAACTGAACAATGGTTCAGTCATATCTGGTTGCCTTCAAGAGAGAAGAATAAAGAGAGTGATAAAAAATTCAACAGCAAACTTAAGCAAACAACAACGACAACGAAGACGACAGCATAGTGGTACTAGTAGTAGTTTAGGGAGGAGGTCTGATTAGTGACTACTGAGGCCATCCCAGGAACAAGGGGAAATTTCATTCATTTCAGAATAACAATAGACTGTTTATGGGAACAGGGGAACAAAGACAGTATTTGGGAACAAGGAATCATGTTTTAGAGTTGGGGTATAGGAAACAAAACCAATTTATTTCAGGGGGAACAAGGAACATGAACCCCATTGCCATGATGGTGGTGTCTATTTATTCGCTTTCTCGCTAAATAATGTCTTGATAACTATATAGAGTTCGGTAGTTAACGGTAATTGTAATAACTTTTTGTTGTCTGCTAAATTTATAAAAATACTTTTTGAAAAACTATTTCACTTTCAGAGTGCCGAACAGTTTTGATCCAGATCAGGTCAGAAGTTTTGTCAGGCCTGATAATGGGTCCAAACTGTTTTCAAAGGTTATCAGCAGACGACACTAGTAGGCAAATAGTTTATCTATGACTGCTGTTTGTAGAAAATAGCGTATTATGAGTTTCAGCGTTGCCAAACTCTTTAGATTGCTACATATACATTATCTATTGACTTCAACTTACATATTATAAAGTCATAATTTAATTTGTCATAATTGTGTATGTTTTATTCTCCAGTTTATTGGGCTCATATTCACAAAGATGGCGATTTCTTGGTCCTTATTCACTGCCCAGAGATGTATGACTTGACGGATGCCAGTAAGTATGCTAAACGGATTGCACAATACATGTGCGGATCTAGAGGGGGGGGGGGGTACAGGAGGTCCGGACCCCCCTAAAAGCCATAAAAATATATGGTTTCATAGCAATACTGGTCCGGACCCCCTGAAAAATCACAAAGCTACCAAGCCAGCATTCAATGTTGGGCCATCATCGACCCGTCAGCGAAACGCCATTTATTTGGATCCTCTTTCCCCTCATCAAAAAATAAAAAAGAAAAAAAGGAAAAAAAGAAAAACGTTGTCAGTGTTGAACCCCTTCTGGCAAAACTTTCTGGATCCGCGCATGCAATACAATTCCCCCCCTCTCTCTCTCTCTCTCTCTCTCTCTCTCTCTCTCTCTCTCTCAACCGTATTTTTAATGTTCGCATAAATTTTCTCAACCAAAAGAAAAAACATAGATTAACACTGATGATAAGCATACGCTAAAACATTTCGTTTATCTTGAACAGTGGTTGGACAACGAATGCCAAGAGGTGATGGGCTTACCGAGCAATCAGAGGCCTTACCGTACTAAAGCTACCTTTAAAGAAAGGAACATTTTTCAATGCAATGACTCTGTTTTGATGTTGCCCTTCAAAATATCTGCATTGTCTTTTTCCCAAATGTCAGAACACAATTTAAAATGTCAGCAGGCATGTGGTTATCTGTATTAAATTGACAAGTTACGTAGACCCAGATGAGAAGACACATAACGCGGCATTTCACTAGAGTTTGCCAAACAATTTGCAGGGACAGAAGTATTATATATTATACACCACAAACTCAGAAATCCCCTAACAATTAGGAGAAATGGAACCCATATAGTCTGAATTCTACACTAAAACGAAGTTCTAAGTGGCCACTTTTCAATTTCATTTTGCGCTGATGTTATTGAAATGAATTTTTGCCCAAATATGTGCATTTTAATTGACTAAAGTTAAGTGGTGCTTTGAAAGAGTTTTCTATCACTTCACAATTTTTGGGTGCAAACATCAAATTTTTGAAGAAAATAAGGGTTTTGAGTGCATTTCTTTTTTCGAATTGAAGTACAGGTGATTTCATTACAAACCCGTCTAGCCGATTTGAAAAGCACCAAACTACTGAATTTTAAGGCTTATGAGCATGATTTTTTATAATAAATCTCATTTTCCACATTTTCCAATATTTTTCGAAAATAATCGACTGCACATACTTACATCATTGTATGCGTTTTTTTTTGTTAACATGTTAAACCAAACCCAATCCAGCTTGATCAGCCCATTTTTTTACAGTTATTTTTTCAAGACGGGTGTCCACTTCCGGGTTTATCATGTAATTTTAAAGGTCATATAAATGACATATGCCAAAGATATTTCTGATTTTCTAAATAAAACAGTGAAGTCTATTCATATTAAATAATCGCTGAAAATTTCAAAGCCGTGCCACAGATAATAAAGCGTACAGAACAATGCAAGTTGATATGCAAATTGCATGGTTAAAGCTAAAACTATTGGATTAAGCAGCAGCTGATAGGGGCTGCCTTCATGTTAACGTAGAAGAGAAACGGAGAGTTAAATTGTCACAAAACTTTGATTCTTTTTTTTATCTTATATCATAGCTCTTATTAACAGCTTCAAACTTATTAAAATATAAATCGTTAACATATCTGAGGAATATTTTATATCACAGTAAAAAGTGTGACTTTTTGAAATGACGTTACCTTTACTCTGACTTCGTCTGTGCAAGACCTACCAGTCATTTCGAAATGGCATAATTTTCAGAGTGTCGAAAAAGCCTTGAATTTTTTATGGAATTATTCATCTGCCAAAATAGCACAAAAATGGTAGGAAAGCCATGTAGCTTCTATGTATGCACTTCTAACTTGAATAAGGCTGTTTTTTCTGTGGATTTTACCTGTGAAATAACTGATAGCTCTTCCAGCTCATAGACCAGTGACTGTGACAAAGTAACACCTCAGCCAGCATACAACCTCTGGCAGATGGAGATGCTTACTGGGACAGTGCCCGTTGTATTGTTTATCTCTAGCTGCACAATAGCTAACTACTTCATACTAACTGCCAATTTACTGCAATATGTATTCACCTTTAGTGACATTACATATTCTGATTCAATATTGCATTCTGTGGCCTTTCATTTGGATTATAGCATCAGGGCAAAAAAAGATTGACACATTGAAGGGAGTCTGGTTTTCAAGGTCTGGCGGGTCACATCAGCAGCACATTGGGTATATATACGGTCTTGCTGAAATTTATGAAATGTGCAACCCTGATCATTTTTTTTCTATTTGATAGAGTTGGGATGAGTCATGGATCATGAGTAACCATGAGTATTAAAGTTATGTGCATGTGTGTGGGGGATAACTTCAGAGGCCGCTTGGTCTTATATCCTTTAAGCCCTGAGGCTGATATACATGTATTAAATAGCTATAACCCTTTTTCATTTTGCATTACGATAGGCAAGTACTTTGGCCAACAGTGAAAAACAAGATAAAATGCCGCATTCGGCGGCATTTCATCATGGTCTGTACTGTTCGTTAAAAAAACAATATTCAGGGAAATAATTACATCACAATTTAGAAAAATTCGACATGTGACCCATAAAAACATATAATGGACTATACCATAGTTTTTGTGCCAATTAAGTGTTTTTGGAAATAAATGAGAATGATAAGGGATAAAGTGGATTGAGTCTATGCAAGGGCTTCTAAGCATAATTTCTTAGCTGTTCACCATGTCATGAACCATTGCATTTAAGATATGATAGGTAAAGGTTAGTATATACGACCACTACAAGTCCGGCAACCCTAGGTCACACTAGACAAGGTCATGGGGCGGGTCCACAACAAGACGACGATACGACATTTTAGTATCGAATCAGTGTAGTTCTGGCATATAATGCTTTTATGGTTTTCGGAAGTTTACATACATTAACCCTTTATGGACTGGAAACCCCAAAACTGGTACTTTTGTAAACAGTGAAGACACAATGCGGCCTTCATCAGGGTTTGCATGGTTTGGAAAGACAAAATCGATCTTCAGAGAAAGAAAATACAATATTTTTGGAAATATATATACATAACCTGTGACCCCTCAATTTATACAATGTACCATCTTGATATAACTGTATTACTCTTTGTTGAAAAAAGGTTTAAAAGATATTTCAGGGCTCTTTTTTTGATTGATAACAAATATACATGCTGAAACATATACATATAAAAGTAAGTAAGGTTGCAAAGATCAGGAATCGATACAATCAAGTACCACACCTGACCCAGGATACCAATGGGAAAGTGACAAACTCACAGAAGACACCACAAACGAGAGCCAAGAGGTCAGCCCTTTCCCAGCAGGTGACCACGAAGCACATATAAACAGACGCGCACAAAACATAGCAAACACAAGACAGAACAAAAACAAAAAAGATCCACAAAAGAAGTACCGCCTTGGAACGGTCAGTAAAATATTTTACTGGAGGGCTTAAACCGGTTTAACGGCGCCAACCGTTACATTTAAGAGATCATGGTTTGTTAATCAGTACCAAGGATAACACAAAAAAAGAGAAAGTGATTTTTCTGATTTCCATTGTGGTCATTAAGTTTTGATTGCAAGTCATGTTGAGGCGAGAAGCGTAAAATTGATCCGGGAAGTAAAATTCTAGTACATGTTCATTACAAATAAAATTATAAGACAAACCAGTGGACTACTAATGCCCTAAATCTTCGGATTTCCAAAAAAATCTAAAAAAAGTAAAATGAAAAAATTTAGAATGTAAGACAAAACTATTCTGGAAGTAATTCTAAGAAATGCGTTTTAACAGTCATTTTAAAATCATAAATACTTCGTTTTTCTTTTATATGTCCAGGCAGGTCATTCCGCAAGATGTATTCATTGTTAATAAATGATTTCTTGCCAAAACTTTTCACTTAAGGAATTGAAAAAGTCCCCACTTTCCCTAAACCTAGTGTCATAAGAATGAACTGAACTTGCTTGCATAAAATGTTCAGCCATATAATGGGCCAACTGCCTGAATTTGATTTAAACATGGTTTAAAATGATCAGATCAATCCTACGTGAAACTGGCAACCAGTCAATGGACTTGAATTCATTAGCACCTACATGAGACATTGGATCCATTTTAAGAAAGAACCTGATAATCTTATTTTGTGTAACTTGAAGTCTTTTGTTTTAGCAAATTTGATATTCCCATATACCAGAAGGAATAGGCGTAATCGAAATGGCATTGTATGAGGAACATGACTAAAAGTATTTTTGTAGGAATATTTAAAAATTTCTGTTTCTGATATAAAAAACTTAAGTATGTCGTTAACTCTCTGCTAAATAGAATTTACCATGATTTCCCCTGACACAATTTGATCCAAAATAAGTACAAGGTATTTGACTTTATCTTTTGGCACTATTTTACTGTCTTTGCATTCAATATTTAGGTTTGACAGTGGTCTGATCCTCGAATTAGAGCCAAATAAAATAGATTTAATTTAACCCAAATGCAATGATAATATGTTATCTATTAGCCACTCACTAACTATCTGGAGATATGTCTGAGAAGTAGATATATCCTTATCTGCTACCAATATTGCAGTGTCTGCTACAAATATTGCAGAGTCATCTGCATAAAGAAAAAGTTTATTTCCAATAACACCAGACATGCCATTCACATATATTAAAAAACAAAGGTCCAATGAGGAACACCAAATGTAATATTTGCACATGAAAAAAAGTTCCAGCAACATCAACAAGTTGTTGACGACCAGACAAATATGACTTGAACCATCTAACAATGTCATTACTAAGGCCCATGGCTCCCAATTTAGCAAGTAAAATGAAAATGGTCAGCTGTGCCAAAGGCCATCTGTAGGTCAAGTAAGACCATACCGACAGCATTCCCTTTATCCATTTGAAATTTTATGAAGGCAGTTAGGTGTATCAAGCATTTGTAGAATATTTTGGACGAAAAACAGACTGGAGATCTTATAAAAGTTTCCTTTCATCAAGATAAGTTTTAAGTTAATCATACACCACTCTTTTAAAAAACTTTAGAGATAATACTTTAGATTGATACTGGGCGATAATTTCAGACCTCAATCTTATCATTCTTCTTAAAAATGGGAACAACTCTAGCGAATTTCAGGTCAACTGGTACAATACATTGTATCAAAGACAAATTTATATCGTGTCTCAAGAGAAAAGCAGGCAGGAATACCATCCAAACCAGACGCCTTTTTAGCACCAAGCCTACCCAGACACTCCATAATCTTGTTTTCAGATACTATGGAAAATGAATAATCATTAGGCTTGACACCTTTTAAGCGAGAGTAGTTTTCAACAAATTGTTTTCCAAGTCGATTCACACCTTTTGGCAATTTCTGAACAAGTCTAGACGCAACTGTTGTGTAAAATATGTTATTTTGTCTGCAATAGTGCGTCCAATAAAGCTGACTTTATCATCAATTTTCAGACCAGTTGAACTTCATGTATTATTATTTTTTGGAAGGCATACCAAGCTCCTTAAGAGCATTCCATAGGGATTTTCAATCAGTGATCTTTTCTTTAAAATAATCCCGTTTTGCAGTGTAAATCATGGTCTGTGTTTTATTTATTAACTCTTTAAAAATAGAACAATTATCATCTGATCACTCTTTCTTGTATACACTTGTCTCTGTTATGTTTGTTGGTGTATTTTAGGTCCAGCTATGGCCGATAGACTGGTAAAAGAAAAGAAAACACAAATATCAAGTGTCGAAAAAAAGTACATGCAGTTATTGAAAGAGAAAGGAGCACACGTGAGTAGGATGCTGAATATTAATAACATATGAGCCGCAACATGTGACTTCCAACACTGTTGCATTTTGACAAGTGTAGACTCAAACGAGCCTGTGCAGCCTCCTGTTAAGCCTAGAAACTCCAAATGATGTTCTGTCAGTTGCTTAACACGCATACAATATTCATGCGACTAGCAAAGGCTCTGATCAGACTGCGCATATGCGCAGGTTGGTCTGAGCCTTTGCTGGTCACACATACCACATTGTTGTAAATCTCATGTCGTGGCTCAGCCAGAAATTGCCAAAATTCTAGCATTGAATTGCGTTCAGTTAACTAGTATAGAAAAGAAAAGCAGACATAGAATCAATTAATTAATTCACACTGGTTGACCTTTTTCATTAAATAATGGATTTATTGGCGTCACGGTGTTGACGTAAGTGATTACGTCACAACTACCAAGGTTATAAGACGTGTCAATGATAAGATGTTTTAGTGTTTTGAAACTTCTATGTGAACAAGTGACACATAACAAGACAATTTACGAAGGAAAACCTGTTTGGCTATTGTAACGGACGTTAATGTGACGTCAAAACGAGCATTTCTTAAAAAGGTAACAGTGTTGCTGAAATCAACTACCGAATCTATAAACCATGATTGGGGTTAGAACCATACATGCAGACTGTTGCATAATATCCAAGTTATATCCAACTTTTTTTTATAGCGTTTGATTATCTTTTTGAATCGATCACTAAAATTAGTTTTTCCAACAATTTTTTTGAATTTATAAACTTAATAAAATATAGGTTTTGATATGCATTGTTGCAGAAGAGTTTTTAAACAAAAGGTGTATTAAACAATTAACTCTGAGTATCTGTGGTAGAATTTAGAAAATGCTTTTCGAATATTATTATATCTATAACCTTATTTCAATTAGTTAGCATCAAAAATAGGTTAATGTTGTTGAAGTCATCAACCGCACATGCTGGCGTATCCAGGGCATATGCACAGACACATATTTTTATTTTGTTCATTTATACAATTTTAGCAAGGATACCACAATTAGCTATACAAAGAGCGATTCTACAGTACCTTGTGGTACTCAAAAACATTAAAAAAATGAAAAAAAACAAGATGCAATAGATTTATTTTATATTAGGCTGAACTTGACGTATCGAAATCGCATGCATTTCACCTTCCATCAGCCCTGCCTATACTTTCATTTTACTTTTTATGCATACATCCCAATGACATGAGTTTAACTCTATTGTTTTCATAGCATTCAGCTCTCATCAAATTTTAAAAGCTGCTGTTTTGTCATCCTTTCGCAGAATTAGCATACATAAATTTGACACATGTTCAATCTTTATCCTTGCCCTGCTGAACAATTAAATATACTGCACTCCTCCCCAATTTCCAACCATATGGTTGCATGGTTTCAATTTTTACAATTGATTTAGAGGCAGACTGAAAAACAGTGTGGCCCCTGATCAGTTGCTTTCTGAGAAGCAGCATATATCCTAACTCAGCAGGATAAGGGATAAAGAGGAATTAAACACCTTTCTGGAACAGCTTGCCTGTGAAAACTATTGTCTGCTTAACCCTTTTAAGTCGAATGGAATTTCCTTCTTTTATCAATTGGATCAGTCCATTTCCGGTTTAAGGGTCGTTTAAAAGATACTTCTGTTTTCAAACAGTGGAGAACCTGGCCAGGCGTCTGATCTGATTTTGCACTGTTTACCTATGTCCCACAATAAGGACGCTATACATAAGTATATTGGTTAAGGCGTATGTTGCATATGTTTGCTAATATTATTGCTTAATGAAAATGCAGAGGCAAACAGTGTCGACCTAGATCGAGCAGTCTTATCTGTGTTTACAATTTTTAGCCCAAAGGCTCTAAAACATTTCAGCACGCAGACGTTAAAAGCGGACGACTTTAAAGATGTATGTCTATTTTGATGTTTCAGCTAAATGGATCATTTCGCACTGGCCAGGGTAAACCCGGGGAGGCAATCTGTAGAATAGCGGACGAAGAGAAAGCAGCTGTGATTGTGTGTGGAACCAGAGGCCTGGGAACCATCCGTCGTACCATCATGGGTTCCGTCAGCGACTACATTGTCCATCATTCCCATGTGCCAGTTTTAGTGTGTAGGCATAAACATGACAAACATGACAAACATTGAAACTAAGTAAAGATTAACCCGTTTATGTCTCTAGCGTCCCCTAAAAGGAACAGTAGCTAACGACGAGGCGCTGAATAACGTCAGTGGCGGATCCAGAGGAGGTTCAGGGGGTTCGCTCGAACCCCCTCACTGTCCCCCCTTTTATTAGATATCCTATGAAAATGTTTCTCTGTCCCCCTTTCTTAAATATCCCATGAATATGAAATAATTTGGTCTCAGTGAGACCAAATTATTTCATTTTCATGGGATATTTAAGAAAAATGAGATAAAATCAGCAAAGTGAACCCCCACACATTTATACATATGAACCCCCTTTCCAGAAATCCTGGATCCGCCCCTGAACGTGGCGTCACATGTACCAGCACATGAATTTTTGGTACTTATCGCATATGAGCAAAACCTTTCAATAAATGCCCATGCTGCCGTATCAACGGTGCCAGAGGTCCATAATTTGGTCTGAGTGTTCACCTACATCTATACTTTGTGTTTGTGAGCAGAGCAGGCTATCGAAAGTCTTCGTTCCTCGGATATGCGATAAGTTCCATAACTCATGTGATAATTCATCTCCGTGCACATTTGACATATTTTTAATTAGGTTCACTGTCAAATTTGATTTTTACAAAAAATCTAGTGCTTAACTGCACATGTGTTCACGCTAGAGAACCACTGTACTTGAACAGCGCAGTCATCGCATGGTGGTTGCAGTGGACGAGTGCACAAAATAGTGTACCTAGCTGGTTAATGGGGTACTATTTTGGTCAATATTTTACTTATGAAATTATTCTTCGCTAATTATTGTCACTTATAAATCTAGCTGTGCATCTGCTAAACAAAACTTTTTTGTGAGTTTTGCCAAAAATGTGATTTCTTTTCTTTAATGTGAAAAAAAGTTCGAAATCTGAGGCTGGAACTTTTTGAAAGTGATTCAAACTTTTCATACTGTATGCATAGTTCTGTATAGCGGGTGTTCTGGCCCAGTGGTCGTGTCGTTGACTGCAACATATTGATTTTATTTAGACACTCAACTACTGGGCCAGAACACCCAATATACAGAACTATGCATACAGTATGAAAAGTTTGATTAACTTCAAAATACCCTGTCCTCAGATTTCAAACTTTGTGCACATTAAAGGACTTGTATTTTTCATTTTATCGAAAGTTAACATAAATTCCATAACATAAGCATATATTTCTTTCATCCTGTTTTTCAGAAAAAGATCACATTTTTGACATAACCCTGGCGCTGTAGCGACTATCACTTAACCCACAAAAAATTGTTAAGCAGACACACAGCTAGATGTATAAGTGATAATAATTCGGGATGAATATTTTCAGAAGTAATAGTATCCCTTATTAACAGCTAGGTACATTATTTTGTGCACTCGTCGACTACAACCACCAGGCGATGCCTGCGCTGTTCGAGTACAGTGGTTCTCTAGCGTGGTGGTTGCTAACTGGCTGATAACTGATAGGAAGCACATCAGTATGACGGACATCAATCCAATTTTAAAGGGGACGGCAACAATAAAAGCAAGTGAGCCGGACATACAAGCCCTTATCAAACCATGTAATCTGCCACAAACCCGACCAAAATCGGATATAGAATCAGAATATTAGAGTAATTTGAAAATCAAAGTTCTGAACTCTGTTAAACCCATGGAGGCCGCTATTTTGAGTATTTAATTAACTTCCTGTGAATTTTGAAAAACCAATAAAATCCCCATTTTCAATGCTAACTGTACAGATTTTTTTCAAAATCAACTATTTTCAACATAAGAATCAATACAAATACAACGAAAATTAAAATGAATTACAGGAAACTAGTTATTCTGTATATGCATATTTAATTGGGTTTGTGTGACGTCACAAAGCCTAAAAATGGCCGCCACCTTTGTTTCATTTTTATACTTTACAAACATCTGTAGCGTTCTTATTTTTCATTCGATTTTGATTGGGTTTGTGGCATATTGCATGATTTGAAAATGGCTTGCATTTAAGATGTATTTGCTTTCAACGTTGTCGTCCCCTTTAAACACAAGTTCGGGAAACTTAATGCATTAATAAATAACATCAAACATGGTAGAAACGCACATAGGTGAAATTCTTTAGGATTATACCCGCAACACCGTGTGTGTCCGTCTGTCCGTCCAATTTGCTTATTAATCTACGTTCATCACGGGTCGTGCACATTACAGTCGATTGATTAACCATTGAATTTATTAATTTGTTGTAGATAATCTACAAGTTTTAAGTGGTTGATCGTCTAAAGTTCAGGATTTTCAGCTTTCGCCATGCTAAAGCGCTCATTCGACATAAACGGGTTGATTATGTAAGTAGAGGGAAGTGCCCTTAACAACCGTCCAAGTAGGCATTAACATTCAAACGTTTTAGAAACGTTTCGTCCGAAATGAGATCATCATTAATCATGAAAAATCTACGCACAAGAGCGACCCCAGCTTTTTACCTTAACTCATGTAAGCCTAGTGTCCTTTTTGTGGGACATAGGAAAACAGTGAAGACCCAGATCAGACGGCACCCAACGCAGCGTCTGATGAAGGTCTCCACTATTTGCTTGCAAAATATCCTCTTAAAATTTAAATAAAACCGAAAAATACAACCCAACAATCCTTAAAACGTAAATCGACTGGTCCAGTTAGTAGTGTGGGAAATTCCTTTCGGCTTACTTAGGTACCACGGAAAACCTTGAGTATGTAATTACAAAAATAACATTAGCCTTTGTGTCAAAAAGAAGTTCTTATTTTCATGAAATCTTCGATTATCCCTTTTAGGACCAATGTTGTTTTCCATACATTCAATGCAATGAAGTCAGAATGGTCCATTGTATATATTGAAAGGATTTTATCTTAGCAAACAATACAGACCTTGGCCATTTCATCTGGGTATTCACTGTTTGCCAAGTTCGCAAGTTGGAGTCACCATTAAAAAAACCTGTTTATTTCTAACCATAATTAACGTTGTAATAAATTGTGAACAATGCAAACTGAAGGGTAGCAAAAATTAAATGCAAGAAACCATATGCAGCTTAATTTGTTCAACGTGTACGTCTCATTGTTTGTGTGTTATTTTTGCAAACAGAACAGAAACAATGACCAAAACGGAAAGAAATAATTTTAATTCATTTGTCTTATTCGTTTGTTTAGTTGAGATTTTACGTCCCAGTCAACAGCTATGGTCATGTTCACCTAACCACGCTATTTCCCGGACAAGCTTGACTAAGTAGTTTACCATTACTTCATGCACATACTGACAACAACCCTTCTTGAATCAGGGGAAGGAGGAGAATGACGGTAGAAAGTATTTCATGATCAATCTCTACGAAAGTATGGTATCGAACTCGCGACCCTTGGATCTGCAGTATTGCGCTACGGGGCCCGATAACACAGTATGTAAACTGAAATAAACATCCTGTACCCGTTCCTCCTAGCTCTCGCCTTATACATATGAATTACAGCACTCGTGCGTAACCAATTGTCGGAAATCGTGATGTGAGAGTTGTTGGTACAGCTGTAATTGCGAGGGCCCACCTATTAAAGTTCATTTTTTCCATAGATCTTAGTATCTGTTACAGTTACAACCATGTAATCATGTACACATGTGATTGCCAAATCCACTAAAACCATGTAAACTGGCATTTAAGTTCGTTTTCGGCACAGGACGGCTCTGATTGTGAGCAAGTCGTTTTTAACAAAGTAAAATGCAAAGGAGGAAACCGTTAAACGGAATAAAATAGATACAATGGCTTTTCTTACCTTGTTCGAATGTGTGTTGTCTGTATCGCTAACAATATAAATCGAAACGTGTATATGTACCTAAATACACACATTTTTCCGACTAATGGTCACGCACGAGTGTTGTTATTCATGTTTATAAGGCGAGAGCTAGGAGGAATGGGCACAGGATGTTTATTTCCGTTTACATACTGTGTAGATTGGTTCCCCACGTTGATAAAGCTCCACTTCCGCTACGCATATTACGTTTGGTAACTAGTAATTTTTTACCAGTAGAGAATCCCACTCATCCGACTGCGCATGCTCCAGAAAGAGCATTTGTTTACATCCTGGGTCAATTTCGCACTTCAAAATGAGAAATGAACATGTACTGAAAACTGAGAAGATTTGCCGCACTTTCTTTTCGATACGAAGCCTTTCAAATATTGCTGTTATTGGTAATTTCGATTTTAATAATTTTTTCAATGTATTTAGATTTTGATGTAATCAAGTGACGATACCTGTCCAAATAGCGCAAGTGGTAGCGCTTTAGCTTAACGAGGTAAGGGTCTAGAGATCGAATCCAACACACCTGATTTTTTTTCTTCCGCATATGGTATTTTTTCAAGTAGAGAACCTGCGCATGCTCCAGAAAGAGCGTCGGTGTTGAAAAAGTTCATAAATAGGCCAGGTATTATATGAATCCAGTGTGAACCAAATTCAATTAAATTTTTTACTATATAAAAGGCACAGAAAGTGGACTGGGTGGGCCAGCTCATACTCACTTACTATCCAATGATGCAAACCATGTTTCAAGGTCACCAGTCTTGTGGTTCATGTAAAGAAGGTTTAAAGGGTATTCACTACCTAAAAATAGTATGTGAGCATGATCAGGAAATACCACAATCACAAACAGCAGACAACCCCATGGCACTGCAAGGAAGAGACACACAACCATCAAGAGACACCAGGAAGACAAACTAATACATCCGTGGATCATCGTGGCTACAGCATGGGATAGAAATGTATAGAACTCCCGTAAAACAAAAATCTGCACCCTGCAGAGCGTGTCTGCATGGTCTGTGGAAAGAGCGCGCAAGAGGTCCGAAGGATCGAATCCACAAAAAGATCAGACATCAACGCCAAAGCATTGCTCGCCAAATATGGGGGCATTAATGTAGAGAGTGGCGTTAGGCTTAAATGAAATATATGTGTGGTTCCTGTTGCCTACCTACCCTAATTTTTTTAACCCTATATACCCTAAACAATAAAATGGTCTTTGGAGAAAAAATGGGCACTTTTTCAATTTCTGTCACTATTTTCTTTGTTAAATGTTATAACAAAATTTAATAATTTCCCTACCTACCTACCCTGAATTTTCTTGGCATGAAACAGGAACCACACATATATTTCATTTAGGCCTTATGTGTAGAAACTGTTACTCGAAATTACAGAACCTCGATCAAAGATGTAGACTTTTTTATGAGGGGTGCCAACGAAATGCAAGGATAGTGATGCGTGCTAATACTAAAAGAATGATGCGCTCCTCTCCTCTCTCTGGACCACAAAAGAGAATTAACTTCTCAAAAACACCAACAAAGACACGCAAAACACAACGCAAAACACAATTGTTTAAAGAGAGTGCCACCCCTGAAAGTACCACACCCGAGGAAATTGGCCTTAAAGTGGATTTTGTTACTGGTAGGATGTGTTTCCAGGTTTTAAGTGACCCCCGTTTTTTTTTTAAACAGCTTTAAAATGATCTTAGAAGAATGCACACCGCGTAACTAAAACCTATGGATCCCCGGAGCCCCCCCCCCCTTCCTAAAAATCACAAGTTATTGTGATAGCAATTAGCATTTGGATCCCCCTTGGATGGACCTCCCCTGAAAATGTCGGACCCCCTCTGGATCCTTGGGAAAGTATAGTTTTCTCTGCAATAAAACCATTGCCCCCCCCCCCTCTGTAAAATAAGCTGAGGACTAAAAAACGTCTCAATCTGGACCCCCCCCCCTGTCAAAAATTCCTGGATCCGCGCATGATATTATACATGCTTTAAAGTCATATTACGGGGGTCGCGCACATGCGTTCCTTTTTCGCCACGCTCCCTAACTGTGAATGATGACCATCCCGCCCCCTCCCCTAAAATATCCACAATTTTATCATAGATCCCATAAAATATTTATTCAATCTGAACCCCCTAAAATTATTGAAATTAAAAGTTAGACCCCCTCCTTAAAAAAGGTCCGAGTCCACATAGGCTACGAAATATCAGAGTAACCCCCATCCGATCGGAAATCCCCGACACAGGCATGCACGGACCCAGGAAGTGTTGTTAGAGGGAGTCCAATTTATCTTTAACAACTTTTTTATGGTGAGAATCCAAATACCTTTCAAGGTGTATCATCATCGGCCAAATTCAATGGCGTTTCGCTAGCGGCCGAATTAATGGCCCAACATTGAATTCTGGCTTGCCTTTGAGATTTTCAAGTGGATCCAGACGAGTATTGCTAAATAAATCCTATAGCTCGGAGCCCCGGCCCCCTCTGGATCCGCGCATGGATAGTTTTCCTCGTAACCTGGCTTATTTAATGAACATGAGACAGAGGGGCCGCGGGTTCGAGCCTCGCAGGCGTCACTGCGTTGTGTCCTTGAGCAAGACACATTAATCATAGCTTAGTATCGGTTCAACCCAGGAAGAGCCGTCCCTACATAACTGAAAGATTGTTGATGGGACGTAAGAATCAAATCAAACAAATCTCCTTCGCAATGCTTGCCCAATGTCGTGCTCCGGAAACATAAACTTCTTTTAACACCAAACACATTATTCAGAATACAGGCACAGAGGATTTTGTAATAATATAGTGGTGTTTAATAATGAGAGAATGGTCGACATTGTTGCGTCGGTTCGATGTTGGTACAAGGTTGGTATGCGGCGACGCCCACATTTCCACCAACTACCAACGTGGGCCCAACGTATCTTTGCTATCTGTGTAGTGACCCCAAACACAAAATATGACGTCCGCTGATATTGTTCACGAATTCCAAGCATACTCGCACCTGGGTGAGAAAGGGGGGGGGGGGGGTACTCTGATATTTTCAAACATACGTAGGCCCGGACCATTTTTGGGGTTAACTTTTTGGTATTTTGTGATGACCCCAAAAGATATCCACAAAATCTTCATACCCCAAAAAATTTTCATTTTTCTGAAAACCCTCAAAGGTATTGAAATTCAAAATTTTGAACCCCAAAATGGTGCGAGCCTACGTATGAATGAAAATATTATAGTACCCCCCCCCCCCCCCTCCACCCTCTCCTCGCAGATAGAAACAGGGGCCGGGGGCGTCCAGACTCAAATAACAGAAAAAAACTCTGATAAGGGTGTTTATTGTTGGTTTTTTTTGCAACTATATTATATTTTTTTACGGTTCAAAAGGGTCGAAACATTTATCGGGGGGGGGGGGGGGGGGGGGTGCAACTTTTTATTTTTTTTTTTTTTCTTTTTGGGGGGGGGGGGGGGTTGGGGGGGTACAAATCCTTATTTCTATAGAAACCTATATAACTTGTGATTTTTCGGGGGGGGGGGGGGGGGGGGGTCCGGACCACCTATCCCTCTCTGGATTCGCGCATGGGTAAGAAATAAGTAATTGCCCACTTCCCTGTCACGGATTGAGTTTTCTGAAAGTCTCAGAAGGTTTACCGGCCGGCGCAGTCGGTAACATGTGTTTTTTTTCGGGGATGGGGGGGCAAATGCTTATTTCCAACGAAACTTAAAGAACTTGTGATTATTATTTATTTTTATTTATTTATTTATTTATTTTTTTTTTTTTGGGGGGGGGGGGTGGGGGGTGTCCGGACCACCTATCCCCCTCTGGATCCGCACATCGGTTAGAAATAAGTAATTGCCCACTTCTCCGTCACGGATTGAGTTTTGTAGGTGCAAACTGAAAGTCTCATAAGTGTTTCCCTGTGAACATTTGAAATTCCAGAAAATAGTTGTACCGGGCCGCGTTGCGTCTGACTAGATGCGGGGTAACTGTATTTTTGTTTATTTTCGGGTGGCGGGGAATGCTTATTTCTATAGAAACCCATAGAACATGTGATTTTTTAGGGGGATGGGGGGGGGGGGGTAGGGTGCGGACCACCTAACCCCCTCTGGATCCACGCATCCAGTGTTGGGTTGGGGATGCTTATTTCTATAGGAACCTATAGAACTTGTAATTTTTCAGTTGCCATATTCCTGATAATAGAACAAAATAAACTTTATAAAAAAATCCAATCCGCACGTACAATTGGGCCACTTTCGGCCCGCCAACGAACCGCCATCCGCAGGTGACGGTTCGTCGGCGGGTCGATAGTGGCTCGTGATGGGATGCTAGCTGGGAGCAGTTGTTTAAAAATCGCAAATGCACTTTTTATTCAATACCGCAGATGGACTCGAGACGTCCCAGGTATTTTCCAATACTACGTATTTTTCCATTACTACGTCAGTGTATATGCTATAAATAGACGCAATGGCGTTTAGTAGTTACCTGTCTTAATATGCTGACAAGCTATTTAAGGGAGAGAACCAGTCTACATACTGTGGTAAATACTATTCTTAATTTCTAAATTATACACAGTCATGCGCTATAATTGATTTTTTAATGCTGACTGGGTATGATGAAAAAACACAACCAAACTCAAAAAAAAACTTCAATCAGCAAGGGGGCGTTATATGAAAGTCATTTTTTTACTTCTGAAAATATTCATCGTGAATTATTATCACTTATACATCTAGCTGTGTGTCTGCTTAACAATTTTTGTGGGCTGAGTGATAGTCGCTACAGCGCCAGGGTTATGTCAAAAATATTTTTCCCCTGAAAAACAGGATGAAAGAAAAATTTGCTTATGTTCTAGAATTTATTCTTACTTCCGATAAAATGCAAAATACCAGTCCTTTAATGTGCACAAAGTTTGAAATCTGAGGACAGGGCATTTTGAAAGTTATTCAAACTTTTCATACTGTACGCATAGTTCTGTAAATCGGGTGTTCCGGCCCAGTAGTCGGGTGTTTATAATGCAGTCTGGGCCAGAACACCCGATATGTTCCAGCCTCAGGTTTCGAACCTTTTTCACATAAAAGAAAAAAAAATCGTATTTTTGGCATAACTCTGGCTCTGTAGCGACTATCACTCAACCAAAAAAGTTTTGTTAAGCAGATACACAGCTGAATTTATAAGCGACAATTATTAGCGAAGAATATTTGGAGTGATAAATGATCTTAACAATATATACATGTATAGTAGTAAGCCTGAGTTTAACAAGTTTTTGTTTGATTTGATTCTTTACGTCCCATCAACAGTCTTTCAGTTAAACAGGGACGGGTCTTCCTAGGTTGAACCACTACTAAGCTAGGATAGATGTG
Source organism: Loripinus fragilis (assembly GCA_964019695.1). Taxonomy (NCBI): domain Eukaryota; kingdom Metazoa; phylum Mollusca; class Bivalvia; order Lucinida; family Lucinidae; genus Loripinus; species Loripinus fragilis. Next base: position 17,311,160 of record OZ026520.1, read on the forward strand.
TCTTGCTCAAGGACCATAACGGTGTGACCCCGGTGAGGCCCGAACCCGCGGCATCTCGGTCTCGAGTCAAACACTCTATCACTGAGCCACTGCGCTCCCAAAGAGTTTAACAAGCGTTTATTTGCATGAGTACATGCACATATACATGTATAGTCTTCAGATTACAAGTTATTGTATTCATGGTAATAAGATTTTTTTAAATGTTAGTCTGCGTGTTTATTTCCATGTATACATGTACATAATGCATGTAAAGAAATAAGATTAGAACAGTAAACCCTAGTTCTGATATTATTTTTTTCCCATGTTTTGCGCTGATGGTATCTATTATACACAGAGAGCGCAAAGAATCGATACAGCCCTAATTATTAGGCCACTGGCTGGATATGGTTTACCTCCCCCCACCCCCCCCAGGGGGAATTTTGTAGACCATGTTTTTCTTGAAGCCCAATGTCTTGTAAGGATTTTGCAACATGTTAGCCCTCTGACAATGGCAGCGTTAAGGTGTAACAGCCTGTTACATACGTTACCCTACAAAATATTTGATAATTAAAATTCTTTTTAAGACTTCAGAAAAGTGCAAAAGATAAGGTAAGATTTCCAAATTGGTTATATTTTCTAAATAAGCTATTACTGGGCCAAATATAATGACATATGAAAAGAAATATAGTCACCCCCAGATGTAGTGTATGTTACATTTTTCATTGAACCCCCTTTCAAATGATAAATGCATCTAATGTAGTTTGCCTTAAATTTTCTTGAAACCAGTTTATGTTCATTTTTTTGGTATTACATTAAAGAATTTTTATTTACTTTTTCAAAACTGCAAGCATTACGTTTCTATCTTTTATACTTTTTGAGTTATTAGATGATGAACATGGTACCCCCATATCACAGAAAAACGTAAAATGTAGTTCTCCAGGCCTCGCGCTGGCTATAGACCCCACTTCCCTCCAGGGGGAATTTCGTACACTATGATTTCCAGATACTAAATTATATAAGCTACAAAATGAAATATGTTAACCCTCTGAGAGTGGCAGCGTTAGCAGGTAACATCATGTTACCTATGTTACCCGCAAAATAACATTTAATTTTCCTGGTAATGTCTCCAACATGACATATTCACACTTTTTTTGAAGTCTGGCACAGGTTTAAGAACTTCTTATAGCACATTTACATAATTTTAGCATTTATTTTATAAATGTCTTGAGTTTTTGCCGTTGTATATGTTACTTAGTGTTTCATATGTTATTTCCAAGTATCAGTATGGCAGTTATTGACTATACATGTATTAGATCCGTCAGTGAATATAGTAAATCTATAAGACTGCTGTTCAAATGAATTAAAGTTCCTTATTATGGTGTCTTACACTATTTTACAGCCCAGGTTACATACGTTACTCTCTGAATACCATTAAACTTTCAAGATATGGTCTCTAACACAACCCGCTTGTACTTATTTGCATGCTGGCACAGCTCCATGTACTTCTTTTTACTCTGGCTCATTTGCTGAGGAAGTAACTCAAAACATAAACTACCATAAACCCTTTTTTTCTTTTATAGAGTAATCAAATATAGTTGACATAATACTCATGAAAAGTTTGTAACATTCAGTGCAATGTGCGAGTAACAACTTAAAAGATCAAAGAAAACCCATCAGGTAGAAGTTCTAGAGCAAATCTTCATATATTATCCAAGGGTTTTAAAGGATTTTCCTATGCAACTTATTACTCCTCTATCAGATTTATCTTGCAAGGATTTTGCAATATGCTAGCACTCTGGTAATGGCACCATTACCCTGTAACAGCCAATTACATATATTACCCATCAACATCTTTGATAATAGTAAATGACATGACTTCTGAAAAGTGTGATTTCCAAATTGGCTATATCATCCAAGTAAGCTATTTTCACATCACAGATATGGACCTTTGAAAACAAATATGCACCCCAAAGTGTTACGTATGTTACTTTTTTTCATTATTTCTATATAAATGATTTATGAAACTAATATAGTTTGATATTTTTTTATATGTGAATGTGCTTACTAACTCATTTTGTATTAAAGAATTTTTATGTACCTTTTGGGAACTGCAAATATTGTTTCTATCTTTTATAAGGTTTGAGTTGTTGAGTTTTGGACATGGTAACCCCATATCACACAAAATGTGAAATATAATTCTGTGGCTCTTTTGTTAGGGTACAATCAAGTTTTCTTTCACCCAGAGGTACTCAATTTCCTCCCCATTTATTTTCCACACATTTTGTCCATATCTGGAAAGACTTGATAGTTCAATCTTTGTATGTACATCTTAAGCACAGAAAAGCAGGGTGGAGGTAAGCTCATGTTCATGCCATTTGAAATAGTCAGTACATGTGTATGGCTTTGGGACTTTTTGCAGAAACATGTCGTACTGCAGCTTATTCACAATTACATAAATAGCACATGTTAGGGCTTCATATCACTGATGAGTGCCTAGAGCAATTTTTTATTTGTTTTCCTACCCTTCTTAGAATGCTTGATGAACTAGTGGGGGATGGGTTCTCTATCAGTTTGATAGGAATAACCTTTCCGTGGTACTAACACATTGGCACATTGGTAGTGTCGCAATCTGTTAAATAGTGTATTACTGTAGATCTCTTCCCCCATATTCTGGCCAATGCTGTTGACATTCAGAAGGTGCACCTTTTGTTGCATACACCATTGTTGAACAAAACACCCAGGTTATCTTCTGCGAGAATGTTTGTAAGACTTTATAGACTGCTGCTTATACATTGTATATAAGTATCAGTGACAAAACCAACATGCCCTGCCTTTAGTGCCTGGTTGAATACTGGTGCCATCAGATCCATGAAGGTGACAGGAAAAGCTATTATGCTCTGTAGTAATGGCATTAACATCAACGTTATGTGCAGCACTACATGGTCAATCTAATGTTGGTTCAATGTGTGATTGCAAGCCATGCTGAAGTTTAGACTTGTCAGTTTTGGTGAAAATTCTATCAGGAGTTTACAGTGACTATGGTACAGGTCCCAGAAGGAACGGCAGTGTCAACTCAATGTCAACATTATGTCCAATAGAAAGACTGTCATGCTTACCAAAGACGCTCCTTTAAGCTCTCATCTGGCTGTTTACGTTTTGTAAATTGGGCAAATTCTTCTTGCTTGACCTCGCAAGCATGACCTAACAAGCATCAAAACTTTATTAGCTTGTAGCATTTTATGGGGGATGTGAATAACAGATTTTTTTAAACTAAAAGTGAGTCAATGAAGTCTGCAACAGCCTTCCTGCCAATGTCATCAGCCTCAATAAGATCCATAGCTATGCCAGGCTTAACAGGCACACCGAAAGACAAAAAGTACAGTTTATTGTCTTCAAAACTAGAACTAAAAGGATTGGTGAAGCCTGAAACTGCCTCTAGTTCTCATTCTCTTTTGCATCTGAGCAGATTGAATATTTCATTTCAGTGCATTGAAGAGTTGTTTTAATATATTGAGCTCTGATGTGATGAGTAATACACCATTCCATCTGTAGTAAGAAGCGTAGTTCTAGTTGCTGAAGCCTATAATACCTCTTTATTGTTTGCCTGATAGTTATGTCAAAAGCATTTCTCAAGAAAAGAACCAATGGTTGTGACACACTAAACCCATTTTGTTCGAGAAGTTCTTTGCATCTGCGATGTGTATCAAATTCATGAGTGTAATTAGTTACACAGGTACATATTGTGCGTAGTTGTTGTGATCCTTTGCAATGAACATTGGGAACAAGGCATACAGATAGATATGACATGCAATTCAAAGTTGTTTTCCTTGTAGCCCTAATCAGTGTCAACACCATCTGAATCATATCCATATACCTTGCCCAGAACTGAGCTGTTTCACAGTGACTGTCTTTCAGAACTTCCGATTTGAATGCATGGTATCTATACTGCTTATGTCAGCAAACAGCGAAGGTTGATAGATCACATTATATTATTAGTTTAAGTCACCATAAATTAATAAGGAACTTCAATTTATTTCAGCCTTATAAATTTTCTAAATCCTCTAACAGACTTTATACATGTATAGTCAACAACTTCTATACAGATACTCAGAATAACTTATGTATCATTTGGTAACACACATAACAGTTAAAGCTCAAGGCTTTAAATGAATACATAAAATAGATAAACCTTGTTAAAAGAAGTACATAAACCTGTGCAAGCATGCAAATAAGTATAAACAGGGCTTGTTAGAGACATTAACTTAAATGTATATTGCTATTTTGAAGGTAACATACATAACATGGACCTCAAAAAATAGTGTAAGCGACCTAATAAAGAACTTAAAATCATTTAAGTAGCAGCCTTATAGATTTACTATATTCTGTGACAGGTGTAATACTATAAAGTCAATAAATACATACTGATACTCGGAAATAACGCATGGAAACACTAAGTAACGTATACAACGGTAATAACTCCAGACATTTATAAAATTAATACTAAAAATATGTCACTGTGTCATAAGAAGTTCATAAACCTGTGTCAGCATGCAAATATGTACGAACATGTCATGGTTGAGACATTATCAGGGACGTTTAATGCTATTTTGGGGGGTAACGTATATAACGTGCTGTTACACGTTAACGCTGCCACTCTCAGAGGGCTAACATCTTTTATTTTGTGTCTTATATAATGTAGTTTCAGAAAATCATAGTGTACAAAATTCCCCCCCGGGGGGGGGGGGGGTCTATAGCCAGCTCAAGGCCTATAAAACTTGTTTACCAATTTCCAACAGGTGACTGATGATATACATGTATGATACGAATTCTAAAACGAGACACATCCTAAGCTAGTTTGATTTCCCGTTTCTATAGTGAGGCTATTAATGCCTTTTGGCAAAATATAACCAGACGTGTGAAGGCATGTACTTCCTATGAAAGCTTCAACAAATTTGCGAATACTACATCAACTCCAAACCATCAGAATGTCAACACAAACACATAATTAAATTTACCTAAACAACAGAGGATAAAACCAAAAACTCAAATGTAGATACAAATACCAAGAATGCAATGAGATTAATTAAATTTGTATCCAAAGGTCGACCTAATCTCAGGTTACCAATCACCCAATATAATGGACTTCTCAAATGAAAGAGATACTCCAATAGATGGTTGAAAAGAAACAAATAAACAAACTGCATTACTAGTTGGGAGCTCCATATTGAAAGGAATCAAAACCGAAAGAACTCAAACCAAATACTACAGTGAGATCCTTTCCAGGGGCGACAACTGAGACATTTAAAGAGAAATTGTGTGCTTACAACATTGATAATTGTTAAATTTTATCATACTTGTTGGCGGTAACGATGGCAATGATGGTAAAGACCTGCAAACATTCTGTGATTACTGTTGAAGCCCTCCAGTAGAATATTTTACTGACCGTTCCGGGGCAGTGCTTCTTTGGTGGATCATTTTTGTTTTTTGTGTCTTGTGTTCCTCATGCTTTGACGTCTGTTCATTGCTGCATTGTGGTCACCTGCTGGGAAAGGACTGACCTCTTCGCTCTTGTTGGTGATGTTTATTATATTTTTGTTACTTTTCCATGTGGTATTCTGGGTTGGGTGTGGCACTTCATTGTATCGTTTCTTGATCTTTGCCGTCTTTCTTACTTTCATATTGCTCTTAGAAAGCTTAGCTGATAAAGATCTTCGTATAATTGTGTCTGGTCTTCTACCAAGAAAAAACATAGGCCTTAAACGATACAATGAGAAACTCAAATCTTTATGTAAAGTAATGGACATCGAATTCACAAACAATTTTGATAGCTTTTTATTTGCATCGGTTGAAATACCAGCAGCCTACTTTATTAGAGACAAAATTCACTTGAATGTAAATGAAACAAGGAAACATAGATAAAATATGTTAAGTCAGTTGACCAGCTTCTCAAATACAAACATTCCCCTCAAATAGAAAATTTCAATTTGGTGGAGGTAGACCTAGCACGCATGCGGGCAGGGGTACTCATTCCCTGAACAATTTCGTCTTATTTGCTTCGAACGATGTCATAGTACGTAAGAATGATATTATAATGTAAATGTTGGTGGGTCCACAGGATTTTATCCCCTATAGGAAATCACAGAGCGTGTAATTCAATCAGACTCAAGCAAAACGCCTATCTCTAATGTTGTTACAAGCAATTATCATGAACTCAATGTCAAACCTACGCTGTCAAATATGAGTCTTGGGCAATACATGAGTGATGCGTCTATTTGCTCTGACAATTTTGGTGCCCAAGTGATCTCTCTGCTTATCATGACTTTGAATCTGATGTTCAGAATGAAAGTATAATTTCTCCATCCAACAATCCTACCCGTTTGTCCTTATCTCATACAGATTCTTCAGAATAAGCATTTACATCTAAAGGCCTGCATTTCTGTAATCTGAATATACAGCACATCCTACTTAAACTGGACGAGTTGCGGATCCTAGTGGCAAATGATAAATGTGATGACATACTTGGACTCTGTGAATCATTCTTGGATCCAAACATTATGGATCAACAACTAGCAATCGGAGGATATGATTTTATACGCAAAGATAGAATGGACACCAAGAATAAAACTGAAGGTGGTCTCATTCTTTATTTTAGAAACTCAATTCAATGCAAAAAAAGACATGAATATGAAATTTCTAAAATTAAAACTATCTAGACAGAGATAGAACTGCCAAATACAAAACCTTTTTTTAAATGTTCAGTTTATTGTCCGCCAAGTGTACACTCTGACTGGATAGACCTATTTTTAGTCAGAGCTTTCCGTAACACAGGCGACTGGCTTAGAATTGATACTAATTGGGGACTTCAAAATTGGTTTGAGCGCATGTTCTAATAGCAAAAATAGTAAGTGAGTATGATCAGGAAATAGCATAATCACAAACCGCAGACAACCCCGTGGCACCGCGAGGAAGAGCCGCTCAACCATCACGAGACACCAGGAAGACAAATAAAGCAAAGCAACCAGCTCTCTCTTCCCCATCAAGATGATTGCAATACTAGAGTAGACATAAAGTAACGTACAACAAAACATATAACAATTACAGACTCCCACAATGGGAGTAACAATAAACAAAAAGTCAACAACAACAGAACCACCGCCTTAGAACGGACAGCAGCCTAAGCCACCGGGGGGCTTAAATGCATTTTACTGGTACCAAATCTTCACCCTAGATTCTGCTGTTGTTGAAGTACAAGAAATGTTCAGCTCGCATGGAGGCCATCTAACTAATGCAATGTATCATCATTGAGAACACTCTAATCAAATTAACACACCATGATGAAACAAAGAAAAGGGCTCATGACTCACAGACAGTCAGAGCTAAAGAAAACCTCAAGTTGAGCCACGATGGGTCCAGCTACAGATAAGCACCAGGTACCAACCCACCGATTAAAGCTTTACGTCAGAGCAGTCAAAGAGTCTGAAACCTGACCCACCATCGTGCAATTAAAGAGGAAATCATAGCTATAAACCGTGATTGGGTTTAAAACTAGGCATGCAGACTGTTGCAGTTATATCCAACCCTTATATAACGTTTTACTATCTTTTTGAATTGATCACTAAAATTAGGTTTTCCAACAATTCGTTTAGATTTATAAACTAAATCACCATAAAATAGATTCTGATATGCCTTGTTGCAGAAGAGTTTTAACCAAATGTTGTATTTAACAATTAACTCTGAGTGTCTGTGGTAGAATTTAGAAAATGCTTTTCGAATTTTATGATATCTATAACCTTTTTTTAATAACTTAGCATTTAAAAATAAGTTTCTGTTGTTGAAGTCAACATTAGAACACACCCTAGCAAAACGAATAAGCCGAGAAATATATACACCATAGGAAGGAGAACACCTCCATCAAGAAAGGGGAAATTTCAAAACATGTTACAAATCTTCGATCTTACACAATTTGTTCAAATGCCTACGAGTGATACACAGGCAAGTTAAACTCTGATTGATCATGTTTACTCTTCTCATCCTGAGAATATAACCAACTGCTTTGTTTCAACGCTTTGGATTAGTGACCATTTCCCCTATTTGCTTCACTCGCAAAATCAATAGTAAAATCCCCAAAAATGATCACAATATGGCCTCCATGCGAGCTGAACATTTCTTGTACTTCAACAACAGCAGAATCTAGGGCGAAGATTTGGTACCAGTAAAATGCATTAAAGCCCCCCGGTGGCTTAGGCTGCTGTCCGTTCTAAGGCGGTGGTTCTGTTGTTGTTGACTTCTTGTTAATTGTTACTCTCATTGTGGGAGTCTGTAATTGTTCTATGTTTTGTTGTACGTTACTTTGTGTCCATTCTAGTATTGCAATCATCTTGATGGGGAAGAGAGAGCTGGTTGCTTTGCTTGATTTGTCCTCCTGGTGTCTCGTGATGGTTGAGCGGCTCTTCCTCGCGGTGCCACGGGGTTGTCTGCGGTTTGTGATTGTGGGAATTCCTGATCATACTCACTCACTATTCTTAACGCTATTTCAAACACTTTAATGAAGTTAATTTTCTCAGATAACCACAATACTGTCGACGCCGATATGGCTAAATTTTCTTCATTAATTATACAACAGTTTAATAAACATGCTCATATTAAAACCAAACGTGTTAAAACAAAACAATTGCCATATTGGTTCACTCCAGACATTAGGCAAGTGCAAAAGCTTCGAGACAGTTGTAAATGTTAAAAAACAATGGAACGAATATAAAAAGTATTAAAATAAAACAAGGGCTTCCAAACGCAAACATCTCTCAGACTCTATTAGCAAGTCAAAAGATACAAACCATAATTGGGCACATTTGCGTAATACTATGCTAAATGGTGGCTCGAAGGCTTCAAACAAACGCTACCCGAAGGTCTTATCATTGACAATGAATGCACAACTAACTCTACAAAAATAGCTCAGAAATAAAATACATTCAGTACCTCAATAGCGGACATTTGGAATCAAAATGATAACGAAGCACTCATTTGAATACTGAACAATTAAGTCAATATGATCATAACGAAATACCCAATGACTTAATGACACATTCTTTAGTATACTGTTCATAACTCCTGGACAGGTTACGAATTATATCAATAGGCTTGAATACTCGAAAGCAATAGGCATTGGTGGCATTGGGCCAAGAATACTTAAAATAGCAGCCTGTGCTATTTCTCCATCCATTGCAAAGATGATAAATAAAAGTATAGCAACAGGATGTTTTCCTTCTCAGCTAAAGCAAGCAAAGGTTTTGCCAATCTTTAAAGGTGGAACGAATTCAGACCCATCGAATCATCGACCAATATTCATCTTGCCTACAATATCAAAGATTTTTGAAAAAACAAAAACAAAAAAAACCCAAATTAAACTAATTGATAGTTGGATGAAGTGCATTGACAGTGGTGATATGGTTGGAGCCCTATTTCTTGACTTTCAGAGAGCTTTTGGTTTAATAGATCATGCTATCTTGATGAAAAAACTTTCCATTTACAAATTTAGTCCATCAGCCCTACAGTGGTTTAACTCTTATCTGAATAATCGACAGCAAGTCATCGAAAGTGACAAAGGACTGACAGACTTTAGTTGGGTACGTTCTGGTGTCCCACAGGGGTCTATTCTGGGATCTACGTTGTTCCTTATCTTTATAAATGGTCTGCCTCTCTGCTTTGAACACTGCAAATCAGATCTATACACAGACGATGCAACTGTTCACGACACAGGTAAAAACGTAAGCAATGTCAAACACAATTTGTTGTGCGATCTTGAAAATGCTATAGATTGTTGTTTTTTTTTTGTTTGATTTGATTCTTTACGTCCACTCAACAATCTTTCAGTTATGCCGGACGGTTCTTCCTGGGTTTAACCAGTACTAAGCTAGGATAAATGTGTCTTGCTCAAGGACCACAATGCAGTGACGCCGGTGAGGCTCGAACCCGCTACCCTTCGGTCTCGAGTCAAGCACTCTACCACTGAGCCACTACACTCCCTTGCTATAGATTGGAGTAAGTTTAACAAAATGAATATTTCACTATGTTAGAACCACGTGTATGTTAGTTTGGCACTAAACAACGAGTGAATATATCCCACGAATTAAATGTTTAAGTTGAAAATATCCATATACAGAACTTGACTGATTAAAACTACTTGGTATTTATATGTATATTGGGGTCATCTCATATCGATCATCTATGTTCGATATCCTCGCTTATAAGATATCACTTCTTAGACAACTATCCAGATATGTTTCAATTGGATATCAAAAGATGTTTTACCAGGGTTACATTCTCCCGTTTATCGAATATGGTTCTCTGACATGGGGGTCCGCCGCAGGCACACGTATTGAACGCCTATCAAAATCTAAAAAGCGTGCCGCTCGCATAATTTTGCACGCTGAATTCAATACTTCATCTGATACTTTGTTTAGAGAGCTTGGTTAGTTTTCAGTTCCAAACAGCATTAATTTCAATAAAGCTGTATTTAGATATAGAGCATTGAATGATCTAACCCAAGAATACATATCAGCTTTACTGAAACCGGTATCACAAGTACATACCCTAAACTTACGATCAACCGACAACGGATCATTTTATGTACCAAAATCACGTAAGAACATATATGATGGATCGTTCTCTTGTTCAGCGCCTATGCTATGGAACACTCTTACTCGGACAGTTAGAAAAGCTGGCTCTATAGACATTTTTAAGAAAACATTAAAGTTAGTAAGGGTGCAATGGTCAGGAATCAATACAATCAAGTACCACACCTGACCCAGGATACCAAAGCTCATTTGCTCCATTGACTTTTACACACATATGGACATTTTTATTTGATTTTAAACATTTGTCCATCTGAGTTAGCAGTCATCATTTAAGGCGGTTAGTTCCGATTCTGCTTGACATGAATCATACTGTGCGTCTACGCGCACAGGGGCATGCTGTTTGGACATTGGTTTCCGCCACATGTTCCCTGTTCGGCTGTGCAAGGCATGGGTGTCAGACTGCTCTGCTATTTTGCACTGATTGTCACAATAAATAATAATTATTTATTGTGACAATCAGTGCAAATTAGCAGTCTGCGGGTCTGAGAAAAGGGTCCTTAAGGCATTCCAGCAATTATTACATAAAAGACATTTGAAAAACGCCTAGAATGACAAAATTTCACATGCTTTTATTTTACCACGAAAATGTTTCTAAAGCTTGATGTGATCAAAGTAGCAAAATGTTTCTGATTGTATTTAAAGTTTTGTATGATGCCTGTTGCCATGGCAACAATAAGACCATAACACCTACAAGGGTTCATAATGAAAAGTGGGTCACTTTAATTGAGTATAGTGCAACTTAGCTCTGACTATCTGTGAGTCTTTAGCCCTTTTCTTTGTTTCATGATAGATTCGTAGTGTGTTAATTTGATAAGAGTGTTTCTCCATGGTGATACATTGCAATAGTTAGAAGGTTTCCATGCTAGCTGTACTTTAACAACAGCAGAATCTAGGAGGAATATTTGGTACCATTAAAATACATTTAAAGTAAAAAAGACTGCAAGGATCAGGAATCGATACAATCAAGTACCACATCTGTCCCAGGATACCAAATGGGAAAGTGACAAACTCACAATAATCATCACAAACAAGAGCCAAGAGGTCAGCCCTTTCCCTTCAGGTGACCACAAGGCAGCAATGGACAGACGTGAAAGCATGACAAACACAAGACATAAATAACACATATGATCCACAAAAGAAGCAGCGCTTTGAAACCGTCAGTAAAATATTTTACTGGAGGGCTTAAACTGGTTTCATGGCACGCCAACCTCACCCTAAGTTCAGATGTGGATCAAGACAAATAAATGTTGGTTTGCATGAAAGACCCCTAACTGTCCATGCATCATCTCCTAGAACATATAAATCAAGATATAAAAAGGAGATAAAGAAAAGATAAGGACTCAACAGTATATAAAACTGAATACTGGAGCAAAAGAAAACCAACAGGTAAACCCCAGTGGGCCTGACAACAGCCAAAGGATCAGACCCCTAGCATCTCATCAATAAATAAGTCTTTTAGTCGGAACTGTCATAGAGTCTGAAGTCTGACTCACCGGCGTGCAATTAAAGAGGAAAGCAAAGTTGTCAATCGTGATTGGGTTGAAGACCAAGCATGCAGTCTTTTGCAATACCGACTGACGACAAATGTCAATAGAAAAGACTGTTTCTAGCGATTTTTGATCCGCATTCTTCGATTGTTAAGAGCGTTTTCGATTGCCGCCTTTCTGGTGTGACCAAGAAATTGTTTAACGTAATAATTTCGTTCTGGCGCAATATCAGGTACATATCAGGATAGTGCAAACAAGAAGCAAATGATTGAAAATTAACAATATGTGAAAAAAAGTCAATGTCATGGCGTCTTGTCAATTAAGAGTGATTTCGAGTATACGGTGCGTCCTGCAGCAAGTCAGCCAGGGTCAGGATGTGAGCATGCGGCACAGAGCTTTGTGCTACTGATAGAACGCATGGCAATTAAACATCTGCAAATATCAATTGGGCCTCGACGTGAGAAAACCTGTCTTCGGGGGTTTGCGAACAACACAGGCACAGACCAGCCTGCGCATCTGCGCAGTCTGATCAGGGCCTTTGTTATTCAATTTTTGGAAAGTATCATATCTAGACTTGCTACAAGTGACATTTAAACATTCTAGCTAGTCTCTGTAGCTGAGGAGACTGATTTGAAACTCGCTTTGTCGGAAACCCTGAAGACAGGTTTTGTCGCAACGAGGCCCAATTAAGACAGGAATAAACTGTACATAAACTACACTGTGAACGATGCTTTCAAGTGTGAAAGGAACTACATTCACCAAGATTCATTACAATTATCTGAGTCAAAATTACAGAAAAGAAATTTAGACACTGTTATTTTAAAGAACTTATCAGTTACAAGTGATGCTTTAACACAAAAAGCCAAAGTACCATTGAAACCACTCTGTCAAACACCATAAATACGTCATGCATAGTATGAGGTCTCTACATGGTCAAATCAAAGGTACATGTATAAAGTTAAAGAATACACCGAAAGAGTATGACAGATTTTTTTCACAAAATCTTGCATTATAAAGTTAGTAGATCAAAAACATCAGAATCACACACTGTAGACCATCCCACGCAACCGTGAGTAAGAAACACAAAATACTAGCAGCTACATGTTATTGTTGATCTATTGTTGAATGTACTTCCCTTTGTTTGTGGAAGTTCTGTCTTTGTCTTTGTTTTGTTATGCATTACTTTGTGTCAATTCTAGTGAAGACGTAGAGAAAGCTGGTTGGTTTGCTATTATTGTCTTACAGAAGTATTGTTACTATTAATGCTCTGTGACTCTCCCTCACGGTGCCATGGGTTGGTCTGCAGTGTGTGATTGTGGTATTTCCTGATCAAACTCACTTACTTTTTGAGACTACTTGTCATTTATCCTTTCTATAGTGCCTCTGATATAAATCTTACATCTCTATCTGCCTCATGTGCGTTATGCCAATCATAAGAAGTCGGAGCTGTACTGGACAATACCTCCTTGGGAATGTCTTCTTCTATGTTCATTCGTCTTCTCAGATTCTGTCACAATTCCTTCAAACAAAGAAGTATTAGGGTAAAGTCGGGTAAATTCGGACATCAGGTAAATTCGGACACACATTTGCTAACAGTGGAAATCCAGATGAGACGGCTCCTTATGAGCCGTCTCATCAGGATTTTCACTGTTTGCTTAGTTAATTTATTTTTATTCCAATAATTTAACTAAGAAACAAACAAGGTAGCTGTCCGAATTTAGCTGTCTGTCCGAATTTACCCGATTTTACCCTATCACGTTCTGCTATGACTGTCTGACAGATAGGTTTGAAAACCTCTGGAAACACTGGTGTAACTGTCTCACTTACCTTTAATCTTAATAGTGCATCTATATCTGCATTTTTTCTTCAGATTATAGTCTTCCATTCTCACTGCATACAGATGCTTCATCTGTTAGTATTGGGGCATCCCTTTATCAAAAGCAGGATGGATAAGATCGTGTTGTGAGAAGTGAGTCAGTTACAACAGTGTTTTCAGAGGTTATCAAACCTATCAAATTTTCAAACTGTGATTTTTGCAATAATTTTCGAGACTATGAATGGACATACATCTAAATTATTCAGGAACACAATTTATGATGTTCAAACCGGGGCAAAGGGGAGATAAATAAGGCGTAGCATAACTACTCTAAAAATTGCGTTTTGATACTTTATAAATTGAAGGGCTAAAAGTAAATTATTTTATTAATTCCACAACTGAGTTTTACCATCAAAGAAAGATTTATCTGACAATATCTGATTCAATCAGTCTGATCAGGATGCTTGCGGAATTTTAAGCGTGCAAAATGCAGTTAATAACTCAACTTGTAAATAGACAAATGGGAACGTTTATTTTTTTCATATGCTTGACCCAGCAAATCCTTTAAAAGGTAAAGGCATATAATAAATTAACACAGTATATTTTAGCAGGATGCTGGGTCAAGGTGGAGAACATACTTTCATACGAAAAACATTAAAGAATCCTTATTTGTCTATTTACAATCTGAAGTCTTATCTGCATTTTGCACGCTCAAATAGTGCGTAGGCATACTAAACTGACAAATTGAATCATATATTATTAGAAAAATCTATTTTACATTCTTTGATTGTAAAACACAGTGTAGTTGCGGAATTCATAAAAAAATCTTACTTTTTAGCCCTTCAACTGATATAGTATCAAAATATAGATTTTTTAAAGTAGTAATGTTAAGCAATATTAATCTCCCCTTTGACCTTGGTTTGAACATCATTAAGTATGTTTTTGAATAGTATACATGTATGTCCATTGATTGTCACGAAAATTATTGAGGAAAAACACTGATTGAAATTTAGACTTTTTCACAAATGACTTTTAGGGAGATTTCACGCCTCAAAAAGGACATCCACCTCTTTCCTGTCTAAAAGCAAGGTCACTTAATAAGCAAACACAAATAAACAAACGACGCTGTCTCAAGATAAGATCGAATTGTAGAGCTTATTGTCAATAGAATTTGATATCTTAGACTAGCATTGATAAGACTGCATGACTGAGCTTGATCCTACCTGTTTACAAATGAGGGCATCAGTAACAAATATTAAGGACATTTTGATGTAATACGGTCCTATGATGTGGTGTTTGCTGAGGAATTTAAAATCAATCGCTCAAGTAAATCGTAACGAAAATACACACAGGTCTATTTACCTGTTTGAATTTTGTGTAATTTACTGAATTTTCTCATTTTGGCTGTTATTTCTGTGAGTGAACAGCCAAGGAATGGAGCAGGTTCAGAAGTCAGACCAGGAGCAGGCTCAGACCTCGGGCCACAAGAGATCAGTGATTATAGCTGTGGATCATAGCAAGTTCGCAGAAAAAGCGCTAGATTGTAAGTATGAAAATATTTATAGACGTTTATCTTAATTAGTCGCAAAATCGTAAACACGTGGTGCGTCGACGTCGATTGCGTTACAAATTGGAATGCATCTAATAACAGGCTACAATATTGCAATAGACGGCAGTTAATTTTAAAAATAAATTTCAAGCTCAGATTTTTTTCTGACAAAACTAACGTTGTTTAGGCTTTTTTTAAACCATAAGCGTGCTTGACTCGTCTCAAATTGTATCTACTTAATCAAGATTCCATTTATATGCATATATACAATAGAGCCTGAGCTTAAGGTTACACAAAATACACTTGTTGTGCACTTGATATGTACTATATAGAGGAGGATCTTACATGAATGTCCCTCTTGTTGCAGATATAGAGGATCTTACATTAGTGCTCCTCTTGTTGCAGAAATAGAGGATCTTACATGAGTGCTCCTCTTGTTGCAGATATAGAGGATCTTACATGAGTGCTCCTCTTGTTGCAGAATTAGAGAATCTTACATGAGTGCTCCTCTTGTTGCAGATATAGAGGATCTTACATGTGTGCTCATGTTTTATTGAATTTTTTTAAACAAGTTTGGGAAAAGAGATAAAATGCGAGGTTTGCCGAGCATTTTTCTCTTTTTCGCAACAAGTTTAATAAACTCATTAATACAAGAGCACGAATGTTAGATTCTTTTATCATGTGACATTTAGATTACTCTGAGATCTCATTTCTGGAGTAAAAACGTCATAATTGTGTCACTTTGTACGCAACGTTGTTATGGACGTTGTAACGTTTTCTGTAAATCTATAAACCACTAGTGGTTTATCGATTTTATTGCATGGCGTTATTTCACTCCCAGGCGCGACAGTATGTGATAAATATATTTGCATATAAATAATCTTAAATTATAGTGCACCTGTAGTGCGCACCATGCGCACAATGGTGTAATCTTAAGTTCAGTCTCCCTTGTATTTACACACATAGTGGAAAACAGAACTGGCTTCTGAGAAGAAACCAGCTGATCTGGTTCTACACTGTTTTTCAAAACAGGTTAAACCTGGGTTTAGATTTGGTATAACCGTTAAACGACGGCGTTTTGCGACATCTCGTTCACCTGATTAGTTTAAACATATTTCATTCAATAAATACAAATGATATACAACATACGTACATTGTAAACATACAAAGGATTAGAACAAAAGCATAAATGCTTATAGAGTTCTTTTCCTGTTGAGAGTGTCTATATAGTATACATGCATATGGCAGTATTTTATCTACATATAGCAAAGTGAGTATACAAAGTAGTGTTATAAATATGAAAAGGAGATAATTGCGAAAAATAGATTGAGAAAAAACAAACAATAAGAAAATGGTACAAATTACAAACAAATAACGATGGAAAAAGGCATGAAATATTTTCAGATTGTATTGCTTTGCTGAATGTTTAAGGGATGTGGGGAGTGGTGCAGACTTAAGGACATGTTTAATATTAGGTTTTCTTCTGTCGTCACATGATATGGTAACACTTGTAATGCACATTAAAGATGAGAGAATTAGAAACGCTGCGTTGCTAAGATATACTTGTGGACACGATGGAAGATACTTTGGTTTATTTCATATGATAGTAATGGATCACCATATAGTAATAAATTCAAAGTTGGTTTTCTGTATAGTCGTATATCATTAAGAAGTAAGGTGCGTTGATGCTGAAAGAATCTGCAGTGGAAAAAGTAATGTTGCGCATTTTCGATAGAACCACATTTGCAAAGAGGTACCTGATTGCAGTTCAGAAGAACATTTGCATGGCGATTCACATGGCATTTGAAACCCTGTTAAATGAAGCAAAGGAACTCAAAAAGTATCTACTGCAAAATTTAATTAATGGTACGTTGCATTTACCCTTCATTGAAACCCATGACCTGATAGAGTGGCTGTTTGTGGCTGTTTGTGGGGACATACACAGGCCAAATTTAGACAATATTATGTCGTGAAACGGCTCACATACTGATAAATGATACTACTTTTCTCTGTTTGACCTGGTATTAGAGGTTATCGCCGACCACCTTACCGTTCATACAAGGTTAGCTTTTAAAAAGCTTAGAACGATCGCATAGCGTATAAAAGTTA
Source organism: Loripinus fragilis (assembly GCA_964019695.1). Classification (NCBI taxonomy): domain Eukaryota; kingdom Metazoa; phylum Mollusca; class Bivalvia; order Lucinida; family Lucinidae; genus Loripinus; species Loripinus fragilis. The sequence goes on from OZ026520.1 coordinate 17,328,734, forward strand.
CCAGATTAGAAAACATTTTAGTGTTTTAATTTTGCATTTGCTGAGACCACTCTTTAATTTTTTCATGCATTTCAAACTCTGAGTATTTTTTTGTTTTAGTTAACTATTTGTATGCTCTAAGTTCTGAATAGGTGATCCATTGGAAGCAATTAAAAGGAAATATGCACATTCCAATAAAACTCTAATAGTGCAAAAACTGAATAGAGGTAGAGTTCACCCCAGCCTTTTAGCAGTACATGTATGTATCCATATTCCTTAATCTAAATCTTATTAACGAGGCATGCGCATAAAACCTTGGGGCATATTGAAACTGATCTGTCTAAATCTGAAAATTACCTCACTTTACACTTTGCGGAGAATATCCAAAGGCCCCATGTATCCAGGGTTAAATGTAGTAAAAAAAAGCTTAGAACTATTGCATAGCGCATTATTGTAACAAGACAACATCTTAAATACATTTGTGGTTTTAATTTTCATTTTCTATAGCCACTATAATCACGCATTTCTTTGACTTTGGGACGTTTTTGAAGTACACACGGATTGAAGGCAGAACCGGAAATACACCTCTGTGGGGAGTTTGATTTCGTCACGCCAAGAATATCCGAAGATTTTGGCTTCCGACTCAGTGGAGTAGAATCTCATTACGACCTTTCGTTTCAAGAAGCAAGCCGGTATCCAGGGAAGCGTACTAAAGTATATCAGTGTATTGTGTGTTTAAACAAGTCGCATTTGACACTACGCTAGATGCTTGCCGGGTATTGTGTGACGTCGCCTGTCCCGAAATAGTCATGTAATGTCAAAGGTACGATGATTGGACGTTGATGCAACTGCCAGTCGGTAACGTAGATTACATGAACGTTGATTCAGTGTGGTATTACCCATTTTTGGGAAAGCGTGAAGACCCATATGCAGAAAAGCGTCATGCGTTAACCGAGTCACTGGATTTGGATTTTTGTGGGAAAACATTGCATTTGTCATAAATAATGAATATACTTTCGATTCTTGGCCACAACTACGTGCATCTGAAGAGTGGTGCGTCTTCATTGGACATGAGTATACATTGTAGTATTTGGAAATACACTTTACCATCCCAGAATCTTTCAGTACCTACATTTTGCAGCAGACGACAATTTCAAATAGTTGTGCTTTTCATGAATGACAACTAAGGCATGCCATTTCGATTCTCATGAAATATAATACCTTAATTATTTCGAAAATAAGGAAAGATGTCGCAAAATTTGTCTTCTGCTGCAGTCAAGATTGACGCTTTAAGGGTTAAGGAGGACAGCACATTTGCTGACACAGCTATAAAACATGATCTATAACATGACGTTTCAGCAAAATGGCATGAAATCAGGGAAGATCCAGAGCATGAAGTCCTAGACATAGGGTTCTCGCCAAGCCAGAACTGTCTATAACTTATACGCCTATCACATGACCCGGCTGATCTGAGCCTTCGTCGAATACACATATATAATTTTCACATATCTGCGCATCATGCATATATGTAGCGGCTGCGACAGCTTGCAGAGACATGTATATTATATGCGGCTCGTATCATATTCATGAGCCCTTCAGCAAGATTATTATGGTGTGTTTTCTATAGCTTTTCAATATTTGAGTATTCCTTTGTCCACACACAGTCCACACACAACTTGGACACTTCAAAGGCTATCAGCAAAGTATCTTGTTATCAGTTATCGCAAAATTCTAAACGGACCTTCTTCAAATCAGACTAGTGATTAGATTAAAGGGTGTGTCGGCAGTCATGCTGGTCACCAAACCCGACCTAAAATATAAAATAATCTTCAATAGGCTATAAGCTACTAAGAGTTTTGCCCCTCCCCCACCCCAGAGGGAACTTTGTAGACCATATTTTTCTTAAAGCGTATTGTCTACCGAGTTTTTTTTTAAACAAATGATAAATGACAAATTATTTAGTTAGCACAAACACAATGACAATAAATGGTTAAGGTCAATACAAACAAAAACAGTCATATGGAAGTATCTATACATGTGGGAGTCATAGTAGTCAGGACACAATTATTTGTTTTGATCTATGAATTCATTCTTATTTCCCCTAACAATTATATTTATATTAATTACAATTTTCCTCATCATCTACTGGATTTCTTATGATCTAATTCATATTGAATTAGACAGTCTAATTCATATTGAATTAGAAAGTTCTTTTTAGACATATATGATTTAAGAGAGGGCAGTTTCTCTTTGATTAATACATTTTTCGATAAAATTGGAGGACATTTTTAAAATGTAATGGTTATGATTATCGAGAATAGCTTTAAGGTTAAGACATTGGTGATTGAATTTTACTAGTTTTGAACACAGAACTTGCCTTAAAGGCTTTTAAAGGCTGCAATTAAGTAGAAAATGCTCTTCATCCTCTACCTCACCTGAATTACATGCAGTACAAATTCGCTCATGCTTAGGAACGTTCAAGTATCTACCACCTTCTATTGCAAGTTTGTGAGCACTAATACGTAGTTTACTAAGCATGGCTCTTTAATTTTTGATTTTCAAAATATCTACATAATAAGGACAGATGCCTGCTCTATACAATTTCATTAAAATATCAAGTTTCTTTGAATTTTTGAGTCTCATATTTTGCTCTTGCAACTGTCTATCATTGATACGTTGCTTAATGGATTGTTTGTTGATCAAATTAGAATTTGGGGTGTAAGAGAGAAATGAAAAACCTAGGGTGTTAAATATACTACCCATTTGAATAAACCAACTGTTGTGAGACCTGGTTACGTCGACTATCTTAGAGACTAGACTGTTGGAGAACATGATAGTCCTCTGACGGTTGGGGCATTTGGATGTTAAAGCGTGTTAATAACGTTCCCCTCATTTTTTTTAAACAAAATATGTAATTAAGGCTTTTAAGGTGGTATTTGAACTTTTTGAATAATTGGATTAACAGTCATGTAATATGCAAGAAAACTTAATTCCCTGCAGATATTGATGTTGGTCAAAGTTATTTAGGTTCAATTTGGTGTCATTTATGTTATACTACACCCTATAAAGTCATTGATATTTTGGGAGATGATGCATTGATAAGCAAGGGGTCTTACATGCAAACCAAAAATATATGTGCCTTGATCCACATTTGAACTAAGGGTGAGGTTGGTGCCGTGAAAACGGTTTAAGCCTTCCAGTAAAATATTCTTACTGACCGTTCCAAGGCGGTATTTCTTTTGTGGATCATTTGTGTTTTTGTGTCTTGTGTTTCTCATGCTTTCGCGTCTGTTCATTGCTACCTTGTGGTCACCTAATGGGAAAGGGCAGACCTCTTGGCTCTTGTAGGTGCTGTTTATTGTAATTTTGTTACCTTGCCATGTGGTATACTGGGTCAGGTGTGGTACTTGATTGTATCGTTTCCTGATCTTTGCCTCCTTTCTTACTTTTATACTCGAGAAGAATAATACAATGAAATTCAATAATTGTGTCTTTTTTCTTTTCATTCAGTAGGCTAGTGAAAGGTACTTGAGTTCATTTGCTTTCTTAATATTGTTGACCTGTCATCGACACCGTAATCTTACGGATAAGATGTTTTACAAAACTGTAGACTCTGCAGGTCTCATATACATGTAATTAAAAGATAAATTAACCCATTTATGCCAAAAAGAACCCTTCCAACCCAAATATTTTCAACAATTATGCTGATATACATGTAGAATAGGGGTCAAACATCTTTTATCATAAAATATCTACACTTATTGCTGACTTCCTGTATTACTTTAGATATTTGCCCATTAAAACATTTGCAACTGTCTTCATTTGCCGCCAATGAAGACATTTGTACGCATGACTACGTCATGACATTGAGTTTTCTGACTGTATATCGCAGGAATTACGACGTTATCCAATCAGATGTCGCGTTACTTTTTGCAAGTTCATAAGAAGTGTAAATACAAATGAGCCGCGGTGGTATGTGCGACCAGCACAGTCTCAGATCCGCCTGCGCATACGCGCAGTCTGATCAGAGCCATTGCTAGTCGCTTTAATATTCTATGAGTGTTAAGCTACTGACTGAAAACCATTTTTAGATTCTCAGCTTAAAAGGAGGCTGCATAGGCTTGTCTGAGTCTACACTTGTCAAAATACCACATTGTTGGAAATTACAAGTCACGGCTCAAACATTGACATTTTATTTTTCAACTTTTATGATGTGATGAAGAGTGTGGTCGTCGCTAAAATTCTACAGGAAGTGGCGCTTCATAGAATTTAAGCTCCATCCGCCAGGAAGGTTGAAAAATAAAATTTTAATCGCCAGGTCCCCTGAAGGAAATGAACCTAGTGAACGTTATTGTATTGAAAAATCCTGCTTTATCCAGTTAGACTAAATATATTCAGCAAAATTCCAAAATTCAGCAAAATTCCAAAATTCAGTGTATCCTTTTCATACTTTGCAGGTATGTTACAGACATATTGAAGATATTAGTAACGTTTAAAAATGAAAAAGAAATATTTTTACATTTACAACATTAAATTAACTTACCCAATTCTCGTCCACTGTACATATTGATTAATGGCTGATACTGCATACTTTGTGACAGCAACTCCGCCTGTAGCATTCAGTGTATCCTTTGGATACTTTGCAGGTATGTTACAGACATATTGTAGATGTGCATGTGGACGTTTGATGATGTAAAACATATTTACATAACATTTGCAGCAATTTTCAAATTGACCAATTCTCGTCCACTGCACATATTGAATAATGGCTGATGGCGCATGCTTTGTGAAATCAACTCCTCCTACAGCCTTCACTGTATCATTTTAATTCTTTGCATGCATGTTAACAGAGATATTGATGATGTGCATGAAAATGTTTAGTGCTGATTTATGTAATAGTTATACCATGGCTTGTCCGCCTGTACGTGGAAATAATCCACGAGCTTTAGCTCGTGGATTATCTTACGTAAAGGTAGACAAACATGGTATAACTGTTTTATACCACCTACATCAGTGTAGACCTTGCACATCACGTGCTAGTTCGTGCTAAAGTTGGTAATGGTGGTATAAAGCTTTTTAACTTAGCCAATATTTGGATAATTGCAATGCATACCATTTTTCAATTCTTTTCCATTTCAGTTTAGAGTGCAGGACTATGGTTTTGATTGTAACAGTTTCTTGTTATTGCTTGTCTTGAACTTTACATAATCTTATTTTGGTTCTTTTTCATTTTGGTTAATTTTAACAGTTTTTAAAGGCAACACCAAGGAGGAACATAATGTTGCAGGGGTATGCTGAAATCATTACGTACAGCCCAATTCTTGTTTAGATTGCATGCCACATGCTCACTCTGCCAATCTGTTATATTTGTAGGGTACTTGGAAGAGTTCCGCAGAGAAACTGATTTCTTAGTTCTTGTTAACTGTCCTGAGTGGCTAGATTTGACAGACGCTAGTAAGTATAGGTGATCAACATCTTTGACCATGAAAAAAGTATATAGTATGAGCAGGAAATGCCACACTCACATACTCAGGGTTCCCACAGAAATTAAAAAACACAATTCCATGATTTTCCATGATTTTCCATGATCAACAATGTAATTTCGATGACTATTTAATGCATGGCCTCCAACCTCCATTTGAGCGGCATCTTCACCACGCTGAGCATAAATTCGGAATACAGCAACAGTAATGTATTTAACTAAGCACGCTTGTACACCATGCATGCATTATGAAATAAATTGAAATCACCAGTAGCAAGAAAACAAGCTGTCAGTGTCTGACAGCTAGTATTCTGGCTACTGGTACTTTTGTCTGAAAGCTAGTTTTCTGGCTACTAGTGTGTGTGTGTCCGACAGCTAGTTTTCTGGCTGCTGGTGGTTTCAGCTCTGGTGGTTTCTTCAAATTATTTTACAAAATTCCATGATTTTTCCATGATTATTCAGGGTTTTTATTCAAATTCCATGATTTTCCATGCTTGGAACTTTTTTGGTGATTTTCCAGGTTTTCCATGATTTCCAGAGCTTGTGGGAACCCTGCATACTTCAGAACGAACCACTTCCCGATGAGGAAGAGACACAGAATACTGACAGTCACGTGACATTGGGAAGACAATTAAAGTAAAGCAACTAGCTCTCTCTTCCTCAGCAAGATGATTGAAAAACTATAAAGGACATTAAGATCTGCATAACAAAACAAGGACCAAACATACGAACCCATAAACAATGGGAGCAGCAATAAACAATGAATCAACAATCACAGAACCATCGCCTTAGAACGGACAGCAGCCGAAGCCACTGGGGAGGGAGGGCTTAAATGCATTTCACTGGCGCCATAGATTCTACTGTTGTAGAACACAAAAATGTTTAGCTCATGGTCATGGAGGCTTCTTAATTTAGGCAATACATTATCACATAGAACCAACTAAACAAACTTTCACACTATGATGAAACAAAGAAAATGTCTCACGATTTGCAGTTAGTCAGAGCTAAAGAAAATCTCAAGTTGAATATGGAGGTCGAATTTTTGGTATGCTACACTCTTTGCATGCTACTTCGGTGAGCTAAAGTTTACATGACAAGAATGTATTATTTGAATAAATAGACGTCTCATTGCAGGCCCAGCAGTTGCAGACAGACTAATTAAGGAGATGGAGGAAAAAGTCGAAAAACTAGAGAAAAAGTTTATGGGAATTTTACAAGAGAGGGGCGTTCATGTATGTATCAACCTAGGGAAACTTCACGCGATTATCGTACTTATCGTATTGTTGAGCAACGTAGGATCATGCGAGTCTACACACATGCGAAGACTCACCAGAGCCTTCGATGCACGCATACTGGCATAAAGTCATACAAGGTTAGCTTTTAAAAAAGCTTAGAACTATCGCATGGTGTTATACAGTCATTAAAGAAGAACTTTTATGGTGTTTTAATATTGCATTTGCTGTAGCCACTCTTTTCATTATTTCATGTGTTTCAAGCTCTGAGTATTTTTTTGTTTTAGTTAACAATTTGTATATAGGTGAACCGTTGGAAGCAAATAAAACACACTCAGGAAATATGCATATGGTATGGAAAACCACTTTTATGACATTAGATGACCTCTCTTGAATGTTACTATTTTTATTACGCACGTGCGTAACTGCGTAATGGGAGCTACGCCAATGATTAAAGTATGCACAGTATAACAAAAACGAGATGAACACTATTATTCATATTGATAGCATTGTCATTTTCGTAAGAAAACCTGTTATTTGCATTTGCAAATAAGTTAGCTTAAGTTACAGAGGCTGGCTAGAATTTTCGAAACGCAGTTGCTGCTACTACAACGATAAAACTATTTAAAGAGACTTTAACAAGGACGCAGATCAGATTGCAAAGTTGCACATGTTGGCATGGTTGTTTGTTATTTGTATGCTTCATTATGGGAGATTTACGTTTGAGCGGATCCATAAAACGTAAGAGCAGATTTATTTTTACGAAAGAGCGGAGAACCATAAGGCAAAAGAGCGGCTGTTTGAATCATTCAAAGGAGCGAATGTCTTGGTAAACGTCCTGCGGCGGATCAAGGATTCCTGGAAAGGGGGTTCATATGTATAAAATATGTTGGTTTCGCTTTGTGGATTTATCTCATTTAGCTTAAATATTCTATGTAAATGAAATAAATTGGTCTCATCGAGACCAAATTATTTCATTTTCATAGACTATTTAATAGCCGATAGGTTGGGGCAAACCCCCTGAACTCCCCCTGGATTTGCCACTGTAATGGGCTCCAAATCGCCTATTAAGGACTAGGCAATGTTGGCCATTACAGGCAATACAACTGAGCGAATACTAATTTAAAACTCATTAACTGAAAAATTCTCTCATTTGAATGTTTTATCCATCCGCTCTTTTGACTGTTTTGTTCTCCGCTCATTTCATACTCCGTCGAGGTATGATTTCCGCTCAAACGCAATTCGCCCCTTCATTATATTAGTTTCTCGCGATGTTGTTAAATTAACGTAAGGACACGGTGTGTGGATTGCACTCTGGGCTAAACTTTATTTTTTGTTGCAGCTTTCTGGTAAATTTCGGACTGGTCACGGAAAACCTGGAGAGGTGGTGTGCCGAATAGCTGAAGAAGAGCAAGCCTCCATTATTGTGTGTGGAACCAGAGGACAGGGAACCATCCGTAGAACCATCATGGGTTCAGTCAGCGATTATATAGTTCACCATTCACACGTGCCCGTTTTAATATGTAGACATTAACTCTCTTTTGGGCCAGTATGCAGGATTTTGGTACTTATCATGTGCGGATCCAGGAAGTTTTGTCAGAGGTTTTTTTTAGTTGATTAGGGGAGAGGATCCAAACACCACTAAAAGCGGGCCATCATCGGCTCTCCACCGAAACGCCATTGAAATGGCGTTTCGCTGGTGGGTTGATGATAGCCCAACATTGAATGCTGGCTTGGTAGCTTTGTGATTTTTCAGGGGATCCGAACCAGTATTGCTAAGAATCCTTATAGCTTTGAGATCTTTAGGAGGGGTCCGGAACGCCTCCCCGCTCCCCTCTCTGACGTTTCTAGAAAGCTGAACAGTTACGCACATCACAGGGAGACTACTGAGATAGGCAGTGATTCTCATCAGTTGCGTCCCTTTTCAAAATGGAGACTTCTCCAAAAGGAAAGAATTTGCTACCAGAGGCAGCGAATTCTTTCCTTTTAGAAAAGTTTCCCATGCGTGGATCATGTATTTTTTGTCAGAGGGGGTCCAGATAAAAGTTCGGACAACGGGCTTCTTTAGTCCTCAACTTGTTAGGGGCTCCAATGATTTATTTCTTATATTTTCAAGTGGAACAATAACTTTCTTAGATGACAGGGGATATCCAACATTTTCCATTTCAATGTAGCAGGACTAGAGATCTAAAAGGCATGATTCTTCATTTTCACCAGTACTTTATGTTTGCAAGCAGCGAAGGCTCTAACGAGCCTGTACATTAGCAAAGGTTTGGCAGAGCCTTTGTTTCTCGACAGTGCAATAGATCCAAAAACGCGTATGCTGGCTCATATATCTAAGGTACATACAAATGACTACCATTCCAATCCTATTTGTTATTGTATGTTTATATGTTTTGCGTGTCAACTTGAAATAGAGAAATAAAATATGTTTAAACCAAATGACTGCCAAATTTGGATAAAATAGTATAGTGTATGTCTCGTGTCATAATATTCATTAAGGTTGTACTGCTACAAGTGTACAAATGGCATACACGGAATTAAAAACATTACTGTAAAACCTGTCTTAAGTGGCCATTCAAAAATAGAAAAAAAAAACAAAGATCTTTATGACAAATGGTAGCTTAATGAAGGTCGAAAGTATTTCAGAATTCCTCCATTGGAGCATTCTACTTTTGACCTGCATTAAGCGATAATCGGTATTGAAAACCAATTTTGGTCTTCTTTTTGAGTGGTCGATTAAGACAGATTTTACTGTACATGTATAAAGGCTGTTTCCGAAATAGCAGTCTGATCTAGACACACAATTTACACATGTTAAGCTGTCCAATCTGTTAAGAAGCTTGGTACAGTTCATTCTTTTTTGTGTGAAAATTATGAGAATCTTAAGATTATCAAAGAATATGTTGTACATGCACCAGCATATGAAAAAATATCATTGACACTTGCTATTGGTTAATGCCCATGGTTTCAGCAAACTAAAAGTTGACATCTGTCTTTTTATGCACAGTTTAGCTTCCCTGACTTTAGTACTTTATGTTTTTGGAATAAGTTTTCCATATCAAATACTCGAGTGTAGGACAAAAGCCCACTAGGACAAAAGCCCACTAGGACAAAAGCCTACTGGACAAAAGCCCACTAGGACAAAAGCCCACTAGGACAAAAGCCCACTTGTATGCATTTAACAAGGATAGGTTTGAACTGATAGACAGACCACAGGGGGGGGGGGTACTCTCAGTTTTACTTCATATGTAGGCTCGGGCCAGGCATCTACCATTCACCCAAAAAAATTGTCAAGAATTTCAAGCACCCCAAGTAAATATTTGAAACTTTAGCAACCCAAAAAATATCCTCCATTCTGTACCTTGACCTTCAGAAAAGACCCTAAAATGCACAGATATGACCTCTAAATATAGTCCAATTTAGTGATGACTCCAAAAACATATTCACAAAATCTTCATATCCCCAAAAATATTAAGTTTTCTGAAAGACCCCAAAAATATTGAAATTCAAAATTTTTAACCAAAAAATAGCCTGAGCCTACGTATGTATGAAAAGATAAGAGTTACACCCTCCTCCCACTGAAAAATGGACAGATGGACTTAAGATGAAGAATCTCCCTTCTTCTCAAATCTGAAATTTCAAACAGCTCTTTTTGTTTGACACCTCTCATAAAAGTGCATGCTAATTGTTACTACCAGATCAAAGGTCATTTGGATTAATTAGACATATGTTTCCTAATTATAATGATTGTTTTACCCAAACTGTACATTAATTTTCTTCAAGTATCAATAACTTTTATCATTCAAATTAAGTTGTTTGTCACAACATACAGGAGAAATGATAATGTCAGTGAAAGCACACTGCAGGTGTGACTTACCCTGAAGGAGCAGTCTGATCAGGGTTAACAGTTTTATAAAATACTTAAACCTTTTTTTCAAAGAAGTGGGCTTTTGTCCACCCTGCCAAATTAAGCAGTGGGCTTTTGTCCAGTGGGATATTGTCCAGTGGGCTTTTGTCCTAGTGGGCTTTTGTCCCAGTGGGCTTTTGTCCGTTCCCCCAAATACTCTAGGGTGTAAAACGTTGGGCTTGAACAATCATTTTTGATTAAAACATAACAATTAGAAAATGTTTTATACAATATTGCCCCTTCCCAAAAAATTTGTCAAGTAGCATCAGGGACTCAAGTTCTTTAAAGTTTATAAAAATGAGGACCCTGGGTTGACCTTGACCTATTTTAAAGCAATGTCAAATTGGATCGCCTATACGTTTGAATGGGGAAAACTGTTACAAAGTCATTTAATGGGGAATACTTGCAGCAAAAGACTAACTTGACTGAATGATTGTGTCTCTGAAACAAAATGTATCCCAGGGTTGTCTGCCCCTGCGCCGAGACTAAAAACATGTCTATAACCATTACTTTTTAAACATCTTATTCTCTGAAACCGCATCACCAATTAAAGCCAAATTTCATGTAGAGCCTCCTTGGGAATAGGGGAAGTATATTTATGCAAATGGGTGCACGACAATTCGTCGAAAACCATTTCGCCGATACGACAATTGGTCGCATACGACTTTTGGTCGATGCGACATTTTGCCGAGTACGACATTTGGTCGAAAAAAATAGTCAGGTACGACATTCGGTCGAAATTGTCAAGTCATTGTTTTTCGACCAAACGTCGTACTCGACGGAACGTCGCATCTACCAAATGTCATTGATTATTAAAAAAAGAAAATCATAAGAAATCACTTTGTTTACCTGACGTGCAACATATTAAGGCATGCTGGAGTAATTTTATAAAGTTGCTTCAACGCTAATTAGTGTATAAAGGTTTTTTTTCGATCTTTGAGTGAAATGTTTTAAAGGTAAGTAGAACTCACATTTGTGAGATGATTGAATGTTCATTCTTTCTTTCTGTTGTCGGACTAGTCAGTGTGTTGATTAGTTATTCGAAATGGATGTACTATCACTTTTCACTAGCAATAGGCGGGCCCAAAAAGTGGCATATAAGGACTTTCAGTACACGAAAGACAGAGGTACTAATACTGATACTGGTGTGAAAATATATTGGAGATGTGAGAACCGTAAATGTAAATAATTTTTATTTTTTTTCCGTACAAATCAGTTTTCGACCAAATTTCGACTAAATTTCGACGTAATTCGACGAATTTTCGACCAATTGTCGTAGTGGGCGAAACGTCGTAGTCGGCGAAACGTCGTATCGACCAAATGTCGCATTCGACCAAAAGTCCTTTCAAAAAAATGGTTTTCGACCAAATGTCATGGATCCATGCAAATTGTCCAGGTCACATGGCTAAGATTGCCGCCATGCCAATATATGGTAAAAATCTTCGAAAGTCTTCTACAGAACTTAAATTCCTATAATCATGTACTCAAGCTGTACACAGTTTATATGAATGGTGACCCTGAGTTGACGACCTATTTTACGACAATGTCCAATTTGGCGAAACTTGTTTTGTACTTATATAAGCCCCAGATATCAGGTGAGCGTTTACGGGAATTTTGGTCCTCTTGTTCGAAAAATGTGTTCAGGATGTTCCCCTCAGTTGTCTAGTTGTGCATGTCTGAAAAGGGTTAAGGTCTGTAAATAAATGAGCCGCGACATGGTATTTCCAACAATGTGGTAAGTGCGAACAGCAAAGGCTCAGACCAGCCTTCGCATACGCGAAATCTGATCAGAACATTTGCTAGTCGCTTGAATGATAAGCTACTGATCGAACAGCATTAGGAGTTTCTTAGCTTCACAAGATACCACACAGGCTCATCTAAAAATGCCACATTATTGGATCCGAAAAGAACTTGAGGATGGCAGCATAAGTTCCTCACAATGTCTAGATTCTGGGCTGTCAACAAATATGGCCGATTTTTTTTAAATCGCAAATAAATAAAACAAAAAAATAACAACGATAACTTCTGATTCGTTTGGTAAGCTATGCTCCTTTAACGCTTCACCGCGAGGAGAAACACAGACAAAAATTGAAGACAGTGGGTAGGGACAGTTTCTACCTAGGACCTCTATTCAAGGAATACAAAGTGTTTGCTTGCTTGTGGAGACTGCACGTTTTAATCAGCTGCTGATTTTTTTCAAGTTCCCTTTTTCAATCATTCATGGGTACCATCAGAGTGTCAAGCAGTTCGGTCAAGATCAGACCCGGCATACTGTTTTGTCAGGCCTCATCGTTTGCAAATTTTTACCTGCAGACGAAACTAGCATGCAAAAAGGCGGTCGGTGATCGTCCACATATGATCGATGCGCGTTTTAATCATTTTTAAATGGCCTTAGGTTTTCAATAAAAATGGAGATACATAATACATGTAAATACTGGTTACTTTTTGCATACTGGTGTCACCCGTTGATAATTTTTGCAAACAGTTTTGACGCAGATCGCCGGGACTGATCTGAATCCAAACTGTTTGACACGTCGTTGATGATACTAATGGAATTTTTCGAAAAAGTTAATTTGAAAAAATTAGCAGACAACAAGGATGCATGTAAAATTCCCGAGTAGGCAAAGAGTTAAGCCTCTGGACCCAAGCGGCATTCCCGAAACATTTTTTTGGAATTAACCCTTAAAGCGCAGCCTAAAATTTGCAGCAGACGACAATTTCAAAATTTACCGCTTTTTCAAAATAACAAATAAGGCATGTCGTCTGCTGGCAGACGATTCTCATGTAATATACCTGTCCCAAACTTTGCCGTCTGCTGCAGTGGTGATTGGCGCTTTAAGGGTTAAATTTTGAAAAAAAAATCAGCAGACGACAAAAACATTATTATTTACCCAGCATTCAAAGTGTATAACAGCTGGCGACTGAAGAGAATACTTGTCTTTTTATCAATAGTAACAGAATTAGCGCTTCAGCGAACACCAAGTCGTTTTTCAGCTTTCGAGCAATTTATGTTCTTTTCAAAATTGTATTTTCTTTCTTCGGAGTTGTTGTTTTGAAAAATGGAACAGGCGGAGGGCTCGGAACACAGGCGGGTCGTAGCTTTAGCGATAGATGCGAGTGAACATGCTGAAAAAGCGCTAGAATGTAAGTAATCTATTTCATTGCTCTGGCATTTAGTCAGGGGCGATCGGGTCTCCCGTGCGAATTTGATGCCGATTTATGGTGACCTATACCAAATCAAACTTTAGGGGATAACTAATGAAAATCACCTGGTCACCCATCTGGGTTTCACGTCTGGACGTCATTATGACGTCATCAAAATAACGTATATTGTATCAGTGCAATTTAAAACGGTATGTCCATTGTAGTCTATGGCGATCAGGACTTTCTTGCATTTTGTTTCCCAATATCAGTCGAAATGCACCAAATTTAATTTTAGGAGGTTAATAATGAAAATTAACATGTCGCCCATAGTGTTTTCGCATCAGAACAAAAAGATGACGTCATTGAAATGACGCCTAATATGTAAATACCACATATATATGCGTTTTGTCCATTTCCAACGCATGGAAATATTCCTTTGATAAACTGGCAGCCTTATCATGACTGAATACAAACTCTTTTAAATCGTAACATACAAAATATATTCAGATAGTGTGAAGTCAGTTCGAGGGTAGGACGTAAATGCCGTCACAATTTACGAATAAAAAGACAGTGGAGTGAATGAAAAACACACAGTGTTTTTGATAATGAACGGTGTAAATATAATATAGTACCACGGCCTCTGACCAATGACCTTAAGGTCTTTCCATTTCAAACGATTGATGCGGAATACGTAAAATGAGCCAGTCCGGCTAGAACATATGTGTATGTCAAAGCTTTTATAGTAAATGTAAATAAATGCCCAAAACCCTTCTTTTTCTAGTACAACATATCAATATTTTAAATAGAGTCACGCTTCAAAACTTTTGGCTTATCTGTAGCTGCTTATCATACACTCAAATAAAAGATAGTAGTAATTATGATTTGCATACACTATCAACCAAACTCATTATAGTCCGATTTTGACCCCTGAAGGATCAAACGTTAGAAGAGTCTACTTAGTAGTAAGTTCATGATATGGAAATAAGGATAAACCCTCTACAAGTTATCCATTGTACTTCGATAGCACGGCCAATAGAAAACTGTTACAATCTGATTTATCTTTCGCATACTTATAGGTAGAATCGTCTTCAAAGGTCAAAATCGGACAATAAGGCATTCTTGTTGATACGGCTAAAGAAATATCTGAATTCACATGAAAATAGTTGTTCAAAAGTCATAAGCATATTGACCACTGGCAATATTATACATGAGTCCTCTTCTGCTCCTTGGCAACACAAATCAGTGCAATATAAATGGTTTACTTTGTACTTACACCGAGATGTTTCGCATACAGACATGCTGCAACCACATTTTTTCAGTTGCAGAGGGGTTTCGGGGGCAGGAGGCAACATGCGCGAATCCAGAAATTTTTGTCAGTTTTATTTAGTCCTCAGCTTATTTTACAGTTTAAAGAGGGGTACCAATGATTTTATTGCTGAGAAAACTTTACTTATACTTTACCAAGGATCCAAAGGGGGTCCATTATTTTCCAGGGGGGGGGGTGTCAAACTTTTTCCAGGGGGGGGGGTCCAAATGCTAGTTTCTTTAGAAACCCATATCCCATATACGTACTTGTTGTTTTCCAGGGTGGGGTGTCCGAAGCCCCTACCATCTCTGGATCCGCACATGGGCAATGTCATCATAACGGGACAATATTTATCACAGTCCCGGTTCTAACCACAATTGTCAGGCATTGATTTGTCAGGATTAATGACAGATGAGGTTTTCCAAATGATGCACTGGTACTGCGCACGTTTGACACCTTCGAGAAACACAGCTCTTGGAAGTGGTAGTTTTTGCAATTCAGCTTTTTTTCTCGTAAAATATCCACTTCGTCAACGCAGTGAGTCGAACAATATCGGTGACTGGCTAATACAAAGTAAGAAAGTTGGCAAAGATCAGGAATCGATACAATCCAGTACCACACCTGACCCAGGATACCAATGGGAAAGTAACAAATTAAACTCACAGTTAGACATCACAGACGAGAGCTAAGAAGTCAGGACAATTTACAAATATATTACTCTAGTGCATCCGCCATAGTGCTTTCTAAGGGCACTGAGCCGAGGTGAAAGAATACTTCGTGGATAGAGTCTCCAGCATTGCTGAATACCTGCCAATATGATTTCTTGCTCTTTCCTGACATTGAACTAGTTGATATCAGCACCTGAAAGTGCATGGAATTCGATCAGAGCACTGGTTGTGACATCACCAATGGCACATTGACATCTTTAATAAGTGTTCTGATCTAAGAAACTTGATGATATGTGAGCAAGACTGTGTAAGAAAATGTTAAATATCAACACTCTGCAATTGTTTTATATGTGTTTTATTTAAGCGGCGAAAACAAAGTTTCTCCTCTGCAAAACTGGGGGTAGGGTTGTGCATTAGCTCATATAAGACAAAATATTTAAGATAGAAAACCAAACTTTGGTTTTTGTATTCGTCGATTGAGTTTAGGCTTGTTGAACTTATCTAAATTGATATTTATTTATATTCCATATGGAACAATGTTAAACACATATGATAATTTTACTCTTAATTCAATATTTCGGCCAAAGGCCTTTATCAAGAAAAACATACACTTCAATGTCAACTACATAGTCTCTGTTCCACCATCTTGTAGTTGACATTGAAGTGCATGTTTTCTTAATAATGGCCCTTGGCCGAATTATTGAATTAAGAGTAAAATTATCATAATAATCTAAAACGGTTTGAAACCGACTCAGAGCAGTCGTTAAACTAAATGACGAGAGCCAAAATTACCACTTTTAAACTATAATTAAGTTCATGTAACGCTCATAATACAACAAGTAGGCGTAAACAGCTGTCGTATGTAGTAAAGCCATCCAGTAATTTACAGACTATTAGAATGTTCATTGATTAGCTAGTTTTAATGTCTTTTTTCTGTAGCTCAAACTTTCAATTTTCTTATTCTAAAATTGAGAAAGTAACATATGTAACAAGCTATTACAGGCTAACACCCATGCTTACAGTGTTCAAACATCTCATATTCGATGCACCTTGAATTAGTACATAAGAAAGAGTATATCTTAAAGAGTTTGGGATGGAGCAGGTTATTACTCAGCTTGCAGTCAAACTCTTGTTTGATGATTATTCCGTTTTTTATGAGATGAGGAGGGCAATTATTTTACAAGAGAAGCAGAAATAATAATCGATATTGTATTTGACTTGGATAAGGATTGGTTTAGAATATTTACATTAGAAAGGGACATTTACTAAATTGTAATGTTTAAATGTGAAACGATTATTTTCTATGTTCCTCTAGGATGCATCTTTATTTTAGAATTATTCATATTAGGAAATATTGAAAACAAATATTCATAACATCTGTAACAAAGGTACAGGGGTTTAATAATCATCAATACCTAAGATTTAAGCACCAGAGGATGGAGACTTTAGCTAGGAAAACATGCGAAATATATTCATTTTAGCCTGAAATATCATCTCTTGCATCAAGTCAATGTCCTTGCTCATTTATTATGTCATGTAACATATGTTACAGCTTTTAACAAGTGCTTCAATCTTGTTGTTATACCTGCAATTTCTATAATTCTTAATAATATGAGCAAGACAATCCCAAATATACAAGATATCCAACAGCAGCAAATGTTTTCATATATTTTTACTTATGTGATGCCTACCAAATTCAGCTCATTAAAATTGGGTATAACCTTTGGGTTGTTTAATTGCACGTATAAGACACTATATTTAAAGTATAAAAGCAAACTTTGGATTTTCTCTAACCAAAATGAGTTTGTTAGTACAAAATAATCAAAACGATTTGGAAAATGCACATATCAGCTAAAAAGTAAATGATATTGGTCACCATTTTCATGTTTAAAGGGTAATCTAATTAAAGTAACGTACACAACACCACAGGAAGCTGTAATTTTACTTAAAAAGAATTTATATGTAGCTAAAGTAGTCAATATGCAGACCATATGAGTAATCTAAATAATTAGCCTTCTTTCTGTAGCTCAAACTTTTATTTTTTTCTGAATTTAATATGGTAGCATATCTAACAAGCTGTTAGAGACTAACGCCCCGGCGAACATAGTGCAAACATCTATTAAAAGACGCAGCTTGGTATCCTCTTTTAGATAGGACAAGCTTGCAAAATTCCCCAGGGGGAGCAATAGCATTCTCAGCCATCAGTCTAAAGGTGGCTAGATAAGCTGGGTATTTATAGGAAATCTACGGTATTTTGCATGCAAAATATAGTTATCGATAAATAATTCATTATCAAAGTCAGGTAAAGCATTGATGTAACCATCATATGACTAAAATAATTGATATTATGTTAAAAAAAGCGTTTGTGTTGGATAAATATGACCATACCAACACAAACTATAGCTTTTATTAACGGGCAGTTTCTTATTATGGTCGCCATATTTATGACGTCATAACTAGCCTCAGACGCGGATTTGAGATGGGTGACCACCTTTAAATTAAAGGTAAAACTCCATTGAAGGTTTTGATATAGGTCACCATAAATCGGCACACAAATCGCACGGGACCTATTTTTTGTCCCTAAGGGCCCTGACTAATTTATTGGTGATGCAATACAGGAAAGCATGAGAATCATCAATTTATCGACCTTCTGGTCGTTTGTGTAACCTCAATCAGAAAATACAACGTAGGCATATATACGGACTTGTAGAGCGTAAAATATTTTCTTCCCCATCAATTTAGGCATATGTTTTGGGGTCTGGTTGAGTAACCTCAATATATGTTTTGGTTGAGAAATACGGAGATATATAATAGAAAGCCGCCATTTACTCCCTCGCACAACCGACTGTACATTTTGTAAGCCGACTTAGTGCTCCGACCAAGCGCCAGTGAATACATATATATATTGTACAGTATCTCGGACCCAGTATGAATGTATACTGATTCCGAGATTGTATGTAACTGCAAATGCTAGTTTACACTCCGAGGTTTTGTCTGCTAGTATCGTCTGTTACCAGCTTGGGCCCAGATATGGAGCAGATCTGGTCCGTTCTGAATGGATTTAAACTTATGAATTCTGATAGAATTTGTCTAAAAAGCTACATTTTGAAAAAAAAAATCGACAGACCACAAAAAATCAAGAAAAAAGTGCACAATGTTAAAATGTGACCATATCTTTACATATGAGATTTTGGTACAATTGAATAAGTCGGCAAACGCCTAGGCGTTTGTTTATGAATAGGCTACTTTTTTGCTTGCGGTCCTTAGGCCACAACTATTTAGTTTGGAATAGTGGTTATGGTTTTCATCCACGATTTCAGCTGTGAACAAATACTTTAGTATATAAATTGACGTTTCGCTGATTGGCCGACAGAGGCACAAGCCGACTGCATGCTGGCTGAGTTGATTTTCAAAGTGATCAAATATCAGTATGTGAAAGTTCCCTGGTTCACTCCTCAGTATGTCCCCTTTTCATTCATATCATTCATGTACTTTATTTCTGCTTATAAAGCCTACTGCTGTACTCTGCAGATGTCAATAACTGTTAATTCATTTAAACGTATGCCGAATGGAATTTCCCATCTTTATCAATTGGACCTGTCCATTATCCAGTTTAAGGATTGTTGGGTGGTATTTTCAATTTTTATTCAAATTTTAATAGAACATTCTGTAAGCAAACAGTGGAGACCATAGTCAGGCGCCGCGTTCTGTGGCGTCTGATCTGGGTCTCCACTGTTTGTCTATGTCCCACAAAAAGGAGGCTAGACTTATATTGGTTAATAAAACGCGGATTGAAAAAGCAAAATGTCTGGGGTGGGGTTCTGTGTCGGTTTTAATTATTTCAGGGCATGAATAAGCTCATGTTTTCCCCATTATAAAACTACAACAATTTTCGTCGCCATGGTAACGACAGTTAATCAGATTATGGAACTGATTGTGAAACGCATTCTGATAGAATCTTCCACAGCATGCTTGATAAAATAACGTTTAGATAATAGTCCACTATTTATTTTGAGTGATCGCTGGGTAATGGGGCGTGGCTTAACCATTGACACCTCAATATGTTATGCGGTAGATAACATTTTCTAACTTTATTGCTGCTTAAAAACCCCAAAAGACGTGTTCTATGCGAACTGGCTGCTGGCAATAAAGGTTCCCAGAAAACCAAGAGACTCACGCCATTCCTGGCCGATCACAAGGGGGTCTTTTCATTTTTTTCCCATTGAAGTACTTTCACTGGAGTACGACAGAATCAAAGAAAACTTTGGAATTATAATGAACTCACCATAACACGCAGAGGTATGAATATTACCGTTATCGTCTTCGCCAAGTCCTATTCATCCACTTATAATTCACAGTTATCGCCTTCGCCGAGTCCTATTTGTCCAGCTATAATTTACAGTTAGTCCATTTGAAATTTTCAGAACCTAGAAATGTAGAGTACAATGAAGTTTTTTTGCTGATTTTTGATGAAGATGTGTTCTAGAATAACTCTGGCATGGTTGCCGGATCGGCAACTTTGGGCAAATCCTACAATTTGCTTAAATCCAAGATGGCCGCCATGTACACAATAAAAAATCAACTTTGTAATTGATTGTCATCGAATGGTGTACAATATGTCTATATATAGTTTTTGTGGTATGCAGAATCCATTTCTGGTGTTATTTTTGCATTTTAATGCTCCATTATAGACATATCGAAGATGGCGGCCAGACGCCATCAAGAAAATCGACTATTTAACTGATTATAATATGCAATACGATATGTAATATGGGATTCTATCAGAAAATCAAAAATATAATATGGGTTCCTTTAAGTAAATCAAAAATGATCTAACTGACAGGTGGGTGAGACTGAAGGACCTACAAAACAAAAAATAGTATACTGTCTCTATCTTTATTCCCACTCCCGAAATTGGGTTTTCAGGAACACCCCCATCCTCGTTGTTTTGTTCAAGACTATCAACAGAATCATCTAGAAAGTTGCTGTCAATGAAATCTGTTTCAGTCTCCTCTTCAGCTGATTGTGCAATTTCCCTGGTTGCATTAAATGGATTCTAGCAATCCTGCCCACCATGGTAGTTGCAGAATGGCGTGCGTGACAGGTGTTGCCTGTGGCATCCACGTGTGTCTATATAACACTTCTTGCCCTGTGCTTTGCACTGACACTGAGTCACATCAAGTGGAGTAGGATCACCTTCAGCAATGATCGGTAGATCGGTATATATATTTCATCTCGAAACTCACACCCAAAGTATGTGCTATTAGTTTGACTTATCTGGAGGACCTTCATAGTCGGCGCTGCTTTCCAGAACATGACTTATCTTGAATATGAGCTCAAATATGTTGTGTTGCGTAAGATTCGCAGATGTTTTGAGGTAAAACCATTGTTTGAGGATTTCTCTTCTTCTTTCTGAATATATTGTAGCGAGCAGTTTCCATGGATGTTCCTGTTGGCTGACTGTTTAATACAACAAAGAAAGCATTGCTGCATTCACCAACTCTGTGTGAATTGTCCCAACGTCATCTATAGTAGCTAAACCTTGAAAGTTTCCAGATACCATAGTATTTAGTGCAATGACACTTCCTTTGCCATAAGGGTAGGAAGTTGTAACATAACCACTGAGCGCACGCATACCAAGAAGCTGCAAGCATTTCTGACCAAGATCAGCACAGGTGCCATTGATGCCAAGTAATGGTCCTTCCCAGTTTGCACATTGCCAGTCTGCCCAATTCACCCAATACACAAGTAGAACAAACATATCTGTCTCATCACTTAGTATGCGGACCACACTCTCCCCAGACTTAGCTGTCTCCAGCACAAAGGACACCGCTGTCAAATCATCTTCATTACAATCATCCCTTGTCTCCTCTTCTCCTCTGTAGTATTCTGACCTAAGACACTGTCAAATAGTTTTCGCTCACTGGATTCGCTTTTCATGATCGCATCTCTCTTAGGTAGATGACATGCGATGTTATCGTCATCGCCAAGTCATATTTTTGCAACTTTAAACATTGTTAAATTCTTTCGTCTAGCAGGTTAACTCTTTGCATGCTAGGTATTTTTTCATCATTTCGGTTACTGACTTTTTCATAACTTAGTTTCACAAAATTAATTCAGGAACACTATCAGGGTGTCAAACAGTTTGGATAGATCAGAACCGACATTCATACTCTGGGTCCATACTGTTTGCAAACAGCAGACAGCAAAAGTCTCCACAAGCATGGGTTAAACACAATGAGCCAATCCATTAGAAATTTGGTTTATGCAATACGTGGACGATTAACTTGTCTGCAGTTCTGCAAAGTCTAACCAATGACGTTCGCTGAGTATCATATTTGCCATACCTGCGACACTTTTGTCATTTTTTTGCGATTCAAGTTAGTCACTGTAGCTTAGCAAGGCGAACGGTAAAGCCCGAATAAAAGCTTGTTCTAATCCAGGAATCACGTAAAATCTGACCACTATCGGCCCGCCAGCGAAACGCCGTCTGAGTGACGTTGCGCTGGCGGGATGATAGCGTCCCGTCATGAGCTGCCATCTGCTGAAAAGTAAGAACCCAGATCATGTCCTACGTTTTGTTGAATCTGCTCTGGATCTAAACTGCTTGGTTGTATACTCTGATGGTATTCCTGAAAGATGTTCCGAAAACGCCGATTTTGAAAAAGAAATCATCAGACGACAAAAACAATGAGCATGCAAAGTGTTAAACGACAATATTTACAAGCACAAAGAATGCAAGTGACATATAACGAAACAATTATTATTAGTATAAACTGATCTTTCAGTTCTTTTAGTAGAAACCATTTATAATTCTCAACCAGTCAAAACGAATACATTATCAAAAAGTGAATATCCAGATAAGGTGGTCACAGTGTACACTGTCTGCTAGTCTGGGGCACATGCACCTGGGCCCAAAATTAAAATGCCTCCTAAAATTTAAGGTCAACTTACATAACGAAATTATTTTAATATTGCAAAAAGTGCATTTTTCTACCTATCTCGCTAAATTACCTAAATGTAATGTGCACGACCCGTGGGGAACATAGATTAATCAGTATCCGGTGTCAGAAGGAATGTGTGGAAAACAAATTGGTAATTTCCAGCAGAATGATATATAAATGACTCAAAATATACCATGTTGTAAACTGGTTCCTGATCTTTGCAGATAAGCATTATTTGGAATGTACATATTAGCCGAAGTTTTGCAGTTTTGTTTTTTATTAGTGTCCACGCTGCCAGCACCCTTGCAGTTCAAACACAGGTTTCTTTAAGAAAGTCTACCATCTGATAAAATAAGACAAACAAGCTAAATCACTCTATTAAACATTTGAAAAGCCAACTCATTTTATATGAGTCCATCGGTGGTCAGCATAACTCTTGAATGGTATATTTTGATCCAATTTTGTATCATAATGGGAAAAAATTTCTCTTATTTTAAAGGTTCAATGTTCTCATACAATTTAACCTTCATTCAATTTTGTGAATCTCTTACAGTTAGAATTTACTGACACTATCTAGAATTCTGCAGAAATGTTTTAATCAATAGGAGGCAGATTAATAACCAATTAATTTCTTTGCAAATTATCTTTGAAAACAGAACACTTTTAGTGCTTATAGAAACCAGGTGATTCTCCTGAAGCACTAGTTTCGTATTTCATTCACTCGTCCTACAGGTCGATTTAGTTGTAATATGTTCATATATCATAATTCAAACATTTTTGACAATTGCAACAAATTATGTTGATATTAACCAAATTAAAATTGTCCCCTTATGCCTTATTTGTTTTTAATAGTACCACCAATTCATCTCACTCATATTATAGCAAACTACAATGAATACAATTATTAGCACCGCCTCATTCTAAAAAGGGCAGACAAACAACATTGATGGTGACACATATTTATCATTAATCATACCAAATCCATACTATAAAACAGTTGTATATACTGTTGAGTCCTTATCATTGTTTTATCTCCTTTTAATATCTCGATTTGTATTTACTAGGAGATTATTCATCATAAGTTAGGGATCTTTCATGCGAACCAAACATCTATTTATCTTGATCCACATTAGAAATAAGGGTGAGGCTGGTACCATGAAACTGGTTTAAGCCCTCCAGTACATATATTTTTACTGATCGCTCCAATGTGGTGGTTCTTTCGTGGATCAATTTTGTTATCTATGTTTCGTGTCTGTCATGCTGCCTTGTCTGTTCATTGCAGCCTTGTGGTCACTTGCTGGGAAAGGAATTACCTCTTGGCACTCTTGTATGTGATATTTTTTGTGTTTTTGTCTCTTTCCCATGTAGTTTCCTGGGTCAGGTGTGGTACTTGATTGTATTGATTCCTGATCTTTGCCTTCTTACTTACTTTTATATGGAAAGATAGCGTTGAGTTTTATAAAAGTAAGTGTTATCTAAAAATGTACAAGTATTGACGTTCACAAAAAGCCTTCTCCTTGTTCATCAACAAATCTCTATGACCAGATATATTTTGACCGTCGGGACCAGTTCAACCCATCAATGGGTTCGAGCGACACCTGGTCAGGTAATTCTGGTCAAACAAGTATTCATGTGCACTCCATTGAAGTTAGATATCTGTCACTCATGCCTATAGTTAACCCTTTGTACAGGAGAGTTATGTTTTTGGGGTTTTAAACCAAACCAATATGTTGGAAATAAAAGAAGACAATATATTTATTTACATGTCTTAATAAAGTTTCTATTAATAAATAAATAGGGATCATAAGCTCCTAGCATAGAGAATATCCACAGAATCAAACAGAAACTACACAGAATTAGCCTCAGCGGTCATGCAGGGTTGGAACTTCGTCTGGTCAACATTGATGTAGCGCCAGAAGATTTGCATTGGAACAATGTTGTTTCAATCAGTGACTATATTTTCTGTTTTTTCATGTCTCAATTTCTCAAGCTAAGAAGTTGCTGTTAACGTCACCATTTTAGATGAGTCAGCGGATACAGATGCATTCCTGTCAAAGCAAAGAAAATTAAGTTTTTGCTGTCCAGATTATCGTCTTGTGAGAGAAGTCTCCTGTTTATGCCTATCAGTATTTGTGACGTATGGTCAGCGAATTCTCTGAATTACATCCTTGTTTTGCTTGCTTGTGTTGATACTTTACGTCACACTCAACAATGTTTAGTAATGTTGGGACGATTTCCTATCTTCTTGGGTTGAGCCATTACTAAGCAGCAGATAGAGTGTCATGCCCAAAGACAAACCACTGTGACTGGTGAGAGTCTTGAACTAGCAACTCTTCGAACCCCAGTTTAACGTTCTACAAACTGAGCTACTGTGCTCCTTACGTCCAATAGTAAATATGGCGTCGTGCGTACGAGGGATTCCTTTTGTAGCTTGGATGAAACCCAAGAGCCACCTAATAGATAACATGAAAACACTAGCTGAATTCTAGCGTGTACCTTTGCTCTAGTTTTAGTTATCCAGTGGTACTTTATATTTTGTGTCTGAGCCTAAGGTTTCGCACTTTCTTTGCATATGCGAGCTGTGGATGCTCTAGTATGACTGTACACATGTGTTTGCTTGTCGGAGCAGTCACTAATCGCCTATATGATAAGAACCCATCCCGCTTAATCTAAATCACTCTCTTCTAAAGACTGGTGGTCAACGCTTAAAACTTTTATATCCCCTAACCTTAATTCTGCTATTCCTCCAATTGAATCCGAAGGGATCATATATTCAGACGACTTTGAAAAAGCAAATCTTTTTAATAATTACTTTCAAGGGCAAACAGTTCTTGACGACAGTAATGCTGTCCTTCCTGAACTACCTGAACCTTCTTATCTTACAAGTCTTAGCAGTATCGCTTTTGATCCTCAAGAAGTTGAAGAAATTCTCAGAACTCTAAAAACTGACAAAGCATCTGGTCCTGATGGTCTCAGTAATCGCATTTTGAAGGAATTATCACACGAACTATCATCACCTCTGTGTTCTCTCTTCAACAAATCCTTATCCTTAGGGAAATTCCCATCGCCCTACAAAGATGCAAATGTAACCCCTGTACATAAGAAAGGTGACCTGTCTCTTGTTTCTAATTATAGGCCTATATCTCTGCTAAATTCTGTAGCAAAATTATTTGAAAAACTTGTCTTTAAATATCTCTATAATCATCTCCAAGACAATAACATGTTATCTTCCTTGCAATCAGGCTTCATCCCAGGTGACTCAACTGTTAACCAACTTGTATATTTATACCATATCTTCACAGAAGCACTTGATGCTGGTAAAGAGGTACGGACTGTCTTCTGCGACATTAGCAAAGCTTTTGATCGTGTATGGCATGAAGGACTTATTTACAAACTTAAAGCTGCTGGTGTTTCAGGAGACGTCCTAAGATGGTTTCAAAGCTACCTCTCAGGACGCCGCCAACGTGTAGTGCTTCCAGGCAGTCTCTCAGAATGGGTTTACATCAAAGCTGGCGTGCCACAAGGCTCTATACTTGGCCCTCTATTGTTTTTATTATACATCAATGATATTGTTAAAAATATTGGATCCAATATCCGTTTATTTGCTGATGATACTAGTCTCTTCATCATAGTAGATAATCCTACAACAGCTGCTCTTTGTCTTAATTCTGATCTTGAAAAACTCTCTCGTTGGGCTGCTATCTGGTTAGTAACTTTCAACCCTTCCAAAAACGAATCTCTTCTAATCTCTCGCAAAATCAATAAGCCAATTCACCCACCTTTATATATGCAAAATGTCCAAATTCAAGAAGTTTCCTCTCACAAACATTTAGGCTTATACTTCTCTAACGATTGCAGCTGGCATCAACATATTGATTATATTAAGCAGAAAGCTTGGTTCAGAATTCATATTATGCGCAAACTCAAATTCAAGCTGGATCGCAAGTCTCTTGAAACTATTTATTTAACATTTATCAGGCCACTTCTTGAATATGGGGATGTAATATGGGATAACTGCACCCAGTATGAAAAGAATGAACTTGACAAGATCCAAAACGAAGCAGCGAGAATCACTACTGGCACAACAAAACTCGTTTCCTTAGACAATCTTTATAAAGAAGGTGGATGGCAGACCCTGCACAGAAGACGACAGGATCATAAAATTACCCTCTTTTATAAGATGTTTAATCAACTCACACCTGTATATCTGTCTTCCTTAATTCCACAGCAAGTGAACGCTATCTCTCATCACAATCTTAGGAACTCAAATGACATTCATACTATCAGATCTAACACAAGCCTCTATCATAATTCTTTTCGTCCATCGACTCTTAGGCAATGGAACAGCCTACCAGTGGAAGTAAGGCAGCTAAACACTCTCTCATCGTTTAAAACTTTCCTTAAGAAAGATCTTCAATCTGTCCCAACTTATTATTACTGTGGTTCCAGGAAAGCCCAAATCCTTCACGCACGCTTACGTACAGGCTGCAGTTCTTTAAATATGGACCTCTTTCACAAAAATATTACTGAATCCCCACTATGTCGATGTGGAAGCATCGAAGATACTCAGCACTATTTCTTTCACTGCAGATTCTACCAGGGGCCTCGCAACACTCTTTTGAATGCCTGTACTACTTACCAGAATCCTTCACTAAGTCTCCTCCTCTTTGGAAGTTCAACACTATCACTTGAAGCAAACATTGCAATTTTGGAACATGTTCACAAGTATATACTTGACACCAAACGTTTTACCTAATCAAGTATCATGCTACCTTAGGGCGATATTTTCATATGTACACATATACTACAGGTTTTCAGCCTTCCAACTGGTCTGTGGTGTCTACTCTTATCCCCCACCCCTACCCCTACCAAAGTGATATTCCTAGCCTTTATGACGATGTTATCATTTTTTTTTTATAATTATTGTATTTACTCATTATGTTCTCACAAAGCTGTATGTTGTTTTCTTTGTTTTTTTCTGTTCTTGTACTCGTTTTGTTTTCAAATGAATATCCACCGCTCAATATGCTAAACTAATACTCAACTTCCGCTAAAGCAAACAAATACATTGTGATAGGGAGAAGAACTTTATAAGCTTTGCTTTCGTTCTAATCCTTTATATTGTCTACAGATTTATGTATGTATACTGTAATTATTTGTGTGTTATTTCAAATAAAATATGTTTAAACTAACCCATCCCGCTTCTCATACCTGCTTCATCCATTGGCTCAGTGGAAGTGTGCTCATCTTGAGATCCAGAAGTCCCTGGTTTTGGCCTTATGCAGTTATTGTTTTGTGTTCTTGAGCAAGACCTTGTATCTTTACTTCTCTGTACTGGCTAGCACCTAAGTAAACACCACGGCATTACTGATTTTTGTTTTCTAGGACGTTAAATATCAGATGAATCAAACCTTGCGGCTTTCTGTTAAATATCCTTTTTCCATGATTGGCTATTAAAAGAATCAGCGACACAGATATGACAAACCATACACGTTCTTATTTTAGAGGTATAAGAAAGAAAAGAACATAAAAAACGAAAACGAGCAAGGTGACATATGTTTTCAGAAGGCAGCAAGGAACAGACAAGATGGCATATACGGTTCTATATATAAAAAAAAATCCCTTCAAAGTGATAAGTTTTTTGTTACTGTGATTACATTATGTCACTTTATTATTTATTCAAGATATTAACGAGTTTTGCCTTAAAGAGGCTTAGTCTGTAACTATGAACATTTTTGGAAAAACATCTTTCCTTTTTAAATCATTTGTAAAAATAGAATTAAGTTATGTTTTTATAATAAATATGTTCAGTACAACTAAAAACTGCATGGAAAAGTGAATTATCTTATAAAACAGGTGTTTTTCACTTGTTGGTAATTATTTATGTCCCTCCAATAATTCTAGACAGTTGATTTTTAACATAAATGCTGTTGTTTTGATAGTGATAACTTGTTTAGATGCGTGAAAATGGTAAAATCTTTACCTAAATTTGAGTATTTTTACCATGTTCTTGAAAAATAGAAACATTATTACTAAAAATAGAAGATCAAAAGTTACAGACTATGCAGCTTTAATAATTTTAGAAATAAAAGGTTTTAGCTTATTATTTATCTATAAATAAGATGTATGTGCATTGTTTTCGCTGTTTTTGTTTTCATTTAATAGCCAATAGCAAATTATGTATTCTCAGACAAGAATTATGTCATTTTTCTTTTTCAAATGTTTAAAATATGAGAAATTGTTTTTTTTAACTTAAATATTTCAACTTTTAAAATCAAATAACCTTTTAGAAAGGCTGGTAAGGTCATGTTTTATTTTGTCTTAAAATATGAGTTTTGAACTATTTTTTAAAAAAAAAAAATAAAAGAAGGTTACTATATGTCCACATGTCCAAAAGTCCGGCGCCACCTTAAGCCTATTACTGCTCATGCTGATCTACGCCGGTAGGGCTGCAAGTGCGGATACCTTGTTGACACATTTTAGCTACCTTAAGTCGAAGTCGGCTGCTTCGCATAATGTATGTCAGGCTACTTTTGTAAAATGCGACATCGCCATGTCATTGCTGTATATTATGCTGTTGATGTGTTGTTTTTTCAGGGTACTTGTGTAATGTTCGTAAAAGCGGTGACTTTTTGGTGCTTATCCATTGTCCAGAGATGTATGACCTCACAGATGCCAGTAAGTATATCTACCGCAGCCATAGGCGTAGTATCATTTCGCAGTTACATGTACATACGTGCGTAACAAAAATTATACGCATTCATGAAATATCACTCAATGTGGAGTTCCAATGCGGTGCTTCTTTTGTATTAGACCCGTGACATGTGATTTCCAGCAATGTGGCATTTTGACAAGTGCAGACTCAGAAGAGCCTGTGCAGCCTCCTGTTAAGCTTAAAACCTCCAAATGATGTTCAGTCAGTAGCTTAACACTCATAGAATACTCAAGCGACTAGCAAAGGCTCAGATCAGACTGCGCGTATGCGCAGGCTGGTCTGAGGCTTTGCTGGTCGCACATACCACATTGTTGGAAATCACATGTCACGGCTCATTTGTGTTTCGTGTTTGTCTGTTATACTGTCTTGTCTGTTCCTCAGTTGCAGCCTTGTGATCACCTGCTGGGAAAGGGCTGACCTCTTGGCTCGCTTGTAAGTGATGTTTTCTTGTGTTTTTGACACTTTCTTGTGTGGTGTCCTAGGTCATGTGTGGTATTTAGTTGTATCGATTCCTGATATTTGTCTACTTTTTGAACCTTTCATTGTATTTCAATGTTTAACGCCAAATATCTTGCAATGCACAAAATGTAAATGCAAGCCCATGCAATAAACAAGTTATTGTATGGTTATGCGTCTGTACGGGAGATAATCCACTCGCTAAAGCTCGTATCTTCCCGTACAAGCGCACAATTCATACACTAACTTCTGTTTAGTTGGTATATTGACGGACAATATATTGCCATATCCATCGATATCAGCGTTATGCTGAACACAAGTGAAAACGCCATAAAACAATAGTTTTTATTATATAACTAAGTAAAAAGACCGATTTTCATTGGCTTAGAGCGCTCACGTGGCCAGTCTATATATTGTCATATTCACTGGCTGGCGCGCGCTTGCCGGTGAATATTAGTTACTAAAATTAGACTTCTTGTGATTTTTCCGTTCCGGTTCTGCTTTTCTAAAGCGTCGCTAATTATCCTATCATAGTTGCCGAGAACGTAGACTGGCTCTTGTCCATAAAACAATTTTTCACCAATGTGTGATATCATAAACTTGTAGCTACTCTAACTCTGATGGCTCTGTTTAAAACAGAGCCATCAGTTAGACTAGCTACAAGTTTCTGATATCACACATTGGTGAAAAATTGTTTTATGGACAGGAGCCAGTCTACCGAGAACGCAACAAATCACGCACTGGAGCTGATCTATTTCGATTTTATTGCACAATAAACGACGAAAACAAATTTGAAGTCTTCAGCTTCTTCCATCTTTCCGCCTTTGCACTGAAGAACTCCCGCCAATACTTAGACCACGTCGCATACGTTTACATGTCTTTGTAACGTCTTTCAAGCGTAAAAACGACGTTACATCGTCTAACGCCATAAATTACGTCATTTTTTCCAGTTACAAATGACGTCAGCTATCACACATTTTCCCTGCGCTTTCAAAGCTGTGAATTATCACACTATTTAACATTGGCTCTACAGGCGAGGCGTGTTAGAAATCTTGTTAGTAAATGTTGAATGATGACACTCATGCACAACATTTATAAAATAGTAAACGGATGGTCTTATCTAGGTCTGCACTGTTTCTGCTAAATGCTTTTCTGTCCCAAATCTTTTAAATAAGTTCAGTATTTTTTTCTGGGTGCAATGATACCTGTACATCTTTTACTAAAGCTTAATAATGTTTCCCAGTCATCCAGCTAACGATTCGACGAAACTCCACCAATGTGTCTCTTTTGATTTCTGAGTTATGCTCCTTTTTGTGTTTTAAGCTTTATTCACTGAATTTTGCATTTTCGCATGCGCAAAAAGATTGTAATGCTTATCAGAATTGGTCATAGTTGTGTTGCATAAAAATACAAGAAAACTGACTAATCACTTGAAACAAGCTCAGAAATCAATTTCGAATTTATCAAATTTGTAAAAATGTATAAATTGTCTCCCTTTGACAAAGACAAATAGGGAATATTAAATGTTTGGTAATCTTCGATTTATCACGATTTTCGATAATTTTCTTTTGCCAGATCAAGTAGACCTATCAGCACATTGTTTCTACCATTTCTCGACTATTAATGTTATCAGACTAAGATGCTACATAACATTGATTTTCCTACGGAGATTCCAGTGTTAAAATTTTAAGCTTGGCAATTTGATGAAAACCCCGCTTTTTAAGATTGCTTTTCTTAACGATCAAAACACACTTGTAATAAGCCCTTTACATTTCTGGTTGCCACATGCCTAGAATACCATTTCGTGCTGTCGGATCTTGTTGGTAGTGGATTTCTGAAGGCCTAAACTGTGTGGGATTTCTGTTCAAATTTGTAACCTGAAACACTGGACCCTGTCACATTTAAATGGCTTTCATGTGTTTCCTCGTGACAACATCCGTAAAACCTTTACTGTTATGCGTAACCCAGTCTTTGAGCATTCAGATATACTTTGATTTGTTTTACTGGCTTACGTCATTTTGTATATAAATGGCACACAATTCAGGTGTAGCGTTTTCACTTTTTTCAGTATAATTTCCCTGTTTCACTTAAGGGGATGAATATGGCATGCAAGTCATTAAACTACGCTATCTGTCACAAAGCGGATCAAATTCGAATGAAAAATAAAGTTATTTGGGAAGATATGGAACGCAAGTCATATTAGGCTTTATGCCCCAGTCACACACACACTTACGGACTCTTGCGGAGAGTTTCGGATCAAACCGCAGTCGTCCGCAGGAAATTGAGGGCGGAGCCTAATTTCTTTATGCGTTTGCAAGACGCAGTTACCAATAGTTGCGGGTAGTAACGGATCATTGCGGATAAATGCGAATGTCAGCGGATTGATGCGTTCCATTGAACCGACACAATGCGGACATATACCAATAGATACGGACTACATCCCTTTCATTACCTTCCCTTGCCTTTAGATACGTGTAAAAGCGGATGCGGACTGGTGCGTATACTTAGTGGGTCTAATTATGACGTTTGCAACCGCAGGCTTTGTACCCTATCGTTCGTTCATTGTTTGTTTTTTTAAACATTATGCCTGGAAAGAAGAAGCAGCAAATAAAAAGCATTATCTCTAGAATGCACACTCTCAACCTCAAACATCTCAACAGGATGACAACTATTTATTTAGCCAGTTCCTACGCCTCAGACATAGTCAGCAAGAGACAGCGGATACTGAAGACACAGATGTCACATAATTTAAGAGGAGGTCTTGAGGAAGAGGTCATGCAAATAATATGATAATCCATTTGTAAATTAAATAATATACAAATAAGTTACACATACGCTGCTATATGGCGATGATTCTTGAGCAATATTAGGTACGATTTTTGACAGTTAGGACTTTATCTTCACATGCAAATGAAAATATGCCATATGATAAATAGAATATTGCAATGGCTATCACAAATTATAGAACTATAACCAACTATAATTATATTCCATTTGTTAATGATAAATGATAACATTCTTGGCAGAGCCTCACATAATATCAATTTTCCTCATCTCATTTAATAAATTCAATAATATATGAACACTCATGTAAAAATATCCATGTTTTAAAACTTAGAACATTCAGTCTTTTCTGCATACACTTTCTCTTGGTATCCTTTTAGCCCCTATGGCCAGTATGCCAACGGCATTCTCAACACATCGTCTGGCGCGAGAGAGACGATAGTTGAAGACTCGCTCTCCTGTTCCAGAGGCACTGTAGCAAGGAGGTTCATCATCCACCTAAGGGGTCGTAACAATACGTATTTATCCGCATATAAAATCAACCATTCGCAACTATGCGCAACGACCTGCGTGTATTGGTAAAAATACGCCGAATGCGACAAGTAACTGAGCGTTACTAAAGGTAACGACCCGAATGAAACCGTACCAGTCCGCAACTTTGGGTCGACTGCGGAATGATAGGTTTTGATCCGTTTAGATGCGAATGAGATACGGATAGGATACGCATAATTACGTTTTCTTGCCTAGCGTTACGCATTGTTGCGTTGTTTTCAGCCGCAGAACTTTTTTGATATTTTTCAAAACTTGGGCGCGGATGGAAATGGCCTTGCGGTAAGTTGCGGATTAGATACGAACTGTTACGTACTCTGCGGATGTGATACGTTTCGTTACGGAATGAACGGATAGTTGCGGACGGGCTTTACGTACCATCCGCAGAGTCCGTAAGTGTGTGTGTGTGACTGGGGCATTAGGCTAAGACAGTGACGTCATTCAGTCCTAATTCAATTTGCATAAACAAAACAACTTCTCTGTTATTCGCAGCGAAGCTGGTAGCTTTATTGAAAATAGATGAATTTCAATGAAAAGCCATACAATTTACAATGAAATTGAGAATTTTTGTTGGACTTAAATAGACATTATTACTGACTTGTTCATTCCAGGCCCGGCTGTTGCTGACAGGCTTCTTCAGGAAAAGAAAGAACAAGTTGTTAATCTTGAGAAAAAGTTCCTGACCAAGTTAAGGGAAAAGGATGAGCAAGTATGCAACAGGCATAAATAGATAGCATGCGCGGATCCAGAAAGTTTTGCTAGAGGGGTTCCAACTCTGACTTTTTTTGCGTGTTTCTTTTTAGATAATGAGGGAGAAAGGACCGAATACCACTAAAAGTGAGTCATAATCGGACTACCAGCGAAACGTTTCGCTGGTGAGCTGATCATGGCCCAACATTTGATGCTGGCTCGGTAGCTTTGTGATTTTTCAAGCGATCCGGACCAGTTTTGCTAAGAACCCCTATATTTTTGTGATTTTTCAGGGGTGGGGGTCCGGACCCCCTGCCCTCCACCCCCTCTGGATCCGCCCATGGATAGTACTGTTTCCAACTATACAAATAGAACTATGGCCTGACTTAACGGGCAGGTTATGGTTCTTGGTCACCTCGATAATCGATAAGTCAATTATCCCCCTTACACCGCGGCCACTGTATCGCAATATCGATTGTATCTGAGTCCAGGTATTCATGGTATTTGCCTCGCAGTAGGTGCTGACGAATGTTTATAGCTATACCATCTCGATACTTTATCAGAAATATTTCACCGATTGTTCCTTTATGTAACATAAAATGTGCGTTTAAGCTTTATTTCAAATCGGAGTATGAATGACAATTAATTGAAATCACTTGGAAAAAGATAGGGTTTTTTTTATCCAAATACAATACATGTATGTCCACTATTCGTGGGTTCGAATATGTTTTTAAAACAGTATATGAGTACTTGAGTATTAAAAATGATCTATGGGAGCGCAGCTGCTCAGTGGTATAGTGCTTGACACGAGACCGAGTGGTTGCTAACTCGAGCCGCCCTGCTCAGTACTGGTTCAATCCTCAAAGATCCGTCCGGATATAACTGAAATTTTGTTGACTGGGACGTATAAATCGACACAAACAAACAAAATCTGGCACTTACAGGGCTGAAGCAAATTAAAACGAATACCATCATATTTTTGCTTGGTCTTTATTTTATATCTTATCTCCCAAGGCCTATTATATAATTGAGCCGTGGCATGAGATTTCCAACAATGTGGCATTTTGACAAGTGTAGACTCAGACAAGCCTGTACCGACTCCTTTTAAGCTTAGAAAGCCCAAATAATGTTCAGTCAGTAGCTTAACACACATAGGATATTCAAGCTAACTAGCAAAGGCTCTGATCAGACTGCGCGTATGCGCAGGCTGATCTGAGGCTTTGCTGGTCGCACATACCACATTGTTGGAAATCTCATGCCACGGCTCATATATATAAACCCGATCATAAGCAACCATGCGAAAATTATAGTTACAGTTCTGGCTCTTCCGAGAACATTATAATAGTTTCAAACAGTTCGGACCCAGAGCAGGTCCCACGTTTACAGCCTCTAACCGGGGTCTGTCTACGGGCGGACACAAATAACTGTTGATCAACTCAGGAGAAAGGTGACATTCAGGCTCCCATGTGGATTCATTTCTATGATATCCGGACCATTTCACCAAAAACATATGTCCCTGGAATTAGAAAAAAAAACTATGCTATTAAAAATTCGCTAAATGATTTGCAATTACCACCAGGCAGTAAAAACATGCACTTTTTGACAGACAAATGGAGTGAAAAAGATTGTAATTATCAAAATGATTTAAAGTCTTTAAAAAATACAGAGGCTGAAATAAAATATGAACCAGTGTATGAGATTCCCAACAATGTGGAATGTGCGATCAGCAAAACCTCAGATCAGCCTGCGCATACGCGCTGTCTGATCAGAGCCTGTGCTAGTCGCTTGAGTATTCTATGATTGTTAAGCTACTGAGTGAACACAATTTGGAGTTTCTAAGCTTAAAACGAGGCTGCAGAGGCTCGTCTGAGTCTACACTTGTCAAAATGTCAAATTATTGGAAATCTCATGCCATGGCTCATATTATTTGAAATCTTTAATCTGTGACCCCTCATTATTAACAATGAACCATCTAGGTATATAGTAATATACCAGATGGAATAGTCCATTGTAGACAGGCCACAGTTTGAAACATTGATATAAATTTGCAATCATAATAAGCCATCAGTGGATGGGAAAATAAGGACTGGGGCCAGTCCAAGTTCATTGATAAACGAATTTAACATATGTTTTTCCTCATTTGGCCAGTGGTAATCTTTAATCGTTTTATGACCCTTAATAATTATGGTCCCCCATGCTGTGCGCGGCCATGTTTTATGATACTATGGCTATAAAACTTCACCCTCGCAAAATGTTTGTACTCAAAGTCAGGCGCTGCACCTGGTCTGGGTCCAAACAGTTTGACGCTTTAAATTTCTCATATTTTTAAAAGTAACTTTAAAAAAGCAAATTGGCATGAAAAACTACCAAGAAATGTTTAAACCTAGGGTTACAGAGCAGGAGAGTCGTCCGCTGCATATTAATGCAAAATATTAGTATAGAGGCAAACACTATAAACCTTATAGAATGATGAAGAGCAGTCTGATCGGGTCTATTTTGTTTGCAATATATAGAATACATTAAAGAAATTTTAAAACTAATATGGATCTGAAGCAGTCTTCTTTGCTTTCAGGGTTCAAATTGTTTGACATTCGGCAATTTTTTTGGAAAGATTTTTATAACATAAAACTATTTTGAGAAGAAAATTCAGCATACAACAGTACTAAGCACAAAATCTTATTACCCAATGCCCAATGATTTCAACAAGGTAAAATATATTAGTAATATTTGCACAATATTATGAAGGACATCTGCATTTTTTTTGAATTTGTGGGCGGGCGTTCTATTAACTCTTTGTTTTCCAGTGTCGTCTGCTGATAAATTTGGACCCAGCTCAGGTCTCTCGGATCGTCAAGCCTGATCATGGTCCAAATTGTTTGAAATTTATATACTGTTTTAAAAAAATATTTTCAAAATAATATTTTGAGAAAACAATCAGCTTGAAAAATATTTACACATTTTTTTAATTTGGCGGTGAAGTTTTTTTGCGTGGGTTTTGTTAAATGCTTGTCCACCAGTGTCGTCTGCTGATAATACTGAAATCTTAAAAGAAGGTTTATGATCATGCTTACCTGGTCATTTTTCTTCCGCCAAACCAATCGCTCTACAATATAGGTCTCTGGAAGAACAACGTTGATGTTTCTTTTCTAGTCTTTCGACTAAGAGCCTTGAAACCAGCCAACATGGCGGTCAGGGTCTCTTCAATGTTAAAATTGAATGCCGACTTTAAATAAAGTTTCTTGTATCTTGTATCTTCTGTTGTGGTACAGGCAGTGGATCTCCCTCATGAAGTGTCTTGTAATTTAGTTCAGATCAGCGTCTTAATGTAGGTACGGAAGCCATGATGAATAGTGGTTTGTTGTCAATTAAAATGATGTGTTTGTTTTGTCTTCTTTTATTAAAATTGTTTTCATAACAATTTAACGGTGTTGCGCAAGGGAAACAATGACCGTATGCCAATTTGAATTGAGTAACAAGGCGATTTATTTGACTAGTCATTCGTCTCGATAATGTGCGAAAAACCGTCAATTATATTTTATCAAATATCTTTTTCTTTAATTGACAAGACACAACTTCAAAAAATGATTGCTTCTGTGAAGTGAAATCTTTTTGGCAGTTTGATCTTTTCCATAATTGTCTTCGTATTCAGCCAGCTTTACATCATTAAGTTTTTTTACACAAAACTGAAGAAAATACATAAAATGAGCCGCGATTTGATCAAAAATGATTAATAAAGAACCTCAAAAATATTTCTTTTGCAATAAATAGGTGTTTAAATAATAATAATCATAAATGTTAAACATAAAATGAAAAAAAATGGTAACAATTTGAAATAAAACTTTTATTTTTATTTCAGCGATATGCGGGGTGTTTTATTTATTTCTTCCAAAACCGTAAAAGCAGTATTTTATTAGGACCAAGATAAGACCTATAGCCCCAGGGAATATCTGACACCTGGGATTATCTGATATCCCGTTCTGAGCTTCTCAAAATCGTTTGTCACCAGAATCGCACCGGATAGGTGGCAATCGAAAACACTCTTAACAATCGACGAACGTGGATCAAAAATGGTTAGAAACAGTGTTTTCGATTGCCATTTGTCACCAGTCGGGCTAAAAATAGAAATCAAAAACTCTGTTTTTAACTTTATTTTGATCTACGTTCGTCGATAGGATAAGTAGTTTCGATTGCCGCCTATCCGATGTGAGACAGAAGTCCGAATATTCTCTTCAAATAATTTTTTGCTATAAATAGGCAAATAGGTTAAATAATTTGTTTGATTTGATTCTTTACGTCACATGAACAATCTTTCAGTTTAACAGGGACGGGTCTTCCTGGGTTGAACTAGTACTAAGCTATGATAAATGTGTCTTGCTCAAGGACCACAACACAGTGACGCCAGTGAGGCTCGAACCCGCGGCCTCTCGGTCTCGAGTCAGTCACAACAATGAATTATAACAGAAGTTTTAATAATAATAATAATAATAATAATAATAATAATAATAATAATAATAATAATAATATTGTTATACTTAAGATAAAAATTAAAAAATAAATTGAAGCAACTTGTAATAAAATTATTTTTAATTCCGCGATCAGGCGATAAGATATGGTTATTTTTTTTTTCTTAATTTTACTAAATTTAAGATTTTTTTTTTCATAATCATGTCTCCCAATCAGCCAAGTTTCCCCTTTCTTTTAAAATGCTGTTAAGATTTCTCAACATTATCTAAGCAAGCATATCGCATATCGCGGAAGCATTACACATCCACAATATTCGAACTTAGACATTTTCTCCGCTTTGGCAAGAAGGCGCTTAAACTCAATTTTCAACCTAAAAATGACAGAACTAAAATGTAATTTATTTCTATGAAACTTATATTGTTGATATTGTTGGATGATAGAGATACCATTTATAACTTATAAAAAATTGGGAAAATATCAGAATATGATTATTTTTGGGTCATAAAATGCTCACCCTCAGCATTTTCATTCAAATTACATTGAAATGAATGGGATTTTACCAGTTAAAAAGATGAACAATTTGACAAAACTAAATATTAAGTTATTTCATATTTGTTTATATCATTGTAAAGATAAAACATTAAATTTTCTTTTGATAACTTATAAAATAATGACAACTTAATAATAAGTTAGTTATTAGTAATTTATTTAAAGGTTTGTTACTTTTCTGTGTAATTGATGCCACAGATTTCAACAGGTAAGTTGCGAGAGTGGTCAATATTCAAGGGAGATAATCGGGCCGATAAAACCGATAACAGCTGATATTGTCCCATATGATCTATCCCCTCTCAAATTCATTCAGCCTTTGCGTTGCGTTATAGCCTAGGAAAGACTATTATAGGTACATAAGCATACCGGCTAACATGTGTTAAATTTATGATGACTAGTTCCATGAGCCTTTTTACACCTTTGATGGCAGCTGAACTGCCACTTGTCTTGGTGTAACATTTCAACTGCTTCGCAAACTGTATGTTCTGTTCGATTGTACTGATCCATAAAATAACTA
The DNA here is from genome assembly GCA_964019695.1 of Loripinus fragilis. NCBI lineage: Eukaryota > Metazoa > Mollusca > Bivalvia > Lucinida > Lucinidae > Loripinus > Loripinus fragilis. The sequence continues at coordinate 17,368,123 of OZ026520.1, forward strand.
CAGCAATAACAGGTAGAAATAATTAAGATTTATTACTGGAGAACAGTTGACCTCAAGTTGTTTTAGGAGGTAATTTAAGTGTGATTTTACACCAAAAGGAATGGCAGCTCAGCTACCACTCCTTTTGGTGTTAACTTACGCGTATTTTTACAGTGATATCGTTCTATAAAATAAGCCTCTACTATCCTCCGGAGTTCATTGAACTTGCTATTTTGTTGAGCTCAAAACAGCATGCGCTTACGGGGTCTGTGTCTTTGTTTTTTCACATTTGTTCTTATACTGTAATATAGGTCACTGCTCTAAGGACTTTCAGACACAAATAGTTGTGATTTTTCATTCTACCGTATTCGACGAAATAAACATATATGCCCTGGTGTGTTAAGCCCACGCTGAGTAATTTTGGGGTTATTAACACCGCATGAACTCCTTATTTACAGTCAGTCCAGACCGGGGTATTTTTTCGCGTTCGACTCAACTGAGCATTAAATTACTACTGCTCATAAAACTTAATTGCTAAAAATTAAGCCTGTGACTTTTCTTGATAACAAAAGTATCAGATGTTGTACTTATGATGCTCATAAATGTTAAAATGCCAACAAATCATTTGGTGGCATTTAAACATTTATGAGTATGATAAATGTCATGCTCAGTTGAGTTGAGCATGAAAACAGTTTATAACCTCGGGGCCAGGTGTGTAGTTTTATTATTTCTACAAGTTCATCATGTGGATAAGTCTGGCCCCAATTCCTATCTTTCTTTTTTATAATTTTATTTCTTCTTAAGAAGGGACAGAGATCTTGAGCAGCTCTAAATATTACAAAGGCTTGAGTTCCCTGGCTGAAAAGGTATTATTGTTCAGCCAGTGTTAACAGATGAACTTCGATTAAAGGGGCTAATATAGGAGACATGTTTATTTTTTGGAAAAAAGAAACAATAACAATAAGGACAGGTCCGTCTACATGTGGATGTAAACTGTATAAATTCTGATCAGTTGGCTCCATCAGTATCCAGCTAATCTTGATCTACACTGTTTTCAAAAGAGGATATAGAATTTTGCCAAATGGAATGTTACGGTGTGCTTATTAGATTGAAAACGGCAATAATACAAGAGCCGCCATACGGCTTAAGTCAAGATAAGAAAGCTTAGTTCCAAAGAAGACAGGCTAGTTCCAAAGCTGCAATGAAGTAAAACAGTGCAGGTTCTTGTACGAGACATAAGAGAAAGTTTCCCTCTATCGTGAATTTGTTAAGGAGATTTTCTTGCTGTTATAATATAATATTTAACTCTCTAACTGCAAGTGAATCTTTTGTCGTCTGCTGATAACCTTTGCAAATAATTTGTTACCAGATCAGGCCAGACAACATGCATTATGCGGCATTTCATCTGGATCTTCGCTTTTTGTAAAAGCACGCATCTTGGAGTCGGGTTTCAGGAATGTACACACGTTGTAAATATTTTCTTATCTAGCAATTTTACATGCTAAATAATGATTAAAAAAAATGCTCATTGAGATGATACTTTTGATAACCGACAACATATGTTTTAGATGAGAATTAAGGAATTTATTTTTTTCATTCTGACGCACGCTCATCTGGAGGATTGTATAATTTTAAGTGGGGAGGGAGATTTTCGTTTCCTTTTTTCGGTTGGACGAGTCCATTACAAATTTTAGGATGATTAGGAAATTTATCAAAAAATCTTCAAGAAAATTCTTAAAGCAAGCATTGAGATTATTGGATTTCCAGTTTGCTAGTTGCGTCCCATAAAATGGACGCTTAAAGTGAAAATTCACGCTTTTTTCAAATGTCTTTACTACATGGTAGGAATAATCCCTCATTAAATATTTGTGAAATCTCTTCAATTAGCCTGTAATTTATTACTTTCGCTTTCCCCTGGAGTTTGGCCATTTTTTCAGGTCACTGAGCTCCAAAAAACAAGTGACAGGAAACACTATGACCTGCTTACACACTACCAGAGAAGAATCGTAAATCCTTGATAATGGCAAAATTTCACAATGTTTCAAAGTAATATTTTAAGCAGTGTGTACATTGATGTGTATAATTTGATACATGGGCCGATGTTTTATAATTTTTCTGAAATATAACCCTTAAAGCACTATTTATTACTATAGCAGACGACATTTTTGTAACGACTTTCTTCATTTTGGGTACAATAAGCAAAATCAACTGAAACTTATTGAAAAAAAATCTTAATACAATACTCTTCTTTCAGTTAAACATAACATTTTTCTTTTGCATTGATTGTAATAAAAAGAATCATCCTTTATTGAAATGAATGACAGAATTAGTATAAGGAACCACTTAAATCCCAAGAGACGATGTGCTGCCATGAATCAGAAACTGATTAACACAGAGGCTGATTTCCTGCCGTTTAATCCTGATAACTGAAAAATGTCTGCCTCAAGATGTTTGGATAAAAGCAATAAATACTGCTGTAATTGCCTTAGCAGGTAGACAAATAATCTTTGTAAATGAAATAAGTACATATGAAGTGTGTATGTTTTATTTAGCAGTGATTTATTACAATTTTGGGCTTATGGGTCCTGGGACTCGCTGTTTCCAATATCAATGAGTCCCAACTGCAAACTTATGAGTCCAAAACACTATTTTTAATGACAAGTCTGCAATACTATTGCATCCCGGGACTCGCCGGGACTCGCTGAAATAAAAGCTTATGCGCAAAAGATGCAGGATGCGCATGAAACAAAATCACTGGGTACAAAGTTCAAAACCATACACATACACTTTAAAGCTAAGTATGCCAGAACTCGATGTTGTCATTTATCTACTGTCAAAACAACAGTTGTCACAAAACAAAATAACATCGACCATGCAGTTAAAATTCCATCGCGTGTACTTAGGTATTCTTGGTATTGGTTTTGCACGTTTTATTTATGTTGTTGCTGCTGTTGTTGTTTTTTTTTTTTGGTGAATGCTCTTTCAAAATTAACTCTCTTTTTTATCAAAACTTATTTCAGGATTACTATATAGCAGAATATCAATCACTTTGAATCCAGACCAGGCCCGATGTTTTGTCGGTCCTGGTCTGGGTCCACTGTAGGCTAAGGCTTATCAGCAGACAACTACAGACGAAGAGAAAAACATACATACCCTTGCTCTAATGTGTACAAACTGAGCCGGCATCCAGCATAAGGTACACGTTGACATGTGCCTACAGTGAAGATAAAAAAAAACAGTCTGCGCATCCGCACAATCTGATCAGAGTCTTAGCTTTCCACCTGAAGAAACATTGGATCCTTGGTTAGCCATAGAGTGCTCATCAAAGACTCTGATCAGACTGCGCGGACGCGCAGTCTGATCTGAGTCTTCGATGGGTGCACATGCCAACTTGACACAGGTTCAATTCAGTTTGTGATTTTCAGCTTCCTGCTAAAGTTCGTACAGGCGGAGGAAAGGCGGGAGAGGTCGTCTGTAAAATAGCGGAAGAAGAAAAGGCGACTCTTATAGTGTGTGGTACCAGAGGACAGGGGACCATCCGTCGAACAGTCATGGGTTCAGTCAGCGACTTCATAGTGCACCATTCCCATGTACCAGTGCTAGTGTGCCGACATAAAAACTAATACACCACTCTTAGCGCACAACCCCAGGGGGGGGGGGGTACTCTGATTTTTTCACACATACGTAGGCTCGGTCCATTTTTTGGGGTTCAAAATTCTGGATTTCAATATTTTTTGGGGTTTTCAGTAAAATGAATATTTTTGGGGGGTATTCAGATTTTGTGGATATTTTTTGGTGTCATCACAAAATTGGACTAGTTTGAGGGTCATTCTATGCAATTTAGGGTCTTTTTTAAGGTCAAGGTACAGAATTGGATATTTTTTTGGGTTGCTAAAATTTCAAATATTTTTTTGGGGTGTTTGAAATTCCTGATATTTTTTGGGGTGAACGGTAGATGCTGGGTCCGAGCCTACGTATGCGGAAAAATTAGAGTACCCCCCCCCCCCCCCCCCCCTGGGCGCACAACAGGCGCACACTTTTCTTAGTTTAATAGGTCTGCCCTGAAAAAACAGCAGAGTCTTTAAAACTCGTGTGTATATGATCAGAGCTTTCTATTTAGCTTTCGGTGGCCCGAGTTTGCACGTAAAGGAAAAGCAATGAAATAATAATAACTATTTTCATTAGTTCCCATTGAAATATATCATGGTTGTGAATTTCTAAAAGAACAGACTCAAATAGACGGTTTCTTTTCAGTACACATAACATTTCTTATAACAATATCAAAAAAATGCCGTGGGTACTTTTAAGAACTGTCTCACTCAGGTGGGTCTTTCGCGTACGTAAGTTCCATCTTTAATAGGAAATAAGAAATATGATTCAAAGGCATGCTATCAGATCTGAATGCAATGCATCCCTTGTTATATTGAAATAAACCTTGTACTTTGAGTTATCAGGGTTTTAATTGTCGAGAGTATACAATATATGTACATACATGTACGACATTTATATTATCAACTCTTCTGATTTTTTTTTTTCAAATTTAACGTCTTTAAAAATTCTTACAGGAATACCATAAGAGAGTCAAACAGATTGGATTCAGATCACACTGGTAAATGTATACGTCGATTTACTGGTATTTACGCGTATTGCCGGTACTTCATATACCGGAAGTGGTAGATATTGGTGTTAATACTATATAGAAAAAACATTTCATATGCCTAAAGGGCTATAGAATTAGATCATTTTTAAGTATTAAGTATGTGAATGGCGATTTATGTATGCATTTAGGAATAGATATCGGTACTCGAATCTATTCCTAAATGCTTACATAAATCGCCATGTGCATGCCTAATACTTAAAAATGGTCTAATTCTATAGTCCTTTCGGCATATGGCATGTTTTTCTATATTTGTTTAACACCAATATCTACCACTTTCGGTCTATGAAGTACCGGCAATACGCTTAAATACCAGCAAATCGACGTATACATTTACCAGTGTGCAGATCAGGCTTGACGTTTTGTTGGGCCTGATTTTTGGTCCAAACTGTTTGCCATTGTTATCAGTAGAAGACACTACTGTCGGGCCAGCCAAGAGTGACAGTGACGTCATGCTTTTTTACAAAGTTATAAGGGGCTTAGAATCGATTGATCACGTGTGTATTAATCCTATCCACAGGATAGGATTAATACACAAGTGATCTGTCGATTCGCGTTAGCTCAAGAGAATTGTAAAAGTTAATTTTATACTTAACAATTGACGGTAAACAAAACACGACGTCACTGTCACTCTTGGCTGGCAGAACAGTAGTAGGCAAGGAAACATGTTTACGTTTCAGTATTTGCAGTGTCTTCATATCTGTCAACATCATCGTTCTTTAAAGTTGCTGTGTTCGGGGGCTGTCCGAGTCGACGAGTTCCGAACGCTAAACTATTCTCACAAAAAAGTTAAGGAAATCTCAGAAAACCATGCAACATAAGAACACCAAAGCAAACAATTCTTCAAATTATATTTATATGTAACAGTTTAGATACATGTCATCGGTTGAGAAAAATGTTTACTTTAGTTTGCTAGCACCAATACCTTTGTTGTGGCACGGTGTCAAGTAACCCAGGGGTCAAAATCATTTTTCGCAAAAAATGACTTCAGAGTATTACCTCATAAACACAAGAAAACATGAAAACATTTAAGTTTTCAAAACTTGAAATGCAATTTCTTTTGAATGTCATCTGAAATTAACGTGATAGCCTTAAAAATCATCATTCGAAGATGAGAATGCCTTAATCAGTAACGAGTGTATCCCGAGTCAGCGGCAAATTAGGACTAGCGCCGTTTTCGCATACCCTGAATACTGGTGATCAGGTCCTGAGGGATCAGTATCAATATCTCCTGCAACACTGCATCGAGAGGCTGTGGGTTTCTTGGTGCCATTATTATGCGTTGGACCCTCTGTCCAAAATGGCATAGATCGGTTAAAATTGTAGACATGTCTGATGAGCCGAACTGACCAGTCAATGCGCACATTATTGTCTTTGCTGATTCCAGTGAGATGTGTTCTGACAGTGTCATCCAAGGCATGGTATTGCCGCTGGTTTTCGCACAAAAAGGCAGGACAACATACCTCAACACCTCGTCCATGTACACTTGTCTGATCAGGTGTCCCTCTATAACCACCAGACCTGTCGTCCTAGGTTTTAAACATCTGCATCTCCCGAGGGACCTGGCGAGCGTTAATGTATGAAAACCTATGTTTGCTCCGTAAATTGATTTTTTGCGAAAAATGGAATGAAGACGAGTCATCTTTGACATTGATTTACTAAGCTGCTATGGGCGCTACAGACCCAGATAAAGCGGCATTATAAAGACAAATGGTCACATTATACTATTGTGAAATTCAATAGTCTTTAAATGTTTTAGATCTTTTGTCATAGCCCCTCAAACACAATTTCCTTAACTTTTTTGTTGAGTATACTATGACTTTTAATTGTATTGAGTATATGAATGATCAGGGTGTGGATCCCTGTCCCAGATGTAGAGGTGAACTGGTGCATATCGACCATCCGACTGCTGGTTTGCACTCGATCTAGCTAGTAACCACAGAACCCAATGACTGGGACAGCCCCCGATCACTGCAGCGTCAGAGTACAGCGTCTCTAGATAAACTGGTATTTGCTTCGAAAGTTTTGGCCATTCTGTGAGCAAAAGGGAAAAAGATCACTCAACAAGTTCTTAGTAATTACAAATGTACATGTATGTGGATTCTGCTGTTTTATGTGCCATACAAAATGACTATAAAAAACCTTAATAGTTGGACCAATAGGCTTGTTCAACATGTTGTAAAACCTGTCTGACCAGGGTCTACAATGTTTTTATTCTATGGCAATTTACATACATTAACAGTTACAGAAATAAAATAAGCCAGCACGTGATATTTTGGTATAACTTCCATATACATTGTATAAGCAGCTATTGTTCAGACGAGTCTGCACAGACGGACAGTCCCCTCAGAACACACGCTGCTCACAAACACAAAGTACGGATTGGTAATAAGAGGAAGGCTACAATAATAAAAGTTAGACCTGTAATACCATAGAATTGCTGCGTGTACACGTTGGAATAACACTTGGCCCTTTGCTCACAGGAAACCCCCTAAGCGAGTACCCAGATGAAATGACGCAAAAATGTGGCTTTTCATCTGGGTCTGCATTGTTTGCTTGGATAAGTAAATTGTTGCTTAAATTCTTCTTAATTTGGAATTTCTAGCCTCTGATCATTTCATTTATACAATGAACCAGGCCTTTAGTTAAGAGTGAGTTACGAGAAAATTATCATAAGTTTCTTATTTCTCAACCGAAACATATGTTGTGGGTACTCAAAAGAAGTGTCTCAATGAGACGGTTCTTTTGAGCACCTAAAACAAATGCTAAAAAGTATGGGTAAGAAAATATTTACAACTATACGTTGAATGTTTTTGTTTATGGACAACACCAGGCTAGGTCCATACGATGAATTTATTATACTATGCACAATAAGTTTAGCATGGTTTTGTATGGATGAACCCATCCACATCATTTGTTGTCATGAAGATACAAGCGCCGATCATCTGACAAGAACTTCCATTAAAAAAATACTGAATCACAAAACGCAGCGGCCGTGCTAAAGTGACGTTAAATTTTAAGACTAGCGGGTAACGTGGGTATTTCTGATCATTGGTGGAGCCTAAAACATTTTCAAGCGATTGTTTGGTCACTGAAAACCAAAAAAGCATAGCAAATGCTGCAATTTTCTTACTTTTCTCAGAGAAATAAAGGACCAATTCTTCACAATTTGACGTTTTTATTAATGCCTTAACGTTATCGCATTTAAACGGGGATTCTAGTCGTTTTTTTTTTCTTGAATCACATTGACTAGTAAAACTGTTTGATGCCTTCCAGCACATTCAGACAAATAATGTTGAATGAAACATCTTCACGGCTACAGAGCACGAGCCCAAAGATAAAAACTTACGTCACCGTTATCTCGCAAATGCGTCACACCATTTTCCAGTAACTTAGCATTTTAATCTACCATAAAATGAGTTACATTGTAGCATATGACATCTTTGTAAACTGAGTCTCTGTTAAATTAAAACGCACATAAACATAAGAAGTTAAATCAAATGATGACTACGTTTGCAGCTGATTTTTCAGCATGAAATCTCTATCACATCTGTCACATAGCCAATAGTTTTAATAGGTGTATGATGCATGAGGAAGATGAAAGACCACCAAACGAAAGTGGGAGCGTAGAGTGCTTGAGTCGAGACCGAGGGGTCGAGCTTCACCGGCGTCACTGCGTTGTGGTCCTTGAGCAAGACACATTTATCCTAGCTTAGTACTGGTTCAACACAGGAAGACCCGTCCCTGTTTAACTGAAAGATTGTTGATGGGACGTAAAGAATTAAATCAAACAAACACACAAAAACCAAACGAAAAATCACATGCTTATAATTTTAGCATTACTTACAACGGATGCAAAAATTGATTGCTGACTCCTCCTGCAATTCTTGCTCTCCCAAAATGTCTATTTAAAAGATGGCGTCTGTAAATTCGTGGTTTGATTTGTCTAAGATCCTGTTCTCGTCATTGCAATTAAAATCGTTCGATATTGCACAAGGATGAGCACATAAAGATGCGAAACATAAGAAATTCCTAAACTTATTGTGCATAGTATAGTATACAAAGGGCTAAGTGACATGCTATCATTGGCGGACTCAAGTGCACTTGATGATTTGTAATGGAGTAAGGTGTACAAATGTTGGGGTTACCACTTAGCCATACTGTGCAAGGATCCTATATCAGACTGTCTGATTTTTAGAAATCTAATTTTTGAACAGAAAACTCTTGCTTTAAACTTTAACTTTTCAGAACAGAATGCATAAATGTAATAATGATTGTCATATTCTAAATATTGTGATTGTAATCATTGCAATAGAGTACATATTTTCATATTCTTTTGGTGCATGGACATACCTGAGTGAAGCATATCATATTTTCGTTTTTTATTAGCAGACACGCAAAGAACCTTCTTAAAGAGAAAATAAAACTATATACATTTTACTTCCATTAAAAGTTATTGTGGTTTACCCTTAACGATTTCTTTTATCTTCGTATATAAAACTGCATAATTTCCCCACAAGTGACGGGCATATGCTAAAACCTGGAGTGGAGTGGAGCTATGCAGTGGAGCCATGGAGTGAAGTGGCTTGTGGAGTGGTATTTTGGAGTGGAATTTTGGAGAGGTTTTTGGAGTGGAACTTTGAAGTGATTTTTTGGAGTCAAAATTTGGAGTGAGCTTCGCTGATTTCGGTTCAAATAATCAGAAAGGGAGCACAAACAGACAGACGGACACACTATCACACAGAGATCAACGTTAGTTCTTACAGACAGACAAATATATACACACAGACTAACGTACATGCAGACAAGCAAACAGAAAGACATACGGACACATAGTCATAGACATCCAGACATGCAAAAGATACACAGATACAGACAGACAGACAGACACAGATAAACAGACAGACAGATAGACAGACAGACATACACACATGAGTGAGTATATTATGAGTAACGATGACGGGTTTTTTTAACAAGCGCAAATTTTGGCATGCACAATTTACCATTATTAAAAGCCCATTAAAATTGCTGGAATAAGATGATGCAAAAATAACCTTTCAGTTGTAAAAAATAACTGTTTGCCTGCTAGTGTTGAGTCTCATTGCCTGCTGATAACCTTGCAAACAGCTTGGATCTAGACCAAGACTGAGAACATGTCAGGTCTGATATGGATTCGAACTGTTTGACACTCTGAAGATATCCATCAATTTTTTTAAAGGAAAATCAGCAGATGATATCATGAATCATACAAAATTACCAAGCATGCAAAAAGTGATTCCAAAAAGGCCCACCTGGAATAACAGGAAAATAATTTATGATTCTGTTGGCAAATGAAACATTCTGACACTACCTCTCTAGAGACTTCTAAATAGCCAACACTGCAGGTCCATGGTTAAGGTGTTCACCTTAACTGAACCTAGTCTGTATCTTATATAGGCAAGTATTACACTAATGAAAGGCCACATATTAAAATTACTGAATTTTTACAGGGATTAGAGAATGTTGTACGTGTTTTATGTAGCTTTTCCTCTTTCATTCTGGACACTGGGGAAACAAGTGCTCTGGAAAACAGTGAAGACTAAGATGACATGCTACAAAAGGTGGCGTCACATCAGGGTCTGCATTGATTGTTAAGATAAAAAACAAGAGGGCCAAGTGGCACTAAATCGCTCACCTGAGTTTTGTTTAAAGCTAACATATAGGTATCTGTTGAAAGCTGGCGTTTTCCCTGGTGACACCTGGGACAGGGTCACTTTTGGCCCAGGGGCATAGTCAAAGGGGCATAATTTCAACAAACTTGGCAGAGGTCCACTAGGTGATATTATTTACCCAATACTAATGCTCTGGGCCTTATGGTTTCCGACAAGAATATTTTTTCATATTTTCCCTATATAAGCCTATGTAAAATATGTGGCCCCTTGTGGAGCTATTTTGGCCTCAGGAGGATAACTTGGTAGAGGTCCACGAGGTGGCTACATACCAAATATCAAGGCTCTGTGCCTAATGGTTTCAGACAAGAAGATGTTTTCATGTTTTCCCCTATACATGTATAAGCCTATGTAAAACATGTGACCCCCTGGGCGGGCCATTTTTGGCCCCAGGGGCATAAATTGAACAAACTCAGTATAGGTCCACTAGGTGATGCTAAATTCCAAATATCAAGGCTCTAGGCCTTATGGTTTCAGACAAGAAGATTTTTTCATGTTTTCCCTATATAAGCCTATTCAAAACATGTGATCTACGGGGCCATAAAATGACCCCACGGACATAATTTAAATCTAATCAACTCTACTCCTCCTCACAACAATGTATATATGCAAGTTTGGTCAAAGTTCATCCATTAGTTTAGAAGATAACACACGGAAACCATATTTTGGACATTTCAAATTGCCACGTTGGCCTTGAGAATAAGGCCAAGCTCACCAAAATCTAATCAAGTCTTTCACTTCTCCCAACAATGTATCAATGCAAAATTGGTCAAAATCCATCAGTTGGTTCAGAAGATAATGCACACAAACGAAAGAGGACGCCGACTCCATAACAGACGGGATCCGTACAAAAAACATGCCCCCACCTTTTGGGTTGAGGGGACATAATTAGAGTGTCCACAAGTGCAAACTGACAGAAGCCGGCCATTATGAATGTTATCTTGTTATCGCTCATCCAACAAAACTTGTATTCAAACTTGAGCGAGAGTTTGATTAATGTAATCGGTGCATGAAATTTGGAAGAAATTTGGCGATAAAGGACTAAGTTAGAGTGTCCACAAGAGCAAACTGACCATAGGCCGCCTTTTTGATAACCATCATGGGTATCGTTCATCGTAGAAAACCCATATTGGATTTTGTGCCAGTGTTTGATGAAAAAAATATTATATTAAGTTTGGAAGAAATCGGGTGATAACTGCCTAAGCTAGAGTGTCCACAAATGCAAACTAATAGATGGTGGCCATTGTGGTGGCCATCTTTGTTCTCTGCCGGCAAAGCCCATATTGGGTGAGAGATTGCTAAAAGTAAGTCATATATGAAATATGTAAGCAATAGGGTAACTAGAATGCTCAGTGGATGGGGCGCCATCGTAAATCTCCATGCTCAAGTTTTTGACCCCCTAGTACCCCCATGTCCCACCCCTGGGGCATGACACAGGTCACATGATGAAAAATACGGTCGGTATGATTTATGTCTCTTATTTGTCAGTGAAAACACAAACAAAGTTTGGTATAAAAATCATTGAAATTGACTTTGTAAATGAAATGCCATGATATTTGACCTTTTGACCTCACTCCAAGGTCACCAGTTTGACCCTAGGGTGTAGATTTTACTTGCATTCTGTTCTACTCATCATCCCTGTCAATTTGATATGACACATTACCATAGTCGAAAATAATAAATTTTTGACCTCCTGGGCACACCAAGGGCCCCCAAGCCCCATCCCTGGGGCATGACCCAGACTTCAGAACAAAAATCCCATTTGATATGTTTCATATCTTCTATTTGTTAGAATACACACAAAGTTTGCTATCAAAATCTTTGAAATTGACTTTGTTTTTGAAATTTAATGATATTTGACCTTTCACCCCTCCCCAGGGCCCCAGGAGCCGGGGCCAAACTGCTTTTGCTGTTGTTCGCCTTATTCATGTGAGTAACTCACACACCAAATTTGTTTGAAGTTCGTCCAATGGTTAAGGAGGGGATAGCATAACAGACAGACGGACGGACGGACAGACAGACGGATAGAGGCGATCACAGTATCTACTTCGCTTTTTTTAACAAGAGGGTCCTAGGGCCCTGGATCACTCACCTGAGTCCAGGCACATAAGATGGTGTATAAGCCTGTGGTTGAAGAGATATCCATTCTCGCGAAACCTGACAATACCTAATCTAGATCTCTCGCATTTCGCGCTTTGATTTATGGGTAGCAAGCAATATCCCACTAGTCCCGTTCAATACTCCCGCTGCTGTAGCAACATAATTTGTTGTTAAAAATCGTTAAAAGTCCTATTTTTAATGTTTACCATTTCCACATTAGTCAAAATTATCTGGTTGTAAAGTCCTGAGTCATGCAAGCAGTGATCGCATAAAAATGGCAGGTGAATGGCGGTTCAATCCCAGTGTGCACCAAGCAAAAGGCGACAGGTTAGTACGTGCTAGAGTGTTTCCTGTCTGTGTCAATGAAGAGATATCATTTAAAGATATTTCTACTTTTAGCTCTGGTGGCCACGTTCTGATCAATTTTAACAGAAGGCATCATGAGGAATATTTCTTAAAATCATTTTGAATTTTGACCAGCTGTTTGGGAGGAGAGGTCATTTAAAGATATTTCTTATCTATAGCCCTGGCAGCCTTTTTGTTCAGTGCTTCCAAACCATTTGAGCAATTATGTACCGTCATGGGCCTTACGCGGAACAGACTTCTATGGAGTTCGGGACCAGACCAGCAATTGGATCAGAGCTTTCCTCGAAAATCGCAAACAGGAAGTTGAATTGGATGGAGGCAGATGTCCTTTCTGGAGTTCCCCAGGGAACAGTACTTGGGCCCCTGCTATTCTTGGCTTACATTAACGACATGCCAGACTCGCTAACATCACCAGACTGTAGACTATTTGCAGATGACAGCCTACTCTATTGCGCCGTAAATAAAGCCAGTGACTGCAAGGTCCTCCAGCAAGACCTCACTGCACTTGAGCAATGGGAAGCAACATGGCAGATGAGCTTCAACCCCAGTAAGTGTACCTTCATCAGGGTCAGTACAGGCAGGAGGCACAAGTACCAGTCAACATACACGCTACATTGGTAAACTTTAGGTGTCGTTGATGGTAGTAAATACCTTGGAGTTACGGTCACAGACAACCTTTCATAGTCCAAGTAAGTCTCTGATACAGCTGGTTAAGCCCACCGCTCCCTGGGATTCCTGCGAAGGAACTTTAAGCACTGTTCCAGAAAAGTCAAACTAGCTACCTATACTTCTGTTGTTAGACCAGTCCTGGAGTATGCAGCTCCTGTGTGGGACCCTTATCAACAAGCTGATATAAAGGCACTTTCAAGAACAAGTCCAGCCCAGGGCAGCTCGTTATTTGTACAATGACTACATTTCGTATACCAGGATGCGTCACAGAGATGGTCAACGAGCTTGGTTGGGAAGCCTGCAGGACAGACGCCAGATCTCCAGACTCAACCTCATCTACAAAGCACATCATGGTTATTTCGACATAGACAAGGCAACCTACTTAAAACCAGGTGACAGCAGCACAAGAAGCCATACAGGATTTTACAGGGAACACACTGCGCATGAGGTCTATCACAACTCCTTTTTACCCAGAACAATCCGGGAATGGAACAGACTACCAATAGAGTGTCACTTCAGCGCCCACCGTGGAACGGCGTCCGTGCCTGCCTGTACAACGGGCTATGCCCAGCCTAAACCATGACCAGCTACCATATTCATCGTACCTGTAAATAGTTTTATGGTTTTATCGACTGTTCTGGGAAATTGTTTTTACCCGCCATGCTCATGTCCCGCTGGACTGATTACCTTCTCAGATGACCCCGGTCCAATAAGAAGAAGAAGAAGAAGAAGCCAATTTATTTCAGGGGAACAAGGAAACAGGTAACCCCCCCCCCCCCCCCCCCCAGAGGGCTTCAGTGTTGGTAGACGTTCACTCTGCAGTGGGGTTGTATGAACTTCCAGTTGTTACGCTACCTTGTAGAACGAATAAGAGCAGGGGATGGCAAGTATGATATTGACACTGCATCTGAAATGTGAACAACCTAGGCCTGTATCACATGACTGCATGAATTTTTATGTTTCCCCTTTATGGTATAACCATATTAAAAAGTAAAGTGTTTCGTGATAGGCCAATTAATAAACATACGGAAAGCAAATCATATTTATTAGACAGAAATACATGTATTTGCTGCATTTTTAAACAGCATCTCGATCACTTAGTTTACAGGAGTTGCTTAGAAAAAAGGACCATTGACCTTTCAATGGAATGTTCCTCTCATGTAGGGTAGCCACCTTCAGGGGCCAAATAGTGGTAAAACAATGTTGGTCACCAGGGTATCTCATTCTTGTTGATGGTACAACGCAGGGAAGCGAGATTTGTGAAAGGAGGCTACTATAGAGCCAGCAGTGTTAACCTACATCAAAGTTAACAGACCTGAAATGTAATACTCTCCAAGAAAGATGGGTGCAAAGCAAGAGTAGACAGTAATGTTTTAAAAACTTGTCAACCAACCGTTAGCGCAGCATTCCAACAACTCCACACCCCATCCCAGCTAGATCATCCAGAGAACACAACATGTGGGTTCTCCTTCCACAGTCTACAATGACTGCACACCTCTATCCATTCTTTCTCAGCACCATGAGGAACCTGAATCAGCTACCTCCAGAGATCATCTCGTCGACCAGTCTCGAGATGTTCAAGCAGGGACTGCCAATCATTACCTCCATGTAAGAGATCCCTGTTTTTACATGTATATACACTGCTTTTATCTCCTCAATTGGCTCTGACGACACATGTATATACGCACCAAAGTTCGAAAATACTCAGCTCGCCAAGTGATGAACTTATTGGAAGAAGAAGAATATAAAAAAATTATATATGATCCAAACTCATCATCTAGATAAAAATATAAAGAGACATGAAACTGAACTAAAATGGATAAAATTTTTGCAATCACATTTTCCTTTAGGTTTTAATGATAATATATACCATGAAGGAAATATTTCTAAAATGCCTGATTTTGATGTGTGCTTTGTTCTCTTTGGAAATGTAAAAAACGTAAAAGTATATCTAATGGTAAACGTAAAATTAACAACATCAAGCGCAAGTGTGTAATGATAACGCATAAATACTTCTCTAAAGGATCTTTCTATAGCTTTAAAACAAAGGTATGGAGTTTATTGATTTACATAGTATCTTTAAGGATAATTCAGTGATTTCATCTATTACAAATTACTTTAATAATTCTGAAACTCCAATCATTTGCTAAATATAACAAACCAATTAGGTCTTCTATAATTAACTTGAATAAAATTGTTACTGATATAAATATAGATTCCAATATTCCTGACTCCTGAGATTGTCAAAATTCTAATTATTTATACCCCCTGCAAGGCATGTGATTACATGTAATCTAAATGTCATTCCTGACGCTAGAGTACGCAATATTATTTCTAAAGGCCCTGAATATAGATTTCCCTCTAATATTGATTTCCCTAAACGTCGTAGAGAGATCGATGCTTCTTTAAATGACTTAAGTAATCGGTGTAAACGAGAATATGTTGAACCTGATGCCTTGAAGGAATGGAAGATTAACAATTTTTAAATTATTGATACTCGGGCCTGATGCTTTGGCTGTTGTCAGACCCTCCCGGGCTACTTGTTGGATTTCTTTTGCTCCGGTATTCAGTTTTATGTACTGTTGAGTCTTTATTTCTCCTTTATCTCTGTAGCACTTTCATTAGGTGCAGTACGGTACCTTATGAAAGTATATGTGGACCAATTTTAACAGTTATGAAACATTTAAGTGACACTTTTAATTAAAGCTTGTATATCAGGAAGAACCACTCCAAACATCACGATACTTGAACTTATATGGATTAATTACATCCATTGACCTCATCATGTCCTGATACAAGCACTAAATATGGAAACCATATAGATTTAATTAATATAATGACCGGGGTGGTGGTCTTGATAAAACTTTGATAGGCCGAACAATATTTCTAGACACGGCAGATTCAGATCAGCTGGCTTCTAGTGAGGTCGTCTGATCAGGTCTGCACTGTTTATATTTCAATTCGAAGCTTATACTGTTTTTTGGTTTTAAAAGAACAACAATTGGGTAGAATTTGAAATTAGTTGAGGATATTCGGCATGGCAATGGTTGAAATATGTTTGAGAGGTGTTCATGCCTTCGTTGTCTGAGTAACCGGAAGGAACAGACATCACATGGACCAATGGAATGATTCCTTTTGCCTGATTTCACAACCCGGACCAAATGGATTGGTTGAAATTACTTATCAGCAATATTGCATGCCGGGAAGGCGAGAACTTTAAAACTGAAGATCTCGCCTGTCTTGGGCAGATTTCGGCTTGACTTAGAGAGTGAATTTGGCAAAGGGTTTCGGCATCGGGTTTTAAAAATTATTATTAAATTAAATAAATAATCGCTCCAGTTTAGGACTTGTAAAATAAATTGTCAAAATTGAGATTTTTATTTTATTGACTTGAAAAAAGAAGAACACAACGCGAAGGAACAGTATTACACTAGTTATTTTGGTCCGCATGACCAGAACAGAACTTGATCAGTGAACACCGTGGTGCTACACTAGTTATTTTGGTACCGTGCCACAGCATAGTGACGGTACTACACTTTTTATTTTGGATGCCGTTCCCAGTATAGACTTTGATCAGAGATAACTGTAGTGTCACACTTGTTATTTTGGTTGCCGTGCCAGAGGATCGAACTTTGGAACCATACAGACGTCACTAGAAGTTGCATTGGTAAGTCTTTTTGACTTTACTTATCTGGGCTCTCTTATGCATTGAATAAAATTAAAATATTTGAGTTATCATATCAGTTGTCATATATAGGTTTAATCTGCTACTTGAAAAATAGTACCTTATCAAATTATTTTTTTTCTGTTATTTACAAAGTGATAAGAAATAGATTGGTGTTAATTTTGTTTTTTTTATCTAAAAATAATAATTAATAATTAAAAGGAGTTTTTTTTTTAATAACATAATTGGACTCATTTAATTAAAATTCAATATGGCAGAATTTCGGGACTTAAGAGAAGCTAGTGATGAAAAATCCCAATGTTTAATTTTTCTTACTGTTATTTTAACATGGATAGGAAATAAAGATAAACCAGAAGAGTGTAAACATATTAAGGTCTTCGATGGTTATTTGGATAAAGATTTGGTTAAGGACATTGAAAGAATAGCATTTTCGAGTAATAATATAGTAATAGCCAGTGATGAGAAAAAGGGCAAAGATTTTAGTAATAAATATAGACCAAATGATAGGGGCAGACATACGGACAGACACTAGGGCTAAAAATAAAGATTTTATATACTGAAGCTGTTTTGAGAGCATATAAATAAGTAACAAAAATTGATAGGGCTGATTTTAATTATAAAGTGAGGAATTAATTATCTAATATGGATTTTTTTTGACACAATTAGTTGTAAATTTTATTTCAAAGAATAATAGCATGTAAATTTATGAAAGGCTTCAGTCAGTTTGGGTTTTCGAATGTTGATCAAGTTTGTTATAGGACATAAAACTGAGTAGATCATGATCAGTTAGACGTTAAAATAATTATTTGCCTTCTTGAGAAATTTGTAAATAGCAGTAAGTAATTGATATTCTGTGAGAGGTAGAATGGTTGTTTACTTTTGTCTAAAGTAATTTGAAGGTGTTGTGTACCTTAACTTTGTTAATCTGTGATGATGATTTTGTGCAAGCTTGTGTTTTGACTTAAGTGGTCAGTTATTACATCTGGTACAACTGTTTTGTATTGATCAAGTAAGATCAGCCATTTTGAAAGGTCAATGTTTATATTGAGATTGTAAGTTGCTATATAGCAAGCATGATGCCATATTTTGTGTAAAGCGGTAGTTGAAGCTTTCTTACTGGAGTCTCTGAGTAAGGAATAGGGTTTGTTCATACATGAGAAGTTGCAAGTTAGCGACGACCCTTGGAGTCCTTGTAATTTTATCACAGGTTGAAACGAGTATGAATGGTGTGTTAGAAGCGTGTAGTTTGTTTTCGTGTATATAGAAGTTTAAATTGGTAAGCTTTGTGGAAGCAGTGGTATATTTTAGCACTCAGTAGTGCGTTGTTGCAACAGGTGTATTTATTGACTTAGTAGTCGGATATTTTCCGGTGCTGATGTTTTGGCATTTTGGCAATTTTATGGTCAAGCTACTTGAATTGGTCAATGGGGTTATTGAGAAAGAGACTTGTAAGTTGTTAAAGAACAAGCATAATGGCATATTTTGTGTTAGACGGTAGTTGACGTCTACTTACTGTAAGGTCTCGCGTAAGGACATGGGTTTTGCATAAAAGTAAAGGTTGATGTTAGGGACCGCCCATTTGGGTCCTAATGAGTTATATTATATATTGTATTGCAGGTTGAGCAGGATGTTAAGGACTAACATTTTGATGCTCTTCTTATTGACAAGTGCAGGCGCATTAATGCACGAAAATGTATTCTTTCATAAGATTGGGGGTTTCTCAATGTCAAGATCAAAATGGCTTATTTCCTTTGTAATAGACCTTAGTACATATGAGCGTTTCCTGGAGCGTTTAACAGGTGACATAAATAAGGTAGCCATTATGACTGATAAGGTGTTGAATGCTGAAGATACACCTGAGCATTCAAGGCTGAGAAATGAATATAAGGCCGTCCTTGAGGGTATGCGGGGAGAGATTTCTGTCATTAAGGGAGTTCACGCTGACATTGTAGAAAGTTTCAATGACTATAGACTATTAAAAGAGACGGACGGACAGGGCAGACACAAGCGTAAAGTGTTTGGCTGGCTGGGTGACCTAATGAGTGACGTGTTTGATCTTGCTACGAATGCTGAAATTTCTAGCATTCAAAGGAACGTGTATAAATTGGCAGCTAATCAAGACACTTTGATGCATGTCGTGGAAGAGTCGCTATCTATACTTAATGTATCCAGAATGGAAATAAAGGAAAACAGGCAAAGAATTAATGACTTGTTAATGCTAATTGGGTCAGTTGAGGATAAGGTTATTAATATGTCTAATCATTTAGAGCAAGAAATAAGAGAAGCCAGGACAATCGTGGCTTAATACTTTAAATACAAGCAGTAGCTATGCAGAAACTGTCACCAACGACAATTCCTGCGGAGCGATTACGCAATATGTTACTCGAAATTAAGGACAAGCTGCCGCAGACAGTTGGTTTGCCACGTGATCCACGTGCACATTTATTTGATTACTATAAACTTTTATAGTGTATACCTATTTTTGATGGTAAACACATTATTATTTCAATAAGGGTTCCCTTGGTGGAATATTCACAACAATTTGATATTTTCCGTGCTTATTCTTTACCTGTGCCATTGTTAGGCAGGACAAGGGTTGATAAGGATGATAAAAAACTTTTAGCATACTATAAACTAGAATCTAATTATTTGGCAATCAACTCAGATAGATCACAATATATTTTATTAACGGAAACTCAAGTTAAAGATTGTGATCAATCAGGCTTGCATATCTGTAATGTAAAAAGTCCTATAAGAAATGCTAATGTTGGGCTTAATTGTCTTTTAGGTAACTTCAATCAGGATAAGGTTCATGTCAAGAAATTTTGCAATGTATGGATACATCAAACCACTTTACCAACTGCGTTTTATTTGTCTAATGATGTTTATTTGGTTATTTTGGATAAGCCAACAGTATTTCACTTGTCATGTAAGAAAGAAGAAAGTGGAAGACAGCAAGTTGATCCACCATTTGGTTTTTTAACATTACATAAGTCGTGTCAGGCTACTTCAAATCATTTTTCATTGTTAGGGTATTTTGAGGGTCATTCAACAGAGAATATTGAAAGCTTTGCAAGTAATATGTTGAAGGACTATAATATTTCGGACTTAAGGGTTTGGGATGACATAAATCGAATTGTTCCTTTTAGCAATGATACTATTAAAATTCCACCTAAATTGGCTAACTTAGAAGATTTTCCATTGGGTAATTTGGTTGAAGACTTACGAAATAAATGGCAGATTGAGCCTATGGCAACAGAACATTTCCCACTATGGGGTTACTTGATAATTGTTATGTCTGTTATCATTATTCTTTGTGTTTTGGCCACATGCTTACTGAAATGTAAGTTCAAAATTCTAAAAAACATGCCCTGCCTTGTCATGAGAAAGCCCAAAATAAGGGAAGGTCATAAGACGAAATCAAGTGTGACGGAAGGTGATGACAACATGGTAGAAGTTGCCACCTCGCTACTGACAGACAAAGAACGACCGACTACATCCAACCAATTCATCAAGGAAAAGTTTGTGGTGCTGGACAAAAAATAGACGACAACATTTTTATAATTATTGAATAGACCTCCACTTCGTTTCAGATAATGGAGAGTGACAATGGATACGTCCTCTGCAAGGACAGTTTTTATAACCTGTTGGAACTTGAAGATGAAGAATCAGAGCATGAATGTTGGCTGAGGATGAACATTCCAAATTTTGTAGACAATCATTATCAACCCCTAATGAGTGTCACAGAACAGGTGGTTGTAGATATAGCCATAGACAAGATAACGTCAGGACACAATAAAGAAAGTGAAAACTGTAACGTAGAAATCCTTCTCAAAATGTGTTTTGAGGCCAGAGATTTAGTTAAACGATGTTCGCCTTTCTTGAAGACTCAAAGAACCTACCCAGGGCATGTCTACATGTTGATATGCTATCATTTAGGAATACAATTGTATTCAGATGTGGAATACAGATACCTTTCTTACATAGACCCGAAATATATTGAGACTCGTGTTAGGTGGTCTATGGCATTCCAAGCTATTTATGGGAACCATTAAGCATCTCAATTCTATGGACAACCTATGATGCTGAACAATGACTATATTTCTTTCAGAAGCCATGTCTGAAGGGATAGCCAGCTCAAGTGTACCCACTGATCCTTCACGGGTGAAAGAACTCCTGGAGGAAATGTACAAGCTCTATAACATCGATTTGTTACCACTTCGGAAGTGTATCCTTGGTGTTCACCTTATTGCAGAATTCACGGAACAAACAATGCTTCAAGATGAGAGGGAACTTAATTTAATCTCCTCTCTTTGTTTATGGAAGACACGGACAGACGCAGAGACAAACCCTATATCAGCGAACTCTTTACTATGGATGACCAGCAGTGTGACAAAGATAAGGACTAGAGGAACTCCTAATATAAACTTATTATGAAAGATGTGTATAATCAAGACTTTTTTTTATGTTATAAGCCTTCCTATGTTATGCATTCATAGACAATCACATGAGGCTTAAATCTTATGCCTCATGGCGATTGTCTGGCATCATCGGGAGGAATGTAGCACTTTCATTAGGTGCAGTACTGTACCTTATGAAAGTATATGTGGACCAATTTTAACAGTTATGAAACATTTAAGTGACACTTTTAATTAAAGCTTGTATATCAGGAAGAACCACTCCAAACATCACGAACTTATATGGATTAATTACATCCATTGACCTCATGATGTCCTGATACAAGCACTAAATATGGAAACCATATAGATTTAATTAATATAATGACCGGGGTGGTGGTCTTGATAAAACTTTGATAGGCCGAACAATATTTCTAGACACTGCAGATTCAGATCAGCTGGCTTCTAGTGAGGTCGTCTGATCAGGTCTGCACTGTTTATATTTCAATTCGAAGCTTATACTGTTTTTTGGTTTTAAAAGAACAACAATTGGGTAGAATTTGAAATTAGTTGAGGATATTCGGCATGGCAATGGTTGAAATATGTTTGAGAGGTGTTCATGCCTTCGTTGTCTGAGTAACCGGAAGGAACAGACATCACATGGACCAATGGAATGATTCCTTTTGCCTGATTTCACAACCCGAACCAAATGGATTGGTTGAAATTACTTATCAGCAATATTGCATGCCAGGAAGGCGAGAACTTTAAAACTGAAGATCTCGCCTGTCTTGGGCAGATTTCGGCTTGACTTAGAGAGTGAATTTGGCAAAGGGTTTCGGCATCGGGTTTTAAAAATTATTATTAAATTAAATAAATAATCGCTCCAGTTTAGGACTTGTAAAATAAATTGTCAAAATTGAGGTTTTTATTTTATTGACTTGAAAAAAGAAGAACACAACGCGAAGGAACAGTATTACACTAGTTATTTTGGTCCGCATGACCAGAACAGAACTTGATCAGTGAACACCGTGGTGCTACACTAGTTATTTTGGTACCGTGCCACAGCATAGTGACGGCACTACACTTGTTATTTTGGATGCCGTTCCCAGTATAGACTTTGATCAGAGATAACTGTAGTGTCACATCTCCTTTTTATATCTTGATTTATATGTTTATGGAGATGATGCATTGATATGCTAGGGGTCTTTCATGCAAACCAAATATCTATGTGTCTTGATCTACACCTGAACTAAGGGTGAGTTTAGCTCCGTGAAACTGGTTTAAGTCCTCCAGTAAAATATTTTTACTGACTGTTCCCAGCCCGCTTCCCATGCGGTACTTCTTTGTTGATCATTTGTGTTATTTGCGTCTTGTGTTTCTCTTGCTTTCGCGTCTTTTCATTGCTACCTTATGGGTATCTGCTGGGAAAGAGGTCACCTCTTGCTGGTGATGTTAATTGTATTTTTGTTACCTTCCCATGTGGTATCCTGGGTCCGGCGCTGTACTTGATTGTAGCGCTTCCTGATCTTTGCCGTCTTTCTTACTTTGACACGATAGTCGTACTAATAGACTTCAGCAAACCGAAAGTAGGACGCACAAAGTAGGGCGGGTACGTTTTTTTTTTATTTTTATAGGAGTTGTCAAAGAGTGATTGAAAACAATTTCTGCAAATACATGTACATGATGTATGGATACTTGGACAATGAGATGTCAGAAGAGTGAATTTTAGCAGGATGAAGAAATCTCAGTGTACTATAAGGTCTTAATTGACACTTTCAGATCACTGGCTCTGGTCTACAGGAAAATAAATCAACTTCAAGAGGCTAATCTGGTTTTGAGAAAAACATTTATGTTCGGCTACTCCATTCAGGACTCTAAGCGCACCACCTAAACTCGATTACTTGTGTGTTAATTCTACTAAGAGAAGATACAGCGAGAATCAATACCGAGAGATAACTACAGCCAATTGGGGCTTAGCTACAACCAACCAACCAATCCTTCATTGGCTTCAAAATGATTTTAATCATGCCAGAGTAAAAGCACTTTAAAATCAGTAGCAGTATCATTCATTTCTTGTTGTTTTTACACGCGATTCTGTAGATAGGAAGTAGCGTATGAATCTCAAAATACATTATTTGATTATTTCACATCAAGACAGCTAAATTCGGACAGAAGAAATATTTGGACAGCGACTTATCTATCTATTGGTACTGGCTCGCTCAATTTTGAACATTATGCCAGGAGTGTGAATTTTGAAATTTTGGGGAGAAATCACTCTTTGATTCATAGATTGGCAATTTAACGCACCGCAGACATTGCACATAATTATAATGCTACAAGTTTGATAAAAAATTAAGGTGTTTTTTTTTAACAATTTAGCCAGTTCATAAGATTGTGGTACTTGTATTTAACGCACATTTGTAAAGCCATTTTTAAAAATGCAGTGTTCCTGTTTACGTTGTAATAATATCTAAATACGCAACGAAAATCGTTGGTACGCAAAAAAGACAAGTAGATTGCGTCCATGGAACGCAAGATCAAAAGCAGTCGACTTTCAACACATTTAAGCCAGCTCAATAGTAAAGAGAGTTAAAGCCCTTAATTATAATTGACAATCGGTCTTTTGTACTTTGCAACGCTTTAAAATAACAAAGACACTGCTATAAATAGTATTCAGTTGTGGTTTTCCGACATCCGTTGTTCAAAGCAACGGTTGAAATCAGAACGAGGCTCAGCTATAAATAATGATTTACGTTTTTTCCAAAATGGATTTGCTGGGTAAAAATGGCATTTGTCTCGAAGAATCACATTAGAAACATTTAAATAACTTAATAAAGTGTATTCTGAAGCCAATACTATCACAAATCGATGTTTTATCCGTTAAAAAAATGCGTTCACAGACAGGTTCAGGGATTTTCAACAGGCACAAGTAAAATAATCTTGGTTTAGAGCGTCAAGTAAAGACTTTTTAAAAGCGAAAAAGTTTAATAGTCAAAGACTCCATCACTGCTAAGTCTGCTTTTTTTTTGCTTTTTTTTAATTGATCGTCAATCACTTAGTGTAAACTGAAAATGTTTAAGATTAAAGTTAATTGGTAGTTTTAGCTAAGTTCTCTGTGTTTAACATTGCAAAAAAATAGGTTGGGAAACTTTCTGGGACTCAGTAAAATTTACATGGGACTCAACTTTTGTTGATGCCCTGGGTCCCAGGGACCCAATAGAAATCAAGCCTAAATCTAACACTGAACATGCATGCACATGCTGCTATCCAGTAGGGAAATAAGCCTAAGTTTGTTCTTAGACTTCATCTATGTTTCACACAGTTTGTATGAGTGAGAAGTGATGGCTCAGACAAGACTCCGCTACACGCACATGCGAGAAGTCCCAATTTTTATAAACTGGATCAATTAGCACATCCATAACGCCATCTTTAAACATGCATGCACAGCTGTCTAGTGGGTAAATAAGACTAAAGTTTGTTCAGTTAGCCTTCATCTTTATGTGTGTGAGAAATGAAGGCTCAGACAAGTACGCGCTGCATGCATGCACTTGCTTTGATAGCATTGAAGGCCAAAATATGTCCTAAGTCACAATGTTGAAAGAATGCGAAAAATGAATTTAAGCTAGGTTTATCCAGAACCCACATGCACATCTTTAGATCATTAGACATTACAAAAGCACCTGCAATGTTGCAAAGGGATTGGCATAAAACTGTAGTGTAGTTGCCCCCAGATACCCAAAAGTGCAGAAAGCTGAATACATGTATTATATGTTCCGTCACATTCCTTCAAAAAAGTGGGGTGCACAAATATTCAACCTGTATTATTTAAAATGTAGACTTTTAAACCTAACTGAATAGCCAAGGACTATCTTTATGGCCTTCTTCGGCTTCTTGCTATATCAATTTATCAAGTAATACATGTGTTTTTGTTCGGAATTGAAGAACCATTAACTACCATATTCAACCTAATAAAGTCACATGTATGCAGAGATTTTCCTAGGCCTGATTTCCTACCTGGCCCCTTCTCAATTCAAAAAGGAGTAAAAACATCCCAAAATAGTTTATATCATTCTTAATTTCTTAAAGTTCTACATTTTGGTGAAAATTTCATGAAATCCAAACAAAAATAGCAAAGCTACAGAAGCATAGAAATTTGCATAAAAGTGTGAATGAAAATGTGTTTTCATTCTCATTTTTATGCAAATTTTCATAAGTTCTTATGAAGGGCAATTAAAACAACTAATTTCTTGTATGCTTTTTAATCCATTTAAAAGTTCAAGGCAGTCCAATTCTTTTAGAATGCATCAAATTTTCCCAATAGTCATCAAATGCTTTTTTCCCAAATTCAACAGGCCCCCGGCGCCAACTTCAGAAAGGTTGGAAAATCCCTGGTAATTACTCTTGTAAGGACACTCTGAGTTCTTTGGGTAGTTTATTCACACTGTATTTTACAGTCATTCCAGAGGTGTAATTTCATTATATATGGATTCATTGTTTGGATGTAATACAGTGTAGATCCTGATCAGCTGGCTTCATCATCAGAAGCCAGCTGATCTGGAACTACACTGATTTCAAGAGAGGGGGTATAATATGAATGTAAGCAATTTTAACCCATTTAAGACCAGAAACCCCTAAAGGGGTACTTTGGCAAACAGAGAAGACCTAGATGAAATGCTGCATAATGCTGCATTCCATCAGGGTATGCACTGTTTGCCAAGACAAGAAAGAAATACAATATTTTGAGAAATTATAACCTGTAATCCCTCGCTCTATTCAGTGGACCATCCCAACTTTATTGTATGTCTAACTGTATGGAAAATTCCATTGATCTGAAATGGGTTAAAATTTAAGTTAACCTTTCAAGCCCCAATCACAACAATGTTGTCTGCTTTTCTCGTCTGCTGAAATGTTTAAGAAGCCTCTTTGGCAAACAGTGTGGACCCAGATCAGACTGCTCCTATAGGAGCAGTCTGATCTGGGCCCACCCTGTTTGCTTCTATACTTATTTGTCAGTAATGTCAGGCAACTATTTGCAGCAGACGACTTAAGCAGACGTCATTTTTCAGACACGTTTTTTTTTGGCGCTTTAAAGGTTAAATTATAGAAAATGGTATATACAATATTCTTTTACTTTATTTCAGTGTTTATGGCCTACTAAAGAAAAGTATTCACTATATGGAATGTTAAACTAAAACAGATAGCAGCTAGACAGTTGGGAACATCAACAGATAGGGACAAGACCATTGCATCAGGAACAAACAGAAAGCAGCAAGTGGTCAGACAAAACAGTATTGTATTAGGAACAAAACAGGTAGTTGCCCCCCAGACCATTTTATTTGGGACCTTAAACATAGAAGGAATAATGCTCATATAGAGGGAACTCATAATATAATGTTGAAGATCATTTGCAACTGTATTCCTGCTACTATATCATAAGGAGAAAACCAACCTGGTTTGGACAAGATGAAAAGAAAAATGAAGTCCAACAAGATAAAATATCTTGTCATTCTAGTAGTGCCAGTGTTTGTTTTTCTTTACCTCTTTGTGGATATGCATGTAATTATTTCTGAAGTCAGAAAGCATTTAGTTTCTTCAAAATATATCAATATAAGCACTTGGAGACATCTGAAGTATGAAACCTGTAGTGGTCATTTTATTGGCTACGGTCACGAGTTTGCCGTGTTGAAGAATGTTATATTGAAGCCCAATAGTGACAAGTTTTACATTCCTTGTGGGTCAAAGCAGCCAAAATATCAGTTCAATTATGGCATAGAGGGAACACATCTCAACAAATGGATGACACAGATTGAATCAACTGATCAGTCAAATACAGAAATGCATGGTAGACTGGGTCCAAAACAGGGTTCAGAAGACAAACTTGTGGTAGCAGTGTTAAGATATGAATATGCTAATTTATATCACACTTTTACAGATTGGTATAATGTGTATATTCTTGCTAAGTTACTAGACGAACCAATTGATAATGTAGCTATTATTTTGTATGATGAAAACGTGAAAGGTCATTTAGATGAAACATGGGTGCAGTTATTCAGAGATGTGATAGAAAAGAGAAATATATCCAACACAATATTTTATTCTAAGATGGCTTGGGGAATACTTGGGTATGAGAGCCCAATTAATTTCCATGCTACAATTGCCCTACCTTTAATGTCAGAGTTCATTAATTTCTTTCTAAGTAGATACGGAATTCTAGATGCCAAACTGCTGGATTGTTCCAAATTAAATATCACATTTATCTGGCGAAGAGATTATGTTGCCCACCCTCACAACCCAACTGGATTGATATCCAGGAAGGTAAAAAATGAAGTGGAGTTGATTTCACATTTTCAGACATCATTTCCAAAAGCTTCAGTTAAAGGTGTTCAACTAGATCTGTTTACATTCCAACAACAGCTAAACCTGATTGTCAACACAGATATACTCATATCAATGCATGGTGCTGGACTTACGCATATTTTCTTTTTGCCAGACCATGCCGGGGTGGTGGAAATGTTTCCATTATACTGGAAGAAAGGTACAGGTGCATCTCATTTTCAAGCAATATCAAGATGGAAGAAGTTAAAGTACAGCGCCTGGCAAAATTTAAACCCTTCAAATGAGTTTGAAAAACTTTATACACACATTCCTCCCGTAGCACTTGAAAGTCATGTCCGTCCTATTTATAAAGAAATGTGTTCAAATAGATGAGTAAGGCTAAATAAAAAAAGAATAGTGTTTCGGGTAACGGGTCTAAAAAATTTAGGTAGGGTAGGCACACATATTTTTTTTTTATATTTTTTTTTTCTGGAATTTTTTTTTTATGCATTTTGAAAGGCATTTTGTGTTGGAATGTAATCTGATCCAGTTGAACAACATTGTGTCATATACCAGAACCCCAGATAAGAGGGTGTAACTGAAAATTATTTTCTTATTTCTCAACCAAAACATATGTGGTGGTTACTCAAAAGAACCGTCTCAATGAGACATTTCTTTTGAGCACCCAAAACATATGCTAAAAATTATGGGTAAGAAAATATTGACAATTTTATGCAGAAAATTTTTGTTTATCTAAACCTGCGTACATGTACATGTAAATGTTGAAAAATAGTGAAATAAATGAGCTACATGTAGATTGTGAACATTAGCTCATAGCAATCATGCAGTCTTATCAGGGCCTTCACTGTTTTCTACATTCAAAGTTTCAGAACTCTATCTAATAGCATCTATTCCCTGTAGCTGAGCAATTCAAGCAGGTTTGAACATTACATGATTGATGGCAAACCACAAAGATAGGTCCAGAGGGTTATTATATTTAACTTTTTTTCATGCTCAGCTCAATTGAGCATGAAATTTATCATGCTATTAAATATTTAAATGCCAACTATTTTTGGCATTTTAACATTTTTGGGCATGATATATACAAGAGTTTGAAAGCAAGAAAAGTCTTTATTTTTCTACATTTTAGTTTTTATGAGCAGTTGAATTTTAATTCTCATTTGAATTGAGCATGAAGAAAGTGTTATAACCTCGGGTCAGGTTTTGGCCTTGCCTGGTGGCAAACCACAAGGCCATCCTTAAAATAACTTTTGTTTGCTGTCAGACAAGTCCAATCATGTTATGCCCCTGGGGCCAAAAGTGGCCTGTCCAATATGTCACATGTTTAGGCTTATATAGGGAAAACATAAAAAAATCTTCTTGTCCAAAACCACTATGCCTAGAGCACTGATATTATGTTTGTAGCATCATCTAGTGAAGCTCTACCAAGGTTGTTCAAATTATGCCTCTGGGGGCCAAAAATGACCCATTCGCGTAGCTAGCATGTTTTACTTGTTGAGGTTCTACATCCTGTTAATTTTGTCAACACAACACATGCAAAGTCTTAATGAAACTGCTGATCTATCAAAATTCATAGCTGGACTTTGAGAGGAGCTATGCTTTCCTATATCTTTATAAAGAGTCGTTCACAGGTGAGCTACACAGGGCCCATAGCCCTCCTCTGGTTTAGACAAATCAGAGAAAGAAAATAAATGCCTACTGTACCTACCTACCCTCCTGGAAAATTATGAGTCAGATGACCGCAAACAATTTTTTAAGGATGGCCCAAAGACAGGGTTTTCTCACAAAAAAGCCTTTATGGGCCAACAAATAGTATTTTGGTACTAAAGTATCACACCAGGGAGCTGCCAAGGCTCAGATGTGCTTGCCAAACCTCACAGTATTGCTGGAGCCTACACAATACAGTAAAACCTGTGTAAAACGGCCACTCTCAAAAAGACCAAAAATTGGTTTTCAAGACCAATTATTGCTTAATGCAGGTTAAAAGTTTTGCAGAATGCTCCAAGGGGAGCATTCTGCAATACTTTCTACCTTCATTAAGTTACCAATTGTTATTAATAATGTTGTTGTGTCTATTTTTGAGTGGCCATTTTTTACAGGTTTTACTGTATATGGATGATGATGGCTCTGTAGTTCAACTGTGTACATGTAGCTGTGCATTGTTATTAAATCCTTTGTACACGAGAAATGCCTAAACAGGTACTTTTATAAACAGTGTAGACCCAGCCACATAATGTGGCATTTCATCCGGGTCTACACTGATTGTACACAAGAAATCCCTAAAAGGGTACTTTTACAAACAGTATAGACCCGGATGTAATGTCACATTTCATCCGTGGCTACACTGATTGCACACGAAAAATCCCTAAACACGTACAGACCGAGATGTAATGCCGCATAATGAGGCATTTCATCAGGGTCTACAATAATTGTAAAAGTAAACAAGATATTCAGACAAAAGAATATTTTTTTTAAAAAATAACCTGACACCCCTAGATATGTTCAAATCAAGCCAGAAGGAAGAATCCATTAGTATATAAAGGGTTAAACAGTGAACTTAAGTATAACTTGCTTTCTAATGCACTTGATTTTGTAACTCGACATTTGATTGGATACCGTCAAAAATTTGCGACAGTATATCCTGCGATATAGTGTCGGAATATTTTGACGTCATCAATTACGTCATGTTTAGTTGGATGATGTGCTAGTTGGATGATGGCTAGCAATGCTCCAATTTGAGACGAAACTATAGAAGTGCATTTGAATGTGGATAACCATATTCAAATTTTTCATTTGGGGAGGTATATTGTCGGATATATGTTGGGAAATCGTGTTTTACGGCTCCGCTCACGCATCACCGTAAAACAAATTTCCGACCGTATATCCTACGATATACCTCCCCAAATGAAAATTTTGAATACAGTTATTCCCTTAACAAGTTACTTAATTCTTGTGTAAGCTGGTCCATTTATTTTAGAAGTTGAGGTTTATTTGGGATACATTGGATTGATCCAGATAAGTATGTGCATACATGTATTTCTTGTTTTCATAACAAGCCACTGATAAGTTGTAAGAAATATATGGGTCTAAGATGTGAGAAGTCCTGTCTTCTGGGTTTGCAACATTAGGCACAACAGGGTTCGCACAGGCTTGAAAAGTACTTGAATATACAGAACTGTCTTGAAAAGTCCTTGAAAATACTCAAATGCCTTGAAAAGTACTTGAAAAATACTCAAATGCCTTGAAAAGTACTTGAAAAATACTCAAATGCCTTGAAAAGTACTTGAATTTTACCATTTACAGGAGGATTCAACAGTGTTTTTGAAGACCTCAATCAGTATAAAATTGTGGTGCCTTTATTTGGTGCAGCATAGGCTGCACCAAATTAAGGCGTCACAATTTTATACTAATTTTCTTTAACTAATGGACTCTAGCATTTCCGAATTTCCGTGTAAATCGTATTTTTCTTAAGTTTTCAGTCCTTGAAAACAGGAGGAAAGTCTTCTAGAAGTCCTTGAAAAGTCCTTGGATTTTACACAATCTTGCCTGTATGAACCCTGCACAACCTGAGCCTATCTTCTAAGAGTGAAGAGTGGTTTTGGATTACATATGGTCAAAATTTGTCAAATAAGAGTAATAGCCCTTGATAGATGTTGTGGTCACATTTTTTCTCTTTTGTTTTAGAATAAATGGATGAATTTTATGGTAAATTTGTATGTGCAATGATATGATAATTCTATGTTGTCTTGTGACAATATCATGTTATTTTTTGTTCATTTTAACGATGTTGTGACCCTTGATATATGTTATTAATGTATTTTTGCTCTGTAACTACCTTTGGATTTTCCATAGGCGAGAGTGTGATGTTTTTAGCTCACCTGGGCCAAAAGCTCAAGGTGAGCTATTATGATCAGTCTTTGTCAGTCGTCCGTCCGTAAACTTTTTCTTTAAACGGCATCTCCTCCTGAACCACTGGTCCAAATTTCATATAACTTCACTGGAATGTTCCCCATGATGCCCTCTTTCAAAATTGCATAAATGGATTATCTCCACCGAACAGGAGGGCGGCAAGAGCTCCAGATAAGAAATCTTTTAAATGACATCTCCTCCTGAACCACTGACCCAAATTCAAAATAATTTCACAGAATTGTTCCTCATAATACCTTCTACCAAAATTGCACAAATGGTAATGCTCAGCTGAACAAAAGGGCTGCCATAGCTCCAGATAAGAAATACCTTTAAATGGCATTTCCTCCTGAACCACTGGTCCAAACTGAAAATAATTTCACAGAATTGTTCCTCATGATGCCTTCTACCAAAATTGCACAAATGGTTTCTGTCCCCTGAACAAAATTTCAGAAATTTAAAGTACCCAACAAGGGTCCATCCCTGAGTACGACGGACGGACTATGGGTGAGCTAAAAAGCTGTTTTGGCAAAATTTGACTGACATCCTGTTACTGATTAGAATAAACCTATCAATCAGATAAGAAATCTGGCAACTATTTATGTAAACATGGTTTTGTGAGGGTTGACACAAAATTAGTGCCTGTTTTGAAATTGATCCAGCCTGGAATCTAGCTGGATTTATCCCATCAGCACATTAATGGTGAGTAATAAATATCAAATGTAGCGGAGACATGTACACGGTATCCAAATACTTTTATTCAAAAATTGGTACTATGACCTAATTAGATTTAATTTGAAATGTTAATACCACAAAAACCGGTACAACCAGCATACATATAAAATATCATCCCTCCAAATATGATCATCAACTAAGCTGCACCTTGGTTGATATTCACATTCCTTGGGATGATATTTTCGACTATCACCCTCATGGAATATTTTTATAATATTTATATGATCAAGGTTGATAAGATGTTTGTTTTATTTTTCTGTAATTTTCAAAATAGTTGTATTGCTTTTGATGTCAGTAAAAATGTATTTCCTTCCACAATAACCATAATTGTATAAGATGGTCAACTTTTGATGAAATTTTGTATTAGGCCAGAATTTTTTTATTAGTTGATTTACAAACCCTCCTAACTGTAATTTTCCAGAAAGTAGAAAAAAATAAAATTTAATTTCTAATTTTTTTTTTTTATTTTATCTGCCTACTCTAAATATTATTTGTTTCGTTGAAAAAAAAAATTGAGGTTCTGTCTGTGTATTTTTGAGAGTGACACTGTTAAAAGTCATTGCCCTGTCTATTTTATTTAAAGATTTAACACAGACTGTTGGTTTACCTATTATCTGGAGATATATATATAAAAAAAAAAGCTCTGAAAATTTAAAAAAAAAAAAAAAGCTCTGAAAATGACCAGTTAACTGGTCATTTTCAGAGCTTTTTTATTTATATTTTTTCGTCCCCACGACCCTAAATCTGAAAAAAAATCCCGTAAATCAACAAATAAAATTTTTTTGTATTATGCATTGACACATACGGGTCAGCATTTGAGGTTTGGGTACTTATTGCATACATATGAGAAAAAGCCTCCTTTAAATGCCCATCCTTAGGCCAGATTTTTTTATTAGTTGATTCACGGGAATTTTTTTCAGATCTAGGGTCAGGGGACGAAAAAAATAAATAAAAAAGCTCTGAAAATGACCAGTTGACTGGTCATTTTCAGCTTTTTTTTTTCTTCAGAGTTTTTTTTTTCTTTCTTTAATATCTCCAGTAAAACTAGTAAGGTAATCCTTGAATATTTTATCATTTTCTTAAAAATCTGGACAGGACAATCACTTTTAACAGTGTCACTCTCAAAAATGCACAGACAGAACCTCAAAAAAATATTATTTTTTTTAACCAAACAATTAATATTTAGAGTCCGAGGATAAAATAATTTTTTTTTTTAGAAATTGAATTTTATTTTTTTCCTACTTTCCGGAAAATAAAAGTAGGAGGGTTTGTAAATCAACTAATAAAAAAAATTCTGGCCTTACAGTTAAAAAAATTATAATTTCATTACCTATCAAAAGACATAATTTGATAAATTATGCAGGCTAAGTTTTTGAGTATTTGCTGCCTTCCTTGCATCAAAAACCAAATCTTATGTTCTGTTCAAAGAGGATCTTACATGAGTGCTCATGTTTTATTGAATATATTAAATGAGTTGGCGAAAGGAGATAAAATGCGAGGCTTGCCGAGTATTTTCTCTCTTTTTCACAGATTTGAATAAATTCAATAGTACAAGAGCATGAATGTTAGATTCTATTTATCATATGACATTAAGATTACTTTGAAATCTCATTTCTGTGGTAAAAACGTTATAATTTTGTAATTATGTACGCAACGTTGTTATGGACGTCATAACGTTTCCCGAAAATCTGTAAACCACTAGTGGTTTTAGACTTTATTGCATGGCGTTATTTCACTCCCAGATGCAAAGTCATATGGTAAAAAGTTATATGCTTTTTCTAGTTTGTTTTGTTAGAGGTTTTACATCCCAGTCAACAGGTACGATCATGTCGAGACAGTCAGTTCACCTAACCACTTTTTTTCCTGGGCAAGCATGACTAAGCGGTTAACCAGTTCTTCCTCAGCGGAAGGAGGAGAATGACCATAGAAATTATTTCATGATCAATTTACATTAAAGTATGAGGGTCTCAATGGGGTATCTCTGAAATCGCTAATCAGTAAAATTTGGGCCCAAAAATCAGCAATCAGTAAATTTTAGACCCAAAAATCGCTAATCAGTAAAATTTATGTTCCAATATTGGTAATCAGTAAAAGTTTGGCCCAAAAATCGCTTTTCAGTAAAATTTTAGCCCAAAAATCAGTAATCTGTAAAAATTAGTCCCCAAAATTGGTAATCAGTAACGGTTTACTGCCAAAACGAAGTGTATTAACTTTTGCCCCACCAAATTTGCTAACAGTTAAAACGCGTCATTATACCCCCGAAGTATATAGGGGGTATATAGTTTTTGTCTTTTCTGTAATTATGTTTGTTTGTCTGTTTGTTTGTCTGTCTGTCTGTAAACTTTTTTTCTGTCAAAGATTTCTCAGCAACTACTTGACTTAGGATTCTAAAATTTGGTACAAAGCTTGATAGTGATGAGTTGCATTGTGTAACAAAAAGCAGCCACATATTGCAGATCAGTCCCTTTATTTGTTCATTTTTCTTTCTCTCCAATGGATATTTCTGTCACAGATTTCTCAACTCCTATTGGAGCCAGTGTTTTCAAATTTTGTGTACACCTTCAGGTAGTCAAAGTGTATTGTGTAAATGAAAATTTAGATACTTATCCTCATTTTGCCTTCTTTTTTCAATTTTTCATTTTTTCCTTCTGTCACTCTTATATAATACATATGGGCTTTTTTTCTATCAATGATTTCACAGCAACTAATTGACTTAGGATTCTGAAATTTGGTTCAAAGCTTGATAGTGATGAGTTGTATTGTGTAACAAAAAAAGCAGCCACATATTGCTTATCAGTCCCTTTATTTGTTCATCTTTCTTTCTCTCCTGGGGGTACGAAGTATATAGGGGGTATATAGTTTTTGCCTTTTCTGTAATTATGTTTGTTTGTCTGTTTGTTTGTTTGTCTGTCTGTAAACTATTTTTCTGTCAAAGATTTCTCAGCAACTACTAGACGTAGGATTCTGAAATTTGGTACAAAGCTTGGTAGTGATCAGTTGCATTGTGTAACAAAAAACAGCCACATATTGCTTATCAGTCCCTTTATTTGTTCATTTTTCTTTCTCTCGAATGGCTATTTCTGTCACAGATTTCTCAACTCCTATTGGAGCCAGTGTTTTCAAATTTGTGTACACCTTCAGGTAGTCAAAGTGTATTATGTAAATGAAAATTAAGATGCTAAACCTCATCTTGCCTTCTTTTTTCAATTTTTCATTTTTTTCCTTCTGTCACTCTTATATAATACATATGGGCATTTCTTTCTGTCAAAGATTTCTCAGCAACTGATTGACTTAGGATTCTGAAATTTGGTTCAAAGCTTGATAGTGATGAGTTGTATTGTGTAAGAAAAAAGCAGCCACATATTGCTTATCAGTCACTTTATTTGTTCATTTTTCTTTCTCTCCAATGAAAATTTCTGTCACAGATTTCTGGGCTCTTATTGGAGCCAGTGTTTTCAAATTGTGTGTACACCTTCAGGTAGGCAAAGTGTAATGTGTAAATGAAAATTAAGATCCTAAGCCTCATTTTGCCTTCTTTTTTCAATTTTTCCTTCTGTCACTCTTATATAATACATATTGACTTTTTTTCTGTCAATGATTTCTCAGCAGCTACTTGACTTAGGATTCTGAAATTTTTTACAAAATTTGATAGTGATGAGTTGTATTGTGTAGCAAAAAATCAGCCACATATTGCTTATCAGTCCCTTTATTTGTTCATTTGTCTTTCACTCCAATGAAAATTTCTGTCACAGATTTCTCGGCTCCTATTGGAGCCAGTGCTTTCAAATTTTGTGTACACCTTCAGATACTCAAAGTGTATTGTGTAAATGAAAATTAAGATGCTCATCCTCATTTTGCCTTCTTTTTCAAATTTTCAATTTTTCCTTCTGTCACTTCTATATGATACATATGGACATTTTACTGTCAAAGATTTCTCAGCAACTACTTGATTTAGAATTATGAAATCTTTAACAATTTTGTCTTTTCTCTGAAAGTGTTACAACCTCTGATGGCTACCGTCGGGGGTATGTGAGCTTTGCTCACTTCTTGCTATATTTCTGCTATTCGGTAATTTTTTGGCCTAAATTGCAAACCATTAAATTTTTAGGCCGAAATTTGCTAATTACTAGCACCTCTCATTCCGCTATTCGTTAAAATAAACCCTAAAAATTCGCTAACTGTTAAGTTTTAAGGTAAAAATTTGCTAATCGTTGAATTTTAGGGCCATAATTCGCTAATCAGTAAACCCCATTGACACCCTCAAGTAATGGAACTGGGCCGGGATTGAACTGGCTACCCCTGGATCTGCATTAAGCCTCTTTACTGACCGTGTTCAAGCTGCTTGTCAGATCAGCTTACCGAGTCAGTTAGTGATGATCCTGGCCCTGAGGTTATAAAACTTGAGTTCATTCTCAAACTCAAAAAAAAAGCGCAATGATTGGCTGCTTGCGGACACGTGTCCGCAAGCAGCCAATCATTGCGCTTTTTTTTGAGTTTGAGAATGAACTCAAGTTTTATAACCTCAGGGCCAGGTCTGGGTCTTTTTTGTAGGCATACCGGTAGGTAGTCCATATTGCTAGGCAGGGTGAATCATTGTATTTGCCATTTACAATCAAAGCTGTCCAGGTAATAAATGGGCCTCGACGTGAGAAAACCTGTCTTCCTGATTTTGCAAACAACAAAGGCGCAGACCAGCCGGCGCATGTGTGCAGACTGATCAGCGCTTTTTTTATACGCTTTTTGCAAAGTGTCATATCTAAACTTGCTACAAGTGAAATCTCAATTTTCTAGCTGGTCTCTGTAGCTGAGGAGACTGATTTTGGAAACCCATAAGACAGGTTTTGTCGCGTTGAGGCCCAAATTATGAGAGTTTAAAATAATGATTATGTTCTTATCCATCAGTTTAATTATGTTTAGGGTACCAACTTGTTGAGTCAGTTCTTTTAAGTACCCACAACATATTATTATGTTTTGGTTTAGCAGTAAAAATTTATCTTTTTCTTTTAAACTTTTTTCTTAAACACTACATTATCAAATGTATATTATCTGAGTTTTCCTTATTGGGAACTTTTCTTCACAATTTTCAGACCCCCTATTTCACACTGGTCAACAGAAAAGCATAGGGTTCTCGCGAAACGCTTAGGGTTCTCAAATGGAACGCACAGGCTCCTAGAACAATGGGTGATTAACGACAGTCAAAACAGGTATGATACATACTTTCTATTTATTTTACAGTTGTTCAACGATCGTAGAATGCGACATATGCCTTAAAGTACGACACACTCAGTTGCCCTCACATGGGCAGAAAGTTTAAATCCCTAGATTACAAAATGAAAAAATAGACCCACATCTACATTTTGACGTAGAGGTGCTTTGTGCTAAATTGTCTACAAATTCCCTATTTCACTCATGTAAACACAATCGCAGCTCATGTAAAGCCAAGAAAATTGTTAACCCAGATAATGAAGTCAAATGACACTCACCCAACTGCTGTCAGATCCCTATAAAATAAAAGCGTGCCCAAGTTGCATTACAACGCACCTAGGTTCTAAATTAGATATAACGCTGAGGATTCTAAAATAGTTAAAAATTGAAAATATTAAAACGTTATATCTATAATATTTATTATATGTATTATAAT
This sequence comes from Loripinus fragilis, assembly GCA_964019695.1. Taxonomy (NCBI): domain Eukaryota; kingdom Metazoa; phylum Mollusca; class Bivalvia; order Lucinida; family Lucinidae; genus Loripinus; species Loripinus fragilis. Next base: position 17,406,302 of record OZ026520.1, read on the forward strand.
GAAAACATGCTCATAGCGTTTCCAATGACAAATGCTAAAACAACTAGCATTGTTGAGCTTTTAATATTCTGCTGTTTCACTGTTTGCCAATTACTCAGTTGGAAAATATACCAAAAAAGATCCTTACAATTACCGCAATCTCTCTTTCTCTCTCTCAACTAGCAATTAGAAATTAATACCTTAAAACAATACCAAGCTGGTGTTGCATGAGCTACCAAAAAAGATAAGTTTTATGACCAAATATATTTTAATTGCATGGATTATATAAAAAAAAATTCTTAAGCGCCAGCATCTATAAGGGTACGGGCTACCAAGTTACAAGCAACTATGACTGACCTTTTTGTTCTCCCAACAAACAAAAGCTAAAACTGAGGTAACCTGTGTGTTGTGTAGTTTAGAAGCTATGTGCGTTTATTGCTCCTTGGTGAATATGGGTTTTAAAAGGCTAACAAGTTCTATTACTTAACAAATTTTTACAAGCTCATTGTTTCTATTTTCAATTTTTAACTATTTTAGAATCCTAAGCGTTGTATCTTATTTAGAACCTAGGTGCGTTGTAATGCAAATTGGGCACGCTTTTATTCTATAGGGGACTGACAGCAGTTTGGTGAGTGTCATTTGACTTCATTATCTGGGTTTACAATTTTCTGTGCTTTACATGAGCTGCGATTGCGTTTACACGAGGGAAATAGGGAGTTTGTAGGCAATTTAGCAATCTACGTCAAAATGTAGATTTGGGTCTATTTTTTCAAATTTTTGAAATTTAGGGACTTAAAGGCATATATTTTGTGATATATGGAATCATTAGTGAATTTACTGATAAGGGACAGTTTCAGTATCTCACAAACTTAAAGGGGCCTCAAGAGGGGACTTACCTGTATACAACACAACTTCTTTCACTAAGATAAAGATCAATATTTTATCAGAAAATACCTAATCCCTTCATGGGACCACTTTATTGCCCCTGTAAGGAAGTCATAATCACCTAATAAAGATTAGCCTTTGATCTGTCCAGTATGACCCCTGGAGAGAATCATAATGAGTGGAACCAGTATTATTGCTAAATTTTCTATGTCTTTAAACTTACTGACGATGTGAGGGCAACTGAGTGTGGCGTACTTTAAGGCATATGTCGCATTCTACGATCGTTGAACAACTGTAAAATAAATAGAAAGTATGTATCATACCTGTTTTGACTGTCGTGAATCCGCCATTGTTCTAGGAGCCTGTGTGTTCCATTTGAGAACCCTAAGCGTTTCGCGAGAACCCTATGCGTTTACGTTGAACAGTGTGTATTTACCTATATCAGTATATTTTTTGCTCATTTTCAACATCAGTTAAACATATGTCCATTTTTCTCATATCAGTTTTACACCCATCCATGCCCTCATCAATGATATGAGGGTCTGGATAGAGTTTAATGATGAATGATAAATGGCCAATAGAGATTTTTAGTGAATTACAATGGTTTTATTTTACTAACAGATTTGTAAAACTGGCTTTTGTTAAACTTAACCTGACTCTCTAGAAAGCAGTGTAGTTCCAGATCAGCTGGCTTCAGAACTGATCTGGGTCAACACTATTTTCTATTATGCTTTATTGTAATCGCAAAGTGTTCTCTTTAACCCTTAACCCTTAAAGGGCCAAGAAAAAATGCATCTGAAAAATGATGTCTGCTGAAGTCTTCTGCTGCTAAAAATTGCCTAACATTACTGACAAATTAAAGTATAAAAGCAAACAGGGTGGACCCAGATCAGACTGCTCCTATAGGAGCAGTCTGATCTAAGTCCACACTGTTTGTCATAGAGGCTTCTTTAACATTTCAGCAGATGAGAAAAGCAGACGACTTTTGTTGCGATTGGTGCTTTAAGGGGTAAGATCTGCGAATTTTGGTTTGTGTGTAGAGCGCAATTGATGGGCCGTGTCAGGAGAAAACTGTATTTTGTTGCATGCAAACATTACCCAAAGGTGCAGACCAGCCTGCACATTCGCCCAAGTCTGTCTGGCACCTTGTAATTATATCTTTACAAAGTACAATAACTAAACTTGCCACATACAAAATTTCAAGATTCTAGCTACCGGTGGTCTCTCTAGCTAAGCAGGCTGGTTTGAGCAAGTCCTGGTCGCTAAGCTTGAAGACAGGTTGCCTTGTGACAAGTGAAGGCCAAGAAAAAGGTATACAGTAATACCCTGTCTTGGGCGGCCACTCAAAAATAGACAAATGAAAGATCTTAATGTAAGATGGTAGCTTAATGAAGATCGAAAGTATTGCAGAATGCTCCCCTTGGAGCATTCTGCAATACTTTTGACCTGCATTAAGTGATCAGTCTTGAAAACCCATTTTTGGTCTTCTTTTTGAGTGGCCGTTTAAGACTGGTTTTACTGTACCTTATTAAACCTTACTTACTCAGTTCTCTTTGAGTTGTGAATGGTATATCAACTTCTTGCCATGAGGTTATTAAACTTTTCATGCTCAACTCAACTGAGCATGAAATTTATAATGCTCATAAATATTAAAATGCCAACATCTATGCCAACAGTTGTAGGCATTTTAACATTTATTAGCATGATAAATACAACATATGAGAGTTTGACTGCAAGAAAAGTCTTTATTTTTCAGCATTTTAGCTTTTATGGGTACAGTACCTCACATTGTACAGTGTAAACATGACCTATAACCTCAAAAAATCAATAATCCAATGGGAGTCTGTATGTATCTGTATTTGTTTACATCCACGGCTTGGAGGTTTATCTGCACAGTGTGTAGTACTGGGTATTTGAAATTTCATGCTCAGTTGAGTTGAGAATGAACAAAGTTTTATAAACTCAGAGTCAAATTTCCAGTCAGTCCACTGGTGAAATTTCATTTAATATTAATACACGAGTAAGCTTCAACCACAGATTTGAACAAGTGTTCGACATTTTTCTTGTAGCCTGGTGTCCATATTAATACCCTGCACTTTACATCGGGCATTATATTAGACTCAACCAAGGGCAGCAACAAAATGTTATACACAGAAAATCTATGATTGAATGTTATTCCTACGCACTCTAAATGAAAGGCCTATATTTGGGTTTATGAGGTGTCATAAGCAATTGAGCCGTGACATGTGATTTCTAACAATGTGGCATTTTGAAAAGTGTAGATTCAGACGAGCCTGTGCAGCCTCCTGTTAAGCTTAGAAACTCCAAATGTTGTTCCGTCAGAAGCCTAACAGTAATAGAATATTCAAGCGACTAGCAAAGGCTCTGATTGGACTGCATGTATGGGCAGGCTGATCTGAGGCTTTGCTGGTCACATATACCACATTGTTAGAAATCTCATGTCGCAGCTTAATTTAATTAATAAGGGATGGATTAAATTATGTCAGTATCTCACTGGAGTAAAAGGGCTCCAAGAGGAGACTTGCCTAAATACAACAAAATTTCTATCAACAAGATAAATGTCACTATTTTATCTGAAAATACCTCAACACTTCATGGGACCTCTTTATTACCACTTGAATGGCTACACTACAGTATAGTTATATGATAGCATAATCAAAAGTTGAACTGTGTTCAGATTTATTTACTTTTTTCTCAAGTTACTTGTTTATTTATTATATACTAATTTAGCAGTGTCTTTATACCTTCCATGTTGTATGTTGGGGACTGATTTTGTGTAAATCTTGTGTTCAAAACGATATTAAAATATAGTATGATACACATTTTTCTATGTTTGCCTTACTCAATATACCATACTGTTTTACAGCTCAGTGTCCTCTTTTTCTAGTCTTTGTGCGGAATGTTGTCATTGAGGCATTATGAACCGGTAACTTACAATGGGTTTAGGCCAGAATTTTTTTTATTAGTTGATTTACGGGAACTTTTTTTCAGATTTAGGGTCCGGGGGCGAGAAAAAGAAGCTCTTTAAATGACCAGTTTTCTGGTCATTTTCAGAGGGTTTTTTTTTTTTTTTTTTTTTTTTTTTTATCTCCAGAACAAACAGTAAAACTAGTAAAGTTAACCAACAGTCTGTATTAAATATTTAAGTATTTCATAATTTTCCTTAAAAATATGCATATGACAATCACTTAACAGTGTCACTCTTAAAAATACAGACAGAACTTCAATTTTTTTTTCAATGAAACAAATTATATTAAGAGTCGGTGGATTAAATAAAATAAATAATTTTAGAGTTTTTTCTTTCTACTTTCCGGAAAATTACAGTATGTAAATCAAGTAATAAAAAAAATCTGGCCTTATTCAAAATAAACAGATGACCACTTTTATCCGCTTTAATCTTTATCTTCCATTAAATAACACTGCATACGCGCAGACTGATCAGAGCCTTTGCTAGTCGCTTGAATGTTCTATGAATGTTAAGCTACTGATCTAACATTATTCAGAGTTTGTAAGCTTAAAAGGAGGCTGCACAGGCTCATCTGAGTCTACACTTGTCAAAATGCCACATTGTTGGAAATCTCATGTCATGGCTCAATTAGTATTTGTAGGCAAATTGCAAGTTTTAAGATATGAATTTCTAAAGTTCAGGATTTTGTAAATTTTGAACTTTCACCCATGTAACATGAGTTGGCCACCTTGGCTTCATCATGAATAGCTTAAATATGTCAAGATATGGAAACTTTTTGAGAATAAAATTAGGGGATAGCATAACTGTTTTCAAAATTTTCATTTGGGGAGGTATATCGTCGGATATACGGTCAGAAATTTAGTGATTTGCAAACGTGTATCCGACGATATACCTCCCAAATGAACATTTTAATATGGTTATCCCCATTCCAATGCACTAGTAACATTTTTACTTAAGAAGACAGTGAAAACTTAGTATGTTGCACCAACATCCAGCGGCTACCAGCTGCATAAAATCACTTGTCAGCTGCATAAAACCACTTACGAGCCAACGAAAAGCAATGTTACGTTATAACGTTGAGTCTGCGACAGTATATAGCAGGATATACTGTCACAAATTTTTTGACGTTATCCAATCAGACGTTGCATTACATTGGCAGGTGCATTAGAATTGTTATTTTCTTAGCCATCAATTTTACATGTGTTTTTGGTGCTGTCTCATTCAGATTGGGATGGTTCTTTTGAGCAACTGTTGAGAAATATGAAAAATAATTTTCAATTTGGCACCTTTATCTGGAGGCTTGACTTATTAGGGATGGTGAACTTAACCAGATTTTTATGGTCAGCATGTATCTTGACATGACTATTTTCAGCCAAATATGGCATGTGCTAATATTTCTCAGCCAATACTGACCCAAACCAGGAAATGCCACAATCACAGACCTCAGACCAAACCACAGCACTACGAGGAAGAGGCATGGAACACTTGCAGCCACACAACAGCAAAAACACAAAGTAAAGCAACCAGCTCTCTCTTCCTCGGTGAAAAGATTGCAAAACTAGAAAGGACACTAAGTACTGCATTACAAAGAAAGGACCAAACACAAACCCCCCAAAACAAAGGTAGCTACAATAAACAATGACTCAACAACAAAAGAACCACTGCCTGAATGGACAGCAGCCAAGCCACTAAAGGGCTTAAATCAACTCATTCATTTATACTGTATAGGACATAAGATTTTTTAATATGGAATTTACCTTTTGAAATATATGTTTGGAATACATGAATCTCAAAAATTCGAAGTCCTAGGGACCAGAGATTTTATTTCGAAGTATCGAGAGTTCAAATTATAGGGAGCGTAGACATAAGAATATATAACCCCTCAAAAATTATTATTATCAATTTTTTCTCCATCTAACATATGTTTTTAGTGGGTAAAAGACACATCTTGGGGAGATAGTATATAAAATGGTTCATAAATAGGCCATATTCTCTGAATCCATTGTGCCCAAAACTTAATTCAAATAAGCAATTATTTTGAAAAATCGGGAGTTCCAATTTTCAAGGTTTTACTGTATATGAGAATTACAATGGCATGAGTAATTGTAAATCTTTTTATGCCTCCAACTTTGAAAAAGTAGAAGGGGCATATTGCTTTGGGCTTGTTTGTGTTTCCGTCCCTCCGTGCTTCTGTTGGATATTTAAGTTAGGGTTTGAAACTTCATAAATGGATTCATCATAAAAAAAATAGCTGACCCATATTTTTTAGTCTGAATTATCTCATTTTGTGGAGTTAAGCCCCTTTTAAAAGGTCAGAATGAAATTTTGTAATCAAGATATCTCAAAAATTATCATAGCTAGGAACTTCAAACTTGGTCAGCTGATAGAGGATGAGTGGATTAACTGATGAGAGTTTTAAGAATTTTTTTCTCAGTTATTGCCCTTTGCAAGTTTGGCCATTGAAAACTTGTAATAAAGATAACTCGAAAACCTTACAGCTAGTAGCCTCAAACTAGGTCAGCTGAGAGAAGATGATGAGTATATTACCTGATGAGATTTCTAATAAAAAAGTTATTTTATATTTTTAGAGTTATTGCCCTTTGCAAATTTGGACATTGAAAACTTGTAATCAAGCTATTATGAAAATTGTTATAGCTATGAGCTTCAAACTTGGTCAGCTGATAGAAGATAAAGAGTGGATTCACTGGCAAAACTCTAAAAAAAAGTTTTTTTTAAGTTATTGCCCTTTGCAAATTTGGCCATTGAAAACTATTACAGCTGGCAGCCTCAAGCTAGGTCAGCTGAGAGAAGATGATAAGTAGATTACATGATGAAATTTCTAAAATAAAAGTTATTTTATTTTTTTAGAGTATTGCCCTTTGCAAATTTGGCCATTGAAAACTTGTAATCTGGCTATCTCAAAATTATTGTAGCTTCAAATTTGGTCAGCTGATACAGGATGGTGAGTAGTATAGCTAGAAGCTTCAAACTTGAGATGACCCTTTTTCTTAAAACAGAGCACCATCCTTATGGACAAGCAAATGGTTGGGGGCACAGTAGTCCAGCAGAATTTGGACAAATTTTAGGAGGACCTGGAACTTGATTTTAAACTTTTTTCTTTGTTGATTCTGGTAGTGCATATATTGTCTTTGAAAAATCCAAGTGATGCCACTGGCATCATTGATCATTTTGATATATCCAAGATGGCATCCAAGATGGAGGCCAATTATAAGTGAAAAAATTGTGTGATATGGAAAAATGTCTCAAACCCATTTTTTTCCTTAAATTCTTAGCTATGAAGTTGGAATCTAGTTGAAGACACTTAGCTTCTAACAAAAATATAAAAATAAAATAAGAATGCAGACAAAATGGCAGCCAAAATTAGACTGGTTCTCTCCCTTTAATAGCTTGTTAGCATATTAAGACAGGTAACTACTAGCCGCCATTGTAATACGTATAGCATAGTATTACACACAGTCGTCATGAGTGAAGTGGTATTGTAAAATACCCTTGACATAAAGTGCATTTTTTAAGCAAGCCGTTTTATTTAGTTTATTTTGTTCTGGGAGTTTATATATTTTTTTCTTTTGCTTAATTATCAAATTATAGCAACTGAAAAAATCTGAAGTTTGTGTTGAAATTTTTTTTCTGGAGCATGCGCAGTCGCATGAGTAGGATTCTCTACCTGTAAATAAATAGACATTACCAGTCGTTATATGCGTAACGGAAGTAGAGCTTTATCAACGAGGGGAACCAATCTAGGCCAAAATGGCAGTTTATTACAGAAATATAAGAAAGTTTTCCCCGAGACTGACAAACTCCAGGGATTTGCATGCAAAATGCCGATTTTACTGATTCTGAAGTTTCAGACATCATCTTTGTAACATCCCAGTGATGCATCACTCAGAATTTGATATATTCAAGATGGCGTCCAGGCTGGTAGCTGATAAGTTCTACAAACCCGTGGGAGCCGCACCTTACCTATATGCATGTCTGATGGATTTGTAACATACTAGATCTCTTACCTGACGGAGAAGCACTTTACAAACACGTGCATTTGAATAAACCCAGCATGCATGCCTGATAGAGTTGCACTGTACAAGCAGGCATGTCTGAGAGTGGCACTAGATCAGCAGACATGTCTGATGTAATGGCAGGTCTGTAAGAGTAGCACCAGACTTGTAGCTATCTTTCTTCTCTCTGCACTCAACTAGTCGAAATGTCGGCTGAAGTGCAAAACGGACCAGCAGGCATGGCCTATAGTGAGGTACCACGCCAACAGGCATGACCTATAGTGAGGCACCACACCAGAAGACATGACCTACAGAGAGGCACCACACCAACATGCATAGCTGATAGTGAGGTACCAAACCAAAAGGCATGACCTATAATGAAGCACCACGCCAGCATGCACGGCTGATAGTGAGACACCATACCAGTAGGCACGGCTAATAGAAAGACACCATATCAGCAGGTATAGCAGATAGAGAAGCACAACGCCAGCAGACATGTAATATTGGGTGACAAAAGGTCAGCAGGCATGCTGATTGAGTGGCCACAGTCCAGCAAGCATTTATCTTGAAGCAGCACTCAACCAGGTAGGCATGTTCGAACAGCAACAGTGTTGGTGACAGTAACACTAGGCCAGCAGGCATATATGTTGTAGCTGCAGAGGCCTAACAACTCTCTACATGGCATGTATGTTGTATTGACAATGTAGCAGTCTTGGCTGATAAAGTTTCACATTGTTAGTTGGCATGTCTGATGGAGGGGCATCGGTCAAGTAGCTTTTCTCTTTGATGTCCAATGGACGAGGAGGCATGTTTGATTTAATAGTAGCAAGTCTGCAGGCATATCTGTTAAAGTTTCACTGAACAGCGGCCAGGTAATGTCACCAGCTCATCATATTCGACATCCTTAACATCAAGCGTGTTTAATAATGTGGTACTGAACCAGTACACATGCTGTTTAACGAGACTATGGGCCAGCAGCTATGCGTGATAGTTACATCGCACCAGCAATAATTGATGTTACAAGTGCACCCAACTAACAGGAATGCTGGGTACTGTTGCACTGGATCAGCGGGCATGTCTGTTCAAGTTACATTAGGACAGTGTGCATGTCTGTTCTACTTTCTCCCAACCAGCAGCCCAGGCATCATTAACCCAGGGTCAGCAGACATAATTACCATTACACATGTTTGATTATGTGGCACTGAACCAGCATACATGTCTGAAACCAAGCATTATGTCTGTAACAGCTTCACGAGACTAGCAGGCATGTTGCAGTACCCATGTTTTAAATGTTGTTTTGAACCAACAGGCATGGTTGTTGCAGTTGCACCCGACCACCTGGCACATCGGTTACAATTAAACTCGACCAGCATGCATGTCTGTTAGAGTTGCATCTACCAGCAGATACGTTTGAATCAGTTGCAACCAATTAACAAGCACATCTGTAGTTGTGTGGCTCATTCAACAGGTATATATGTTACACTTGCCTCAGATCCGCAGATATTTCCCTATGCTGGTACCCAACTAACAGGCTGGTAAGCACAATTGCTCCAGACCATCATACATCTGTTTTACAGTTGCACCTGACTAGCAGCCATGACTTTATAAGACGCATACTATTAGCATGCATGTCTGTTACAGTTTCATCTTATCAGCATCCATGTATATTACATTTGCACCCGACCATCAGCCACGTCTGTAACAATTGCACCTGGCCATTTCCCATCTCTTTAACAGTTGCGTCTAACCAGCAGTCATATCACTCTGCAAACTTGAGCCTACAAGCATGCATGTCTGATACACTTGCACCGGACCAGCATACATATTTGTTTTAGCAATATCCAACCATCTGTGCTGTTTGTTGCACTTGCCACAGACTAGAAAGGTAGTAATGGTTGTTACAATTGCACCGTGCAAGCAGACCTGTACCAACCAGCAGTCAAGATGGTAACAAACATCTGCAGCATGCAGATACGTTACTCAGGGGTTGTTTTCATTTGTGTTGATACACTATACTCCATAAGTTATTTTTGTAAATTTTATCCATCCATCCAGCTGACTTTTTTCCGCACATTGATCCAGTGCAGTATAGCCTGGCTATTATCACTTCATTTTTTTGAAGGAATGTTTTCGCAAAGTAGAAATTTTTATGAGAATAATATAATATTATGGTATTGTCAGATTAGGCCAAAAGTGGCCTGGAAAGTGCATGGTGCATGGATTGATGGATATGATTCCCAGAACAAAGACAAAAACATTACCATTACGCAAATTAAGAGTTTGTTATTTTTTTCATCCAGTTTATTATAGCAAAAACCATGATATTCCCCACCCTGTTATTGCTGCCATCTTGAACGTCACCTTAAATATTTTACAACGTTGCAAAACAACAATAACATGCCAGTCAAATTCCCCAATTACAACCAAATACTATCAGATATAGATGCTAACTGCGAATTTGATTTCAGGTCGAATTTTGCTTTAAATGGACGCCATCTTGGACACCATTTTTACTTTTTCAACCTTGTGAATCAAACCCGTGGATGCTTCATTTTAATCGTTTGTATTATTCGGCCTCTTAACATCGATAAAAAGTCAAAATTAAAATGCTTTATATCGAGTTTTTTTAGTGAGTTAGGTCTTAGAAACCTAACTGACGGCGATCTTGGACGCCATACCTTCTGAATCAAAACCATGTTCTAATTCGATCGTTTGTATCATACAGCCTCTAAACATCATAAAAAGTCAAATTTAAATTTTTTTTTTTTTTCGAGTATGTCGGTCAAAGAGTCTTATAAGCCTAACAGACAGCCATCTTGGACGCCATCTTTAATATTTCAACCTTCTGAATCAAAATAATGCTCCATTTTGATTGGTTGTAACATTAAGCCTCTGAAACATCCATAAAAAGTCAAAATTAAAATGCTTTTGATCGAGTATGTTGGTCATATAGGTCTTAGGAGCCTAACTGATGGCCATCTTGGACGCCATCTTGAATATTTCAAAACGCTCAATGATGCCAGAGTGGCAGATTCATCAAGTACAATGCCTCAACAACAAGAATCAACAAAGAAAAAAAACTTTTAAATCAAGTTCCAGGTCATTCTGGTTTTCTACCGACTACAGTGTTTCACAAACACAATTTCTAGTGACAGTATTTCAGTATTGAATGACAAAATGTTATATGGGCCGCATCACGAGAAAACCTGTCTTCGGGGTTTCTGATCAGGTCATACCAAAACCAGGCTGCTAAGCTACAGAGGCTAGCTAGAATAGTGAAATTTCCCTTGTACCAAGTTTGATACGATACTTTCCAATAATCCAATAACAAAGGGGCTAATCAGAGGTCAGCGCCTTGTTGTTCGCAGACCCCCAAAGACAATTTTTCTAGCATCAAGGCACATATAAAAGAGATGGTACACAAAACTGTTATTGGGGTTTTAACAAGCTGTGTGATGCACAGTTTTGATGTATCAAACCTGTGCAATGCACAGCTTTTCAGCAACCCCAAAAATCTGTATCGATTTGCGAATAAGTCATACATGAAATTAGCTTTTTTTCCTTCTAGTATTGGCATATTGTCATCCCATTAATTGCAGCTAGATAATTGAGCCGCGACATGTGATTTCCAACAATGTGATATTTTGACATGTGTAGACTCAGACGAGCCTGTGCAGCCTCCTTTTAAGCTTAGAAACTCCAAATGATGTTCAGTCAGTAGCTTAAATTAACAATAATGGAATACTCAAGCGACCAGCAAAGGCTCTGATCAGACATAGCATATGCTCAGGCTGATCTAAGGCTTTGATGGTCGCTCATATCACATTGTTGGAAATCTTGTGTCGTTGCTCAATTTTTTTAAAGAATAATATTCATGTCATGGTAATTCACACAATCTATATTTGAAGGTAAATTCCATATTATAAAATTCTTAAGATATGAACGGACTACCAGGACAGGGTGAAGAACTGATTAGGTTTGAGTAACCTTGACTCCATTTATCAGATAACTGTTTGACTATTTGGTGGACATAATTCCTCTGATTAACATAACGTCTTCTAGTATTTATATTATTTTAATGTTCTGAGAAACAAAAGCTTCCAAAATATATGAATATAACATGAAATACCATTACGGTAAATTTTCTAAAATTTCGAACACTTTTCACTTTCTATTTTCAAAGAAAATATGGGTTGTCAAGTCTGGAATTCACAAAATGCTTATCAGAATAACAAACAGGGAAGACCCAGATCAGACTGCTTCTTTAGAAGCAGTTCGATCTGGGTCTGTGTTGTTTGTCTAGGCCTTTTGGGTTGGCAACTAGTGTTCGAAATTTTAGAACTTAAAAATTACAAAGCTTTTATAAATATTAATACCTACTTATCCATGAGACACACACGTTAATCTACATTACTATATTGGCATCGTTGCAAGAAAATCAGTCTTTAACAAATGATTTTTTAAATATGGAATTTGGAAATTTCTAATTCATGATTCAACTCCTGAAACATAACTTTTGGCTGCAATAGGGTATGGAACAGACTTCAATTTTCTATTTATAAGTGACAGATCATATTTGACAGAATCTTTTTGCGCTTTGTGTTTTTTGAAAGGGTGTGAGACGCACAGATTGAATGGAAAAATGCAATGAACCTGTGCATTGCATACCCTTTAAAAAAGATAAATTACAAAATATTTCTGATCAGTTTAGTATGATTTTAAACTAATCTTATATATATCAAAAATTAAGACGGTTGCATGCCATTTTGACGCCAAAAGTTGTTTGTTTGTTTGTTTTGTTGCTTTACGTCCCAAGTCAACAGCTATGGTCATTGCGGGACGGTCAGTTCACCTAACCACACTTTTTCCTGGGCAAGCTTGAACAAGCAGTTAACCAGTACTTCGTGCGCATACTTTCGCTTGTAACTGACAACAACCCTTCTTGAATGATTCAGCGGAAGGGAGTAGAATGACCGTAGAAATTATTTCATGATCAATCTCCATGAAAGTATGGGACCGGGCCGGGATCGAACTTGCGACCCCTGGATCTGCAGTCAGACTCGCATCTGTTGCCAGACACGTTACCGACTGCGCTACGCGGCCAAAAGTTGTGTTTTAGAAGTTTAAATTATTTTTTAGAAGTACTCAAATTCCATATTTAAAGGCAAATTCCATATTTAAAAAGTCCTTTGTTCTTTGGGGTTTATGACGAAGTAAGACTCAAACCAGGCTACTCAGATACATAGACAAACTAGAATATTGAAACCTGCATGTAGCAAGTTTATTCTTTATACTATAGGGAGAGCAAGTAAGAAATGCGCTGATCAGACCATGCAGATGCTTAGGCTGAGCGGTGCCTTTGTTGTTTCCATGCAATAGTCAGGTTTTCGTGTCACCAAACTCATATAATTGAGCCAGTGCATGAGATTTCCAACAATGTGGTATGTGCGACCAGCAAAGCCTCAGATCAGCCTGCGCTTACGCACAGTCTGATCAGAGTCTTTGCTGGTCGCTTGAGTATTCTATGATTGTTAAGCTACTGACTGAACACCATTTGGAGTTTCTAAGCTTAAAAGGAGGCTGCACAGGCTTGTCTGAGTCTACACTTGTCAATATGCAACATTGTTGGAAATCATGTCATGGCTCAATTATGATTCAACAGTGCAAAAGAATATCTCTTTGGGCTAGCCTGGGTCCAAAGATACGGAAGAAGCAACCCTCTATTTTCACTGTTTACTTTCCATGTTAAAACTTTATTGACTTGTAAAAACTCTAGTGGCGATTTCATCCTCTGCTGCTAACCTTTTTCAAACTGCTTGGCCCCAGATTATGCCCAACAAACTGTAGGGTCTCATCTGGATTCAAACCATTTGACTCTCTCATAGTATTCTTGAAAGATTTTTAAAAAGATAATTTAAAAATTTTGCAGAAGACAAAAAGTTTGAAATTTTGCATGTAGCATCTTTAGATATTATACTTCCCATAGAGTTGGCAACACATGCGGTGATCAGACTGTGCAGACACACAGGCTGGTCTGTGCCTTTGTTGTTTGATTGCAACAAAATTAGATTTTCCATTAATTGGTGGCCCATGCTTTAAGAGTTAAGACAGCTGTCATCTTGATCTACTTAGTAGCTCTCTTCATTCCAATTGAGCATTTTTCAATTCTTGTCCGACCTGTTTTCAATTACATGTAGTCCAGCTAAAGAATTGTGGGATGAATGGATTAATGACCCTTGTATTTTGGTGGTCTCTTTTCTTTAAATGCTGTTAGACCTTCGATCCTGTCCTTTGTAGGAATAACCTGAAATTACGAAGAACACATAATCCAAATATGAGCCGTGGCACGCGATTTCCAACAATGTGGTATTTTGACAAATGTAGACTCAGACGAGCCTTTGCATCCTGCTTTTAGGGTTAGAAACCTCAAATGATGTTCAGTCAGTAGCTTAACAGTCATATAATATTCTAGCCACTAGCAAAGGCTCTGATCAGACTGCGCGTATGCGCGGGCTGGTCTGAGCCTTTGCTGGTCGCACATAACTCATTGTTGGAAATCGCATGTAGTGGCTCATATATAAATACCATATTCACATATTTTCATTTCCACTGTGAGTCTTTAAATGAACCTTTACATTTGAGATGTCGTTTATACCTTCATGAATGGATCAATTTAAGCCATGCCCATATATATGCCATTTGGGCAGACCAACGTCAATCCTATCAAATAGCATTATTCATTTACTGATGTTTGTGTGACATTGAGCACGTATCACCATGATGTTAAGTGCAGAAATCTATTTTTTTTGGTTTGCCTAAACCTCTGTAATGTCTAATTTAATTCAAATTAACAGGAAAACCAGCCATGCTAGGTGAAAATTGAGACTTAACTGATACCAGTAATATAAAATGTAAATATATACGTAACAAATTCAAGTTTTGGTCTGTTCATGGAATCATGAACACATTGGGTATCTTGAAAAGTTAACAGGAAGCCCTGAAGCCCTTCATGGAATCCTGAGCACATTGGGTCTCTTGCAAAGTTAATGGGAAGCCCTTTCTGGAATCATGAACACATTTGGTCTCTAGCAAAGGTAAGAGGAAGCCCTTCATGGAATCATGAGCACATTGGGTCTCTTGCAAAGTTAACAGGAAGCCCTGAAGCCCTTCATATAATCATGAACACATTGGGTCTGGGAAGCCTTGAAGCCTTTCAAGAAATCATGATCACATTGGGTCTCTTGCAAAGTTAACTTGAAGCCCTGAAACCCTTCATGGAATCATGAACACATTGGTGTATGGGAAGCCCCTGAAGCCCATCATGGAACCATGAACACATTGGGTCTCTTGCATAGCTAACAGGAAGCCCTGAAGCCCTTAATGGAATCATCAACACATTGGGTCTCTCGCAAAGTTAACAAGAAGCCCTGGAGCCCTTCATGGAATCATGAATACATTAGGTCTCTTGCAAAGTAAATGGGAAGCCCTGAAGCCCTTCCTGGAGTCATCAACACATTGGATCTCTTGCAAAGGTAACGGAGAGCCCTGAAGCCCTTCATGGAATCATGAACACATTGGGTCTCTTGCAAAGTTAACGGGAAGCCCTGAAGCCCTTCATGGAATCATGAACACATTGGGTCTCTTGCAAAGTTAACGGGAAGCCTTGAAGCCCTTCATTGAATCATGATTACATTGGGTCTCTTGCAAAGTTAACGGGAAGCCCTGAAGCCCTTCATGGAATCATGAACACATTGGGTCTCTTGCAAAGTTAACAGGAAGCCTTGAAGCCCTTCATGGAATCATGAACACATTTGGTCTCTTGAAAAGTTAACGGGAAGCCCTGAAATCATGAACACATTGAGTGTCAGTTAACGGGAAGCCTTTAAGCCCTTCATGGAATCATAAATTCATTGAGTGTGTTGCAAAGTTAACAAGAAGCCCTGAAGCCCTTCATGGAATCATGAACACATTGGGTCTCTTGCAAAGTTAACGGGAAGCCTTGAAGCCCTTCATTGAATCATGATTACATTGGGTCTCTTGCAAAGTTAACGGGAAGCCCTGAAGCCCTTCATGGAATCATAAACACGTTGGGTCTCTTGCAAAGTTAACAGGAAGCCTTGAAGCCCTTCATGGAATCATGAACACATTTGGTCTCTTGAAAAGTTAACGGGAAGCCCTGAAATCATGAACACATTAAGTGTCAGTTAACGGCAAGCCTTGAAGCCCTTCATGGAATCATAAGTTCATTGAGTGTCTTGCAAAGTTAACGGGAAGCCCTGAATTAGCCCTTCATGGAATCATGAACACATTGAGTCTCTTGCAATGTTAACAGGAAGCCCTGAAGCCCTTCATGGAATCATGAACACTTTGGGTCTCTTGCAAAGTTAACAGGAAGCCCTGAAGCCCTTCATGGAATCATGCTTGCACTCTGATAGTGTTCCTGAAAGAATTCTTTGAAAAAGTTAATTTTGATAAAAGTTAAGCAGATGAAAACAAAAGCTTGAATAATTACCCAGCATGCAAAGAATTAGAGTCAATTTTTACACTCCTTTTACATTTCACTTCAATGAAACTTTTTCAGTGTTATTGTCATGTTTATGCATATTCAGAACCACAGGAACTAGTCACAAACCCTTAGAATAGAAAAAGTAGGCTTATATTTACTTTTATAGAGAAGGATCGTAACGGTTGTTGTGGGGGTACCCTTTATGATTAATCAAAACAGTCGGAAAACTCAACTTGTATGAGTAAACTTATGGTGTCCTGGCTTCAAGAGAAGCAAGTCTGTCTAACGATACCAACCTTTTGTTCTTTCGTTGGGTAAGTCCCATGAAATAATCAAGAACATCACGGATATTAGCGTCTTCTTGAAACTCGTTCGTTTGCACTTTCCTCTGGAGATGGTAAAAACACAGTTCAATCGTTCTTTTCTGACTTTCATCAAAGAGATGCCGATTCAAAGTGATAAGTCCTGGTTTTCAAAAGTTTTTTTCTATATGCAGTCACCAAGTTCGTGAGAATTTATTCCAAATGAAAGCCAAACGGCGACTTTTTACAGAAATTACGCCAACCTTTTTCTATCCGACCTCCATGTTTTTCGGAAATCCCATTCACTATAGTCCTGTGACGTCATCGACATGGTATGATTTTGCGATTTTATACTAAGGGAAGTAATGCAGTCTATTGAGTGTAATGATGTAAACTGAAGCACTCCGAAAATACACCACGTCAATATGGGGATTTTCCCAACGGATTTTGCCTTTTCCATGTGACGTATTTGAAACCTCGGCTTAGCATTAACCAATCAGTGATCGCGTAATTTTCAGAGCTGAACTCTTGCAAACATGGAGTGCAGGTAGAAAAGGTCGGCGTAATTTCTTTAAAAAAGTCGCCGATTGACCTTCATTTGGAATAAATTCTCAAGATTTTGACGACTGCATGTAGAAAAAAGTTATTGAAAACCAGGACTTACCACATTTAGCGGCATCTCATCGTCCAAAATCAGGAAAAAGCGATTGAACTGCGTTTTTAACAGTCTCCAGAGGAAAGTGCAAACGAACGAGTTTCAAGCCGACGCTAAAATCCGAGCTGTTCCTGATTATTTCATGGGACCTATTCAACGTAGGGACAAACGGTTGGTATCGTTACACAGGCTAGTTTCTCTTGAACCCGGGGCACTATAGTTTTGCTTAAAAAGTTGAGTTTTCGGGCTGTTTTGGTGAGTCAAACAGGGTACCCTAACAACTTGCGTTACAGTCCTTGTCTATGTTTACAGATACACACGCCTACTTTTTCATAAAAAAAGTTTGTGACAAGTTCCTGTGTTCAGAACTTTTAAAGCTGAACATGTTTTCAGACGTAGTGAACTAAACTCACCTGAGCATAACATGTCTCTTCAAACTTCAAACCACTCTCTAGATCAACCTACAGATACAAAATGTACTAGGGTAAAGTCGGATAAATTCGGATATTAGGTAAATTCGGACACACATTTGCAAACAGTGTAAATCCAGATGAGACGGCTCCTAATGAGCTGTCTCATCAGGATTTTCACTGTTTGCTTAGTTAATTTAATTTTTATTTCAATCATTCAAAAATAAAAGAAACAAGGTCGCTGTCGGAATTTAGACGACTGTCCCAATTTACCCGACTTTATCCTAGTAAGAAGAAATGGAAACGCATAGGCTTTTGGAACTTATTGCATATGCGAGAAATGAGGGCTTGGATGATCTGTGTTTGTTCACAACCGATTAAAAAGTGATCTGTAGGCAGAGAAATAAATTTTTTGGATACTGGTTATAGTCAGGGGTGTACAGTTTATTTATTAAACCGACCTGTGATGTCACATTAGGCAGAACTTCTGCTGAATAATTATAGTTTTAGTGTGAGCAAGTGACAATTATATAGAGTTTATTAATCATTCTATTTTAAATATGGGATTTATAAACCAAGGGAGGTGAAAAGTCTGATAAAGAAATGAGTGTGCAAGCTCAAGTTTCTTTATATGATTTTTCACCTCCCTCGGTTTATAATAGTAGAGGAGCCAGGATTCAAAAATGTCAAAAATAAGCATTTAGGTATGCCCCCTTTTTAGCAGAATGTTCACTTGTTTTATCCTTTAGAACATAGTATAGGCAGTATGAAACTGGATATTGCACTCAATTTAAGTCTTGCAAACATACCTGTAACAGTGTGTTTAATACGTTACTCCTCATTTTCTTAAAACCAAAAATATGTAATTAAGTCTATTTAGGTAGAAGTTGAAATGTTTGAATGAACAAAACATTTATGCAATCTATAAGAACATGCTATTCTCTACGCATATTAATGTTTTTAAAAGTTGTTCGGGTCCATTATAATGTCATTTACGATACATTTTCAACTATACCCTTAAAATTATTGATATTTTGTTAAAAAGTTTCATTTGACACAATTTTCAATATGTGTTTAACTAAAGGATAACATGTATTTAAAAGAGCGTTAACTGACTATTTCAAAACTGCAAACAGATACGTTCTAACATAAATACTTTGTCAGTTATAAGCTGTTTAATAAGATGACCATAGATAAAACTTTATATGCAAATTTTTCTGTTAGCTTTGAAACACCTTATGATAATTGTTTAGATATCACCAACTTTAGAGTATTACTTAACAACATTTCTGAGGTAAAATATCATTTGTTGTTCGATTTTCAATATGTAACATATAAAACAAAGTTGAAGACAAACAAATAATGCTTAATAGCTTAATTTATACATCACTGGAAGGTTTATTTCATTTAAAAAAGGGGGCTGTGTATGATAGGCATAAAAGAGCATTTGTTCCAAAAGAAGAAGTTATCAATACTAATTAGGAGACTGTGTATATGGTTGTATTTTTTTCTTTTAAGAAATGGTATACTTCTTGACTTAAAAACAAAACACAAAATATTGTTTGCTCATTTTCTATGTTATGTTATGCAATTTATAAACATATAGAATGATAAGTCTAATGCAACATCTCAACTAGGATGCATTCCCTTAAGTTTGTTCAGTCAAATTTGCTAAAATAACATATGTAACTATAAATAAACAAAATATACATCATGCTTATATATTTGTATCAACCGTTTTCCATATACAACTGAGCCTGAAAACCTGAAACAAAGGACGTGTAACGGTTTGGCCGTTTTTTGGCCCACGATGGATTTGGCTGAAATTTGAATATATGGTGGTTTGATCTTTGCCCTTTCACATGAGCATGTTTTTGAATTAACGACGGCATATGCAGTCACATGAATTAAATTTTCTCACTAGTGTGTATAAACAGAGGTTTGTTCATGAATGTGGATATTTTTAAAGATGCCACAAGCAAACCGACCTCAAACATAATACCAAACATGCGTATGTTTATACGCGTCATGTCTATGTCGTAATTTGAGCTAACACTACCATCATTAATTAAAATTGATGCTAAAACTTGGCTAAATACTGTGTTTACGTTTACCTTGATGATATGTTGTTTTTTAGGTGTAATATATATTGAACATTTAGTGTTTTATCGCCTTTTTCAGTTAATAAATTGCTCAAACAAGCCTATTCCGGTTTACTCATATCAATATAATCAGTACGACATGTACACAAGCGTGCATGTAACATGTTAAACGCGACATTACATGCGCAACCTTTTTTTGCTGGATTAGTATGAAACATGAATATAAATAGTTCTAAAGCAACAGAAATGATAATGGAAGCTTTGAACACTTTTTTTGCTCACAGCCACAATTATTAAATAGATACATGTGAGTGTTGTATATCTGTCTGTTCATCTGTCAGTTCGTCTGTATGTCACACATTTGTGTCTGTGACGTATCTTCCAAACACCTGATTCGATTATAAGATTAATTCACAAAACTGTGCACCTTTGTGGATGAACATGCAGAATAAAAGAATACTTTAAGGCCATGTCAAAGCAGGCGACCATAGGTTACATGTACATAATGCATATCTGCTCCATATTTACGCATGTCCCAGCTGAGATATCCAACAGTCGTGATAGCGCTGTGGTCTATATTACTTACCTATTATCTTACGTGTAACTAAGGGTTCGCAGTTCACAATCCCGAAGAAACATATGTTTTGTGTCATTGTGCAAGACCCTTCATCGTTATTGCTTAATACATGTTCAACCGAGGTAACGTCATGACTGAAATATGGTTCACTGTAACGTAGAGCAGTGATGTAGAGCATTAAAACACTTTGTCATGTTTCAAGCATTTGTGGTGCAGACATCTATTTCAAGGGTGACAAATTCCGTCAATGCAGGGATTTCGGAACCGTTTGAACAAAATACATTGTGTTTTGATAAAGGTGAATAAACATCTAAAATAGAGTATTTCGATCCTTGAATATTACATGTATGTGTTTGTTGGTACCGGTGACTATTGATCATCTGCAGATGAGTGGTTGTTGTATATACTGTATACTGCATTATTTTAGCGAACACTTTACGAGAGCGATATTCGTTGAGGAAACAATCAGCTTAGCACAGATATTGTGCACATGTAAGCATGAAAAGCGCATTACACTCATTATGAATAAAATGCTTGTGGCGTTCGCATTCAGGCCATTGGCTGTTTTTATACATGCTTTCTTGCATAAATAACAATGAATTGAAAAGAACAAAACTAAATCAAACAATTACATTGGTTTATTTGCGACAAATCTGCGCCACCTATATACATCATATATGTACATGAGAAGTTACGAACTTCAAAAAATATAGATAGGTGTTAGTTTTAGGGTCAGTTACAATATATGTTGAGAGTGTGCATTTGTATACATCACACAAGCTCCTTTTTGTTCAAATAACCTCACTTTAATAATATTACCATTAAACTGAAACAGTTCTATCAAAATTTTGGAATCATATCAAATGATTCCGATATCTGTGCTGTGAAGTAGCTTTTTGCTCTACCTTATGAACCGCTAGATGAATTTCATCGAAACTTGCACAGATACTTATCTGGGACAGCCAAAACGAATTATAAGATTTTGGTGACCTCAACCTTATTTACAAGGTCACCAGGGACATATATAAAAAAGGCTTGTCTGTACTCTATCTTCCTAACTTATGACCAGATTTTTACCAAACTGACACAGATAACTCATTGGGAAGACCTTAATGAATGACTATAATTCGGTGAAATTGACCTTAATTCCAAGATCACCAGCGTCACATAACTCCTTTAAGTGGGTGGGGGAACAACTCTATCTAATGTTATATACATTCCATTCCTAACTTCTCTAGTATGGCCATATTAAACAGTGTCTGCCCTGTAATTTGAGAATACCAATAATTGATTATTTTTTCCTCATGCTCCAAAGAATGATCACATAATTTGCCATTTTTGACAATCTTAATTCAAAGCAATGGGCCATGCCAAAACAAAAGTGACGGTGAGCTGTCTTTTTAAAAGCAGATTGCACCAAAGAACTGTCTCCAGAAATCTATGTATCAGTTTAAGAAGGGGGCACATCAAACTCTCTCCTTGCACCTTCTCTCTCCGCTGGTCTCTCACTCTCTCTCTCTCTCTCTCTCTCTCTCTCTCTCTCTCTCTCTCTCTCTCTCTCTCTCAAATAAGACTCACGTTTACTGAAATGTTGCTGTATTTGCTTTTCAAACGCAATATATCCGAGGACTGTTTGTAAGAAATAATATTGACACGAGCTTGCTAATATGTACATTGTATTCCCTTTTTTTACGGGAATCTTATGTCTCTCCAGTGATTTTAGTACTCTCAGTGCTTTGATAAGTATGAATTGAATAGTACATTTCAGGATAAAATTTGCAGAAAAGTCTTTTTACAGTATTTGCCACATGCGGAACCGGCTCAGAGTTACCATTTTAAGGTGTAATTTTATATGCACAATAAAATGAGGAATAGTTTTATCCGGTTCCGCATGTGGACATGTATGTAATTGAGTCACAAAGTACACGAGGGTGTTTGGTTTTACCATAGACTTAGTGTTAAGTGTGGTTGATAGGGCATGCTTTTAACCCCAAAATTTATCATAAAATACATTTTAATGAAGAAAATAAATTGTGGACATTAAACTAGAGACTCTTAGGTATCATTTGGTAATATTTTGGAGGGATTTCTTTACAATCGATTTTTTACTGTAAAAGTGGGCCATTTGTAATACAAAACCGTTACACGTCCTTTAGATGATTGCAATTTTTTTTTCTTTTAATTGAACAAAACAATCTAATAAGCTATTCAGAAGCAGCCAAAGTTTTGTGTTGAACCTGTTCACACTCATCACAATATATAAAGAGTAAATAAAGTATCTGTTCTATCAAATCAGTTTCATTTATGATAAAATATCTAAGAATTTCTGAAAAATGTGTGGATGTTGGAATCTTTGTTTGTTGTTGTTCCTATTGGTTGTGGAATTTTGTATCCGGCCTTTGTTTTCTAATTTGTTTCTGGTTCAGCATTCATCTTGACAAGGAAGAGAGCTGGTTGCTTCACTTTAGCTATATTGTAGATATCTGTGTTCCGTGTCCCTTCCTTAAGGTGCAGTGGGTCAGTCACGAGTCTGTGATTGTGACATTTCCTAGTCATGTTCACTTATAGAAAGAAGATGTTTTCTGGCAATCTAGACAGCATCACTCCTTTATGAATATATAAAATAAAATGTTTTTTACATCACATCAAATTTAAGGATACATAAGTGTTTGTTATCATTTATTCCTTAAGTGAGTTGCTCAGTTATGCAAATTGTTTAAGCCACATCTATTTATGCATATATACTGAACAGCAAAAGAAACGCATATTTTGCATATTTGGTAAAGTATATAAATTGGGGTTTAAATACTGATCTAATGATATGTAGGGTATCCCTGATGTATTAAACATGTGAATTATCAAATGCATCACAAATGGATGGCTCATTGAAATAATGATAATAAAGGGGCGTAACTCTGAGCATAATAAAATAACTCATAATAAAAGCGACTTTCCAGATGGTGTATGCCTAAAACCACTGAACGGATTTGAATAAAAATCACGCTGCGTGATAATCATGACATGCAGACTACTTATGAAGTTTAAATTTTCTGATATTCTTTATGGTGGACTATTGTGACCCAGTTACATTATCGGACAATTAACCGGAAGTGTGTTTAATACAGGCATGAAAGGGTCAAAACTATTGTTTTAAACGGTTCTGTTGGACACTACCTAACTTGACATTAATCAAATTTTTCCAGATATTCTTACACCCCAAAGATTCCGGTGGTTTTCAATACCAGGGCAAAAAATGCAAACAATGAAGATTTTTGGATTAGCAGTATGATTTTTACAGCAGTGAATTTTAACGTTTTATGCTGTTTTCTTATCTGTTACAGTGTGTTATCGTGACATGCACTAAAATCGGATTCAAATTATGTTTTTCCAATGTACGGCACTGTTTTGTGCGTTTTTGCATTAATTAACAAAAAATAATAATTAACTGTGTAATAACGAATAAAATGGTCTAGAACGAACGTATGAGTCCGTTCAACATGTTCATATCATTTAGGGTAAAATTTGATAAGGGTTTCTGGTATTAAATGGATATTGAAAATATGCGTTTCTTTTGCTGTCAAGTATATCAAAACTCAGAAGGTGACTTTTGAATTCATTCTAGCTATGAACTTTAATTTCAGCTCATTTTTAACATGGCTTTCATTGTTTGATTAATGAAACTGATAGTCCTTTTAACATAACACTACTAATCATTTGTCAAAGCAATGCAAACTTTAAAACTGAATGGGTTATTCAAAATGAATTATTGCCGTTGAAATATGGTTAATCATCCATAAGGATGGGTTTTGCATGGCAAGGCAGTGATCATATCCAAGAAATCTAGATTTCTGCAGTTGTAATTTACGATACTAAATTTACTTTAAAAAGTTTCAACAGAGTGAAAATGTTTAAGCCAAATTTAACTAGGAGGCATTAAAATCACCGTTTAAAAGATTATTTACGCTGATCAGAATGTTGATAGGAATATCAATATCTTAGAGTAAAAATAGCAGTCATAAGATCAAACTTTGTTTTAGCAATTAGTGCTAATATAGCTGATGTAAAGCTCTATCATAATACCATAGCAGTCACTGGACCCCATTTTAAACAAACTGTTGCAGGAATCCTGTCAGTTGATTCCTTTTATGTGTGTTAAATAATAGATGAGTTGTAAACACATCAGGGTATAGAGACAAAAAGGCACACATTAAATTATCTACTGTGCTAATAAAATAATATTTATATTGAAAATAGAGAAGGCACAATAGTTGGTATCATTTCTTACACAAATAATAGATTTACATGTTATGCAAAGAAACTATGCATAAACTTAACAAATAGTATGTATGCATGTTTAATTTGTCTGTCGCTCTTTTTTATCAATCGTCTGCATAAGAAATTGTATTCCTTTCAATTTGTAAAAGTATCATGATACATCTCAGATAGTGATAACATTGTCTCTATTGCCTATTGCACTATATGTAAGTATGATACAGCATAGCATTTGTTGAGTATACTATCAGAAAGTATTCTTTGAAAGTAGCATAAGTATGGATTTTGTTTCTATTACATGAACTATCAATATAACATAAATATAGTATCCTTTAACAAGTTGGTACATGCTTTATGGGTATTAATTAGTTAGTTTTAAGGACTGAATGACAATTGTTATGATTACTTATTGTGAGCGTAAAAAATAAATAGTGTCCTTCTGAATAAAACAAACATTAAAGCAGATTCTATCACGTATGATGATAAGCTATACAGCTAAAAAGCAAACGTCTGCAAACATTCTGGAATATATGATCAATCAAGTACTATTCTTGAAAGTTGTTTGCTCAGGGTCCTGACTATCGAAGTCTAATCATTTAGAAATGTCTACAATACTTACAATGCAGGGGAGCTTTTCTAACTTATTAACAGACATGTGTCTGTTTCTAAAGTATTAAAATGGTAAATAACAATAAATGCCGCCCTGTTTCATTGCTTCACAAACGTGACGAACCAGGCAACACAATGATTAAAGTAATGATCTTTATATTTTTTGTTATATGTGTTACCAACATAAATAATGCTCTTTTTCCAAAGCAGTGTCCGCTGTATTGCTGTAGATACTAAAATATTATAACCCCAAGGATAGCTTAGGCGGGTGCTAAATCAGAGACAGAAATCATCACGATTTCCACAAACTTCAGTTTTGTTTCATATGACACCGTTGAATGTGTTTTTAATGTTTCACTTCTTGATTTGGACTTCTGCTTGGAATATCTTACATTTTTAGAGCTTTAAGGTGTATTTTGTGCCTTATTATTTTAAATACAGCTGCTGTAACGAATAACTGTTTATAAATGCATATATTTGATGGCTTTTACAATGTGTGACGGATCTGACTATGTTACTGCGTGCTTTTTATTTATTCATTGAGCTGTTGACGGTGAAAGAAAATGTCTTGTATATATCATTTAACACCATTTAATGCATAAAAAGAAGCAAATACATGGTAGTGGCACAGATTTTAAAGAATCATTTAAGCTTTTTGAAACAATTCAGTTATGAAAAATAGATAGGTATCAATTATCCTATTTAAATGATTCCTAAAACATACACTAAATGGCATTTATGTGCTTTATTTTCAAGTTTTTCCCTTTAAACCAAATGTGATTTTGTTGATGGTGCACCTCATTCATATTAAATGTTTAAAAATACAATATTTCTAATCTAATTTTGAGTACAAAGATGGTAGTCAGTTTCATTTTCACCTACTAGCTGTTTGAACGCATATACACATAACATTGCACAAAAATATTGTTTTAAAAGAAAGTAACGTATATAACAGAACTACCAGGTTCCTAAATTAATATTATTATTCTGCTATTAAGCTGCATCTAATTAAAATATCAATCATAACTATATGTAAGAAAACGATGCAAATGATAATAACACTATATTAGGAGTTTCCTTATCATCTAATGGTAACATATTAGACTTGACTATTGCATGGTAAATGCACATGTTCATCAAAAGCAAACAGACATTTTATAATATATAAAGTAGCTAAGAAAATCCTAATGTACAAAAATCTCCCTCCACAAGTCTTTTGGCAGCCCATGGCCAAGTAAACAATATTAATATATTTGAAAGTATGTAATGTATATAACAATTACGTAAGCGTAAGTCATTTAAACTTATTGTCAGTTTGGTGCTTTTAATTAAGTTACTGTAAAGCAATATGCTGATAGTAGGAAATGTGACCTATCTGGTCTAAATAACTTTTCTTTTCAGTGAGGTAGTGAATAGCCTACTACATAAGGCCTGCATGAGGGTAGCTATGGGTAGCCCATAAATAAACATCTTTTGCAAGACTTAAAATTTGTGCAATATCTGTATTCACAATTCTGAAACACCATACTAAATGAGGATATAGTCTAAAAATCTGCCACTTTCCGGCCACTTTTTCCAATTTTTGAATCTCTGGCTCCCCTACTATAAATCCCATATTTTAAATAGAATGATTTAATAAACCGTAAATTACATATATTCTGCTTAAACTGCTGGCTCAAATCAATATAATACTACGGTATGCTACGTGGCAAAACTAGCAGGATCATGACATGTCTAATTCTAACACAAGTACTAATACATCAGCTAGCTGTTCTCTGCTGAAAAATGGAAGTCAACCATTTTGGAAATCTTCTGCATCAAGTCCATCTCAGAATTTCAAACGTCTATAACTTTTTTTTATTAGTGAACGAAAACATTAAGTGTGGGTAGTCATTTTCTTAGTATTTTGGTACTAAATTTATTGTGTTTTTTCTAAAATTTATTGTTTTTTCTAGAAATTTTCGTTTTTGTACCTCCATGCTCCAGTTTCAGTGTTGGAAGATAGAAATGTTATGCAATGCCATCGCATGTGTAAATGACATCATTTGTTAATGTTTGTGACATCAAAAATGCAGAGAAGCGTAATGCCTGCTTAAAAATTGTAAATAATTAAACGAAAATGAATATGACATGGGTTTCATCTCATCAATGCCTTGGGTCACTTGTGGTCAGGAAAAAGGAGTTCCAGCAAAATGGACTTATTTCCCTAGAGGAAATAAATCTTTCTAGGCAAAAAAAAAAAATTACCAATTTTATTTGTTTGATAAATCATGGTATTTTTCCGCCAAACATGTAATAATATATTTTTATTTTGTAGACATACAGATGGAGCAGAAAGCTATTTTGATACAATTTTTTTAGACAAGCTGACAAGTCTTGTTTGGGAGTGATATACATGTAAATTCAAATTGTGGCTGCAGTATCTCCAAACATAAATATCTTCTCCATGACAGCAGCAAGGGCCAACAGATTGGCTTCTTGATTTTAGCAAACAAAAAATCTTCATCTATTCTTTCTTTGATAAAATTGTCTGAATCTGTCTACAAAACAGTAATCTGACTTCAAAACAGTGGGTTGAACGGAGTGTACTTATTTATTAGATATGTAGAGTAATACTGAATTATCTTTCAAACCAGGATGTAAAAATACTCTTTGTTCTAAATACTTTGCTAACAAACTGTATGCTAACACCTAAAGTGCCAATCATAACTGCAGTAGACACATTGAGTGACGCTGACTGAGGATCCCCGGGGGTATTCCCCATCCCCTCCAGTTTATAAATAGCTGCCACTTCATATTTCAGAAACTTTTCAATATACTTGTCTACAATTTTTTTTCCTTATGATAAGGAGTAATGTATTACACCAACAGGGGATCAATCCCCATGGGTATGCTCCACTCTCCTGCAGTTCATAAAAGTATTGATCACCAACTGGGTTTGTGCTGTGTTTACCTGGTAAGGGACTTTTGTATTGCTTGCAATACTCTATTTAAGAAATAGATCAGCTCTAGCAGTGAATTGTTGAGTAACAATTCACTGTTTGGAGGTCAGTTGTAAAGAAGATCAAATCACGAGCTGATCTATTTCGATTCTAACACACAATAAACGACGAAAACTTATTTGAAGCCTTCAGCTAGTCTTCCAACTTTCCGCCATTGCACTTAAGAACTCTCGCCAATTCTTAGACTGTGTCGCATTGGTTTACGTGTATTTGTAACGTCTTTCAAGCCCTAAAAACGATGTTACACCATCTAACGCCATGAATGACGTCATTTTCCAGTAACAAATGACGTCAGCTAGCATGCACATTCCTCGAGCTTTCAAAACTGTGAATTATTGTTTGATATATCACACTTGTTTAGCGTTGACTCTATAGGTGAGGTGTGTTAGAATAACATATACAGTGTGGTCCCTCATTATAAAACAGATTTGGATATAACATTGCCACGTTGTGGCTCCAATATTTATTACCATGGGATTTTACTAAAGAATTAAAGGAAAATGACCATTCCATGGTCATTTTTCTATAGTTCCTATGTAAAATTTTCCCTTCAAAATTAACAGAATTTGGTTATAACATGGCCCATTCCTATCGACCCAAAATATAGTGTTTGAAAGGTACTGCACTGTAATTTCAAGCTTTATTAGGTTTTTTGGAGTAATGGGTTAAGGGAACAACAAAATTGAAAAATGTTGTCAGCTGCATATTTTCTGGAGACGAGGTACTTTAAGGGCCTATATTTCAGTCTATAAGGGGTTTTTGCAGATTAACTGATAAGGGACAGGTAAAATCAATTTCAATATATCACTGGACTCCAAACGGATATTTACCTGTATACAACAAAATATTTCTTCACCAAGATAAATATCACTATTTAAATATCAGAAAATACCTACACCATTCATGGGATCTCTTTATTACCCCATGCAAGGAGTTCATAATCACCTCATTTAGATTGGCCTTTGATCTGTTTGGCATAGCCAAAAGAGATTAGTACCACTTTTAAAGTGTAAACATTTTTGGTCTTTAAAGATTTAATTCTACATACCTCTGATCCTCTGTTAACTGCAAGTTTGGCCATTTTGAGAGCTATTGGTCCCTGAAATAAAGGTCAAACAGAAACTCTATTACTAATTATCATATGACATCGCGTCTGGGAGTGAAATAACGCCATGCAATAAAAGTGATAAACCACTAGTGGTTTACAGATTTTCGGGAAACGTTACAATGTTTTTATGGCAGAAATGAGATTTCAAGGTTATCTTAATGGCATATGATCTGATAAATAGAATCTTACATTTGTGCTCTTGTATTATTGAATTTATTTAAATTGTTGTGAAAAAGAGATAAAATGCTCAGCAAGCCTCACATTTTATCTCTTTTCCCCAACTCATTTAATAAATTCAATAAAACATGAGCACTCATATAATGCTTCCACATAATATTTCTTGCTGTTGATTATCTGTTTGTGCTGATGCTTTAGGTCCCAGTCAACAATTTTCAGTCATGTCGGGATGATTTCCTGTCTTCCTGGGTTGAATCAGTAATAAGCAGAGATTAAAGTGTCTTGCTCAAGGATACAACACAGTGTCTGCTGTGAGTCTTGAACTAGCAAACCTTTGATCCAGAGTCTAACTTAATTGTTGTTGCTTAACTTTCTAAATGGTAATAGCCATGCCTTGGTTTGGAATTACAACATTATAGCATT
The DNA here is from genome assembly GCA_964019695.1 of Loripinus fragilis. NCBI lineage: Eukaryota > Metazoa > Mollusca > Bivalvia > Lucinida > Lucinidae > Loripinus > Loripinus fragilis. The sequence continues at coordinate 17,436,311 of OZ026520.1, forward strand.
TTTGATATATCCAATGGAACTGTTTTAAAAAGCTATTCTTGATATGAGCAGTTCCAGGTCTCGTGCTTCAATCATCATAAATCAGCCAGCTGGTAAGATTTTAGTATTTATCACATCTGCAAGCAGGGAATTCTCAGATGAACCTGCAGATCTAGCCATCTTGCCATAAACAAAATATGGCCAGAAAATAGTGATGCCAAATATTCACAAGTTGAGAAAATGGGGAAAAAAATAATGAGACATTGAAAAAAATGAGAAGATAATGTCCAATCCATTTGCATTTCTTAAGACCATGAACAAAACACCTGAAAATTTCCAATAAGATCCAAATAAAATTGTAAGAGAAGTTGGGCTCACAAAGTACCCACTCATTGCTTCCTTGGTGCCAAAAATGAAGTTCAAAAGTTATTGCAACGATAATGTTCAAACCACACGCCATGAACAAAACACCTGAATAAGTTTCAGAAAGATCAGAATAAAACTGTAAGATGAGTTTATTGTACTCATGAAGTACTCACTCATTGCATGTATGAACAGATGGAGGGACTAATGGGTTGATGAAGATACAGACAAACTCATTTTAATAGTCTCCTTCAACTAAAGTATATTCATACCTGAAAGTTGCTTTTATTTAATTAAGCAAAAAAATGCCCACCCCATTTATAAACATCTATTTTATTAGGGTCTACACTGTTTGTTAATTTACAGTAAATGTTCTAAAATTTCGAACAGTAGTTGCCTGCTAAAAGGCCCAGACAAACATTGCAGACCCAGATCAGACTGCTTCTGAAAAGCAGTCTGATCAGGGTCTTCCCTGTTTGCTATTCTAACAACCATTTTGGGAATTCCAACCCTGATAACCAACATTTTACTTGAGGACAGAAAAATGAAAGTGTTCCAACTATTTGGAACATTTACTGTACAGGTTTCCAGTATAAAAGGGTTGGAGTTGCTTTTATATATGACGTTGCGTCTGGGGTTGAAATAACGCCATGCAATAGAATGGATAAACCACTAGTAGTTTACAGATTTTCGGGAAATGTTATGACATCCATAACAACATTGCGTACATAATGACAAAATTATAACGCTTTTACGTTAGAAATGAGATTTCAAAGTAATCATAATGTCATATGATAAATAGAATCTAACATTCATGCTCTTGTATTATTGACTTTAAATTTATTAAACTTAACCCGACCGTTGTTGATTGTTTGTTCTGTTGTACCTCTTATTTCCCAGATTTATTAAACTTGTTGCGAAAAAGAGATAAAATGCTTGGCAAGCCTCGCATTTTATCTCTTCCTCCAACTCATTTAATAAATCCAATAAAACATGAGCACTCATGTAAGAACCTCTATTTTATCTCAGCCAGAATTTTACTTATGAGTGATATGTAGAAGATATTCTATTGAGTCATTCCATTACCTGAGGTGCTATTTCTTGAGCAAGTTCTACAGCTCTGTGATAGGCTGCATCTCCAGCCTCATTTTGATTAACCACATGGTTGACTAGTCCAATCTGATTGGCTGCTACTCCATCTATTATTCTCCCAGTGAATATTAACTCTTTTGCTATGGAAGGACCTACTATTCTGGACAGTCTTTGAGTACCCCCTGCAAGATAAATGGAAGCCAATGTTACAGTACAGTTTAACTCTATCCTTGCTGGTGCTTTTGGCATTGCTGTTAACCTTTGGAAACAGTTTGGACCCAGAGCAGGACAGACAGAATGTCCATCCTGATCTGGATCCAAACTGTTTGACACTCTGATAGTGGTCCTGGAAGATGACTACAAAAGCATGGAAAATTACCCAGCATGCAAAGAGTTAAAAACTTTATTTAGCTACACCTGGGGTTCATGAGAATACCAAAGTTACCCTAAATATTCTGATATGAGCAAACAGTGTGAATCCAGATCATCCTGCCACTGAAGGAACAGGCTGTTCAGTTACAACAGCCATACTTCAGCATCTATAAAATTGACCCCTTATAGTTGGTCTGACAAATACACATTTCACTTTTATAAAATGCTATATTATATACGTGTACACTCCTTTGACAACACTGTATACATATCAAAAGCACCTGGCTCTATCAGTAGCCAGTTGATCAAGATCCACACTTGCTTTCATATACACTAGAGATCCATATTAATAAAGACATTATGCCAGCGGATTGACTCGAAATCAGAATTTAATATACTGTAAATCCAGAAATTTTTTGCGAGGGTTTTATTTTTGCGAAAGTTTCTGGAAAATAAAACCTTCGCGAAATCAATCTGTCATTTACTGATGTAGGTAAATCATGCCCTAGTCGCAAATTTTTAACGTGGCAAATGTGTCTTTTAACACTATTCGCAGAAATAAAATTCTCACTTAAAATTCTGAATTTACAGTAGTGTAAACAACCTATAAAGTACTCAGTAAGGACATGACTGCGTGCTTGTTATGTCAAATCAGTATTTTTTCATTATTACAGGTTTAGATAACCTAAATGTTTGTGCGTAAAATTGTTAATATTTTCTTACCCATCAGTTTTAACACATGTATGTTTTGTGTGCTCAAAAGAACCGTCTCATTGAGACGGTTCTTTTGAGTACCCACAACATATGTTCTGGTTCAGAAATAAGAAAATTAATTTTTTGATTCGCACTCTTAACTATAAGCCTGGTTAAGTATTTTGAGAAAGTAAGATGTCTAAATATTAGGGTCCATAGGATACCCTGTTCTTTAGTTGTGGTATGTTAGAAATATAATCTGTGTCTGATCACACCCTCACTGATTGGGTCTACACCAAAACTATTACCGGGTATATCCCTTTCCTTTGATTGTGAGTGGGTGGAATATAATGTACCACCTACAAATCTCTATTTATAATACAAATGTTATACAGTAACTGTTCTAAAATTTTGAACACTTTTCTCTTTCTGAATCTTCAAATAAATGTTGGTTTTCATGGCTGGAATTCACAAAATTCTTGTCACAATAGCAAACAGTGCAGACCTTGATCAGACTGCTTCTTCAGAAGCAGTCTGATCTGGGTCTGTGCTGTTTGTCTTGGCCTTTTTGGCAGGCAACTAGTGTTCGAAATTTTAGAACATTTACTGTTTATGTATTTACTCACCTCCACCAGGAATGATTGCTAGTTTGGTTTCCACAAGACCCATCTTGGCTGTATCAGCTGACAAATATACAAACACCTTTATGAGATGCATATATATATGAAATATATTCTTATAAATATTAACCCTTCCAATGTGTCATATTTTAGTTTGAGATTGGGCACTTAAATGAGGCTTTTGTAAATATGGGACAAGTAAGGCATTTATAGAACAGTTGATACTGCGTTAAATATCTATTGTATCTTTATAATGGTACAGTTGCTGCTGTTTTCATTCAAGCCAGTATTATTACTCATAAGAGAAATCACTTTCTCTTTTGCTTCATCCTTGGTAGTGATTGGCAAGCCATTAATCAATGCAATGAGATATGTATATGTTATCTACATTTTAGATACATTTTAGATTGAATGTCATAATCTGTTCTATGTTGTCAGTCTGTGATACCGAAATAAACAAATTACTCGATGATGATAAATACAATTATATTATTAGGGATCACAGTGTGATCCCTAATAAAATTTAGAGAATTTATCTTCATCATCACACATGTTTTTTCATGCATTTAACAGCATTTTGCCGGGTTCCGAGGAAGCTGGTTAAACATTATGCCGCTAGGCCGAGTTTTCAACCATCTCCTGAGGCACCCGGCAAGTTTAATAAATTCAATGAAATAAACATGCATACATAATAAGTTATTTTGGCATACTTTATACAATTACAACCAAACTAGGACTGAAACTGATCTTTAAAATATCTGAGTTCGATCCCTATACAAAATCACGTCTGACAGCTTGAAAAAATTTAAATGTCATAATATCATAACAATGTCATAGCTGAGGCAACGTTTTTGGGAACAATTAAAAGCATCTGCCCAATGATCAGTCTGAGCTGCAACCTTCCCATGTAACTTCATGCAAACCATTGGGCTCATTTTATTTATCATATAACACGAAAAAAATCGAGAGACGACTTCATATGATAAAGAGTATTAATTTATTGTAATGTATAGAGTCAGGATTAAACAAATCGGATCTGTTTTTTGTATGAGAACAACAAAAGTGCAGATCAGTCTGCATATATGTATAGTCCAAAATTAGCCCTTGCATTATTCGCTGATAAGATAATATAAGTTGAACATGCTACACCAAATATTTGTAGATTTTTGATAGTCTTTGTAGCTGAGGAGACCTGTTTGATAATTATTTTCAAGCAAACCAAGCCCAACTTGCCTATGACATGGCTCATGTAAAAATTGATACAAACCAGCAACTCTCATATCACAAGCTAATGCTATCTCGAGCCCCCCACCCACTGCAGTACCATCCAGTGCCACTATAGTGGGTACAGGTAAATTAGCTATTTCTGTCAACCCCCCTCGAAGCTTGGCTACAAAAGGTCCCACATCTTCCTGCTTCATTTGGGCCCTTTCCTTCAAATCAGCACCTGCATCATAAAATACATGTACAGTAAAACCTGTGTAAAACAGCCACTCATAAATAGACAAAACAAAGATCTTAATGACAAACAGTAGCTTAATGAAGGTCAAAAGTATTGCAGAATGCTCCAAGGGGAGCATTCTGCAATACTTTTGACCTGCATTAAGCGATAATTGGCCTTGAAAACTAATTTGTGGACTTTTTGAGAGTGGTGGTTTTACACAGGTTTTACTGTACAGTCAATTTTTGTTAACACAAAGTCCAGGGATATGAGCTTTCGACATTTTACATGATCTGAAATTTGAGCTAGAAGAAGTTGGTACGTAGAGGATCTTATATGCATGCTCATGTTTTATTGAATTTATTAAACGAGTTGAGAAAAAGAGATAATGCGAGGCTTGCCAAGCAGTTTATCTCTTTTTCGCAACTGGTTTAATAAATTTGATAATACAGAAGCACAAATGTTAAGATTCTATTTATCACATGGCATTAAAATTACTTAAAATTGCATTTTAAGTATGAAAACATCAACATTTTGCTATCTTTTACGCAACTATAATGGATGTAGGTCATTACATAATGTTACTAAATAATAAATATGTAACCGCTAGTGGTTTATCGATTTTATTGCATGGAGTTATATCACTCCAAAACGCGACATCATGTGATAAATAAAGAATATTATATTTAAAAAAATTATCATTTTTATTAGGCTAAAAAAAATAAACAAATGTTTCTCAGGCCACTTTTTTGAAAAACAGATGAGGCAGGCAGGTTTTATTTTTATTTTTTATTTCCCAAAAAACAGACGAGGCCACTTTTTTTATTTTTCATTTCACCGAAAACCAATGAGGCACCTTTTTTGTTGTCATTTTAAGTATAAAAATGTTGACATTTTGATTTTGACATATGAATAAAATAAATGAGGCCGCTTTTTTTATATTCAAATCTGAAAAAAAACAGATGAGGGGCATTTGAAACAGATGAGGGAGGGCCTGAGAAACTTTTTTTTTATTTGGCCTTAGTTCTTATCGAAAGATATCTTGAGGGTACTTAACTCTTTTAGGAATTTCCATAAAGCTACAAATTAGTCAGGATGGTCCTTTGTGTATATTGAGGAGTCACAGGTTATAATTTCCCTAAAAATATTGTATTTCTTTCTCTGAAGATCAATTGTGTATTAGCAAACAGTGCAGACCCTGATGAAATGCTGCATTATGCGGAATTTCCTTTGGGTCTTCAATGTTTGTCAAAGTACCCATTTATGAGGATTCCAGTATATACAAAAGGGTTTAAGGATCGAGCTACAATAACTTTATACTTGTTTGTAGTAAATTCAAAACTATTAACCCTCGGTGCTGTGGACCACCTGATGCATGTGTACTAGGCCGAGGTGCTGTGGACCACCTGTGATGGTTGTAGAGAATATAATAAAGTTATGTGCTAAAATGTAAGACAAAAAAATATAGAGATTAAGTACTGTAACCAGGGTCTTTCTACACACAGGAACTCTCTAACAGACTATATACATATACTCAATGTCAGTGAAAAGTTACCAGTAAATCACGCACACTTAACAAAGGACAATATTTAGTTCATTCTGAACGAAGAACTGCGGATACTTCAACACTCAATTTTGTGGCATAGAGTCCCATGCATCACCACTATGGAAAACGGTATCCATCACACCCCAATGCATTATAATCATTCCTTGACAGACCCCTGTAGTTTCCATTGCATTGTATTGCAAGATGCAAAGTTTTGGTGCTACCTTAAAGTTTAATCCTCATTTTTCACGTTTAATAGGATAACCTAAACCATTTTGGTGGCGTTTTCAATGAAAATGTCTAGGGCATGTTCTGGCATGTTGTCTTCTTGAAATGATGATTTCTAATTCTTAAAAATGTGAAAAACATAAAATACATGTGCATCCAGGGCTCGCGTAACTGTTTATCTCTCCAAACCAGCTTGTCGATGATCAGAAACATGAACGTTACAGTAGCCAAAGAGCTTAATTATATATTTTCCGAAATATCGAAATTTTGATACTGGTGACTTTTCATTGAAGCTGAGTATATATACATATAATGAGACACTGCTATAACTTGAGATACATCATAAATTGTAAATAGCTTAATGGTGGACACAGACAATGAAGAAATGAATAAAAGATTTTAAAGCGCCAATCGTAACAATAGTCGTCTGCTTTTCTCATCTGCTGAAATGTTTAAGAAGCCTCTATGACAAACAGTGTGGACCCAGATCAGACTGCTCCTATAGCAGGGCTCCAAAATAGCACTCGTCCGCTTGTATTTACTAGTGCCTCAGGCTGCAGGGCAAGTGAAAATTTTGATATTTCTAGTGATTTTTTTTTTTTTTACACCTGCTGAAGTCCTCTGCTGCAAATAATTTGTCAACATTACTGTTTGTACTTAAATTTGTCAGTAATGTTGACAAATTATTTGCAGCAGAGGACTTCAGCAGGCGTAATTTTTCGGATGCATTTTTTCTTGGCGCTTTAAGGGTTAACTGAGGCCAAAAAAACATTTATTAGATTTTCAGACACATTTTTGAAAAAAAAACAGATGAGGGAGGAAGCATTTAGTTTTTTTGTTTTTTTTAAACTCTGAATGCCTTCCATATACTGTAATTCTTCTGAAACCTGGATACCCCCTTACTCAGTTATGTCCATTGTTTATTTTTGGCAGTACAATGTACTTTTGGCTATAATAAGCTTTGTTTAGATCAATATTTACCACATTTAGCTTCTTTGAATATAATTTTAACAAATTTTGACATCTGAATAAAATACTATAGAGGATCGATCCTTTTTTATATTTATTTATGAGGAGATGAGGGAGGACCAGAGAATCAATTTTTTTTGGCCTAATTAAAAATGGAGTTGATTTGAGCTTTAATCCTCAAAGCAATTAAGAAAATAGGCTTTAACTCTTGAAGTGCCTGCAAAGAATTCAGTTGAAAATGCTGTCTGCTAAAGTCATCTGTTGCATATTTTTTCCAACATTATTTGACAGTTTAAACGTAAGTATAGATGAAAAAAGTGTGGACCAAGATAAGACTGCTCCTGATGGTATTGCTGATAGAATTTTTCAAAAAAAAAAATGATTTTGAAAAAAAATCAACAGACAATAAAAAAAAGCATGCAAAATTACCCAGCATGCAACGAGTTAACTTACCAGCACAAAATACTCCTTTCACTTCACTTCTTAGAATTAATGCTCGTAAATTGCTGTCAAACTTTACTGTTTCTATAGCATCTGTCAGCTGGAATAGAGAAATCTTCTTTTGCTTAAAAGCTTGTTTTTGTTTGATTTGATTCTTTACGTCCCATCAACAATCTTTCAGTTATACTAGAAAAGAGCCCACGCAAGCGCGGAAATATTTCATGATTGTCAATTTACCTTTATTTTGCATTTAAAAAAGCTGAAACTTGTATCCCCCTTTCATGTGTGTTAATTTTTCACAGCTTTATGAAATCTGAAACTTGTATTGGCGATTCTAGTCGCCGAAATGACCATGGGCCCAAATAGGTATGGGCCGAAATGACCCGAAACCGGCGAGTTTTAATTTTTTTTACAAAAGCTGATACTTGTAAACATGATTATGCTTATATCTTCTCATCTTGAAAATCACTAAAAATCTTCAGCGAGGTGACTTTTACTATATTTGTTTTCCTCCAAACAATGCCAAAAATCGCTCAAATCCAGGTTCTTATTTCTGAACAATGCACTTTTTTAAACAGATTTTATTGATAGCGTCATTGCCTACTGCGTCAAGTGGTACGACCAAGCCTATCAATGTAAGCTGTTTAGCGACCTTGAAACTTAGGATTATTGAGCGTGAGTCAGAGAAAGGTGTCTTGAACTTTCATAACTCTAGTTGCCATCAATGGTAGTAATTAACTATTTTATAGAAGTTCTGTTTGTTTTGTTACTGTTTTGTGAGTCCCCCCCCCCCCCCCCCCAAAAGTCTGTACTTGTTTAAAGCTAGTGTCAATTTAAGTTTATACTAAGGTCTGCTGATTATTATAGTTTAGTGTTGTGTTGGTTACTGGTACTGTCCAAAAATAGGGACAATGTCGGAAAAATTAGTCTGCAATTTTTTAAGTGGTAGCTGCCCAAACCAATAAATGAGTGGTTTTCACACTCAAAATGCAAAGAAATACAATATTTAAGGAAATTTTTGTATACCAAATTATCTTCTTCAAAGGCAAACCTGGAAATGTCGTTACTTTTCGTGGTTAAAAAACAAACTTTTTCTCCTTATTTTTCTTCCAACTTCTGATTGGGAATTTTACTGTGCCAATTGGGAAAAAGGAGGTGTTTCGCCTTTGGGAGTGGGGCCGAATTTCGCCCCCCAAAATGGCCTGAAAAGGAACACTGATGCCGAAATGGTTTGGATTGATTGGTGTTTTACGTCCCGGTAAACAATTTTTCAGTCATGTTGAGACGGAGCCACTTCTTCCTGGGTATTATTAGTACTTTGGGAAGGTGAAAGTGCCTTTCTCAAGGACACTACACAGCGGTCGTGGGGTTCGAACTCGGGGCCTCTAGGTCCCGAGTCCGACGCTCTACCACTGAGCCACCGCGCCTCCATATGCCGAAATACACTTCCCTTTTTACGACCATTATAGGCGAAACGGAGCGGTCTGGGGCGAAGTATTTCGCCGATTTGCCCTCAAACTGGAACCCTGCTTGTACCTGAAAGCTAACATATAAAATTTGGGTTTGATTGGCCCATCAATTTCCGAGAAAAGCCAGTTTTAATTTTCATATACGTAAATGACCTTTAGCCAAGGTCAAGAAATGACCTCGGCCTTCAATACTCACAATTCTTCATTATTTCAGTTGGTTTCAGGTCAGAGGCTGAAATATTTGTGAAAAAATCAACAGCTTTCACTTTTTCCTGTAGAAAAGCCTAAGCTAACAAATTTGACCTTGTTGTAAAATTGGTCAAGGTCAACCGTAGGTCATCATTTGAACAAAGTATGATGGGCAGAGTCACCACTGCTACATACCAAGTTTCGTGGAAATTGGTTCACCGGTTCCGGGGAAGAAGATTTTTGAAGGGTTTTTACCATATATGGGCGTGGCGGCCATCTTGGTCATGTGACCCAGATGCAACAAACAAACTTTCGTTCCCCCTACCCAAAGAGGCTCCACATAAAATTTATCTTTGATTGGTCAAATGGTTTCCGAGAAGAAGATGTTTGAAATTGTTGACGACAACGGACCATGGGCATCCTACCTATAAGCTGACATATGCTGCTAAGGTGAGCTAAAAACAAATTCAACCTCAAGCCCTCACCAGTAGCTTGCACCTGACCGTTCTAAGGTGGTGATTTTGGTGTAGTTCTTACTTCGTTATTTGCATACCTGTCAACTTTTTGAAATCTTAAAGAGTGAGATTGCGCGCAACGCCCTTAAAATGGTTATTTTCTGCTCGCATTTACCGCGCGGACCAATTTTACCAAATTTTTTAGGAGTGAGATTTATTTTTTTCTAAGAACCAAAAAGGGATTATTGGGCCGAAATGACCATGGGCCGAAATGACCCGGAACCGACGATTTTTTTTTTATTTTCTTTTTACAAAAGCTGATACTTGTAAATGCGGTTATGTTTATTTCTTCTCGTCAAGAAAATCACAGAAAAACTTCAGCGAGGCGCCTTTTACTAATAATATTTGATAGCGTCATTGCCTACCGTGATATAAGTGGTACGACCAAGCCAATCGATGTAAACAGTACATTATGCGCAGCGACCTTGACACTTAGGATTATTAAGCGCGTGTCGAAGAAAGGTGTGATGATTACCGCGACTAATAATCAGTTTTGATAAGGGATTATTTAAAATTACAGCCATATCTTTTTTTCTTTGGCGAGTTTGGCGGCGTTTTCCCCATTGTTGTTTATAATATGGCCGACTTGACACAGCATAATACACATATACATATGACATATACACAAAAATTCGGAACGCTTCGGTCATCTCCATTCAGTTTGTATTGGAAACCCAATCGATCTAAAAATAGTGACGCGTGACCATGAACGTGACATACACTAAATATAGAAACATTCGCCAGAGGGCGCAGTTCTTTTAGAAAACACACTTAATTCCAAAATTCTCTAAATCTATGCTAAATGAAAACTCATCCTAACCGAGATTATCAATGAAAGCAATATCTTAAAGTAACAGTAAAGAAATCAAGCATGAAAATGACCTCGATTTTTCAGTTTATGCGGTAATTCGTTTATTTAGTATTATAGATAGGGACGGGTCTTCCTGGGTTGAACCAGTACTAAGCTAGGATAAATGTGTCTTGCTCAAGGACCACAATGCAGTGAAGCTGGTGAGGCTCGAATCCGCAGCCCTTCGGTCTCGAGTCAAGCACTCTACCAACTTAAAAGCCTGTGAGTCAATCCTCCTTGTACCTATAATTTGCAATAATGAAAACTCTCTTTACCCTTAAAGCGCCACCTATAATTTGCAGCAGAGGATAATTTCAAATTTTGCTGCTTTTTTAAAAATAACTAATAAGGCATGATATTTTATGAGAATCGTCTGCTGGCAGACCATTCTCATGACATATCATACCTTATTTTTTCGAAAACGGAAAGATGTCGCAAAATTTGTCGTCTGCTGCAGTCGTGATTGGTGCTTTAAGGGTTAAAGTTAACCTGACCAATTTTCTCTTTGAGATTATCAGTAATTCAGGTATTTAAAACAATTTGGTCCATGATAAAATATGTGCCCATAGAATGTAATTTATTTCATGTAAAAATGTTATGAGTACTTAAACTAGAGGACCTGAAGGTCCTGAGACGCTCACCTGATCTCCTTAATAATGTTAAAATAGGTCAAAGTCAACCACAGCTAATAATGGAACAAATTTTGTTTTACCATATATGGGGGTTGCAGCCATTTTGCTCAAGTGACCTAAAGTTAAACAATCAAATGAATAATCCATCAAACAGCCCAGTGATTTCTGAGAAAAAGATGTTAAGATAGGTGTGTGGCAGTCCAAATGAGTGGCCTTGGATAAAAGGTCACAGGTCAGCTTGACATTTGGTACTTAGTATAAAACCATTGTCTCAATAGGTTTAACTATTATGAATTTGGCTTTAACAGTTATAGAAAAATAAACATTTTAAAATTTTCTCCATATAAATGCATTAGGAATCAAATTTGACCTTGCCATAAAGTAGGTCAAGGCCAACCTAGATTCATCATTTGTGCAAACCTGGTAGGGCCCACATCCCCAATGCTACATGCCAAGTCCCAAAGCCAATGGCCTTTTCGTTCCAGAGAAGAAGAGATTTAAAGAGTTTTTACCATATATGGGTGTGAAGTTCATGTTAGTCATGTCACCATTACCATTTGGTTCAAAACTACTCCACTCAACTTAAGGAGTCTCCATATAAAATTTGAGTTCAATTGGCGAAGTGGTTTCTGAGATAATGGTGTTTTAATATATTGATGGGCCTCCAATATGAGTGACCTTGGCTGAAAGGTCAAAGGTCAACCTTGACCTTTGGAATTGCCTCTTAACATATCAAGTGAGAACAATGACTTTGGCTTCAACAGTATTAAAAGAATCAACTTTTCCAAAAATATCCTACTTAAATGCATTACGAAGCAAAATTTGACCTTGACGTTAAGTAGGTCAAGGTCAACCCAGGATCATCATTTGAACAAACTTGGTAGGCCCCACATCCTCGATGCTACATACCAAGTCCCAAGGTCATCGGCCTTCTGGTTCTGGAGAAGAAGATTTTTAAAGGGTTTTTACCTTATATGGGCATGTCAGCCATCTTGGTCAGGTTACCCAAACAATTTGCATAAAATGTTGGCTAACTTATTGTAAGGAGTCTTCATGTGAAATTTGAGTTCAATTGGCCCAATGGTTTCTGAGAAAACTATGTTTTAATATATTGATGTGACTCCAATATGAGCGGCCTTGTCTGAAAGGTCAAAGGTCAACCTTGACCTTTGGAACTTCTTCATAGCCATTGTCACATTAGATAAAACATATCAAGTGAGAATAATGACTTTGGCTTCAATAGTTTTCAAAAAATCAACTTTTCAAAAATTTCCCCATTTCAATGCATTAGGAAGCAAATTTGACCTTGACGTTAAGTAGGTCAAGGTCAACCCAGGATCATCCTTTGAACAAACTTGGTAGGCCCCACATCCCCGATGCTACATACCAAGTCCCAAGGTCATCGGCCTTCTGGTTCTGGAGAAGAAGATTTTTAAAGGGTTTTTACCATATATGGGCATGGCGGCCATCTTGGTCATGTGACCAGGACCATTTGAACAAACATTCGTTCCCCCATCCTAAGGAGTCTCCATATGAAATTTGAGTTCAATTGGCCCAGCTAGTGGTTTCAGAGAAGAAGATATTTGAAAATGTTGACGGACGGACGGACGACGGACGACGGACGCCGGAGTCATTGGTATACTAATAGCTCACCTCGGAGCCTTCGGCTCAGGTGAGCTAAAAAGCCATCTGCAAGAGATACTGCATCATCAAGTCCCCACAAAAGTAATGTGTCCTAAATAGAAGAAACCACATTATTTGGCCAAAGCTAGCCTGTTAACCCTAGATGTTGGTCAGGATAGACTGATTGATTGTTAGATGGATGAGAAGACAGACTGCATGCACAGGTCGGAGGTGGGGGGGGGTGTTAGTCATCAATGTATTTCACAGAGGGCTGTGTAAAGACCTACGCCCTCTTGTAGCAATTGGACCTACGCCCTACGCTTCTCTAGGGGGGTCTGTACCAATATTTCTAAGGAAACCTATAGCCAGGGATGGGGGGGAGCCCAGACAACCTGTCCCATGCATGGACTGAATGCTATAGGGCTGCTGAATGTTAGTGGAACCTTCAAAGAGTTAAAGAAAACTGGAAACTAACCTTATAGAGTAGACTTCTACTGATGGCATTTCTAGCAGCTTGTCTGTTAAATGAAAATACAGCTATACCTGCAATGAAAATGCATCTTAGACATGTTAGATAAAGCTTGTGGTAAAACTCCAGTTTTACTTAATTTATTACAGGCAGTGGTGTACCTGAGGCATTTATAGAATACACACACTAGATTGGGGTCTAGAGTTACTCCCCCAGTGGGTGTTGAGCCACACCAGAAAATGGTTTTAGAGCATTTCACAGGGTTAAATGAGCTCTCAGACATGCAATCCTAACTATTAGTTGCATTTTTCTTTCAAAAAACAAATTAAGTAGCTAAAGACCCTATATACTTGTGGTGCCGAGTTTTAGGCACATGTTTTTATGTGTACACCCCTGACAGGACTCTCTCAATCTGGTATTGCACGACTTAAACTTTCAAGGCACTCTTCTCATAGGACCCCAGCACATTTTTTGGTTGATTTGTGACACTGTAGCGTTAGCTGATAAGCCTACAAACCCTGTCAGTGGAAAAGCATGCTCAACCACCAAGGGTGGTTTATATAGGCTACTTTACCCATATCACAAATCACAGGGTATCAAATTTGCATAGTACATCTACCTGTAGCCTTTGAGTTTCCAAGGGCCTAGAACTATTCAAATAGTGCTTTCATTTTTATTTTCAAATAAATATAATATTCCTACTTTGTAGCTAGTGCTAAGTTCTAGATAATAATCATAAAACTCCACTGAAGACAACTACATTTATAAACTAGCCATGAACATACACCATTCGGAAAAGAAAAAAAATATCATTACATTTTTTTTACTTGTATTAATGACAACACTTTTAATAGTAGCTAGTCTAATCTACCCGTAACCTAGTACGTTGTACCAACATATTATGCACGTGACTGCACATCGTCACATTACTTTACCCTCCAAGAAGTCTTCACCCAAGACTTGCCATTGCCTAGGAAATCCATGGGTAAGGCAAATCCGGTCTGGCAGTTGACATTACCCCACCGCTGCCACTAAATGTAGCATTAGCCGAATAGCCTACAAACCCTGACTCAGTGGAAAAGCATATCCACAACCACCAAGGGTGGTTTTATATTACTTTATATATATAGGCTACTTTTACCCATATCGCAAATTGCTACAGTGTTTCTAATCTGCATAGTACATCCACCCATACACCTAGTATGTTGTACCAACATATTATGCATATGACTGCACATTGTCACAACAGTATTGAGGCCCTCCCAAGGGTTTTGGGGAATAGGGGAAAAAGGACATTTATTTCAGGGGAACAAAGGCCAGATTTTGAGGAGAACTAGGGAACAAAGACAATATTGGGGTTGGAGGAAAAGGGGAACAAGCCAATTTATTTCAGGGGAACAAGGAAAAAGGTAACCCCCTCCCCCCCTGGGAGGGCCTCCATATTGAGCAAACTAATGTATGGATAGAATGTTGGTAACATCTTATCTATATACATTTTTTCACTCAACATGTTCACAAAAATCAACCAAAAAATGTGTTGATATCCCATATAATTGCTCTTATATGTAACAATATAAATATACCATTCACTCTGATTACCAGAGTGACTCTGATTACCAGAGTGAATGGCAAGGAACCTTGGCCTGCAAGTTAATTGCATGCGTATTCCACCTGGATATACAGGACCTACTTGGATCTGAAGAAGACGCTAACATCCCAGAGTATAGAGACACCATCCGATTCAAGTATATAAGGGTCACAAGAAGATTCACTGCAGCCCCAGCATCTCCCTCAAGCCCATGATCACTATTCAGTCATCTTGAATTCGAGTACAGTAGAGTCAAGTTACCAGTGAGATGACCACCTACATATGAGTACTTGGTACTTGGTGGCATGAATAGAGGATAGCAGATACCAGTCAAAAACACTTCTAAGGATCTTTTGAAAAGAAACCACAGATAAATCCATGTTTAAGTGGACACCCAAATCACACTGAGCTTAGAAATCGGCCTTCGCACGGGAAAACGACTTCAGTTGCACAAAAACAACAAAGGGGCTGACTAGCCTGCGCATAAGGCTGATCAGTGCCTTTGTTATTCAACAAGTCTCTATTGCTGAGCCCACTGGTTTGAGTCTTATTTGGACGGAAACCCCAAAGACAGTTCTCTGCGGCGGGGCCCAAATTATGCAGTCTTTGGCACAGACACTTGGGGTCAGTAGAATCTATCATTGTGAGCAATATGCATTTTTTTCAAATGTTTTCCATATGTTCTAGGTCATTTTTTCTAACACCTGTATAACTTCAAGCATACAAAATATCATATTTTAAATGAAAAAATGCAAGAATGAAAAAGTTAATGGGGGATGAAGGTTGGGGGGGGGCCTTGTTTTTCTCTACTGACCCCAAGTGTCTGTGGTCTTTGGCACTATCTAAAAAGGAAATAAAAAGAAGTTTTTGGAAAGAAGCATTACCATCATCTAGATATTTGAATTTAAACTCATCTACACTAGCCTCTGTAGCTGTACTATAACATGACAACGTTTCAGCTTTCTGTAAACTGCGAATGAATGCAGACCTTAAAACTGTGTTTCTGAGTAAACAAGCAGCCATTTTGCTATGAAACAAATTTTACGACAACACATACCACTTTTAAAAACACTTCTTTTTTAGGAATTAACGTGTATATTATAAATAAAAAGTATATATTTTATCAATTATTAGTCTATCTTTATGTATTGCTTGATAACATTGATTTATTTATACTTTTTTCCATTTTTACAGCTATCAAAAATCGCCGATTGATACTCATTTACGATAATTGCTACGCCTACTTTCATTTTGCATTTTTTCAAAAATCGATGTTTTTGACCTGTTCTTCGTATTTTGTTGCAAAACATGTGAAAGAATAACCTGATGAACGAAACTTTTGAATGATAGAATGGCTACCAAACTATTTGAAAGGTCAAAATCGATGAAAATATCCCTGGATGATACAATTCCACTGATTTGCGTTGTTGAAAGTGGTGAAAAAGTACAGGATCACGTTGTAAGACATCAGTTTTTACCCTTAACTGTGTTAACAAATATTTAATGTTTCAAAAAAAATGTAATAGTGTTGTCAATTTAGTCTGTGGCATTGTCCCTATATACTGAGAGTGGTTGTTGTATTTCTAATTCTGTATTTTGGCCATAAGGTTTACATTCTTTTTAGTTAGGGGTGCAACAATATACCGGTAAACTGTGGTTTGCTCTAAATAATTATCATATCGCAGTTCACTTTTGACAGAACCACTACATGACCCTTCCCTTTGTGTCCTCTGGTATTAAACTGCAATCAGTTTAAAAGATACGATGGTTTAATTTTTGATACAACAACAGCAAACGTTGACTGTTGTCATACAGCATAGGCACTGTCTCGGGGTCCGGTACCGGACCCCTAGACTACGGGGCTACGGGTCCGGTACCGGACACCGAGCCACGCCTATGAGGACTGTCTCGGAGTCCGGTAGTTTGTGAAACAACTACTCGGCATGTCTATGGATACGGGGATGCGTGTCCGTACCTGCACGTATATGTAGTAACTGTTATTTTACCAACAAAAACTCGTGTTGAAGTTTCACTTTGCTTCGTCCGCCATCTTTGATCATCTGTATTTACTGTCACACTATTCAAACAAGTATAAGCTTATACAAAAAGTATAAGATTTTTAACGGACAAGAGTGAATAAAAACATAACTAGATATAATTTGTCTTATTTAATTCCTTTTTTTTCTATTTTTCTTAATATCCTAATTTTTTCAATAAGGTCATTAATAAAGGTAATTAATACAAAAAGTATAAGATTTTTAACGGGCAAGAGTGAATAAAAAACATAACTAGATATAAGTTGTCTTACTTTATTCCTTTTATTTTTATTTTTCTTATCCTAATTTTTTCAATAAGGTCATGAATAAAGGTAATTAATGCCAGGGGGACCTTACATTCGCATCAGTGAATTGGCGCAGGGTTTGATGTCCTTTAATTGGTGTTTGTCTCAATGTTCTTATTAATTTATTGTTGTTATCTGTCTGCTTGATTATTAACCTAAAGGTACATACCAATTTGCACTTTCATTGAAGTAAGCAAACGGTGATTGCAGGTGCATTGTTTAATTGCTTTCATACCGGCTAATTGGTCACATAACTGTCTGTCTGTTTGTCTGTCCGCCCGTCCATCCACCACAACCACCAGTGAAACGCATGGGCCGATGGTGGTCCGAAGTTATTCAAAATAAAACAGCTTAAAACGTGGGCCGATTTTGGCCCGATATAACATGCTAGCACGGGAAGTTATTCACAGCGGTGAGACGGTTCTTTTGAGCACCCAAAAGCTTAAGACCAAATAAGCAAACAAAATCAGACCACTGTCGAGCATCAGCCAAACGCATGGGCCGATGGTGGCTCGGTAATAGCATGCTTGCACAGGACGTTATTCACAACAAAACAGCTATATATGACTATTGAGCTCTACGAAATGTGGTGCTCAGAAATTTATGATAGGGATCTAACATCAGTTGGGCGTATTCATGATGCGATGATCCAGAGTGGGGGGCGGGGGGCAGGGGCTCCGGAGCCCCCTCCCCCTGAAAAATCATAAGAAATATATACTGATCAGGATCCCCTGAAAATTAAAAAGCTACTAAGCCAGCAATGTTGGGCCATCATTAGCACGCCAGCGAAACGCCATTTATGTTCTGCTAGATTATTCCAGTCCAGTCTTTGTAGCAAACAGTGTGGATCCGGATTAAACTGCTCTCCTAAGAGCAGTCTGATCCAGGTCCACAATGTTTGTCTGTACGGATAAAATTAGCAATTGACGTAAGCATAAGTTGCATTTTCCTTACATAACGACCCATATGTCGTCTACTAGTTCGTTATTGAAAGACGTCTTTGAAGCAATCAATATTGACCCAGATCGCATAGGAGCAGTCTGATCCTGGTCCCAAATGTTTGTCTGTACGGGGATATTGGCCATTGACGTAAGCATAAGTTGCATTTCCCTGACATAACGACCCATAAGCCGTCTTTGTAGCAAACAGTGTGGACCCATATCAAACTGCTATCCTAGGAGTAGCCTGAACCGGATTCGCAATGTTTGTCTTCCGTAAGACGTCTTTGTAGCAAGCAGTTTGGACCCAAATCTGACTGCTCTCCTATGAACAGTCTGATCAGGGTCCACGGCGAAATTAGCCGTTGGCGTAAGCATTAACATGTAGCAGATAACTCCAGCAGACGTAAATTTTAGATGCATTTCCGCGATTGAGTCGTTCAACCTATGTAGATCAATTTGTAACGTCTCTGTAACAAATAGAGTGGACCGAGATTAGACTGTTATCATAGGAGCAGTCTGATCTTGTTCATCACTGTCATTATTTTAGATGCATTTCCGCGATCGAGTCTTCAACCTTAGGATATCCATTTGTAACGTCTCTCTAGCAAACAGTGTGGGTCCAGATCAGACTGTTATCGTATGAGCAGTCTGATCTTGTTCAACACTGTTTGTATATATGCTAAAAAGTCATTTCCTTTTTGGACCATATCAGTTTTTTTAAAAAAAAAAAAGACAAAAAAAGACTCCGAGTCTTCTTATAAAGCTATGTCCGAATGTCAAAAGATACCACTGCCGTTGTCCCAGTAGTGAGTCTCCTTGAAAGCTATAGTTGAATAATGAATCTACACTACAGACTATGTAAGCTTATTTGACACTGCTCACTCATCTCACTAATCAGCTGCCAACAAATAGTTTAATTGGTTCCTTTAATTGAAGATGTGAAGATAATTGATTTGTTACAGGTGAGCTAAGTTACTTTACCATTATTATTTATATACCTTTTGTATAAGCTTAACTGTTTGAATAGTGTGACGCATGACAGTAAATACAGATTGGTTTCCCTTTGAGGATCAAAGATGGCGGACGAAGCAAAGTGAAACTTCAACAGGAGTTTTTGTTGGTAAAATAACTGTTACTACATATATACGTGCAGGTGCAGACCCGTATCCCTTGACTTGTCAGTAGTTGTTTCACAAACTACCGGACCCCGAGACAGTCCTCATAGGCGTGGCTCGGAGTCCGGTACCGGACTCCTAGAATCAGTGTCTAGGGGTCCGGTACCGGACCCGTAGCCCCGTAGTCTAGAGGTCCGGTACCGGACCCGGAGACAGTGCCTACAGCATATCACCGTCTTTCAAGCATTGCAAAATATTAATTCTGTATGACAGGAATTGATGGCAGCCGTAACATATCATATTTTTTTTTTAATAATTTACTCATTCTTTTTCCCCTTCATGTTCTCAATGTTCAAGTGCTAACTCTTCATGATTAAAATTTGTGCATATGTGTTCGTGTTTCAAAATAGACCAATTAACAGCTACTTTCAGTTTCAACATTTGAAAGATGGCAGAGTATGAATAAGTTCAACATCTAAAAGGGAAGAGAATGCAAAGTTTGTGGTCATTTCTCGTTGAAGACACAAGAAGTAGCTGAAAATGTGGCAGTGTGCCACAGAGAAGAACAGTGCATGTGGGGGTACAACCGGGGGTACAACCAAGTTGAACCAACTTCACAACTCACTTAGAGAGACTGTACTTCAAGAATAGTGTACTTTATAAGCAATAATTTTGATGGTTATGAAATCAGAACCAGCATCAAAATAACCAAAATATTGAGAAAAAGTGTATTAATTTTTATTTTGATAAACATACAAAAGTATTGTATCTGGTAGATGGATCGCTGTCAGGAATAATTTTCTGAATGTATTCTGGGTAATAATTTACACTAATGAATAATTGTTGTTTTTATAACTTAATTAAATTATTTCTAATAAACATGAAGTTGAAATATTTATAATAGATCATATAAATGTAATGGAATCCAAAATTCAAACAAAAGCTGTTAACTCTTTGCCTGCTAGGCTGCTAGAGATGAATTATGTTGCCTGCTGATAACCTTTGCAAACAGTTTGGACACAGATCAGGCCCAACAAAATGCCAGGCCTGATCTGGATTGAAGCTGTTTGATACTCTGATGATATTCCTGAAAGAATATTGTGAAAAAAAGAAAGGTTGAAAAATATCTGCAAACGACAAAAAATCATGAAAAATTACCAAGCATGAAAAGAGTCAAAGTAGCAACATACTTCACCCCCCCCCCCCTCCCAAAATAAGAATGTGTAATCAAAAAATAATTTTCTTAAATCTCAACCAAAACATAATAACGTTGTGGATACTCAAAAGAATTTTCTCAATGAGACCCTCTTTTGAGCAACCAAATCATATTTTTTAAACTGATGAGTAAGAAAATATTCACAATTTTACGCAAATTTTTTATGTTTATCTAGACCTATGATGGCATAGGGCCAGTTAAGCAAATTTTCCAGCATAAAATTGTCATTATTTACTTATTCATCAGTTTAAACATGTGTTTTTGGTGCTCAAAAGAACCGTCTCATTGAAACAGTTCTTTTGGGTACCCACAACATATGTTTTGGTTGAGAAATGAAAAAAAAAATTCAGTTACACACTCTTATCTGGGAGCCTGTAGTTGTTTCCCATTTCTTTTTGCAGGAATACAGTTTAAAGATTCAGAGGGGCTTATCTGCAGACCTATGCTGGCAGTTAAAGAAAAGATATTCTGATTTTGTTCAGCTAGATGCTGAACTTAATGTCTCAGGCATTGTGTTGCCATTACCACCCAAGAAATTGATAGGAAACTTTGACAGAGAGTTTGTAGCTGAAAGGCAACTTGGACTACAGGTATGATTGTTCCTATGTTGTATACGCTGCAGTTTATGGCATATAAAAACTGTTGTTGTTTTTTGTGCACATTCAATTTTCCCATTGTACATCGAAAAGTATACGTGTAGCAATTTTGAATTTTTCTATGAGATTTTGGTACTTTGGTCCTAATTCTTTGCCCCCTGGGAATTTTTTCATGTTTTTTTTTTTGTCGTCTGCTATTGTTTCTTTTTTCACAGGGCTTTTTTTCACCATTTTGGGACAATGACCCATACCCCTGGGATTGGGAATTTTAGCGCAAAAATGCCAAAAATTGGGAATTTTTTAGTGCTTTTAGCTGTATTGTCAAGTCATAAAATACATCATATCTTTATCTGAATTAGCTGTAGTGTTAAATTATATTCTCCATTGCATGATGTAATCATATGAGACTGTGCAATGTTGAATATTTGACAGTTTTAAGTCAACTTTTACCATGACAAAAATTAGGATTTTTCTTCATTTTTTTTCCGATTCAAAATTGGTAATTTTCCTCCAAAAATTGGGAAAAAAAGATACTTTTTGGCATTGGGAATATAACCCAATAATGGCTATAAAATTGGCCAAAAATAAGCCCTGTTTCAAAATCAACTTTTTCAAAAAATTCTTTAAGAAATACCATCTGAGTGTCAAACTGATTGGATCCAGATCAGGCCAGACTTTTTGTCGGTCCTGATCTGGGTCTAAACTATTTGCAAAAGTTATCAGCAGACGACACTAGGAGATAAAGAGTTAAATATTCATGTCTAGCTATCCAGTTGGGCTAGTGGTGAGCCTAGGCTGCATGCCAATGCAAATCTCATATATTGGCTTATTTCTGACCTGTTACCCTGAAAATAATTGTTCATTCCTGGGTGATTTTTCATGTCTTTGGTCGTCTGCTGTTTTTTTTGTTTTGTTTTTTGTTTTTCTAAAAATTCTTTCAGAAATACCATCAGAGTGTCAAACAGATTGGATCCAGATCAGGCCCAACATTTTGTGGTACCTGATCTGGGTCCAAATTGTTTTCAAAAGTTATCAGCAGACGACACTAGGAGATTCATGTCTAGCTATCCATTTGGGCTAGTGGCTAGGCTGCTTGCCAATGCAATAATTACCAAAACCTCATTAACAGGCTTATTTCTGACCTGTTACCATGTACAAATGTATACTAATTGTCCATTTAACTCTTTGCCTCCTGGGTAATTTTTCATGCTTTTTTGTCATTTGTTGATTTTTTTTTAAATTAACTTTTTTGAAGAATTCTTTCAGGAATACCATCTGAGTGTCAAACACTGATCTGGATCCAAACTGTTTGCAAATGTTATCAGCAGACGACACTAGGAGATAAAGAATTAAACATTTATGTCTAGCTATCCAGTTGGGCTAGTGGTAAGCCCAGGACGCTTCCCAATGCCATAATAACCAAATCTCATTAATTGGCGTATTTCTGACCTATTACCATGTATAATAATTGTTCACATAGCTCTTTGCCTCCTGGGTAATTTTTCATGCTTTTTTTGTCGTCTGCTGAATTTTTTCGAAGTCAACTTTTTCAAAAAAATCTTTCAGGAATACCATCAGAGTGTCAAACAGATTGGATCCAGATCAGGCCCGACATTTTGTTGGGCCTGATCTGGTTCCAAACTGTCTGCAAAAGTTATCAACAACATTAGGAGGCAAAGAGTTAATGAAGACTTGTTATTTGACAGTATGTCATGTACCAGTCAACATTTGTTTGATTTGATTCTTTACGTCCCATCAGTAACCTTTCAGTTAAACATGGACGGGTCTTCCTGGGTTGAACCAGCACTAAGCTAGGATAAATGTGTCTTGCTCAAGGACCACAACGCAGTGATGCAGGTGAGGCTCGAACCCACGACCCCTCGATCTCGAGTCAAGCACTCTACCACTGAGCCACTGCACTCCCGCCCAGTCAACATGACATCAGTTTCCATGAATTGTTTCAGAATTACCTCACAGCATTATTGAGTAAACCTGCTATCTACAACAGTTTACCAGTGAAGAGGTTCCTGGACCCAGAAAACTACAGTAGTAACTTCACAGGTACCGTATGTCTCTATGATAGTCTTAGATAAGACTTTAAATCTCACCTGGCCCCGAGGTTATAAAACTTTTTTCATGCTCAACTCAACTGAGCACGAAATTTTTCCTGCTCATAAATGTTAAAATGCCAACAATTGTTGGCATTTTAACATTTATTAGCAGGATAAATACACCAACTAGGAGTTTGACAGCAAGAAAAATCATTATTTTTCAGCATTTTAGCTTTAATTAGCAGTTGAAATTTCAAGCTCAGCTGAGTTGAGCACGAAAAAAGTTTTATAACCTCGAGGCCTGGGCTAAAGGCTCAAGTGAGGTATTAGTATGGCAATGGTCTGGCTTCTGTCCGTAGTCGTCTGTTCACATTTTCAAAGTATATATCTCTTCATTAAACTTGTTGCGAAAAAGAGATAAAATGCTGGACAAACCTCACATTTTATCTCTTTTCCTCAACTCGTTTAATAAATTGAGCACTTGTGTAAGACCCTCTATATAAAGCATAGACTTATCAGGGAAAAACTTAACAAGAAAAACTATAACATGTGTTAGATGTTAAAAACGGTGTTGTTAAGTTTTTGATATGTTCTTACGAGTAATAATTGATGAAGAATAATAATGAAGATTTTTTTACTATGAGATGTACATTTAAGATGACCACCTGAGCGGCTTTGAAATGTGCTCTGTCTTCTTAATCAATCAAACTGGCACAGATACATCATTCGGAAGACCTTAACACATCATTGGGGTAGCTTTTTGTTACCTTGACCTAATTTTCAAGGGCAACAGGATATTATAACTCTGTGAAAAAGCCTTGTCTGCACTCCGTCTTCTTAACCAATCGCTAGATTTTGACCAAACTGGCACAGATTCATCATTTGGAGGACCTCCACAAATGCTCAGATTAGGAAGAGCTTGATCTAAATTTGATGCAGTATATAAGTGAGATAAGTATATTTTAAAGAAAAAAAAAAGAGTGAAATGCCTTTTGCAAAGAGAACAAAAACAAAACTATTCACAATCTAACTACATGACCCTTCTTATCTAAATATTTGAACATGTATACCATTATTTGCAGAAGTGGCCCTACAGCATGTATCGATGGTTTTAAGGTCCGAGAAACAGTGGGATGTGGTAGAAGCTTTGCCAGATATGGGTAATTATCCTGTTAATTTTTTACCTGCTAGTATCTGCTGAAAACCTTATCAAACAGTTTGGATAAAAAAATAACAAAATGTCGGGCCTGTTCTGGAACCAAACTGTTTGGCACACTGATGGTGTTGCTGAAAGAATTGTTTTTAAAAAGTTGATTTTGAAAAAAAATCAGCAAAAAACATGATCTGGATTCAAACAGTTTGACACTCTGATGGTATTCCTGAAAGAATTTTTCAGAAAAGTTGATTTTGAAAAAATCATCAGACGACAAAAAAGCATCGTGGCCTCTACGATTTTGTTTAACTCCGCACAATGACAAATTTGAAAAAATGGTAAGCCCGTAGCCCGTAGACACATCGCAGTGACATTGTACGATCCCCGTACGGCCATGCACGGTGATAGTGAGGACAACGCAGGGTTTTAGATTCAATTTGTCATCTTGGCCCAAAAATGATCGTAGACTCTTGCGATAATCGTAAGGAGCCCCGCAAGATTGCCGCACGATGCCTTTGCAGGCCCCATAAAATCGTACGGACATCGGACGGTCATCTTGCAGTAACCCCAAGGCAAATGCACGATGATCGTGCGGTCGCCTTGCGACGTGTCAACAATTTCCCGGAGGCTTATCATTAGCTGTTTGTTTCATTTTAATATTTAATCAGGCGATGTCTCTAATACCACCGCTCAATTTGACTCAATATGGACACAGTTCAGTTTGCTGATGAAAGCAGTCTAATCATTGGCGGATCCAGAGGGGGCCATGTTTTTTTAGCAATACTGGGTTAGAAAATCTCAAAGCTACACACATGTACCAAGCCAGCATTACATGACGGGCCATCATCGGTCAGCCAGCGAAACGCCTTTTAAAATGACGTTTCGCAAGCAGGCCAAAAATGACCCCCGCTTTTAATGGCATTTGGATCCTCTCTCCCCCTTATCAATTAAAAAAAGTTGAATTGGATCCCCTCTGACATAACTTTCTGGATCCGCGCATGATAATCAGGGCCCATAGTGTATGCTTCCACGATAAAATTGTCTGAAGCGCAATTCAAAATATGCACCTAACGTGAAATGCATATGCATTTTCAGTATATAAAATGCTGGTTGGATAAGGGGTTTAATAAATTAGATAGGATTAATAAAAGTCCAGATATTTTTTTTTGTGATTTTTAACTCTAAGATTTGAATTTGAGTATTACTTCAAGGAATAAAATATATGGGTCTCGTAGTGAGAACATGTGACTAGTTCGAACATTGAAATTTGAATGAATGAATGTTCTACAAAATGTATTTTACTGAAAAGGAATGGCAAATGTGCTGACCAGGCCGGGTGGAAGAAAGCGCATTCTGGTCAGTACCTTTGTCGTTCGCATGCAACGACTTCAGTTTTGCTTTTGACAAAGATTTTATGTGTTGCTGGGCGTAGAGTGCCATTTGATTATTAAACTGTATAAAACAATAACAAGTGTTTAAGTCTATGCTGATACAATTAAGCATCTATATATTTTCAATTAAAGTGATACTTTTCGAATTATAAAAGTGTACTATAAAAAGGCGTTGCATTATTCTGGGATTTTAACTTTATAAAAACTGCAGAACTTAGAAATTGACATTAAAATATACACAAATGTATCACGCTGTTCCAACCTTGGGACCATGTTCAATTAAAAACACTAGCCTCTTTATAGCACGATTTGTGATCACATGACTTTGAAACATAGTTTAATTGGAATGCAAAAATGAACATGGATAACCGTTTAAATCCATGCATATAATTACATGACAATGGCACAGTCAGCGTACCAACTCCTTGCGACTTCCGCAAGGTCATCGTACGGGCATCGTACGATTTATATAGGGAGGTCGTGAAGATAACACGATAATTGTACATACTCGATGATTGTACGATAACCTTGCGGTTGTCGTACGATATCCGCAAGGTCTCTGTAAAGTTTTGTTCTAGTTTGCGCCGAAAGAAATCGTAAGGTGATCGTAAGCAATGTAAACACATACGTCGTAGCTTATAACCGCCTACGACGCCGAAAAAATCGTAGAGAAAATCGTAGACAAAAAAATCATACGACGACCGTGGCAAATGTAACCGAGGCATTAATGATTACATTTATAAAAACCGGACATTACGTCAATGACGTAACGACATAACACAGGCGTTACATGAATTGCTAAGTGATGTAGGTTTCAAGAGGACGCTATTTATGAACGGGGCCAGCAAAAGTCTAAAATAAATCGTATATCGTTGTTTAAATCATAACTGGAGTTGCTTTCTTTGGTTCATTCCATAATCGGGAATATCATGGATCCAACAACTTTTAGTGCACATAGGGCTAAAAGGGCTAAATTTTTGGCTGGAAGTTTATCTAGGCTCCTACTATGTGTATGTAAGCAGCAATGGCTCTGGCAAGACTGATAAGATGTGCAAGTTTGTCTGAGCCTGGGCTGCTTGCAGATGAGACAAGTACCAAAATCTCATGTGTTGGCTCATGTGTTTTTGTATTTTCAGGATGGCGAATCAGAAAGGCTTACATTTTAGTAAAACCAGTTGGTCAGTCCAAAGTTAGGCAGTTGTTAACATGGGTAAGCATTCAAAAGTAGGCTTGCATGCCTAGTTTTAAACCCAATCACAGTTTATAGCTATGGTTTCCTATTTAATTGCACGACGGTGGGTCAGGCCTCAGACTCTATGATGGCTCTGACGTAAAGCTTTAATCGGTGGGTTGGTGCCTGATGCTTATCTGTAGCTGGACCCACCATGGCTCAACTTGAGGTTTTCTTTAGCTCTGACTATCTGTGAGTCATGAGCCCTTTTCTTTGTTTTTTCATGGTGTGTTAATTTGATTAGAGTGTTTCTCCATGATGATACATTGCATTAGTTAGATGGCTTTCATGCGAGCTTAATTTCTTGTACTTCAACAACAACAGAATCCAGGCCGAAGATTTGGTACCAGTAAAATGCATTTAAGCTCCCCGGTGGCTTAGGCTGCTGTCCGTTCTAAGGCTGTGGTTCTGTTGTTGTTGACTTTTTTGTTTATTGTTACTCCCATTGTGGGAGTCCGTAATTGTTCTATGTTTTGTTGTACGTTACTTTATGTCCATTCTGGTGTTGCAATCATCTTGATGGGGAAGAGAGAGCTGGTTGCTTTGCTTAATTTGTCTTCCTTGTGTCTCGTGATGGTTGAGCGGCTCTTTCTCGCGGTGCCACAGAGTTGTCTGTTGTTTGTGATATTTCCTGATCATACTCACTTACTATTTTTGCACTTTAGTAAAACCAGTTTGTGAGTCTAAAGTTAGGCAGTTGTTAACATGGATAAAGATTTTAGTAAAACCAGTTGGTCAGTCTAAAGTTAGGCAGTTATTAAAATGGGTAAGGATTTTAGTAAAACCTGTTGGTCAATCTAAAGTTAGGCAGCTATTAACATGGGTATTGGGTTCAATAGTAGGCTTAGAACAATTGGCCATCTATATTACCACAAATACCCAGCTCTTATAAGTGCACATAAAGCTCTTTTCAACTTCTGATATTACCCAGGTTTGTGAGGCAATTTCATCATTGATAAGGATTCATGGTGTGGATGAAAACCACTTGATCAGAAGCCAGCTGCCCAACTAAAATCATAGCTCAGGAAAAAATATAGACCATCTTACATGAGTGCTGATGTTTTATTGAATTTATTAAACGAGTTGGGGAAAAGCGATAAAATGTGTTTGATAAATTCAATAATACAGGAGCATGAATGTTAGATTCTATTTATCACATGACATTAAAATTCTTTAATATCGTATTTTTGGCCTGAAATAGTCAAGATTTTGCCATCTTTTACACAAAATTATAATGGACGTCAGTACGTGGCATTACAAAATCTGTAAACCACCAGTGGGTGATATAAAAAAAATGCATCCAAAGTGTGACCTTGACTGTCAAATTTCAAAATTGCTCTATCATTATCTTTTTTACCTCATCCTAACTAGGGAACATCAAAATTTCAGAAACATATACTGGTTTAAGAATAAAATTTAGGACAATGCTTTTAATTTAATACTTTAATAATTTTTTAATAATTTTTTACAATTCTGTAAGCTATTTTTAGCTTGATTATTAACAACACAGGTGTGCAGAATTGAAAATATTTTCTCATGAACTGATGAAGTACTTATGTATACACATTTTCAAAGTAAAATTTAATCTTTCGCTCAAAATTTGCGCTTGTAATAAAATTTTATGTGAAAATACACCCCTGGATTTTCACTGTGTAGAGGAAAAGTTTTTCTTATTAAAATAATAAGCATGATTTTTTGTTGAAAATTGTTTTTAGATAACAAGTAGGGTATATGAAAAACATAGAACAAATTTCATTTGAATAAATAGGATATGAAACATATTAAACACAATAACATAAGTTGGTAATAGAATGTGTTACACTTGTGACAAAATCAGAAGAGGGAGTTTCTCCTTTGAATTTTTGATCTCTTATAGATTTTATATAGGATGAAGTCAATTGGCTTCATGGAAATTGATTAAAATGTATCAAAACATAAATCAATTCCCTTTTTTAGCACAAAACTTTAAAAAATGAACTATTCAGATTTGTTTATTAAGCATAGTAAGTAGTTATAAAATGTTAATGATCCGAAAACAGTTGACAGCACTCATTGTGGGATAATTTATCAATTGAATGATTTGAATGATACCATTTCTTGCAATTCTAAAGAATCTGTAACAAATTTAAGGCTTAAATAGAAAGAAATAATTGTGTTACACTTGTGACAAGCAAACAAGGGAACTAATTTTGTCACTTTTGTCTTTTCTTATCACTTATACTTTATAAAATCTATTACAGTATGTACAACTGAGCATCTTTTTTGGTTTTCTTCAATAAATTCCGGTAAATATTTTTTTAATTGTGAAAAAATACCTTTCCCTCCTTGTGAGTGCATAATTTTATTCTTTTGGTTACACCATTTTGTGTTTTCTTTGTATCGAAAGAGTGAATAACTACCCTAAAATACCGAAAAGTATCAAATTAATTGTTGAATAGATCATCCTTTGACCAAACACAAGAAAAAGTGAGATGAAGTCAATCCATAATATATGTTACACTTGTGACACAAATCACATTTTACAGTCTACCTGTCTAAATCAAGCTATAGTCAAGTTTTAGACTGTCTGATTTCTTCAGTGTTGAATTTAGCATGATTCCTATCCCAGAATGTAGCTCAAGGATGGCCAGCTTCATAAACGAACTAGTATATGGGCTTGAGGAAGTGTCATTCCTGCTGGACGGTAACTAGTATTGACTACACATTTGGTGAAGTTGTTGACTTCTTGCTGTGGTTAAATTATATTTATGGATTCCAGAACTATTAAAAAGACCAAAGAAGTAATATTTCATTTAAAATGTGCCATGTATATGCATTTATCACATATTCCTAAAATGTGTTACACTTGTGACATCAGTGAAAATCATGCCACGAAGTCAGCAGCTTATGGATTTCACCACAATTCCTCATAATGTTTTTTGGGGGCTCCCTTGACCAGAAAAACAGCAAAAAAGCTATGAAATGCAAAACAAATTGAAATGCTGATGATTGAAACCTTAAATGTTACACTTGTGACATATCTGGGTGGTTTTATTCAGTACTGGCTACATAAAATCATACTTGTTGTTTTATAGGCAAGTTGGTTCCTTTAGATAGCTAAAAGACTGCTAGTCATTAAAACAGCATTCCTTATGAATAAAGCTTTGTATATTTTACGAGGCAATTCACTTTACTCCAATAATATGGAATTCTGTATGATAAAAATTTGAAAGGGTGTGTTTATAAAAGGTTACAAATTTCCAATTTATCTGGTTTAAAAAGATGAATAGATTATTTTCTACAGCTTTTATGCTATATTTCAAATGCAATTCACCATTTGACTATACATTAATAGTGTTTAATACAATTTACAGTTGAATCGAAGGTAAGGGAAAAAATGTCACAAAAAAGTGTTACCCTTGTAACAATTTTGATGACATTTTTTCCATGTAATTTTTGAACGGAACATTCTAAAGCAATGAAACTTGGCATGATGCAAGAAAACCATTAATTACATATCTTAAAATTAATTTTAACAATAAATCTGCTTTAGATAGTCTATAAACATTGATTAAAGAAATGGATGCATTATTTTTGAAATCACCCCAGTGGTTTATCGATTTTATTGCATGGCATTATTCCACTCCCAGATGAGATGTCATGTGATAAAAGTTGTTTAAAGTATGTGGCCATATAGGGATCAAAATTCAAATATAAACTGTAGAGCTCATAAATATCAGATTATCAATCTGTCTTACTACTTACTAAATATGCTTCCCGGACCAACTTCCATAAAATGATATAATGCATTCAATATTTATCTACCGGGCCGCATAGCACAGTCGGTAACGTGTCTGGTTACAGAAGCGAAGCTGACTGCAGGTCCAGGGGTCGCGAGTTTGATCCCGGCCCAGTCCCATACTTTCGTGGAGATTGATCATGAAATAATTTCTACGGTCATTCTCCTCCCTTCCGCTGAATCATTCATGAAGGGTTGTTGTCAGTTACAAGCGAAAGTGCACGATTACTGGTTAACTGCTTTTTCAAGCTTGCCCAGGAAAAAAGTGTGGTTAGGTGAACTGACCGTCCCGCAATGACCATAGCTGTTGACTTGGGACGTAAAGCAACGAAACAAACAAACAAACAAACAATATTTATCTTATGGTTTTCATATTTTCAGTATCATACACAGGCAATATTTCTTATCCTGCCAACATTTCGTTTTGGTAAGGACAGTGGGGTAGGAATAACAGAAGGACAATACTTGTGATACCTCTATTTGTAAATTTGTATCTAGTACCATGTTTCATAATATTTATATTTCCTTGAAAATTATCATTTGTTCATTTAATGTTGTTCCTACGTATGTTTTTTGTAAATCATACTCTCCTATGTAGAGGAAATAAAGTCTATCTATCTATCTATCTGTCTGTCTGTCTGTCTGTCTGTCTGTCTGTCTGTCTGTCTGTCTGTCTGTCTGTCACCTTGGTTTATATCATTTTAGCCTAACCTTTAGAATCTTCATGTGCGGATCCAGAGGGGGGATAGGGGGTCCGGACCCCCCTGAAAAATTATAAAAAATATAGGGTTCTTTAGCAATATTGGTCGGGATCCCCCTGAAAAAATCACAAAGCTACCAAACCAGCATTCCATGTTGGGCCATCATTGACCCGCCACAGAAACGCCATTAAAATGGCGTATCACTGGCGGGCCTTTAATAGCCCACTTATAGTGGTATTTGGATCCTTCCTCCTTCTCATCAAACAAATAAAAAAAAGAAACATTGTCAAAGTTGGACCCCCTGGGCCCTTGACAAAACTTTCTGGATCCGCACATGGTCTATATGTTGTTTGTTTCAGTGTGAGTTTGGTCCTTATAGATATCTCCCAGACAAAGAGTTGACTGCTTTGATGAGAGTCTTACAAAATGTACAGGTATGTGACAAAATGTACAGGTATGTGACAAAATGTACAGGTATGTGATAAAATGTACAGGTATGTGAAAAAATGAACAGGTATGCGAAAGCACTGATAACAATCACATTTACCAAATATCATGATCCTCTTACAACATTTGTATACACATGATGTCAACTTTAAAATATTTTTGTTTCCCCTTACCCGACCCTGTTTTACCGGTTTAGGTCGGTCTGTCAAAAAAAATATTTTGACTTCTCAAATTCCATTCCCATTAAACTTAATTGTAAATAGTCCTACATAGGCAATAAAATTAAATACACAAACTATTTGCTAACTAAGAATCTTTTTATAAGATAACACTGTTTATATTTGACACTTATCTAAGCTTGCAATGAAATTTAAAGAAAAAATTCTTGATTGAAAATTGAAATAAATTTCGTTGGGTAGGGCCTTTTTTCAGGGCCAGTTGGGTAAGGGGAAACAAATACAAATTTAATTAAGGCCTGATACAGTGGACCATTGATAACTTAAATCATGATAACTCAAAATATCTGCTGCAGGGGCGGATCCAGGATTTTTAGGAAGGGGGTTCATATGTATAAATGTGTGGGGGTTTCGCTTTTTTGATTTTATATCATTTTTCTTAAACATCCCTTGAAAATGAAATAATAATGTCTCACTGAGACCAAATTAATTTTCATAGGTTATTAAAGAACGAGGAGCGGGAAGGGGGTTCAAGCGAACCTCCTGAACCCATTCTGGATCCGCCACTGTGCGTAAGTCAAATTTTGGGGTTAGATTTAATTCAAATCAGAAGGTGTATTTAACTCTTTGCATTCTAGTTCAATTTTGCATATATTTTCTTTGTCTGCAAGTGCTTGCTCAAATGGTTATAGCACTTATAAAGGGGATCTTGTCTCTGGTTAGTTCTAAAAAAACTTGAATCCTCTAATATTCTATTTGTTTACAATCTTCAGTAAAGGTGCAAATTGTCTGATTCAAAAATGGAAATTTTCTTAAACAAATGGTCCAGCTCATGAGATTTGTTGTTACATATTGCATTTCAACATTCATTATCATCTTCATAGGGGGGTAGAGGCCTAAGTTTTGGTCTGAGCCCTCATCTACATCCCCTCTTCATGTGTGCATGGCTAGACTGCATATTTGCTAGTGTTGTTTGATTATTGTACTTTTCATAATCGATCATCGAAAATAATTGGTCAGAAGGTTTCGATTGATGATCGATTATAATCATAAGTTATCAAATGTAAGGGAAACAAAGGTTCCATCCCAAAGAATGTCTATTCTTGTACTGCTTTATGAAAATATCAAGCCTCAGTTCCATGCTGTTTTATGGACAGTGCCTTACCACTACAGGTCCTGACAGCAATATAAATTGAACAGCCATTGACATTAAAACCCTTTATGCACTAATGAATTCTTCCTTCTGGTTTGAAACAATAAACTTGGGAAGGTCCATTGTATACATCAATGGGTCACAGGTTAATATTTCAAAATAAAATTGCATTTCTTTCTCTGAAGATTGTTTTTGTCTGAGCAAACAATGTAGACCCTGATGAAATGCCGCATTCTAAGGCATTTCATCTGGGTCTTCACTGTTTGTGACTATGTCACAACACACATTTAGGACAATGTGCAAAGGTTAAGGTGTGCACTTGCTATAATTACAGTTTATATCTTAAACCTTACATTTTCTTGTAGCAAATGGCAAATTTAGAATAGCTGCTTACAATAGAGTTAGGTGTGAATCTTTTCGATTATAATCGATTATTTCCAAACACAGTTGATTAGTAGAATTGAAACAAATTTTCGATTGATCATCAATAATCGATACAACACTAATATTTGCTCAGGTTTCTCTGATTCTTTGCTGCTGACATATGCGATAAGTAGCAAAATCTAATGAGCTGGCTAATTAGATCAATTTTCTCTGCTCATTTACAGTAAAACCTGTCTAAAACGGCCGCTCAAAAATAGACAAAACAAAGGTCTTAACGACATATGGTAGCTTAATGAAGGTCAACAGTATTGCAGAATGCTCTCTTGGAGCATTCTGCAATACTTTTGACCTGCATTAAGGGATAGTAGGTCTAGAAAGCCAATTTTTGGTCTTTTTTGAGTGGCCGCTTAAGACAAGTTTTCATTGTAACTCTGTGTTGTTTCTGTTTTTCAGCATCCTAATATTCCAACGTCAATTTTGTCAACAGCCAATGAAAGTGGAGGGATAGTAATTCGTCCAAGTTATGAAAAAGGAACTTTACGTGATTTAATTTGCAAGTGTAGACCGCGAGGACATTATCTTAAGAAATATGCCTCGCCCAGTAAAACTGTATCATTAGATTTACAATCAATTAAATTGTTTGGAAAACAAATATTAGGAACATTAAATCTCCTTCATGAGAAAGGAATACCATATGGTAAGTATTTTTTTACACAGTCATTTTCCTAGCTAGAATTTGTGATAGAAGATCAGCTCCAACTATCGGTGCATAACTTTTTCAGAATTGTATACCCTTGTGAAAAAAGTGTAGATTCAGATCAGCTGGCTTCTGATAAAACCAGCTGATCAGGATCAACACTTTTTCCATCCACACAATGGAAGTCACAGCACTGGATTGACTGGGAGCCAGAAGTTCATATAAGATAAACGAGCCATTGCATGAGATGTCCAACAATGTGGCATTTTGACAAGTGTAGACTCAGACGAGCCTGTGCAGGTTCCTTTTAAGCTTAGAAACTCCAAATGATGTTCAGTCAGTAGCTAAACAATCATAGAATACTCAAGCGACTAGCGAAGGCTCTGATCAGACTGCGGGTTTGCGCAGGCTGATCTGAGGCTTTGCTGGTCTCAAATGCCTTATTGTTAGAAATTTCATGCACTGGCTCATTAATATTCTAAAATTTTGAACACTAGTTTCCTGCCAAAAAGGCCTAGAAATAACGCTATGTTTTTGGTCCAAAGGAATGGACCATAATATAAAGGGACCATTTTACGAAAAAATTATAGGAAGATGACCATTTTATGGTCATTTTCCTTATAAGACCTTTGCTTAAAAGATCATGACTGTCTTATATCTAAATCTGTGTTATAATGAGGTGTGTTATAAAGGGAGTGTACTGTATATTGATGAATTTACACCACTAGATTGACTGGAAATCAGACTGGAAAAAACTCTTCCCTACTTGCACTTGCAAAGTAGATAATGGCTGAGGACAAAATTTAGGCATCTCGTCCGACTTGATAGCTGAGTATACATATTTAATCCATATAAGCCTAGCGTCTTTTTTGTGGGACATAGGCAAACAGTGCAAACCCAGATCAGACACTGCAGAGTGTAGCGTCTGATCAGGGTTTCCACTGTTTGCTTACAGAATGTTCTATTAAAGATTTGAATTAAAATTATAAATTCCACCCAACAACCCTTAAAACTGAAATGGACTGGTCTAATTGATAAGATTGGGAAATTTCATTTGGCTTAAATGAGTTAAAGAATGACTTCACAGGCCCCCAGATAAGAGTGTGTAACTGAAAATTATTTTCCTATTCCTCAACTAAAACATATGTTGTGGGTACTTAAAAGAACTGTCTCAATGAGACGGTTCTTTTGAGCACCCAAAACATATGTTTAAACTGATGGATAAGAAAATAATCACAATTTTATGCTGAAATGTTTTGCTTAACTGGCCCTTTGACTTCACATATTTGCAATAAGTATCAAAAGCTCTTGAGCTGGACTAAATGGGCCTCAACGCAACAAAACCAGCCTTCGGGGTTTCGGAAAAATTGATACTGAAACCAGTCTCCTCAGCTACAGAGACTAGCTAGAAAATTGAAATTCACCTGTAGCAAGTTAGATAAGATAATTTCCAAAAGGGGAACAACAAAGGTGCTGATCAGTCTGCGCAGATGCGCAGACTGGTCTGCGCCTTTGTTGTTCGCATACACCGAAGACAGGTTTTCTCGCGCCGAGACCCAAATGCTAAATAACTACACTCAGAATTCAATAATTTATAGTCCTGAGCACAGATGCACAAACATTTTGAGCGTAAAATTAGGGGATAACTGTATTCAAAATATTCATTTGGGGAGGTGCAGTCGGAAATATATATATTTTGGTGATGGGCGAGTGGAGCCGTAAAACATGATTTTAGACCGTATATCCAACAATATAGCTCCCCAAATGAAAATTGTGAATATGGTTATCCCCATTCTAATGCACATCTGCATTCTCGTCTCAAATTGGAGCATTGCAAGCGGCATAAAGTCGCATGTCATTCAACGAAATGTGACAGAATCAATGTCGTCAAACTATGTGCCACAGTATGTTGCAGGATACTGCAATATACTGTCGCAAATTTTTATGTTATCCAATCAGACGTCGAGTTACTAAAACAAGTGCATTAAAATTATGATTAATTTCTTATCATTAGTTTTAGTATGTGTTTTGAGTGTTCAAAAGAACTGTCACATTGAAGCAATTCTTTTGAGTATCCACAACATATTGTTTGATTGAGATATTAAGAACTTAATGTTTTATCACACATTCTTATCTGGAGACCTGGCCCCGAGGTTATAAAACTTTTTTCGTACTCAACTCAGCTGATCACAAAATTTATCCTGCTCATAAATGTTAAAATGCCATCAATAGTTGGCATTTTAACATTTATCAGCATGATAAATACAATGTCTGAGAGACTTGAAGCAAGAAACTTCTTCATTTGTCGGTATTTTAGTTTTTATGAGCAGTTAAATTTTCGTGCTCAGTTGAGTTGAGCATGAAAAACGTTTTATAACCTTGGGGCCTGGTCCTAAGGTTGCTTAGATAATTTCAGGAGGTCCCATACATGCTTTGTGAGTATGGGGCTCTATATTCCGTTTTAAAAGAAATCCAGTTGAATAGATCTTTACTGTTTCAGGTCATTTACATTCTGGCAATGTTGTTATAGAGGGCCAGACTTGTAAGCTTTTAGATATAGAAAACTGGTTGTTAGGTCTCCCGTCCTACCACAGGCAACATGTACTACAGTTTAAGAAAATACAGGTAAGGACTGTAATATGTATATTAAAATAAAACAGACATACAGTGAAGTCCCTTTATAAGGCTATGATTGAGGTCCATCAGAATGGACTGTGCTATAGTTTTTGTTTGTTTGTTTTGTTGCTTTACATCCCAAGTCAACAGCTATGGTCATGGCAGGAGGGTCAGTTCACCTAACCACACTTTTACCTGGGCAAGCTTGAACAAGCAGTTAACCAGTACTTTGTGCACTTACTTTCGCTTGTAACTGACAACAACTCTTCTTGAATGATTTAGGGGAAGGGAGGAGAATGACCGTAGAAATTATTTCATGATCAATCTCCACGAAAGTATGGGACCGGGCCAGGATCGAACTTGCGACCCCTGGATTAGCAGTCAGACACACATATGTAGCCAGACATCTTACCGACTGTTCTACGCAGCCCGGTACTGTGCTATAGTGAATCATGTTATAAAGGAGCAATTTTACAAAAGAATTATAGGAAAATGACCATGAAGGTTTCATTTTCCTACAATTCCTTTGTAAAATTCTGTCATTAAAAAAATATAAAAAAATTGAGAGCCACAACATGACCATGTTATATCCAAGCCCATGTTATAATGAGGTGTGCTATTAAGGGACTGCAATATATTCATACACCCCGCAAACTTTGTTTGTGGTGGGTATACTGTTTTCACGTTGTCCGTCCGTCTGTGCTTCCGCCCGTAACGTTTTGTTTCCTTAATATCTTGAAAAGACATAGCTGGATTTTCATCAAACCTTGCAAACATATTAATATATGCAAGACAAATACTTTAGACAAAAAAGTAAGGGCTAGGGGCCAATTCTATTAGAGTTATTTCCCTTTGTAGTTCTAAGTGGCTTTTAATATAGGGTTTTATGCTTATGCTATTATAGGCCATACACGAGCCGATCAACTCCTACCACAGCTTTTGATGGAGCAATTTGATACTTTGCCTTTACAATGTAGACATATTGAACATATGCATGAAGGAGTTTGGTTCAGAAAAAGTAATTTTTTACAAAATGACAGCAGTGAGAACTTAGACAATTTTTTCCTAATTAGGTTTTGGTATATGCATAGATGGTGCCTTCATGGGCCGATCAACTCCTACCACAGCTTTTAATGGAACAATTTGATACTTTGCCTATACAATGTAGACACATTGAACATATGCATGAAGGAGTTTGGTTCACAAAAAATAATTTTTGACAAAATGACAGCTGTGAGACCTTAGACAATTTTTCCCTGATAAGGCTTTTGTATATGCATAGATGGTGCCTTCATGGGCAGATCAACTCCTACCACAACTTTTGATGGAACAATTTGATACTTTTCCTATACAATTTAGACATATTGAACATATGCATGAAGGAGTTTGGTTCAGAAAAAATAAGTTTTGACAAAATGACAGCTGTGAGAACTTAGACAATTTTTCCCTAATAGGCCTTTTATATATGCATAGATGGTGCCCTCATGGGCTGATCAACTCCTACCACAGCTTTTGATGGAGCAATTTGATACTTTGCCTTTACAATGTAGACACATTGAACATATGCATGAAGGAGTTTAGTTCAGAAAAAATAATTTTTGACAAAATGACAGCAGTGAGAACTTAGACAATTTTTTCGTAATTAGGTTTTGGTATATGTATAGATGGTGCCTTCATGGGCCGATCAACTCCTACTACAGCTTTTGATGGAACAATTTGATACTTTGCCTATACAATGTAGACACATTGAACATATGCATGAAGGAGTTTGGTTCACAAAAAATAATTTTTGACAAAATGACAGCTGTGAGACCTTAGACAATTTTTCCCTGATAAGGCTTTTGTATATGCATAGATGGTGCTTTCATGGGCCAATCAACTCCTACCACAGCTTGTAATGGAGCAATTTGATACTTTGCCGATACAATATAGACACAGTGAACATATGCATGAAGGAGTCTTGATGAAAAAATTTTTTTTGACAAAATGACAGCTATGAGAAATTAGGCAATTATTCCCTTATATGGCTTTTGTATATGCATGGATAATGCCTTTATGGGCCGATCAACTCCTATCACAGCTTTTGATGGAGCAATTTGATACTTTGCCGATACAATGTAGACACATTGAACATATGCATGAAGGAAATTATAATTTTTATTTGCACAGATTCTACTGAAATCTTCTTTTCAAAACTAAGGTCTGCTGGTTTGAACTATAACTTGCCAAGTTTTTTCACTGACTCTTACTGTTTGGGGGGTATCTAATAAGCATTGCTTATCTAATAAGCATTGCTTATTGACTTTTTTCATTGTATTTGCTTTTGACTTTGTTTAAAGTACCAGAACCAGTTATTCGGGTTGGAAAAGATTGGGCTAACAAAAATAGCCCCAGAACAGCTACCGTATTTGTGTTACAAGGGTTTTCTTGTATCAATTGTTTACAGTAAATGTTCTAAAATTTGAACTTAAGATGCCTGCCAAAAAAGCATAGGCAAACAATACAGACTACAGACTGGTTAGTGTTTTCCCTGTTTGCTATTCTGTCCAGCATTTTGTGAAGTTCAGCCCTGAAAACCAGCATTTTAATTTGAAAATCAGCATTTTATTTGAATACAGAAATAGAAAAGTGTTCAAAATATTCAGAACATTTACCGTATTTGTGTAATGTTCATTTTTTAGACCACAGAGATGATGGATGTGTATTGTTTTGGCCATCTTTTGTACGAGATGACATTTGGCCGTGAACTAGAACAAGAGAGTTGTGATACCTTTCCTCCTGAGTGCCCAGCTCAACTACGTAAGCTTATAACTCTTTACAAAGTAATACTTACCAGTGTCATCTGCTAATAACTTTTGCAGTTTGGACCCAGATCAGGCCGGACAAAACGTCAGACTTGATATGGATTCAAACTGTTTGACACTCTGATGGTATTCCCAAAAGAATTTTTCAAAAAAGTTGATTTTGAAAAAAATTAGCAGGCAACCAAAAAGTATGAAAAATTACCCAGTAGGCAAAGATTTTAACAATGTAATATACCGGGCCGCGTAGCGCAGTCGTTAACATGTCTGGCAACAGATGTGAGTCTGACTGCAGATCCAGGGGTCGGGAGTTTGATCCCGACCCGGTCCCATGCTTTCGCGGAGATTATGAAATAATTTCTACGGTCAGTCTCCTCCCTTCCGCTGAATTATTCAAGAAGGATTGTTGTCAGTTACAAGCGAAAGTATGTATACGAAGTACTGGTTAACAGCTTGTTCAAGCTTGCCCAGGAAAAAAATAGTTAGGTGAACTGACCGTCCCCCCATAGCTGTTGACTTGGGACGTAAAGCAACAAAACAAACAAAAGCAAACAATAACAATGTAATATTTTCTAAACCCTTTGTAGTCCCTAAGTAGGTACTTCCTTAAACAGTAAAGACCCAGATGAAATGCAAAATAATGCGCCATTTCTTGAGGTTTGTGTAATGTAGCCATTTTACTCCTTAAGGAGTAGGTGTATGACAAATTAATTCGTTGTGATCGTAGGTAGCTTGATAGTGGAATGGTGACATTGTTTTCAACTACATGTATTGATAAATATTGCCGATCATGCTTTTTAATATCAATTGTTTTGATTTACTGAGGTGTTTAAAATGCAGTGATATAATGGCAAACATTGTCAACCCATATAA
Source organism: Loripinus fragilis (assembly GCA_964019695.1). Taxonomy (NCBI): domain Eukaryota; kingdom Metazoa; phylum Mollusca; class Bivalvia; order Lucinida; family Lucinidae; genus Loripinus; species Loripinus fragilis. The sequence goes on from OZ026520.1 coordinate 17,477,051, forward strand.
GACTGCTCCACTGGGCATAAATGCCTAAAATGAATGTCAAGCTCTACATAGAATTACAGCCTGACTTTGTTGAGAGTGAAAAGTTACTGTTAACTTTTTATATTTGTTGAATATTTGTATAAATCTCCAATGTTCAGTTGATTTATATATCTATTTGTCTCACAGGTTCTGTGTTGGAGTCTATTCTCACAACAGAAGCATGTAAAAATGGTCTACCAACTGTGGAGGGGTTGTTGATGCATCCGTAAGTACACAACAAATAATTTAAAAGCAGCTCTTCTGTAATCTCATTATATGCCTTCATTACATCTGAACTAAGAGTGAGGTTGGGGCGGTGAAACCCGTTTAAGCCCTCCAGTAAAATATTTTTACTGACCATTCGAAGGCGGTACTTCTTTTGTGGACCATTTGTGTTATTAATGTCTTGTGTTTGTCATGCTTTCCAGTCTGTTTATTGCTGCCTTGTGGTCACCTGCTTGGAAAGGGTTGACCTCTTGGCTCTCGTTTGTGATGTTTAATTGTGTTTTTGTCACTTTCCCATGTGGTATCCTGGGTCGGGTGTGTTTCTTGATTATATTGATTCCTGATCTTTGCCGCCTTTCTTACCTTCATTTTCATTGCTGATGCGTCTTAAAAGGGGAAATATATGTTTAAAATATCTCAGAAGCTCATGATTACCAGATCTCTGTTTACACTGAAGAGTAGTCTGATCAGGGTCTACAATGTTTGCTATTTTGCCAGAATATTTTTAGATGCTTCATCATGAAGCAAATTTGTGGGCAAAACTGAATTATTCAAATTTCATGTCCGATTAATTGGAGTTAGCCCATTTAACCATTTGGTACTTACAGGTTAACTGTAAAAAGAGGTGAGCCGCGATATGTGATTTCCAACAATGTGTCATTTTGACAAGTGTAGACTCAGACGAGCCTGTGCAGCCTCCTTTTAAGTTTAGAAACTCCAAATGATGTTCAGTCAGTAGCTTAACAGTCATAGAATATTTAAGCGACTAGCAAAGGCTCTGATCAGACTGCGCATATGCGCAGGCTGATCTGAGGCTTTGCTGGTCGCACATATCACATTGTTGGAAATCTCATGTTGCCACTTAGGTATGTTTTCATTTGTAATGAAGTGTATCCTTTTTCAGATTTTTCTCTGAGGTTGTGCTGCCATCAACAGACAAACCTGTGTTAAAAATACCAAGCAAACTAAAAGAAGCCTTGCGTCAAAGTAAGGAGGAATTTGAAAGACAACTTAAACAAGAACAAAAAGTGGTATGTCAGTCCAAATACAACGAATTCCGTCTTAAATTCAACAAAACGGAATTCTGTTTATTTTGGTTTCACCCTTGCTTCTAGCCTTATGTGACAGGATTATTTCTGTCTGGTCATATGTCCCTCTGTCAACAATTTACATTAAAGTTTGTTTCTCTGCAGCAATGATAGCTGTGAGTGTTGAACCTTTCATATTATCCCCCTTACTCATAACTCCGCTCAGTCTCATAACTCTGTTCACTTCCTTTCATTCATGTGCTTGATGTCATTGAACAAGGATTCTGGAAGTTTACATTCTACTTTAGTTGTCAAGACAGAAATATGTGGTTTTGAATAATCTTACCTGATAAATTATATGAACTACTAAATTTTCACCCATTAAAATGCAACATTGTATTTTTGACCATACAAGCTCTAAATATATACAAAAAAAAAAGATATCTTTTTGTTGGCGTCTGGTTCTGTCAACAAAGTCTCATGACCAAAAGTGAGATGTGCAGATCTACAGTTGATGTGACTGTAGGTGACTTTGGAATACCTTGGCTCTCAAGTGAATGGAGTTATGGATATTGATTACCTCAGTTGCACTTCCTGATGACCTATATATAACAGGCCAGTAAATAAACAGATCAAAATCATAAAGCTGAACATTTTCTGATTTTTGTTACTCATGAATTGATCTTATAGCTGTTTTTGTTTAGTTAAGTGCAGATGTGTGATTCACAGCTGTTAGCCAATTGAACTTTAAGGTGAACAGAGTTATGAGATTCATGGATAATTGTCCTCTGCATACTCTTCGAGCAAGCACTGTGATCCAGTGACCTCGAGCTACATTTTACATTCCAGTGACCTTGACATAAATCTACATGGTAAAGTACTTTTCTCAGTAGCAATGGTAGCTGCAAGTGTCAACCCTTGCATAGTTATTGTTCTGTGTTCTCTTTGAGCAGCCACTGTTACCCTGTGACCTTGATCTACATATTATGGACAAGTCACTTTGACATAAATCTCGCAGTAAAGTGTGTTTCTCTGCAGCCAGGGATAGCAGTTAAGGTTTATTCCCACATATGCCTTGGGAGGAGTTGTTATTTGAAGAATTTTAAAATGTGAAAAGCTAACGATGGATGGACTATCAGGGTTTTACACCAAGTCGAATGTTTGGGGGTCCTTGGGACTCAACTTTGAATGTATGGGGGTCCCATCATTGAAATTAGGGGTCCCATCTTTTTATATAAGCTTCGAATTTTGGAAGGTAGTACATCCTTCTGTGAAGGCTCAGTGTTGTCCCCAGGTCAGTAATTTTGAGGGCCATGTTTGGCCCCCTTCCGATTTTTGGGGGGCCATTTGAAATTTTTGAGAGCCACATATTACCATCAGTGAAACACAATCCTGTACGCTTTTTTTACAAAAGCTGAACTTGTCCCTATAATATGCAGGGACCAAGCTAGCCCTTAAATTTAGGGAGAAGAAGCGACTTCTCCCTCCAGTACAAATAGGGAGAAGTTTGAGAAAATAGGGAGAAGTGATAGATTGCTGCATCCAGAAGACAGGAAAAAACAGTCTCTTATCAGACTGTTCTCTAATTGAGATAAAACAAAACAAAAAAAACAGTCACTGATCAGACTGCTTCTTGCTTTCCATTCTGAGAAATTTGGTTGATAATTTGGAAACACTCATGATCTTGCTGTCATTGTATTCTATCTATCTGTCTACAAGTCTCCACTTATCTGAAGTCTCTGGTATCTTTGATCTTTTCTGCCTTTATCTTTGCCGTCTTGAGCCTTTCCAAGTGAAAATGTTACGTAATTTGGCATATACAAAAGAAAGAAAACTGTCAAGATAATTGCCCTTCACGCTTGAGTGGTCGGCTGAAGTGTCAGTGATAATTCACACTATGAAAAAATCAATACACAAAGTCAGTGATGAACAAATCAGAATACGTTTTCCATGCTTTTTAGCAGAGCGGACCTGAGAGAAAGCATGGTATATTATGACTTTTTTTCATGGCCGATGTTTGCACGGATGTTTCAATTCTCGTTTACCTACGAGGTCAGTACAGCAGTCTAAAACAAGAGCACCTGTCCTATTTATTTATAGATAGCCTGTAAATGGGAAAACCGAATCCTTACGAAATAACTTTGGAATTTGGGATTTTAATGAAAGGCACAACAAACACATCTGCGTCCCAGCGGACGCAGGTAAGGTGAATTGACGGGTCCTACTTCATGATTTATGCGTATAAGACGCAGGATATTGCATCCTGTAAAACCCTGGACTATGGCAAACAGGCTACACCCTAAACTGACCAGGAGCTTTGCTCCAAGTGAGCTAAAAATTAAATGAGTCAAGATCATGATATAATCAGGACATAGTGTACATGTTTTATGTGCTGTCAGTCAGACAAACCCATGGTTGCTTAGGTTACCAAATCTTGAATAATGCTGAGATCAAATTTAGATCCCACAATAAATAAAAAGTAGCCTTTAAATAAATAGAGGATCTTACATGACTGCTCATGTTTTATTGAATTTATTTCACGAGTTGGGGAAGTTACCAAATCTTGAATAATGCTGAGATCAAATCTAGATCCCACAATAAATAAAAATAGTCTTTAAATAAATAGAGGATCTTACATGACTGCTCATGTTTTATTGAATTTATTTCGCAAGTTGGGGAAAGCAATCAAATGCAAGGCTTGCCAAGCATTTTATCGCTTTTTCGCAACAAGTTTAATAAATTCAATAATACATAAGCACAAATGTTAGGTTCTATTTATCAAATGACATTAAAATTACTTAAAACACATTTTTGCATGAAAATGTCAAAATTTTGCCATCTTTTACGCAACGTTAAAATGGATGTCAATACGTTGTGCTACTTATCTGTAAACCACTAGTGGTTTATCGATTTTATTGCATGGCATTATATAACTCCTGGAGCAATTTCATGTGATAAAGGCATATTCAATATTCAAAATTCTTTGTTATTGATATACTAAAGGACTTTGAAAACGCATCACCCAGATTAAATCCTTTATTTCACAAACCGTGAGAATATCAGCGAGATAATTATTATTGCATATCATAGTCTGACCATCTTGTAGTGTGTCCTAGAAATTTCATGGTTGTAAATTTACTTAAAGGTATTGAAAAAGTATCCGTTTTAAGATAGGGGTGGTCGATTTTGAAGGACACAAATTCAGCTGCAATTTAACACGCGTTAGTTTTGATTCCTGACTCAACGAATTTGCGTCCTTTGCTTCTTTCACGATTGCACATTCATCATTGAAGGATTAGAAATGAATTGACAGTTTGGTATGCTCAAAATTACACCCCTATAAAATTACCGACATACCCCACCCACCCTGATTACTATAGTCTAGTAATAAAATTCAACGTCTTGGGCCTTTCAAAGCTTCTATTTCTGACGTCCGGTTTTATTGGGAGAGGCTAAGGGAAAACACAAATGACAGATTATTCATAAATTACGCTTGTATCACGTGTCTTTTGAATTGTGCAAGTGACGTTAACGTAAATTTTTAAGACGTTCTCGATCACACGACAGCAGATATCCAGCAACGATTTACATAATAATGTCTTCCCCACATGCTTGTCAGTGTATGTAATCAATATCAGTAATGAAAGCGTGCATAAAGGTAACTAATGGAGATGTTTCTAAAAAGGAGCTATAAATTTAAGTTCAAATTTGATGTTTATTTTCGAAATTTTGAAGTTATCAATTACTTTTAATTAGAAAAAGTCTATAAACTATTTTCGTAACATGGCATCATATATGCAACAATTTAAACATAAATATAATCAAAAAGCTTCATTTATTTGTGCAGAAAGGTGCTGGATGCTGTATGTACCCATGTGACGTCATCAGCAGCGTCGCGTGATAGTGCAGTCAAATTAATGACTGATTCATACCAATTCTGGGTTGCACATTAGAACCTGCGAGTAACTTTTCAATCGCATATACGGTTTGCAAGAAAAGTGCAAAAATATGGTGTTGCGTTTTCAAAGTCCTCTAGTATAGATGAGAAATTATTGAAACTTTCTGCTCAAAATATCAGCTTTGCTTTAGGTGTGCTAGGCTAATATTACTAACTGATTGAGTTAATTTATTTTCTTTGGCACAGATCTATAAAAAGAAGAGAGTTTCAAAAGCTAAACAGTACCATATGTCTGAAGATGAAAAGACAAAGCGAAGAAAGTCCAAAAAGGTAAGAAAAATGGCATATATGGCAACTGACATACACTGCTAAAAATATTTAAAGGAACACCTGATAATTTCCATAGGTGATAATGATAACCCCTGTCTAATAGACAAACCATACAACACACTAGACAATGAGGCAGAACTCAAAGTAAGTAAGGGTGCAAAGTTTCTTTTGCTATGTATCTTAAGAGAGCCAAAGAATTGGGTCAAAAAATTTTCTGCCTAAGTCCATGGGTCAAATTTTGTAATTTTTGATTTTCTTGAAAATGACAACTTTTTTCTGGAAAACTGGAAAATCTTAGGACGTTGTTCATAATGTAACGTAATGATTTCTGCTTCATTAATAGTGTTTGCAATGTACAGAAACAATGCTCTTTTAGTGATTGATTAAAAATACTCTTCAACAAATTTTGGTTTGAAAAAGGGGATTTCTAACAAAATTTCACTTTTGCATAAAGTTTTCCACGGAGATTTATGGGAAGGGACTACTTCATTCTTATCAACAAGCATCATCCTTGATGGGTCACCAAACAAATTACAAGACAAACATGTATCTTATATATCATAAAGGAATTTGTTTCATTTGGGATCTGATGGATAATGAAGGTAATCTTCTCAACTTCCATGCATTTATTCAGTCAACATCAATCAAAACAAATTTTCTACTGTATCAAGGAGTGATTGAATGCATCAAAAAGCTTATGAAGAAAAACAAACTGATCAATAAACTTGACAGAGATATAACTGGTTCAATATTTCCAAAAATATTTCAATTAATCCTTAAACAAAAGAAAGGCTCTCAAAACATCTATAAAATTTTGAATGAAAATAATGACGAACCAACAGGAAAAAAATAAATGGAACCGTTTATACAATATTGACGAAAAGTCATGGGAATATATATTTATGGCCCCTTCCAAAATAACAAAATGTACAAAGCTTAGATGGTTTCAAACCTGTATAAACCATAAAATTCTAGTCACAAATAAATTTCTTTACCAGATCAAAACAATAGATAGTCCAAATTGTTCTTTTTGTAGTACTAATGAAGAATCGTTTTAACATCTTTTTTGGAAGTGCTCTAAAACCCAACAATTCCTGAAAGAAGTAACAGAAAAATTTCAAGAAATGAACATATCGCTAATTTTGAATGAAAGAAATTTTATTCTAGGCATCCTTTCCCCAAACACTTCGAATACACTTCAATTTTTAATGCTTGTTGCAAAATATTACATCAATATGTACAGAGGAACACACAAACACTTGACATTTTTGGAATATAAGATAAATGTTCACTCACTATTTCAAGGTCTCAGGGGAATTGCAATAAAAAGAAATGAATTGCAAAAATTCTTAGAAGCTTGGGCACCATTTAAGAATTTATTAAATGCAAATTTAAAGCAACGTGTACATCAGCATATTTCAAAAATGACAATAGAAAATAAAGATATGTACAGATAAAATGTTTCTTAATAATAAAGATTTGATTAAGATAATACCCTACAAATATAATACAAAAAATAAACCCATCCAGGACTCTTGACATTAAGTGAATTAAACCGTACAGAAAAAGTCGACAAGAGAACAGGCGAACCCCGCATGACTGGTTATGCTTTCTCTTCAGAAGTCTTAACTTCTTTCATCTTCTTCCTATGCTTTTTTCTGTTTCCTAATAAAATATGTGAAAACTAGTTATGGTTACAAAATCATGTAACCCCTAAATAATACATAAACTGCTGTAGAATTAAGGTGAGTCGAGAGTTTTAAAGAATGAAAGAGAACTGTAAATAAATTATAAACACCCTGATATTTGCCTCTGGGCTATCAAGATAAATTGTAACAAGGGCTTATAAAATAAATGCTAAAAAAAAAAAAAAAAAAAAAAAAAAAAAAAAAAAAAAAAACGTATCTTTAATTACTAGCTTTCGCTAAGGGTCAGACTATGAGTGCATTTGCAGTTACTAGATAAATGGCAAAACATGTATTGTGTTCCTTTAAATACTTTGAGCAATTAAGTTAGTAAAACTGATGTTGTGGTTGGTTTTGTAAAGAATATATGGGCCTTGGTGCGAGAAAACCTGACTTTGTTGCATGCCAATACCAAAGGCCCAGACCAGACTGTATAATCTGCGCAGTCTCTGGTCTGCGCCTTTCTTATTCACTTTCTGAAAATTGGAAAAAGTTCACTTGCCAGACTTAACATTTCTATTTGCTGGCTAGTCTCAGTAGCTGAGCAGTCTGTATTAAGCCTCACTTGGTTGCTAACCCCAAATACAGGTTTTTTCATGTCGAGGCCTGTATAATATACAACCAACAGCATTAATTATAAGTGATATAGGTCAGCTGTTGAGATTTAGTGCTTATGGTATCTGCTTGCATCCATAAAATGAGGAAGTATATGGCTGGGAACAAACGTTAGGTTTCTAGCATAACAAGATAGCTGTATATGCATGGTTTAGCCTTTTTATACTTGTGACTCCTAGATTGGTACTTTGGCAAAGAGTGAAGACCCAGAGCTGCATTATGTTTGAGTTTTCAACATTATTCCTAAATTAAGAATATTAAGGCTGATTTTCCCTCAAAATACTGAATTAGGCAGATTTTAATAGCTCCTCTCAGTGATTCATTTACAATTTTGAGCTTATGGATCCTGGGACTCGCTGTTTCCAATAGCAATGAGTCCCCATTGCAAACTAATGAGTCCAAAACACTATTTTTAATGACAAGTCTGCCATCCTTTTGCATCCCGGGACTCGCTGGGACTCGCTAAAATAAAAACTTATGCGCAAAAGATGCAGGATGCGCAGGTAACAAAATCACTGTCCTCTGGTTTAATTTTAGCTTAGCTAAAGTCAATTGGACATTTGATTACAACCTGAAATTGTTTATGGCATGTAGGTTTACGATTTTTAAGATTTGGATTATTTAAGTTCAAGATTTTGGAGATTTTGAACTTCCATCCATCTGAACTATTTACCATTCCATCTTTACTTTTTCCACATGTCATATCGTTATAAAAATAGACTTGTGTCATTTTCAATAATGTTATGATAAAGAGTAAGGGTAAATTCAGCATAAGGTACAAGATAGCATGTCTGTACAGTGAAGTTTCAAATCAGTCTGGGTATCCACACAGTCTGACCAGAGTCTTAGATTTGCTCCTGAAGTGACCTTGTATCCTTGGCTACCTACGTGTATAGAGTTCCCATTGAAGCCTCAGATCAGCCTACACAGAAGTGCAGGCTGATCAGAGTCTTCGATGGGGGCACATGCCAACTTGTATATTTTGCTGGACACTGACTTATTTATTATTCAGAAAGCACTAGAAAATGGAGATGTCAACAAACGAGACTCAGGTGCTCAGAAGGATGACTCTACTGCATCTAGCTCTAAGACAGCTGAAACTCCCACAGCAGGTATAATAAACTTTTCTGCAAACTCACGTCGCTTTTTCTTTTTTTCACATAATAATTGTTCTCTAGGAACAAACTCTTTCCTTGTAGAAATGTGTAACTCTTCGCCTACTGGGAATTATTGCATGCTATTTTGTTGTCTGCTGATTTTTTTCTAAATCAACTTTTTGGAAAAATTCTTTCAGGAATACCATCAGAATGTCAAACCGTTTGAATCCAGATCAGGGCCGACAAAATTTTGTCGGCCCTGATCTGGTTACAAACTGTTTGCAAAGGCTATCAGCAGACGACACCAGCCTGTAAAGAGTTAACATGTCTTGCTCAGGTATAAACCCTCATAAGTCATCCTCAGCAGTCTTGGTTCCATTTCATTCTAAGCAGTCAGTAGGTACATAGTATACAGACTGTATTGAATAGACTTTTCCACAAGGATTTTCACTTCCATCTAATGAGATTGATGTAGAAGTTAGGGGCTTTAGTGGCAGAGACCATCCTATTTTATAACTAAATAAACAAATCACATATTTTGGGCGATTTTGAAGAAGGGGAACCCTTTTGAAGAAGGGGAACCCTTTTTATGACTAAGACAAATATTCATGAAAGATATGTGACTGGACAACAGTTCAACTTTTATTTATCCCCTCCCAGACCCCTTCCCATAAGTGTCATAATATGGGCCTCGCCGCGAGAAAACCTGTCTTCGGGGTTTTTAGACAAAGTGAGATTGAAACCAGCCTGCTAAGCTACAGAGACTAGCTAGAAAATTGAAATTTCTCTCGTAGCAAGTCTAGATATGATACTTTTCAATAAGGGAATGACAAAGGTGCTGATCAGACTGGACCAATGCGCAGGCTGGTCTGTGACTTTGTTGTTTGCAAACCTCTGAAGACAGGTTTTCTCGCGACGAGGCCCATATTATATCTTTATAAATCCAATTTGTACTGATTTTCACTAACAGGCCAAACACAGCTTTGTTTGTAGTATGACTATAATCATTCACTCATATTGCATTGTACAAAGTCTTAGATGAGACGATATCAATGTTACTATTTTCCATTTTTCTCCATGTAAACATATATAGGGAATAGTCTCATTGACAGTTCATTGAGATTTCGATACTTATTGCATATGCAAGAAGCAAACGCATAAACAAGCCTGTGCATCCGGACAGACTTGCCAGAGCCTTACCTACTGGCACCTACATATTAGGCATGCAGTGAAAGACCCAGGCCCGTATTTAGGCCTCTAGCCCCACTAGCTATGCATGCATGTTTAAAAGATGACTTTAAGCATCAAAATATAATGAACTGTCCCAAATATTTTCATGGCCAGCACATGAGATTTTACGATTTATCCCATAGACCAGCAGTGAAGGCTCATATAACCCAGCTCTGTCTCACCAGAGCCTTCACTTCTTTCACTCACAAAGTAAGGAAGGAGACAAAGGCAAAGGCCAATATTTAGACCTCTAGCACTACTAGAGTAGGATTTAACACATAATGATAAGTATCAAAATCTCATGATATGGCTAAAATATTTTCACGAGGAAATAAGGAAACTATTAACAGAATTATCTTATCTAGGACTGTGATTGTGGCTTAAGTTACATTTTTGCTTGTAACAGTGAATGTTGGTGCATAACCAGTATATGTATTATTACATTATTTCAAGTGATTTGAACAGTTCTGCAGGGCTCCAGATAAGAGTGTGTAATAAAGAATTCTTCATCAAAACATATGCTGTGTGCGCTCATCAAAACCATCTCAATGAGATGGTTGTATTGAGCACCCACAACTTATGTTTAAACAGATGGATAAGAAAATAATAACAATTTTACCCTCAAAATGTTTGCTTATCTGGAACTATGGATTTGCATAAAAAGGTACCTTATCATAATAAGCACAATATGTCTTAAATTTTGAATTTATTTTTTAATATGAAATGTGAAAATTACATAGAGTGAGTGCTCATGTGTAATTGATTTGAATAAACATGTTGAGGAAAAGAGATAAAATGTGAGGCTTCACCAACCATTTAATCACATTTATTCAACAAGTTTAATAAATTCAGAGCACAAATGTTAGATTCTCTTATTATTTGTCACTAAAACTATCTTGAGATCAGGTTTTGGGAGTGAAAACCTCAAGATTTGGCATTATATCACTCCTAGCTGGGATGTTATATGATATAATAACATGAGAACTTTTCTGAAAGCTATTGGCTACAATATAGAATGATTATATGTAAATTTAACATAGATGCAAATCAATTATCATGCAACTTCGGCTTTGGGCTTGTTCATCAGAGTCTGCACTGTTTGATAAGGCAAAACAATCTTCAGGGGAAGAAAAACAATTTAAATTTGAAATTCCAACCTGTGTATCCCCTTAGAAGATATTAGCCTCGACGCGAGAAAATCTGTCTTCAGGGTTTGCGAGCAACACAGGCACAGACCAGCCTGCCCATCCGCCCAGTCTGATCAGCACCTTGTTATTTGCTTATTGAAAAGTATCATGTCTAGACTTGCAAAGAGCAAAATTTCAATTTTCTTGCTAGTCTCTGAAGCTGAGCAGGCTGTTTTGAGCAGGCACTTTGTTGGTAACCCCGAAGACAGGTTTTCTCGCGTCGGGGGCGCATATTATGGACCATCTAAACCTTATTGTATCAAACTAAATGGGAGAATCTATCGATAGAGAAAGGGTTGAATTACCAGGAGCGGAGCCAGGATTCTGGAAAGGGGGTTCATATATATAAAGGTGTTGGATAATCTTATGTAATTTTTCTTAAATGTCCCATGAAAATGAAATAATTTGGTCTCACTGAGACCAAATTATTTCATTTCCATAGGATGTTTAAAAACGGAGGGTGGGGAGGGGGATTCAAGCGAACCCCAAGAACCCCCTTTGGATCTGCCACTGATTACCTTTATTGTCATTTAATGAAAACAAAATCTGACTTTCAGAAAATCTCATGTACTTTCAATTCTCACATTCCATATTTAAAAAATATGATTTGATTACATTTCAACTTAATGTGCTGAATTCAATCTTAAAGTACCTTATTTGCATAATCCAACTAATTTTATGTGCAGCTCATTTTATGCATATCTTTCTTCATAGACAAGAAGGAGACCACAAAAGCTTCCTGAAACAAGGGTAACTCTACTCTTAGTCACGTGGTGTATGGTCAATATATAGTCACTCTCTTTCTTTTGCCAGATGGACAAATCAAGAAATTTTCATCAGGCATCAGCTATTATAATTTTCATCAGGCATCAGCTATTATAATTTTCATCAGGCATCAGCTATTATCGTTGCAACATACCTTATTTACCATAGCAATTAGAGTTCAGATCACAACTGCATCAGGCAACATATTTATAACATTTTTTTTTCTTTTGTGGGAAACTAGCTTGCTAGCAGACAATTCACATAAAATATCAAGTCTCTTTGGTTTGCCAATGAAGCAGTAGAGTTTGAAAATGTCGTCTGCTGCAATTTAAAGGTTTAAAGTATTTGGACAGATGGCACTTAAGAGACAGTATAGATCCAGGGTCAGATAGCCCTTGCTGGCAGCGACTTTTGTCGTCTGCAGATAACGTTTGCAAATAGTTTGGAGCCAGATCAGGACTGTCAGTATAGTGTTCTTGAAAGAGTTTTTTGAAAAGGTTGATTTCAAAAAAAGTCAGCAGATGACAACAAAAGCATGAAAAATTAGCCAGCATGCAAGGATTAAAGAACATTCTGATCAGGGTGTTCTCAATTTGACATTCTTTGACATATTATGCTCCATATTGGCTGTGAAATAGAAGGGACATAGCCAGGTGGATCATTCATGTGAAACCAACCAAGGCCAGAGGTTATAATACTTTTTTTTCATACTCAACTCGTCACATAATCATGAAATTTTGTTCTAGTCAAAAATTTTAAAATGCCAACAATTGTTACTATTTTAATGTTTATAAAACTTCATCATAAAAAACAGTTGATCATGAAAACAGGCCCCGAGGTTATAAAACTGTTTTCATGCTCAACTCAACTGAGTACGAAATTTCAACTGCTCATAAAAATTAGAATACTTACAAATGAAGATGTTTCTTGCTGAAAGTCTCTCAGATATTGTATTTATCATGCTAATAATCATGCTAATATGAGCAGGATAAATTGTTGGCATTTTAACATTTATGAGCATGATAAATACCATGCTCAGCTGAGTTGAGCATGGAAAAAGTTTAATAACCTCAGGAGCCAGGGTATTTCCCAATCTGCCAGGCTTTAAAAAGGAAGTTGACTTTGAAAATGTCCCAATGGTGCTGGGCTTTCGACCAGGGTTTGCATCGACATGTCAACTATCCAGCTATTAGCGCGCCTCCTAGGGACTGTGGTTACAAATGATTGGTGAATTATTTCTTGATTTGCTCAACTGAATGGTCACGGTAACTGTTGCTTAACTCTCAGTGGTCTCTTTGTCTATGTTTATTCATTAATAAATGTGTTGTGTTTGGCTATTAGTTAACATATGTGTACATGTACTTAGAGGTAAAAAAAGTTTACGGGTAACAATTAAAAGAATAGACCAAAAATAATTATGTGTGTTTTCTATTGCATGGAAAAATAAAATAGGGTTGGTAGGTCAAAACTTGTTTATGCGATAAGTTGTTACACTGGAATGAATGGGAAACATTATGGCTGAAAAGGGAATTTCCCAGGAAATCCCAAATAATACTTAAAAAACATAAGGGTTGGCAGCAAAAATAGGGATGGTGGGGCAATATGTAACACATATACTTATTTTGCCTTAGCTCACTTGAGCAGGAACTGCTCAAAGTTAGCTATTGTTAATGTCCATCAACCCGATATTATCTGGATCGAGGTTATAAATAGCGGATATTACATGAGTGATCGTTTCATACTAAATTTATTAAACCAGCTTTCAGCTAGTTCATTAAATTAAATATGAAATGATAAGGAGAAAAGGAATCTGTTTATCATATGATCTTTTGAATGTGATTTTATTGCCTTCAATGCTTGTTTGTTTTAATGAAAATTTACATTGTTGCCACAGACGTCTTCATGACGTTCCTTGTAGCCACCGAAAGTGCTATGTATCATGTGTTCATAACATTATTTTTGACATGATGTTATCCACTGAATAACAGTAACATCATATGATAAAAAAAATCATGCTTGACTTACTTAAGCATGAAATTTTATAAATATCAAAATACTAACAAGAGGCAATTTTCTTGACCAGATCAGCAGACAATCTTATTTGTTCTGGTAATAAATTTTACTAGGGTCTACACTGTTTTTTTATTATAACCCGAAACCAGAAAACCAGAAGGAAGAATCCATTAGTATACAAAGGGAGCTCTGGATATAACAAGGTTTTGTCTCTAAAATTTGTTCATGTGAGATGACTCAAATTGGAAGCAATGGACAATACTGTCTTGTTCTGATATATAACTCTATCAAAATATCTCATGAAATTGCCTCCTAATTCAAGGGAGGTAACTCAAAAAGAGCCTAACATACATTAACACTTTACCTGCCAAACCCAACTGTAGTCGAATTTACCGTTCACTGCCAAATGCGACTACAGTCGAAATGTAAAGGCACAGTTGATAGCTGCCTGTTATTAACCGTTATAAGGGACGCAACTCTTTGTTCTTTATTTCAAAATATTCAGGGTACGTAATTATATTGTATATGGAGGTCTAAGTAATTTTCTGTACAAAGACAGACTTTACAAACATTTTGCAAAGTCATTATATTTTGCGGAAATAAAAAAATATCGAAAACATGTCCGTTGGGATGACACACAGGACGCATTAAGCCCTTCAACTGCTATATTTTGATTTATTTCTGATGAAACGATATATTAGAGTAAATCCTGATGTTTGATACTTGATGTAGATGGATGTTTAATCTATTTTTGCATAAAATAGTTGTTTATAGGCATTCTTCATATTTTCAATATGGCTTCCAAAATGGCCACCAAAGGTCATGTGACTATCTTTTTTATTATTGGTTCCAATAAAAGTTTTATATATTAGCAACATTCTGTGAAAGTTTCACAGTGATCGGTTTAATGGTTCTGGAGCTACTCTGTGTTGAACCCATATACCCTCAATATTCAAGAGTCCTTGAAACATGCGTGGCACTGGGGTATTGGTTTTTTGAGGTGCTTGGCAGCGAAAGTGTTAAAGAGAATCAAAGTTATGACGAGTTAACCTGTCTGTGGAGTTTTAGACTAGATAATACTCAAACCAGCAGCTCAGTTACAGAGACTAGCTAGAGTATTGGAATTTGCATGTAGCAAGTTAAGCTATACAGTTAACCCTGTCTTAAGCAGCCACTCAAAAGAAGACCAAAACTGGTTTTCAAGACCAATTATCGCTTAATGCAAGCCAAAAGTATTGCAGAATGCTCCCTGAGCATTCTGCAGGGAGCATTCTGAAATACTTTCGACCTGCATTAATCAAGCTATCATCTGTCTTTAAGACCTTTGTTTTGTCTATTTTTAAGTGGCCACTTAAAACAGGTTTAACTGTTATACTTTAAAGAGAGTGAATAACAGAGGCCGTGATCAGACTGTGGAAGTGCAGGCTGGTCTGCCCCATTGTTGTTCACATGCGATGAAATCAGGTTTTCTCATGACATGGGCCAGTTCTGTAGGCAACAACTAATTATTAGCTCACCAGAGCGGAAGGCTCAGGGTGAGCTTATAGAATGGGACTCGAGCCGGCGTCCGTTCATGCGTCCACACTTTCAAACATGAATATCTCTGAGACCAGCTGGCCGATCTTATCAAATTTCATCTGGAGCATCATTGGGGTGGGGGATTGGCTGCATAAGGTTTTAGGCCTGATGGGATCAGAACTCTGGTTTCCATGGCAACAGATAGCTCCCATAGGGTTATAATGGGGAAAACCTTGTGACCACTTTAGCTCCTTCATTTTTGATTTGTTCTTCTTTATTCTTGCAGGTAACAAGGACAACTATAAAATCTCGAATGGGTTCGAAATTTGGCAGGATCGGATCAGGGACTTATGAGTTAGCTGCCCTTGAGCGTCTGGAAAAATCCCCATAGACTTATAATGGGAGAAATGTTGTGACCACTCTAGTACCTTCATTTTTGGATGGATCTTCTTCATTCTTGCAGATAACAAGACCAACCATAAAAACTTGGATGGGTTTGAATTTCGGCAAGATTCCATCACTGACTTCAGAGTTAGCTGCCCTTGAGTGTCAGAAAAATCAATGAATTATGTTGTGACCACTCTAGCTACCTCATTTTTGATTGGATCTTCTTCATTCTTGCAAGCAACAAGTAAACCTATAATATCTCGGATGGGTTTGAAATTCAGCAGGATCCAATTAGGGATTTATTAGTTACCTGCCCTTGAGCGTTTGGAAAAATCCCCATAGACTTATAATGGGAGAAATATTGTGACCACTCTAGTCCTTTCAATTTTGAATGGATCTTCTTCATTCTTGCATACAATGAGGACAACTAGTAAAGCTTGGATGAGTTTCAATTGCGGCAAGATTCCATCACTGACTTTGGAGTTAGCTGCCCTTGAGCATCAGAAAAATTAATGAATAATATTGTGACCACTCTAGCTCATTCATTTTTGATTTGAACTTTTTCATTCTTGCAGACAACAAGGAAACCCATAATATCTCGAATGGGTTTGAAATTCAGCAGGATCCGACCGGGGACTTATGAGTTACCTGCCCTTGAGCATTTGGAAAAATCCCCATAAACTTATAATGGCAGAAATGTTGTGACTGCTCTAGTTATACCCCCGGTACGAAGTATATAGGGGGTATATAGTTTTTGCCTTTTCTGTAATTATGTTTGTTTGTCTGTCTGTCTGTTTGTCTGTAAACTTTTTTTTTCCGTCAAAGATTTCTCAGCAACTACTTGGGTTAGGATTCTGAAATTTGGTACAAAGCTTGAGAGTGATGAGTTGTATTGTGTAACAAATAAACAGCCACATTTTGCTTATCAGTCCCTTTATTTGTTCATTTTTTTTCTCTCCAATGGAAATTTCTGTCACAGATTTCTCAGCTCCTATTGGAGCCAGTGTTTTCAAATTTTGTGTACACCTTCAGGAAGGGAAAGTGTACTGTGTAAATGGGAATTAAGATGCTAATCCTCATTTTGCCTTCTTTTTTCAATTTTTCATTTTTTCCTTCTTTCACTCTTATGTAATACATATGGACATTTTTTTCTGTCAAAGATTTCTCAGCAACTACTTGAGTTAGGATTCTGAAATTTGATTTAAAGCTTGATAGTGATTAGTTGTATTGTGTAATAAAAGAACAGCCTTCTATTGCTTATCAGTCCCTTTATTTAATCATTTTTCTTTCTCTCCAAGGTAAATTTCCGTCACAGATTTCTAGGTTCCTATTAGAACCAGTGTTTTCAAATTTTGTGTACACCTTCAGGTAGGATTAGTGTATTGTGTAAATAAAAATAAAGATGCTAAAGCTCATTTAGCCTTCTTTTTCAATTTTTCCTTCTGTTACTCCTATATATAACACATATGGACGTTTTTTGTCAGAGTTTTCTCAGCAACTACTTGATTTAGGATTATGAAATTTTGTGTACCCTTTCAGGTAGGCAAAGTGTATTGTGTAAATGAAAATTAAAGTGCTAACCCTCGTTTTGCCTTCTATTTTCAAATTTTTAATTTTTCCTTCTATCACTCTTATATAAGACATATGGACATTTTTCATCAAAGTTTCCTCAGTTAGGATTATGAAATCTTTGACAATTTTGTCTTTTCTCTGAAAGAGTTAAAATCTCTGATGGCTACCACCGGGGGTATGTGAGCTTTGCTCACTTCTTGCTATATTTCTTTCAGTTTTATATGGATCTTCCTCATTCTTGCATACAATAAGAACAACTAATAAAGCTTGGATGAGTTTGAATTTCGTCAAGATCCCATCACACATTTTGGAGTAAGCTCCCCTTGAGCATCTTAAAAATTAATGAATAATGTTGTGACCACTCTAGCTCATTCATTTTTGATTGGGTCTTCTTCATTCTTGCAGGCAACAAGTAAACCCATAATATCTCGGATGGGTTCTAAATTCAGCAGGATCCGACCAGGGGCTTATGAGTAACCTGCCCTTGAGCGTTTGGAAAAATCCCTAAGACTTATAATGGGAGAAATATTGCAACCACTCTAGTGCTTTCAATTTTGAACGGATCTTCTTCATTCTTGCATACAATAAGGACATCTTTTAAAGCTTGGATGAGTTTGAATTTTGTCAAGATCCCATTACATATTTATATTTTGGAGTAAGCTCCCCTTGAGCATCTTAAAAATTAATGAATAATGTTGTGACCACTCTAGCTCCTTCATTTTTGATTGGATCTTCTTCATTCTTGCAGGTAACAAGGACAACCATAAAAGCTTGGATGAGCTTTATTTAAAGTAGAACCAACTTTAGACTGTGGAGTTAACTTCCCTTGAGCATCATAAAAAATCTGCATAGACTTACAATGGGAGATCTGTTGTGACCACTCGAGCACCTTCATTTTTGAATGGATCTCCCTCATTTGTAGGTAACAAGGACTTCCATAAAAGTTTGAATGAGTTTGATTTCCACCACACCTATCCACCAGCTACAGAGTTAGCTGCCCTTGAGCATCTAAAATATAACTATACAATGTTGTTTACCACTCTAGCACCTTTATTTTTCATTTGATTTTCTTCATCCCTGTAGATTACCAGGACATACATAAAAATATGGATGAGTTTGAATTTTGGTCAGATCCCATAACTGACTATGGAGTTAGCTGCCCTTGAGTATCTGAAAACTACACTTTCACCAGGTTTCCAATGCAATTTTATTCTGATCTTTTTAATACTTGCAGATAACTAGAACCAGCATAATATCTTATGTTTTTGAAGTAATTCCTGGTCACTGTTTCAAGTTCAGAGTTATCTGCCTTTGAGCATCGTAAATTCTGGTATCTCCAAACATTATGCTGGCTCCATGGTGAGCGATCGTTGCCCATTGGGCTACTTGTTTACCATTAGGTCTGGGGATTTACCAATTCCTCTGATGTCTATTTCATTCTGAATGCTCTAAAATAGGCTTGGTGCAGGGTCCTGCCTGAGACTGTTGCCTGTCCTTCTTCCACACTTACAAACACATGTTTCCTAAACCAGCAGGCCAATCTTGTGATCAGTTTGTATATGTAGCATTGTTAGGATGGGGGATAATCCAGATTACCTGCATTAAGTTTAGGATAGATCAGATCAAACTCTGGTTACCATGGAAAAAAAGGTCCCATAGACTTAGTGTAATGGGGATAATGTTGTCACGGGCTTACCCCCTCCAGATTTATTCAGAATTTCTTCCAACTTGAAGGTTTCTAGGACAGGCATAACATATCAACCAAATAAGATAAAAAATGTTAAACAAATAGAAAGTGCTGATATTTGTGATACCCCATCGACTGACCGCATTCTGTTTTGATGTTTGAACAAGACAGTTTAACCCATAAAGCTCCACCTATAACTCGCAGCAGACGACAATTTCAAATTTTACTGCTTTTTCAAAAATAACAAATAAGGTTTGATGTTTCATGAGAATCGTCAAAAATTGGGAAAGATAATTTTGTTGCAAAATTTGCAGTCTACTGCAGTTGTGATTGACGCTTTTTAAAAGGGTTTACCTCCAAATAAAAGTGGAATATTTTATGTATGGACATTACCTATACTGAACTTAAAAAGAAATGTTTCATGAAAATGTCTCTACTTTACAAACATCTGCAACTTCCTTGTTTTTCAATAAATTTTTGGTCCAGTTTGCAGAAAATGCATGGCTTAATGGGGGCTCAATTTTGAACTGCACATCCACATGGTGGCATTACATCAAACTTCAAGATGGTCCCCTGTCAAATCTATTCAAAGAATTATATTCCATGCAGAATTCTGGTTGCCATGGCAACCAAAATGAAAAACTTTAAAAATTCTTCATGTTGATGACAACTGGCCTGGTTCAAAAATACATGTAATTTGGTACAAGTGGTCCTTGTGTCATGGCTGCTAATGTCCTAAGGGTATAATAATAAAATAGTTATGTAAATCAAATCCCTAATCTGAACCTTTGACTTCAAATTCAAATGAGCCACGACATGCGATTTCAAACAATGTGTCATTTTGACAATTGTAGACTCAGACTAGCCTGTGCAGCCTTCTTTTAAGCTTATATAGAAACTCAAAATGATATTCAGTCAGTATTAACACTCATAGAATATTCAAGCGTCCAGCAAAGGCTCTGATCAGACTACCTGTATGCGCAGGCTGATCTGAGGCTTTGCTGATCACACATACCACATTGTTAATAAGTGAAGGTCTACATTACTATTTAAGATGACACTTAAGTATGAGCAAAAGTTTGACTTCAGTGTAAACATAGGTCACTGTGGCCTAAATTACATGGTTCAGTTAATTTTTTATGCCCTGTTAGGGTCAGGAGACATATAGTTTTTCCCCGGTGCTTCCATCTGTCTGTCTGTCTGTTTTCACAAAAAGATTCTTGTTTGGTATTTTCTATATTAGAAGAAGTAACCAACAAGCAAAAAAGTACACAACAAGTACCCATTCAACTTACAGATTAAGATTAAATATATTTCATGGTCTAATGAATTTGCTTGATATTCCAATGGATATCTTTTAAAATGGGTGTACTTTATCATTGTGACTCAAAGATAAATCTTGTAAAATATTTTGTATGTGGTTTTGACACTATTGAGATTCAGGTTAGGGATCAATGCCCTCGAGCTCTGCACTCTTTACTTTTAAAAGACTGTGTTTAGATACCAGTAATGAGAAAATAATGTGTTGCTTTTCATATAAATCATGTGAAAGTTAACTCAAAATTCTTTGCTATAGTGGCGACTTTTGTTATTTGCTGATAACCTTTGCAACAGTTTGGACCCTGGGGTGGGATGATGACAGGACACCCACAAACTGTTCGTCCTGGTCGTGATCCAATCACTTTGACAATCTGATAGTGTTCCTAAAATATTTTAGGCGACAAAAAAAGCGTGAAAAATTACCCAACATGCAAAGAGTTAAAGATGATTATAGATTTATTTTGTGTATTGAACCATTAATGCACTTGTAATTTATTGAAATACATCTTGGTGAAACAAAATAATAGGTGGCAGCTCACATGTCAAAATGGGACTGCAATGTAGAGGACTGTACTGTACAACCTGTTTAAAAAAGACCGAAAATTGATTTTCAAGACCAATTATTGCAAGCATTGCAGAATGCTCCAAGGGGAGCATTCTGCAATACTTTTGACCTTCATTAAGCTACCATTTGTCATTAAGAACTTTGTTTTGTTTATTTTTGAGTGGTCGTTTTTCACATTAGTTTTACTGTAATGTGAAGTCTGTTTATGCCAATATGAAGTATTCAATATTTGTCGTGCATGGCTTTGCTTAGATTTTATTTTAAAACTTTGTGTATTTTAAACATGTAAGTGGGTCTTTTGGCAAACCGTGAAGCTACAGCCCTTAGGGTCTACACTGTTTGCATTAAGATATAAGCAATCTTTAGGGACAGAACTATTAAAGTCAAAATTTGGAAAAACTTATGAGTTTTTCTGGACCCCATGATATGTACAATGACCCGTCCCAAGTTTAATGCATCAATCCAGAAGGATGAATGCATCACAAAATATAAACAAAGGGTTAATGCACTAGTCATTTGTAACCACTGCCCTCCAAACATCAGAGAATGATGGGTACAATAATTTGTTCATAATTTACGCTCTGCTAAAAGCTTTGCACTGTGAGGACCATTCAGTGTTGAATGCACTGCTCACTCTTTACAATCATAAATTATTTGGGGGTAAATACGCGCGTAATATATCACAAGTCCAACACTTATCCCATTGCCTTCTCATTATCCCTGCTAGAACCTGGTTATCCATTGGTGGATTCAGAGGGGGGAGGGGGCAGGGGGGATGGACCCCCTGAAAAATCATAAGTGGCTATAGGTTTTCTTAAAAATACTGGTACTGACCGCCCTCGAGAAGCAATCGGACCCCTTGGAAGGGGTCCAATTGCGTCTTGAGGGTCCTCAGGTTCGTACGGCCCTCTGTCTGTGAAATACTTTGGTGACTGACCACCCCTTAACAGAATTTTCTGGATTCACCCATGTTATCCCCATAAGGGGGGTGGGGGCATGGTTACAAATGACTGGTGCATATAGGTTAGACTTTTTAAATGCTATAGTGAATCTTTAAAAAGGGCAAGTGGCAAAAACTTTTTTTCTTTTTATAATTCAAGATTTTTCAGTTACTCATGTTTTCTTCCCAAAGGAGGTTTGCTTCTGTTTTCTACCTATCAGCTTTTGTTGTATTTGAATGTGTCTGTATTTGTATTTTAAATTTTACTAACATAGTTGTTGCTAATTTAACATTGAGCTGTGTCACAAGAAAACAGGCCTTTGGTTGTACAAGCAGGTTGCTCTCATTATCAAACTTATATGCTCCAGCATGAAAATATGTTGTATTTTTGTTTTATTAATTTTTTAATGGATGAACAATGGCAATGAAAATTTTAGAGCATCCATGCATCCGTGGGACCTGTATATTGAATACTAGCAAACTTGATAGGTATATCTTTTATCTAAAGCCTGTGGAAATGGGAATTTAGTTGCTTACATGGTAAAACACTTACACATGAAGTACATGAATTTTCCATTTAGATAAGAAAGTATCATGAAAACAAAATGATCCATCAAAAAATGAAGTTTACAATTAGCCTTTAGTCGTAATATCTATGAAAATGAGGGCTATATGACAAAATGTGTCCTCTGATGCATTTGTGATTGACAATGTTTTCAAAGTTTTAAAATTACTATATTTGGAACATTTAGAATAACATGTCTGTTCCATAATTTGCCACTGTCTTTGACCATTATTATGTTCCCTTACTGAAGGGGTGGGGGCAGGCATTTAGTTAAGAGTGCGTACCAAAAAATAGTTTTCTTATTTCTCAACCAAAACATATGCTGTGGGTACTCAAAAGAACCGTCTCAATGAGACTTTAACGCTAAAAAAGTTTGTTTATCTAAACCTATGGGTGGTGGGACTTAATTTGTTTTTGGTGTGGATCTTGTCATCATTGGCATGATACTTTCTTGTGTGCAATATATCTCCTGAACTAAGTAGGCAGATTGGAATCAAATTTGCATGAATGTAACATTGGGGCATGATGAAGACTTGATAAGGTTTTGTTGACCTTGCCCTAATTTTCAAGATCACAGCAGAGCTTAGAAAATAGGTCCAATTTGAGTGGTGTTGATCATTGATACTTTCTTGTGTGCATGAAAACTCAGAACTAGTGGTGGATTCACTCACTTGAACTGAATTTGCATGGATATAAAATTGGGGCATGAATTCGAAGGCTAAGTGAACTTGTCATAATTTTCATGTGGTCACAGTGGATTTAAATAGCTTTACCCTTTCTATTCTGATGGATTTTCCCATACACATTGATAAAATAAGTATGGGACTGCCCATATTGTATACTTTAAGGGGTCACAGGTAGAATTTTCGAAATTATGATTTATTTCTGTCCCTGAAGGTTGTTTTAATCTAAGCCAACAGCGCAGTTACTGCTGAAATGCAGCATTATGCTGCATTTCATCTGGATCTTCACTGTTTACCAATGTACCCGTTTAGGGATTTCCAGAATACAAATGGTTTAAAGTTGAGTGTGTGTGGTGGGGGCATGAAAACAATACTAGTTTATAGACTGCTGAATGCACACATTCTTGCCTAGCTATTCATATCTCCTCTCAATATAGCCATCAACACTGGCTTACCCCTTTTCATTCTGGATACCGGTAAACAGGTACTCAGGCAGTGGTAAACAGTGAAGACCCAAATGAAATTCAACATGAATGATTGAATGTGGAATTTCATTTGGGTCTTCACTGTTTGCTAAGATAAGAAACAATTTTGAGGGAAAGAAATAAATCATTTTATAGAAATTTTGAGCTGCAACCCCTTAAAATACAAAACAGACAATGTCATACTAATTGTATCAATATAATTGAGTCGCGACATGAGATTTTCAACAATGTGGTATGTGTGACCAGTAAAGCCTCAGATCAGTCTGCGCATATGCGCAGTCTGATCAGAGCCTTTGCTAGTCGCTTGAATATTCTATGAGTGTTAAGCTACTGACTGGAAATCATTTGGAGTTTCTAAGCTTAAAATGAGGCTGCACAGACTTGTCTGAGTCTACACTTGTCAAAATGCCACGTTAGAGGAAATCACATGTCTCTGCTCATGTGTATTGGATGCTCCATGAGAATGAAAAGGGTTAAAATGCATAATCTGTCATTGGCACCATCATGAAATAGCGCTTAACTTATACTATGTTTACCAAATAGAACCTTCTATTCTTATTGCTTGATTGTATTACAAAGCCTGCTGATCAGGATCCACGCTGAAAGTCATCCGTGTGATGAATCCATAATATGAATTTTAAATAGGCAAAAATATCTTACAGAAGTACCTAGAGATTTTTGTCTGGTCTTATCTGGGTCCAACCAGTTTGCAGACAGAAGGTTAGGTTACTCTTTCAGTGTCCCTGTCTTAGCTACTGTCGTGCCAACCAAGAGTGAAAGTGACATAATATTTTGTTTACAATTCATAAAATAGAAGGAGAAACAGAATAAACAATTGTTTACAATTGTTAAGTAAAACATTAATTTTTACACTCCACTTGAGTTAATGAGAATCGATAGATCACATGTGTATTAATCCTATCCTGTGGATAGGATTAATATACATGTGATCTACTGAATATAAGTCCCTGATAACTTTGTAAACAAACATGAAGTCACTGTCACTCTTGGCTGACAGGACAGTATCTAGCTATCATTGTAATTTTGCTTTGAAGTTCCCGTATGAAAATACCCGCTTGGTTTCCAGGTGGAAAAGGCACGTACTTCTGTAGCATATTACGCCTGTATCCCGTCTGGATATTTACTAATATACAGTACAAGCGAAATTTTATTTTTAGTAACAGATCAAAGGAATTCCAGGCGTATTCCCAGACGAAATATTTAAATTAGTCCGGCCAATATGCAAACTGAGAATAATTCCTGGCGGGTTGGAAAATATTCCAGGCGGATTCCTGGCGTATAAATTAAAGGTATTTTCAGATAATCCGGCCGTACTTTTAAAAATCCAGGCGTCATTATAGAATAGTCCGCCTGGATTTTTTTAAAAAATCCAAGCGTACTTTTTACATAAAATACGGGCATACTTTTTTTTTAATTAATGTGCTCAGACAGACAACAGTGTCATTGGTATACTATAATTTTATGTATTTAGCCTATGACTCAGATGAACTAAAAATGACAATAATGAAAATGGTTACAATTTAATTGTCAATTGCAGGCCATCTACAAAATAAATTGACACATCAGTATCTTTCTCAAGCTTCCACAAGCTTAATGTTTTGTCTTTCCTCTTGATGGTTTTAAAATATTCTTTTATAAAATACACTCTTTATACTTTAACACTGGAACATCCCATTTCTCCACATAACAGCCTGTAATGAACAAAGCAAATACATGTTAACTGTAAACTCACTTAGACACACAGAGAATCAATTCCATGTGCTGATCCAGAGGGGTTGGGGGCAGGGGGCCCGGACCCCCCTGAAAATATAAAAAATATAGGGTTTCTAACTTAGCAATTACTGGTCCGAATCCCCTGAATTTCTCAAAGCTACGGCAAGCCAGCATTCAATGTTGGGTCATCATTGGCTAGCCAGCGAAATGCCATTTAAATGGTGTTTCACTGGCGGGCAGATAATGGCCCGCTGTTAGTGGTATTTGAATCTTCTCCCCCCTAAAAAGATGTGGTCAGAGTTGGACACCCTGACCTCTGGCAAAACTTTCTGGATCCACACATGAATTCATATATTACAAGCAACAAAGTAACCATAACTGATATGGTAATTATTTAATCACAGAGATCATATTCCAATTTGCCATTTGGATATAAAACTTGTTTGTGCTCAACTCAACTGAGCATGAAATTTAGTTTCTCATGTTAAAGTGCAAACAAATGTACACATTTTAACATTATGAACAGAATGAATACATTTAAGTATTATAAATGGCTTTAATTACATGAGAATATGACAATGACCTTGAGTCTGCATAACTGAGTCATGGGTTCTGCACACTGTCTCACTAAAGTTTGAGTGAATTTTAATGTAAATCATTCAAATGGTTCAGGAGATATGTGGAGCAGACACGAAATTCAAGGGTATATTACTACATGACCTTGAAGTGTGACCTTGATCTTGAATCTGGGTATCTGAGTCGTGGATTCTGCACACTGTCACACTGAGAGAACATTTGGGTGAAGTTTATTCAAAACAAGTTCAAAGGGTTCAGCAAGTAATGGTGAGTAAAAGTATGGATCAGACACAAAATTGAAGGGTAAATCCCATGACATTGAAGTGTCACCTTGACTTTGAGCCTGCATAGTGGATTATGGGTTCTCCACACAGTCACACTGTGAAGCTGAACTAAATGTATAATTTTACGAAGGGAAAAACTTACCGTTTAAATCAAAGATGGCGCCATACTACGTGTTTGCAACATCCATGCTATGGCATAGGTTGTTACGCCTGGCCTTAGGTGCATGATGATGTATGCAGGCAAACAGGGTAAAATAATTTGACAATTATTTTGTACTTACTTTGTTTAGACAAACAAGGACGGTTTCACTTCTAGAATCACTTCATCTGTAGCCTCTGTGGCAGTTGTGCTGTTTTGGAAGCTGTTTAAGGCTGGGAAGGATGGTGTCAGCCAAGCACTTTCCATTATCAAGCCCTGAAAAATTATTTTATGCGTGTCACAACCCTAAAAGTGCCAGCTCAAAACTGCATCAAAATGTTATCTGCTTAAGTTGTCTATCATTATTTACATTTAATATAGGTAATGAGGCCAACAGTATGGACCCAGCTCAAATTGCTCCTACAGGAGAAGTCTGATTAGGGTCTACACTTGTGCTGGGTATCAATCTCTTTTCATTACAATATGTGTATGGATACAAAACGATTAATATTAAACATTTTATATTTTCTAATGAAATATCTATCTATCTATCTTCGTATTCTGCCATACGCCCTCGCGGACATTTTAGGCAGTTGCGCGCTGTCGAGCAATGTTAGTAGAAAAAGAAAAAGAATAAAAGCATGATAGTTAAGGGGAATAAAAGATGATAGGTTAAAAACAGTGAAGATGAGATTAAAATCAGGTTAAAAACAACAGTGTCAAGATCTAGGGTTTTGAGTGTTGTAGTTTGCTCACAGCGACCTTGAAGGCTTCAAGGTCTTGCAAACTAACAACAGACTCTGGCAGGGCATTCCACTGGACTATAGCTAGTGGAAAGAATGAATACTTATAATAATTCCTGTTTGTATGGATCTGACGAAATGTCATTGAGTGACAGTAACGGGACACTCTATGTGTAGGCTGGACATAATCTGGGAGGGGTACTGCCACAATTCCATGGATCATCTTGTAGAAGAGACAAAGGCGGGCATCAGCCCGTCTTTGCTCAAGGGTTCTCCAACTGAGTTGGTCAAGCATAGATGTAACACTTGACCTGTAATCGTAATTACTGGTCGTCCAGCGTGCGGCCCTTCTTTGAATTTTTTCAAGCTGAAGTGTTTTTTCCTTTGTGTAAGGATCCCAAATAGGGGCCGCATACTCCAGCTGAGGTCGGACAAGCGTGTTATAGGCGGTTTCTCTCACTTTTTGATTTTTTGATTTAATATTTCTCCGAATGTATCCCAAAGTTCTATTTGCATTTCCAGTAATTCGGTCAATGTGGGAGTTCCAAGATAGGCCACTGGAGATGTCAACCCCCAAGTACTTAGCGCTTGTGACAACTTCCAGGATCTGACCATGTAAAGTATACACTGTGTTGATTGCTTTCCTGGCCGTTGTCACCCGCACCACCTGGCACTTAGAGGGGTTGAATTCCATGTCCCACTGGGACTCCCACATTGATAGTTTATCCAGGTCGTTTTGTAGCACTGTGCCGTCATCCAAGCCTCCAATTGTTAGGTACACTGCCGTGTCATCAGCAAAGAGTCGTACTTGCGATGACAACTTTTCTGGGAGGTCGTTTATGAAGACAAGAAATAGGATAGGTCCCAAGACTGAGCCCTGAGGTACCCCAGAGCTCACTGGAACCGATCCCGACTCCTCACCTTCAATAACGACCGTCTGCGACCTGTTACCTAGGAAGGCTTGGATCCAGGATAGTGCATTTCCTCTGATCCCATACTGATGGAGCTTCCAGATGAGCTTTGAGTGGTTAACTTTGTCAAAGGCCTTCGAGAAGTCCAGCAGTATCAGATCAGTTTGTTTGCCTACACTTGTATTTCTTGCAAGGTCCTCGAACAACATGGTAAGCTGAGTATCACATGACCTTTTTTCTCTGAAGCCGTGTTGAAGATCATACAACATGTCATGCTTGTCAAAATGCTTTACCAGATGTGATGCCATTATATGTTCAAGGACTTTGCAGAGAATACAGGTGAGGGAGATCGGTCTGTAATTTGCAGCCGATGTTTTATCACCTTTTTTGAAGATAGGGCTGACTTGGGCTCGACACCACTCTGCGGGGAGTTTGCCTGTTTGGATGGAGCGTTCAAAGATGACCTGAATAATTGGTGCAATTTCTTCACATAATTCCTTTAATAAAATGGGTTTGAGTCTGTCCGGGCCAGCTGCTTTTCCAGGTTTCAGATTTTTTAATAGTTTTAGTATGCCAGCCACAGAGATGCTGAAGTCTTCCATGACAGGAGTAGACTTCTGCATCTCTGGGGGTAGTAACTCAGAGGGTATCTTGCCACTGTCAGCCGCATCATGAAGTTTCATTTTGCATAATCGTGAGAGAGATAGTGGTTCTTTAGTGGTGAAGACTGATTGGAAGTGTAGATTGTGTATGTCGGCCTTTTCAGCTGTGTTTGTGACCAGTTTGTGACCGTGATTGAGAGCTGTGCTGCCAAGCTGATCTTGCTTTGAGCACTTAAGAAATGAGAAAAGTTTTTTGGTGTCACAAACTGAGTTTTCATCATTTAATCCAAGAAGACCTTCAAGATAAGTTTCATAAGAAAGTTTTATTTTGCTTTTAATTGAGTTTCTGTGTGCCACGAATTTGTTTCTAATTTGCTGGTCTCCAGTTTCCTTAAATTGTTTGTATAGGCGATTTCTTTTTCTAATTTGACGTCTAATTGCTTGAGTAACCCAAGGTAATGATTTCTTTCCCGAAATAGTTTTAACCGGGATACACTGAGATGAGAAAGTATCCAGTGTGGATGTGAAATCATTCCAGAGTTAAAAAAATAGAGTAAATAGAGTAGGACCTATAATAAACCAGCTTTCAAATAAAACGAAGGCTTTATTTATAGAGGGTTACTTTGAACCCCATAATAACCTGTTTCCTCCCTTAGCATTGATACATCAAAAAGGGTTGCAATACATTTTAGTTTACCAATGTACCTGGTTGCTTTAAAGTCTCTGTGCTCCGGTTTGAGCTACCTATTTGCCAATATTTTAATAAACTTAAGTAAAAAAATGACTTGCACTTTCGTCATACTGTCTACGCCCAATGTCGTAAACTCGTATGGCAATTCCAACCGTTTTTTTTTTTAAAATACGGGAAAGAGCAAGAACAGATTTATGTTTAATAATGTGTTGAAGAACTGTCTGTGTCATGTACATGAGCAGGCTTGACAAAACCATTACGACCCAGACATGAATTTAATTCCACTGCCTGACACAGGCGAAAACGTGACGTCGGCAAAACTTCAATAAATTTACACAACTCTTTCTCGTGTACATGTGTCATTATTCTGAAGGTAACATGTTTTTAAATTTGGAAAACTACAAAGGAAATGGATTAGCCTACATCGTTTGTTTATCACGTTTTGAGTGATACACTGATTCTGTTTCTGTTCGTTGACCTGATTCCGTACAGCGGTAGGCTAGTTTATTCAGGCCGTTTATTCAATATAAATAAAGTAAATAAAAGGAAATACTCACACAATTGGATCATCGATGAACAACTGTATTAACCAGGCTTCGCATGTGCAGACTGATCGCGATATATCGACGATACACCCTCTTTCCTTGTTGTTCGTTTAAATTTCATAACGCACATGGCGACAAAAATTCGAAATGAAACAAAGAAAGCCGAAACGAGGCTAACAAGTATTCCTTTTTGAAAAAAAAATGGTAAAAACGCATTGTTTACTTTCGGAACAGTGACAGGATACTATATAAAAGATACTATATCATACAACGGGATGATTTGTGCGCATCTTGGATCTTTTCCTTACTTGCAAATTTAGACTGGCCCCAGCCCTAGAACATTGATGCATTAATTCTTCCAACGGGCAGCCTTATTTCTGCAAATGCGTGCTATACTCAAGAATGATCTTTTTATGGCCATGAAAGTTCAGGCATAAGCTGGAGCAGAAATTTCAGTTATTTAAGTGACCTTGACCGATTTTTGAGGTCACCACTGACCAGGGTCATTATCAAGGTCATGCAACCATGAAAAAAACCCACGTTGATTCTGTATTCTGAACAAATGTCCATATTTTGACCAACTGGCACAGATACATCATTGTTATGGCTTTAAGAAAATAATAAGATTTAAATTTGATGACCTTGACCTAATTTTCAATGATACCAGGGTAAAATAAAGCTCTATGAAAAACATTGCCTGCACTCCCTTAGAACTGAAGTAATGGTCAATTTTGACCAAACTGGCACAGATACATGGATCAATGGGAAGACTTTAAGAAATGATCAGATTTTAGCGACCTTGACTTAATTTTCAAGGTCAACATGGTCATGTACATGTATGTCTCTGTAAAAGCCTTGGCTGCATCCTTTCTTCTGAACTCATGGCCAGGTTTTGACCAAACTGAGACAGATACACCATTGGGAGGATCTTAAAAATGATCAGATTTTGGTGACCTTGATCTAATTTTCAAGGTCACTAGTGTCATATAACTACGAACACATTGTCTGTGCTCTATCTTCTGCAGCAATGGCATGATTTTGACCAAACTGGCACTAATACATCATTGGAATGACTTTAAGAAATGATTAGATTTTGGTGACCTTGACCTAATTTTTATATGGGTCACCAATACTCACCATGTCATATATGGCTTTGAAAAAGCCTTGTCTGCACTCTTTCTTGCAACTGTATTGCCAGGTTTTGACCAAACTGGTACAAATACACCATTAGGGGATCTTAAGAAATAATTAGAATCTGGTGAGCTTGATCTAATTTTCAAGGTCACCAGGGTCATATTACTATGAAAAAGCCTTGTCTGCATTGTACCTTCTGACACATTGGCCAGATTGACTAAACTGGCACAGCTACATCATCAGGAGGACTTTATGAAATGATTAGATTTTTTATGACATTGAACTAATTTTCAAGGTCACTAGGGTCATATAACTCTGTGAGAAAGCCTTGTCTGCATTCTATCTTTAGAACTATCGGCCTTAAGTTTAAATATTAATAGAAGCAGTCTCCTCTTACATATAACTAAAATGTGTGAAACATACAGTAAAGTCTGATTTTTAGATAAGCTCTACTTTCCATGGATCCAGTCATGGTCATCTCTAAGTCCAAATATTCCATGTTGAAAAAAGTTTTAAGTATAAATAATCCAGGTGGATATTTTTTCCAAGCGGATTCTGAAAAAAGAATCACGTTTCTCAAAGTGAAAGTATGAATAATCCGGGTGGATTTTTTTTCCTGGCGGACTTTGAAAAAAGTACGCTTGTATTAAAGACATAAAGTACGTCTGGATTTTGAAAAAAGTACGTGTCCAGGCGTATTACGCCAGGATTTTCTCAAATCCGTGACCTTTTCGCTTGGAAACCGCTTGGATTCCTGGTGGATTCCGTCTAGAATTTTCGTACGGGTTTCATCAACTTAACATAATAAGTATGTACGAACAGCCAGCCAATTCTTTATAGAGACTGTACTAAAGGGCAGACTCACCTGAGCCTTTGATCATGTAACCTGAGTATGCCATAAGTATACCATTTTAAAAAAAAATATGAATCAGCAAATATTTTAAAAATTTGTCTCAATTTTTGTACTTGTGGGTTTGTGTATGCGATCAATCATTATTTATGCCTTTATTCACCTTGAACTGCATTTGCATGCATCAATGCATTCAAATGGTTTATCTTTTAATGCATGTGAAATGGGTACTTATCTCAAAAAGTTACAAAATTCAAGCATGCATATGAAAAGCTGCTGTCTTCTTTTCAAAATTAACTTTTTCAAAAAAATTCTCTTAAGAAAGCTATCAGAGTGTCAAATAGTTTGGATCCAGATCAGGACCAACAAGATGTTGAGTGGTTAAGAACTTCTCAACAAAACAATACCTGAATTAAAAATATAGTATTTCAAAGATGCATAGTAATTAGGCAATTCTATTTTTCTTAGAAACAGGTAAAGTTTGACTATTCATTGCCATGCGCATTTGTGGTAGGTTCAATATAACTGTAAAGTCCTACACGCCCAAATTCAAGGTAAACTTGCCAGTGTTTGTTTACAACAATTCTCATCTATCTTTAAATCCACTATACACTTGCATGGTTGGTTCATATGAGTACAGTGCATGGCCAGTCTTATCAAAGCAAAAAAGTGACATGTGGGCCCGGCAAAGACTCATATCAGCCTGGGCCTTTGCTCAGTCTGATCAGAGTCTAATTAAATGCTGTCAACCTAAAGAAGATTTGGGTCCTCTAAGCTATCCATCATCAACATCATCATCATCCCGGCCCGGGCTTATGTTCTTATGTAGCCTGTATTGCTAACAATATGGACCCAAATCAGACTGTTCCATGGGAGCAGTTTGATCAGGGTTCATAGCATTTGCTTCCATGAAAAACTCTAGTCTGAATAAATTCATAGCTATAAGAAGCAGACAACATTTTCAGGACAAAAATAGTGATGAGATCAGAGTTAAATGTGTTTATCATATTTATTTAGACAAAGGGAAAAAAAATCAAGAGCCCAAATATAAATTTGGTATACAGGTTTAAATTTGTTAAAATGTTTGGTTTGGTTCTTTACGTCCCAGTTAAAATTAAACAGCTATCACCAGGTCATGTCCGGACAGTCAGTTCACCTTATACCACACTTTTTATCTGGGCAAGCTTGACATAAAGTGATTAACCAGTATTCGTACACATACTTTTACTTGTAACTGACAACAACCCGTCTTGAATCAGCCGAAAGGAGGAGAATGGCCTTAAAATTATTTCATGATCAATCTCTGTGAAAGCATGGGACCAGGCTGGGATCAAACTCATGACCCCTGGATCTGCAGTCAGACACACTTGTCTACCGCCTGCGCTATGCAGCACGGTATACCAGTTTAATTAATATTACATTCTATATTAAGTTTCAAAAAAGATGGGTGTTTGTAATTAAAATTTTTCATCAGCTTATGTGTCAGCGAATTCTTTTCCCAGCATGGTAATTTAATGCATAAAAATCAAACACTTATACACAAAACTGCATTTCTTTACAGCCCAATGCATCTCCTTGGGGTAAGAATAAAGCAGATGATATGATAAAATTCATTGTTAGATTATCAGTCAGAAAGTGGGCCTCAACTAAATGAAATAATAACCAGTCTTTTTGCATCTCATCAAAAAGACGCATACCAGTCTGCGTATCTGT
This sequence comes from Loripinus fragilis, assembly GCA_964019695.1. NCBI lineage: Eukaryota > Metazoa > Mollusca > Bivalvia > Lucinida > Lucinidae > Loripinus > Loripinus fragilis. The sequence goes on from OZ026520.1 coordinate 17,510,786, forward strand.
ACCAGTCTGCGCATCTGTGCAGTCTGATGAGTGCCTATATTATTTGATCTCTGGAAAGAATATTTAGTCTAAATTGCTACATGCAAAGTTTCAATATACTGGCTAGTCATGGTAGCTGAGCAGACTGGTTTGAGTATTACTTGGTTGGTTTCCCCAAAGACAGGTTTATTATCGTAACGAGGCCCAGAGATATGAAATGCATTATTGGGGCCCATTTTTGATGAAGTAACTTTGCATGCTGGGTAATTTTTCTTGCTTTTGTTGTTGTCTGCTGACTTTTTTCTCAAAACTTTATCCTCTTTCAAAAATTCTTCCAGGAACACTATCAGAGTGGCAAAAGGTAAGGATCCAGTTCCAGACTGGCATTCTGTTCATCCCTATCTGGATCCAAACTGTTTGTAAAGGTTATCAGCAGATGACAAAAGGCGCTGTTAGCAAGGAAAGAGTTAAAGTGCTGTTTGGTATTTTGATGAGGATCTTAACCATTTTATATTTTCTTTCTCTAGAAAATATTGTCTGGTTATGATGATGTCTGCTGTATAAATTCAAATGCTCAGATCAGACTGCTCTCTATTGTTTGCAATATAGGCCACCAAAGTACATAAGCAGAGAAGAGAATAGGACTTACAAATGAGCTGCGACATGAGGGTATGTGCGACCAGCAAAGGCTCAGACCAGGCTGCATACATGTACGCACAGTCTAATCAGAGCCTTTGCTAGTCGCTTGAATATTCTACGACTGTTAAGCTACTGACCGAACAGCATATGAAGTTTCTTAGCTTAAAAGGAGGCTGCACAGCTCGTCTGAGTCTATTCATGTCAAAATGCCACATTGTTGGAAATCTCATGTCTCGGCTCAAATAAAGTCTTAAATAGGGAGAAAAGGGTTAAATTTTTGCTGTTCTGTATCACTGTTTTATTCAAACCTGTCTTCTTTTATGAAATAAGTTTGGTTACAGATGCTTTTCTTTAATAACTCTTTCCTTGCTGAGTATAGCGGTGACTTTTGTTGTCTGTTGATAGATACCTTTGCAAACAGTTTAGATCCACCGATCAGGACTAAAAGAACGTCTGTTAGTCCTGATCTGGACCCTAACTGTATCTGTTTGACACTCTGATAGTGTTCCTGAAAGATTTTTTTGGAAAAAAAACTGTTTTGAAAGACAGCAAAAGCATGAAAAATTACCCAACATCAAAAGGGTTAAACGCATTGTTTACAGGAAACCAGTATTAACCTTTTTCATTCTGGATACTGGTAAACAGGTACCTTGGCAAACATTGAAGACCCAGATGAAATGCAGCATCGTTTGCTAAGATTAAAACAACCTTCAGGGGCAGAAATACATCATTATTTAAGAATTTCTACCTGTGACCCCTTAAAGTACACAATGGGCAGTCCCATACTTTTTGTATTGATATAAATGGGAAAATCCATTAAAATACAAAGGGTTAAATAGGTACTTTGGCAAAAAAGTGAGTACCCCCTGTATATAGTATGTAAACCCTTAAAGTGCCAAGAAAAAATGCATCAGAAAATGTGGTCTGCTGAAGTCGTCTGCTGCAACTAAATGCCTAACATTACTGGCGAATTAAGTATAGAAGCAAACAGGGTGGACCCAGAACAGACTGCTCCTATAGGAGCAGTCTGATCTGGGTCCACACTGTTTGCCATAGAGGCTTCTTAAACATTTCAGCAGATGAGAATAGCAGACGACTTTTGTTGCGATTGGCGCATTAAGGGTTAGCTCCATTCTGTTGCTATGTTTCAATTTTTCCTTTTTCTTTCAGGTGTGCCCGCTCCTCCACCGCCCCCTCCACCATCTGGGAATGTCTCACCTCCGCCTCCTGCTCCAGGTATACCAGCACCTCCAGCCCCACCTCCAGGGGCACCCCCACCCCCTCCAGCAGCAGGACCACCACCAGCCCCTCCTTCGTCTTCAGGGAGAGGAGCCTTATTGAGCTCTATATCAGGATTCAAGAAAGGTGGACTCAAGAAAGCTGTTACTGTTGATAAAAGTGGACCAAGACTATAAACTTGTACAAATACTGTCCTGCCAGCCAAGAGTGACAGTGACATCATGCTTTGTTTACATTACCAGGGACTTAGAACCGATAGATCACTTGTGTATTAATCCTATCCACAGGATAGGATTAATACACAGGTGATCTATCGATTCGTGTATGCTCAAGTGAAGTGTACATGTTAGTGTTTTACTTAGCAATTGTAAACAAAGTTTTACGTCACTGTCACTCTTGGTTGGCACGACAGTAGAGGATAGTGATTAAAGGGTAAATGTTCTAAAATTTCGAACACTATTCTTTTTCTGTTCACAATTAAAATGTTGGTTATCAGGGCTGAAAGTCTCAAAATGCTTGTCTGAATAGCAAGCAGGGAGGACCCTGATCAGATTGCTCCTGAAGAAGCAGTCTGATCTGGGTCTTCCCTGTTTGTCTGTGCCTTTTATCTCGGACCCAGTATTAACAGACTGGTCAGCGACGGAAATACATTAAGATATATTGTCGTGGCTTTATTTTAGCGCTATTATCAGAAGTTATTCGGGTTTGCGAAGTTGAAATATTACAAGTAAAAAAAATTGAAGTTTTGTAATCTTTTTAGGTGGATTTCTGACGATTTTCGGCTAAAAGTTCCGAAAATAGCTAAAAATGGTACCTTAGTTTCTTGCTGATGTTTATAATTATGGATAAACTTTAAATAAATATAGCAATACTATCTAACACTATTGCTTTTCGAAGAAAATTCACAGATATTCAGAGACATATGATTATTTAAACTTCAACATACGTCAGTTTTGAAAGCTCAGCCATGACAACTTATTTCCAATATATACATTTACCTGTATGTCAGTGACCAGTCAGGGTATACTAAATCCAAGCTTTTATGCAGGGAACTAGTGTTCCAAATTTTAGAACATTTACCGTAGGCCAAACTTAAAATAGACCAAACATGAGGTAATAAGTTCAGTGACATAATTTGTCACATTGAGCTGCTTTCTTCAGTAATACGTATCTTTTTCATATTTATAACAGTAAATCTGTTTTGTAACTAAACTTTACCAAGTGTGGTGTTTACAGACAAAAATAAAAGTTTTCAGTAATATATCTAAATTCAGGATTTTGAGACTGACTTTTCATAGAAAGTCAGCCTTAAAATACTGAATTAGGCAGATTATATTAGACTCTCTGATTTATTTTCAGTTTATATGAAGACAATCAAAAATTTAAAATTGTTATTAATTTGCTAATATTTTGTAGGCATACGGCATGTTTTAATATTTGACCTCATAAGTTTTTATGACAGATTGTATCAAAACTGGTGACCATATAAACAAAAAAGGTGACAATTTAGACTTATAATGGGGTATGCGTTGTCCTGGGTATATCTCTTTAATTTTGATCAATATTTCTTAAAACTTTGGTTAGTTCACAAAGAGGCTTCCTAACATATTCAATGTACGTAACTGTTCTAAAATTTCAAACACTAGTTGCCAGCCAAAAAGGCGGAGACAAACAGGACAGAACCAGATCAGACTGCTTCTGAAGAAGCAGTCTGATCAGGGTCTTCCCTGTTTGCTATTTTGACAAGCATTTTGTGAATTCCAGCCCTAATTACCATCATTTTATTTGAGAGAAGTGTTCAAAATTTTAGATCAAGCACTGTAGGTTTCATCACAGAGAAACAATCAAAGCAAATGTCATCTAACTGCGATGAAATAAAGAAAAGAGCTCATAGCCCAGAGACAACTACTAGTTTCCCATGGTTGGCCCTGCCAAAGACAAGCATCAGGCACTAACCTGTAATGAAGTTTTAGAACAGGGTCATCATTGACTCATTTGATGACCCTAAACTAAAAAAGACAAAATTTTACAATCAGAAGTATTGCAAAAAAGTCTTCAGCCTGCATGTATTATTTAAACTTTGAGACTGTCAAACTCAGGTGAACAACCCAGGGCCATTTTGGACCTCTTGTATTCTAATGTTGAAAATATGATAGCTATATATATTTTACAAGATTGTGTAAATTACCGCAGATTATTATTGTGCCATAGTAGAAATCCATTTTGTTAGTAAATTAATGCACCCCTTACCATGCTATTAAAATGAGGAAATATCCCGATTTGAAAACAGTGTAGACACAGACTGAGAAACCAGCTAGTCAAAATAAAGCGCAATGATTGGCTGCTTGCGGACACATGTCCGCAAGCAGCCAATCATTGCGCTTTATTTTGAGTCTGAGAATGATCTCAAGTTTTATAACCTTGTGACCTGGCCAGAGGTTATAAAACTTTTACGTGCTCAACTGAATTGAGCATGAAATTAATAATGCTAATAAATGTTAAAATGCCACAATTGTTGGCATTTTAACATTTATGGGCATGATGAATACAGCATATGAGAGCTTGAAAGCAAATAAGGTCTATTTTTTCTGCATTTTAGTTTTTATAAGCAGTTGAAATTCCATGCTCAGGTGAGTTGAGCATGAAAAAAGTTTTATAACCTCGGGGCAAGGCTCCATTCTGTTTTCCACATGCTTGTAAATTCATGTGAATAAGTGGAATGATGTCAGTAAATTTGATTATTTGAAAGGAGTGCAGTATATAATTAATTAAGCATGATAAGGGTTATCGATAAAGGGCCACCATTATTTTTTGCATCTGACAGCAAATTTTGTTAGTGTTTTGAGGAACCAAACACATGTACATATATTGATCTTGTCAGCAAAATATTACTCTAACAATTTCGTTTGTCTAACTGTTTGTTTTATTGTTTTTGTATTTCAAGTGCTTAAGAAGGTCAACTGGCCAAACAAATATGTGCAGTGTTTGTGCAATAAGTTTTAGGTTTTCTTTTTATCGCCATATTTATTTGCATACATGTGATGTATAAGATGTTTATCTTTCCCTATAAAACAAACCAAAACAGCCTGGATCCATCTTACAAGAATTTGGGATAACTTTGGATGAGAAAACTCATATGGGCTTGCTACTGAGATTTTTGTACTACCACCAAAGGCTCATGGGTGAAAGTTTTCAGGATTAGTCCTGAATTCAGGATTTTGAGCTCAAAATCCTGAATCAAGCAGATTCTAATAGCTTCTTTGATTTATTTTCAGTTTATCTAAAGACATTTGACCATTTAAACTTGAAATTGTTGATATTTAGTAGGCTGCGATACTGCAAGTTTTAATATTTGATTTTAAAAAGTTCAGGATTTTGGAAAATTTGAGCTTTCACCCATGAAGGCTCAGACAAGCATGGGCTTCCAGGCAGCTTTGCTTGAGTATTCCCTGCATGCATATACAAACTATAGAGGTAGAAGACTTTTGAGGGCTTATGCCAAAATTTGGAAATCCAGTCCCATGCGTGAAAACTTGTCTTTGGGGTTTCTCGACAAAGTAAGGCTAAAACTAGCCTGCTCAGATACAGAGACTAGCTAGGATTTTGAAATTTCATTTGTAGTAAGCTAAGATATGATACTTTCCAATAAGCAATTAACAAATGCGCTGATCAGACAGCATGGATGCGCAGGCTGGTCTGCACCTCTGTTGTTCGCAAACCCCGAAGACAGGTTTTCTCCTTTTCGAGACCCAGATAGCTTTACAAGCACAAATTGATTTAACTACAATTTGATTAGACTGGCTCCAGTCCTTAAAACAGTTTTTTTAACAATGTGTCATATCATAAACTTGTAGCCAGTCTAACTCTGATGGCTATGACAAGTATATGATATGACACATTGATATGATATGACACATTGATGAAAACTTGTTTTAAGGACTGGAGCCAGTCTACAATTTGATAAGTATCTTCATAACCTGGGCTTGTTCATTATAGCTGTATACCAAAGGCCTTTGACTCTCTCTGTATAAGACTGTAAAAATCCCATAAGCTGCTCGTATTCACCTGATCACCTGTTCTAGTGGACAAGAAGTATATCTTAGGTAAAAAAATTGGCATTTTTACAGCTGTAACATAATGTCAATGGCCTGTGGTTATACAGCAAAAAATAATTCCCTCATCTTATAAACAAATAGATATGGAATAAATATGGCAGTTTTACTTATATGTACTCAGCCACATCAGTGCAGTAGCTTTAGTTATTTTTATTTAATGGCTTAATTTTGTTTCTTTTATATACAACCATGTATAACAGGATTGACTGGACATTTCCGCTGTGTTAGTGCTTTGGCATCAGTGTCTTTGCTGTTTGTACACACAGGCTGGAAGTATAGATGAAGGCTGACAAAAACTTTGTGAAGTTGCGGCAAAATAGGATTAATATAACCCTTTGCCCCCAAGGAAATTTTCATGATTTTTTGTCACCTGCTGATTTTTTTTCAAAATCAACTTTATCGAAAAATTCTTTCAAAAAATCCTAGACAAACAGTGCAGACCCATATCAGGCCAGAAGGCTATAAAACTTTTTCCATGCTTAACTCAGCTCAGCGCAAAATTTATCCTGCTCATAAATGTTAAAATGCCAACAATTGCTGGCATTTTAACACTTATTATACCCCGCCACTAAAGTGTGGCGAGGTATTATGTTATACCCTTCGGTGTCTGTCCGTCCGTCCGTCCGTCCGTCCGTGCTCACCATTTCCGATCGATAACTTGAGTATTTATTCACGGAATTTTTTCAAATTTTGCATACATATTGTTATCGGCGATGAGTGGTGTGGGATTGTTAATGGGCAAAATCCGTCCATTTTTAACGGAGTGACTGCCCTTTTTCGTATTGGAAAAATGGTTTCTGGCCTGTTATTCCTTTACTGTTCATGATATCTGAATGAAACTTCACAGATATGTTGCACATCAAAGGTTACATATTGTGACCAAGGACCGTCACTCTGACCTTCCCAGTTTGTGAGTTATCCGCCCTTGATAGGTCTGAAAAAAGGTTTTTGACCTATTGTTCCTTTACTATGTTGAATATCTGAATATAACTTCACAGATATGTTTCACATCAAAGGTAACATATTGTGACTAAGAACCGTCACTCTTACCTTTCCCGTTTGTAAGTTATCCGCCCTTGATTGAATTAAAAAATGTTTTTTACCCATAGTTCCTTTACTATGTGGAATATTTAAATGAAACTTTACAGATATGTTTCACATCAAAGGTTACATACTGTGACAAAGAACCATCACTCTTACCTTTCCAGTTCATGAGTTATCTGCCCTTGATTGATCTGAAAAATGGTTTTTGACCTGTAGTTCATTTACTATATGGAATATCTGGATGAACCTTCACAGATATGTTGATCATCAAAGGTTACATATTGTGACTAAGGATCTTCACTCTTACCTTTCCAGTTCATGAGTTATCTACCCTTGATTGATCTGAAAAATGGTTTTTGACCTGTAGTTCATTTACTATATGGAATATCTGAATGAAACTTCACAGATATGTTGAACATCAAAGGTTACATATTTTTAGTAAGGACCGTCACCCTTACCTTTCCAGTTCATGAGTTATCCACCCTTGATTGATCTGAAAAATGGTTTTTGACCTGTAGTTCATTTACTATATGGAGTATCTGAATGAAACTTCACAGATATGTTGACCATCAAAGGTTACATATTGTGACTAAGGACGTCATATCACTGTCTATCTCAGTTCTGTTGCTATTTAGGCATTATATATCTCACAAAATAACTTTTGGTGCCCCCAGCAGTGGCGGGGTATTACGCAGTGCTTGCGGTGCTTTTATTATCAGGATAAATACACCAACAAAGAGTTTGACAGCAAGAAAAATCATTATTTTAATTTCAGCATTTTAGCTTTAATTAACAATTGAAATTTCATGCTCAGCTGAGCTTAGCATAAAAAAAGTATTATAACCTTGAGGCCAGACTGCTTTTGAAGTACTCAACTCAGGGTAGCTTAAATGTGTCAAAAAAGACAGTTGACAAACTTTCATATAGGCATTTACCAACATGAGTCAAAGGTCCTTTATATGCGGGGCTGAAATGGGTTTATGTTGTTTATACATGTATCTGGTTAGTAATACCCAAAATGTGCAAATGTCTGCATGTTCAGCAATCATATTTTGTTAAGGTTTCTTAGCTATACGATGATTCAGTTAAATATACTTTTAGCAAAAATTTGTGATTACTGTTGCATGAATAAAACCACTTAAGATGTGTGTGATACAATGCATGAGGCTTTTAGACTAAGAAATTCACATGCATTAGGACTCTAGTATTTTACCATATTTATCCAGTGAATTAATTTGTCTACCTGATAAGGCATGTAAATTGTAGACAGGCCTTTACTTAAGAGTCATCACCGGGCCGCGTCACGCAGTTGGTATTGTGTCTGGCTACAGATGCGTGTCTGACTACAGATACAGGGGTTGCCAGTTCGATTCCAGCCCGGTCCCATACTTTTGTGGAGATTAATCATGAAATAATTTCTACGGTTATTCTCCTCCCTTCTGCTGAATCATCATTCAAGAAGGGTTGTTGTCAGTTACAAGCGATAGTATGCGCGGGAAGTACTGGTTGACCACTTGTTCAAGCTTGCCTAGGAATAAGTGTGGTTAGGGGAACTGACGGTCGTGCCATGACCATAGTTGTTGATTTGGGACGTACCTCAAAAAAACAAACAAACAAAACTTAAGAGTCACTGCAGCATAACAAAAAATTAATTTTCTTATTTCTCAACCAAAACATATGTTGTGGGTGTTCAAAAGAACCGTCTCAAAAAAGAACCGTCTCAATGAGGCGGTTCTTTTGAGCACCCAAAACATATGTTAAATATGATGGGTAAGAAAATAATTATAATAATTTTACTCTGAAAAATTGTGTTTTTCTAAATCTGTTTGTAGCATTGGCATTTCATCTGGATCTTCACTGATTGCTTAAGAACCAGTTTACAGGTTCATGCATCCAAAAAGTTAAAGATTAGAATGTATTTCTGTCATCATATAGTAGTCTTAGCACATAGTGCAGCCCCATTACATGCCTGATCCTATGTGCTGAACCATATCATCTGAATTTGCACTATTTGCCCATATTTTCCATGTAAAAAAGCTTAAACATTTTTATTCTTATCATGTTTATTTCAAAATATTTTATTTATGTATTGTATGAGAAAAATTATATAGTTCATTAGATCAACTTTTCATTATGTGCAAAATGATACAAGATGTTTTGAGAAACATACCCATCCAAACCAAACTGCTCTTTTAACTTTGGACTTCACTTTTTTCACATAATTTCTGTTCAACAGCTATATAAGAGAATACTAAGACTAACCAGGTAGACATGTCTAATAATTGATTTTGCAGTTATTTAACCCATGACACACTAAACCTGGATATCATATTTGTAAAACAGTGAAGACCCAGATCAGCTGGCTTCTATAGAAGCCAGCTGATCAGGATCAACACTGTTTGCCATTCAGCCACTGAAACCATGGTAATTAATAGAATAATGTAAGAGCAAGGGACTGGAAGTCAGATATGGGTTCAGCCTTAATTACTATTCAACATGACAGAGGTTAGTTTGGGATGGTGAATACCACAGTCTACAGTGAGAGTCTCACTGGGCCACAGGCTTCCTGATAATTCTTGGTATGTTTGCAGAAAATATGGAAAACTCATTATTTCTTTTTTTTTACAAGCAATTATGTTTATTCCAGCTTTGTTTGTATTATCAGTGCATCATCCTGATTACCAAAGACAAAATTGTGTTTAACTCTTTGCCTACTGGGTAATTTACATGCTTTTTTGTCATTTGCTGATTTTTTTTCAAATCAACTTTTTTTTTTACTTTTTTATTTTTTTTTTATTTTATTTATTTATTTATTTTTTTTTTTTTGGGGGGGGGGGGGGAGGGTGAATACCTTAACAGTGTCAAACAGAGTTTGGATCCAGACCAGGCCCCACATTTTGTCGAGCCTGATCTGGGTCCAAAATGTTTGTTATCAGCAGATGACATAAGAATGTTTTGTTTGATTTGATTCTTTACGTCCCATCAACAATCTTTCAGTTATAAAGGGATGGGTCTTCCAGGGTTGAACCAGTATTAAGCTAGGATTAATGTTTTTGCTCAAGGACACAACGCAGTGACTCTGATGAGGCTCAAACCCGCGGCCCCTCAGTCTCAAGTCAAGCACTCTACCACTGAGCCACTGCATGAGAATGTAAAGAGTTTAAACATTGTTAAAGCTATAAATATCAAATGATTTAAACTGTGAATAAAGCCAAGAAACAAATGTGTGCTTAGGTATCAAGTGATATAGGAACATTTTCTAGATACCAGAGACTCAGATACAAGTCCCGGCATGATTGAAATATTGTTGACTGGGGCTTTAAGCCTTAACTCAATCAGTCAAAGGCTCAGATACACTCAACCTAATGATGCTGCAAATTCCATCTCTTTCACTGCTAGCTGGCATTACTATTATTGCCTGCTGTATGGTAGCTTTCACAAACAGTATAGATCCAGATCAGGCCTGACATTGTGCCCCAGACCCAGATTAGTTCTGAACTGTTTGACACACTGATGGTATTTCTAAAAGAAGACATTGAAGAAATTAATCCATGCAGCTAACCAAAAAGCTTGCAAAATATAACCAAGCATCATGTGCGGATCCAGAGGGGAGGACGGGGTCCTGACACCCCCCCCCCCTGAAAAATCACAAAAATGTAGGGTTTCTTAGCAATACTGGTCCAAATCGCCTGAAAACCAAGCCAGCATTCAATGTTGGGCCATCCTTGGACCGCTAGCGAAACCATTTCTATGGCGTTTTGCTGGCCGGCCAATAGTGGCTCCTTTTTAGTGGTATTATGATCATCTCGCCCTTCATCAACTAAAAAAAACAAAACGTAAGAGTTGGAACATTCTGGATCTGCACATAAGCATGTAAAATTACTCAGCATGCAAAGAGTTAAGAAATCAGCATGCAAAGAGTTAAGAAATTGTAATATGCTTGTGTGGAATCTGACTCAAAGTAACACTATAGCAAACACTTTTTTTAAGATTACAAATAACAGTAAAAACTGCCTTAAGCAGCCACTCAAAAATAGGCAAAACAAAGGTCTTAATTTAGACAGATGTTAGCTTAATGCAGGTAGAAAGTATTGCAGAATGCTCCCTTTTGAGCATTCTGCAATACTTTTGACCTGCAGTAAGCGATAATCGGTCTTGAAAACCAATTTTTGATCTTCTTTTGATTGGCTGCTTAAGACAGGTTTTACTGCACAGCAAATAACAAATTATGGGCAAGTACACAAGATATAGGCACTTAACACACCAGTGAGTAGAGAAGGCTCTAGTGAGCCTGTACATATGTACAGGCTCATTAGAGCCTTCTCTGCTAACATACACAAAGTATGTATGTAGATGAAGGCTCAGACAAAACTTTAGACACCTAGCCTCGCTGGATATGTCAGTATGTTATGTTAAGAGACATTTGGGCTTATGCGATAAGTACCAAAATCTCATATCTGGTCCATCTGTGTTAATATTTAATAAAATTGTGACTAGACTGATTTAGTTGAATATTGTCATGATTTTGAATGTTGAATGCAGCTCGGAAGCTTAATAAGTATATACATTCTTTGATTTTACAATGACAATATTTACCCTGATAATAGTAGAGTGCAGCACCTTTATAATGCACAAGTTGGGATCCAGGCCTCGAGGTTATAAAACCTTTTTCATGCTCAACTGCGCATAAAAACTAAAATGCTGAAAAATAAAGACTTTTTTTGCTTTCAAACTCTCAGATGATGTATTTATCATGCTTATAAATATTAAACTGCCAACAATTGTTGGCATTTTACCATTTATGAGCATGATAAATTTCGTGCTCAGTTGAGTTGAGCATGGAAAAAGTTATATAACCTTGGGGCCAGGAATGTGCTGTGTTATAAGCCAATCATGTTATAAAGGGACAGTTTTACAAAGGACTTGTAGAAAGATGACCTTTTCATGATAAACATTATGGGAGCCACAATATGACTTTGTTCTATCCTTATAGTTTACTCCGCCCCTTCCTGTGCTTCACAACCAATCGGTTTGCACAGAAATTAAAATTTTTGGCCAATTTTATCGCATATTTTGTCAGTATGTGTAATATCTATTAAGCAAAATCATGAAGTAAATCCTTGAAACGGTCAATGCAGCTATTTATGGGAGGGGAGGAGAAAACTTAAAGTAGGTCATAGATCATATATTACAATTCTAAAGAAATTTAGTGGTTCACTCCTGCACTCTTTCCCGCTTAATTCCTTTATAATTGTAATATATGATCTATAACCAATACAAATTTGTATAGCATGAAGTAATTATTAAGGAACTGCATTGTACAATGTATGCCCTATTGTCCACTAGGCACATGGGTGAAAGTTTTCAGGATTATTCCTGAAAACTTGATTTTGAGGATGACTTTCCACAGAAAGTGATCCTCATATTGCTGAATTAAGGAGATTATATTAGCTTCTCTGATTTTTTTTCAGTCTATCTAAGAACAATTGACCATTTAATCTTGAAATTGTGAATATTTAGTGGGCATACTGCAAGTTTAAAGATTGAAATTTCGAAAATTCAGGATTGTGAAAATTTTCAACTTTCACCCATGTAAGCATGACCAAAGTTTTAATATTTTTTCTTTGATTTCATTTTCAATGCAAATTACTATGAAGATTGTGCTTAACTATTGTTGTATAAATGATGTTAGTTTACCCCATGCAGTTAAAGTATATTTTGGAATTCTTTTTGCTTGTTCTATTTCATGTATTGCCAGGGACCCTATGTAGAAAGACCCAGGTACAGTAAAACCTATGTAAAACGGTCACTCTCAAAAAGACTGAAAATTGGTTTTGAAGACCAATGATCGCTTAATGCAGGTCAAAAGTATTGCAGAATGCTCCAAGGGGAGCATTCTGCAATACTTTTGACCTTCAATTAAGCTGCCATTTGTCTTTAAGAACCTTATCTTGTCTATTTTAGAGTGGCTGTTTTGTACAGGTTGTTACTGTATTGCCCAACTGAGGATATTCCTCCTTTAACCCTTTTTCATTCTGAGTACTTTGGCAAACACTGAACACCCAGGTGAAATGCTGCATAATGTGGCATTTCATCAGTATCCTTCTTACTATTTGCTAAGATGAAACAATTATCAGGGACAGAAATATGAGCTGCAGCATGAGATTTCCAACAATGTGGTATGTGCGGACAGCAAAGTCTCAGATCAGTATGCGCATATTTGCAGACTGATCAGAACCTTTGCTAGTCCCATGAATATATACTAAGACTCTTAGGCTACTGATCGAACATCATTTGGAGTTTCTAGGTTAAAAAGGGGCTGCACAGGCTTATCTGGATCTACACTTGTCAAAATGCCACATTGTTGGAAATTTAGAAATCTAAAAATACAAAATGGACAAATCCATGCCTATTGTGGTATCAATATGTATCCGAAAAAGGGTTAAAGGAAATAGATGCATCCCATCATCAAATTATTGATAGGAGACCAAAATTTAGTCAAAATCTAAGTCAAAAAGGGTCATAACTCAACATCCAAATTCGTATTTGACCTGTATTTTACAATGCTTCACCCCTTCAAAAGTTATTGATCGGAAACCAAACGACGACAACACCGAAGACGATGCGGGCGGAGTAAATGATCCCTATGTGTCCACCATGCTTCGAAGGTGACACACACACACACACACACCATTTAATATACCATATCGTTCACAATAAGCAAAACAGATTATACAGCAATGATTATCATCACATGATGATGTAGCATTTCGGAACAAATTTAGTTTCAATGAGTTCAATTATTGTCGCTGTTGTATCGCTTGGTATAGTAAACCTGTCTAAAACGGCCACTATCAAAGAGAGCAAGAGAGCATTCTGTAATACCTTCGCCTTCATTAAGCTACCATTTGTCATTAAGATCTTTGTTTTGTCAATTTTGACTGGCCGCCATGAAGACAGATTTTACTATATTTCCAAAGTCAGACAGCAGAACAAGAAATCGTCAGTCTTGTTGTTTGTGAATTGGTGAGTGGGACGGGGGAGAGAAAAGGGACAGAGTGTCCCATCGATCGGTCTTGAGTTTGGCACTGCAATCGGGCAGCAATACAAAGGAAAAACAGTTTCTATCAACACGCACACACACCACCAAGTTATTACTCAATGGTGAAAAGGGGTACAACAAAGTTAACAGAACCGTGTTTTTTTACAGTAAAATATGTCTTTAAGCGGCCACTCAAAATAGACAAAATAAAGATCTTAATGACAAATGTTAGCCCAACGAAGTAGAAAGTATTGCAGATTGCTCCCCTTGGAACATTCTGCAACACTTTTTGACCTACATTAAGCGATAATTGGAACTGAAAACCATTGTTTGGTCTTATTGACAGTGACCGTTTTACACATTTGCTACAAGGAGAGGCTTTGTTGTCCATAATAAGACAATAGTACTTTGACTCAGGGTGGCCACATCAAGCGAAAACATATAATTTCATGACCTTGTCCTTAATTAAGATCACCGACTCCGTCTAGACCAATAAAGGAAAGCAAGATACATAGATCTGGTCACCATATGGGCCAGTGCACGAGATTGCGCAGCCTATCGCATCCGTGAGGCGAGGCGACTGCACTTTAACCCTTTAAATCAGATACATGTACATTGGCAAACAGTGAAGACCCGGATAATAATGCGGCATTTTATCAGGATCTACACTGTTGCTAAGACCAAAACAATCTTCAAAGAAAGAAAATAAAATCATGATTGTTTTGAAACATGCGACATCTCGATATACATGTATCATTTTTTTTTGTTGGCAATGCGCGGATCCAGAGTTTTCAGAGGGGGTCCAAATTTGATAACGTTTTTTATTTTATTTTTTTTTTAGTTGATGAGGGGATATATGATCCAAATACCGCTATAAATAGGCCATCATCCGCCCACCAGCGAAACGCCATTTAAATGGCGTTTCGCTGGCGGGCCGATGATGGCCCAACATTAAATGCTGGCTTGCTAGCTTTGTGATTTTTCAGGGGATCCGGACCAGTATTGCTAAGAAACCCTATATTTTTGTTATTTCCACCCCCCCCCCCCCCATCTGAATCCGCCCATGAAGGCATACATAGTAACTTGGAATGATCCTTAGTTTTGAATAGAATGCACAAAATATGCATATCTTTTATCCAGTTGTATATGTTGCATGACAAGCAAATTTTAAGGACTTGCTTCATTAACTGTTCACACACCTTGACACCCACGCCATAAAGGTGACTGCATTATCCATCTCTGAGGTCATTGAATGTTTAATACAGTTTTGATCAAGTTGCCTGGTGGCCCCTGTACCGTGAATCTATTAAAATGGCGTGACTTTACACCAAATTTGTCGGCTGAAATGCCTGCTTCAACGCTGCTTTAAAAACTTTGTTATATCATGCGCGGATCCAGAGAGGAGACAGGGGGGTCCGGACCCCCCCCCCCTTCTGAAAAATCACAAAGCTATAGGGTTTCTAAGCAATACTTCCCCGGATCCGCTGAAAAATCACACGGCTACCAAACCAGCTTTCAAGGTTGGGTCATGATCGACCCACCAGCGAAACGACATAAACTGGCGTTTGGCTGGTGGACCGATGATGGCCTGCTTTTAGTAGTATTTGGATCATCTCTCCCCTCATCAACTAAAAAAACGGGGGGGGGGCGAGAAAAACCACGTCAGAGTTGGACCTCCTGACAAAATGTTCTGGATCCGCGCATGCTATGTTTTCATGCATTTGTTTGTAAAATACATGTTATCGCCTATGCTGGCTAGAGGTCTAATTTTGGTATGAATCTTCATCTTCACAGGCGAGTAGCGAAAGCTGACTCACCCGAGCCTTCGATGCTCAAAAATATCGTGTGCTGGTCCCGAGGTTTTTCATTATGTTCATGCTCAAATCGACTCAGCATGAAGTTTCAACTGCTCATAAAAAACTAAAATGCTGAAAAATAAAGATATGTTTTGTTTAAAACTCTCAAATGTTGCATTTATCCAATTTTTGGCATTTTAACATTTATGAGAATGATGCATTTTCCGCTCAGCTGAGTTGAGCATGAAACGGCTTATAATCTCGGGCCCAGATATAATATTTCGTGGTCATTCCTCGGAGCACTCCTCGTTGACACTGTATTCAATCCTACACAATAAAATCAGTGACTTGTGAATGAATTACCGACTCGACGAAAAAAAAATACGATACCTAATTCAAGTATATTTTGCAAAGAAAAATAATAATTCGTGACCCGAGTGTTAAAAGGTTAGCGCTTGAGTGAACAGCATAGGCCAAGAACGGCATGTACCCCCATGAACCTACGCACTTGGTCGCATTCAGTGGGCAATCGCCTTGTTAATGAATGTAGGAAAACACATGCTGATCTAGCTGGCTCTTGCCTTGTCAGCCAACGTAGCTGCAACGGCTCCTTTTTTCAAGATAAGCCAGACTAAGTTCAACCTACACTATATTTATTCATAGCATAGCAATGAAAATTAACGTACTTTCAAATACAGTTAATAGTTTTGCTTGCATTGTAGTGTAACGCTGCACCGTAGCAGATCGTGCACATTATGCAAGTTTCACCGAGCATATGCTTGCACAGTTGGGCGGGCGTGGAGAGGATAGCTATGTTTTTGTTTAAGCGAGTCAGGTAAGTCGTCATTATTTAGAAACTTTTTTGCAGGGCTTCAGATTTTTTCAAGATTGGTGGGCCGGAGTGGCACATGGAGCAAAAAACGGTGGGTCATTTTCTAAAATGATGGGCCCAAGCATATCAAACTAACCACAATTGACATTTGGGTAGTATACTTTACATACGCACTGACACAGACTGTATATTGACTGCTGATTATACAGTAAAACCTGTCTTAAGATGCTCTTAAAAAGGACCAATTACCGCTTAATGCAGGTCAAAAGTATTGCAGAATGCTCCAAGGGGAGCATTCTGTAATCCTTTTGACCTTCATTAAACTACAATGTAGTATTGAGATCTTTGTTTTGTCTTTTTTGAGTGGCTACTTAAGACATATTTTACTGTATTGACAACTGTTTTGTTGAGTTTGTAAACTCTCTGTAAGATGAATATTTTATTAAAGTGAGAATTTTTCACAGTTAAAAAGGATGGGTCCACTGGGCCCACTGCCTTGGAAAGTTATGGGCCATATTTTGAAATCATGGGACAATGACCCGGGCCCACCATAAATCTGAAGGTCTGATTTTTGTCTTTCTTAGTGTTCGGAATGATGGAATGAGATTAGACTTGAACTATACAAATGCGATTTGAAAGCTTGGTACAAAAATGACCTGAATGCATCAACGCGACTCAATAATGACAAACGATCAGGCCCGCTACAATATTTATACATGTATCAAGCAGATCGAACTTTTAAGACGATTTGATATTATTCAATTATACTGAGGGACTTAAGAAACGCACCATTTCACAGTCATCGTCTCTTCCACATGGCTGATTTGAGGATGGTTCCTTTATCATACTTTATCCTTTTACACAATGGACCATGATTTGCCATAATTCAACAATTATCTGACCAATATGATTTTAATTCATTTTTGAAAAAAAAAACTTTGAGCTGGTAGCCAGATGTCTTAACTAATGGGGGTCGGATATTATCGTTTAATAAGAGTCCAAGTCGCAGCGTTTCTTTGCTAACGTCAGTCCTATTTTTTCAAACAGCAATAACTGGCGGATGACGGTCGCGCATGACGCGATACTTTTGTCTTTTTGCAAAAATGAGTATCTGGTGGCACTTAAATATTTTGGATTATTTCTGTTCCATAGGATATAGCCAAATACGTCAAAAAGAAATGACGTCAACAAGACAAAATGAAGGTTGCCAGAGGCCTTAATCTTCATGATTTGGATTTCTTTTTCCTTTTGCTTTCGAGAACAAGCATCAGTTCGAAAACTTTTTTATCGCTCATTATGGAAGGTACTTTTGAAATTTGGATTGTCTCAGAATTAGCCACGGCAACCATTAGCCTCAGCGTTTCAATTTTCTTATTGAATACAAGCTTAATGACGGGACTTGTCGATTTTATTTTTCACACAATGAAAATATTAAATTATGACAATAAATTAGCATTTTATCAGGTGATGCGTTTATAAAGTCCTTCGTTATATTAGGTCACTGTCTAGACACGCCCCAACGTTAGCTTTACATGTACATCACGTGGCGATACAGTGATCCAATAGTTGAATAATACAAATAAAGTCAAATCAGATTTATTTAAGAAATGAATTCTATTTTTGGAATGTTCATCTTGCAAAGTTAACGTGAAACCCTTCTTCGGGCTTCAAGTTAACTTTGCAAGAGGCCCAAAGCATTCATTATTCCATGAACATTCCAAATATTTAATTTATTGCTTATATTTACATTTTAATATAACTATCTAAAATATGAAAAACATTTTTAATTTAGGAATTTAAACATTTTGTATTTAAGATTCATTAACACACCGGGTAGGCGGCAATCGACAAACACTCTTAACAATCGACGAACGCGGATAAAAAATCGCTAGAAACAGTGTTTTTGATTGTCATTTGCCGCCAGTCGGGCGACAAATGATAATCGAAAACTCTGTTTCTAACGATTTTTGATCCACGTTCGTCGATAGTATTGACGTTTTCTGTTGCCGCCTACCCGGTGTGATTAAAGGATTGCTTCGAAAATGTAAATATCATACAATCACCTCTTTACGTACGTATAATAAGAAATACCAGAGCGTGTCATACTGAACCACTGCATATACTATATGCATTATGTTTTGTTATGCAGTACTTTGTGTCTTATCTAGTTTTTAGCCCGTGTGACCTAGATATGCAATGGACCGAAACCATTTGAATAATTTTTTAAAGAAGGCCATATAAGGATCATTTGTACCAAGTTTGGTCAAAATCCAGCCAGTAGTTAAGGAGGAGATGTCCTTTGAAGCAATTGTTGACGACGCACGACGGACATCCAACGATCATAATAGCTCACCATGAGCAAATAGCTCCGGTGAGCTAATAAGCCGACTGGATTTCATTGAGTCTATTCATGAGAGTTAATGATTGGAAAGTGCAACAACTCTCATAAGCAATGTTCTGCTTTCTGCCTTAACCTTATATTCCGGAAGATTCAGCATGAATATGAAAAAAATCAGCACAGAGTCGATGTATCGGAAGAACCCCATGTGGCACAACGAAAGCCATCACAACCTTTAAGCAAAGTCTTGAAGAAAAAACTGGATATTCTAAAATTGTGATGAAGTTATTTATTAGTGTATTTTGATGTTTGTTTTTTCATTGATAACGAGGGTTGTACATATTATCGCATCGGGGGTGAGCGTGGGGGGATTGGGTGGTGGGGCGAGGAGGAGGAATTTTCACTAATTTGGCAACTTTTTTCTGCCCCCCCCCCCCCCCCCCATACACACACTTTTGACCCCCACCATGATTTTCGACTTTTGACCCCCCCCCCCATAAAACTTTGACCGCCCCTCCCACCACCACACTTTTCAACACAGTTTGATAATCACATTATTATAAAAAACAATTGTAGACATATAAATTAAGGCTTGGCGATTATCTCCTCTTCCAATATGATTTATCATTGTTAACAAATGCATGTTAAACTTCGATTTTGTCAAATTAGTAGTCTGATCAGTGTTTTTTTTTTCAACATTTCAATATAAAACAAATTTCTAGAGATATATTGTATGGTAAGTGTTGATACCTTGTATTTAATTACATTTTAAGATCGCAAGATTAGTCCAGAAATCTGCCGCTCTAGTGTCCTCAGATTTGTTTTGTATTTCAAAAGTGTCATTGGTGTCATATAGGAACGAAATGATGTAGACTTTTATGATAACTAAAGATAAGATGTTGAGGATGAGAAATTACAGCAAATAAAATAGAGAAAAGATGAAGTGGTAACCATAGATATAACACATGTATATACCGCCCCCAGAAGCCAATGACATTTTACAAAAGTCCCCCATAAAAATCTGACATTTGATTTTGTGACCACCCACCCAACAGAGGACGAAATAATATTTTGACCTTCCAAAGGTCCAAGTTTCAATTCGTGAACCCCCTCCCCACCCCCAAAAAAGTCCTCAAACTCCCCCACCAGCTGATAAATAATGACTGTTCCCTTAAATTAGCACAGAGTCAAGCAAGAGCATTATCTGTTTGCCCACAGAACGCATTGCCGTAGGTCCCACAAAACGCATTGCCGTAGGTGATGGCATAAACAGTTACAACAATGGTAAACCGAGTAGCCCCAATAGATAGCTGCGTTTGCACGTTAGAAGAAAGATTTAAGGGGGATGAAACTATTCTAACACATCTCACCTATAGAGCCAACGGTAACAAACTGTGATATATCGGACAATACTTTTACATTTTTGGCCATTTTAGGCCAAATTCTTTCTTTTAGGCTACCATAGCAACGAGCAATAAACTGAGAGAACGGAACATTGCTTACTAGATTATAAATACAACTAATGTGGTCCTCTAAACAGAGCAAGTAGTAAATGTAATCAAAGGAAAACTCATATCAGCCTGACAGGTTTCATTTTCACATTTTTGCTTGGGCCGATCTCAATATTTGTCATATTTTTTGGGCACAGAGTAAAACCTTTTTTTTTGGCATTTCCTGTAATTGTTGCCATGGTAACTCTTATCTGGAGTTTTTAAAACTATTATTTTTGTATTTGTATGTACAAAATATGTTGACAATTATTCATATTTTGTCCTGCTGGAAGGAGATAGTTTGCATCGAATATGCCTTTTTTGTTGAATATGCCATTTTTTTTTGTGAAATCGCTGATTGTATGATGTTTTGGCTGCCATGGTAACATGAATTTAGATAATTCATTTATAAATTGTCGCTCATGTTTCAAATCTTATCATTTTAACCGTCCAAAACGCAAAATTAGTTTAATGTCATATGATAATTAGAAACTTTCAGCCATGCTCATGTATTATTGAATTTATTAAACTTTTCGGGAAACCTCGCTTTTCCCAAACTCGTTTAATACGAGGAGTTCAAAATTACATGAGCCCTCACGTAATATCATGTATTGTTTTTCAGAAAACTGCCCGAGAGATGACTAGAGCGTGGCTTGACATCGATCTGTACAGGTTCGATCCGCCAGAAAAGTATCAAAGCTTATCAGCAAGATTTGCAACACCCAGAATTTCCTGACCATGAGGATTCCAATGCTTCAGACATTCCAAGTCCAGACCATTTACCCGCCAAGCATTCCCTCCATAATTCATCTTCAGCACACCCAGTGATAACTCACAGAAACACTAGAGCCACCTATTTTACAGGATACACAGATGTCAATAGCAATAAATATCACACATCAAACATAGCACAGCCAGTCATTGCTGGCTACAATGAACCAATCTCATCCAAATCTAGTGCCTCTCAGAGCCATATAAAACATAAAGATGTTTTATATGACTTTGATAGACACAAGCATGACTTAGATAGACACAAGTCAGTGCCAAACTTTAGAAAATTGCTCCATCGTCCTCTTGGTGGACTCGAGATCATGTATCACCACACTGTATCGAAGGGAATGGACATGATATACTTGATGACTAAGATATCCACGTCTTTTCCTGTAACACCATCTCTAACCAAGAAGGCACTACTTATTCTTGCGAAGAAACATCCTTTGCTGCGCATGACAATTCAACATCAAATAGACAGCCAGTCAAGTGATATGATTTTTCGTGAAATGGACACGCTGGCGATTGATTTTAAGGCATCTGATAGAGAAGACTGGCTTACTTATATTATGGAAGAAATCTCTATGCCGTTTGATATTCAAAATGGGCCGCTCTGGAAATTCAGGCTATTATTTCCAGCTTCAAACTCTGACAAAAAATCGAAAAGCCATTCTTCAATTAGTAATCAAACTGTTGAAGATAGTCATGGAGTGTATTTAAAGGATCACAACACTTCTCATTCCCTCGATGAATTTGCATATGTATCAACGATCTTCTTCATTTTACACCATTCAATAATGGATGGCAGTTACGTATGTTGTTTGTTCAGTGAACTCGCTGAGCTACTTAATGAACTCTATATGGACACAGATAACACATACAGAATAACACCATCTCCACTGATGCCTCCCATTGAAGAAGCCCTGCTCTATCCAGCATCAAGGATACAGATGCCAAAATCATCAGACTCATCATCATCTGTCCGTTTGCAGTTTTCAGATCCTTCAAATGAGATGATTCAAGACTATGATCGGAAATATCAATTACATATTGAGCAAAATGATTGCATTGTGCCAAGAAACAGATGCGAAATATTCGAATTTTCGGAGAATGAAACTGCATATATAACAAATTCATGTAAAGAGTTTGGCTCAACAACAACTGGAGGGTTTCTTACTTCTGGTCTGTTAGCGTTCATAGATCTCCTACATACATATTCAAATAGAAAACCTGTTCAAGTTCCTTTTGAATGTATGATCGATCTTCGGCGTCATTTTCCATTAGCATTTTCCAATAAGGTTGTTAAATTTTACCCTGGAGCAGCGTCAATGCATGTTCCTTTTCTTGCATCTTTGAATCTGTCTAATAAGCCAGTGACAAAAGAAGAATTCTGGAAATTGTCTCAAGCAATTGGAAGTGAAACCCTTTTACAACTTAGGTCAGTCGATACAATGCATTGGATACAGCAGTTCATTCAAGAGAATAACGAGCCAATCTCTACTCCAAAGTCTACGAAACCTCAAGGGAAATCTCCGTTTGTCCTATGTTTCTCGCATATGGGATGTCTTGATAAAGTACTCACAAGACACATAAGAAAATCAGTAAGACTGGATGAGATTCATGGTCATTCTACAGTGCTAAATGAAGATAGTCCCATATTTTATGTTGGCAACTATTCTCTAAACGGTAGAATATGTTTGAATGTGAGTTTCTGTGAAAGTTATACATCAGTTGAAACTGCTAAAGAATATGTAGCAAATATCCGAAAATTCCTTTTGTGCTAGTAGAGTACTTAAGAGACGTTCCTTCCCTGTTAGCATAAACAGCTGGACACTGCCAGCCTTTCAGTGAGACGCCATTTAAATGGTGTTTTGTTGAGAGGTCGATAGAAGCCCTACATTTTTGCTGGCTAGGATTTATGCCAGTAGAGTATTTGGGAGACATGCCTTTTATGCTGGTAACATATATATGGGAGACATTCAATTTATGTTAGTATATTATTTGGGAGATATTCCCTTTATGCTTCTAGATTATGTGGGAGATATTCATTTTATGTTAGTATATTATTTAGGAGATATTCCCTTTATGCTTCTTGATTATTTGTGAGACATTTCTTTTATGCTACAAGAGTACTTGGGAGACAGCTTTTATGCTACTAGAGAATTTAGAAGCCATTCTTTTTATGCTAGTAGAGTATTTGGGAGAGATGCCTTTAATGATAGAAGAGTATTTGGGATACATGCCTTTTATCCAAGTAATATATTTGGGAGACATCTCTATACTTGCCTTGCATCACAACAAGTATTGGCATCTATGGGGAAAAATAATTTTCACTAGAAATATCAAACTTTTCACTTTCCCTGCAGCCTGAGGCACTCGTAAATACGGGCGAACGAGTGCTATCTTCGAGTCCTGCCTATGTGACAAAAACTCAATAATTTAAACTTCCTTTGCTTGAACTACCCACTAATTCGTATGCAATTTGGGATACACTGGATTCAGAAAATATGGCTTAACTCTAAATACGCCAATCGCAAACAGTCGTCTGCTTTTCTCGTCTGCTGAAATGTTTAAGAAGCCTCTATGGCAAACAGTGTGGACCCAGATCAGACTGCTCCTATAGAACAGTCTGTTCTGGGTCCACGCTGTTTGCTTCTATACTTAAATCGTCAGTAATGTTAGGCAATTATTTGCAGCAGACGACTTCCGCAGACGACATTTTCAGATGCATTTTTTCTTGGCGCTTAAAGGGTTAAATTAAACTATTATTAAATAATTCAACACGCATGTCTCGTGTTAAAGAAACGTCCAAGGGAAATGTTTTTCAACACACAGAAAATGTGTTTAAATAGGAAATCCTGAAAATGATCATTTTTGGGCTTATATATGAGCCGCTACATGAGATTTCCAACAATGTGGTATGTGCGACCAGTCTGTTCTGGGTCCACGCTGTTTGTTTCTATACTTACTTCGTCAGTAATGTTAGGCAATGATTTGCAGCAGACGACTTCAGCAGACGACATTTTCAGATGCATTTTTTTCTTGGCGCTTTAAGGGTTAAATTTAACTATTATTAAATAATTCAACATGCATGTCTCGTGTGCTTAAATTAAAGAAACGTCCAAGGGAAATATTTTTAACACACAGAAAATGTGTTTTAATAGGAAATTTTTGAAAATGATCATTTTGGGCTTATATATGAGCCGCTACATGAGATTTCAAACAATGTGGTATGTGCGACCAGCAAAAGCTCAGACCACCCTGCGCATACGCCTTTGCTAGTCGCTTGAATAGTCTACGAACATTAAGCTACTGAACGAACATCACTTTCTAAGCTTAAAAGGAAGCTACACAGTGTTATCTGAGTCTATTCATGTCAAAATGCCACATTGTTGGAAATCACATGTCACGGCTCATATAATCATTTTGTGCGACTGTTCATACTTCATTGGTCAGGGAAAATCCTGAAGCAGATGGTAGTATTCGTGTCAAGTGAGCGTGGTCAGTGACGACTTTGCTTACGCTCATTTGTTGACGCTTGTTGACATCGCAAGCCTCGCGTTGTCAACAAGCGTTCTCGAATCCTTGCCTGGAAAACTTGATATCAAAGGACACTTACCTTGAATTCTCTATTTAGATGACTTACTAAATGCAGACAAATCCTTATTTTGCTCAAATTTGAAAAGGTGAGTGAGTATGACCAGGAAATATCACAATCACACAATACAGACCTACTCACAGCGAGCGAGGGACACAGTACACAGACAGTCTCAACACAATTGAAGTAAAGCAACCAGCTCTCTCTCTTCCCCAACATCACACTGGTAAATGTATACGTCGATTTGCTGGTATTTACGCGTATTGCCGGAACTTCATAGACCGGAAGTGGTAGATATTGGTGTTAATACTATATATAAAAAAACATGCCATATGCCTAAAGGACTATAGACTTCAATCATGTTTAAGTATTCAGTATGTGCATAGCGATTTATGTAAGCATTTAGGAAAAGATTCGAGTACCGATCATCCAGATTGGTACTCGAATCTATTCCTAAATGCTGACGTTCATCGCCATGTGTATACCAAATACTTAAAAATGATCTAATTCTATATAGTCCTTTAGGCATATGGCATGTGTATATATATATATGTATATATATAGTATTAACACAAATATCTACCTCTTCCGGTCCATGAAGTACCGGCAATACGCGTAAATACCAGCAAATCGACGTATACATTTACCAGTGTGAGCATGGTGATTGCTAAACTAGAAAGGTCACCAAGAACCACTTCACAAAACAACGACCCAACATAAAAACACATACTACTACAGAATACTGCATTATTACATTAATTTTACTTGTATAAAACCTTATACAATTTTAAGCTGGACCACACTGTCAAGCGTTATCAATACTACTAGGCAAACCACCAGGACGCTGGTACGTTACCAAAATGACGACATGACGTTGTAAGCTACAAGACTATACTTTTGAAATATTGCACCAGCTATCAACTTGGCTTGCCATTCACATTGCTTATACCAAGCAGGAGATGATTCAAATAAGCAGTATTGCTTGTTTTCAAATCATGTTATTTGCTTATGTATTATTGTATTGATGATACATGCTTTTTACTTTCGAAATAAATATTTTTAAAACTAAAAACACATACGATGGGAGCAACTACCACCAATAATTAAACAACAACAGAATCACCACCTTAGGATAGACAGCAGTCTATCAGCCATTGGGATGAAGGGGGGGGGGGGGGGGCTCAAATATACTTTATGAGCCTAACCTTCGCATTAGATTTTATGAGCTTAACCTTCGCACTAGATTTTATTAGCCTAATCTTCGCACTTGATTCTATTGTTAAAACTCTAAAATTGTTAGCTTACATGGAGACTTCATAACTTATGTAATGCATCATCACAGAGAAACAATCAAGTACCATTAACTTAATGTGATAAAACAAAGAACAGGGCTCTAAACTCACAGTCAAATCTATAGAAAACCTCAAGTTGAGCCAAAGTGGGCCCAGCCAATTACAAGCATCAGACACAATCCACCAAAGAAAGTTTTTTGCCAAGGTCGTCATTGAGTCTGAGACCTATTAACCCACCGTTGTGCAATTAGAGGAAACCGGGCTATAACCAGGCTGTTGCACAATGTCCATGTTATATCCCACTTATTATCTTTTTGAATTGACTTTCCAACGATCCATTTGAACTAACCAACTAAATCATCATAAATACATGCTTAAGTCAGATATATTATTCTGGTCAGCTGCAATTAGAAAAAAACCCAGATTACTTTGATACTGAAGCCCCCATCTCGTTTTGGATTTAGATTTGTCAATTCTAAATGGCACAGTATTATCTAAACATTATAATAATTGAGATTAATTCAATTTCGATACTGTTAATTTCATTTTTGGTATGGAGATGTTCCCCACACTCTTTCTTATAATGTATAAATGAAAATAAATAAATGTATTTATTTGTTTTGTGAAGTGTCTTCTAATGTAAGTGAAATTGAATATAGAAATAAATTTTGACTGCTAAGTCAGATAAACAAGTCTATCAATAGATATCAATAACTTCACAAAGCATTTTCTTAATTATATCGCGGGGATTCAGTGTTTAGAAACTCTTCAGCATTACTTTTAGAAATTTGAAATAGGGGTCCAGGAATTCCATATGGAGTTTGTGTTAGCATCTGCAGATAAAGCTGCTAACTATGTTGTTTTCGTTTGAAAAAACGTACTATACTTAAAGCCAAAAGTAACTTTACACTTTGAACTACTGAATATATCTTTACTTTTTTTGATTTAACCAAATTAAATATTGCAATGAGTTGCTGGTACTCGCCCTTAACCTAATTCACGAAAAACAACTTAGGTAAATTAATCTTCTTTCGGGTTATCTGTACTTTCATTAAAACACACAATCCCCATTTCCTAACAAAATCCAAAGTAAACCTAGGATTTGAACACGCTATTTTAAGGGCCATCGATTGCCCATTAAAAATACTGCAAGACATTTTGTCTCCGACGTATGGTTTGCTTTTGACAGCATCTTAAAGTTGGTTCACTTTGAAATTATCTCCCTTTGAATTAAACAATAGTTAACTTTAGTCCCTGCTAAAAGCGTTATCTCGGATGACATTTGGATTTTTTATCAGCGATTTGTTGGGACTTCTGCCCTGAGTATGTGACAAGATAATCTGGTAAAAATTCCCATTGATTTGGAAGAAAAACGGCAAACAATTTCTTATGGGAAATTCCATAAAACGCACTGTTAAGTTCACAAAAGGGGGTATGTCCGTAAAAACACAACTCTAATTTGTGTTACTCGAAGGGTGATCCGGGCTGATTTGAACTTTAAACAACAATTCAAAAGCCTGTCTTTTGGACTGGTTCTTTAAAATTAAAAATTGTCCAATCGCAAAGCTACAGTAACACATCTTAAAGTGATGCACTTTGGAAAAGTTTATTTTGCCCCCTTGCTTCTTTCATTATGGCATTGTGGTTGCAATGATGACAGTAAAAACATGAAATTTAATTGTCGTATGAATAATTGATTGAAGTTAAATATGTATTAAACACATTTAAAATACTACACACCAATACCTAGAAAAGGTATATATAATAACAGTGTAAAGTTACTTTTGGCTTTAAGTATATATTAACGCCCTAAATATATAACTTAGTACTGCTTAAACCTATAAGCATATCTTGCTTGATGAGAGGTCTGTCGTTGATAGGCATTAGTGTCATATGGCTTTTAAGTTTGTTGATGAAGATCATAGCAAGCTTCCTACATGATAATATTATACTGTTTACCTGAACTTCATAAAATACCCTAAAAGTCACGTTTTATTGCTAATTCTAGTTCATGTACTACTACTGAGTTGTCTATACTTTTGACTTCTTGCCTCAATGCTATTAAACCATGTTATTTTAAAACTATTGTGAAACAGTTTATGAAAGGAGTGGTATAGCCTATTAAAAACTCAGGCGAGATTCTTAATAAATTAAAATCTAAAGGTTTTCCAGCATCTAGTTTGTCTACATATGATTTCTCTACTTTCTATATACTACATTGCCTCATAATAATTATTTAAGCAAAGAAACACTAACTGAATTAATTGAAGGAAGAAAGACAGCAAGGATCGGGAATCAATTAACAGAGATGGTTCACTTTTATTTGGCTTGTAATGAGAAACACGCTATTTCACTTATTAACAACCTTAAAGATATAATTTGTGGCCATGTCAGAAAATGTGTGATGCTCTCTATTATCTTTTAGACAATATATTCATAAGATTTTTCTCAAAATTATATTGACAAATCGTAGGTATTCCAATGGGTACTTATTGTGTGTTCTTCTTGTTGCAGTTTTGTTTTTAATTCATTATGAGAAAGACTTCATGTTGTCTCTTTCTGACAATAATAATCTGATGTTATTGAAGCATTTAACTCTACCTCAAGATATCCAGACGACTTCCTTGATATTTGTGCTCCTTATTCCCAAAAAATGGTAGGTCATATAAGTTAAATAAGGAAACTTTTTTTGATACTGAAGCCCTTTTTGGACCTGGACCTGTACATAAAAAAACAGCATAGTTTCATCTAAAACTTATGATGAACGGAATGATTGTAATTTTGAAAAAAGTTATTTTGGCATTTCTTGATGGAGTTGTTCCTAGCTCACCTCTCTATGGTGTATATATTTCGCAGCGTATTTGTTTTTAAGAGATTATGTTCTAATGTCAGTGACTTCAATAACAGAAACTAAAGTTTGGCTGCCAAGTTATTAAAACATGGTTATTGATATCATAAATTTCGTAAAGCATTTCCAAATTCTACCATAAACACCCAGAGTTTATTATTAAATACAATATTGGTTTAAAACTCTTCTGTAACAGTGCATATCAGACCAGTATTTTATGGTCATTTAGTTTATTAATACAAAATAATTGTTGAAAAAGTAAGAAATAGTGCAAGGATCAGGAATCGATACAATCAAGTACCACACCTGACCCAGGATACCAATGAGGAAGTGACAAACTTACAATGTGACACCACAAACTAGCGCCAAGAGGCAGCAGGTGAACAAGGTACAAATAAACGGACGTGCACAAAGGCACAACAAACACAAGACAGAAAAAACATAAATGATCCACAAAAGAAGCGCCGCCTTGGAACGGTCAGTAAAAATTTTAGTGATCAATTCATGAAGAGATTTAAACGTTATGGAAATTGGATTACAACATGGATAACATGAAACAGTCTGCATGCCTGGTTGTAAACCCAATCACGGTTTATAACCATAGTTTCCTCTTTAATTGCTCGACGGTGAGTACGGCCTGCGACTCAATGACGACTCTGACGTAAAGCTTTAATCGGTCGGTTCGTTTTTGATGCTTGTCTCTGGTAGGACCTACCAACTTGAGGGTTTTTTTTAGCTCTGACTATCTGTAAGTCGTGAACCATTTTCGTTGGTTCACCAAAGTATGTTAATTTGATTAGACTTGCTCTCTGTTATGATTAATGGCAATAGTTAGGAAACCTCCTTGCGAGCTTAACAAACAGAATCTAGGGCGAAGATTTGGTACCAGTAAAATGCATTTTAGCCCCCCCCCTCCCTAGTGACTAAGGCTGCTGTCCGTTCTAAGGCGATGGCTCTGTTGTTGTTGATTCGTTATTGAGTTACTCACATTGTGGGGGTCTGTGTTTGTTCCATATTTTTATGTATAGTTTTGTGCTCTTTCTAGTTTTGCAGTCATCTTGATGGGGAGGAGAGAGCTGGTTGCTTTTCATTGTTTTGTCTTCCTGATGTCTCGTGATTGTTGTTGGTATGTGGCTCTTCCTCACGGTATCGTGGATTCTTGTGCGGTGTATGATTGTGGTATTTCCTGATCATGCTCATTTACTTTTTTGGTTAATTTAAAACGAAGAAGTAGAAGAGATGTTACAAGGTTTCAGATTCATGCCCCAGATCTACACATTCAGCCTCGTCTTACTTATCATTTTTCAACATCCAATTTTCATCAAACATAATTCAGGCCTTTAGTTAAGAGTGCGTATCAAAAAAAATGATTTTCTTATTTCTCAACCAAAACATATGTTGTGGGTACTCAAAAGAACCGTCTCAATGAGACGGTTCTTTTGAGCACCCAATTATATGTTCAAACTGATAGATTAGAAAATATTTACAATTTTACGCTAAAAAAATTGTTTATCTAAACCTGTGCATATAGTGCATTTTTGGCATTATGCCATTTCATACGTTTTAAATCAGCATTATACAACTACGACTAGTTTGCGTGTTTCTCTTTGTTTTCATTAAAGTAATTTGTCTTATTCTACATTTTAGCATTTCATTAACTTACGTGTGCACCAAGTAGAATGATTAGACATGCAAAACGGTCAGAACATCCATAACGAAGCGCTGATTAGTGCACACAATGTACGTTTTAATGAAATGAACAACTGCACAATAGCAGTGCCATTTTATGAAGACATACGGATCAGCTAGAACAGAAAACGCCATTATATTTACATCTGTTTATTGTTAGGAGAAGAATGAATTAGTGCTAATCCTTTTACATTCTTTAACTTGTATAAATGTGTATTTCTATCTTACCCCCCAAAAATGTGTGTATGATCAGGATATACGACAATCACACACCGCAGAACAACCCACGGACCGCGAGGAAGAGCCACAGAACACTGACCGCCACAAGACACCAGGAAGACAGCTAAAGCAAAGCAACCAGCTCTCTCTTCCACATCAAGATGACCGCATAACCTGACGGACACAAAGTACTGAATAACAAAACAAGGACCAAACACAGAACCCCCAAAACCAATAGGAGCAACAATAAATAATAAATCAACAAAAACAGAACCACAGCCCAGAACGGACAGCAGCCTAAGCCACCGGGGGCTAAAAACATTCCACTGGCACAAAATCCTCGCCCAAGATTTGTTACCGATCAGTTCAAAGTAAGAAAGGCGGCAAAGATCAGGAATCAATACAATCAAGTAACACACCTGACACAGGATACCACATGGGAAAGTGCCAATCACAATTAAACATCACAAACAAGAGCCCTTTCCCAGCAGGTGACCATAAGGCAGCTATGAGTCAGCGCGAAAACATGACAAACACAAGACACAAACAGCACAAATGATCTACAAAAGAAGTACCGCAATATACCAAACAAAAAAACTTTTTAACATATTGTGTAGAAATGCACTGTTTAAACGGCGACGTCACAAGGTGGCGAACAATTATGTCCTGTGATTGTACGTGCGGACGTACTGACACCTGTCGGACAGAGAAGTGTAATACTTAATGCCACGATCATTTCATGACGGAAGATAAGGCCCAACAACAACAAAAAACTACAATAATTTATTTGATAATTCCCTAATAATGCTGCAATTTCATTGTCTGCGCATGCGTCGATATTAAAAGATCAGTATTTGAAAATGTCCCCTATCGGAAGATAATGCTTGCAGTCTGAGCGTGATGTAACACCATGCTTTATTTGTTTTGAATTGTATCACTTGACATAATAATACAAGAAGTGACTTTGTCCTCAAAATAGATCAACCTAGTGGACATGTTAAATTTAGAATGCCAAGCATACTCAGACTTTTTTAAGAATTTTACTCAATTTTACGACGGCCCAAATGCACAGTATGTAAACTGAAAGAAACATCCTGTACCCGTTCCTCCTAGCTCTCGCCTTATAAACATGAATAACAGCACTCGTGCGTAACCAGAAGTCGGAAAAATGCGTGTATTTAGGTACATGTACACGTTTCGATTTATATTGTTAGCGATACAGACAATACACATTCGAACAAGGTAAGAAAAGCAATTTTATCTATTTTATTCCGTTTTATTCCATGATTTTATCGGTTTCCTCCTTTGCATATTGCTTTGTTAAAAAACGACGCAATCACATGTATACATGATTACATGGTTGTAACTGTAACAGTTACTAAAATCTATGGAAAAATGAATTTTAATAGGTGGGCCCTCGCAATTACAGCTGTACCAACAACTCTCACGTCACGATTTCCGATAACTGGTTACGCACGAGTGCTGTTATTCATAATGTATAGGGCGAGAGCTAGGAGGAACGGGTATAGGATGTTTATTTCAGTTTACCTACTGTGAAATGGCTCACTTTTTCATTTCAGTGACAATTCGCAATTCTTAGTTCCGAATTCAGAATTTTGAATTCCAAATTCTGAATTCCGAATTCTGAATTTCGAATAAACTTGATAGACGCTTTCATTTACTATATCATTCACTTGTGTAAAGCGCCAGACAACCTACCCTCCAGAGGATTGCACTTAAGGGTTTATTCAGCAGAATTAGTGAAGAAGAAGTTCCTGTGTGGAGTTCGGGAGCCTCCCCTATTGCACATAGAATGACGCATAATCTATAGAGTACCTCTTGCGCAAGCGCTTAAATTGCCAGTCTGAAGTAGGCACCTTTCTTCTAGCGGGTACTCCCTACCTTACAGTGTACAATATGGGGAATAGGTGTTACCTGTAGAGTAGAGGTTCTTCCTAGAGGAGGAGGCACGCATGGTGTTAATGGGTTACTAGTACACTCTAGTCTAGAATGCTAATCTGTGCAGTAAGGGTTATTATGTACAAAAGAGTTACACTGTAAGCTATTGGCTATATACCATTGGAGTTAAATTTTGAGTGTCATTTATAATTCACAATTCTGAATTCTGCATTCCGAATTCTGAATTCTGAATTTTGAATAAACTTGATAGACGCTTTCGTTTACTATATCATACTATATCATACACTTGTGTAAAACGCCAGACAGACTGAGTTTAAAATGGCTGTGCAGATTTGATAGTTTTAGTTGATAACTAGTACTTCTGTGATTTGAAGTATTATCAGACAGCATTTGAAATACTGATGTTGTTACAAAGGTAAATACTTGCTATTAAATGGTTTTCAGCAGTTTGGAAGCTCCCTACTTATAAAAACGAAAGTACTTTCAATAAATGGGTGGTGGGGTGTCAAGATAATGCTAAGTAGTTTCCAGTGCTGATGCTTTTCTCTAATAAATGGTAAAGTATTAAGATTGTTTGTTGATTTGCCAATATATATCTTCAGGCCACACACTCAGTACGAACCTAAGGATCTGTAACCGTCCGGCGCGGGCACAGGGATTTATGTCGGTTGATCTGTGATATACTGTTTCACCAGACAAAAGTGCAGTACCCGTCATATGGTGTGCAGACTCATGTGAGTTTGCGCATTGACAGAATTGTGAATTGTCAATGAAATGAAAAAGACAGCCATTTTGGGCCATCGTACATTTCAAATATCTCCAAAATACAAAATCGGTTGAAGATTCTTAAATGGCAGTGAAATGAAATTGTAATGTTAATGATTATATTGGGCACATTGGGAAAAATAATTGAATGTAATTAATCACTTTGCAAAAGCCATGTAATTGTAATAGCAATTGATTAGAACAAATTTCAATGTGATTGTAAATAATCCATTTCTTTTCAAAGTAATTTACCCCAAGTCTGGAAGGAGATGACGCAAGAGAAGGGAGAAGATGCCTATAAAATAACTATTTCATCTTCAAATATTATAGAAAATTTTGATAGTTTGAGAATTTGCAAGATGTTAGATCAATGGATGACATTGACAACTGTGTTGAGTATTTTGTTGATATATTAGATAGTGTATGTAAACCTCTTTTTAAAACGAACTAGCCAAGTTTCAATGGAGATATTCCTCATAAAAATAATTCAAATGTCTTTGACAGTTAGGAATGTGAAATTAAAAAGCATGACCTTTTTTGCTGCCTTAGCCGCTACAGAAATTGTAGGAATTATGAAAATAGGATTGAAATGTTAGAGGCTCGTACATCATTTAAAAGGTCGGTGAGTCACTTTCGGTACGAGTGTAAAAACAAAAACAAAAATAAAAAGTTTATTAGATATTGGAAGTTATTAAAGGATTCACAACACTCTGATGATTCAACATCACTCTCTGCAAGTACATTTCACAATTATTTCAAATCTATAAATGATGCCAACACAAATCAAGCAGATGAGGACATTTTACATTTGAATGATCGTTGTTTTTTTAATTAGAAATACAAATCATGTTTGCAGAGTTGGAATATCTGAAGAAGAAAT
This sequence comes from Loripinus fragilis, assembly GCA_964019695.1. Taxonomy (NCBI): domain Eukaryota; kingdom Metazoa; phylum Mollusca; class Bivalvia; order Lucinida; family Lucinidae; genus Loripinus; species Loripinus fragilis. Next base: position 17,545,282 of record OZ026520.1, read on the forward strand.
AGTTAAGGTCATTAAAATGTTAAATTCAGGGGGAAGCGGCGGACCAGATCGACTGTTGAATTAATTATTTATGCATGGGGTCGCTACATTGCCAAAATACGTAAAAATTGCTTGATAATATATTTGAAACTGGATATTTCCCAACATGCTGGACAAAAGGGCACATTTTACCTATACACAGAATAGGTTCTCTAAGTTCTACGGAAAATTATAGGGGTATTTTCTTATTAAGCACACTTGGAAAACTATTCACAAAAATAAATAATAGGCTAACAGGTTGGGCAGAAAATTACCAAGTTTACATAGAGCCACAAACAGGGTTTAGGGCAAACATGGGCACTACTGACAATATATTTACATTGCATGGCCTCATCAAACATATCATAAATCATGGAGAAAAGTAATATTGTGCATTTGTTGATCTGAGTAAAGCATTTGATTACATAAACAGGGATATTCTTTGGCATAAGCTCATAAAGTTTGGAGAAGAAATTTTTAAGCGTAATAAAGAGCCTGTATGGAACATTAAATCAAAAGTTAAATATCAGAATCAGTTAATTGAATAGTTTGAATGTTATTTAGGTGTCCAACAAGGGGAGGGTTTATCACCATTCCTATTCTCAATGTATCTAATAATATTGAGGATGAATTTTATTTACATGGGATTGGTGGAGTAAATATTTACCAGATAAAACTGTTCTTACTGCTTTATGCAGATGATATCACAATAGTTTCTGAAACAGCGGATGGCTTACATAGTGGACTTAATGTTGTTTTTGTACGTTTATTGTCAAAGGTGGAGACTTTCTGTCTATACTGCTAAAAGAAAGGCTACTGTATTTAAAAAAAGGGAGGATTTTGCCAAGAACTCTAATTTTTTCTATCATGACACGGGGTTAGAGACTGTTAGTACATTTTTCTATCTAGGTATAGTTTTTTAATGATGGGGTCATTTTTAATTGCAAAAAAGACACTAGCAAGACAAGCTCAGAAGACTTTTTTTTAAAACTTAATTGTTATCTAATAATGACACAGAGTTAAATATTGTTAGTACATTTTCCTATATAGGTATAGTTTTTCCACCAGGCGGGTCATTTTTAATTGCACAAAAGACACTAGCAAGACAAGCTCAGAGGGCTATTTTTAAACTTAATTGTTATCTAATTAAATTTACTGATGTGACTTCAAAATATGCTCTTGACCTATTAGACAAACTCGTATCTCCTATTTTATATTATGCAGCTGAAGTCTGGAGATTTTTAAGACATCACAAATTGAAAGGGTACATTTACAGTTTTCAAAAGACTAATGGGGGGAAAAGATTACACAAAATAACTTTATTTACGGGGAATTGGATAGAACAGACTATTAAACTAAACGATACTTTAATATTATTAAATACTGGTTAAAATTGCCAATCCTGCAAAGAGAAACTATATTTAATATATTTAAAATACTATGTTAGCAAATGTAGAAGAAAATGATCGAAAAAATGGCACTTTTAGTTAAAAGATTACTTTCGAATTTAGGGTTTTATGAGGTTTGGTTACAGCAAAACGTAGGTGAAGTTAAAATGTTTTATTAGTGGTCAAAGAAAGCTTATAAGATAATGTTATCCAATTTCGGAATGCAAAATTAATTGAATACTCTGCAGCTGTTTTACAGACATATTGCAAGTTTTTAGCTTATAATAGAGTTGTCCGGGTTTGCCGCATACGAATAAGTATACGTAAAAGGAAAGGTATAGCAACACCGTATTGAAACATGTACGCGATATGTGAAGATGGGTATTAATGACAGGTTGCAGAATAATTTTGACCTGTCCAAAGCTTATACTGTATTGCGTCTCAAGCTTTAATATACAAAAGTGATGCACACTCAACAAATGCAGAGTGTATTTAATTTGTCTGTGTATACGCTTTACGTTTCAGTTAACGATTTTTCAGTCATGTGGGGACGATTTTCTGTCTTCATATATTTGAACAGTACTGTGAAGCGAATAGAGTAAAACAAAAAAAAGCGACTCCGGCGAGTCTCAAGCTAGCAACCTTCAATCCCCTGCCTCATACTGAAGAAACAAAGTCACTTCGCCCCGCATGCAGTGTGTCGTCTAGATATATGATCTATCCCATACAGTTAAAATGCTAATTAAACGCCTCTTTAGGCAGATAAAGGTATGCTAAACAAGTAAATTCGATAGCGAATTGATATTCCCCGCCGAAATTATGAAATTTAGGCAATAACTCCTGTTCTTATGAATATTCATGTGCACTGGAATGAGTATTCATGTGTATTGATATATAGGCAATCAGTTTTTGTTTGTTTGATTTGATTCTTTACGTCCCATCAACAATGTTTCAGTTAAACAGGGACGGGTCTTCCTGGGTTGGACCAGTACTAAGCTATGATAAATGTGTCTTACTCAAGGACCACAACGCAGTGACGCTGGTGAGGCTTGAACTCGCAGCCCCTCGGTCTCGAGTCAAGCACTAAACCACTGAGCCACTGTGCACTCTTTAGGCAATCAGAGGGCAATAACTTCTTTACACCCAATGACATCCTCATAAATCTCACATGCATCATCACATAATTGCCAAATATAAATTCCATGAAAATCCTTCTACCGCTTGTCAATCAATGGCTGAGGACTGGAAAAACCATTGACATTCTGAAAGCCAAAGGGCAATAACTCATATATTGACCAGGAAATCATGACAAAACTTCATTTGTATTATAGTATAGTCACATATACTTAGAATAAAATCCATGAAATTTGATCAATTGCTTACTTAAACCGCAGTTACATTGATCCCATTGGCAGTCTGCAAACTGTCAGTGATAAGAATCGGCAGACAGTAGACCTACAGTCGGGTGATTTTGTATGCAATTTTAGCTGCTTTTTAGGGTCAGCTGGCGGCAAAAAAATTATAACTGACCAGTTTATTCTTTTTCCACCCGCCAACTTTCTTCTGGACTTAGCAAACGGTTTGGATTCGACCGACCGTCTGTCGACTATCGGCCGATCATCAGTCCATGGTGAACTGACACTCCGCCAACTTCTATTTTTAAAATAAGTCACTTAAAAATAGTAAGTGAGTATGATCAGGAAATACCACAATCGCAAACTGCAGACAACCCCGTGGCACCGCGAGGAAGAGCCGCTCAACCATCACGAGACACCAGGAAGACAAATTAAGTAAAGCAATCAGCTCTCTCTTCCCCATCAAGATGATTGCAATACTAGAATGGACATAAAGTAAAGTACATCTGGCTGCCTGTCAGCCGATCATCCGGCGACAGTCGGACGAGTGATGGCAGATAATCTTTATTATTGACCGATAGTCGGCAGATAGTCGCCCGATTATTTTCACTTATGAGCCAAGTCCCAGATTTTTATTGCATTCATGTAGAACTTATTTTGAACTTTCTGTTTATCTTAATGTTTTCTTCTCAAGGCGGAAAGCGACTAAATACAAACTGTCAATTTCGCTAAGTACTTTATGCAAAACGCGCATGGATACTGAAGGCAAAGTCATATTATAGTTTGATGAGTCGGTGGACAGTCTGCCGATTGTAGGCTTACGATCGGTGGATAATCGGGGGTTGTCAACTGATTGAAAAAACTTTGTGTTTGATAAAATCAATCAAGCGAGGTTTGTTTTTATTGTAACTGCTTGAGTGATGTTATTGTTTGTTGTTGCTCACAAAGTGTGAAGGTTTTGTGTTTTGACCAGGTTTTGTGATGTTATTGTTTTTGGTTGCTCACAAAGTGTGATGGTTTAGTGTGTGACCTTGTTTTGCGATGTTATTGTTTTTGGTTGCTCACAAAGTATGATGGTTTAGTAAGTGACCTTGTTTTGTGATGTTTTTGTTTGTTGTTGCTCACAAAGTGTGATGGTTTAGTGCTTCGACCTGATTTTGTGATGTTATTGTTTGCTGTGCTCACAAAGTGTGTTGGTTTTGTGTTTTGACCTTGTTTTGTGATGTTATTGTTTATTGCTGCTCACAAAGTGTGATGGTTTAGTGTTTTGACCTGATTTTGTGATGTTATTTTTTTGTACTCACAAAGTCTGTAGGTTTTGTGTTTTGGCCTTGTTTTGTGGAGTTATTGTTTGTTGTTGCTCACAAAGTGTGATTGTTTAGTGTTTGACCTTGTTTTTGTGATGTTATATTTTGTTGTTGCTCACAAAGTGTGATGGTTTAGTAAGTGACCTTGTTTTGTGATGTTTTTGTTTGTTGTCGCTCACAAAGTGTGATGGCTTAGTGTTTTGACCTTGTTTTGTGATGTTTTTGTTTGGTTTAGCTCACAAAGTGCGATTGTTTTGATCTTGTTTTGTGACGTTATTGTTTGTTGTTGCTCACAATTTGTGATGGTTTAGGGGTTTGACCTGATTTTATTGCTTGTTTGTGCTCACAAAGTGTGATTGTTTAGTGCATGACCTTGTTTTGTGATGTTATTGTTTGTTGTTGCCACAAAGTGCGATGGTACGGTGTTTTGACCTGCTTTTGTGATGTTATTGTTTCTTGTTGCTCACAAAGTAAGATGGTTTAGTGTTTTGACCTTGTCTTGTGATTTTATTGTTTTTTGTTGCTCACAAAGTGTAATGGTTTAGTGTTTTGACCTTACCTGTTATTGTTTGTTAATGCTCACAAAGTGTGATGGTTTAATGTTTTGACCTGATTGTGTGATCTTATTGTTTCTTAATGCTCACAAAGTGTGATGGTTTTGTGTTTTGATCTTGTTTTGTGACGTTATTGTTTGTTGTTGCTCACAATTTGTGATGGTTTAGTGTTTGACCTTGTTTTGTGATGTTATTGTTTGTTGTTGCGCACAAAGTGCGATGGTTTAGTGTTTTGACCTGATTTTGTGATGTTATTGTTTGTTGTTGCTCACTTAGTGTGATGGTTTAGTGTTTTGACCTTGTTTTGTGATATTATTGTTTGTTGTTGCGCACAAACCCTGACAAAACTATTTGTGCATAACCACACGTGGTCACATATACTCAGTATAAGTCTCGTTCTCTCTCTCTCTCTCTCTCTCTCTCTCTCTCTCTCTCTCTCTCTCTCTCTCTCTCTCTCTCAACATGGATGATTTGCTCTCCTGTATTCCGTGTAAAAAGTTTTGATATCGATAATTTTGTATGTATTATATGATTTTATGAAATATACTGCACTGCTCAACGTCCGCATTAGCTCCGTACTACTTCCACTATGGTGATATCGCTTTAACGTTTACCTATCCGTATTTGTATGCTTATGGGTTCGGTGCACAATTAATCGGTCCCATTCAACTCCATGTAAAAAGGCAGAATTCGAGCATCTACAATTTTTTCCAGGACATTGCTTGGACCCTTTTCTGTCTGTGAGTGGCAAGATCTATCATTCACCTATCAAAAAAGTGAAAAGACAACCTACCTTGATAATCTCGTTTTCTCAGCATTCTCCGTTCTTTGGGGAACAGTCAAAAAATCCGGGCTGAAATCCGACCCGCGTCAGACGTTACCTGGGGAGTGCGCTGGGGAGTCTGTGACAAAATAGTCCACACAAAGATGCATTTTTCTGCATCAGCCTGACAAATATAGACCAATGTTGAATCACATGTACATTTAAAGTCGAATAAAGCATCCATTTACGCCATAAAGGGCCCAGAAACGGCAAGTGCTAAATTTCTAAAGGTACTATTTTCGTGGGCTACCAAACCGGAAGACTGTAATTGTGTACTAACACCTTCAAGAATCTGCAAATTTTCGAATTTTTAAATTTTGTCTCTGTGACATATCAAACTTATATAGTTAAGCAAATAATCGTCCAAAAAGACTAACTCAGTCACCAAAAAGCGATACAAATCCAGGATTTCGTATGTGACCCCCCTCACAAGCTGACACAAGCAAAAGTTCAATTATTTAAACTAGTCTGATGAAAAAGTTCATAGTTTCAATTATTTCAACGAATCTCAATAACCCAAAAACAAAAAAGAAAGTTTAGGCATCTGTAAGAGTCATTAAAGGATAATCTCACATAAACTTTAGTTACAAAATTTAAAAACTGAAGCTAAAAAATCAAATTTTAAAGTGATTTTAAGCAAAATCGCGAACAGTTTTGAATCACATTCAAATTTGTCACCAAAACCAAGCTACGTTGCACCCAAGCATGCTGAAAACAGCAATTTATACCACTTACTTTGTGTCTGAAGTAGAGCAGCTTCACTGATGAGTGCCTGATGCTGGACGAAACACATCATTTCATTCTAATCATGATCTACACTGCTAGTTCTGAATGTGAAATATTCCGTAATTTACATGCTACCAAAATGGCCAGAGTGGGAAAGATTTGAGACCTAGGTCTAGATTTAATGCCCATATCATAATGGAAATTGCTCATCCTCGTTTTTTGATGAAACTATATCCCAAATTTGAAATTTCTGAAAAGACTGTAAGTAAATATTACTCATTAGAATGGCCTCGTCGAGCGAGAAATATCACAACCCGCTTAAGCACAGAATACGAGTACCTTAGTGAAAGTGCTTCATTGGGGGTTAGGTAACTAAATGAGCTTAAATAACTATGTTATATCATTATCTATGCGAGGCGGTTCTAATGAGTAGCTTCATAAACAATTTTGAGTGTGAGGCGACTCTAATGAGTACCAAACAATACTACTGCTTGTGTGGTCGAAATAAGAACAAAATTTGATCTCGGGTGAAGCTGGGGGGGGGGGCTGCAGTTGATTTGTTTAGCTGAAAAAGTTTCAGTTTGAGTTCAAATTAGTACAGCCTCGACCCGGTGAGTTGAACAGCCAAATACAATTGAATTTTATTGGTCTAAGCAATGAGGCCAGGGAACCTGCCTGGGGGAATGGTCCCGACCAGTCCCTGCGAATCCTCATCATTATGCCTTTAAGTGCCATCTCTATGAGGCGGTTCTAATGAGTGTAGGTATCCTAAGAGTGTTTTAATAAATACCCATATGCTAAGTCACCATACTGGTACAGTTAAAGTGAGTAAGCACTCATAGCACATTTCAGTAGAAAAGGGAATACAATCACAAAAATCAACTTGCACAGTAGTGCTAGCCAGTCTGCAAAAACGGAGTATCACGGTCAGCCTGCTCGGATTGATTAGTCAAATCCTGGTCAAAACTGTTTGTGTATGGCCATTTAATTGCATTTTCTGGAATATAATGCAATTTGAGTCTTTCCTCGAGAGAACCAGGCTTTAAAAATGATTTTAAGAAAAATTTAAAATTTAAACTAAAATTCAATAAAATTTTAAAATTTAAATTTAAATTTCTTCCAAAAATACTTTCAAATTATTTCTATTTTGATTCCTGATCTGTGTGCGAAATTTCATCTGAATTCATTGAAAAATGACTGTTTTACAAAGATTTTCGTTTTTTTCACCTTCTCTCTTATAGGGTTCGGTGCACAATTAATCGGTCCCATTCAACTCCATGTAAAAAGGCAGAATTCGAGCATCTACAATTTTTTCCAGGACATTGCTTGGACCCTTTTCTGTCTGTGAGTGGCAAGATCTATCATTCACCTATCAAAAAAGTGAAAAGACAACCTACCTTGATAATCTCGTTTTCTCAGCATTCTCCGTTCTTTGGGGAACAGTCAAAAAATCCGGGCTGAAATCCGACCCGCGTCAGACGTTACCTGGGGAGTGCGCTGGGGAGTCTGTGACAAAATAGTCCACACAAAGATGCATTTTTCTGCATCAGCCTGACAAATATAGACCAATGTTGAATCACATGTACATTTAAAGTCGAATAAAGCATCCATTTACGCCATAAAGGGCCCAGAAACGGCAAGTGCTAAATTTCTAAAGGTACTATTTTCGTGGGCTACCAAACCGGAAGACTGTAATTGTGTACTAACACCTTCAAGAATCTGCAAATTTTCGAATTTTTAAATTTTGTCTCTGTGACATATCAAACTTATATAGTTAAGCAAATAATCGTCCAAAAAGACTAACTCAGTCACCAAAAAGCGATACAAATCCAGGATTTCGTATGTGACCCCCCTCACAAGCTGACACAAGCAAAAGTTCAATTATTTAAACTAGTCTGATGAAAAAGTTCATAGTTTCAATTATTTCAACGAATCTCAATAACCCAAAAACAAAAAAGAAAGTTTAGGCATCTGTAAGAGTCATTAAAGGATAATCTCACATAAACTTTAGTTACAAAATTTAAAAACTGAAGCTAAAAAATCAAATTTTAAAGTGATTTTAAGCAAAATCGCGAACAGTTTTGAATCACATTCAAATTTGTCACCAAAACCAAGCTACGTTGCACCCAAGCATGCTGAAAACAGCAATTTATACCACTTACTTTGTGTCTGAAGTAGAGCAGCTTCACTGATGAGTGCCTGATGCTGGACGAAACACATCATTTCATTCTAATCATGATCTACACTGCTAGTTCTGAATGTGAAATATTCCGTAATTTACATGCTACCAAAATGGCCAGAGTGGGAAAGATTTGAGACCTAGGTCTAGATTTAATGCCCATATCATAATGGAAATTGCTCATCCTCGTTTTTTGATGAAACTATATCCCAAATTTGAAATTTCTGAAAAGACTGTAAGTAAATATTACTCATTAGAATGGCCTCGTCGAGCGAGAAATATCACAACCCGCTTAAGCACAGAATACGAGTACCTTAGTGAAAGTGCTTCATTGGGGGTTAGGTAACTAAATGAGCTTAAATAACTATGTTATATCATTATCTATGCGAGGCGGTTCTAATGAGTAGCTTCATAAACAATTTTGAGTGTGAGGCGACTCTAATGAGTACCAAACAATACTACTGCTTGTGTGGTCGAAATAAGAACAAAATTTGATCTCGGGTGAAGCTGGGGGGGGGGGGGGGCTGCAGTTGATTTGTTTAGCTGAAAAAGTTTCAGTTTGAGTTCAAATTAGTACAGCCTCGACCCGGTGAGTTGAACAGCCAAATACAATTGAATTTTATTGGTCTAAGCAATGAGGCCAGGGAACCTGCCTGGGGGAATGGTCCCGACCAGTCCCTGCGAATCCTCATCATTATGCCTTTAAGTGCCATCTCTATGAGGCGGTTCTAATGAGTGTAGGTATCCTAAGAGTGTTTTAATAAATACCCATATGCTAAGTCACCATACTGGTACAGTTAAAGTGAGTAAGCACTCATAGCACATTTCAGTAGAAAAGGGAATACAATCACAAAAATCAACTTGCACAGTAGTGCTAGCCAGTCTGCAAAAACGGAGTATCACGGTCAGCCTGCTCGGATTGATTAGTCAAATCCTGGTCAAAACTGTTTGTGTATGGCCATTTAATTGCATTTTCTGGAATATAATGCAATTTGAGTCTTTCCTCGAGAGAACCAGGCTTTAAAAATGATTTTAAGAAAAATTTAAAATTTAAACTAAAATTCAATAAAATTTTAAAATTTAAATTTAAATTTCTTCCAAAAATACTTTCAAATTATTTCTATTTTGATTCCTGATCTGTGTGCGAAATTTCATCTGAATTCATTGAAAAATGACTGTTTTACAAAGATTTTCGTTTTTTTCACCTTCTCTCTTATAGGGTTCGGTGCACAATTAATCGGTCCCATTCAACTCCATGTAAAAAGGCAGAATTCGAGCATCTACAATTTTTTCCAGGACATTGCTTGGACCCTTTTCTGTCTGTGAGTGGCAAGATCTATCATTCACCTATCAAAAAAGTGAAAAGACAACCTACCTTGATAATCTCGTTTTCTCAGCATTCTCCGTTCTTTGGGGAACAGTCAAAAAATCCGGGCTGAAATCCGACCCGCGTCAGACGTTACCTGGGGAGTGCGCTGGGGAGTCTGTGACAAAATAGTCCACACAAAGATGCATTTTTCTGCATCAGCCTGACAAATATAGACCAATGTTGAATCACATGTACATTTAAAGTCGAATAAAGCATCCATTTACGCCATAAAGGGCCCAGAAACGGCAAGTGCTAAATTTCTAAAGGTACTATTTTCGTGGGCTACCAAACCGGAAGACTGTAATTGTGTACTAACACCTTCAAGAATCTGCAAATTTTCGAATTTTTAAATTTTGTCTCTGTGGCATATCAAACTTATATAGTTAAGCAAATAATCGTCCAAAAAGACTAACTCAGTCACCAAAAAGCGATACAAATCCAGGATTTCGTATGTGACCCCCCTCACAAGCTGACACAAGCAAAAGTTCAATTATTTAAACTAGTCTGATGAAAAATTTCATAGTTTCAATTATTTCAACGAATCTCAATAACCCAAAAACAAAAAAGAAAGTTTAGGCATCTGTAAGAGTCATTAAAGGATAATCTCACATAAACTTTAGTTACAAAATTTAAAAACTGAAGCTAAAAAATCAAATTTTAAAGTGATTTTAAGCAAAATCGCGAACAGTTTTGAATCACATTCAAATTTGTCACCAAAACCAAGCTACGTTGCACCCAAGCATGCTGAAAACAGCAATTTATACCACTTACTTTGTGTCTGAAGTAGAGCAGCTTCACTGATGAGTGCCTGATGCTGGACGAAACACATCATTTCATTCTAATCATGATCTACACTGCTAGTTCTGAATGTGAAATATTCCGTAATTTACATGCTACCAAAATGGCCAGAGTGGGAAAGATTTGAGACCTAGGTCTAGATTTAATGCCCATATCATAATGGAAATTGCTCATCCTCGTTTTTTGATGAAACTATATCCCAAATTTGAAATTTCTGAAAAGACTGTAAGTAAATATTACTCATTAGAATGGCCTCGTCGAGCGAGAAATATCACAACCCGCTTAAGCACAGAATACGAGTACCTTAGTGAAAGTGCTTCATTGGGGGTTAGGTAACTAAATGAGCTTAAATAACTATGTTATATCATTATCTATGCGAGGCGGTTCTAATGAGTAGCTTCATAAACAATTTTGAGTGTGAGGCGACTCTAATGAGTACCAAACAATACTACTGCTTGTGTGGTCGAAATAAGAACAAAATTTGATCTCGGGTGAAGCTGGGGGGGGGGGGCTGCAGTTGATTTGTTTAGCTGAAAAAGTTTCAGTTTGAGTTCAAATTAGTACAGCCTCGACCCGGTGAGTTGAACAGCCAAATACAATTGAATTTTATTGGTCTAAGCAATGAGGCCAGGGAACCTGCCTGGGGGAATGGTCCCGACCAGTCCCTGCGAATCCTCATCATTATGCCTTTAAGTGCCATCTCTATGAGGCGGTTCTAATGAGTGTAGGTATCCTAAGAGTGTTTTAATAAATACCCATATGCTAAGTCACCATACTGGTACAGTTAAAGTGAGTAAGCACTCATAGCACATTTCAGTAGAAAAGGGAATACAATCACAAAAATCAACTTGCACAGTAGTGCTAGCCAGTCTGCAAAAACGGAGTATCACGGTCAGCCTGCTCGGATTGATTAGTCAAATCCTGGTCAAAACTGTTTGTGTATGGCCATTTAATTGCATTTTCTGGAATATAATGCAATTTGAGTCTTTCCTCGAGAGAACCAGGCTTTAAAAATGATTTTAAGAAAAATTTAAAATTTAAACTAAAATTCAATAAAATTTTAAAATTTAAATTTAAATTTCTTCCAAAAATACTTTCAAATTATTTCTATTTTGATTCCTGATCTGTGTGCGAAATTTCATCTGAATTCATTGAAAAATGACTGTTTTACAAAGATTTTCGTTTTTTTCACCTTCTCTCTTATTCAAGAATCTGCAAATTTTCGAATTTTTAAATTTTGTCTTTGTGACATATCAAACTTATATAGTTAAGCAAATAATCGTCCAAAAAGACTAACTCAGTCACCAAAAAGCGATACAAATCCAGGATTTCGTATGTGACCCCCCTCACAAGCTGACACAAGCAAAAGTTCAATTATTTAAACTAGTCTGATGAAAAAGTTCATAGTTTCAATTATTTCAACGAATCTCAATAACCCAAAAACAAAAAAGAAAGTTTAGGCATCTGTAAGAGTCATTAAAGGATAATCTCACATAAACTTTAGTTACAAAATTTAAAAACTGAAGCTAAAAAATCAAATTTTAAAGTGATTTTAAGCAAAATCGCGAACAGTTTTGAATCACATTCAAATTTGTCACCAAAACCAAGCTACGTTGCACCCAAGCATGCTGAAAACAGCAATTTATACCACTTACTTTGTGTCTGAAGTAGAGCAGCTTCACTGATGAGTGCCTGATGCTGGACGAAACACATCATTTCATTCTAATCATGATCTACACTGCTAGTTCTGAATGTGAAATATTCCGTAATTTACATGCTACCAAAATGGCCAGAGTGGGAAAGATTTGAGACCTAGGTCTAGATTTAATGCCCATATCATAATGGAAATTGCTCATCCTCGTTTTTTGATGAAACTATATCCCAAATTTGAAATTTCTGAAAAGACTGTAAGTAAATATTACTCATTAGAATGGCCTCGTCGAGCGAGAAATATCACAACCCGCTTAAGCACAGAATACGAGTACCTTAGTGAAAGTGCTTCATTGGGGGTTAGGTAACTAAATGAGCTTAAATAACTATGTTATATCATTATCTATGCGAGGCGGTTCTAATGAGTAGCTTCATAAACAATTTTGAGTGTGAGGCGACTCTAATGAGTACCAAACAATACTACTGCTTGTGTGGTCGAAATAAGAACAAAATTTGATCTCGGGTGAAGCTGGGGGGGGGGGGGGCTGCAGTTGATTTGTTTAGCTGAAAAAGTTTCAGTTTGAGTTCAAATTAGTACAGCCTCGACCCGGTGAGTTGAACAGCCAAATACAATTGAATTTTATTGGTCTAAGCAATGAGGCCAGGGAACCTGCCTGGGGGAATGGTCCCGACCAGTCCCTGCGAATCCTCATCATTATGCCTTTAAGTGCCATCTCTATGAGGCGGTTCTAATGAGTGTAGGTATCCTAAGAGTGTTTTAATAAATACCCATATGCTAAGTCACCATACTGGTACAGTTAAAGTGAGTAAGCACTCATAGCACATTTCAGTAGAAAAGGGAATACAATCACAAAAATCAACTTGCACAGTAGTGCTAGCCAGTCTGCAAAAACGGAGTATCACGGTCAGCCTGCTCGGATTGATTAGTCAAATCCTGGTCAAAACTGTTTGTGTATGGCCATTTAATTGCATTTTCTGGAATATAATGCAATTTGAGTCTTTCCTCGAGAGAACCAGGCTTTAAAAATGATTTTAAGAAAAATTTAAAATTTAAACTAAAATTCAATAAAATTTTAAAATTTAAATTTAAATTTCTTCCAAAAATACTTTCAAATTATTTCTATTTTGATTCCTGATCTGTGTGCGAAATTTCATCTGAATTCATTGAAAAATGACTGTTTTACAAAGATTTTCGTTTTTTTCACCTTCTCTCTTATAGGGTTCGGTGCACAATTAATCGGTCCCATTCAACTCCATGTAAAAAGGCAGAATTCGAGCATCTACAATTTTTTCCAGGACATTGCTTGGACCCTTTTCTGTCTGTGAGTGGCAAGATCTATCATTCACCTATCAAAAAAGTGAAAAGACAACCTACCTTGATAATCTCGTTTTCTCAGCATTCTCCGTTCTTTGGGGAACAGTCAAAAAATCCGGGCTGAAATCCGACCCGCGTCAGACGTTACCTGGGGAGTGCGCTGGGGAGTCTGTGACAAAATAGTCCACACAAAGATGCATTTTTCTGCATCAGCCTGACAAATATAGACCAATGTTGAATCACATGTACATTTAAAGTCGAATAAAGCATCCATTTACGCCATAAAGGGCCCAGAAACGGCAAGTGCTAAATTTCTAAAGGTACTATTTTCGTGGGCTACCAAACCGGAAGACTGTAATTGTGTACTAACACCTTCAAGAATCTGCAAATTTTCGAATTTTTAAATTTTGTCTCTGTGACATATCAAACTTATATAGTTAAGCAAATAATCGTCCAAAAAGACTAACTCAGTCACCAAAAAGCGATACAAATCCAGGATTTCGTATGTGACCCCCCTCACAAGCTGACACAAGCAAAAGTTCAATTATTTAAACTAGTCTGATGAAAAAGTTCATAGTTTCAATTATTTCAACGAATCTCAATAACCCAAAAACAAAAAAGAAAGTTTAGGCATCTGTAAGAGTCATTAAAGGATAATCTCACATAAACTTTAGTTACAAAATTTAAAAACTGAAGCTAAAAAATCAAATTTTAAAGTGATTTTAAGCAAAATCGCGAACAGTTTTGAATCACATTCAAATTTGTCACCAAAACCAAGCTACGTTGCACCCAAGCATGCTGAAAACAGCAATTTATACCACTTACTTTGTGTCTGAAGTAGAGCAGCTTCACTGATGAGTGCCTGATGCTGGACGAAACACATCATTTCATTCTAATCATGATCTACACTGCTAGTTCTGAATGTGAAATATTCCGTAATTTACATGCTACCAAAATGGCCAGAGTGGGAAAGATTTGAGACCTAGGTCTAGATTTAATGCCCATATCATAATGGAAATTGCTCATCCTCGTTTTTTGATGAAACTATATCCCAAATTTGAAATTTCTGAAAAGACTGTAAGTAAATATTACTCATTAGAATGGCCTCGTCGAGCGAGAAATATCACAACCCGCTTAAGCACAGAATACGAGTACCTTAGTGAAAGTGCTTCATTGGGGGTTAGGTAACTAAATGAGCTTAAATAACTATGTTATATCATTATCTATGCGAGGCGGTTCTAATGAGTAGCTTCATAAACAATTTTGAGTGTGAGGCGACTCTAATGAGTACCAAACAATACTACTGCTTGTGTGGTCGAAATAAGAACAAAATTTGATCTCGGGTGAAGCTGGGGGGGGGGGGGCTGCAGTTGATTTGTTTAGCTGAAAAAGTTTCAGTTTGAGTTCAAATTAGTACAGCCTCGACCCGGTGAGTTGAACAGCCAAATACAATTGAATTTTATTGGTCTAAGCAATGAGGCCAGGGAACCTGCCTGGGGGAATGGTCCCGACCAGTCCCTGCGAATCCTCATCATTATGCCTTTAAGTGCCATCTCTATGAGGCGGTTCTAATGAGTGTAGGTATCCTAAGAGTGTTTTAATAAATACCCATATGCTAAGTCACCATACTGGTACAGTTAAAGTGAGTAAGCACTCATAGCACATTTCAGTAGAAAAGGGAATACAATCACAAAAATCAACTTGCACAGTAGTGCTAGCCAGTCTGCAAAAACGGAGTATCACGGTCAGCCTGCTCGGATTGATTAGTCAAATCCTGGTCAAAACTGTTTGTGTATGGCCATTTAATTGCATTTTCTGGAATATAATGCAATTTGAGTCTTTCCTCGAGAGAACCAGGCTTTAAAAATGATTTTAAGAAAAATTTAAAATTTAAACTAAAATTCAATAAAATTTTAAAATTTAAATTTAAATTTCTTCCAAAAATACTTTCAAATTATTTCTATTTTGATTCCTGATCTGTGTGCGAAATTTCATCTGAATTCATTGAAAAATGACTGTTTTACAAAGATTTTCGTTTTTTTCACCTTCTCTCTTATAGGGTTCGGTGCACAATTAATCGGTCCCATTCAACTCCATGTAAAAAGGCAGAATTCGAGCATCTACAATTTTTTCCAGGACATTGCTTGGACCCTTTTCTGTCTGTGAGTGGCAAGATCTATCATTCACCTATCAAAAAAGTGAAAAGACAACCTACCTTGATAATCTCGTTTTCTCAGCATTCTCCTTCTTTGGGGAACAGTCAAAAAATCCGGGCTGAAATCCGACCCGCGTCAGACGTTACCTGGGGAGTGCGCTGGGGAGTCTGTGACAAAATAGTCCACACAAAGATGCATTTTTCTGCATCAGCCTGACAAATATAGACCAATGTTGAATCACATGTACATTTAAAGTCGAATAAAGCATCCATTTACGCCATAAAGGGCCCAGAAACGGCAAGTGCTAAATTTCTAAAGGTACTATTTTCGTGGGCTACCAAACCGGAAGACTGTAATTGTGTACTAACACCTTCAAGAATCTGCAAATTTTCGAATTTTTAAATTTTGTCTCTGTGGCATATCAAACTTATATAGTTAAGCAAATAATCGTCCAAAAAGACTAACTCAGTCACCAAAAAGCGATACAAATCCAGGATTTCGTATGTGACCCCCCTCACAAGCTGACACAAGCAAAAGTTCAATTATTTAAACTAGTCTGATGAAAAATTTCATAGTTTCAATTATTTCAACGAATCTCAATAACCCAAAAACAAAAAAGAAAGTTTAGGCATCTGTAAGAGTCATTAAAGGATAATCTCACATAAACTTTAGTTACAAAATTTAAAAACTGAAGCTAAAAAATCAAATTTTAAAGTGATTTTAAGCAAAATCGCGAACAGTTTTGAATCACATTCAAATTTGTCACCAAAACCAAGCTACGTTGCACCCAAGCATGCTGAAAACAGCAATTTATACCACTTACTTTGTGTCTGAAGTAGAGCAGCTTCACTGATGAGTGCCTGATGCTGGACGAAACACATCATTTCATTCTAATCATGATCTACACTGCTAGTTCTGAATGTGAAATATTCCGTAATTTACATGCTACCAAAATGGCCAGAGTGGGAAAGATTTGAGACCTAGGTCTAGATTTAATGCCCATATCATAATGGAAATTGCTCATCCTCGTTTTTTGATGAAACTATATCCCAAATTTGAAATTTCTGAAAAGACTGTAAGTAAATATTACTCATTAGAATGGCCTCGTCGAGCGAGAAATATCACAACCCGCTTAAGCACAGAATACGAGTACCTTAGTGAAAGTGCTTCATTGGGGGTTAGGTAACTAAATGAGCTTAAATAACTATGTTATATCATTATCTATGCGAGGCGGTTCTAATGAGTAGCTTCATAAACAATTTTGAGTGTGAGGCGACTCTAATGAGTACCAAACAATACTACTGCTTGTGTGGTCGAAATAAGAACAAAATTTGATCTCGGGTGAAGCTGGGGGGGGGGGCTGCAGTTGATTTGTTTAGCTGAAAAAGTTTCAGTTTGAGTTCAAATTAGTACAGCCTCGACCCGGTGAGTTGAACAGCCAAATACAATTGAATTTTATTGGTCTAAGCAATGAGGCCAGGGAACCTGCCTGGGGGAATGGTCCCGACCAGTCCCTGCGAATCCTCATCATTATGCCTTTAAGTGCCATCTCTATGAGGCGGTTCTAATGAGTGTAGGTATCCTAAGAGTGTTTTAATAAATACCCATATGCTAAGTCACCATACTGGTACAGTTAAAGTGAGTAAGCACTCATAGCACATTTCAGTAGAAAAGGGAATACAATCACAAAAATCAACTTGCACAGTAGTGCTAGCCAGTCTGCAAAAACGGAGTATCACGGTCAGCCTGCTCGGATTGATTAGTCAAATCCTGGTCAAAACTGTTTGTGTATGGCCATTTAATTGCATTTTCTGGAATATAATGCAATTTGAGTCTTTCCTCGAGAGAACCAGGCTTTAAAAATGATTTTAAGAAAAATTTAAAATTTAAACTAAAATTCAATAAAATTTTAAAATTTAAATTTAAATTTCTTCCAAAAATACTTTCAAATTATTTCTATTTTGATTCCTGATCTGTGTGCGAAATTTCATCTGAATTCATTGAAAAATGACTGTTTTACAAAGATTTTCGTTTTTTTCACCTTCTCTCTTATTCAAGAATCTGCAAATTTTCGAATTTTTAAATTTTGTCTCTGTGACATATCAAACTTATATAGTTAAGCAAATAATCGTCCAAAAAGACTAACTCAGTCACCAAAAAGCGATACAAATCCAGGATTTCGTATGTGACCCCCCTCACAAGCTGACACAAGCAAAAGTTCAATTATTTAAACTAGTCTGATGAAAAAGTTCATAGTTTCAATTATTTCAACGAATCTCAATAACCCAAAAACAAAAAAGAAAGTTTAGGCATCTGTAAGAGTCATTAAAGGATAATCTCACATAAACTTTAGTTACAAAATTTAAAAA
This sequence comes from Loripinus fragilis, assembly GCA_964019695.1. NCBI lineage: Eukaryota > Metazoa > Mollusca > Bivalvia > Lucinida > Lucinidae > Loripinus > Loripinus fragilis. The sequence continues at coordinate 17,563,310 of OZ026520.1, forward strand.
ACTGAAGCTAAAAAATCAAATTTTAATGTGATTTTAAGCAAAATCGCGAACAGTTTTGAATCACATTCAAATTTGTCACCAAAACCAAGCTACGTTGCACCCAAGCATGCTGAAAACAGCAATTTATACCACTTACTTTGTGTCTGAAGTAGAGCAGCTTCACTGATGAGTGCCTGATGCTGGACGAAACACATCATTTCATTCTAATCATGATCTACACTGCTAGTTCTGAATGTGAAATATTCCGTAATTTACATGCTACCAAAATGGCCAGAGTGGGAAAGATTTGAGACCTAGGTCTAGATTTAATGCCCATATCATAATGGAAATTGCTCATCCTCGTTTTTTGATGAAACTATATCCCAAATTTGAAATTTCTGAAAAGACTGTAAGTAAATATTACTCATTAGAATGGCCTCGTCGAGCGAGAAATATCACAACCCGCTTAAGCACAGAATACGAGTACCTTAGTGAAAGTGCTTCATTGGGGGTTAGGTAACTAAATGAGCTTAAATAACTATGTTATATCATTATCTATGCGAGGCGGTTCTAATGAGTAGCTTCATAAACAATTTTGAGTGTGAGGCGACTCTAATGAGTACCAAACAATACTACTGCTTGTGTGGTCGAAATAAGAACAAAATTTGATCTCGGGTGAAGCTGGGGGGGGGGGGCTGCAGTTGATTTGTTTAGCTGAAAAAGTTTCAGTTTGAGTTCAAATTAGTACAGCCTCGACCCGGTGAGTTGAACAGCCAAATACAATTGAATTTTATTGGTCTAAGCAATGAGGCCAGGGAACCTGCCTGGGGGAATGGTCCCGACCAGTCCCTGCGAATCCTCATCATTATGCCTTTAAGTGCCATCTCTATGAGGCGGTTCTAATGAGTGTAGGTATCCTAAGAGTGTTTTAATAAATACCCATATGCTAAGTCACCATACTGGTACAGTTAAAGTGAGTAAGCACTCATAGCACATTTCAGTAGAAAAGGGAATACAATCACAAAAATCAACTTGCACAGTAGTGCTAGCCAGTCTGCAAAAACGGAGTATCACGGTCAGCCTGCTCGGATTGATTAGTCAAATCCTGGTCAAAACTGTTTGTGTATGGCCATTTAATTGCATTTTCTGGAATATAATGCAATTTGAGTCTTTCCTCGAGAGAACCAGGCTTTAAAAATGATTTTAAGAAAAATTTAAAATTTAAACTAAAATTCAATAAAATTTTAAAATTTAAATTTAAATTTCTTCCAAAAATACTTTCAAATTATTTCTATTTTGATTCCTGATCTGTGTGCGAAATTTCATCTGAATTCATTGAAAAATGACTGTTTTACAAAGATTTTCGTTTTTTTCACCTTCTCTCTTATAGGGTTCGGTGCACAATTAATCGGTCCCATTCAACTCCATGTAAAAAGGCAGAATTCGAGCATCTACAATTTTTTCCAGGACATTGCTTGGACCCTTTTCTGTCTGTGAGTGGCAAGATCTATCATTCACCTATCAAAAAAGTGAAAAGACAACCTACCTTGATAATCTCGTTTTCTCAGCATTCTCCGTTCTTTGGGGAACAGTCAAAAAATCCGGGCTGAAATCCGACCCGCGTCAGACGTTACCTGGGGAGTGCGCTGGGGAGTCTGTGACAAAATAGTCCACACAAAGATGCATTTTTCTGCATCAGCCTGACAAATATAGACCAATGTTGAATCACATGTACATTTAAAGTCGAATAAAGCATCCATTTACGCCATAAAGGGCCCAGAAACGGCAAGTGCTAAATTTCTAAAGGTACTATTTTCGTGGGCTACCAAACCGGAAGACTGTAATTGTGTACTAACACCTTCAAGAATCTGCAAATTTTCGAATTTTTAAATTTTGTCTCTGTGACATATCAAACTTATATAGTTAAGCAAATAATCGTCCAAAAAGACTAACTCAGTCACCAAAAAGCGATACAAATCCAGGATTTCGTATGTGACCCCCCTCACAAGCTGACACAAGCAAAAGTTCAATTATTTAAACTAGTCTGATGAAAAAGTTCATAGTTTCAATTATTTCAACGAATCTCAATAACCCAAAAACAAAAAAGAAAGTTTAGGCATCTGTAAGAGTCATTAAAGGATAATCTCACATAAACTTTAGTTACAAAATTTAAAAACTGAAGCTAAAAAATCAAATTTTAAAGTGATTTTAAGCAAAATCGCGAACAGTTTTGAATCACATTCAAATTTGTCACCAAAACCAAGCTACGTTGCACCCAAGCATGCTGAAAACAGCAATTTATACCACTTACTTTGTGTCTGAAGTAGAGCAGCTTCACTGATGAGTGCCTGATGCTGGACGAAACACATCATTTCATTCTAATCATGATCTACACTGCTAGTTCTGAATGTGAAATATTCCGTAATTTACATGCTACCAAAATGGCCAGAGTGGGAAAGATTTGAGACCTAGGTCTAGATTTAATGCCCATATCATAATGGAAATTGCTCATCCTCGTTTTTTGATGAAACTATATCCCAAATTTGAAATTTCTGAAAAGACTGTAAGTAAATATTACTCATTAGAATGGCCTCGTCGAGCGAGAAATATCACAACCCGCTTAAGCACAGAATACGAGTACCTTAGTGAAAGTGCTTCATTGGGGGTTAGGTAACTAAATGAGCTTAAATAACTATGTTATATCATTATCTATGCGAGGCGGTTCTAATGAGTAGCTTCATAAACAATTTTGAGTGTGAGGCGACTCTAATGAGTACCAAACAATACTACTGCTTGTGTGGTCGAAATAAGAACAAAATTTGATCTCGGGTGAAGCTGGGGGGGGGGGGCTGCAGTTGATTTGTTTAGCTGAAAAAGTTTCAGTTTGAGTTCAAATTAGTACAGCCTCGACCCGGTGAGTTGAACAGCCAAATACAATTGAATTTTATTGGTCTAAGCAATGAGGCCAGGGAACCTGCCTGGGGGAATGGTCCCGACCAGTCCCTGCGAATCCTCATCATTATGCCTTTAAGTGCCATCTCTATGAGGCGGTTCTAATGAGTGTAGGTATCCTAAGAGTGTTTTAATAAATACCCATATGCTAAGTCACCATACTGGTACAGTTAAAGTGAGTAAGCACTCATAGCACATTTCAGTAGAAAAGGGAATACAATCACAAAAATCAACTTGCACAGTAGTGCTAGCCAGTCTGCAAAAACGGAGTATCACGGTCAGCCTGCTCGGATTGATTAGTCAAATCCTGGTCAAAACTGTTTGTGTATGGCCATTTAATTGCATTTTCTGGAATATAATGCAATTTGAGTCTTTCCTCGAGAGAACCAGGCTTTAAAAATGATTTTAAGAAAAATTTAAAATTTAAACTAAAATTCAATAAAATTTTAAAATTTAAATTTAAATTTCTTCCAAAAATACTTTCAAATTATTTCTATTTTGATTCCTGATCTGTGTGCGAAATTTCATCTGAATTCATTGAAAAATGACTGTTTTACAAAGATTTTCGTTTTTTTCACCTTCTCTCTTATAGGGTTCGGTGCACAATTAATCGGTCCCATTCAACTCCATGTAAAAAGGCAGAATTCGAGCATCTACAATTTTTTCCAGGACATTGCTTGGACCCTTTTCTGTCTGTGAGTGGCAAGATCTATCATTCACCTATCAAAAAAGTGAAAAGACAACCTACCTTGATAATCTCGTTTTCTCAGCATTCTCCGTTCTTTGGGGAACAGTCAAAAAATCCGGGCTGAAATCCGACCCGCGTCAGACGTTACCTGGGGAGTGCGCTGGGGAGTCTGTGACAAAATAGTCCACACAAAGATGCATTTTTCTGCATCAGCCTGACAAATATAGACCAATGTTGAATCACATGTACATTTAAAGTCGAATAAAGCATCCATTTACGCCATAAAGGGCCCAGAAACGGCAAGTGCTAAATTTCTAAAGGTACTATTTTCGTGGGCTACCAAACCGGAAGACTGTAATTGTGTACTAACACCTTCAAGAATCTGCAAATTTTCGAATTTTTAAATTTTGTCTCTGTGACATATCAAACTTATATAGTTAAGCAAATAATCGTCCAAAAAGACTAACTCAGTCACCAAAAAGCGATACAAATCCAGGATTTCGTATGTGACCCCCCTGACAAGCTGACACAAGCAAAAGTTCAATTATTTAAACTAGTCTGATGAAAAAGTTCATAGTTTCAATTATTTCAACGAATCTCAATAACCCAAAAACAAAAAAGAAAGTTTAGGCATCTGTAAGAGTCATTAAAGGATAATCTCACATAAACTTTAGTTACAAAATTTAAAAACTGAAGCTAAAAAATCAAATTTTAAAGTGATTTTAAGCAAAATCGCGAACAGTTTTGAATCACATTCAAATTTGTCACCAAAACCAAGCTACGTTGCACCCAAGCATGCTGAAAACAGCAATTTATACCACTTACTTTGTGTCTGAAGTAGAGCAGCTTCACTGATGAGTGCCTGATGCTGGACGAAACACATCATTTCATTCTAATCATGATCTACACTGCTAGTTCTGAATGTGAAATATTCCGTAATTTACATGCTACCAAAATGGCCAGAGTGGGAAAGATTTGAGACCTAGGTCTAGATTTAATGCCCATATCATAATGGAAATTGCTCATCCTCGTTTTTTGATGAAACTATATCCCAAATTTGAAATTTCTGAAAAGACTGTAAGTAAATATTACTCATTAGAATGGCCTCGTCGAGCGAGAAATATCACAACCCGCTTAAGCACAGAATACGAGTACCTTAGTGAAAGTGCTTCATTGGGGGTTAGGTAACTAAATGAGCTTAAATAACTATGTTATATCATTATCTATGCGAGGCGGTTCTAATGAGTAGCTTCATAAACAATTTTGAGTGTGAGGCGACTCTAATGAGTACCAAACAATACTACTGCTTGTGTGGTCGAAATAAGAACAAAATTTGATCTCGGGTGAAGCTGGGGGGGGGGGCTGCAGTTGATTTGTTTAGCTGAAAAAGTTTCAGTTTGAGTTCAAATTAGTACAGCCTCGACCCGGTGAGTTGAACAGCCAAATACAATTGAATTTTATTGGTCTAAGCAATGAGGCCAGGGAACCTGCCTGGGGGAATGGTCCCGACCAGTCCCTGCGAATCCTCATCATTATGCCTTTAAGTGCCATCTCTATGAGGCGGTTCTAATGAGTGTAGGTATCCTAAGAGTGTTTTAATAAATACCCATATGCTAAGTCACCATACTGGTACAGTTAAAGTGAGTAAGCACTCATAGCACATTTCAGTAGAAAAGGGAATACAATCACAAAAATCAACTTGAACAGTAGTGCTAGCCAGTCTGCAAAAACGGAGTATCACGGTCAGCCTGCTCGGATTGATTAGTCAAATCCTGGTCAAAACTGTTTGTGTATGGCCATTTAATTGCATTTTCTGGAATATAATGCAATTTGAGTCTTTCCTCGAGAGAACCAGGCTTTAAAAATGATTTTAAGAAAAATTTAAAATTTAAACTAAAATTCAATAAAATTTTAAAATTTAAATTTAAATTTCTTCCAAAAATACTTTCAAATTATTTCTATTTTGATTCCTGATCTGTGTGCGAAATTTCATCTGAATTCATTGAAAAATGACTGTTTTACAAAGATTTTCGTTTTTTTCACCTTCTCTCTTATAGGGTTCGGTGCACAATTAATCGGTCCCATTCAACTCCATGTAAAAAGGCAGAATTCGAGCATCTACAATTTTTTCCAGGACATTGCTTGGACCCTTTTCTGTCTGTGAGTGGCAAGATCTATCATTCACCTATCAAAAAAGTGAAAAGACAACCTACCTTGATAATCTCGTTTTCTCAGCATTCTCCGTTCTTTGGGGAACAGTCAAAAAATCCGGGCTGAAATCCGACCCGCGTCAGACGTTACCTGGGGAGTGCGCTGGGGAGTCTGTGACAAAATAGTCCACACAAAGATGCATTTTTCTGCATCAGCCTGACAAATATAGACCAATGTTGAATCACATGTACATTTAAAGTCGAATAAAGCATCCATTTACGCCATAAAGGGCCCAGAAACGGCAAGTGCTAAATTTCTAAAGGTACTATTTTCGTGGGCTACCAAACCGGAAGACTGTAATTGTGTACTAACACCTTCAAGAATCTGCAAATTTTCGAATTTTTAAATTTTGTCTCTGTGACATATCAAACTTATATAGTTAAGCAAATAATCGTCCAAAAAGACTAACTCAGTCACCAAAAAGCGATACAAATCCAGGATTTCGTATGTGACCCCCCTCACAAACTGACACAAGCAAAAGTTCAATTATTTAAACTAGTCTGATGAAAAAGTTCATAGTTTCAATTATTTCAACGAATCTCAATAACCCAAAAACAAAAAAGAAAGTTTAGGCATCTGTAAGAGTCATTAAAGGATAATCTCACATAAACTTTAGTTACAAAATTTAAAAACTGAAGCTAAAAAATCAAATTTTAAAGTGATTTTAAGCAAAATCGCGAACAGTTTTGAATCACATTCAAATTTGTCACCAAAACCAAGCTACGTTGCACCCAAGCATGCTGAAAACAGCAATTTATACCACTTACTTTGTGTCTGAAGTAGAGCAGCTTCACTGATGAGTGCCTGATGCTGGACGAAACACATCATTTCATTCTAATCATGATCTACACTGCTAGTTCTGAATGTGAAATATTCCGTAATTTACATGCTACCAAAATGGCCAGAGTGGGAAAGATTTGAGACCTAGGTCTAGATTTAATGCCCATATCATAATGGAAATTGCTCATCCTCGTTTTTTGATGAAACTATATCCCAAATTTGAAATTTCTGAAAAGACTGTAAGTAAATATTACTCATTAGAATGGCCTCGTCGAGCGAGAAATATCACAACCCGCTTAAGCACAGAATACGAGTACCTTAGTGAAAGTGCTTCATTGGGGGTTAGGTAACTAAATGAGCTTAAATAACTATGTTATATCATTATCTATGCGAGGCGGTTCTAATGAGTAGCTTCATAAACAATTTTGAGTGTGAGGCGACTCTAATGAGTACCAAACAATACTACTGCTTGTGTGGTCGAAATAAGAACAAAATTTGATCTCGGGTGAAGCTGGGGGGGGGGCTGCAGTTGATTTGTTTAGCTGAAAAAGTTTCAGTTTGAGTTCAAATTAGTACAGCCTCGACCCGGTGAGTTGAACAGCCAAATACAATTGAATTTTATTGGTCTAAGCAATGAGGCCAGGGAACCTGCCTGGGGGAATGGTCCTGACCAGTCCCTGCGAATCCTCATCATTATGCCTTTAAGTGCCATCTCTATGAGGCGGTTCTAATGAGTGTAGGTATCCTAAGAGTGTTTTAATAAATACCCATATGCTAAGTCACCATACTGGTACAGTTAAAGTGAGTAAGCACTCATAGCACATTTCAGTAGAAAAGGGAATACAATCACAAAAATCAACTTGCACAGTAGTGCTAGCCAGTCTGCAAAAACGGAGTATCACGGTCAGCCTGCTCGGATTGATTAGTCAAATCCTGGTCAAAACTGTTTGTGTATGGCCATTTAATTGCATTTTCTGGAATATAATGCAATTTGAGTCTTTCCTCGAGAGAACCAGGCTTTAAAAATGATTTTAAGAAAAATTTAAAATTTAAACTAAAATTCAATAAAATTTTAAAATTTAAATTTAAATTTCTTCCAAAAATACTTTCAAATTATTTCTATTTTGATTCCTGATCTGTGTGCGAAATTTCATCTGAATTCATTGAAAAATGACTGTTTTACAAAGATTTTCGTTTTTTTCACCTTCTCTCTTATAGGGTTCGGTGCACAATTAATCGGTCCCATTCAACTCCATGTAAAAAGGCAGAATTCGAGCATCTACAATTTTTTCCAGGACATTGCTTGGACCCTTTTCTGTCTGTGAGTGGCAAGATCTATCATTCACCTATCAAAAAAGTGAAAAGACAACCTACCTTGATAATCTCGTTTTCTCAGCATTCTCCGTTCTTTGGGGAACAGTCAAAAAATCCGGGCTGAAATCCGACCCGCGTCAGACGTTACCTGGGGAGTGCGCTGGGGAGTCTGTGACAAAATAGTCCACACAAAGATGCATTTTTCTGCATCAGCCTGACAAATATAGACCAATGTTGAATCACATGTACATTTAAAGTCGAATAAAGCATCCATTTACGCCATAAAGGGCCCAGAAACGGCAAGTGCTAAATTTCTAAAGGTACTATTTTCGTGGGCTACCAAACCGGAAGACTGTAATTGTGTACTAACACCTTCAAGAATCTGCAAATTTTCGAATTTTTAAATTTTGTCTCTGTGACATATCAAACTTATATAGTTAAGCAAATAATCGTCCAAAAAGACTAACTCAGTCACCAAAAAGCGATACAAATCCAGGATTTCGTATGTGACCCCCCTCACAAGCTGACACAAGCAAAAGTTCAATTATTTAAACTAGTCTGATGAAAAAGTTCATAGTTTCAATTATTTCAACGAATCTCAATAACCCAAAAACAAAAAAGAAAGTTTAGGCATCTGTAAGAGTCATTAAAGGATAATCTCACATAAACTTTAGTTACAAAATTTAAAAACTGAAGCTAAAAAATCAAATTTTAAAGTGATTTTAAGCAAAATCGCGAACAGTTTTGAATCACATTCAAATTTGTCACCAAAACCAAGCTACGTTGCACCCAAGCATGCTGAAAACAGCAATTTATACCACTTACTTTGTGTCTGAAGTAGAGCAGCTTCACTGATGAGTGCCTGATGCTGGACGAAACACATCATTTCATTCTAATCATGATCTACACTGCTAGTTCTGAATGTGAAATATTCCGTAATTTACATGCTACCAAAATGGCCAGAGTGGGAAAGATTTGAGACCTAGGTCTAGATTTAATGCCCATATCATAATGGAAATTGCTCATCCTCGTTTTTTGATGAAACTATATCCCAAATTTGAAATTTCTGAAAAGACTGTAAGTAAATATTACTCATTAGAATGGCCTCGTCGAGCGAGAAATATCACAACCCGCTTAAGCACAGAATACGAGTACCTTAGTGAAAGTGCTTCATTGGGGGTTAGGTAACTAAATGAGCTTAAATAACTATGTTATATCATTATCTATGCGAGGCGGTTCTAATGAGTAGCTTCATAAACAATTTTGAGTGTGAGGCGACTCTAATGAGTACCAAACAATACTACTGCTTGTGTGGTCGAAATAAGAACAAAATTTGATCTCGGGTGAAGCTGGGGGGGGGGGGGCTGCAGTTGATTTGTTTAGCTGAAAAAGTTTCAGTTTGAGTTCAAATTAGTACAGCCTCGACCCGGTGAGTTGAACAGCCAAATACAATTGAATTTTATTGGTCTAAGCAATGAGGCCAGGGAACCTGCCTGGGGGAATGGTCCCGACCAGTCCCTGCGAATCCTCATCATTATGCCTTTAAGTGCCATCTCTATGAGGCGGTTCTAATGAGTGTAGGTATCCTAAGAGTGTTTTAATAAATACCCATATGCTAAGTCACCATACTGGTACAGTTAAAGTGAGTAAGCACTCATAGCACATTTCAGTAGAAAAGGGAATACAATCACAAAAATCAACTTGCACAGTAGTGCTAGCCAGTCTGCAAAAACGGAGTATCACGGTCAGCCTGCTCGGATTGATTAGTCAAATCCTGGTCAAAACTGTTTGTGTATGGCCATTTAATTGCATTTTCTGGAATATAATGCAATTTGAGTCTTTCCTCGAGAGAACCAGGCTTTAAAAATGATTTTAAGAAAAATTTAAAATTTAAACTAAAATTCAATAAAATTTTAAAATTTAAATTTAAATTTCTTCCAAAAATACTTTCAAATTATTTCTATTTTGATTCCTGATCTGTGTGCGAAATTTCATCTGAATTCATTGAAAAATGACTGTTTTACAAAGATTTTCGTTTTTTTCACCTTCTCTCTTATAGGGTTCGGTGCACAATTAATCGGTCCCATTCAACTCCATGTAAAAAGGCAGAATTCGAGCATCTACAATTTTTTCCAGGACATTGCTTGGACCCTTTTCTGTCTGTGAGTGGCAAGATCTATCATTCACCTATCAAAAAAGTGAAAAGACAACCTACCTTGATAATCTCGTTTTCTCAGCATTCTCCGTTCTTTGGGGAACAGTCAAAAAATCCGGGCTGAAATCCGACCCGCGTCAGACGTTACCTGGGGAGTGCGCTGGGGAGTCTGTGACAAAATAGTCCACACAAAGATGCATTTTTCTGCATCAGCCTGACAAATATAGACCAATGTTGAATCACATGTACATTTAAAGTCGAATAAAGCATCCATTTACGCCATAAAGGGCCCAGAAACGGCAAGTGCTAAATTTCTAAAGGTACTATTTTCGTGGGCTACCAAACCGGAAGACTGTAATTGTGTACTAACACCTTCAAGAATCTGCAAATTTTCGAATTTTTAAATTTTGTCTCTGTGACATATCAAACTTATATAGTTAAGCAAATAATCGTCCAAAAAGACTAACTCAGTCACCAAAAAGCGATACAAATCCAGGATTTCGTATGTGACCCCCCTCACAAGCTGACACAAGCAAAAGTTCAATTATTTAAACTAGTCTGATGAAAAAGTTCATAGTTTCAATTATTTCAACGAATCTCAATAACCCAAAAACAAAAAAGAAAGTTTAGGCATCTGTAAGAGTCATTAAAGGATAATCTCACATAAACTTTAGTTACAAAATTTAAAAACTGAAGCTAAAAAATCAAATTTTAAAGTGATTTTAAGCAAAATCGCGAACAGTTTTGAATCACATTCAAATTTGTCACCAAAACCAAGCTACGTTGCACCCAAGCATGCTGAAAACAGCAATTTATACCACTTACTTTGTGTCTGAAGTAGAGCAGCTTCACTGATGAGTGCCTGATGCTGGACGAAACACATCATTTCATTCTAATCATGATCTACACTGCTAGTTCTGAATGTGAAATATTCCGTAATTTACATGCTACCAAAATGGCCAGAGTGGGAAAGATTTGAGACCTAGGTCTAGATTTAATGCCCATATCATAATGGAAATTGCTCATCCTCGTTTTTTGATGAAACTATATCCCAAATTTGAAATTTCTGAAAAGACTGTAAGTAAATATTACTCATTAGAATGGCCTCGTCGAGCGAGAAATATCACAACCCGCTTAAGCACAGAATACGAGTACCTTAGTGAAAGTGCTTCATTGGGGGTTAGGTAACTAAATGAGCTTAAATAACTATGTTATATCATTATCTATGCGAGGCGGTTCTAATGAGTAGCTTCATAAACAATTTTGAGTGTGAGGCGACTCTAATGAGTACCAAACAATACTACTGCTTGTGTGGTCGAAATAAGAACAAAATTTGATCTCGGGTGAAGCTGGGGGGGGGGGGGCTGCAGTTGATTTGTTTAGCTGAAAAAGTTTCAGTTTGAGTTCAAATTAGTACAGCCTCGACCCGGTGAGTTGAACAGCCAAATACAATTGAATTTTATTGGTCTAAGCAATGAGGCCAGGGAACCTGCCTGGGGGAATGGTCCCGACCAGTCCCTGCGAATCCTCATCATTATGCCTTTAAGTGCCATCTCTATGAGGCGGTTCTAATGAGTGTAGGTATCCTAAGAGTGTTTTAATAAATACCCATATGCTAAGTCACCATACTGGTACAGTTAAAGTGAGTAAGCACTCATAGCACATTTCAGTAGAAAAGGGAATACAATCACAAAAATCAACTTGCACAGTAGTGCTAGCCAGTCTGCAAAAACGGAGTATCACGGTCAGCCTGCTCGGATTGATTAGTCAAATCCTGGTCAAAACTGTTTGTGTATGGCCATTTAATTGCATTTTCTGGAATATAATGCAATTTGAGTCTTTCCTCGAGAGAACCAGGCTTTAAAAATGATTTTAAGAAAAATTTAAAATTTAAACTAAAATTCAATAAAATTTTAAAATTTAAATTTAAATTTCTTCCAAAAATACTTTCAAATTATTTCTATTTTGATTCCTGATCTGTGTGCGAAATTTCATCTGAATTCATTGAAAAATGACTGTTTTACAAAGATTTTCGTTTTTTTCACCTTCTCTCTTATAGGGTTCGGTGCACAATTAATCGGTCCCATTCAACTCCATGTAAAAAGGCAGAATTCGAGCATCTACAATTTTTTCCAGGACATTGCTTGGACCCTTTTCTGTCTGTGAGTGGCAAGATCTATCATTCACCTATCAAAAAAGTGAAAAGACAACCTACCTTGATAATCTCGTTTTCTCAGCATTCTCCGTTCTTTGGGGAACAGTCAAAAAATCCGGGCTGAAATCCGACCCGCGTCAGACGTTACCTGGGGAGTGCGCTGGGGAGTCTGTGACAAAATAGTCCACACAAAGATGCATTTTTCTGCATCAGCCTGACAAATATAGACCAATGTTGAATCACATGTACATTTAAAGTCGAATAAAGCATCCATTTACGCCATAAAGGGCCCAGAAACGGCAAGTGCTAAATTTCTAAAGGTACTATTTTCGTGGGCTACCAAACCGGAAGACTGTAATTGTGTACTAACACCTTCAAGAATCTGCAAATTTTCGAATTTTTAAATTTTGTCTCTGTGACATATCAAACTTATATAGTTAAGCAAATAATCGTCCAAAAAGACTAACTCAGTCACCAAAAAGCGATACAAATCCAGGATTTCGTATGTGACCCCCCTCACAAGCTGACACAAGCAAAAGTTCAATTATTTAAACTAGTCTGATGAAAAAGTTCATAGTTTCAATTATTTCAACGAATCTCAATAACCCAAAAACAAAAAAGAAAGTTTAGGCATCTGTAAGAGTCATTAAAGGATAATCTCACATAAACTTTAGTTACAAAATTTAAAAACTGAAGCTAAAAAATCAAATTTTAAAGTGATTTTAAGCAAAATCGCGAACAGTTTTGAATCACATTCAAATTTGTCACCAAAACCAAGCTACGTTGCACCCAAGCATGCTGAAAACAGCAATTTATACCACTTACTTTGTGTCTGAAGTAGAGCAGCTTCACTGATGAGTGCCTGATGCTGGACGAAACACATCATTTCATTCTAATCATGATCTACACTGCTAGTTCTGAATGTGAAATATTCCGTAATTTACATGCTACCAAAATGGCCAGAGTGGGAAAGATTTGAGACCTAGGTCTAGATTTAATGCCCATATCATAATGGAAATTGCTCATCCTCGTTTTTTGATGAAACTATATCCCAAATTTGAAATTTCTGAAAAGACTGTAAGTAAATATTACTCATTAGAATGGCCTCGTCGAGCGAGAAATATCACAACCCGCTTAAGCACAGAATACGAGTACCTTAGTGAAAGTGCTTCATTGGGGGTTACGTAACTAAATGAGCTTAAATAACTATGTTATATCATTATCTATGCGAGGCGGTTCTAATGAGTAGCTTCATAAACAATTTTGAGTGTGAGGCGACTCTAATGAGTACCAAACAATACTACTGCTTGTGTGGTCGAAATAAGAACAAAATTTGATCTCGGGTGAAGCTGGGGGGGGGGGGGCTGCAGTTGATTTGTTTAGCTGAAAAAGTTTCAGTTTGAGTTCAAATTAGTACAGCCTCGACCCGGTGAGTTGAACAGCCAAATACAATTGAATTTTATTGGTCTAAGCAATGAGGCCAGGGAACCTGCCTGGGGGAATGGTCCCGACCAGTCCCTGCGAATCCTCATCATTATGCCTTTAAGTGCCATCTCTATGAGGCGGTTCTAATGAGTGTAGGTATCCTAAGAGTGTTTTAATAAATACCCATATGCTAAGTCACCATACTGGTACAGTTAAAGTGAGTAAGCACTCATAGCACATTTCAGTAGAAAAGGGAATACAATCACAAAAATCAACTTGCACAGTAGTGCTAGCCAGTCTGCAAAAACGGAGTATCACGGTCAGCCTGCTCGGATTGATTAGTCAAATCCTGGTCAAAACTGTTTGTGTATGGCCATTTAATTGCATTTTCTGGAATATAATGCAATTTGAGTCTTTCCTCGAGAGAACCAGGCTTTAAAAATGATTTTAAGAAAAATTTAAAATTTAAACTAAAATTCAATAAAATTTTAAAATTTAAATTTAAATTTCTTCCAAAAATACTTTCAAATTATTTCTATTTTGATTCCTGATCTGTGTGCGAAATTTCATCTGAATTCATTGAAAAATGACTGTTTTACAAAGATTTTCGTTTTTTTCACCTTCTCTCTTCAAGAATCTGCAAATTTTCGAATTTTTAAATTTTGTCTCTGTGACATATCAAACTTATATAGTTAAGCAAATAATCGTCCAAAAAGACTAACTCAGTCACCAAAAAGCGATACAAATCCAGGATTTCGTATGTGACCCCCCTCACAAGCTGACACAAGCAAAAGTTCAATTATTTAAACTAGTCTGATGAAAAAGTTCATAGTTTCAATTATTTCAACGAATCTCAATAACCCAAAAACAAAAAAGAAAGTTTAGGCATCTGTAAGAGTCATTAAAGGATAATCTCACATAAACTTTAGTTACAAAATTTAAAAACTGAAGCTAAAAAATCAAATTTTAAAGTGATTTTAAGCAAAATCGCGAACAGTTTTGAATCACATTCAAATTTGTCACCAAAACCAAGCTACGTTGCACCCAAGCATGCTGAAAACAGCAATTTATACCACTTACTTTGTGTCTGAAGTAGAGCAGCTTCACTGATGAGTGCCTGATGCTGGACGAAACACATCATTTCATTCTAATCATGATCTACACTGCTAGTTCTGAATGTGAAATATTCCGTAATTTACATGCTACCAAAATGGCCAGAGTGGGAAAGATTTGAGACCTAGGTCTAGATTTAATGCCCATATCATAATGGAAATTGCTCATCCTCGTTTTTTGATGAAACTATATCCCAAATTTGAAATTTCTGAAAAGACTGTAAGTAAATATTACTCATTAGAATGGCCTCGTCGAGCGAGAAATATCACAACCCGCTTAAGCACAGAATACGAGTACCTTAGTGAAAGTGCTTCATTGGGGGTTAGGTAACTAAATGAGCTTAAATAACTATGTTATATCATTATCTATGCGAGGCGGTTCTAATGAGTAGCTTCATAAACAATTTTGAGTGTGAGGCGACTCTAATGAGTACCAAACAATACTACTGCTTGTGTGGTCGAAATAAGAACAAAATTTGATCTCGGGTGAAGCTGGGGGGGGGGGGGGCTGCAGTTGATTTGTTTAGCTGAAAAAGTTTCAGTTTGAGTTCAAATTAGTACAGCCTCGACCCGGTGAGTTGAACAGCCAAATACAATTGAATTTTATTGGTCTAAGCAATGAGGCCAGGGAACCTGCCTGGGGGAATGGTCCCGACCAGTCCCTGCGAATCCTCATCATTATGCCTTTAAGTGCCATCTCTATGAGGCGGTTCTAATGAGTGTAGGTATCCTAAGAGTGTTTTAATAAATACCCATATGCTAAGTCACCATACTGGTACAGTTAAAGTGAGTAAGCACTCATAGCACATTTCAGTAGAAAAGGGAATACAATCACAAAAATCAACTTGCACAGTAGTGCTAGCCAGTCTGCAAAAACGGAGTATCACGGTCAGCCTGCTCGGATTGATTAGTCAAATCCTGGTCAAAACTGTTTGTGTATGGCCATTTAATTGCATTTTCTGGAATATAATGCAATTTGAGTCTTTCCTCGAGAGAACCAGGCTTTAAAAATGATTTTAAGAAAAATTTAAAATTTAAACTAAAATTCAATAAAATTTTAAAATTTAAATTTAAATTTCTTCCAAAAATACTTTCAAATTATTTCTATTTTGATTCCTGATCTGTGTGCGAAATTTCATCTGAATTCATTGAAAAATGACTGTTTTACAAAGATTTTCGTTTTTTTCACCTTCTCTCTTATATCAAGAATCTGCAAATTTTCGAATTTTTAAATTTTGTCTCTGTGACATATCAAACTTATATAGTTAAGCAAATAATCGTCCAAAAAAACTAACTCAGTCACCAAAAAGCGATACAAATCCAGGATTTCGTATGTGACCCCCCTCACAAGCTGACACAAGCAAAAGTTCAATTATTTAAACTAGTCTGATGAAAAAGTTCATAGTTTCAATTATTTCAACGAATCTCAATAACCCAAAAACAAAAAAGAAAGTTTAGGCATCTGTAAGAGTCATTAAAGGATAATCTCACATAAACTTTAGTTACAAAATTTAAAAACTGAAGCTAAAAAATCAAATTTTAAAGTGATTTTAAGCAAAATCGCGAACAGTTTTGAATCACATTCAAATTTGTCACCAAAACCAAGCTACGTTGCACCCAAGCATGCTGAAAACAGCAATTTATACCACTTACTTTGTGTCTGAAGTAGAGCAGCTTCACTGATGAGTGCCTGATGCTGGACGAAACACATCATTTCATTCTAATCATGATCTACACTGCTAGTTCTGAATGTGAAATATTCCGTAATTTACATGCTACCAAAATGGCCAGAGTGGGAAAGATTTGAGACCTAGGTCTAGATTTAATGCCCATATCATAATGGAAATTGCTCATCCTCGTTTTTTGATGAAACTATATCCCAAATTTGAAATTTCTGAAAAGACTGTAAGTAAATATTACTCATTAGAATGGCCTCGTCGAGCGAGAAATATCACAACCCGCTTAAGCACAGAATACGAGTACCTTAGTGAAAGTGCTTCATTGGGGGTTAGGTAACTAAATGAGCTTAAATAACTATGTTATATCATTATCTATGCGAGGCGGTTCTAATGAGTAGCTTCATAAACAATTTTGAGTGTGAGGCGACTCTAATGAGTACCAAACAATACTACTGCTTGTGTGGTCGAAATAAGAACAAAGTTTGATCTCGGGTGAAGCTGGGGGGGGGGGGCTGCAGTTGATTTGTTTAGCTGAAAAAGTTTCAGTTTGAGTTCAAATTAGTACAGCCTCGACCCGGTGAGTTGAACAGCCAAATACAATTGAATTTTATTGGTCTAAGCAATGAGGCCAGGGAACCTGCCTGGGGGAATGGTCCCGACCAGTCCCTGCGAATCCTCATCATTATGCCTTTAAGTGCCATCTCTATGAGGCGGTTCTAATGAGTGTAGGTATCCTAAGAGTGTTTTAATAAATACCCATATGCTAAGTCACCATACTGGTACAGTTAAAGTGAGTAAGCACTCATAGCACATTTCAGTAGAAAAGGGAATACAATCACAAAAATCAACTTGCACAGTAGTGCTAGCCAGTCTGCAAAAACGGAGTATCACGGTCAGCCTGCTCGGATTGATTAGTCAAATCCTGGTCAAAACTGTTTGTGTATGGCCATTTAATTGCATTTTCTGGAATATAATGCAATTTGAGTCTTTCCTCGAGAGAACCAGGCTTTAAAAATGATTTTAAGAAAAAATTTAAAATTTAAAATAAATTCAATAAAATTTTAAAATTTAAATTTAAATTTCTTCCAAAAATACTTTCAAATTATTTCTATTTTGATTCCTGATCTGTGTGCGAAATTTCATCTGAATTCATTGAAAAATGACTGTTTAACAAAGATTTTCGTTTTTTTCACCTTCTCTCTTATATTCAAGAATCTGCAAATTTTCGAATTTTTAAATTTTGTCTCTGTGACATATCAAACTTATATAGTTAAGCAAATAATCGTCCAAAAAGACTAACTCAGTCACCAAAAAGCGATACAAATCCAGGATTTCGTATGTGACCCCCCTCACAAGCTGACACAAGCAAAAGTTCAATTATTTAAACTAGTCTGATGAAAAAGTTCATAGTTTCAATTATTTCAACGAATCTCAATAACCCAAAAACAAAAAAGAAAGTTTAGGCATCTGTAAGAGTCATTAAAGGATAATCTCACATAAACTTTAGTTACAAAATTTAAAAACTGAAGCTAAAAAATCAAATTTTAAAGTGATTTTAAGCAAAATCGCGAACAGTTTTGAATCACATTCAAATTTGTCACCAAAACCAAGCTACGTTGCACCCAAGCATGCTGAAAACAGCAATTTATACCACTTACTTTGTGTCTGAAGTAGAGCAGCTTCACTGATGAGTGCCTGATGCTGGACGAAACACATCATTTCATTCTAATCATGATCTACACTGCTAGTTCTGAATGTGAAATATTCCGTAATTTACATGCTACCAAAATGGCCAGAGTGGGAAAGATTTGAGACCTAGGTCTAGATTTAATGCCCATATCATAATGGAAATTGCTCATCCTCGTTTTTTGATGAAACTATATCCCAAATTTGAAATTTCTGAAAAGACTGTAAGTAAATATTACTCATTAGAATGGCCTCGTCGAGCGAGAAATATCACAACCCGCTTAAGCACAGAATACGAGTACCTTAGTGAAAGTGCTTCATTGGGGGTTAGGTAACTAAATGAGCTTAAATAACTATGTTATATCATTATCTATGCGAGGCGGTTCTAATGAGTAGCTTCATAAACAATTTTGAGTGTGAGGCGACTCTAATGAGTACCAAACAATACTACTGCTTGTGTGGTCGAAATAAGAACAAAATTTGATCTCGGGTGAAGCTGGGGGGGGGGCTGCAGTTGATTTGTTTAGCTGAAAAAGTTTCAGTTTGAGTTCAAATTAGTACAGCCTCGACCCGGTGAGTTGAACAGCCAAATACAATTGAATTTTATTGGTCTAAGCAATGAGGCCAGGGAACCTGCCTGGGGGAATGGTCCCGACCAGTCCCTGCGAATCCTCATCATTATGCCTTTAAGTGCCATCTCTATGAGGCGGTTCTAATGAGTGTAGGTATCCTAAGAGTGTTTTAATAAATACCCATATGCTAAGTCACCATACTGGTACAGTTAAAGTGAGTAAGCACTCATAGCACATTTCAGTAGAAAAGGGAATACAATCACAAAAATCAACTTGCACAGTAGTGCTAGCCAGTCTGCAAAAACGGAGTATCACGGTCAGCCTGCTCGGATTGATTAGTCAAATCCTGGTCAAAACTGTTTGTGTATGGCCATTTAATTGCATTTTCTGGAATATAATGCAATTTGAGTCTTTCCTCGAGAGAACCAGGCTTTAAAAATGATTTTAAGAAAAATTTAAAATTTAAACTAAAATTCAATAAAATTTTAAAATTTAAATTTAAATTTCTTCCAAAAATACTTTCAAATTATTTCTATTTTGATTCCTGATCTGTGTGCGAAATTTCATCTGAATTCATTGAAAAATGACTGTTTTACAAAGATTTTCGTTTTTTTCACCTTCTCTCTTATAGGGTTCGGTGCACAATTAATCGGTCCCATTCAACTCCATGTAAAAAGGCAGAATTCGAGCATCTACAATTTTTTCCAGGACATTGCTTGGACCCTTTTCTGTCTGTGAGTGGCAAGATCTATCATTCACCTATCAAAAAAGTGAAAAGACAACCTACCTTGATAATCTCGTTTTCTCAGCATTCTCCGTTCTTTGGGGAACAGTCAAAAAATCCGGGCTGAAATCCGACCCGCGTCAGACGTTACCTGGGGAGTGCGCTGGGGAGTCTGTGACAAAATAGTCCACACAAAGATGCATTTTTCTGCATCAGCCTGACAAATATAGACCAATGTTGAATCACATGTACATTTAAAGTCGAATAAAGCATCCATTTACGCCATAAAGGGCCCAGAAACGGCAAGTGCTAAATTTCTAAAGGTACTATTTTCGTGGGCTACCAAACCGGAAGACTGTAATTGTGTACTAACACCTTCAAGAATCTGCAAATTTTCGAATTTTTAAATTTTGTCTCTGTGACATATCAAACTTATATAGTTAAGCAAATAATCGTCCAAAAAGACTAACTCAGTCACCAAAAAGCGATACAAATCCAGGATTTCGTATGTGACCCCCCTCACAAGCTGACACAAGCAAAAGTTCAATTATTTAAACTAGTCTGATGAAAAAGTTCATAGTTTCAATTATTTCAACGAATCTCAATAACCCAAAAACAAAAAAGAAAGTTTAGGCATCTGTAAGAGTCATTAAAGGATAATCTCACATAAACTTTAGTTACAAAATTTAAAAACTGAAGCTAAAAAATCAAATTTTAAAGTGATTTTAAGCAAAATCGCGAACAGTTTTGAATCACATTCAAATTTGTCACCAAAACCAAGCTACGTTGCACCCAAGCATGCTGAAAACAGCAATTTATACCACTTACTTTGTGTCTGAAGTAGAGCAGCTTCACTGATGAGTGCCTGATGCTGGACGAAACACATCATTTCATTCTAATCATGATCTACACTGCTAGTTCTGAATGTGAAATATTCCGTAATTTACATGCTACCAAAATGGCCAGAGTGGGAAAGATTTGAGACCTAGGTCTAGATTTAATGCCCATATCATAATGGAAATTGCTCATCCTCGTTTTTTGATGAAACTATATCCCAAATTTGAAATTTCTGAAAAGACTGTAAGTAAATATTACTCATTAGAATGGCCTCGTCGAGCGAGAAATATCACAACCCGCTTAAGCACAGAATACGAGTACCTTAGTGAAAGTGCTTCATTGGGGGTTAGGTAACTAAATGAGCTTAAATAACTATGTTATATCATTATCTATGCGAGGCGGTTCTAATGAGTAGCTTCATAAACAATTTTGAGTGTGAGGCGACTCTAATGAGTACCAAACAATACTACTGCTTGTGTGGTCGAAATAAGAACAAAGTTTGATCTCGGGTGAAGCTGGGGGGGGGGGGCTGCAGTTGATTTGTTTAGCTGAAAAAGTTTCAGTTTGAGTTCAAATTAGTACAGCCTCGACCCGGTGAGTTGAACAGCCAAATACAATTGAATTTTATTGGTCTAAGCAATGAGGCCAGGGAACCTGCCTGGGGGAATGGTCCCGACCAGTCCCTGCGAATCCTCATCATTATGCCTTTAAGTGCCATCTCTATGAGGCGGTTCTAATGAGTGTAGGTATCCTAAGAGTGTTTTAATAAATACCCATATGCTAAGTCACCATACTGGTACAGTTAAAGTGAGTAAGCACTCATAGCACATTTCAGTAGAAAAGGGAATACAATCACAAAAATCAACTTGCACAGTAGTGCTAGCCAGTCTGCAAAAACGGAGTATCACGGTCAGCCTGCTCGGATTGATTAGTCAAATCCTGGTCAAAACTGTTTGTGTATGGCCATTTAATTGCATTTTCTGGAATATAATGCAATTTGAGTCTTTCCTCGAGAGAACCAGGCTTTAAAAATGATTTTAAGAAAAAATTTAAAATTTAAAATAAATTCAATAAAATTTTAAAATTTAAATTTAAATTTCTTCCAAAAATACTTTCAAATTATTTCTATTTTGATTCCTGATCTGTGTGCGAAATTTCATCTGAATTCATTGAAAAATGACTGTTTAACAAAGATTTTCGTTTTTTTCACCTTCTCTCTTATATTCAAGAATCTGCAAATTTTCGAATTTTTAAATTTTGTCTCTGTGACATATCAAACTTATATAGTTAAGCAAATAATCGTCCAAAAAGACTAACTCAGTCACCAAAAAGCGATACAAATCCAGGATTTCGTATGTGACCCCCCTCACAAGCTGACACAAGCAAAAGTTCAATTATTTAAACTAGTCTGATGAAAAAGTTCATAGTTTCAATTATTTCAACGAATCTCAATAACCCAAAAACAAAAAAGAAAGTTTAGGCATCTGTAAGAGTCATTAAAGGATAATCTCACATAAACTTTAGTTACAAAATTTAAAAACTGAAGCTAAAAAATCAAATTTTAAAGTGATTTTAAGCAAAATCGCGAACAGTTTTGAATCACATTCAAATTTGTCACCAAAACCAAGCTACGTTGCACCCAAGCATGCTGAAAACAGCAATTTATACCACTTACTTTGTGTCTGAAGTAGAGCAGCTTCACTGATGAGTGCCTGATGCTGGACGAAACACATCATTTCATTCTAATCATGATCTACACTGCTAGTTCTGAATGTGAAATATTCCGTAATTTACATGCTACCAAAATGGCCAGAGTGGGAAAGATTTGAGACCTAGGTCTAGATTTAATGCCCATATCATAATGGAAATTGCTCATCCTCGTTTTTTGATGAAACTATATCCCAAATTTGAAATTTCTGAAAAGACTGTAAGTAAATATTACTCATTAGAATGGCCTCGTCGAGCGAGAAATATCACAACCCGCTTAAGCACAGAATACGAGTACCTTAGTGAAAGTGCTTCATTGGGGGTTAGGTAACTAAATGAGCTTAAATAACTATGTTATATCATTATCTATGCGAGGCGGTTCTAATGAGTAGCTTCATAAACAATTTTGAGTGTGAGGCGACTCTAATGAGTACCAAACAATACTACTGCTTGTGTGGTCGAAATAAGAACAAAATTTGATCTCGGGTGAAGCTGGGGGGGGGGCTGCAGTTGATTTGTTTAGCTGAAAAAGTTTCAGTTTGAGTTCAAATTAGTACAGCCTCGACCCGGTGAGTTGAACAGCCAAATACAATTGAATTTTATTGGTCTAAGCAATGAGGCCAGGGAACCTGCCTGGGGGAATGGTCCCGACCAGTCCCTGCGAATCCTCATCATTATGCCTTTAAGTGCCATCTCTATGAGGCGGTTCTAATGAGTGTAGGTATCCTAAGAGTGTTTTAATAAATACCCATATGCTAAGTCACCATACTGGTACAGTTAAAGTGAGTAAGCACTCATAGCACATTTCAGTAGAAAAGGGAATACAATCACAAAAATCAACTTGCACAGTAGTGCTAGCCAGTCTGCAAAAACGGAGTATCACGGTCAGCCTGCTCGGATTGATTAGTCAAATCCTGGTCAAAACTGTTTGTGTATGGCCATTTAATTGCATTTTCTGGAATATAATGCAATTTGAGTCTTTCCTCGAGAGAACCAGGCTTTAAAAATGATTTTAAGAAAAATTTAAAATTTAAACTAAAATTCAATAAAATTTTAAAATTTAAATTTAAATTTCTTCCAAAAATACTTTCAAATTATTTCTATTTTGATTCCTGATCTGTGTGCGAAATTTCATCTGAATTCATTGAAAAATGACTGTTTTACAAAGATTTTCGTTTTTTTCACCTTCTCTCTTATAGGGTTCGGTGCACAATTAATCGGTCCCATTCAACTCCATGTAAAAAGGCAGAATTCGAGCATCTACAATTTTTTCCAGGACATTGCTTGGACCCTTTTCTGTCTGTGAGTGGCAAGATCTATCATTCACCTATCAAAAAAGTGAAAAGACAACCTACCTTGATAATCTCGTTTTCTCAGCATTCTCCGTTCTTTGGGGAACAGTCAAAAAATCCGGGCTGAAATCCGACCCGCGTCAGACGTTACCTGGGGAGTGCGCTGGGGAGTCTGTGACAAAATAGTCCACACAAAGATGCATTTTTCTGCATCAGCCTGACAAATATAGACCAATGTTGAATCACATGTACATTTAAAGTCGAATAAAGCATCCATTTACGCCATAAAGGGCCCAGAAACGGCAAGTGCTAAATTTCTAAAGGTACTATTTTCGTGGGCTACCAAACCGGAAGACTGTAATTGTGTACTAACACCTTCAAGAATCTGCAAATTTTCGAATTTTTAAATTTTGTCTCTGTGACATATCAAACTTATATAGTTAAGCAAATAATCGTCCAAAAAGACTAACTCAGTCACCAAAAAGCGATACAAATCCAGGATTTCGTATGTGACCCCCCTCACAAGCTGACACAAGCAAAAGTTCAATTATTTAAACTAGTCTGATGAAAAAGTTCATAGTTTCAATTATTTCAACGAATCTCAATAACCCAAAAACAAAAAAGAAAGTTTAGGCATCTGTAAGAGTCATTAAAGGATAATCTCACATAAACTTTAGTTACAAAATTTAAAAACTGAAGCTAAAAAATCAAATTTTAAAGTGATTTTAAGCAAAATCGCGAACAGTTTTGAATCACATTCAAATTTGTCACCAAAACCAAGCTACGTTGCACCCAAGCATGCTGAAAACAGCAATTTATACCACTTACTTTGTGTCTGAAGTAGAGCAGCTTCACTGATGAGTGCCTGATGCTGGACGAAACACATCATTTCATTCTAATCATGATCTACACTGCTAGTTCTGAATGTGAAATATTCCGTAATTTACATGCTACCAAAATGGCCAGAGTGGGAAAGATTTGAGACCTAGGTCTAGATTTAATGCCCATATCATAATGGAAATTGCTCATCCTCGTTTTTTGATGAAACTATATCCCAAATTTGAAATTTCTGAAAAGACTGTAAGTAAATATTACTCATTAGAATGGCCTCGTCGAGCGAGAAATATCACAACCCGCTTAAGCACAGAATACGAGTACCTTAGTGAAAGTGCTTCATTGGGGGTTAGGTAACTAAATGAGCTTAAATAACTATGTTATATCATTATCTATGCGAGGCGGTTCTAATGAGTAGCTTCATAAACAATTTTGAGTGTGAGGCGACTCTAATGAGTACCAAACAATACTACTGCTTGTGTGGTCGAAATAAGAACAAAGTTTGATCTCGGGTGAAGCTGGGGGGGGGGGGGCTGCAGTTGATTTGTTTAGCTGAAAAAGTTTCAGTTTGAGTTCAAATTAGTACAGCCTCGACCCGGTGAGTTGAACAGCCAAATACAATTGAATTTTATTGGTCTAAGCAATGAGGCCAGGGAACCTGCCTGGGGGAATGGTCCCGACCAGTCCCTGCGAATCCTCATCATTATGCCTTTAAGTGCCATCTCTATGAGGCGGTTCTAATGAGTGTAGGTATCCTAAGAGTGTTTTAATAAATACCCATATGCTAAGTCACCATACTGGTACAGTTAAAGTGAGTAAGCACTCATAGCACATTTCAGTAGAAAAGGGAATACAATCACAAAAATCAACTTGCACAGTAGTGCTAGCCAGTCTGCAAAAACGGAGTATCACGGTCAGCCTGCTCGGATTGATTAGTCAAATCCTGGTCAAAACTGTTTGTGTATGGCCATTTAATTGCATTTTCTGGAATATAATGCAATTTGAGTCTTTCCTCGAGAGAACCAGGCTTTAAAAATGATTTTAAGAAAAATTTAAAATTTAAACTAAAATTCAATAAAATTTTAAAATTTAAATTTAAATTTCTTCCAAAAATACTTTCAAATTATTTCTATTTTGATTCCTGATCTGTGTGCGAAATTTCATCTGAATTCATTGAAAAATGACTGTTTTACAAAGATTTTCGTTTTTTTCACCTTCTCTCTTATATTCAAGAATCTGCAAATTTTCGAATTTTTAAATTTTGTCTCTGTGACATATCAAACTTATATAGTTAAGCAAATAATCGTCCAAAAAGACTAACTCAGTCACCAAAAAGCGATACAAATCCAGGATTTCGTATGTGACCCCCCTCACAAGCTGACACAAGCAAAAGTTCAATTATTTAAACTAGTCTGATGAAAAAGTTCATAGTTTCAATTATTTCAACGAATCTCAATAACCCAAAAACAAAAAAGAAAGTTTAGGCATCTGTAAGAGTCATTAAAGGATAATCTCACATAAACTTTAGTTACAAAATTTAAAAACTGAAGCTAAAAAATCAAATTTTAAAGTGATTTTAAGCAAAATCGCGAACAGTTTTGAATCACATTCAAATTTGTCACCAAAACCAAGCTACGTTGCACCCAAGCATGCTGAAAACAGCAATTTATACCACTTACTTTGTGTCTGAAGTAGAGCAGCTTCACTGATGAGTGCCTGATGCTGGACGAAACACATCATTTCATTCTAATCATGATCTACACTGCTAGTTCTGAATGTGAAATATTCCGTAATTTACATGCTACCAAAATGGCCAGAGTGGGAAAGATTTGAGACCTAGGTCTAGATTTAATGCCCATATCATAATGGAAATTGCTCATCCTCGTTTTTTGATGAAACTATATCCCAAATTTGAAATTTCTGAAAAGACTGTAAGTAAATATTACTCATTAGAATGGCCTCGTCGAGCGAGAAATATCACAACCCGCTTAAGCACAGAATACGAGTACCTTAGTGAAAGTGCTTCATTGGGGGTTAGGTAACTAAATGAGCTTAAATAACTATGTTATATCATTATCTATGCGAGGCGGTTCTAATGAGTAGCTTCATAAACAATTTTGAGTGTGAGGCGACTCTAATGAGTACCAAACAATACTACTGCTTGTGTGGTCGAAATAAGAACAAAATTTGATCTCGGGTGAAGCTGGGGGGGGGGGGGGGGGGCTGCAGTTGATTTGTTTAGCTGAAAAAGTTTCAGTTTGAGTTCAAATTAGTACAGCCTCGACCCGGTGAGTTGAACAGCCAAATACAATTGAATTTTATTGGTCTAAGCAATGAGGCCAGGGAACCTGCCTGGGGGAATGGTCCCGACCAGTCCCTGCGAATCCTCATCATTATGCCTTTAAGTGCCATCTCTATGAGGCGGTTCTAATGAGTGTAGGTATCCTAAGAGTGTTTTAATAAATACCCATATGCTAAGTCACCATACTGGTACAGTTAAAGTGAGTAAGCACTCATAGCACATTTCAGTAGAAAAGGGAATACAATCACAAAAATCAACTTGCACAGTAGTGCTAGCCAGTCTGCAAAAACGGAGTATCACGGTCAGCCTGCTCGGATTGATTAGTCAAATCCTGGTCAAAACTGTTTGTGTATGGCCATTTAATTGCATTTTCTGGAATATAATGCAATTTGAGTCTTTCCTCGAGAGAACCAGGCTTTAAAAATGATTTTAAGAAAAATTTAAAATTTAAACTAAAATTCAATAAAATTTTAAAATTTAAATTTAAATTTCTTCCAAAAATACTTTCAAATTATTTCTATTTTGATTCCTGATCTGTGTGCGAAATTTCATCTGAATTCATTGAAAAATGACTGTTTTACAAAGATTTTCGTTTTTTTCACCTTCTCTCTTATAGGGTTCGGTGCACAATTAATCGGTCCCATTCAACTCCATGTAAAAAGGCAGAATTCGAGCATCTACAATTTTTTCCAGGACATTGCTTGGACCCTTTTCTGTCTGTGAGTGGCAAGATCTATCATTCACCTATCAAAAAAGTGAAAAGACAACCTACCTTGATAATCTCGTTTTCTCAGCATTCTCCGTTCTTTGGGGAACAGTCAAAAAATCCGGGCTGAAATCCGACCCGCGTCAGACGTTACCTGGGGAGTGCGCTGGGGAGTCTGTGACAAAATAGTCCACACAAAGATGCATTTTTCTGCATCAGCCTGACAAATATAGACCAATGTTGAATCACATGTACATTTAAAGTCGAATAAAGCATCCATTTACGCCATAAAGGGCCCAGAAACGGCAAGTGCTAAATTTCTAAAGGTACTATTTTCGTGGGCTACCAAACCGGAAGACTGTAATTGTGTACTAACACCTTCAAGAATCTGCAAATTTTCGAATTTTTAAATTTTGTCTCTGTGACATATCAAACTTATATAGTTAAGCAAATAATCGTCCAAAAAGACTAACTCAGTCACCAAAAAGCGATACAAATCCAGGATTTCGTATGTGACCCCCCTCACAAGCTGACACAAGCAAAAGTTCAATTATTTAAACTAGTCTGATGAAAAAGTTCATAGTTTCAATTATTTCAACGAATCTCAATAACCCAAAAACAAAAAAGAAAGTTTAGGCATCTGTAAGAGTCATTAAAGGATAATCTCACATAAACTTTAGTTACAAAATTTAAAAACTGAAGCTAAAAAATCAAATTTTAAAGTGATTTTAAGCAAAATCGCGAACAGTTTTGAATCACATTCAAATTTGTCACCAAAACCAAGCTACGTTGCACCCAAGCATGCTGAAAACAGCAATTTATACCACTTACTTTGTGTCTGAAGTAGAGCAGCTTCACTGATGAGTGCCTGATGCTGGACGAAACACATCATTTCATTCTAATCATGATCTACACTGCTAGTTCTGAATGTGAAATATTCCGTAATTTACATGCTACCAAAATGGCCAGAGTGGGAAAGATTTGAGACCTAGGTCTAGATTTAATGCCCATATCATAATGGAAATTGCTCATCCTCGTTTTTTGATGAAACTATATCCCAAATTTGAAATTTCTGAAAAGACTGTAAGTAAATATTACTCATTAGAATGGCCTCGTCGAGCGAGAAATATCACAACCCGCTTAAGCACAGAATACGAGTACCTTAGTGAAAGTGCTTCATTGGGGGTTAGGTAACTAAATGAGCTTAAATAACTATGTTATATCATTATCTATGCGAGGCGGTTCTAATGAGTAGCTTCATAAACAATTTTGAGTGTGAGGCGACTCTAATGAGTACCAAACAATACTACTGCTTGTGTGGTCGAAATAAGAACAAAGTTTGATCTCGGGTGAAGCTGGGGGGGGGGGGGGGCTGCAGTTGATTTGTTTAGCTGAAAAAGTTTCAGTTTGAGTTCAAATTAGTACAGCCTCGACCCGGTGAGTTGAACAGCCAAATACAATTGAATTTTATTGGTCTAAGCAATGAGGCCAGGGAACCTGCCTGGGGGAATGGTCCCGACCAGTCCCTGCGAATCCTCATCATTATGCCTTTAAGTGCCATCTCTATGAGGCGGTTCTAATGAGTGTAGGTATCCTAAGAGTGTTTTAATAAATACCCATATGCTAAGTCACCATACTGGTACAGTTAAAGTGAGTAAGCACTCATAGCACATTTCAGTAGAAAAGGGAATACAATCACAAAAATCAACTTGCACAGTAGTGCTAGCCAGTCTGCAAAAACGGAGTATCACGGTCAGCCTGCTCGGATTGATTAGTCAAATCCTGGTCAAAACTGTTTGTGTATGGCCATTTAATTGCATTTTCTGGAATATAATGCAATTTGAGTCTTTCCTCGAGAGAACCAGGCTTTAAAAATGATTTTAAGAAAAATTTAAAATTTAAACTAAAATTCAATAAAATTTTAAAATTTAAATTTAAATTTCTTCCAAAAATACTTTCAAATTATTTCTATTTTGATTCCTGATCTGTGTGCGAAATTTCATCTGAATTCATTGAAAAATGACTGTTTTACAAAGATTTTCGTTTTTTTCACCTTCTCTCTTATAGGGTTCGGTGCACAATTAATCGGTCCCATTCAACTCCATGTAAAAAGGCAGAATTCGAGCATCTACAATTTTTTCCAGGACATTGCTTGGACCCTTTTCTGTCTGTGAGTGGCAAGATCTATCATTCACCTATCAAAAAAGTGAAAAGACAACCTACCTTGATAATCTCGTTTTCTCAGCATTCTCCGTTCTTTGGGGAACAGTCAAAAAATCCGGGCTGAAATCCGACCCGCGTCAGACGTTACCTGGGGAGTGCGCTGGGGAGTCTGTGACAAAATAGTCCACACAAAGATGCATTTTTCTGCATCAGCCTGACAAATATAGACCAATGTTGAATCACATGTACATTTAAAGTCGAATAAAGCATCCATTTACGCCATAAAGGGCCCAGAAACGGCAAGTGCTAAATTTCTAAAGGTACTATTTTCGTGGGCTACCAAACCGGAAGACTGTAATTGTGTACTAACACCTTCAAGAATCTGCAAATTTTCGAATTTTTAAATTTTGTCTCTGTGACATATCAAACTTATATAGTTAAGCAAATAATCGTCCAAAAAGACTAACTCAGTCACCAAAAAGCGATACAAATCCAGGATTTCGTATGTGACCCCCCTCACAAGCTGACACAAGCAAAAGTTCAATTATTTAAACTAGTCTGATGAAAAAGTTCATAGTTTCAATTATTTCAACGAATCTCAATAACCCAAAAACAAAAAAGAAAGTTTAGGCATCTGTAAGAGTCATTAAAGGATAATCTCACATAAACTTTAGTTACAAAATTTAAAAACTGAAGCTAAAAAATCAAATTTTAAAGTGATTTTAAGCAAAATCGCGAACAGTTTTGAATCACATTCAAATTTGTCACCAAAACCAAGCTACGTTGCACCCAAGCATGCTGAAAACAGCAATTTATACCACTTACTTTGTGTCTGAAGTAGAGCAGCTTCACTGATGAGTGCCTGATGCTGGACGAAACACATCATTTCATTCTAATCATGATCTACACTGCTAGTTCTGAATGTGAAATATTCCGTAATTTACATGCTACCAAAATGGCCAGAGTGGGAAAGATTTGAGACCTAGGTCTAGATTTAATGCCCATATCATAATGGAAATTGCTCATCCTCGTTTTTTGATGAAACTATATCCCAAATTTGAAATTTCTGAAAAGACTGTAAGTAAATATTACTCTTTAGAATGGCCTCGTCGAGCGAGAAATATCACAACCCGCTTAAGCACAGAATACGAGTACCTTAGTGAAAGTGCTTCATTGGGGGTTAGGTAACTAAATGAGCTTAAATAACTATGTTATATCATTATCTATGCGAGGCGGTTCTAATGAGTAGCTTCATAAACAATTTTGAGTGTGAGGCGACTCTAATGAGTACCAAACAATACTACTGCTTGTGTGGTCGAAATAAGAACAAAGTTTGATCTCGGGTGAAGCTGGGGGGGGGGGGCTGCAGTTGATTTGTTTAGCTGAAAAAGTTTCAGTTTGAGTTCAAATTAGTACAGCCTCGACCCGGTGAGTTGAACAGCCAAATACAATTGAATTTTATTGGTCTAAGCAATGAGGCCAGGGAACCTGCCTGGGGGAATGGTCCCGACCAGTCCCTGCGAATCCTCATCATTATGCCTTTAAGTGCCATCTCTATGAGGCGGTTCTAATGAGTGTAGGTATCCTAAGAGTGTTTTAATAAATACCCATATGCTAAGTCACCATACTGGTACAGTTAAAGTGAGTAAGCACTCATAGCACATTTCAGTAGAAAAGGGAATACAATCACAAAAATCAACTTGCACAGTAGTGCTAGCCAGTCTGCAAAAACGGAGTATCACGGTCAGCCTGCTCGGATTGATTAGTCAAATCCTGGTCAAAACTGTTTGTGTATGGCCATTTAATTGCATTTTCTGGAATATAATGCAATTTGAGTCTTTCCTCGAGAGAACCAGGCTTTAAAAATGATTTTAAGAAAAATTTAAAATTTAAACTAAAATTCAATAAAATTTTAAAATTTAAATTTAAATTTCTTCCAAAAATACTTTCAAATTATTTCTATTTTGATTCCTGATCTGTGTGCGAAATTTCATCTGAATTCATTGAAAAATGACTGTTTTACAAAGATTTTCGTTTTTTTCACCTTCTCTCTTATAGGGTTCGGTGCACAATTAATCGGTCCCATTCAACTCCATGTAAAAAGGCAGAATTCGAGCATCTACAATTTTTTCCAGGACATTGCTTGGACCCTTTTCTGTCTGTGAGTGGCAAGATCTATCATTCACCTATCAAAAAAGTGAAAAGACAACCTACCTTGATAATCTCGTTTTCTCAGCATTCTCCGTTCTTTGGGGAACAGTCAAAAAATCCGGGCTGAAATCCGACCCGCGTCAGACGTTACCTGGGGAGTGCGCTGGGGAGTCTGTGACAAAATAGTCCACACAAAGATGCATTTTTCTGCATCAGCCTGACAAATATAGACCAATGTTGAATCACATGTACATTTAAAGTCGAATAAAGCATCCATTTACGCCATAAAGGGCCCAGAAACGGCAAGTGCTAAATTTCTAAAGGTACTATTTTCGTGGGCTACCAAACCGGAAGACTGTAATTGTGTACTAACACCTTATGCCGCTTATCCCGGACATCTCTATTAGTGAATATCTAGATATAGTAAACAGTAAAAAGTTTAGAATAGTTTTGACCAAACTTCGTGTTTCTTCACATAGACTTGAAATAGAAATTGGCAGATGGCCAAGATCTGAAAAAAATGAGTTTGATAATCGAAAGTGTAAGTTATGTAACAACCTAGAGAATGAATTTCATTTTGTTTTCAAATACCCACTATAGGATGATATTAGGAAACAATACCTTTAGAAGACCTAGCATGTTTAAATCTATTTAATTGTTCTCATCCAAACGTAAGAGTCAGGTTAAGAACCTTGCAACTTTCATTTTAAGGCGTTTATTGCACGGAATGAATATCTGTATTTACATGCAAGCAACACATGATTCATGGTGAGTGTGGTGGTAAATTTTTATAAAGATTTTGTTATTCTCCAAAATTGAATGTGATTTTGATCTACTTCTCAAATAAATATGGCCGTCTCTCCAGAAACGGATTTTCTATTTGCATTAAAATGGAAAAAAAATGTAATTGATTTTAGATATGATAAAGGAGAGATTGAACTGAAAGGTATTTCCGTATAGTTTTCCTTTCAATTCAGGGTCTAGAGCTTGCTGAAAACTAAAATATAAATCCAAATTGTGTGCGTGCGTGCGTGTGTGTGTGTTTCAACCTATTCAACCGTTATAGCTATTAAGGATAAGCGAAGCTTGTGTTGTACAGATATCGACATGGTACAAAGTCAAACAATCGTGTTTACGCTGCTCCGATATCTGTACTTGGGCCCAAAATTACAATGCTTCCTTAAAGTTCAGTGCTACCTTAGCTAAGTTTAGATATTTCAACATGATATCTTAAATGTTTAATAAATTGCCAGGCTCGGTGCAGTACATATGGTCAAAGATACTGTTGTGCTCTTCAGAATACATTCAACAATTTTGTTTTTCAGAAGTTTGAAATTTTATTTTTCGTATCCTAAAAAATCAATACTCAACTTAGGTAGGGAGGCATTGTAATTTTGGGCCCTGGTAATTTGGACGTACATTGATCTTTAAAACTAGATTATACATTGTATGTTACTATAGTAAATTAATTATCACACTGTCTGCCATGCATTATGTACATGTCTACAATGTAAACACTTATGCACAATGGCCATAATGGCCTATTGCATTTGAATAAGATTTATCTAATCATATCTTATTTATCTTTTCTAAGTAATTCTGCAAAGTTTGATACTTGTATCCGGATGTGCACGATTCTTATCACTTCCCGTTCCAATATTAACCCTTTACCTCATAGAGACGCTTTTTAACACTTTTGCAAACAGAGCAGACCTAGATCAGGCAGCTCTTATAAGAGCTGCCTGATCAAGCTCTACTCTGTTTGCTTATTGAAATATGATTAGATATGCTCCTACACTAGTGGACTTGTCAAGTAATTGCTATGTTTTATGTATAAACGTATGAGGGTTTATCTATATAATTATTCATAGTGGGTGTATTTATGAAGGAAAGCCGTGAGGCTTATTGTGATAGAATGACTTGTTAGCATGTTGTTTGTGACTGTAAATCAAGTATATCTCTTACACTATTATTCATAAGTGTAATTCTACAACAAATTAGGTGGCAGCTGAACTAACACTGACATTGGTGTAACATTTCAATTACTTAACCCAATTAAGCCTAGATATGTATAGAGTCCTTTTTGTGGGGCGCACGCAAATAGTGGTGACCCAGACCAGACGCCGCAGAACGCGGCATCTGATCAGGGTCTCCACTATTTGATCACAGAATGTTCTTTTATGTTAAAAAAACACACGAAAAAATACAACCTAACACCTCTTAAAACGGAAATGGACTCATCCAATAGATATTAGTAGGAAAATCCATTCGGCAGTATTGGGTTAAACAGCTATATTTTGTTCGATTGTATTGAATCGGGGGATAGCTACAACAAAAGGGAGCGCAGTGGCTCAGTGGTAGAGTGCTTGACTCGAGACCGAGGGGCCGCGGGTTCCAGCCTCACCGGGGTCACTGCGTTGTGTCCTTGAGAAAGGCACATTAATCCTAGCTTAGTACTGGTTCAACCCAAGAATACCCGTCTCTACATAACTGAAAGATTGTTGATGGGACGTAAAGAATCAAATAAACAAACAGGTAGAGATGTTTAACAACTATCACTGGAGAAATATTGGCCTCCAGTTGTTCAGTAAAGTAGGAAAATAGGTGTAAGTTAGCACCGAAATGCGTGGCAGCTGAGCTGCCACCTCTTTTGGTGTTAACTAACACGGATCTAACAATAATAGTATTCATTACAGATAGCAGAAACAATGGTGCTGGTAAGACTGGGGTCATGTGGCAGAAAGTAATTTAAGTTAATTTTTATTGTTTTGTGTGGGTGTGTGTGTGTGCGTGCGTGCGCGTGTGTGTGTGCATTACCCAGCTTTTCTTTCATATAAAGTGATTTTCAAGTATAAGGGACATTTTCCACGTTCTTGCTTATATAATTTGAACACAATTACATATGATGGACCGAAGATTACACACCCTGGGTTTATATTCAAATAGTATTTCATGACAGGTGTAAAATTTTCAAATTATAAAATCTTTAAGTAAATATTGCATTAAAGTTACACCGATATGAATGGATTTGTATGTCAGCGAAATAGGAGATGATTCCACGTAATTATAACTTTTATTTGCGTTTGTCTAGTTCACTTTATCCTTTAATCAATTAGCAATTTCCAATACTGTAAATTTAACTCTTTTGTCGTGTGGTGATTTTTTTTCTAAATGTTTTCCACCAAAATATTCTTTCAGGAATACCGTCAGAGTGTCAAACGGTTTGAAACCAGATCAGGCTCGACATTTTGTCTGGACGGGTCTGGGTCCAATTTGTTTGCGACGACACTAGTAGGCATACGATACATGTATGTAATATAGATCGCAAAGATATCTAATATGCTTAGTAGTGGTTTGTTTTGGCGAAATGATTGGCTCAAATACTTAAGAAGTTGGTATTTTGGTGATATAGCATAAGGTAGGTGCATTTAAATAAGTTAACCAGCTTAACCGACTTTTGTGGTCTGCTCTCTCTCTCTCTCTCTCTCTCTCTCTCTCTCTCTCTCTCTCTTTAAAGCATTAGATCTTTTTAATTGGCAGGTTCGCAAACATGTCAGTTAATTGAAAATGACCTAATGGCTACCCGAAAGTGGACAAAAGAAACAAAATCCGACTTCATAGTTAGGATTTGATCTGCTGAGCATTTTAATTTCAAACGCTATTCAATTGAAAGGGAGGCTATTTGGAAAAAAACGATTTTCAACTAATACCTGTGCGAAACGGGTGAGTATAACATTCAGTTTTAAACCGGTTTTCACTTTCTTGCTTTGGGATCTAAACATTGGACAGGAAAATGAAACTTTTACTCGAAAACTATTCGCACTATTGCTAGATTAGCTGTTTAAGCAAGAGGGCATAAAATCAGACTTCACATAATGTGAAATGTCAACCTGTTAATGTCATCGTACTTGTGAAAGTTTGTCAACATATAGTTTTAACACTATGAAATTAAAAGTCCTATTTCTTCTAAACTGTGAATCCTCAAAGTATATTGCTAAACTTTTTCCTTAAGTATACTTAAGGAATAAAGAAACGCAACAAACACTTCAAGTCATTGTAAGCATACAGTATGATGCAATTTTTTTTAGTGCAAATGATATGTATCCATAGGAACAGTATGTGTCCGTCAAATTACAGCAGGTTCAACGTAATTATCGATTACGTAATCATTTTGGTATGCGCGCAACCAGCCTGACCCCCCGTAGTAAACTGCAGAAACAGGGTCAATAAAAGCAAAGTTTGAATCAACCATCGGTTTATTGTTTTAAAAAGTCTTGGCATAGATTGTGGATCAAGGAAATGATCAAATGGCGACGTTTTTGTAGGATTCTAAAACGGTTTAATGTCATTAATGTCAACTCTGAAGTCTGCGTAAAACGCGTAAACTTTCGTTTCTGCTTGAGATTTATTCATTACAAGGACGTTTTGTTGAGATCTTCAGACGTCAAAAAACCTCAATTCTGACGTCAAAATTCGATATTCTACGTTTTAATGGTTTCCATAATGTTTATGTGTTTTTCTAATGATAATATGGTTCAGTGACAAAGTTTAGGTTACAGTTAGCAAGTTTGGTGTTCACTCTCGGCATGTAATCAGATGTTTTCTCTTGCATTAGGCCGTGTTTTGTTTGGCTAACGTCAATATAAACACCTTACCAGCGTATTTCTACGGTATCTGAAAAGTCAGTTTTTCCCAAGAAAGCATTTTCTGATGTCTCAATGTTTATCTTCTCCCGTATATCCACCAGCGACCCAAACATGACGGCTCTAAGTGGCGTTTACCGCTTATTCACTACCATTGTGTATCTTGCCATTCAAATAGCGTGTTTTGACGCAATATTTGACTGCATTACGAATATGATTGGGCGTTTGCTTGATTTGCACATTGTCAAGTCGACGCCAAATAACCAAACATGGAAAAGACGGGGTTTCTTGATCTTTATTTTGACGTTAACGTCACATTTTCATTTTCATATGTTTTCATCTTATAGCGTAAAATGTAGCGTTAAAATGACGTTTTGGTATTTCATCACATGCAATAAATACTCGATAAGAAATTTTCAAAAGAGATTTCACCAAACCGTCATTTAAACACGCAAAAATTATATTTTTGTCTGTTGCGTTTCTTTATTCCTTAAGTATATATTATTGCAAACAATATTAACCCACACCAGTCTGCTCCCAAGCGAATGAGTCTGATCAGGGTTCATATTGTTTGCATCTTTGACCAAATCTAGTCTGTGGTGTGACGTAACATTTTGAAGACAAAAGATAGTGGTGGGATAAGGGTTACATTTTTGCTTGCTGGCATCTTCTGCTGTAAAATTTGCTAATATTAAGTACCCAGATCAGGCTCGACAGAACTTCTTACCTGATCTTTGACAAGCCAGGGCCGTAGGAATACGTGCCCCCCCCCCAATAATTTGCACAAATATGCCCCCCCCCCAAAAAAAAAAAAAATTAAAAAAAAATAAAAAAAATTATGTGTGCCCCCCCCCCCCCCCCCAATCTGTAATGTGTGCCCCCCCAATCTGTAATTGCTTCCTACGGGCCTGTCAAACTGATGGTATTCCCAATAGAAATTTTGAGAGAAAAAAAGACAGACGACAAAAACCATGAACAATTTCCCAGTTTGCAAGGAGTTAATAATTAAACACTTTTCGCCTGTTAAACGCTACTAAATGTCATATGCTGTGTATCGTTTGCTGATGCTTTTGAATAGTATTGTACGATCATTATGGACCCATATCATGACTCATGGGCTGTTTTACTGAATGTCGAAATAAGTCCTTGACCTAAGCATTTAAATGTTTCCATCATATGCATCTGCACCATTTGCCATGGAGCCTTTCCAATCCTTTGGTGTTAAGTCCTTGGGTCTGATATCAAATGTTTTCGATGCTCTACGTCCACAAAATCCTTTAGATATACCTGTAACAATGTGGATTCTTGATGATTTTGCCAGACGGTTTAATACCATTTCTGCTACACCTTGAAAGCTATCTGGTAGAGGGAAAGGACATAAAATTGGACATTGTCTTCATTTACTGTTGGCTTCTGGTCCATTTGTTGGTGTCATTGGTTGGAAGCAAGCCTTAAGATGATATAGAACCTTTGCTTTCTCAGTTTTGCAGGCACACCATCTGGAAACCCATGCTCAAAGAGCCAATTATCATGCATTTATATCAATTTCCGAATGTCAAAGGCCAGATATTTATAGGATCACATGTGAAATATATTCATTCATTCTGAAATATCATCTTTAACGTCAGACAACAGCTTTGCTCATTTATTACATCATGTTATATACGTTTTATCTCTTATAAGTGCTCTGATCTTAGAAACTTGGTCAACTTGCAGTTATGTTAGCAAGAAAGTCTAAAAATGTAAAATATCCACCAGCTTCAACTGTTTTCACATGCGTTGAAATTAAACGGTAACACCCAAAATTTGCTCCTCATAGTCAGGGCCCTTAGGGACAACAAATAGCTCCCGTGGGAATTGTGTGCCGATTTATGGTGACCTATATCAAAACCTTCAGTAGAGTCTTACCTTTAATTTAAAGGTGGTCACCCATCTCAAATCCGCGTCTGAGGCTAGTTATGACGTAATAAATATGGCGACCATAATAAGAAACTGCCCGTTAATAAAAGCTATAGTTTGTGTTGGTATGGTCATATTTATCCAACACGAACGCTTTTTTAACATAATATCAATTATTTTAGCCATATGATGGTTACATCAATGCTTTACCTGACTTTGACAATAAATTATTAATTGATAGCTATATTTTGCATGCAAAATACCGTAGATTTCCTATAAATACCCAGCTTATCGGGCCACCTTTAGACTGATGGCTGAGAATGTTATTGCTCTCCTGGGGAATTTTGCAAGCTTATCCTATCTAAAAGAGGATTCCAAGCTGCGTCTTTTAATAGATGTTTGCACTATGTTCGCCGGGGCGTTAGTCTCTGACAGCATGTTACATATGTTACCATATTAAATTTAGAAAAAAAAAGAAAATTAAAAGTTTGAGCTACAGAAAGATTGCTAATTATTTAAATTACTCATATGGTCTGCATATTGTCAACTTTAGTTACATATAAATTCTTTTGGAGCAAAATTACAGCTTCTTGTGGTGTTATGTACGTTACTTTAATTAGATTACCCTTTAAACATGAAACTTGTGACCAATATCATTTACTTTTTAACTGATATGTGCATTTTCCAAAATGTTTTGATTATTTTGTACTAACAAACTCATTTTGGTTTGAGAAAATCCAAAGTTTGCTTTTATACTTTAAATATAGTGTCTTATACGTGCAATTAAACAACTCAAAGGCTATACCCAATTTTAAGGAGCGGAATTTGGTAGGCATCATTTAAGTAAAAATATATGAAAACATTTGCTGCTGTTGGATATCTTGCATATTTGGGATTGTCTTGCTCATATTATTAAAATTATAGAATTTGCAGGTTTAACAACAAGATTGAAGCACTTGTTAAAGGTTGTAGCATATGTTACATGACATAATTAATGAGCAAGGACATTGACTTGATGTAAGAGATGATATTTCAGGAAAAAAATGAATATATTTCGCATGTTTTCCTAGCTAAAGTCTCCAGCCTCTGAGGCCTAAGTCTTAGGAATTGATGATTATTAAGCCCCTGTACCTTTGTTACAGATGTTATGAATATTTGTTTTCAATATTTCCTAATATGAATAATTCTAAAATAAAGATACATCCTAGAGGAACATAGAAAATAATCGTTTCACATTTAAACGGTACAATTTAGCAAAAGTCCCTTTCTAATGTAAATATTCTAAACCAATCCTTATCCAAGTCATATACAATATCGATTATTATTCCTGCTTCTCTGGTAAAATAATTGTCCTCCTCATCTCATAAAAAACCAGAATAATCATCAAACAAGATTTTGACTGCAAGCTGAATATTGACCTGCTCCATCCCAAACACTTTTAGATATACTCTGTCGTATGTACCAATTCAAGGTGCATCGAATAGGAGATGTTTGCACACTGTAAGCATGGGTGTTAGCCTGTAACAGATTGTTACATATGTTACTTTATTAATTTGAAAATAAGAAAATTGAAAGTTTGAGCTTTAGAAAAAAACTTTAAAACTAGCTAATCAATGAACATTCTAATAGTCTGCAAATTACTGGATGACTTTACTATACATGACAACTGTTTACGGCTACATGTTGTATTATGTGCGTTACATGAACTTAATTATAATTTAGAAGTGGTAATTTTGGCTATCGTCATTTAGTTTAACGACTGCTCTGAGTCGGTTTCTAACCGTTTTAGATTGCCATTATATTTTTACTCTTAATTCAATATTTCGGCCAAAGGCCATTATCAAGAAAACATGCACTTCAATGTCAACTACAAGATGGTGGAATAGAGACTATGTAGTTGACATTGAAGTGCATGTTTTTTCTTGATAAAGACCTTTGGTCGAAATATTGAATTAAGAGTAAAAGTATCATATGTGTTTAACAGTGTTCCCTATGGAATATAAATAAATATCGTTTTAGATTAGGTTTAAAAAACCTATACTCAATTGACGAATACAAAAACCAAAGATTGCTTTTCTATCTTAAATATATATAGTCTTATATGAGCTAATGCACAATCCTACTCCCAGTTTTGCAGAGGAGCAAATTTTGTTTTCGCCGCTATTGCAGAGTGTTGATACTTTACATTTTCTTAAACAGTCTTGCTCATATATCATCAAGTTTCTAAGATCAGAACATTATTAAGGATGTCAATGTGGCATTGGTGATGTCACAACCAGGGCTCTGGTCGAATTCCATGCACTTTCAGGTGCTGCTATTAACTAGTTCAATGTCAGGAAAGAGCAAGAAAACATATTGGCAGGCATTTAGCTATGCTGGAGACTCTATCCACGAAGCATCCTTTCACCTCGGCTCAGTGCCCTTAGAAAGCAACTGTTGCGGATGCACTAAAGTAATATATTTGTAAATTGTCCTGACTTCCTAGGTCTCGTCTGTGATGTCTAACTGTGAGTTTGTTACTTTCCCATTGGTATCCTGGGTCAGGTGTGGTACTTGATTGTATTGATTCCTGATCTTTGCCGTCTTTCTTACTTTGTATTAGCCAGTCACCGATATTGTTCGACTCACTGCGTTGACATAGTGGATATTTGGGAGAAAAAAAGCTGAACTGTAAAAACTACCACTTCCAAGAGCTGTGTTTCTCGAAGGTGTCAGACGTGCGCAGAACCAGTGCATCATTTGGAAAACCTCATCGGTCATTAATCCTGACAAATCAATGCCTGACAATTATGGTTAGAAGCGGGACTGTGATAAATACTGTCCAGTTATGATGACATTGCCCATGTGCGGATCCAGAGGGGGATAGGGGGTCCGGACACCTCCCCCCCTGGAAAATAACAAGTACGTACATGGGTTTCTAAAGAAATTAGCATTTGGACCCCCCCCCCCTGGAAAAAGTTTGACCCCCCCCCCCCCCCGGAAAATAATGGACCCCCTCTGGATCCTTGGTAAAGTATAGTTTTCTCAACAATAAAACCATTGGACCCCCTCTGTAAACTGTAAAATAAACTGAGGACTAAATAAGACTGACAAAAATCACTGTATCCGCGCATGTTGCCTCCTGCCTCCTGCCCCCGAAACCCCTCTACAGCTGATAAAATGTAGTTGCAGCATGTCTGTATGCGAAACAGCTCGGTGTAAGTACAAAGTAAACCATTTATATTGTACTAATTTGTGTTGCCGTGGAGCAGAAGAGGACTCATGTAAAATATTGCCAGTGGTCAATATGCTTATGCCTTTTGAACAACTATTTTCATGTGGATTCAGATATTTCTTTAGCCGTATCAACAAGAATGCCTTATTGTCCGATTTTGACATTTGAAGACGATTCTACCTATAAGCATGGGAAAGATAAATCAGATTGTAACAATTTTCTATTGGCCGTGCTATCGAAGTACAATGGGTAACTTGTAGAGGGTTTATCCTTATTTCCATATCATGAACTTACTACTAAGTAGACTCTTCTAACGTTTGATCCTTCAGGGGTCAAAATCGGACTATAATGAGTTTGGTTGATAGTGTAAGCAAATGATTATTACTACTATCTTTTCTTTGAGTGTAGGATAAGCAGCTACAGATAAGCCAAAAGCTTTTGAGCGTGACTCTATTTACAATATTGATATGTTGTACTAGAAAAAAACGTTTTCGGGCATTTTTTACATTTACTATAAAAGCTTTGACATACACATATGTTCTACCCGGACTGGCTCATTTTACGTATTCTGCATCAATCGTTTGAAATTGAAAGACCCAAAGGTCATTGGCCAGAGGTTGTGGTACATCTATATATATATATAAGCATAAGAGATTATATTAACACCGTTCATTATCGTGTTTTTCATTCACTCCACTGTCTTTTTATTCGTAAATCGTGACGGCAATTACGTCCCACCCTCGAACTGACTTCACACTATCTGAATATATTTTGTATGTTACGATTTAAAAGAGTTTATATTCATTCATGATAAGGCTGTCAGTTTATTAAAGGAATACTTCCATGCGTTGGAAATGGACAAAACGCATATATATGTGGTATTTACATATTAGGCGTCATTTCAATGACGTCATCTTGTTGTTCTGATGCACAAACACTATGGGCGACATGTTAATCTTAATTATTAACCTCCTAAGATTAAATTTGGTGCATTTCGACTGAAATTGGCAAACGAAATGCAAGAAAGTCCTGATCGCCATAGACTACAATGGACATACCGTTTAAATTGTACTGATACAATATACGTTATTTTGATGACGTCATAATGACGTCCAGACGTGAAACCCAGATGGGTGACCAGGTGATTTTCATTAGTTATCCCCTAAAGTTTGATTTGGTATAGGTCACCATAAATCGGCATCAAATTCGCACGGGAGTCCCGATCGCCCCTGACTATCAGTTACCCTTGGGGTATGGTTGTATATTAGCTTATTTTAGACAGTATATTTAAGATGGAAAAGCAAAATTTCTTTTTCTATTAGCCAATTGAGAATGTTAGATAAGCCTAATTTAAAATGATTTGAAAAATACACACAGAGCAGCAGTTGTTAAACTAAATGGCGATAGCTAGTACTTCCACTTTTATATTGTAATTAAATTTATGCAACGCACATAACACCACAGAAAGCCGTATTTTTGTTAAAAGAAAGCTTTCATACATAGAAAAGTCATCCAGTATGTAGACTATTAGAATGTAAAAAATAAAATACTCTGTGTATTCATGTGTAACAAGCTGTTACAGGCTAACACCCCAGCATACAGAGTGCAAACAGCTTCTATTTGATGCATCTTGAATTGTTCTTTAAGATAGGATATAACTGCGAAATTCCAAAGTGGTTTGAGATTCAGCAGGACCTAACTCAGTTTGCAGAAAAAATATGTTGTGATGATTATACTGAGATTATATGAGTATTACTTGGATGAGGATTTGTTAAAATATTTACATTTAACGGTACCATTTACAAAATTGTCTTTACTATTTTCTTTGTCCCTCTATCTATATTTTAGTATAATACATATTAGGAAATATGTGAAGAAGTTAATTTATAACATCTGTAACAATGTAAATATATTCAATTTTCTTCTGAAATATCATCTCTAACATCAAAACAATGTCCTCGTTTATTTATCATGCCATGTAACATATGTTACCTCATTTAATAAGTGCTTTTACCTGGTTGTAAAACCAGCAAATTATTTGATTCTTTTTTATATGAGCAAAACAAACCCGAATATGTAAGATATCCTGCAGCAGCAAATGTTTTTACTTAAATAATACCTACTAAAGTAGGCTCCTTAAAACTGGGGATAGGGTTACTTAATATCTCATTTAAGACCATGTATTTAAGATAAAAAAAACTTTGGTTTTTCTATATGCAAAATGAGTATGTTAGTACAAAAATACCAAAAACATATTGTAAAATGCACAGGTCAGTTGTAAAAGTAAATGATGATAGTCACAATTAGCATTTAAAATGGTAATTTAATTTAATTAATACACATAACACCATAGAAAGTTACAACTTTGTTCCAAAAGCTTTTATGTGTACCTTAGGCATTCAGCATGCAGACTATATGAGTAAATGAAATAATTTGTCAGTTTAATTCCTCCTTTCTGTAGCTCAAACTTTTTATTTTACTTTTACATAATTTCATACGGTAACGTAAGTAACAGGCTGTTACAGTCTAACGTCCCGGCGTACAGAATGCAAACATTTCTTATTCGACGCAGCTTGCAAGTGAGTCGTTTTTAAAGATAGAATATGTCTGCGTAATTTCCTAGGGGGAGCAAAACCATATCTTGTCATCAGTCTACCTTATATGATTGCATATTTTCTTGTCTTAGAAGTATTCAAGCTATAGAGTGACGTGTCCTAATTTTGAAATTACCATAGAATTTAGTGCATTTCAATGTTTCCTTTGTTTTATTGTACGCCAATCTCTGGTTTTTCATGGTACCTTTTGTAAGATAAAAATAACAGACAAAGTAGAACAAAAAAATATATAGAACCTGATTTAAAAAAAATAAAGTTTTGCAAAACGATTTTCCATTTTCAATATACCATGTTGCTGATTGAAAATTGGTGCAAAAATTGATAATCACTGCTGTAATTTTTTGTTCTGTGATGAAGCCAATATGGCGAAACGTTGGATATTAAATAATAATTAAATGTAAAAA
Organism: Loripinus fragilis; assembly: GCA_964019695.1. Lineage (NCBI taxonomy): Eukaryota > Metazoa > Mollusca > Bivalvia > Lucinida > Lucinidae > Loripinus > Loripinus fragilis. The sequence goes on from OZ026520.1 coordinate 17,607,509, forward strand.
TTCGTGTTGGTGTTGAATAATTGTTAAAGAATGAGAGCAACAATTCATTAAGTATAAAATGTTCTAGTAAATAAACTCTCATAAACATATACAACTCATTAAAATAAATTGAATACATGAAAAGTAGCAAATTTCTCGCAAAGTGAAGATATATGATAAGTAATGTTGTTTTTTTCTTTTGTTTTTTAAATATGACGGATGATACGTCATTAAAGATCTCAACGATTTTCACTTTCTTATTGTATTGTCCATGCCCAAATCTTCAAGTTAGGATTGCCTCATGCCCTCCATATGACAGATCTCTTCTCTCCGAAAAGCAGCAAGCGGAAATAAGCATATCAAAGCTGGATGTAAACTAAAGACTTACAGCTAATCAATGCAATACTATTAAACCTGTCTAAAACAGCCACTCAAAAATGGACAAAACAAAGATCTTAACGACAAATGGTATCTTAATGAAGGTCGAAAGTAGTGCAGAATGCTGGAGCATTCTGCAATACTTTTGACCTGCATTAAGCGATAATTGGTACTTAAAACCTTTTTGAGAGTGGCCGTTTTGATTATAGGTTATCACTTTATAAACATTTGGGGATAAAATGATATTATATGTTCTGCATTGACCCTTTTCATTCTGATGAATTTTCCCTAACATCTTGATACAATAAGTATGGGATAGTCCATTTTGTGTGTTAAGGAGTCAAAGGCTGAACTTTTAAAGTTATTATGAATTTCTTTCCCTTAAGATTGTATTTATCTTAGCAAAGAGTACTGACCTTGATGAAAATGCCAAATTAGGCAGCATTTAATCTGGGTCTTCAGCGTTTACCAAAGTACCCGTTTACCGGTATCCAGAATCATTTTAGAAAAAAATTGGCACAAGGTCAGACACTTCCGGTGGCACGTGGTGACGTCTATCCAAACCAATCGAGTAAATCACAGGACATTTTGACACACTTTGTAAATATAATTGAGCCGCGACATGAGATTTCAAACAATGCCAGCACAGCCTCAGATCAGCCTGCACATACGTGCAGTCTGATCAGAGCCTTTGCTAGTCGCTTGAATATTGTAAGTGTTAACCTACTGACAGAACATCAATCGGAGTTTCAAAGCTTAAAAGAAGGCTGCACAGTCTGAGTCTACGCTTGTCAAAATGCCACATTGTTGGAAATCACAGGTCACGGCTCATATGTTGTGTGGCGCATATACCCATAATCTTCGAATTGTATGAAGTGTCATCTGCCAACAACTTACCTTAGATAATGCAGGTATCATATGCTTTAAGGGTGTCTTGTCTAATTAATGGAGTCATAGATCTGCCTCTCAAGCTCTCATTGCTGATATTCGTAAAGTAAGTGAGTATGATCAGGAAATACCACAATCACACAACGCAGACCAACCCACGGCACCGTGAGGAAGAGTTACAGAACATATACAGTTACAAGACATCTGTAAGACAATATACTTATTACAAAAATTGTCATGTCAAGAACTTTGTTATTGTATGTATCATTTATACTGTTTTTTGTTTTTTTATTGGTTTATTTATTTTTGTAAAAAATTGTATATTATTGTAACATATACTGTATCATATATGAGGGCCTCATGGAAGATTAGTACAATTGTTTGCTAAATGTTGTTACCCTCGTTAAATAAAGACTTTACTTACTTACTTACTTACTTACTTACTAATAAAAGCAGAGCAACCAGCATTCTCTTCCTCTTCAAGATTATTGCAAAACTAAAAAGGACACAAAGTTATGCACAACAAAACAAAGACAAACACAGAACCCCCACAACTAATGGGAAGCACACCAAACAACGGATCACCGCCTTAGTACGGACAACAGTCTAAGCCACTGGGGATGGGTGGGGGCTTAAAAGCATTTTACTGGTACAAAACATTCGTCTTAGATTATGTTGTTGTTAGAACACAAATTGTTTAGATAAACGAGATGTTGAGCGTAAAAATTTATATTTTTTCTTATCAATAATTTCAACAAAGGTTTGGGTGCTCGAATGAACCTCTCATTAAGTACCCACAACATATGTTTTGGTTGAGAAATAAAAAAAAACGATTCTACTCTTGCATCTAGAGGCCAGTTTCACCAGGCTTGTTTTGTCATTCAAACGTACAATGTTATCTTTTAATAGATAAACGATTAATATTTTATCTCAATATTGCGTTGCAGTGTATCATCTGGTGTTCTTATATACTGACGTCAACTAAAAACGCCTCACTCATTATCACTGATTTCTTAGCGATGATATATAAAAATGAACAGCAACGTGATGCTTCTTTATGTAGAGGTTAGGCGATGTTTGTGGGAGTCTGTAATTGTTCTGTTTTGTTGTACGTTACTTTATGTCCATTCTAGTATTGCAATCATCTTGATGGGGAAGAGAGAGCTGGTTGCTTTGCTTAATTTGTCTTCCTTGTGTCTCTTGATGGTTGAGCGACTCTTCCTTGCGGTGCCACGGGGTTGTCTGCAGTTTGTGATGGTGGTATTTCCTGATCATACTCATTTAATATAGCTTGGAAAATGACTTTAATTTGATATGCAGGTGTCGCGTTATTCCGATGACGTCATACAGGCTCAACGTACACATGACGGCATTGTGCATTGATCACTCATGATTTGAATTTGCACTCAGTTTGCGCCGTTAATGTTTTGCTAATCAATGAACAGATTTCGGACCATTTTTTCAAACAGTTGTGCTTTCGATAAATAAATAACTTTATGAAATTATGACGTCATATTTAAGACAAAACGTTTACGAAACTTGCCAACATTCTCGTTTTGCTTTAAGTAATGGAAAAAATGATAAGGTGGTACATGAGGTAATTTACACAGACTATGCCTACATAAAATTACGTTATTTAAGATGAGCTGTAACGACCAATGGCCATGCAGTCGTTGGTCTACGTTAACGTCATCCAAATCGGTCGTCTGGAACACGTGTCAGATTGCGTTTCCTCCGCAATCGTCGCTGTTTAAAGACTAAAGACTTTTGCAAAGGATTCGTAACAATATTTTCACCCACTTTGCAGAGTTATGACATTTAAGTTTTACTGAAATGCATGGCGAAAAGGTGGGTGGGGTAAGTTATTTCGTTCAGCAGACGCATACAAACATTGTCTTAACCTTATAAACGCATTTTTGGTAAAATAAAGACTGTTTTACAATGGTAAAATACGTTTTTCCTATCAACGGATTGTGTCTGGAAACAAAGCAAATATGGCTAAAATCTTGTGTCGCACGAAAAGGTGACCCCTATCTCAAACCGAGGTCGTTTTCTCGGCCTCAAATATTCTTTCAGCAATTTTGTTTTCATGAATACGCTTGACTGATAAGATGTTATAATGCACTGAAATTCATAACTTTAGTCTGATCAGTCTAAGAGATATTCACGTTTATTTTTTAGATGAGGCTTTTTTTCATGACGTCAGTCTACTTTCAAAATACTTTAATATAGTGATTGTGATTTTTCAGCTACTGTATAATGAAAACTCTTTGAGAATCAGCCTATAAAAGAAATAGACTTCAGCATTATGCAGAACAGTATCACGAGTGAGGACACATTTCCCACACCATAGGCGTAGCTCCATTACATCGTTACATGCACAAATCCAGAGGGGGGGGGGGGGAGCAGGGGGTCCGGACACCCCTTGAAAAATTACAAAATAAAGGAATTCTTAGCAATACTGGTCCCGGCCCCCTGAAAAATCACAAAGCTGCCAAGCCAGCATTCAATTTTGGGTCATCATCGGCACGCCAGCGAAACGCAATTTAAATGGCGTTTCGCTGACGGGCCAACGATGGCCCGCTTATAGTTGTATTTGGATCCTCTCATCAACTAATACTTAAAGAATAAAAAAAACATAAAAAAGTCAAAGTTGGACCCCCTCTGACAAAACTTTCTGGATCCGCGTATGTAGTTACCCATTTGTAAACATTCACTTGAAGGTAATAGCATAACGTGGAAATACCTTTTTCCATGCCATAGGGACTGTTCTTAAAGGTAAGAGTTCGCTCACTACGGGATGTACCCTTTCTGAAAGGGGTCGCAAATGATGAGAGCTTCAATACCTCATTTTGACGTGCGTAACTATTTCAGCATTCTGGCTATGCCCTTGGCAAATGATGGGAACCGATATCATAGCCCCTGGCCACTATTTAATCAAGGAAGCATCGAGATGCTTTCCGTGTCTGCGATAGCTTTTATTGCGCCCGGCACGAGCCTGTCTTTTCCTCAGAGTTTTCTTCATTCGCTTGAACTTACACCCTAGTGACCCCAGCGGTTCAAAGACTTGTTCGTACAACGATTGCTGTTGGTACATGTATCAACCAATGATACTCCGGATCTGCGCATCATGCATTCGCCCGACTAGACGTGTTTTCTATTTGTGATCAATTTGGCGATGTTTAAAAACTGAGTAAGATTAATCCAAAAATTTGCCAACCTAACCTTGGGAATTCAATATACGTATGTTATTCATTATTAGTCAAGCGAGGTACAACTAAACATACATCGTCCTCTTCAGACATATATCCAGTGGCACGGATACGTATGCGAATATTGATATCGGCTCTATATATTTTGACAAATTTTGAGTCTTTGATATAGGGTAAAGTCATGAAACTTCGGACACCAGGTAAATTCGGACACACATTTTCAAACAGTGGAAATCCAGATGAGACGGCTCCTTATCCCGTCTCATCAGGATTTTCACTGTTTGCTTAGCTGATTATTTTTTATTCCAATAGGGTAAAGTCGGGCAATCACGGACATCGGGCTACTTCGGACATCTTCTAAAACACCGAAAATTGATTTATGCAGTCAGCGCTACCCCATAAAAGGTGGTAGTGCTGCAAAGAACCGTAATCTTCTGTAGAACGGTGTACAACGAGTTGATATATCGGTTACACCCGGATCCCGTTCACGCCGAATTTCAAGGTACCCTCGTGACACCAAGAAAGTTTGGGAGCCGCGAAAATACAAAAGATTTTCACAAGTGCAGAAAACTCCCAAAATGTATGAACTGATTCATTTATGAAACATGAAATACGTTATTCTACTTTTGGAAGGGTTAAAACATTACCTATATAAAGATTTATGAGCAAATGCCAGTAAAACAAACCAAATTTTACGATTTTCAGATGTCCGACTTTACACCGATGGTGAAATATTCGTTGAGTGCAAACTCGGACAATCAATTTTTTATTTGTATTTCATCATCATGCATGGTTTAAAAGTGATTTTCTAGTCTGTTGCGCCTGAATAAAAACTCCTCAAAGGCATTAGAATTAATTCAGAGACGAATGGTCATGCCTCGTCATGAAGTTTCTTTTGGCCGCTGCAGATATGGCACGTGAAATTTCCTGCGCCAAATGTGCCACAATTAACGTTTAAAGATTTTTCCCGCCAACTGTCAATACCTGCTGAATCCTAGTGATCCTATTTAACCACAATTTCCTGTTCTTGTGCTCACACCTATTAGGCAAATAAATAAAAGTTGTACTTGAAAGGTGCCTCTGTTTTCGCAAGGGAGCCTGCAAATTACAGAGGCCCTGCCTGGGGTTTGGGGGAACATGGGGAAAAGGACTTTTATTTAAGGGGAAGAGGGGAACAAAGGCCAAGTTTTGAGGAGAACAAAGACAATAGTGGGGAACAGGGAACATAAGAAAAGTACGAAAGAGGGCAAAGATCAGGAATCGATACAATCAAGTTCCACACCTGACCCAGGATACCAATGGGAAAGTAACAAATTCACAATAGGACAAGTTTCCGATTTTTAAGGAACAGGGGAACAAGCCAATTTATTTTAGGAAAACAAGGGAATAGGTACCCTCCTTTTGTTTCTTTGTAAAGTTGATGCTTTACGTCCATGGTAAACATGTAGCTAAGGTCATGTTGGGACGGTCAATTACTTTTAAAACCACTTAGTTCCCGAGCAAGCCTCCCGGAGTTTATCAAAATAATTTTAGAAGGCCTACGGAGTGTCACAATCTGTTTTAAGTCATCGCTGAGCATAAGTCTAATAATGAGCCAGTATTCAGGCAGCGCAAAGAACAAATTGGCATGTGAGACCATCGACGTCTCGGATCAGCCTGTACGTCAGTACCTTACATGTATGTGTAGCCAACAGTCCAACATTGTTTCAGGGGGGAAACTAAGACTCGAATCAGACAGTGCGGATGCACATACTGAATTAAATCTTCTTTATTATTCAAATGACCATTCTTATTAAGGTTCCTCAGTACACTTTGGCCAATTTCACAACTTATTGCCCATCATATTCAAGACAAACTAGCTGTCTCTTTTGATTCGTCTTCCATAGGGTTGATTAGTTACAAGTGTTTTCTAACTATTAATGCTAAATACAGTTCCGTAAAAGCTTACAACGAGGAGAATTCAATTTTTTAGAGAAAAAAATACCTTTTCAGAATATTCCAAATCCATCATATGCATGTATATTTTGACATTATCCCCTCTCCTGATATATGAGGGGCGTTCAAAAATTTGCAAGTTCATTTTTATTTCACACCAAGTGCTCAAACCATGAAATGAGCTACTATGTGTCGATAAACGTAAAAATGATCATATCCATATAATTGCTGGTTCGCGGTTTACAGGTAGTCAGTAATTGAAAAACAGATAACCAGTACCCCCACCCCATACCAATACCTGTGTGGCGGGGGTGGTTCTGGCTACCTGTATTTACCTTACTGACCAGTAGTAGACTGAGAACCAGCAGTTATACAGGGAATAGCGGAATTTCTCTTTATAACTTCACTGACCTAGGTACAGTATACATTGTTCAAAAGCCTGCTGCAATATGCCGGGGAAAAGGCTGAAAATGGGGATATTCATAAGAGGCGTGGGGTATTTATAGGGAGGACCAAATTACTTTTACAAGGGTTTACAGGTGAGTGACTAAAGTTAAGAGCTGAAACAGGATGCCGCCCGTCCTGGTAATCGTCAAATTAAAAACAATGACCACCCAAAACGTCACATCCAAAAACTCCTTGATTTGAATTGATCTAAAAAGATGCATGGTTTACTGTGAGACAGTTAGCCGGTTTACAAATAAGTCGTTATCACAAGTCCATGGCATTTTGAAGAAGCATCTGAAACTTAATGCACAATGGATACCCAGGGGGGCGGGGCGGGTACTCTAATATTTTCATATACGTAGGCTTTGCCCATTTTGCCATTTTGGGAGATTTAAAATTTTGAATTTCAACATTTATTTATTTATTTATTTTATAATTATTTTTTGGTGGGGGGGGGAGGGGTCATAAAATTGAATCATTATGGAGAATACAGATTTTGTGGATACATTTTGGGGGTCATCACAAAACTGGACTATTTTTGGTGTTCATTTTAGCATTTACAGGTCTCTTATGAAGTCCAAGGTATAGAACAGGGATAATTTTGGCTGTTGCCTATTTTTTTGAGGGGGGGGGTATCTCGGTCAGTTAATGTTATGATGGTCTGGATGGGGTTTAATGATTAGTGAATAATGGCCCTTTTTATAATGAATAATGAGCATAAAAAATAATGAATAGTGAATAATGAGCAAACAAATAATGAATAGTGAATGATGAGGGCCTAAAAATGAACGAATAATCCTTTTTTAATGAATTGAAGAAAAAAATAATGAATAGTGAATAATCAGATTTCTTTGCCACCTTTCTTACTTTTAATGAATAATTGGTCTTATTTTAATGAATAACCCAAAATTTTAATGAGATGAATATTGGGCTAAAGTTTTAATGAATAGTGAATACCAGACCCCCCATTCAGACCCTTATGTTATGTGATCTCCAAAGATTTAATTAATCAACAATGGTGGTGCATTACGGTTTGCCGAAAATTTAAGAGTAGTCTTAACCTACTTATGTAATGTTTGCAAACATTTAAAAAGCCTTTTAATTGTTGGTAAAATGCGTTATTTATCGCACATGGGACTAGCAAACGTTCAGATAAGCCTGCGCTTCCTTATACATGATTGGCTCAGTTGAAAACTAAAGAAATTCTTATGCTAACACGACAGGGCCAAATGTTCATTTAGGGAACGGTCATAATTTATCAGCTGGGGTACCACACCACCACCGACCCCACCCCCTGCTGATAAATAATGACCATTCTCTTATAATGAAGAATGGCTAGGGCCAGCGTCTTTGTCCTTGCTCGGGCGTACCAGTTTGTAGAAGGAAGCGTAGGCTAATCTGAACATAGTACATTCACCAGAGTACCATTTGTATTCCCAAAATTTTGTCTACATGTTTATGTATCAATGTATATAACGTCTCCCATGCAAATAGGAACGGGACGATTTGCCCGGGCGAGTTGACCCGAGGACGACTTGACCTAGGGGACGAGTTGACTCGGACAATTCGACCCACTTTAAGGTAGATGGAGAATATTTTGAAGGGCAGACCACAAAAAAAACAATTACAAATTTAATACAAACATTACTGAGAAACAATTTAACTTGCATTATTTTTGAACGCCCCTTGTAATATGTATAAAGGTCTCACCTGAGTGCACATTATTTCAGTAACATACATACCGGCTAAGTAATAAAATCAGTACACAGGTACATCACTGAACTATCAATCCTTTATATGACTTATATATCAATGGATTATTCCTTTTGGCAAAGTGTAACAAATAATCCATAGTACATAGGGGTGTCAGGTTATATACTTAAAAAAATATTTTGTTCTTTTGTCTGAATATCTCTATTTTACCTTTACAAACAGTGTAATCTTAGATCAAAGACCGCATAATGCGGCATTTCTTCTGGGTCTCTGCTGTTTGTAAAATTACCCAATTAGGTGTTAGGGGTTTTCCCCGAATACATGGGTTAATCCATAATGAACTGGAAATCCTTAATGTTTCCTGTGATGAAGTGTCGCGTGGCATGCACCATTTTACCGCACTCTTTGTGTGCTACAAAATGTTCAAGGAGCAGATATAAGATATAACTATGAAAAAAAGTTTAGGATGCATCTTATGTTTATCCACACGCTCTTTTTGAAAACAAGAACAAAAAAAGCAAAGTACTTATTGTAATATCGCTTCTGTCCATCTGGCCATGCGTCCGCCCATCCGTAATGCTGTTTCCTCCTAGACCACTGGACGAAATCCAAACAAATTTGGTATGTGAGTCACTCACAAAAAGTGGGCGTGCAACAGCAAAATGATTTCGGGTCCCGCCCCCTGGGGAGGGGTCAAAAGATCAAAAATCATTAAATTACAACAACAAAGTCAATTCAAAAGTTTTTTGTACAAAACTGTAAGTGTTCTTACAAATAAAAGATATAAAACATATTTAATGGGATTTTTGATGCCCCAGGGTTGTGACATGGGGAAGCAGGGGTGCCCAGTGGGTCAAAAATGATAGTGTGGCATATCAAATTGACAGGGATGTTGAGTAAAACAGAATGCAAGTAAACTTTTCACCCTATCGTCAACCTGGTGATCTTGGTCGAATATCCTTAAATTTCAATTACAAAATAAATTTCAAAGATTTTTGTACCAAACTTTGTGTGTGTTTCCCACAAATACATTGTACGTTATAAAACATACCAAACGGATTTATCATTGTGACGCCTTGGTCAGGCCCAAGTGGTGGGACTTGTGTTGCTGGGTGTCAAAAACTTGAGCTGTGGGGATTTGCGATGGCGCCCCATCGACTGCGCGTTATAGTTAAATTATGCATATAAGGCTAAATATGCATAGTGTATATATAGGTAGTTATAATAAATTCATATCCATTGAAGCCTTTAGATAAGCACTCTCTAATGTGCTGGTAGGCTTATACGAGGCATGCGCGGATCCAACAGAGAAAAGAGCCTCTGGATTGTGTAAAGGCAAAAATTATCCACTTCTTAGTACTGGTTCAACTCAAGAATACACATCCTGACACAACTGAACAAGACGGCCCTATGACCCTAGATCGCTTACCAGAATCCTGGCACATACACGGGTGGGCATCAGCGGAACTACCGCGAAATCGCGTCAACGTAAATTTGTTCCTTCGTCACATACGGGACCTTTCGCGTTAGTAGCATCGTCACACAAAAGCCAAACAAAGGTAGGTACTCTCGCTTGTTTTGATTTTTTGTAAAAGAATGAGCAAACTATGTAAAAATCCGGCAATGCTATTCCATGTAGATATGATTTACCTTGCTAAACAGGCCAAACGCGATGTTGAAAAAAGCTTTGCTCTGAGATGAGGACCGTAACCAATTCGAACACAGTACGGGATTTCTTCAGTTTTATGTCAAAACGAAGAAAGTTTGCAGATGTTTTGCCAGTTTTAGCTCAGAGCACGAGCATTTTACACATGGCATGCACATAACAGCCCTTATTCGTCCTTCGGACGTAAAAAAATCGAACCGATCATGTGCTATGAAGGAATGATGCCAACGTTTTCAGGCGCGGAGGCTCCTTCGCCATCGCGTTAGTTGTAACGTCACGCTCTAGTTCCTTGGAGGATACCATGTCAGTACATGCAGGCGCGGAGAGAAATGTGTGTAATATTATAGTATCTGCTGAAACACCCCAATCGACCACCAATCCATCTCAAGCTGCTCCCCATGTACAAACTAGCACTCTTACCCCTGTCTCACCCTCAAGACTCCCACAACCATTAGCTCAGCCTTTTGCGCCAAGTATCATGTATCGTCCACTGGCCCAAATAGACTTGAAGTGTGTTTATATAACTTTACACGTATGTATACGTCAGTACATGAGATTTTCACTTATCGCAAGTGCCACGAATCCAATAGGCCTGCGCATTTTTTTAAATTTCACCAGAGCTTTCGCTGCTCGCACACACAAAGTATGGATGTAGATAAAGACGAGACCAAATTTTAGACCACCAGCTGGATACCTCAGCATAAGCGTATAAAGAAGGCTTGAAATATTGTGAGCTGACCCATATAGATACCCTTTTGGGATTGGTTTGGGTTGTGTTGGGGTGTATATTAAAGAGCTATTCAGTCACTGCAAAGGCGGCAACTTTCATATCTCGTCGTGGTTTAGTTTCTGTCTATTTGGTAGAGTTAATACCTTGTTTAGATTGCGCAAACGTGCGTGCGTTCAATGGAAATACTGACCGTACATTTATTTACCCTTAGAGTGCCAATGCAACAAAGATCGTCTGCTTGTGTTGTTTGAAGCCACTCGACGAACAATGTAGACCCAGATAAGGTGGCTCCTGTTGGAGCCGTCTGATCTGGGTCCACACTGGTTGCCTCTATTCTTTCGTTAACCAATAATCAGACATTTTCTGATACAGTCACTTTGCTGGCGTTTTAAGGATTAAATAGTATGTTTTGGGTCTTTACTGAAGTAATGACGCAAGATGATACAGTTACTTTTGAATAAAACCGCGCCTCATTTTCAGCTTCATTACCATTACGATCTTTGTAAGGGTAAACCAGTTTAACGGCCAGGATTTCCATTGAACGCACACACGTTTGCGCAGCTCAAACAACTTATTAACTGTACCAAATAGATAGAACCTGATTTCCTTCTATAGCCATATGAAAGTTGTGACTGAATAGCTCTTTAATATACACCCCAACACAACCCAAACCAATCCCAAAAGGGTATCTATATGGGTCAGCTCACAATATTTCGGTATGTATCGCAAAAGCCTTTTTTATACGCTTATGCTGACGTATCCAGCTGGTGGTCTAAAAGTTGGCCTTGTCTTTATCTACATCCATACTTTGTGTGTGCGAGCTCTGGTGAAGCTTTAAAAATGCGCACGCTTATTGGATTCGTGGAGACAAACTCGCATGTACTGACAGATAAATTAAATAAACACACTTCAAGTCTATTTGGGCCAGTGGACGATACATGATACTTGGCGCAAAAGGCTGAGCTAAAGGTTGTGGGAGTCTTGAGGGTGAGACAGGGGTAAGAGTGCTAGTTTGTACATGGGGAGCAGCTTGAGATGGATTGGTGGTCGATTGGGGTGTTTCAGCAGATACTATAATATTACACACATTTCTCTCCGCGCCTGCATGTACTGACATGGTATCCTCCAAGGAACTAGAGCGTGACGTTACAACTAACGCGATGGCGAAGGAGCCTCCGCGCCTGAAAACGTTGGCATCATTCCTTCATAGTAAATGATCGGTTCGATTTTTTTACGTCTGAAGGACAAATAAGGGCTGTTATGTGCATGCCATGTGTAAAATGCTCGTGCTCTGAGCTAAAACTGGCAAAACATCTGCAAACTTTCTTCGTTTTGACATAAAACTGAAGAAATCCCGTACTGTGTTCGAATTGGTTACGGTCCTCATCTCAGAGCAAAGCTTTTTTCAACATCACGTTTGGCCTGTTTAGCAAGGTAAATCATATCTACATGGAATAGCATTGCCGGATTGTTACATAGTGTGCTCATTCTTTTACAAAAAATCAAAACAAGCGAGAGTACCTACCTTTGTTTGGCTTTTGTGTGACGATGCCACTAACGCCAAAGGTCCCGTATGTGACGAAGGAACAAATTTACGTTGACGCGATTTCGCGGTAGTTCCGCTGATGCCCACCCGTGACATAGGGTGATGTTTTGGCTAATAACTAAAGAGATATCATTTAAAAAAAAAATCTCTTTTACTTTGGCTCTGTCATTCAACCTGAGTGGTCTAAGCGATTCTGGTAGAGGACACCAATATGAGCTTTTATGTGAAATTATTTTGAGTTTAGATCACTGGTGCAAGAGATGTCGCCTTAAATTTTTTCTTATCTCGAGCTTTTTCTGTCATTTTTCTTTGGTGGAGAATACCATTTGTGCACTTTTAGTAGAGGGCAACATCAAGAACATTCATTTGAAAGTAAGTTGAATATATACCAGTGGTTCAGAAGATGATGTTTAGAGGATTTCATATTTTAGAGCTCTGGCAGCCCACTTGTTCCTGAAGCAGAGCGGAACCATTTGTGCAATTTTGGAAGAGGGCATCATAGGGAATACTCCTTTGAAATACTTTTAATTTTTACCAGTGGTTCAGGAGGAGTTTAAAAGCAAAAGTTTTATGGACAGACTGACGCTCGCCAGATAAAGACAAATCACAATAGCTTAAATTGAGCCTTTGGCTCACTAGAGCAATAATTGTTGACTGGGACGTAAAGAATCAAAACAATCTATTAAACCATTCAATTGAACTGTACATTCGCAAGTGACATTTTGTTACTGAGCCGCTATGTATGGTACTGAAAAGTCTGAAATCATGTGCACTCAAGTGCGAAGCTTTAGTTTGTATTTTTATCATAATATGAATGGGGATAATGTCAAAATATACATGCATATGATGGATTTGGAATATTCTGAAAAGGTATTTTTTTCTCTAAAAAATTGAATTCTCCTCGTTGTAAGCTTTTACGGAACTGTATTTAGCATCAATAGTTAGAAAACACTTGTAACTATTCAACCCTATGGAAGACGAATCAAAAGAGACTGCTAGTTTGTCTTGAATATGATTGGCAATAAGTTGTAAAATTGGCCAAAGTGTACTGAGGCACCTTAGCATGAAAACGGGACAACAGTGCACCTAGTATTTATGTCCGATTTTGCACCCTCACTCATAATTCGGTGTCCGACTTTAGCCTTTTATGTCCGGGTTTACCCATATTGACAGTACTGTCAAAAAATCATATTTTTGGCACCGCAAGGCTAGCTACCAATCAAAATCGTTATTTAAAAAGCTCATTTGGCACCCCTTTAGCCTATACATATGCACACTGGCAAATACTGGACGGATGAGACTCTGGGAAAAGAAGAACATCGCCGGTTACTTTTCTGTCCGAAATATGACGGTTTTACCCTAATTATAATATGAATCAAACAAGGTCACTGTCCGAATTTACCTGATGTCCGAAGTTACTTGACTTTACCCTAGCTGTTCATTGGTCTATTTTAAATGAACTGATCAAACTATTCGCTAATTTCTTGACGGAAACATAACAAAACTGTGTGTTGTGATATTTGAAATTCGAGTAATATCAACTGTCTGTAATGTGCACGACCCGTGGTTAACATAGGTTAAAAAGTATCCGGTGCCAGAAGGAATGTGTGGAAAGCAAAGGAGTTCTAGCGATAAGGCGTATATTTTCCATAGTTGACATAAATAACAAACACCAAATTTTCAAATTGCCTTAATGTTTTTTTCAAAATTGGTGTAGTTTGTAATCATGTCAACTGGGGATCGCTAAAACTCCTTGGTCATTTCGTACAGAATGGTGCAAATTGGATCAAAATATACCATCTTGTTCAAGAGTTAAGGGGGGGGGGCGCAGTGGCTCAGTGGTAGAGTGCTTGACTCGAGACCGAAGGGCCGCGGGTTCGAGCCTCACCGGCGTCACTGCGTTGTGGTCATTGAGCAAGACACGTTAATCATAGCTTAGTACTGGTTCAACCCAGGAAGACCCGTCCCTGTTTAACTGAAAGATAGCCGATGGGACGTAAATAATCAAATCAAACAAAAAAATCAAGAGTTAAGAGCATTTTTACTTACTGACCGCTAACTGACCGACCAACGGACGGACAGACGCAGCGATTATAGACCATGACCGGTCAGACTGATGCTCGGCGAAGCCTCGTCACCGTTTTGTATACTATGTCTAGACAATGTTAAAATATATAAGTATGCAAAATTTGATTAAAATATACCATGCGATTCACAAAAAGACCTCAACAAGCCGAAATGGTGCTCGACGAAGCTTCGTCATCGTTTTGCATACCAGTAGTATCATTTGATTCAAATATATAAGGTTTAAATTTGACGCCCAGCTTATGTTACGGAGAATATGATTGTTGTTTTACATATAATTATAATTATCATAATCATTATTGTTAATTATTCATTCAGTCATTTTATTCTATTTTAAAGTGTGTTGTGGTAGTGCGGGGGGTGGGAGGGCAGACACATTTAATGCCATAGTGCTGACTTAATAGAGAGAAGTAATATACCCCTTTCTCGTGATTAGGCTCATTTGAAGGATGTGCCTACCAAACTGTGTCAAATAACTTCACGCACCTACGGTCTATTGCAATCTAATCAAGAGTGACTGCTGCAAAAAGTTATGTTATTCATATTGCATTTCTTACCTTGATGAGATAACATTTATGAAAATATGTAAGTTGCTTACTAAATATTTGTATCTTTGTTTGTTTGATTTGATTCTTTACGTCCAATCAACAATCTTTCAGTTATATAGGGACGGGACTTTCTGTGTTGAACCAGTACTAAGCTAAGATATATGTGTCTTGCTCAAGGACCACAAAGCAGTGACGCCGGTGAGGCTCGAACCCGCGGCCCTTTGGTCTCGAGTCAAGCACTCTACCAATGAGCCACTGCGCTCCTAAATATTTGTATGTTTTGTTATTGATATATTTGTTGTTTTCCACACAAGTGTGTCTCATTCTCATGATTTATTTATTATTATATTTTGTGTACGTTAACCCTTAAAGCGCCAATCATAATTGCAGCAGACGACAAATTTTGTGACATCTTTCCTAATTTTCCAAAATAAATAAGGTATGATATTTTATGAGAATCGTCTGCTGGCTGACGATTCTCATGAAGTATCATGCCTTATTTGTTATTTTTGATAAAGCAGCAAAATTTGAAATTGTCGTCTGCTGCAAATTTTATGTGGGGCTTTATGGGTTAATGTAATGACTTCACCCTTATCCTGTCACTTTTTTGTCCTGAAAATGCCGTCTGCTGTTTATGTCTGCTATATTTATTCAAATGCACTTCAAACTAGACTCTTTTCATGATATAAGCAAATATTATTAACCCTGACCAGACTATTGGTTGGCTACCTAAGAACGTAATACTGGCTACCTTAGAGAGAGCAAACGATAAAGGATAAATGTTAATAATAGTCTTCATGGTTCATTATATGGAAAGATGGGACATACATGTACGGTAGATTTGGATAAAATTAACACTTTACTTGTGAATTTTAACACATAACGCAGTATATAGCAAAGGTAAAATTGAAAATTTAGATATGTGGTACGTACCTCACCTGAACAGACTAGAAGTTGAAGACGGTAACAGTATATCTTTTTATTTTTTTATTTATTTATTTATTTTTTTTTTGGGTGGGGGGGGGGTGGATTAGTGCCTATAAAATCTATAGAACTGGTTTCTCCATAGGACTGTGAATACATGTATAAACGATAAAGGCATCACGGTTCTTTTGAGGACCTTTTGGTCCGCTAATGCATACTTTTCTTTAAAATAAAGTTAAGGGGATATATCTTTCAAAAGCTGTTGCTTACATGAAATATTTCATGTATAAACAAAAATTGTTTTTTTTTTATCAAGGTGATGGATTTCTTTGGCCATATGGTTGTACTGTATGAATAATTAATACATCTCACATAGATCACTTACGCCCCAACATACAGCTTTTGAGCAATTGGCAGCATGCTTATCAGTCTTTTTAGAGTCACTTCCGGGTTTGATACCGTTTGCAATATTGTGACACGCTGGGTGAACTTTAGAGAAAACCATTTGCATGAACATGAACTACAATTATCTGGCTAAATAATTTGGAAGTATTTCGACCCAAATATGTTTTTTGGGTATTATTTACAATTTTTCATTTTGAACTTGAAAAGTTCATAAGCAAAAATTGTAAATATATATTTTTCTACCACAAATTTGTACCTTTGGGCAAAAATACTTCTAAATATTGTTGTCGGACAATTGTAGTTCATGTTCATTCAACTGGTTTTTCTAAAGTTCACCCAGCATGTCACAATATTGCAAACGGTGTCAAACCAAGAAGTGATTCTAAAAAGACTGATAAGCATGCTGCGGACTGCTCAAAACCTATATGTTATGGCGTAAAGTTATCTATGTGAGATTTATAAATTGTTCATACACAATGTGGCCAAAGGTATCCGTCTCCTTGATAAAAAAAAACAATTTTTGTTTATACAGGAAAAAATTCATGCAAGTAAGAGCTTTTGAAAGATATATCCCCTGAATAACTTCTCAACAAGTAAGCACATTAACTCACTTCCTACCTTGTCTTACTCCCCACAAGAGTCAATGTCTGGGAAATTAAAAATAAAGACCCACCCTTTGGCCCAAACCTAGATGCCAGTGGAATATTTGTTATATCCCCATCAAGATTTTTTCAATAGCGAAAATACACGGACCCCAACACAACCTATATGGAAACTGAAAGTTACCTGCATGTCACCAGCCCAATCACCCACTTTCAGTCTCTAGCTCAATATTACACAATATTCAAAATCAAAATGGGAAACTTTACTAACCAATTACTTTTTGGCAAAATCTCTCGGAATTCAGGACAATTTAAATGCTCACTGGAAACAACTGTCAACTGCAGCTGTCGTGATGTCCTTCACCACGAGCAGGGCTGTAAGCTAGGAAGGTTTAGTTTCGTATTACATTCAAACTTGTAGAAAAACACATCCTTAAAGGCTTTTTAAATGATATATGCTCATATATCATCATTTAAAAATCAAAATATGCTATTTTGGACCCCTATACTAGAATATATTAAAATTCGTCCATCCCCAAATTCGAAAACTGTCCTCTGATTCCAAAGTGCTGCTAGGTTGTCTAAGGCTCATGCTAAACATTTCTAAACCAGAAGTGCGATTTTGTGTTTTGACTTTGATTCATTTACGATACAATGCTAAAAGTTATGAAAGATAAAGTAGTTTATTCTGTCTTATACAACTTTTAATGATGAATTCCCTCAAAAGAATGCAACATAAAAAACAAAAGGGCATCTTTCTGTGCCCTCAGTAAATTACCATTAAAATGACACTTACCCAGTATTCAGATGTGTTATCATGCATTCCTATTTTTCAGACGATTGCTGATGTTCGATGATGTACGCTAGCAAGAAATTTGACTGCCACTGGGATGAAAGGTTCTGTAAAACAACAGGTTCACCATATCTGTCAGATAGGAAGGACAACTAATACAAAACCTAATAAACACAATCCTATCTTACACCACCAGAGAGCAATCCGCTAGTCGACATCACAGTTTAATGACAGTAGCTATGTCTGGTAAAGAAATAGATGCGAGACCACAGACTATAAACACAGTTCAAACATCCCCCACAGATGCTACACAAGAACGCGCTCAAACTGACGAGTCTTGTCAAATGTTTTATAAAACATTTGACAAGACTCGTCAATTTGACTCGCGCCACC
This sequence comes from Loripinus fragilis, assembly GCA_964019695.1. Lineage (NCBI taxonomy): Eukaryota > Metazoa > Mollusca > Bivalvia > Lucinida > Lucinidae > Loripinus > Loripinus fragilis. The sequence continues at coordinate 17,625,753 of OZ026520.1, forward strand.
ATCAACAGCAGTGTAAAGCTAGGCTTCAACGCCAACTTGGTGGACTTGAGACAATGTATCATAACATCATATCAAAGGGCATGGATATGATCTGCCTGATGACAAAGTTGGCAACCACATTTCCCATCACTTCAGACATGTCAATTAAAGCACTCTATCTTCTCGCGCAAAGACATCCTTTACTGCGTATGACTATTCAGTGTAAAGGTGGGTTAACTTCCGGTGATATCTCTTTCCTTGAAATGGATGACGTACAACTTGACTTCCAACAATCAGAGAGGAAGGACTGGCTTCCTTATCTTCTTGAAGAAGTTGCACAACCATTCGATATCAAACATGGACCGCTGTGGAAATGTAGACTTTTAGGACAGATGGATAGTTATGAACAACCTGATAGCTCAGAAGATGATTTCGCAGACTGTGCCGGTAAAAAATACAAGAGCAAAGGCGCGGCTCATTTCACTGCCAATGAACGCAGGTTTTCCATGTCAGAAGAAAAATACCCATATGAAACTACCTTCCTGTTTATCTGGCATCATTCTATAATGGATGGCGGATATGTTGTTTGGGTATTCAAAGAGTTCGCCGAGTTACTTGACAAAATCCATTCTGACTCTGATGCCATTCCACCAACACGCACATCTGTAGCACTTCCTTTATTACAGCCGATGGAGGATATAGTAGATACTCAATTCACACAAAAACAAAATACATATTGCATGGCAGCTCAACAGTCATCATCCGATATTAGTTTAGTCACATCAGATTCACCATATGATGTTCTGAAAGACTATAATGAGAAATTTATAGACGATATACAGATAACAGATGGCCAAACTCTCAATAATCAATGCTTAGTGTTTGAATTTTCTCTCCATGAAACCAGCATTATAGAACGTCTATGTAAAGGAAATGACACATCAATAAATGGCATTTTCCTTGCGGCAAGTATTTTAGCGTTTATTGATTTGGTATATCCAGCTTCCAGTAAAAGAAATTTTGACATTCCATTTGAATTTATGATGGATCTACGAAGACACTACCAGTTAGATTTTCCAAAAGACAAAATGAAATACTACACGGGTGTGGCAGCCATAGATGTACCAATGTTAGCAAATATTAAACTGAATGAGCGACCTGTTACAAAACGTGAATTTTGGGAAATGGCAAGATCGTTCGGAAATTCAATCAATGACCAGATAAAATCGCCACAAACATTCCAAAGAATACATAAAACGATAAGAAACAGGCTGGTGCTTCAGAAAGATGCAGCAAGACCCACAGGAAAATCTCCCAATGTCCTTTGTCTCTCCAACATGGGCCGCCTTGACTGGGTCTTCACAGGTGATGTTGCCAAACGAATGAAACTAATTGGTCTCCACGGTCACCCAACAGTTCTCGTAGAAGATTGTCCCATCTTTCTGGTTGGCATTCATTCACTTAATGGCCAGCTCTGTGGGAATATTAGCTACTGTAAAAATTACACATCAGTCCAAACCGCTGCTCAGTATCTAGGACATCTTCAGAAACATATAGCTTCTGCTACCAAACTTTAGAATAAGCCAGGAAATTAGTGTGTCGCAGTTTACAGCTATTTTACAAAATAGGGTACACACGAGCTTATTCATGAGAACAAAACGTCTGGCGCTGTTGTGTATCAAATTTAGGAATGTTCATGGAATTATGAATACTTCGGGTCTCTTGCAAAGTAACTTTAATTTTGCAAGAGACCCGAAGTATTCATAATTCCATGAGCATTCCATAAATTGAATTTATTGCTTATCTTTACATTTTATTATAAATAACTAATATATAGAAAATATTTATAGTTTAGGAGTTAAAACAATTTATATTATATCGTATTAACGGCTTTGTTGGAGTGCAAAACGGAAAAGCGGAACAGCCAGAGTGAAGGTGCAAACATGAAGCTTGTTTTACATGTGCAACTCAGGTGTGGATCGCTGTCAAATACATCACCAGCGTCTCTTCTGGCACGTATTGCACGGGCAAGTGAGCTTGACAGCTGTCAATCAAATCTATGCCATTCATGAGGCTATGAACGGTTGCAATAATCTAAAGATTCATTAAGAATAGCTTCGAAAATGTGAATATAGTTTCGTAACTTTTTGCCTGCTTTTTGCAAACAGTGTGTATCCAATTCAAGCCCGACCAAATCTGGATACAATCTGTTTGTCACGCTGGTGGTATCCATGAAAGATTTTTTTCGAAAAAAAAAATATATTGAAAAAAAATCAGCAGGCTCAAAATATTCCCAGCATGCAAAGAGTTAAACAATTCCAGCTGATTAGACTTGACCATCCTTATCTATTGAACTTGTCACTTTCCAATCTTAGGAATCTTTTGTGATTTTTGATGTTTTTATTTTTTTTAAAAAAAATCTTGATTTAGAATATTCAGAGAGCAAACACTATATACCCTGATCAGATGTTAAACAATAAAATATACATGCACTTTTATGTATTTAGCTATCATATGAGCCCTTAAAGCGCAAACCGCAACAAAAGTCGTCTGCTTTCTCGTCCGCTGAAATGTTTAAGAAGTTTCTATGACAAACAGTTTGGACACAGATCAGACTGCTCTTATAGGAGCAGTCTGATCTGGGTCCACCCTGTTTGCTTCTATACTTAAATTCGTCAGTAATGTTAGGCAATTATTTGCAGCAGACGACTTCAGCAGACGACATTATCAGGTGCATTTTTTCTTTGCGCTTTAAGCGTTAAATGATCATGTGTTTAACAAATGTTAACCATATTTTGCTTTTGCATCCACAATCTAAGACTGTTAGAAGAAATAAATGGGCCAGCGCATTAGAATTTGGTAATACATGACTTTGTATGTATTTTAATTCATGTTATGCTATTTCGTTGAAACCTTTGAATTGTTTTCATGCTTCACGCCTTTATTTAGTTAAGAGTGCGTATCGAAAAAATTATTTTCTATTTCTCATCCAAAACATATGTTGTGGGTACTCAAAAGAACCGTCTCAATGAGACGGTTGTTTTGAGCACCCAAACATATGTAAAAAACTGATAGCGAAGAAAATATTTTACTATTTTACGCTCAAAAAAATTGGTTATCTAAACCTATGTGCAGCTTTCTTCTAACTGAAGCTGAATGTGTGATTCGTTGAGTTTGAGTACAATGTACTTATCTAATGGGCGAGCAACGAAGGCTCCGATGATTTTAGGCGATTTTTTTTATTGTTTTAGTATGTGACCTAGTACAGTCTGTTGAGAGTGTATATGTGTTTGACACTTATTTACTGCAAGTTTCTTGCCAGAGCCTTCGCTGTTCGCGCACACATATTTTTTATGTAGATGAGCACTTTGATTAAAAGTAGAACTCCAATGTATACTAGGAATACCAAAATATCATGTGCCGGCTCAATTAAGTTGCATGGATGTTTCAGTCATTGAGGCTTGTATAGGGGGTACCAAATATCCCATGAAGTAAACAGGCAAGTATCCCTTATAAACCAGCAAATATCCCCGTAATTAATTTACCAAAATAGTCAATATCCCTGAAAGTAGCTAAAATATTAAACACAGTATCCTATATCCCTGGAAGTAAAGTGGATAGTATTCTGTATCCCTGGAAGTAAAATGTCAAATATCCTGTATCCCTATAACCCCTATACAAGCCTCGAATATGACCTAGTGTACTCTGATGGGCCCTGATTGGCCCTTATTAACTGCAAGCAACAAATGAATTGATCGTAATGTGCCCGACCCATGATGAACGTAGATCTTAGAAAAACATATTTTGGTTAAAATCAGTCTGCGCCGAAAAGCACCATTGGTGATAAATTGAAGTTGAAGTAATAGATTTGGCACGGAATTTGTATGATTTTTTTCTAGCTGTGGCACTGAGACGCAAAGAAAATAGACTTTACAGTCTAAAATGTGTTTTATACCTTTGATGCTATTTCGTTGAGACCTTTGAATTGTTTTCATGTTTTCTTTTAGCTGAGGTTGAATGTGTGATAAGAAAGCAGTCAATCGTTGAGGCTGAGGTTGACAAAAGTTCTGACGTTTAGAAAAACAACTACTGAATCGGTTTTAGCACTCCTGAGCTGAAGGCTCACAGGTGAGCTAGTAGTATACCAAAGCCTCCGGCATCCGTCGTCCGTCCATCCCTCTGTCGTCCGTCAATATTTTCAAACATCTTCTCTGAAACCACTGGACCAATTCAATTCGAATTCCATATGGAGACATCTTACGGTAGGAGAACGAAAGTTTGCACACATGTTTCTGGTCACATGACCAAGATGGCGGCCATGCCCATATAAGGTAAAAATATATTTTAAAATCTTTTTTTTCTGGAACCAATGGCCTTGGGACTTGTTATGCGTCATTGGGGATATGAGCCCTACCCATTTTCCATAATTTATGATTCTGGGCTGACCTTGGCCTACTTTAAGACAATGTCAAATTTGATTTCTAACGGATTTATATGGGAAAATTTGAAAAGTTTATATTTCAATAATAGTTGAAGTAAGAAAGGGGACAAAGATCAGGAATCATTACAATCAAGTACAACACCTGACTAAGGATACCACATGGGAAAGTGACAAAAGTACAATTTGAAATCACAAACAAGAGCCAAGAGGTCTACCCTTTCCCAGTAAGTGACCACAAGGCAGCAATGAACAGACGCGAAAGCATGACAAACACGAGACATAAATAACACACATGATCCATGAAAGAAGTACCGCCTTGGAACTGTCAGTAAATATATTTTACTGGAGGGCTTAAATCTGTTTCACGGCGCCAACCTCACCCTTATTTTAGATGTGGATCAAGACACATATATCTTAGGTTTGCATGAAATACCCCTAACTTATCCATGCATAATCTCTTAGAACATATATATCAAGATATAAAAAGAAGATAAAGCAAAGATAAGGACTCAACAGTACATAAAGCTGAAAACTGGAGCAAAGGAAATCCAACAGGTAAACCCTGGCGGGCCTGACAACAGCCAAAGCATCAGCCAAAATCATTATATTTAGTAGATATGTTTTAGCTAATGAGACATTGGTTATAGATAAGTACAAGCTGACCATTGATTTTTCATCTTAAGTCACTCATTTTTGACTGCCACATACATATCAAAACACCATTTTCTCAGAATCAACTGGGCGTTTTGAAGTCGATTTTCATACGTTAATTTTTCACAAATGTTTATGGTCACTTAATCAAGATGGCCGCCACGCCCATATAAGGTAAAATCCCTTTAAATATTCTCTTCTGGAACCAAAAGGCCAACTGCTTTGGGATTTAGCATGCAGCATTGGAGATGTTGGTCCTACCAAGTTTGCATAGATAATGATTCTGGGTTGACATTGACCTACTTTATGACAAAGTCAAATTTGATTCGTAATGCATTTATATGGGAAACATCTGGAAAAGTTCATTTTTAGTAACTATTAAAGCAAAAATCATAATACTTGCAAGAAAATCTAATGAGACAATGGTTTTATATAAGTACCAAAAGTCAGGCTGACCTTGACCTGTCACCCATGGCCGTTCATTTTTGACTGCTGCCACATCTTCTTGTCTAAGAATATTTGTTGCAGTTGTCAGATACTGAATATTCGAAATCTGCAATAAGTAGATAACCAAATTGAGATTGATCACTGTGAAAATCATTACAAACTATGCTTTTTTTAAATGGTTGCAATCGACAATATAAATAATTTTTTTCAGTTAAGATTTTTAATTTGCTTCTATCAATTCACCAAAATTTCATTTTGACAGCAATATTAGCCTACACATAAATCATCGTTGTATAATGAAAATGCTATTTAAATTATAGCGATCGTTAGAAAGGGCGCTGGCACATTCACATGTTTTGAAAATATGGGCCTCGATCGGCTAGAGAAAACCAGATAATTTTGCTTCATGCGAAATACAAAGGCACAGACCAGCATGTGTATCCGCACAGTCTGATTCAGTGCTTTTTTATTCACTATCTTGAAAGTATAGTAGTCAAACGTCCTACATGCAGCATTTCAATATTCTAACAAGCCACTAGAGCTGAGCAGATGGAATTAAACCTAACCCGGTCAGAGACAGGGTTTCTTTCGTCAAGGCACATATTCGCCGATATCAGCACACTAGCCATAAAGTGTTGTATTCCAAACGCTACACGGCTTTTGAAATGCTCAATACAGGACTAGTCTTAACAGCTGGACATAATGGAATAAAGAAAAAGACCCCAGGCTCCACTATAAAAGGACTGGCTCCGCCCCTAAAATGTCATGGTGGCAAAATCAAACATTTTTCAATTGCTCCTGTAATAATCAGCAGTTATAGTTGAACCAATGTTCATTTTTTTCAGTTAAAATTATAGAACAACTCAATGACTGCCTTAATCAATTCCAATGTCTATTGCACAGAATTAAACTAGGATTAACTCAAAATAAATAGGTATATTTTGAAATTCAGGGGCTAACTGACAGTTAGATTTGAAATTTCACCTTTGACCCATGCATAAACATGCAAACAAGATAAAAATAGAGAAGCACATGGCTTGATAACACACTGACCTGCATGCAGAGCTAATATCAAGCAGAGGACTAGATCAGAAGATTTTAACATTAATCTACAGAATGTTTGGCATTAATTAATATTCTGTGACTGCCGTGATGAAAAGTGAAAATAGAGAACAGAAATTTTCGGTCAGATGCATCTCCTTATTATATAAAACATTAACCCTTTGCCTGCTGCGAAAAAATGCATCTAAAATGGTGTCATCTAAAGTCATCTGCTGCCGTGATGTGAATGATTATACCAATGACTAATTTCAACATACAGACAAACAGTGTGGATCCAGATTAGCCTTCTCCAAGAGGAGCAGTCTGGTCTGGGTCCACACTGTTTGTTACATAAACATTTTAAAAGGACCGCAGACGACATTTAGACGTGATTATAAGCATAAAAAGTAAACCATGCATTTCTTACCAGTAAATACGTATGTATCTTCGTGTCCATAAATCCATAAACATAATATTCTATGAATTGCAGATTATGCAGTTTTGAATGTATTTTTTTCTTCGCAATATTAAGTTATTGACTCCAATGATAAACAGAAACAATAAACACAATTGAACTAAATGGCGGGAGATGCCAATGGATTAGGGCACCAATGATTGCGGAAGGGGCACTACACAGGATATATTGTATTCCTATTTTGCTATAAATACATGCAAATGCAAAATATTGAAACAACGTATTTCGTATTGTTAATATTAAAATTTGATAAGTACGATCTCTGAATTATGAAAATAATTCTTTGATTTAAAATTCAAGCCCCCTTTTGTGCCCTTCTGCAGCAGGTAAATTCTAGAACCATATCAGGGGTTACTCTGTGGTCAAATTCCTAGACAGAAGCTCATAATTACACAGTCCTTCATGCTCTGGAAAGGCACAGTAAATAATAATCATGGCTAATAATGAGAAAATTTCACAATTAACAGAAAGTGAAAGGAAGTTGTTTCACAGACAGAAACGCAAGGAAAATGAAACAGAAGAATAAAAAAATTAAGACTGCTTTTTTTAGTTTAGTTTAGAAATAAGAAAATTAGTTTTTAATTACGCATACTTTTATAAAGGTCCGCATTGCATTTACAGCAAAGTTTACAATCTTCAGTTTACATTATAACCACTAATTAGTTCAGACAGACTGGTGAAGGGAAAATGCAGACCAAGATTAGGTTGCTCCTCAGTCGGATCAGTATCTTCACTGTTCGAACCAATTCGAAGGATACTAGGTATACAACATTTGACCTAATGAGCGCACTGATCACATAAATATATCAAGAGCATATACTCCCTTTTGAATACAGTGTTGAGCCCGATCTACATATGCAACGACTGACCTCTTTTTGAGCGACCTACAAAGTACGCTATGTAAGATTATAGGATTATGTGAACTTTTTATGTGATCACGTACATTAAAACACACTGTTTTTAGAGTGTACAGATTTTAAGAATTTTACACTAGTCACCTTCAGCTACAAATGTACACAAATTCCAATAGATCAGCTGATTCCAACAACCTGCATGTTTACAATCTGTAACTGACCTAGACATGACCTGGGAGAGTTCAGAAAACCCATTAATTCTTGGAGCCTGCCACTGCCCACTTTTCACTGTAGGTCCTACAGTGGCCTGGCCTTTAAGCTACTTCTTATCTAAGATAAACGAGCCGCCGCATGAGATTTCCAACAATGTGGAATGTACGACCAGCAAAGCCTCAGATCTTCTTATCTAAGATAAACGAGCCGCCGCATGAGATTTCCAACAATGTGGAATGTACGACCAGCAAAGCCTCAGATCTTCTTATCTAAGATAAACGAGCCGCCGCATGAGATTTCCAACAGGGTGGAATGTACGACCAGCAAAGCCTCAGATCAGCCTGCGCATATGCGCAGTCTGATCAGAGCCTTTGCTAGTCGCTTGAATATTCTATGAGTGTTAAGCTACTGACTGAACACCATTTGGAGTTTCTAAGCTTCAAATGAGCCTGTACAGTCTCGTCTGAGTCTACACTTGTCTTGATACCACATTGTTGAAAATCACATGTCGCGGCTCATTAATGTTCATTTTCGCATAATATGTGGTCGTTGTCCTGCTATTTTTATGATGTGCTTAACGTTATCAAGCCATATTAGCCGTGGCATGAGATTTCCAACAATTTGACATTTTGACATGTGTAGACACGGACGAGCCTCTGCAGCCTCCTTTTAAGCTTGGAAACTCCCAATGGTGTTCAGTCAGTAGCTTAACAATCGTAGAATACTCAAGCGACTGACAAAGGCTCTGATCAGACTGCGCGTATGCGCAGGCTGATCTGAGGCTTTGCTGGTCGCACATACCACATTGTTGGAAATCTCATGCACTGGTTATTATGACATCGCTCGAGATATAGACCTATAAGTGCGTGTATGAAGTAGTTTCATTAACTTGTTAACTGCTCATATGCAAAGTTGGTGGAGTGCTTGTTTTTTTTAATCATCATGGCAAGGATCAAATATACAGTTTTGGACGGATACAAGTAACAAGCCATCTAGCTGTCAAAAGATCGATTTTTGAAAGTTTAAAATTGAATTCAACAGGACCACAATTATATGAATGCTGGTATCATCAGCTAAAAGTATGTATTAACTTCCCCGATAATGTAATTGATGAATACTATGAATATCAGTTTACCTATAAGGGAGCCTTGTCGAAGTCAACCTAGATATGGCACTGGGCACAGCACCTAGTTGCTTCTGTGTTTTGTGATGGTCAGAAAAAACAAAGTATGAGAGAACCACACCTTCCAACAGATTTCAGTTTGAGAAGAATACCTTTGTTTTCTGTGTTTGTTGGTGATTATATGCATATCAGGTGAGTTGAAAATGAAAACAGTTTTATTACCTCGAAGCCAGCTTGGGCACCCAAACTATCTGATTAATGTATCCACTCAATGTATGTACTCTGTTTGAAGTAACCATGAAGCATTAGCTCTAGACGTCGAGCTTAAAAAGGTCCTGCCCCCCCCCCCCTAGAGAATTTTGCAGACATATCCTATCTAAAAGAAAATTTCAAGCCGCATCTTTTAAGAGATGTTTGCACTCTGTGCTCCGGGGCGTTAGTCTGTAACAGCCTGTTACATATGTTACTGTAACAAACTAAGGAAAAAATCAAAATGAAAGTTTGAGCTACAGAAAGAAGACATTAAACCATCTAATTATTCAAATTTCTTATGTAGTTTGCAAGCTGGAGGCCTAAGCTACATAAAGGCAGCATTTTAAACAAAACTAAAGCATTCAATGGTGTTATATGCGTTACATAGATTAAATTTCCCTCTGAAAGTTGAAATCGTGACTAACATCATTTAATTTTACAGACGATTTGTGCATTTTTACAAGTGTTTTTAATCTTAGTTTGCTAAAATACTTATTCAACTAAAAGAAAAAAAAAGTTTGCTTTTTTATCTCAAATATTTTGTTTTAAACAATCTTAAGTATCCAATTTAGGTATCCATTATTGAAGACAAAAATGTGAAAATATTTGACGCTCGTGGATATCTTACTTTTTTGGCACTGTCTTGCTAATGCAATAAAGAATCATACATTTGCAAGTTTGACATCAGGATCAGAGCACTTATTTAAGTATGTAACGTATGTTACATGTCATAATGAATGTGCAAGGAAATTGTCTTGGAAGTAAGAGATGATATTTCAGAAAAAATACCATTTTTCACATGTTTTCCTATTAAACTCTAGCCTCTGGTGCCTTAGTCTTAGTAATTATAGTCATTGCTTATAACAAGCCCATGGAATTGTGTTACAGATGTTATATATAATCTTTTTTTATCACATATTTCCTAATGCCTATAATATTAAAATATACAGACATAAAGATAGAAAATAACAGTTCTCATTTAAATGACGCAATTTAATAAATATTCCTATTAAATATAATTATTCAAAATCAATCTTAATTCAAGTCACCCTCACAATGTCTATCATTGTGTCTGCTTCTATTGCAAAATAATCACCCATTTCATCACAACCAGTAGAATCATGTCATTGTATTAGGACTGCAAACTGAGTACAATCCTGTTCCTCTCCACCCCTTTGGGAATTATGCAGACATATCCTACCTTAAAGAACAATTCAAGCTGCACCAAATAAGAGATGTTTGCACTCTATTAACCAGGGGTCAGCCTGTAATGGTATTTACGTATGTTACCAGATCAGTTTAAGAATAAATGAAATGATAGTCTGAGAAACAGAAAGAAGATATAAAACAATCTATTTATTTGAATTATTCATGTAGTTTGCATGCCGAATACCTTTGATACATAAGAAAGTTTTTTTTAGCAAATATACAGCTTCCTATGGTGTTATATGGGTTATATAATTAAGATTGCTTTTTAAAATTGGTAATTGTGACAAACATCACTTATAAGCATTTCGTGTGATCCTCCTCTTTTGTCATCAAAAGACTAAATTTTCTTTGTATGTGTGGCCAGTGCCAGCGTCATACAAATTGACTCAGCTATAACTTGAATCCTTAGCATTCTTCAAAAGCAGAAACAGCATGTCAGTGTCATGGGATCAAACACTTGATTAAATATGGGTTAAATGCCATTTCACATATATGCATACCATGGAGTATGACTCTGGTATATGTCTCTTCCTGTGAAGTGGCAAGAGCAATCTTTGTGCAGCTGCCTCTGCATCCGCGCTAGTCAAATGATAAATTTGCTCTGATTTTGCAAAAGCTATGTCTCTACCGTGTACCTCTAAGAATACTTTAAGATTTCTGACATTGGTCAAACAGAAATTGAATAGGCTGCTTTTTTGCATCATTTGCCATGGAACATTTCCAGTCCTTTGGTGCTTAAGTCCTCAGGTCTTACATCAATAGTATTTTGCTGCGCCCTAAGAACTTTATAAGTTTTCTTTAGTTACAATGTTGTCTCCTGATGGTTTTGGCAGAAACAATTTCTGTTACACCTTGAAAGTTATCTGGTATATGAGAAAGAACATGAAATTGAACATTGCCATCAAATATGTTTGAAGCTGGTTGTTTTTTATGTCAGTACATTGTAGCAAGCCTTGAAATAATTTAAAACCTTTGATTTCTCAGTTTTTGCAGCCATATCATTAGCTGTTGCATTCAAAAGAAGAAAAGTGGACTATGGGTAGAATAGGATAATCAGTAGTTCTATATTATGCTCTATGGAAGATTTATACAGAGTAAACAAGTTGATAAGGTTTCCCCATTTCATGATCCATTGAAAACACTGAAATTGAAAACATTTGCCTCTGACTGTGTCATCAAAAAGGATGTCACGACAATGCCCTGCCCTTTTATTATGACTAGTTATATATGTTACATCCTTTAATAAGCGCTCTTATCTTAGAAACTTAGTGAATCATTGAAGTGAAAGGGTCTTATTTGCGCTCTGTTCATCCTGCATTTCCTTGCTTTACCTGCTGTGATACATTTAGTTTGTTTATCTGAAGGGAAAGAGTTACCTCAGTTTCAGCACTTCAGAAGTACTAAGACTTCAATAAGTTTTTGAATGCTTGGGGAAAGATAATAAGTGCAGAGACATTATTAGATGATAATATGCTTGTTGCATGTATGGAAAGGCTACTTTTATAAAAGTTAACCAGCTAAAATATGATTCTTTATCGCAGAAATATCAAGGTACATCAGTCCAGGTACTCATTGCTTTTAATGGCATAGTTTTACTCCTTGAAAAACTTAAGTCTTTCTCCTACTTGCAGATTATCACTTGAAACACATACTCAAAGAGCCAACTATTAGGAATTCGTATCAGTTTCCGAATGTTTCAAGCTGTGAATGGCAAAATTGGAAAGCTGATAATGGCTCATCAATTTTGAGTGGACTGGTGGTAAAATTGTACAACAGTAAATGATGGAAATATTATGTGATGATTTTACTAGTTGCCAGGAGGCGTGTGATAATAATTATACCACAGAAGCAGACAACGACAAACCTTTAACATGAGTGTTAAATCGATGAGAATTAGTTTGGTCCATTTCATTTATTGTATTGTCTTGTACAAATGTAAAACTATCTTTTCTATTTGTGGCTCTATATTTAGCATTATATGCACAGTATTAGGAAAGGTGTCCAAAAGGTCAGTGATAACATCTGTAACAACAGTCCATGGGCTTGATAATCGAAATGAATATAACTTCTAATGTTTTCGCACCAAAGACTTATAAGTACACAATAAGTGTCCTTATCTTAATTTTAATGACATCTTGCAGATACATGAGCAAGACAGACTAAGAAAATGTTAAATATCCACATGCTGCAATCGCTTTCATGTGTTTTACTTAAACGGTAATAACAAAAGTTGCTTCTCGGTAAAACTGGGAGTAGGGCTGTGTATTAGCTCCTATAAGACAATATATTTAAGATAGAAAAGCAAAATTGTTTTTTCCTATTCATTAATTAAGTATATGTTTGTAAAATTGAATAAAACAGTTTGAAACCAAGTCATAGTAGGTGTTTAACTAAATGACGATAGCCACAACTATGGCTTTTAAATTATAATTAGGTTCATGTAACGCACATAACACCACAGCTAGTCGAATTAATGTTAAACAGCTTCCATATGTAGTAAAGACATCCAGTATGCAGACTATAAGAATGTCAATTTATTGGATCATTTTAACGTCTTCTTTCTGTAGCTCAAACATTCAAATTTCTTATTCTCAAATTGATATAGTAACAGATGTAACCAGCTGTTACAGGCTAACGCCCCGACTTACAGAGTGCAAACATTTCTTATTAAATGCACATTGAATGGTTTCATAAGATGTTATATGTCTGCAGAATTCCAAAGGGGATTAAGATGGAGCAGGCCCTTACTCAGTTTGATGTCAAAATACTGTTTGATGATTTTACTTATCACGCTAACATATGTAACGCTCTCTGATCTTTAAAACTTGGTGACAACTAGCAGATCTATAAGTCTTTATCATAAGAACCAGCTTAAAATCCCTAAACAATGTAAGATATCCAGCAGCTGTGAGGGTTTTTTTTACAATTTTAGCTCAAACTTTCAAACTTCATTTTCTTTATTTGATATAGTAACGCATGTAACAAGCTGTTTCAGACTAACGCCCCAACTTAGAGAGTGCAAACATCCCTTATTCAATGCAGCTTGAATTGTACTTTAAGAAGGAATATGTCTGCAAAATTCCCTCGAGGAGATTATAACATTTTTAGGCATATCTCACGTAAAGACAATAAGCTTGCTCCTTTATTACATCAGGTAACATATGTTACAGCCTCTGGTATTAAGAAAAATGCAACAAATTTGCATAATTAGAGTCTTTTCATATAAGCAAATAAATCCCAAACAATGAAACATATTCATCAACTGCAAATATTTTTTAACTATTTTTACTTTAGTTTTAATACCAAACTTTTCACCTTAAAACTGGGTAGGGGTAGGGTTATTTAATTGCTTATTCCAGAAAAAATATTTAAGATAGGGAAACAAACTTTATTTTTTCTGTTAGCCAATTGCATAAGCTAGTCAGACATGGTTATAAAATTTTTTGCAAAACACACAGAGAGATTGTGAATGTAAATGGTGTTAGCCACACTTGCAAATTTTAATGGGTGATCTAATTTATGTAACGCATATGACATCTTAGGAAGCCGCAATTTTGTTCAAATGGCTGTCATAAGTAGTTAAGATATCCAGTATGCAGACTATATGAGTGATTTTTAAAAATAAATATTTTAATGTCTTTAATTTGTAGCCCAAAGTTTTAATTTACTTTTTCTTTATTTGATAAAGTAACGTATGTTACAGGCTCTTACAGACTAACGCCCCGGAGCACAGAGTGCAAACAAGTCTTAAAAGACTCGGCTTTCAATTCTCTACAAGATATAATATGTCTGTAAAATTCCCTAGGGGGGGGGGGGGAGCAAACCCATTCTCAGCCATCCGTCTACTCCCAATAGATCACAGAGTGAAGAGTTTTATCTGACTGAGTTCATGTCCAGGCTGGTCTGAGCCTTCGCTGGGAGCAGAGTTCATTTTGTTGGTTTTTGGCATGCACTTGCTTTACCCTTTGTGACTCCTAATTGCGTACATTGGCAAATATTGAAGACCCAGATGAAATGCCGCATAATGTGGCATTTCATAAGGGACTTCACTGCTTTCTAAGATAAAAACGATCTTAAGAGAAAGAAACTCAATTTTATCTGAAAATTATGACTTGCGTTCCCTCGATATATACAATGGACAATCCTAAGTTTATTGTATCAAACCAGAAAGAATAATCCATTAGTGCATAAGGCCGCAATTTTTTTATTAGTTGATTTACAAACCCTCCAGCTGTAATTTTCCGGAAAGTAGAGAGAAAAAAATAATAATTTCTAAAATTATTTTTTTATTTCATCCACCGACTCTAAATATTATTTGTTTCGTTGAAAAAAATACTATAGTATTGAGGTTCTGTCTGTGTATTTTTGAGAGTAACACTGTTAAAAGTGATTGTCCTGTCCAGATTTTTAGAAAAATGATGAAATATTTAATACAAACTGTTGGTGTTTACCTTACCAGTTTTTTTCTGGAGATATTAAAAAAATGAAAAAAAAAAAATGAAAAAAAGCTCTGAAAATGAGCAGTCAACTGGTCATTTACAGAGCTATTTTCATTTTTTGTCCCCACGACCCTAAATCTGAAAAAAAAATCCGTACATCAACAAATAAAAAAATCTGGCCTGAAGTGTTCAGTCAACGTGTATTGGTCTCTTAAAAAGTGAATACGGTATCATCATTCAAACTGGTTACATTTCCACCAAGCAATGTTGCCTCTTATAAAGTGAATACGGTATCATCATTCAAACTGGTTACATTTCCACCAAGCAATGTTGCCTCTTATAAAGTGAATACGGTATCATTCAAATTGGTTACATTTCCACCAAGCAATAAGTACTCCCTTAGACTGTAACAATTTCCTTGTAACAAGCAGGAACGGCTCATTAACATTTACACCATCTTTATTACTTGCTTCTACATAGTCAACATTGTTGTCTTTAGCGTATTTCTCCGCCTCCTCTGTAGTTACTTGTCTTCTTGGCTGATCTGTTTTATTTCCTACCAATACTGTTATGCAGTGTTTTGGGCTGTGTGTTGCTATAGCTTGTAGCCAGTCGTCAACATGCTCAAACGTTTTCCTGTATGTTACATCGAAGAGAATCAGAACTGCATCAATTCCTCTGTAATATGAACTGGTTATACTTCCGAACCTGTAATTTAAAAGTAAACTGAAAAGAAGACGACCTAGGGATGGCTGTAGACCACTCTCTCCACCCAGGGGACTTTGCAACTTTGATTTCTTGATACTTCAATATATAAGCCAAAGAATGATACATAAATGTCACGTCATTGTGTAACATCAAAATTACATACGTTACCCCCCCCCCCCCCCCCCCCCCAGATACTAAAGAACATTTAGGTGTCAATGCTAAAGTACTCTTAGACACAGCTACATACTTATATTAAAGCTTACATGTGGTTATTTATTTAGGGAATGTATTTTGAAAGTATTTTACGCATGCAGAAGTGTGTTACTTACATTACTTCATGCTACATATAATAGTTTCAATTGATAAACCTCTTAATGCATATTTGGATCAAAATATCATGACCATCAAAGGCAATTGATTGTCCACTCTAAAACTGCAAACAGATTGCTTTTATCATAAAAACTGTAGGAGTTAAAAGCTGTTGAGT